>OX276363.1:4090473-5475338 GCA_946251885.1 Cosmia pyralina
CATTTTTAAATATTTAGTTGTGCAAAATAGGTAGTAAATATAAGTTTATGAACCATGTAAAAATATACAAACATAAAATCATAACATTCTTATTAATATTGATTTCTAAATTCATAATATTTACGCTCGAATAACGACGGGCGGTGGAGTGCACTACGGAACCCTACTACTGCACGTGGCCCGACACGCACTTGGCCGGTTTTTTGCTTAACATACTGTCATAACATTATTTTTTGTTAACTAGCGCAATTATTCAATAAAAATATCACAACAAACGTCACCTAATTAAGTAAGACATTCAAACTTATTATTAATTCTGAATAACACCGTCTCAATTATACAAAAATAATTGCAATAATTTATCAAACTAACTTTAAACACAGTTCCTATGACAAAGATTTTATTATTAACCCTCAAAATAGTACAAAAGAATTAATCTCGAAAATCTTCAAAATTTAAAATGAATATTAATTGGGTGGGGACAAAACCTCAAAAGACGTTAGGGGAGAAGAGGGTGAAGGAACCAATGCTTAGCTACGAGTGTAAGGTAATTAATAATGGCATTATTAAAGGTTTACAGTTTACAACTTGCATTGTTTTTTCTGAGCAAAGATGAGAGAAAAGTCCATTTTATAGATTTAGGTTGAATTTAGTAAAAATACTGCCACTCGTTGTACACTTAGCATAATGAGCCCATAGCCTATATTTTTGTGGTTTTTATAAATATGTATAATAGTCTGTAAGGTATTTATGTTATGGGTCATTGTTTCCCGAAATAAATGATATATTATTATTATAACGTTCCCAGTGCTGGGAAACAGGTCTCCTCTCTGTAAGAGGAGTCAGCGCGGGTTGGTAGATGTCACATGTCTTCGAATTTTTTGTTCTAGGACATGCCGGTTTCCTCATGAAATTTTACTTCACCGTTATCAGAGCAGTAATGATTAAATAATTTACACAAAGTAAAGCGCCTGTGGTTCGAAGCCACAACCCACCACACCCACAACCCACAAGCACAACACCACAACCTACAACTCGGTAAGTCGGGCCTGTAATGCTATTCTGTAAACATCTCACCGTGATAACTCAGGTGAAGTGAGCGTGAAGTGAGCCGTCATTCCACCTGATGCTAGGGGTTGACACTATTGACAGCTCACTTTAAGATCACTTCACTCATGTTTTCACGGTGAGATATTTACAGAATAGCACTACTGTTACCACTGAGCCACCACCGCTCTCTTTGTACACTTGTACCACATTAATTAGGCTTACTTGAATATAATCAGCTTGTAAAACAAAAATCATCGTTACCTGTATAGAATACTAAGACTAAAATCCGGCAAGCCAATAATAACCACCAACCAACAATTGGGTCTGCCACCCTATTTAGAGAAAATAGAAAGTCAAAGGACAAAACACTACTTAAGTCTGACACCCGACATTTAGATTAATGTTTCTCTTTTTGCCCCGTTTTTTTTTTTTTTTTAACTTTTTTTTAGTTTTGACAAAAGACTCCTTGGTGTTGCCAGACAGTTAATAAATATCTGTGTAATTATACTCTGTAGTATTTTGTTGAAAGCTCATTTGAGGGTTTCTGTCGATTTATTGGTACGATTCTTTTACATTAAAGATTGATTGGTTTTAAATTCTTGTCTTTGGGGGACGGTAATTAGGTAAAAAACAGGAGTTGAGGAAGATAGTAGAGATGTGTTATCAAGTGTCAATTAAGTTAAGGATTTGACTAAATATAGATTCAAGTTTATTTAAGTTCATTAATAGTTTTAGGGCCGATTTTTCAGATTTATTTATTTATTTCAGAACTTTTATCTGAGGAATAATTATATGGTGGTTTGACATATTTTCTATACAGAAGCTGTCAAAACGTTAAACATGTTCCCCAGATAATAGATATCTGACCATTGAACAATTGACCCTTAGTTAAACTAGGATATAATATTGTTATTTTTTTTTTTTATTTATTAATTACGTATAAGTTGTTATTTATGAACATGACTGTTATTTTAATTCTGCATAAACCTATTAATATCATAAATGTGAAAATTTGTATATTTAGATGTTTGGATGTTGGTTACTCAATCACGCAAAAACGGCTGAACGGATTTGGATATAATTTGGCACACAGATAGTTTATAATATGGATTAACACATAGGAAATTTTTTATCTAAGTTGTAGGTTCCCATGGGATAATTTCAGACATCCACGCGGGCGAAGCCGCGGGCAAAAGCTAGTTAATTAATAAATTTCACATAGTCTGTACTTACTTACCAAAAAAAAGTTTACATGAAGTTACGAAATTAAGTAGATTACACTCTTGCATCATAGGAACTAAAATGGTCCAAATATTCCTTATTGAAAGAAAAGTGATTCAGGTTTTATCAAAGAAAAGAAAAACCATAGAATATTAGATGTAACCACATCTTTAACAAAAATACCTAATGATTAACTTCTAAAAGTTATTCAAAACCCACCGCTCCTAATAAACCCATAATATTTAATAGCATCATTTCAAGCATTAAGTCTAGTTATTAAGGAAATGAATGAGCTCTTAAAAGAAGTTTCAAGTTAGCTTATATTCCCAGGCTTTGGTTGATAGTCTGAAGCAGCGATTCCACAAAGTTAACTTCATATAGATGACAATTTACCATCTTCGGCCATATCATAAAATGTAACGGTTGAACTTGAGCTGAGAGCAGATAGCAACTCAATGGGAAAGGATTTGAAGAAGGGTATTTTTATAGGTAATTTTTGGGTAAAAGTGATCGTGAGGTATTTCAGTAAAGCTAGAGAAGGTGGTGATACTTTTGAAGTTATTAAGTAATATCTTAGTTTTGTGTTACAGGAACTTCTATGTAATTGGAGAGTTTAAGTGGTTTCTGATCTCTGAAATTCAATAACCCAATGTTATATTATGAACAGTGGTGAAAGCAGTTGTTGGTCGTAGATTTGGACCCTTTTTAGGGTTCTGTACCTCAAAAGGAAAAAACAGAACCCTTATAGGATCACTTCGTTGTCCGTCTGTGTGTCTGTCTGTCTGTCAGTCTATCAAGACCCTTTATCTCAGGAACGCGTGGAGGTATCATGTTGAAATTAATATCAAATACGTAAGTCTATATGGTCCCTTAGAGTTCTAAAAAAATCAAGCCTCTAAGTCAACGCAATAAAAAAATAAGGCCGTTTTGTGACACATTTTGATACCAGCAACTGTCGCAAGTAAATCAAAACCTATAGGGTACTTCCTGACCTAGAATAATGAAATTTGGCATGAAGCAACGTCTTCCGCACAACTAAAGAAAAAAGTCCGAAAATTGTTAATTTTTAATTTAATCAGATAATTTTTTTTTTTTTTTTTTTGAGATTACAATGTTAAGTTTGTTTTTGGGATAAATTCTTTTCAACTACGAAATGGAACCCTTCATTGTGCGTGGTCTGACTCGCACTTGACCGGTTTTTATGTTTTATAAATGCAAATAATAGGTCTTTACCTATGAAATTGCCGTTTTGTATGAAAAAATTTAAACGAATTTTTTTCATGCATTTTTTATTTGTATTAATCGAAGTAATCACCCATGCAATCAATGCATCTTTGCCAACGCAGTGGCAGTTTATTGATGCCCTTCTTAAAGAAATCAGCTGGACGGGAGGCAACAAATTCTTCAAAGGCATTTTGTACTGCCTCTCGGGTATTGAATTTTTTTCCCGCCAAGAAGTTATCCAAATTCTGGAAAAAGTAGTAGTCTGTAGGCGCAAGGTCTGGTGAGTAGGGTGGATGACGGAGAGCTTCTAACCCCAGTTCTTGCAACTTGGAGACCGTCTGCTGTGCAGTATGAGGTCGCGCGTTGTCGTGCAGGAGCAGCGGAGACGAGCGATTGACCAATGCTGGTTGGAGATGTGCCAGCTACTCCATCATCGTGTTCAGTTCTTCACAGTACACATCTAAAGTAATGCTCACCCCGTTTGGTAAGAAGCTGTGATGAATCACACCGGCGCTAGACCACCAAACAGTGACCATCACTTTTCTAGGGGTAAGTTTTCGTTTAGGGCATTGTTTAGGTGCTGAACCAGGATCCAACCAACTTGCTGAGCGCTTGCGGTTATCAAACAGAATCCATTTTTCATCGCAGGTAACAATGCGGTTCAAAATTCCTTCATTTGTGTGTCTGTTGAGCAGTGCAAGGCACGTCTCGACGCGTACTTCGCGCTGGCGATCATTGAGTTCGTGGGGCACCCATTTGTCAAGCTTTTTTACCTTGCCAATTTGACGCAAATGGACCAATATTGTTTTGACGCTAACGTCGAAAACTGCTGCTAATTCAGCCGTAGATTATGTATCATCATTCATCAGCTTCCACAATCGCCTTCAATTCGTCATTGTCGACCAAAGTCTTCGGACGACCGCGAGGTTCATTTTTCAGGTCGAAATTTCCAGAACGGAAGCGAGCAAACCAATAACAAGTGGTGCGTTGGTTTGTAGTGTTAGCTCCGTAAACGTCGTTGATGTTGCGTGCCGCTTGTGCCGCGTTGCTGCCACGACGGTACTCATATTCCATAATTACTCGAATTTTTAACGTATCCATGATGACGAAAAAGATTGAAATGCGATGAAAATGTAACACTAATCAATAAACAAATGACTACTTTTGGAAAAAGAAATCCATGTTTTTAAAATAAAATTAATTTGAAATTATAATTCTTAGCCAAACAAAAAATATTTTGATTTGAAATAGCCAGTACTGCAGAACGGCAATTTCATAGGTAAAGACCTATTTATTGCGGCGGCGATCTCTCGCGTCCAAACTTGGTCCAGGCCATGGTGCGGAGCGAGAGTGCATGGGAGGCCGTCACCTCCTTCTGCGAAGCAGTAATGCTCGCAAAGGAGGAGGCGGGACGCGAGAGGGAGAGGCAACAGCCGCGCCCTCGCGCCCCTAGCCGCCGCAGGAGACGCCCTGGGCGGCGGGAATCTATCGCCGATTCCCGGCCACCGTAGGCGCGGGCTTGCGGACGACGAGTAATGGGCAGCTCGCCGTCCGGTAAGGACCAGGCCCGGGTCGACGGCGCGTTGTGTTCCACGCGCGCCTCAAAGAGATGTCAGCAGTGACGGGGTCCAATAGGGCCGAAGCCGCCGGGGTCGCGGGTAGTTCGAAAGAGATACCGTGGCCCTGGCACGGGCAACTGAAGGAACACGGGTGGGTTTTAGTCAGTAAAAGTCTGACACACCCTCCCGCTCTGCCCGGAGCGGGAGAAGTCATTTGATGATTTCCCATCCACAAAAAAAAAAAAAGAAAAAAAAAGACCTATTTATTGAAAGTAAACGCAAAGGTTGACCCCCCCGAGTAGGCTCGCCCCTTATTACATGGGACATAGCTGTCAAAATGTGGGTGTACTAAAGGTATACCTCTGCCCAACCCTTCACGGAATACAGGCGAGATGTTATCTAAAAGCAAAGGAGTAGTGATTTTTTTAGAACTCCAAGGGACCTTAAACCTACGTATTTTATATTAATTTCAACATGATACCTCCACGCGTTTCTGCGATAAAGAATCCTGACAGACAGACAGATAGACGACAACAAAGTGATCCTATAAGGGTTCCGTTTTTTCCTTTTGAAGTACGGAACCCTAAAAGGTATCTTCAGTTTCTCTGTTATCTATTTCTCGTTCATTTTCAGCTATAGATTATAAAGTTAACGGTTACTCCACTCATATTATTTTATTTATCTTTATACGCTCCTCATAGTACTAAGCATTATCTAAATTGAGCTGTAACGTTGGACACAACAGCTTACTTTGTTTCATCCAAGCTGTTTCGTTCAATGAGGTGGAAAGCAGTGTCTATTAATATCTTCATAGCATCTTGAGAAGGTTGAGAAGGTCATATGTTTTAGCGTATATTATGTTTTTACTAGTTATGAGAGAAATTGTGTGAGGTTATGTGAGACTATATGGGATTGGATTAAGGTTTAAGCTGAAGGTAATCTTATAGGTAATGAAAAATAACATGACTTGGCTTCTAGGAGTTCTAAGTATTTTCTGTTATTCCTAAATCGATTTTATAAATTATCTTCGACTGTATGATTTTTTTTTTTACTTATATACATTGATATTTACGTCAATTGTGGGCCGATTTTGAAAATTCTTTTTTATTTGGTAGCTTTGGTAACTTTTATTTGCTTGTTTGTTTTTGAGTTAGCTTATACAGGGTGTCTCGTAATTAATAGATAACCTCTTAAGGAGTCATTGTACTCATCATTATGAACATCTTTTACTGTAGGACCAAACATGAAATAGCGAAAAAAAAATCATCTGTTCCCTACATTTATTTTCGCATAACTCGTCAAAATGTAGGGAACTGCTGATTTTTTTTTCGTGATTTCAGGTTTGGTCCCATAGTAAAAGTTGTTCATAATGATGAGTACCCCGTCGTTACGGGATACCCTGTATAATATAATACGTATTTAATCCACTTTGTGTATCTTGGTGAAGTTATAAAAGGTACTTTCTGTCACTGTTGTTTACCATAACTAAAAAGTGAAAAATAGTAAAAACTTTAATTGCGGCGTTCGGTGGTAAAATACTTAAATACAGATCCAAAGACATCGATTTCCGAAATTAAAAAAATATTTCACTTTGTAGCCTTTTTTTGGAAGTCAGTTGTAAAAAGGTTTATTTTTAATATAGAGCATATTAGTGTTCGTAAAAATGAAAATAACCATATGGTATAATTGCGAACTCCACCTATCTGCTGATTACTCTAGTGTAAGCATTAATTATTAGGCAATAGGTACCTAGCTACTTTACCAAATAATAACTTCTAAACGATTTGTAAGCCACGTTTCTATATATTTTTTAATGTAACACGATTGTTTGACATTGTACTAAATAACTTAACAATATTCACAATACTCACTCCTTCAACTAACATAACTTATCAAAACAAAACAATTGTTACTCACAATTCGATCCCAATCAAAATAAAAACACACACTTCAAAATTTTCGGCTACCAAAACATTCCCACAGTACAAAAATAAATTAAAGTTATAATAACAAGTATAAAACACTATTAATGCTCTAAGGGCTGTTCGTAATGCATAAGAGCATACAAGACGACCACTTATCAGACGTCGAGTGGCTAGAAAAGTTCCCATAATGCCAAAAATAGATGAATGCCTGTATGAATTAATGTATTTATTGTCCAATATGGCGATGCCCAAAGGAAGACTTATAAATATGTAGGTACGTAAGTGTACGTCAGCTGAATTTGTATGTGACAAGACTGTTTAATTGTTTAATTGATAACCTATTCAACAAGCTAAGTTAGCTACCTTTTATCGAAGACCTCCCATTGTAATACCTTACGTAACTTTTGAAGTTTGATTGGTATAATTGATATACGACATTGACTATCTATCTACAGATTGACCTGCAAATGTCCCCTGCGAAAAAAGTTCTATATTGCCCTCTGGGGCTCGTAGCTATACAATGTGCCACTGCATTGGCGACATAAATTCAACACGCGTATACGGTTCCGCGTTTTCATTTTATAAAGATATTTTAATTTAATTAAACATTATTATTTATTAATTTATTTACAATTTTCTAAAATAGCATCTTGGAGCAACCTGAAACTGCATTGATCATCCTAGTTTTAGCGGAAGCAAGCTAGAGGACACTTTTGAGCCTCTCGGGCTAAGTAATATCTTAGATATTATATACTAGCTTCTGCCCGCAACTTCGCCCGCGTGAAATTTCTTGTTTCCCCAACCCACCCTTTTTTTTATGGATGGGAAATCATCAAATGACTTCTCCCGCTCTGGGCGAAGCGAGAGGGCGTGTCAGACTTTTACTGACCAAAACCCACCCGTGTTCCTGCAGTTGCCTGTGCCAGGGCCACGGTATTTCTTTCGAACATCCCGTGACCCCGGTGGCATCGGCCCTATCGGACCCCATCATTGTCGACATCTCTTAGCGCGTGGAATACGACGCGCCGTCGACCCGGGCTGGTCCTTACCAGACGGCGAGCTATCCATTACTCGCCGTCCGCAAGCCCGCGCCTACGGTGGCCGGGAATCGGCTATCGATTTTTTTTCTTTTTGCTCGTTAGGGTCCTAGCGTGGTCTTAAATAGCCTATAGCCTTTCTCAAGAATTAGTAGCCCGCGAATTTTTTTTTCCTTTTTTTTCCATCAATAGTGTTCTCAGCGCACGCCAAATAATTAATTTTAGAGGCAAAATTTTGCTACTTTCGGTTACATTATTGCAATTTTTTTAAGGATCTCAAATTTTTTGAAAATAAATTATAATCTATGTTACTTCCTGATAATTTACCTTTCTATTGGTGAAAAATTGTTAAAATCGGTCTAGTAGTTTCGGAGCTTACGCGGTACAAACAAACAAAACAAATATTTCCTCTTTATAATATTATTAGTATAGATGACATGACACCCATGACTGAACAAGAGATAGTTGTTGTCTCAAGAAACTACGAGTATATACGAGTATGTACATAGTTTTATATACAAAATCGTGCATAAACCTCAAACTTGACAGCAAAACAAATTACTGATTAATACTATATTTAGTTGACGCCACGCGCCTTAAAGTGTCAGTTCACTTCAAGCTGATTACAAATTTCGTGACTTGTTTCTTCAGCTATGATAATAGTAATCTATTTAAGGGAGTCAAGATTGCAACATTAATTTTGGTACTATTTACTACTCGTGAGTTCATAAGCTTCTGGACTTGTGTTATCGGTATCATCATTAGCTGTGTTTCATCCACTGTTGGGCTTAGGCCTCCTTACCTTTTGTGCCATGCTTCCCTGATCTGTGCAAGTCTCGAAGCAAGGCTAAATTGAATCATCATCATCATCATTTCAGCCCGGAATCATCCACTGCTGGGTATTAGGCCTCCCCTTTTTCCCGCCATAACTTCTCGATTTCGTGCGTCCCTCGTCCGGGTATTGTCCGCGACTTTGACGATATCATCAACCCAACGCGCTTTTGGACGGCCCTGGTTTTTTTGGCTTAACCTTGGTCACCATTTGGTGACAGCTTTTCTCCATCGGCCATCTCCACGTGTAAACTAGATGTCCCGCCCAACTCCACTTGAGGCGCATCGCCCTGTCCCCGACGTTGTAGACTTTCGACCGACGACGTATTTGAAGACATGACTGAGATTTTGATGACAAAGATTGAACACATGACTTTGTGACTAACTGGCGGTTTTGAGTATTATCTATAATATTATGGCCTTCGCAAATGTCCTGCAGATCTGGTAGCATCGTGTGACGGGTATTCGAGCTCCCTAAAATAGGGTTGAGCTACATGATGACTGATGCAAGCATGCCGTCTGTTGGGACAGGTCAGCTTCAAAAGGCTCTTCCAGACATGGCCCTGCATTATTAGACTCACATAAAATCCTAATAATATAATATTTAGACCTTAGAAGAGACTATGATGTTTGAGGTAGTTTCGCCATTTCTTCTCATGGTGTAAAAGTCTCTTAAAAGATCTACTTACATAAATAAACATTTCACAATTCTCAACAAGATCTTCTCGCGATCTTCTGAATGTCATGCCTTATTGATTTTATTGGTATTCTTATTAAGTGGTCGAATTGTCCATTGCCACCGCCCAGACGCACAAGGTCATCTGCACAAACTCACAAAATTTGCTCTCTCTCTTTATAATATTACTTTATTGTATCAGCGTCAGATTTTGTTCTTCTGTTATTTTTATCTATCCTGTACTTTAAACTACAAAGAACTCAAATAAGCTGCCAATCGTTGTTTTAAAACTGTATTAAAAATAAATTTCCCGACGCTCAGCTAAGCTGGTGGCAAAGATACTTCATTATAACGGCTCAGGGGCTTAGAGGGAATCTCTCGCATACATCTAAAAAATCACCCTGTAAAACATTATAATGAGTTTTTAATCCCTGTTACGGTATTCGGCGATTTATTCCTTATTTGTCTTATAATTCTCTCTATGAAGACCAAATGAAGACACAGATTACAAAGATTGTTATAATACCACAAATGGTTAATTAAATTTTTGAGCCATTGGTTCCAGCTGTCGTTTATAGATTTTTGACTGTCGTTAAGAGTATTCAGAAGTCCGAAAGTCTGGCAACCAGTCTTACCAAGGGGTATTGTGCTACACAGTAACTGGGTTGTGGAGGTTCGATAGGCAGTTTTTCTATGTAAAATACTGCTATTCAGCTGCATCCGTTAGACTGGAAGTCGACCCCAACATAGTGGGAAAAGGCTAGGCAGATGATGATGATCATGATAATTAAATGCTTATTGATTTTATCAGGCTACGCAAGAGAACCTCTTGATAGCGCATTTCAAATTAATAGAATAATAATAGGTAGAATTAGGAATAGGTAGAATTGTAAACTATCAAAAATTGCATCAAAGTGTTTTATACGTAATTCCGATTTTCTATTGATCTAGAAGAAGTGTACATAAAACTAACGTTTACGACCGAACCCAGTAACCTACTGTCAGTAAAATACAGATCGCTACTGATGATACACAATATAATTCTGTCTTACGTTCCTTTCGTTCATTCGTGTTGTTTTGTTTTTATCTATCTTAGATTATTGGGACGTTAAAACCATAGATAGATAGGTTTTTTTATCTCCAGTATGCCAAAACTGGTGATAGATAGGTTGTTGGGATCGGCTCTTAAATAGTTAATCTCAATCTTAACCTGCACAACAAAAATGGTTTCAGTACTTATTTCGGCCATTTTGTATTCAAAAACAATAAACAAACAGCAACGACTCCAAACTACCAGGAAATCATAACAATATTGGAAACAAAAAAGATCTCAATTACAACTAAACCTGTCATTTTATAAATGATGACACGGCTCTTTCACTCAAACTCAAAGCATTTATTTCATTTAAACCAATTACAGGCACTTTTGAATTGTCAAGGGGTCGGTCAGTCAAAAAGATGAAGCTAGGCGCCCATTCCAAAGCATAGTAGGTACCTATGGAGAAGAACGGGCAAGAAACTCCACGGACACTCTTTTAAATCAAGATATGGCTACAAAATAATGGTTACATCATTCATGTTGAAATTTTACATGTGAGAACGATGCAGAACGTTAAAAGCGTCCTTAAAAAAAAAAAAAAACAATTCAAATATTTAAATTAAATTAAAATAAGCCGTGGCCGCTAAGGTATGACCAGCCTTCACTGACAGCGCTTGTTCACGAACTCCTGCTAAAATTTAACATGTAGAAAGAGACGGAACGCGGTAGAGACACTAGGGCAATAATTTTCGTGCACTTATCATGGTAATTAGTTAGTCCGTATGTTTGACTATAAGTTTATCGATGATTTTTCTATTTCAGTAGTTTGCGTAGAGGCAGGTTTTAGTGATGGCCCAATGTCTACATTAAAATGTAAATCATTTTTAGTAATATTCATTAATAAGACGCAGATAATTGATTTTTAGTGACTTTTAAATCTGTTATTGCTCCTTCAAATAATGCAAGTTATGCAATAAATGTATGTTAAACTGGAACGCGTAGGTAAGTCAATAATTTCTATATTTCTATAAATGAATGTTTATGTATTTTAGTAAAACACTTTATGAAATAAATTGAAGAAGTAATCTCTACACAAAACATAAAAACAATGTACACTTCTGGACACATCTATTGGCCCACCTTAGAGTTTAGGTTTCGATGGCCCCTACCGAAATATGATTGCTAGATTGAACAAAAACTGTTGATGCAGTTTTAAACCTGATACATTTTACCATCTTTTTCGATCGTATTGTTTTAAATTTGAATTCAGAATACCATACGACATGGAGCTACGCCTAACAAGTCGGATATGCGCCTTGTTAAAGGCAATTGATTTTTGAATAAAAAACATGTTTTATCAAATAAAGGTTTAATTTAATAACGCGTGTTGCCTCCATGGGCATCTACCACAGCTCTCATACGATTAGGCATAGAGTTTATCAACCGCTCTATGAAATTTTGAGGGATCATCTCCCATTCCTCTTCTATGGCAGTTTTCAACTCCTGCATCGTCTGGGCAACTGGCTGACGAGCCCTAACACGTCTTTTTAGCTCGTCCCACATGTGCTCAATGGGGTTCATGTCTGGGCTTCTGGCTGGCCAGTCCATAACTGTGATGTTCACATCCCGAAGATATTCCCTGACGATGCCGGCCGCATGGGCTCTTGCATTATCATGCATAAAAAGGAAATTTGGGCCCACATAGTCCGCGTATGGTATCACGTGAGGTTCTAAGCACTCACGAATGTACCTTTCAGCAATTAATGTTGGCAGCCGTGGTCCTGTAACAACCTCAAGTTGAGTTTTGCCGCTCGCGGATATACCGCCCCAGACAGTCCATGAGCCACCGTCATAAGCAACCCTCTCTTCAAAGCAGCATTGTGCGAAACGCTCTCCCTTACGTCGGTAGACCTTCTTCCTTCCATCATTGCCATGTAACACAATTTTAGACTCATCAGAAAAGAGTACACGGCTCCAATCTTGCTGTGTCCAATTTAAATGACTGCGTGCGAAATGAAGGCGCGCTGTTCGGTGGGCTCGCGTTAGTTTGGGGCCATTAGCTGGCTTGTGTGGTACCATATCGCGTTCTTTTAACCTTCTCCGAACAGTTCGAGCGCTCACAGATACTCCGTGGAAGTTGCGAAGTTGGTTTTGTATCTCAATGGAGGTAAGGTGACGATTTCTCAAGCTGGTCGTCACGATGAATCGATCCTGCGTTTCAGTTGTGACCCGAGATCGTGGCCTTCCTTGGCGACGAACAAAGCCGCCAGCCTCTAGGTACCTCCGATAAACATTTCGGACCGCAGATCGACTTAAATTAAGTTGAGCACTCACGTTTCTTTGGCTGTGTCCGGCCTGAATAAGTGCCACAGCTTGGGCGGCGACTTCAGGTGAAGTATCCATAGATTATTGATAGAACCTCACCTTAATGTTAAGAATAAGTAATGTTTGTTGCAAAACCAAAGATATCAATCACTTTTTCAAGAATTAAATCCAAGTAAACAAATAAAACCAAGTTTTCTTAGTATTCGATTGTTTGATATCAACAAACAGGCTCCAAATTGTCTTTTGTTTCTTTAAATTCTGTGTTCGAAATTCAAAAAAAGACTATTGAATGAAATTGTGAATGTGCCAGGTTCAAAACTGCATAAAAACTTTTTGCTCGACCTATTATAAAATTTTAGCTAGGACCAAACGAAACTGAAAATACAAGGTGGGCCAAAAGATGTGTCCAGAAGTGTATAATCACTATAATCCATGTATAAGAGCTTTTATTCTACAAAAACTTCTAAAAAAATATTACTTTCAAACTAGGTACTTTCACGATTTTTTTTTTTTTGTATGAACAGACTATTTTATTATCTGTAATTATATAAGGTGTATATATTCATACACGAAATCTCTCAAGGGGTCATTGTTACTCATCATTATGAACAAATTTTACTATGGGACCGAACTTGAAATCGCGAAAAAATAATCAACCGCTCCCTACATTTTGACGAGTTTGATAAAGATAAATGTACTGAATAGCTGTTTTTTTTTCGCGATTTCAGGTTCGGTCCCATATTACAATGACCCCTTAATAGATTTCATATATGAATAGATACACCATAAATCATTACAGATAATAACATAGTCTGTCTTATCTTATCCTTATCTGTTTTTTTTTTCAAATAATTCATATTTTCGTTACAGGTAAATTGGGGTTACTTTGATACTACGATACGACCTCATCCCCCCACAACCCTCCCCCTCCTGCCAAAACGATACTAAAAGTAACTTTAAAGTGTTATTTGAGGTTAGGTTACAATAATTAGTTTTTCTCAAGAACGGTGCGTTACTTTTACATGGGAGTGGTACCAGGGGAGTGGGGGCACAACCCCTTCCCACCCCCCTCCTCCTGCCAAACGATACAAGATTTTAATCCCGACCTTCCCCATTACATCTCTCACTGTTTCTATATTGCTCTAAATAATTATATTTACTATGCTGCATGTGCTTATCGTATCAAATCGATATCATCTACAACACTATTCCGCAGCCTCGCTGGCTAGTGATTCGTCATTTGCATTGGACACACCAGTCGTACGCCGAGCACCGTAGAATTGTACCGGGAATCAAGATTAACTGACTGTGAAGGTAAAAAGGAGAATTATGAGTTTATGATTCTTGGATGTCTGTATGTCTTGGTTTGGTTTTCTGTTATCTAAATATTCAAGAGCATAGAAGAGAGATGTTCATCGAATAGACTTAGTGATTTTAAAAGAGTAGGTACGGTCAGCAACAGAAGTCGGTTAACACTGCTACTTTTTGTCACTATCTAAAATTAACACAAAATGATTCGATAAATTGCTTTTTTCCGTTTAACTATTATGAGCTAATGTTCTTAAAATTTTAAGTACTGTTCCGATTTGAATTAAATATTTCGATTAATAATGCAGATTAAAAAACTGCAAGTGTTAGTCGACTTTTGTTGCTGACTGTTCATAGATTATTAGATTCAAGTAAAATGGATATTACTGAAATTGAACAATTTTTTTTTCTTTTAATTTTGCATACCCAACTTACCAGTAGATACCTATTAGAACAAACTTGTGTCATTTTTTAAGGAAAATTAACTTATCCATTACGTTCTTTAACGTTATTAATTTAGATTACATAAATCGCCACTGCAAGGTTAGCGCTAATGGACTCAACAACTTTACTGAGATTGGCAATCAGCAAATTTTATTGAATTATAAGTTTAAAATAAAACTTAAGACTAGTTATGGTTATGACTTATAAAATGAAAATGATACAGTATTTGTTTGAAATAGATTAAAATCATGGTTTATTTGGAATTATTTTGTCAAAAGCAATAACAATAAATTTTTGTGTAAAAGCCGCTGGTGCAAGGTTAGCTCACTGCACGAAACTACTTTTGCTGAAGTAGAATTGAAGTGTCCCATGATTTTCTAGTGAAGTTGTTATTGTCACTGTCTCGTTGATTCCGTAGTCGGGCAAAGTGTTATTGGGTTTTCCCATCAGAGCAGCCCAGAGTCTAGATTTGTGCCTGTGATTGGCAATAGGCTCGCCCCCTATTACATGGGACTTATACATAACTGGTGTAATGTGGGTGGGTGGTATGTAGGTGTGGGTGTGGGTGTGTGTGTGTGTGTGTGTGTGTAATGGTGTGTGTGTGTGTCTAAAGGTACACCTCTGCCTAATCCTTCGGGGATTACAGGTGTGATTAGGTTATGTTGTTGTCACTAGAAAATCGTTTGATGTCAAGTGCACCCTGGGCAGTTTCTAAAGACAAACAGACCGATGGTGAGGGCACCATCGGTCTGTTTGTCTTTAGAAACTGCCCAGGGAAAGAAGGGTCTTTTGCCTGTATTAGAATTATATTATCATCTTTTACGATTTGCTATCACGACAATCTACTTAAAAAATCTTTAATAAATTCATATCGTATAAAAGGGAAAGTTTGAATGGAAGTTCGTAATTTTTTCCGATGAGAAGTATCTACGGATGAACGGCTTGTACAGAAAAAAATATTTAAAAATTTTAAAAATTATATTTGCTATGTCATTCAGGATGTTTCTGTTCAACCGTGGATGCTCATGGCCAGATTTGAACATTATGTATAAGATTAAGAAAATACAACATTTAAATAAGATACCTCCACGAACATGCTAGCAAATATCAATAAATATTACAAAGCTTATATAAAAGCCGTCGGTGCAAGGTTAGCGCGACGCGACGCCGACATTATCTAGCGATTAGCGAATCAGCTAACGTTGTGGTACTCAAAGTTTACTTATGAGATTATATTATGAAAATGTACATAATCAGCCTATAATGTTCCCACTTCTGGGACACAGGCCTCCTCTCGATGAGAGGGAGCGGGGCCAGTGGGGGTTGGTAAATATCACATGTCTTCGAATTTTTGGTTCTAGGACATGTCGCTTTCCTCACGATGTTTTCCTTCACCGTTTTAAGAGCAAGTAGTGATGAAATAATTTACACAAAGTAAAGCGCCTGTCGGGGTTCGAACCTATGACCTACAACTCGGTAAGTTTGCAGCCGTTACCACTGGGTCACCACTGCTCACACATTATGACATTTACTGTGTTATTAATAATAATTATTATTAGTAACACCATTGAGGTTTAGTGTAAACTAACGCACTTTTCGCGAACAAAATTTTTGCGCAACATGTTTATTGTCCGGGACAACAAACGTCCATACACCGCGGTTGTTGACATCCACGGTAGACATCTTTAGTTTGGGACAGCAAAATGTTGCGTAAACATTTTGTTCGCGGTGTCTGATCTAGTTTATAATATACCTCAATGAGTTACACCAGTAAAGTTGTATTAAAGTTTTGATAGAACTACTTTTTTTTTTGCTTTTATTTCGTTTTTTAACCGACTTCAAAAAATAGGAGGTTAAATTCTCAATTCGTCGGAACCTTTCTTTTTTTTGTTTTATTTTTTTTTTATGTATGTTCCCCGATTACTCGAAGATGGCTGGACCGATTTGGATTTTTTTTGTTTTATTCGAGAGGGTATACATCACAGTTGGTCCCATATAAAATTCGTTAACTTTGCTTCGGTAGTTTTTGAGTTAGCTTCAATAAAATAGTGAAAAATAAAAACTTTTTTACAAAAAAATACAACCGACTTCCAAAAACAACACTACAAAGTGAAAAATAACTTTAATTTCGGAAGTTGGTGGCAAAAAACGAAAATACATTTAACACCGACACCGACACCGACTTCCGAAATTAAAGTTATTTTTCACTTTGTAGTGTTGTTTTTGGAAGTCGGTTGTATTTTTTTGTAAAAAGTTTTTTCTTTTAAAACTTTTATCCGTCTGTAGGAAGTCAGCAGAACTTCCTGACCTCCTGTAAAAATATCTATGATTGATATAAGTAGGTAAATAGACAGAGAGAAGATAAAGAGGATACTACTGTAAGTTATTCACTTGGCAAAGAATGGAACCTGTAATTCCTACATGGAGTTATGGTTTTCATAGGATAATTATAATCGATACGCAAAAATAATTTACTACAGTATAATTAAGAGCTCTTAAATATTTTCGGAAAAATTCACTTTCATTCCGTTAAGCTGTTCTCTTAAATCCAGCTCATGCAACATTCTTGAGGTCTGCATCCACTACACCAAACTCCCATAAACAAACATAAACTTTCAGCACCACTGCTACAAACAAACCATAAACAGATCCAGTATGTATCTGCACAGCAATCTATCGTAACACGAGAAACGTTCATTTTTCATTGTGTGTGTGTGTGTGCGTTTTTACTTATGTGTGTGTGTGTGTGTTCGTCGCATGCGCTGCGCTGTGTGCAAATTGTTTTATGCATAAGTTTTGTGTTAGATTATTTTGTTTGATTATGTACTTTTGCACTATTTGATTTATTGGTAGGTGTGTCGTTTAAAATTATGACACAATAACGTCAACGTCAATGCCCATCATCGCCATAAACATCGCGGTAGTTAAATTCGGTCAAGAGTCAGTGAAATTATCGCGGTAAGTGGTGGCTATACCTACGGCCAACGTCCTTCATCCCGATAATCAATGGCATATCCCGTCAATGTGGCCGCGACAGGAGAGTATGAAAGGTGGATTTTAAAGAAGTAGGTCTGTACCATCGGCAAACTTTCCGGTGAACCACTTTTCATCCTTACTGCGTTAGTAATACGATACGATACGATATGTAAGGTCGAAAAGTGGTTCACCGGAAAATTTGCCGATGGTACCTAGCGAAGAACCGTATTTTTTTCAAAGCGAAAGTTCAGTTGATTTGTAACTTGATATTTAAAGTGTTTTATATGATATGCACAAGCTATTAATTCGACATCAAAATCGAAGGTAGTCAATCAAAAATAGTCTACTAGTTATAGTACTACCTATAGCTATGCATTCAGATAAGGCTTTGATGGAAAAACCATAATCGAACTAAATTCAACCGTCCTAATTTGTGAACGTTCAACTTATCGTCGTCGCGCCTTGTAATAAACTTTCCCTTTAAAATTTTAATTAGCATTACAGATACGAGTAATGTCCATGCCGTAAAATCATTATTAATTACTATTTTATACCAAACATTTTACACGCTTACGGAAAAATTTATTACACATAAAACACGACCCACCTGAACTCTATAAATCAATTTAAAACTATTAAAACCTGTGACAAACAAACAAACACACAGTTTTACTCCAATCTATTTTCTTAACATTTTTACGCTCATCTTGTTTAAGCTTAGTGTACACTAACCACACCAGATGCGCAAGTTCCAAAAATTTTTATGACAGTGTAACACGTGCCTGTATTATTTTGTTTATAAATAAATATCGCGCGCGTCGTTGTAGTGTAAACACACCCTTAGGTAGGGTGTTTTTTGGGTACCGTGTATTCTTACATATTTTTTTGCAGAAGAACAATTGAACATAAGCTTTATTATTGAAAAGTACATAGGTACATGTTGTGTTTGACTACATACGAATTAATACAGATAATTTTTTTTATAACAAAAAGTTTAAAAGCAGATAAAAACGTGTTAAGGTGGATCCGCAGTGGAAGCCCGCGAAATTCAAATTTTCTTGCGGTTTTTGCAGTGTCAAGTTTCGATCTGAAACACGGCAAACCTAACTTAAAGAGATGTATTGATGATTCTTATGGTTAAAATTATGTAAATACATATTTATTATTGTCATGAATCATATTTTGATCAACATAGGACCTGACACTTCTTTCTCCAGAATTAGCTTACATAATGACAGGTTATATGAGTCACAATTAATGTTTTTTGTTGCGTAAAATATTTTGCGTACTATTGTATAGAATCAAGTTCTTCTAACTGAACAGCTGTGCTACTGGGGAGTTTGTTGCGCTACTTCTTCTTCCCAGCTAAAGCACTAGGAAGTGCTGAAGGGCGGGCGTTTTGTGGGACTGTCTTATGTAATTTTGACGTTTAAAAAGTGCTGATTTTCAGCCTAATTTGAATAAATGACTACAAATTTTTGATTTTTGACAGCAAATTGGAAAAATGGCAGAAAATTTGAGTTACGCGAGCTACCACGGCGCATTCACCTTAACGTAAGGAGTCGATACCTAGAGCTATCACTACTTAGTCAAATTTCCAACTTGAATTTATAGGGTAAAAGGAATGGTTCAAAATTGGCATGCAAAAATCCACTTAAACTCTTAACATACTTTAGTGAAACTTAATAAAAGCATTTTAAAACAATAATACGTATCCGGAACCACCGTCCTTCTACCAAAGAGATTAAGACTCGTTCTAAACGCGGTGTGGGGCGCACTTTGATGTTCAACTGTTTATATTTTTTTACAAAAAAAAAAAAAAATGACGAGGTAGGGCACGGGAACACACATGAAAGACTCTCAGTAGCCTACGGATAAATATTTAAGCGTAGATATGTAGGGTGAAACAGCTGGTAAAGGTGGCTGGTCGAAGATGATTGGTTTGAAGTCTCTGTTTGGGGTTTTGACCTTGCGGTAGCAGACGGTAGGTTATACTGTTATAGGCAAACGCAACGAGCAGAGAGTACGGGATGGCAACGAGCGATTACTCGCTGTTAAGCGTATGTTATATAAGTGCAGTGACTTGACTTCATTGTGTCAGCACACTCTTCTCAGTATAGACACTTTTTCGCATGACAAAATTTGAAATTAAAATATAAAAAATATAGTAGTAGTTTAAATTAAATTTGAAATTAAAATATAAAAAATATAGTGTAGTGTAGTAGTTATAGTGAATTATATTATTTGAATTAATTTATTTTTATTATTAAAATTTGAATTTGATTTGATTTGATTTTTTTTTTTTTAATTTTTTTTTTTTTTTTTTTTTTTTTTTAATCTAGAAATTTAAATCTTTGGGCAGTGGGGTTTGACTTTACGGTATCAAAAACGCTATCTAGAAAAACACACCAATTTACTTTCATAAGCAACTTTTCAATGACGTCATTAGCCGGTAAATTGCACTAGCTAACGTGGCAGCCACCACTCTTTTAGGAAAACGTAGCTTTACGACTAATGAACTCGTTCTAAAATAGATTAAAAACATTGGCCATGCTGGTCCATAGTGTATAGGAGTAAAGCAGTGAATGTTGCAAGAGTCAAGTGGCAGGAGTTTAACAATTTAACGGTTAGCGTAGGCGATGTACTAACTTGTCCTTAATTATTGTGCAATACGAAAATCTGATAGTTTGTTTTGGTTGAAGAATAATGGCGAGTTTTGTCCTTCAAGTTATTGCGGGGTTTGGCAATGATTCGAAAAATGTAAGTAGTGGGATAGGATACTATTTTGTTTCAAAAGTAAGTAGTTTTTAGATAGATCTATCCTTAGAATGTTGATGGCTCAAGCGAGCCATGACTTCAATGATAGTCGAAAAACCAAAGTTGATGCCGAATAAAATGTCGCTTTTTTATGAATTTGGTAGGTACTGGTTTGGTGGTGGAAGCGCAAAGGTAACCCGTGACATTTAAATTTTCTTACGTTTTTTGCAATTTGTAGTTCACTGTCAGGTAGTATTTACAACCGCAACTCATATATATGTATATTTACATGAATAAAACCATAATATGCAACTATTAGCTATGGGAACAAAGTGTCACTTTCTGCATGTTTTCCAACTTTTACGATGTCATCAATGGGAAAAATGTGTGATTTAATGTTTGTGTATGTAACTCAATATTTATGAAAACAACACAGAGGCTACTCCACAAGCTCGAACGTGAGCGCCTCAAGACTTGTCCAGACTTGTCAGATAAGACAACCCAATCAATCTGCCTAGCCTTTTCCCAACTATGTTGGAGTCGGCTTCCAGTCTAACTGGATGCCTATCTGACCTCCACAATCCAGTAACTGGGTAATACGTTACCCGTTGGTAAGTTTGGTTGACAAACTTTCGGAATTCTGACGAACCGTAACGACTGTCAAAGATCCACGAATGACAGCCAGGACCAACGGCTTAACGTGCTTTCCGAGGCACGGAGTGGTCTCGGTGTGTAAAGATGGTCTCACATCCACAGACCAACCGCGGCAAGCGTAGCTTAACCTGATTGATCGACCCGAGAGGATGTTATTACTTAGCTACGAACCCCTATGAACACAACCCATGGAAATCAATTTAAACAGTAATTTATCATCATGCTACATAAAACTAAAACACAACATAGAACCGCGATTACTTTTGAACTCATCTTCCTTCAAACAAATCCCAATTTAGCAGCTTACACAGTTGTGAAAGTATTGGCATATCACGATAATGTATGAGGGGCCTCTGCAGGGTTCGTCACGACACCTATGACATTTGATCGAGCGTGTTGGGACCTGGATTGGAGATTACAATGCCTTAATTGTGTGAATCTACGTACCCTTTTCAGTAAGGAAGAAGTTTAAAAGACTCAAAGCTAAAGCAGTAGGAAGCCTGAATCAAAATCGAATGATATTTAGTCAAATTTGGCTGAGAATCAGCTCGAAGGGGCTCGTGGCTACGCTTGCCGAGGTCGGTCCGTGGATGGGTGACCATCTATTACATATCGAGGCCCCTCCGTGCCTCAGAAAGTACGTTAAACCGTTGGGCCAGGCTGTCATTCATGGATCTTGACAGTCGTTACGGGTCGTCAGAAGCCCGAAAGTCTGACAACTCTTACCAAAGGGTATCGTATTACCCAGTAACTGGGTTGTGTAGGTCAGATAGGCAGTAGCTCCATGTAAAATACTTCAGCTGCATCCGTCATCAGTTAGACTGGAAGCCAACCCCTATATAGTTGGGAAAAGGCTTTGCAGATGATATTTTTTTCTCGTGTTGTCAGGAATTATATATAATATTAAGAGCTTATTATCATCATCAACTATCCCTAACCCCCCCCCCCCCCCCCTACTGTCCCTATTTCACTACAAAACATAGTCTCTATTTTCTTGTGCTAATCCCCACGCTCCTATACCAGCCTCATTCAAGGTCTACTCGCGATGACAACAATGTCATCTGCCTGTCTCAGTTCTCATCATTCTCCTGTCCTTATCCCAATTTATTTGGTGTCAGCCCAATACGTTTCTTTATTCCATACTTCTCTATTGGTCATCATCTCAGTAGTCACCCCCCGAAGCCATATATCATCTTTTACACAGTCCATCCATCGTTTCTTTGGTCTTCCCTTACTTGTACTGCCTCCCATATTCATACTCTAAACTTTTCTCACGACATATTTCCTCATTCCTCCGCATCACATACCCATACCATGACAATCGTTTTCGACACAACTTTTCAGTCACTGGTGTCACTTTCCAACTTCCTCTTATGTACTCATTTCTTATTCTATCCATTCGTGTAACAACACACATCCTCTTATGTCACCGCTACTAACTCATGTCGAGGTAAATATACAGGGTGTTTGGCAGAACGTTGAACATACGAAAATGGTGGATAGGTGCGATCATCTGCTACTTACTCAGCCCTAATTTATTTGGCCCTGGCCCTCTGGATATTTAAAAATTTTTTTTTTTTGCTTTTTTCTAGTTTCACCACTTTCTTAACTTTAAAGTGTAATTTTTATTAAAAATGGGTAAAACAGGCAATATTTTGGTTTTTTTTTTTAATCTTTAATGTTGGCAGATTCTTATAAAATTATTGTTTTATTCAGAAGTTAGCTAGAAAAAAAGTTATGAGTCCTCAAACTTACAGAAAGGTGTAAAAAATTACTTAAATCTTAATTTCAACTTGCATTTAAAAAAAAACAAAAAATGATTGAGGAGTTCCAATTCTAGCAAAACATCCCTAGTGTGTGACCTTTCTAATGGTATGTAATTTGCTTTTATAAAAGAAAAACTTTAAGAGTTATTTCATAATTTTATCAAGTAGCAAATTTTTGACGAAACTCTACCTTGACGGAAAGTGAAATGTTTTGCGAAATTTAACACTGCAAGGTTCGTAAAATTTAAATGATCGATTAAAATTATTTAAGTTCTTGAATTAAGTACAAAGAAAATAGCTGTACCAGTTAGGAGCGTTAATGAAACAATTAAATAATTTTAAATAATTTATTTAATGAATAAATTACAGATGTTCGAATTGACGCCCTTCATTTACAATACAGGCGCGGCATCTACGTCTGATTTCTAAAGTTGTTGTGCGTGCCACGCACAACAACTTTAGAAATCAGACGAGATACAGTGTGAATGTCTGGGCAGGAGTGATTGGCGATAAGCTAATAGGGCCTCATTATTTGCCCGACAACATCAATGCAAACAACTACTTGGATTTTTTGGTAAATGATTTACCACCGTTAGTGGAAGAAGTGTTCCAAGTAAACATAAACAGGTCTATGGTCTTTCAACACGATGGCTGCCCAGCTCACTGGAGTCTGATTGTACGTGAACATTTGGATAATTGTTTCCCAAATTCGTGGATTGGCAGGGAGGACCAATTCCCTGGCCTCCGCGATCGCCCGACCTCACTCCGCTCGATTTTTACGTGTGGGGAAGAGCAAAGGAACTAGTTTACACTACAGAAGTAGAAAGTCGAGAAGATTTGATAAATCGAATTAATGCTGCTTTCGAAGTTATGCGACAGGAGATGCTGCCACGCACAACAACTTTAGAAATCAGACGTAGATGCCGCGCCTGTATTGTAAATGAAGGGCGTCAATTCGAACATCTGTAATTTATTCATTAAATAAATTATTTAAAATTATTTAATTGATTCATTAACGCTCCTAACTGGTACAGCTATTTTCTTTGTACTTAATTCAAGAACTTACATAATTTTAATCGATCATTTAAATTTTACGAACCTTGCAGTATTAAATTTCGCAAAACATTTCACTTTCCGTCAAGGTAGAGTTTCGTCAAAAATTTCCTACTTGATAAAATTATGAAATAACTCTTAAAGTTTTTTTTTTATAAAAGCAAATTACATACCATTAGAAAGGTCACACACTAGGGATGTTTTGCTAGAATTGGAACTCCTCAATCATTTTTTGTTTTTTTTATAATGCAAGTTGAAATTAAGATTTATGTAATTTTTTACACCTTTCTGTAAGTTTGAGGACTCATAACTTTTTTTCTAGCTAACATCTGAATAAAACAATAATTTTATAAGAATCTGCCAACATTAAAGATTAAAAAAAAAAACCCAAAGTATTGCCTGTTTTACCCATTTTTAATAAAAATTACACTTTAAAGTTACGAAAGTGGTGAAACTAAAAAAAAAAGCAAAAAAAAAAATTTAAAATATTCAGAGGGCCAGGGCCAAATAAATTAGGGCTGAGTAAGTAGCAGATGACCCCACCTATCCACCATTTTCGTATGTTCAACGTTCTGCCAAACATCCTGTATTAACCACTGTGTAAGCTTGTAGTAGGTCCCTACTAAGAGTGCCCCAGACGTTCATAAAAAAAATATTGCCATCTGTGGATTCTGTAATACGAGTAATGCAGATAGGTATTTAACTACATTGTAAGCAAATTGGATATCTCCACTACTTTTTTTGTGGATGTCATAAATATGGCAGTTCACTGTGGGTAAGCACCAATTTTAAGCCATGTTTATAAGCTGACAAAAACACAGGTTAAAACTACAATCATGACGAAATATAAAGGAAAATCAAATCTAATCTTTCTGTACTAGGGATAAAGAAGGATTCAAAAATAGAATGAGAAGAAAATTAATACAGAATTATAAATGAATACTCATGTATCATCGAGCAGTTGTCTATCATAGGCTGAGGATTTTGATTTTTTGATATATTACAAGAATAAGATTCGAAAATATCTGGTCTTTCATCAAAAATCAAGAATCAAAATCAATCTGCCTAGCCTTTTTCCAACTAAGTTGGGGTCAGCTTCCAGTCTAACCAGATGCAGCTGAATATCAGTATTTTACATGGAGCGACTGCCTATCTGACCTCCACAACCCAGTAACTGGGTAATACGATACCCCTTGTTAAGACTGGTTGTCAGACTTTCGGACTTCTGACGACCCGTAACGACTGTCAAAGATTCACGAATGACAGCCGGGACCAACGGCTTAACGTGTTTTCCGAGGCACGGAGGAGTCTCGGTATGTAAAGATGGTCACCCATCCACGGACCGACCGCGGCAAGCGTAGCTTAACCTGATGGATCGAACCATGTGGCTGTCACCCCCAAAAATCAAGAATCAAAAGTCATTTATTCAAACTAGGCTGAAAATCAGCAATTTTCGAACATCAACATAGGGATGATGACTAAAATTTTTTTTTGTCCGTCTTGTGTTGTGTATAAAAAAATAATGGACTCGTACTTTTTCTTTTTTTACGTAATCAAAATATTTCGGCGATACATTGAGTTAAAATGTGGCATGACGTCACTCCTTGCTAGATTTTATACGCAGTTTGTTATATAATAGTTGTGATGTAGCGAGCCCCCACTCTCCAACTTTAATGCGTGTTATCTAAGTAATTTTTTATTAATATGATAAAGCGAAAAATACGTGTCTAATATTTTTTTTTATTATCTGACTGACGGAATAAATAGAATTTCTTTTTTTTTTTACCCAGGTATTCTTATCACATAAGACAGTCCCCCAAAACGCCCGCCCTCGGTCACCGTTCACCACTTCCTAGTGCTTTATTAGCTGCGAAGAAGAAGTCAAACATCAAAGCCAAATATGTTGTACTAAAAGCAAAATACCATAAACAAACCAGCCCAGCTCTTTAACATCACAAAGCCTAATACCCTTGAACTAACAAACCAACCCAACTATCAATCAGAGGCCAGTCGCCGACCAGTCTACACTTCTACCTAGAATTCTAGTATTTTCCTAAAGCTAACAAAAACATAATCAAATCGAAGAGCTATTAGGCACAGGTGTGCAATATTATCTGGCAGTATACGTGCCAAGGGCATGCAAAGGACATACTGGAAATTAGTTCTGTTAGTCATTTGCGTTTGTGATTGTTGAATCTTGGAAGCTATAGGGTCATGGTAAATGGATGATGGTGGGGTTGGATGTAGATTTTGTAGTGGAAAAAATGTGGACATGATAAGGTAGTCACATTATTAACAACTAGCTGCGCACCGCGGTTTATGAGATACACTAAAACGTGTATTATTTAATTGGTGAGAAAAGTATTCACAAAAAAATTGCTCATCCCACGAGAACACAAATTTTTTTTCGAGATTTAAAGTAGCCTATGTGTTAATACAGAGTGTCAGCTACTTCCACACCAAATTTCATCAAAATCGGTCGAGCCGTTTGAGTTTGAAAGAGTAGCAAATATATTTGAATTCCTTGCTCATCCCACGAGAACACTACATTTTTTCGGGATAAAAAGTTGCCTATGTGTTAATCCAGGGTATAAACTGTCTACATACTAAATTTCATCCAAATCAGTCCAGCCGTTTGAGCGTGAAGAAGTAACAAACATACACACACACAGACACACTCGCAAACTTTCGCCTTCATAATATTAGTGTGATGAATACAATAAAGTTAATACCGTCATGGCGGTGACTCTAGGGCATAAATTTGGGCCAAATCGAGACAAATTTCTGAACTGGTCGCCGCGCCGTATCGCTAACATACAACCAAACGGCGTATTCCTTCGATAACTAATAGATGGCGACATAGACGGTTAATTGCGGAACTGTTGTGTGGATTTAATAACACTAAACATTTATCTTGTGGCTAAAAAATTAAAAAGTGCTTGTGGCAAATTAATAACAACCGCACGGGTTGATCGATCAGGCTAAGCTGCGCTTGCTGCAGTTGGTCTGTGGTTGGGTGACCATCTTTATATAGGTCCTGAGTCTCCTCCGTGCCTCGGGAAGCACATTAAGTCGTTGGTCCCGGCTGTAATTCGTAGATCTTTGACAGTCGTTACGGGTCGTCAGAAGCCCGAAAGTCTGACAACCAGTCTTCGCTCCATGTAAAATACTGGTATTCAGCTGCATCCGGTTAGACTAGAAGTCGACTCCAACATAGTTGAGAAAAGGCTAGGCAGCAATCTTGCTAGCCTTTTCTCAAAATCAATATTTTATTGTTACGTTTTTTTTTATGAAATTGTTTCTATAACAATTCAATTTTTTTTTTAAATCTAAGTATCTAAGTACGTCTGTTACACAGTAAGTATTTTCAGATCATATTAAAACGTTATCTCAAGTTTATAATTACGTCTCGTACAGTCAAGCCGACGCCTCTTGGTGTCAGGTTGCAACTCAAAGAGGCCGTCTGTTGCACCAGCAACAAGTTTGTGGTGTAAGACAAAAGAGTTTGTTTAAAAAAAAATGTTTAGACAAAGAAAATGCTGATCTGAATAAAATAAAGTGCATTGAAAGAAAGAAAGAAATAAAATAAAAATAGAATTTTTTGTAAATACAAAAAGATAATCAATCTGGCTAGCCTTTTCCCAACTGTGTTGGGGTCGGCTTCCAGTCTAACCGGATGCAGCTGAATACCAGTATTTTACATGGAACGACTGCCTTTCTGAACCTCCACAACCCAGTAACTGGGTAATACGATACCCCTTGGTAAGGCTGGTTGTCAGACTTTCGGGCTTCTGACGACCCGTAACGACTGTCAAAGATCCACGAATGACAGCCGGGATCAAGGGCTTTTAACGTGCTTTCCGAGGCACGGAGGAGTCTTGGTATGTAAATATGGTCACCCATCCACGGACAACCCCGGCAAGCGTAGCTTAACCTGCGTAGCTTAGCTTAACCTAAATAAAAAAAAATAATTAACTGGAATAGTAAAGAAAAATGAAAACAAAATATATATGTAATCACGAGCGCTAAAAAGAAGTAGTCGGCAGCTGCACGTCGTCATGTGACAAGAATTGGCTTTGGCTTTCACGCAGCATTATGCTGTGCTATGGGAGACCCACAGTAGAGAGCAAATTTTCATTGGTCACCCGAAAATGACGTACGGAAACTAAGTCAGGTTTAGAGATTTGTACACAAATAGGTAATAAAAAAATAAAATAAAGAGTACTTAGAACATAATGCAACTTATAATACCAACTAGATAGTACTAGGAGACTAGCAGCAAAAAAAAAAAAAAAAATTACACTAAAACTTCGGAAGTAAAAAAAAGGCATTTGTTAGGGAGCGAATCAAACGTTGATAAAAGAGGAACCTGTAAATGTTATCCATATCCTAAGGGCACATCTTTCCTACCATACAATTTTCTCTGTAGCTTTTTGAGTTCATTCGAGTAATCGAGTCTAGTGTCAACCCACGCTGCGGTCGGTGCAAATCATTCATTCATTTTTGGAGTCTCGGACATCAGATTGACTGTATATTATTGAGGGTTTTCATGAAAATTCACTACATTTCGACCTAGCCGCCGAGGTCCCTCGCGTCAACGACCCCCTCTTGTAAATCCCCCCCCCCCCCCCTTGATCGGTGAAATCGAGCCAGCTGGTGGCATAGCTGAGCCTGTAGCTTTAAACTCCCCTGATAATAATAATTACCCTGATTTGATCCAGCCTGTCCCTCCTTGCTGTCCTCCCTCCAGCGATGCTCTAAGCCGAGGTCCGTACCCCACAGACGGTACCCTTAACGTGCGTTCGCTTAGTTTATAAGTTAGTTAGTTTATACAGGGTTACTGGTAACTCGACGTATTCCTTGCAGGACGTCATAGCAGGGTTAAAATGCAGCAAATTAGGCCACCAAATGTTCTACCGAAATTCAGTAGTTTTTGAGTTAATTCGATTTTTAGCTTTTTTATGAAAAATCCCAGATTAAATCATTTGGAGCCAATTTAAAAATGATTTACGGCGCGACTGTACTGAAATTTAAGTTAACATCATAGCTGACGCCGTAGCAGATCCTTGTTAATAATTCAAAGTTCAAAAATGCCAAAAACTTTGGCAAATATCACTAAAGAAACATTTAGTTTTTTGTGAATTTTGCTATTACTTCATACAAAATGTTGTCTAGTGAAAATAAAAATTACTACGCCTGATGTACAAATTACTAGGAAAATATCCTTGTCTTATCAGCTATTCAGAAAGGTATGATTGTCAATACTTTTGCATGTGTGACAGGGAAAGAATGAGTTTTATGAGGAGCAGGTAAAATTGCGAGACGGTCAACCTATTGTTTCATATTCGTATTATTCGTAGTTTTTACCTGCGCTTGAACCCCAAACACTCGGCAAGCTTTGTGATTGGTCACTATTGTTCTCCCGGCATGACACGGGGTGCGACTTTACAAAATCTGGTCGTCAGAGTCAGTTAGTTTCAACTCTACGTCGCGCAAGCTCGTGTTTTGTTATCTGGCTATTTCCTTAACTGATACTGCGTATCTTGCTCTTGTGCTGTGCTGTGCCTTCATAAGTGCTGACTATGGCTGCATATTCTAACCTTGAATACGCTGACATAATGTACTGTTACGGACTTAGTGACGGTAACGCTGCTCAGGCGCGGAGAGAATATCAACTTCGTTTTCCCAACCGCCGACTCCCACACGTTAGTGTTTTTGGATCGACTTATCGGCGATTATCTGAAACTGGCAGCGTCCAAAGAAGCAGGCAAATTGACACTGGTCGTTCTTGGAGATACACGGCTGAGGACGAAGAGCTGATTCTTCAACGTTTTATTGACGACCCCAACATATCGACAAACATCGTAGCGCGTGAGCTTGCTATGTCACAGTGGAAAGTCTGGTCTGTAGTTCACTTATCAGGCCGACATCCATACCACTATCAACCTGTCCAGTCATTAGAAGAGGGAGATCCGCCAAGACGGCTTGAATTTTGTCGTTTTATGCTAAATGCCGACGCCGAAAGCGAAAACTTTTTAAAAAACATTCTGTGGACCGATGAGTCATGTTTTGACCGTGATGGTATCACAAATTACCACAACTTACATTACTGGGCACCGAAGGCAGAAGCAAATCCTAAGAAACTGAAACCAACCGCATCCCAGCGTAGATTCTCGCTTAATGTTTGGATGGGTATTATCGACGACAAATTAATTGGCCCACATTTTTTACCCCAAACATTAAATGGGGAACTTTATGAAGATTTCCTAAGAAATCATTTAACACCACTGCTCACGGATGTACCGGAAGACAGAAGAGCAAACATGATGTATCAACATGACGGATGTCCAGCCCACTTCCGAATCACAATTCGACAATTGCTGGATGAAACCTACCCAAACCGATGGATAGGGCGCGGTGGGCCAATTCCGTGGCCTGCACGTAGCCCTGATCTTACGCCACTAGACTTTTACGTCTGGGGTCATATGAAAGACCTAGTTTATGTGACCCCAGTAAATTCAATTGAAGAACTAAGGGAGAGAATAAGAGATGCAGCGGACCAGATGAGGGCAACAATCACATCAAGAATCACAAAAACTGAAGTGAGGAAGCGAATAAGAACGTGTATTAGAAACCGAGGGCAGCACATCGAACAAGACGTGTGAAAGTGTAGTAAAAGTTTTTAAACTGATATTTTATTATTAAAAATAATGCTAATATTCACGAAATAGTTTTATTGATTTTCCGAATAATCACCTTTTTGTGAGACGCACATAATGTAGTCCTTAACTTTGTATTAACTTTCATACCTTTCTGAATAGCTGATAAGACAAGGATATTTTCCTAGTAATTTGTACATCAGACGTAGTAATTTTTTTTTTCACTAGACAACATTTTGTATGAAGTAATAGCAAAATTCACAAAAAAACTAAATGTTTCTTTAGTGATATTTGCCAAAGTTTTTGGCATTTTTGAACTTTGAATTATTAACAAGGATCTGCTACGGCGTCAGCTATGATGTTAACTTAAATTTCAGTACAGTCGCGCCGTAAATCATTTTTAAATTGGCTCCAAATGATTTAATCTGGGATTTTTCATAGAAAAGCTAAAAATCGAATTAACTCAAAAACTACTGAATTTCGGTAGAACATTTGGTGGCCTAATTTGCTGCATTTTAACCCTACTATGACGTCCTGCAAGGAATACGTCGAGTTACCAGTAACCCTGTATAATCTTTTTGCTTTTTACTTATTTCTCACATCTGTAGAATGATTGTAAACTGAACCACCTAACACAAGCAAATCTTTGCTTAAAAGGTGACTCCAAACCTAACATAGTTATATCCTTAAGTGAAGAAATAAACATTTTTATGTTTTTATTTTATTTTTTATATGCCCTATGGCTTTGAGTTCGCTTAAGGCACCCACAGGAAAGTCCGGTTAAGTAGTCGAGGCCTCTCATGGACACACTACAAGATGCCATACATAAAAAAAAACAAAAAAAAAAGAAAATTCGCGCCAACAGTGGACAAGAAGTCTTCCATTTCGACAACGAATATAAAATATATGATAACGTTCATCATTCAGTCCCAAATAAAGAAATTATAGACGCTCTGACACTTTTGACAGGTGCCCGGACCTGACGAGTCAGTGCTGCCACCTAGTTACGAGGTAGCTCGTAACTTCGTTTCAGAAAACCCGCTACTGTCTACTCGCTACAAGCTTCTGTCCTACGCCATACACTGACTAAACCACGGGCTGCGAACGTTTAATTCGTCTGTAATTAACTGTAAGAAACGCCAGGTTCTAAGAGTTTAGTGTTTTACAAGATTTCTATCTACAGTAACACGATCTGATAACAATATTGCAACTAAATATTTTGTAAATTAATACTACTCAGAGTAAAGTAGGAAGAATACAGATTCAGGTAGATGCTAGATAACAATAATATAATAAAGCTTTACTTTTCCGTACAGATTACAAAAGTAATGGCTTAAAAACAAAATAAAATATAATAAAAATATACACAAAGTTTAAAAAAAAAGGATAAAACATCAATGTAACTTGTACGGACGCACCTTGTTGCGAGTTAACCCGGGTTTCGCCACAGTCTGTGAAGCCTGACCGGCCTTTGACCACGACCTTTTTCGCATGTTCTTGTCGTACGTGATCCATTTTTCATCACCAGTTATCAGCTTCTTCAAAAATGGTTCGGTTTCATTACGTCGTTATAAAGAATCACAAATGAATACACGGTTCATTAGGTTTCTTTCAGTGAGCTCGTGAGGTACCAAAATATCGAGCTTTTTTGTGTACCCAGTTTTTTTCAAATGCGCCAAAACTGTTTTGTGGTCAATTCTCAGTTCTTCAGCTACGTCGTACAAATGCCGATCTTGCTCCACTTTTTCAAAAATGGCATCCATTTTATTTATCGTATCCTAAAAATAAAATAATATTGAAAAGCTTTAAGTTTCTTCAAATTTAGTAGTAAAAAGTTAAGTTTAAAGACTATAGTATAAAATTTAGTACAGCTTAGTAGGTACACGTTTGCTATCGTCGATCTTTCGTGGCTCGTGACTGGCTCTTGAACTATACGGTAGCTCTGTGCTATTGAGTGGTAGGGTTGACCCTACAAGTTTTTAGATATTTATTGTACCTACTGTTGACAGTCATGTTCAACAGTAAAGGCTTCCCGCAGACAGGCGCGACGCGATGGTGATGGCGCGACGCAATTTCGGTAGACCAATTTAAATGAAGTTTTCATAGAAATTGTTCCACCAGAGTCGCGTCGTGCCTGTCTGCGGGATCCTTAACAATTGTCAAGCCTTTCATTTAGATAATTCAAATACATTCATTACGTTGTTTACGTTGTCAAGCAGACGAATTTTTCAAACGTATGAAGCAATTTATTAGGAATTTCTTTCAAAATCCCTAAGATGGTGAAAATAAGTGTATGGTAGACTGTATAGTCTTGAAGGTGTGAAGAGGTTCCTCGCCTAAGACCCATTTGAGTTTTACCACATCAACGCACTAGCATTTTCTACTTATTTTTTTTTTTTATTCTAAAGTAGGCATCATAACATAGAGAATGATTATAATATTTTTTCCAACCAAGTTTATAATCCTTATCCAAAAACTTATCAAAGGTGCCTCGAAAAAAATAACTTTAGAAAATAATATGATTATTCTGCTCAATGAACACTGAGAATTGCTGAAAATGCTCTCATAAATTTGGTTCAAAATGTTTTAAAACTTTTTATAGTAAATAATTAAAGATACCATTTATGTACTCCCGGCAGCCCTAAAACCTGCCCCGAGCTCCAACACTTTTTGCCTCCGATATCTAATGACAAAGGCATCATTATCTAATCACGGGTTGTCGGTTTTTTACTACAACTAGCTACTCATAGACTAGACGTACTCTATGCTGCAGTGATCAATCTTTGGCTATTTTAAAATAGTCTATGGTTTTGTTGCGTGCAACTTACTCAAATTGTGGTGCTATAGTATTTTAACTATAAGGATTACCATGCAGCATGCATCGATGTTAGAAAAAAAAAACCGGCCAAGTGCGTGTCGGACCACGCACAATTAAAAAAACATGTTACATGTTACGTATGTGTATCAGTCTTTATAAAATATATATTATCTGTGGTATTTCCGGATCCTGTTGTCTTGTCACCGACTCCGATCGCTCGTCATGCAATGGCTGAATACACGATACATAAAATAGTCTGGTCGTCTTATTTATTTATAATATCTGGCCACCCGTCGTAACATGGTGTCAGAAGATACAGAAGAAAAAGAAGTCACAAAAAACCACAAAAGTAAGTGCCGCAAACAGTCAAAAAAAAAAAAAAATTTCGAGTAAAACGTCGCCGCGTGGTCCAGCCCTAAAATGCCGGAAAATAAAAACGCAAATAATACAAGTTATCCCCTGCCGCCGAGTAATTTCAGCTTAGATATCAACAACTCGAACATGCCATTGGCTTGGAGAAATTTCAACACAAGTCTAGAGATTTACATGATAGCCAACAATTTAGAAGAACAACCAGACAAACGAAAGGTAGCCATTTTACTACAAATCATAGGCCCAGACGCTCTTCAGATATTTTACTCGTTTAACATACAAATTGACAAGATCACCTATAAGGATTTACTCGCCAAATTTGAAGACTACTTCACACCACGTGTCAATATTTCCGTCGAAAGACATAAGCTGTTCAACAGAAAACAAGGTCCAGATGAAGAAATTGAGACATATGCCACGGATCTCAAGAATCTAAGTATCCAATGCAATTTTGAAGGTCTTGCCGATGATATAGTAAAGGACATATTCTCATGGAACTTAAATTCATCTTGCTCGTACATCAGAGAACGTATCCTGATCGAGAAACCATCAACATTTGATGCCGCCGTCAGTCTCGCTAAAACACTAAGAAATACTAGGTTACAGGCTAAAGCTTTATCAAGCCAAGAAGTAAGTGTCGTTGCCAGTCGTCAATCGCATCACAGTCGCCAAACACATCGTAGTCAAGAGAGTCGCAATCAAAAAAGTCACAGTCAAAGAAGTCACAGTCGTCAAAGAAGTCATAGCCGTCAAGAAAGTCAAAGTCATCAGTCTCAAACAAGTCAAAGTCGTCAATCAAGTAAAGCATCGTCCAGTCAAGAACCTCAATCCAAACAGTCAACCAAGAATTGTTCCAGATGTGGTCAAGTTCACCGAACAAAATGTCCAGCCATAGGAGTCATCTGTAACAACTGCCACAAGCCCAATCACTTTGCCAAGTGTTGCCGCAGCAAACATGTGAGATCCATAGAAGAAGAAGAAGAAAGTACGGGTACTGATACTTATTTTCTAAATAGTCTTTTCACTAATGAGATTTCTGTCAGCAAAAAAAACCCTTATCATACAACTTTGTCCATAAATAGTAAGAATGTAGACTTTTTACTTGATACAGGTGCTGACACTAACATTTTATCATTTAACTCTTATAAAAAACTTAATTTGCCATTGAGTAGTTTAAAGAAAAGTAGTCACAAACTATCAACCTTTAGCGGTGAAGTATTACCGACTGTAGGTCAATGCATTCTGTCTGTCACACATAACAACAAACTATACAATGTTAATTTCCACATTATAGATATACCCTGTAGGAATATTATTGGTCGCAACAGTTGTGAGAATTTAAAATTAGTTAAAAGAGTCCATAATGTCCAATTTCATGAGTCACTCAATGTATCACAGCTTGACAAATATAAAGATCTCTTCTCAGGAATAGGTTGTCTTAAAGATTATGAATGTCATTTGTCAATGAAGCCTGATGCTGTACCGTCTATAGATGCCTGTCGTAGAATTCCATTCAGTCTCTTAGAACAATTAAAAGAAGAATTAGCCATGTTAAAAAAAAATCAAATTATAGTCAAAGTCGAGGAACCTACTGAATGGGTAAGCTCAATTGTAATTGCATCAAAGAAAAATGGTAAACTACGCCTGTGCATTGATCCAAGAAAACTTAATAAAGCCATTATGCGTCCTCATTATCAATTTCCAATTATTGATGAAATTAAATCCAGCCTCTCTGGTTCACAATATTTCACTACCCTAGATGCAAACAAAGGTTTTTATATGCTAAAGTTAGATGAAGCTTCCTCAAAACTATGTACATTCATCACACCTCAAGGTAGATATAGATTCCTAAGACTTCCCTTCGGGATAAATGCAGCCCCAGAACTGTTTCATTCCATCATGACAAATAGATTCAGTGATATTCCAGGAGTCAAAATCATGATGGATGATTTCCTAATTTACGGTCAAACTAAACAAGAACATGATTTTAGGTTAAAACAAGTCTTAGATAGAGCTAGAGAAATAGGAATAAAATTTAATAAAGACAAGTCTAATATATGTAAAAGTGAAGTCAAGTACCTAGGACACATCTTTTCTAAAGATGGTGTGAGAGTTGATGAAAACAAAGTGAAAGCCATTTGCAGTATGCCACCACCAACAAATGTCACAGAATTACAAAGTTTTTTAGGTATGGTTACATACTTAGGCTCATACATAGAGAATTTGTCAGATAAAACTTCTAATTTAAGAACACTTCTGTCTAAAGATAATGAATGGTCTTGGCAAGAGAGACATAATGTAGAATTTAATGAATTAAAGGAATGTATAACAAAAGCCCCTGTCTTGACATATTATGATCAAAATAAACCAATTACACGGTCAGTTGATTCGTCTAAAGATGCCATGGGTGCAGTGATTTGCCATGATAAACACCCCATAGCATATGCTTCAGCTTCATTAAGCTCATGTCAACAGTCATACTCTCAGATTGAGAAAGAGCTGTTAGCAATCCTATTTGGTTGTACAAAGTTTCACCAATATGTCTATGGTCGCCACACTTTAGTTGAAACAGATCACAAACCAATAGTATCGCTGTATAAAAAACCAATTTATAACATTCCACCCCGTCTTCAAAGAATAATGCTAAGATTACAACCATATGACCTGAACGTAACTTACAAACCAGGTAAATATCTTTATGTAGCTGATACTCTGTCTAGAGCAGCTTTACCAGAACAGTCATTACATGATCTAGATTCTGATCTAGATTTACATGTCAATTTAGTCATTAGATCACTGTCAGTTAGTCCAAATAAACTTAAATCTATTCAAGAACAGACTTCCCAAGACAATGAATTGTCACTCTTAAGTAAATATTGCATAACAGGTTGGCCTGAACATAAAAAATTGCTTCCAGACATACTTAGGCCTTATTTTCCTTTAAAAACCGATATACATATAATTAATGGTATTGTCTTCAAAAACAACAGTGTCATTATACCAGTAGCCATGAGAAAAGACATTTTGAAACAGATACATGAAGGTCACCAAGGTATTCATAGTTGCCAAAGATTGGCAAGAAATCTAGTATACTGGCCCAATATGTACTCTGATATAGAAAAATATGTTAATAATTGTCATAACTGTCTCACTAACAGACGCAGCAATTCCAAAGAGTCACTACAGCCCCATGAGGTAAAACCAATCCCTTGGAATAAAGTCGGAGTTGATCTATTTGATTTCAATTCAAACAAGTATGTCATAGTCGTAGATTATTTTTCCCAATATGTCGAGCTTGTAAAGCTAGCAGGTGGTTCTACTAGTAAAATTGTCATTAGTCACCTAAAGTCTATATTTTCCAGACATGGAATACCCAACATTCTAATTTCAGACAATGGTCCCCCATTTAACTCAAAAGAGTTTAATCATTTTGCTTTAGATTGGCAAATACAACATATTACATCAAGTCCCTATTATCCACGGTCTAATGGTCTTGTAGAAAGAACCATAGCCACGGTTAAAAACATATTAAAGAAATGTCTTACTGATAATACAGACCCTCATCTAGGATTATTACAGTATAGGAATACACCTAAAGAAAATATGTATTCGCCTGCCCAATTACTAATGTCCAGGACACTCAGAACTAAACTTCCAGTCTTAGAACAAACTCTGAAACCTAAAATACCTAACTACAGGTCTCTAACAAATAAAACTCAAATAAAAGTGAACAAATCACAGATTTATTATAATAAACATACTAAACCGTTGTCTTCCCTAAACATTGGTGATAAAATTTACTTCCAGAAACAGCCAGACAGTATTTGGACACCTGGTACTGTGTCAGACATAGGTCCACAGCCTAGATCATATACTATTGTCTCCCCGGAAGGTACTTTTCGCCGTAATCGCCAACATATCCTACAGCCAAAACATTCACCAACTGAGTCCGCTCCTAGTAGAAGAAGTTCACTTCAATCCCCATCAGTTCCACTTGACACTGATCCACCGTCGCCTTCCAATATACTGCCGTCGTCATCTCCATCTAATTATCAATCTCCTTGTACAAGTAATCCTGTCCAAGAATCTGAAACAAAAACAAACACATCACATACACCAAATAAACAAACTCAACACACAACTTATTCTTCATTCGGTAGAGCAATAATAAAGCCCCGAAGATTTTGAAAATTGGTCTAGATTAAGTTCTTAATTTGTACTTAGTTTTAATTTAATATACTAAATGTATTGTTTGTTGTACAAGCATTGTCAAACCTAATTTTGTTTTGTTAGTAGCTGTCAAAACTTAGTTAAGTCAATTTGATAGACGTCACTGTCAGAACTGTCGCAATGTAAATGTCAGTCAAGTCAACTTGTCACTTCTTAGAGATGTTCCGTTCCACTTAGTCTACTAGTATATAAGAATTTTGTTAATGTTAAAAAAAAAAAAAAAAAAAAAGAAAGAGTATACTTACGTACCATGTTCCACGTAATGATTCCATTTTCTTTTCTTAATAAGGGAGATGTTACGTATGTGTATCAGTCTTTATAAAATATATATTATCTGTGGTATTTCCGGATCCTGTTGTCTTGTCACCGACTCCGATCGCTCGTCATGCAATGGCTGAATACACGATACATAAAATAGTCTGGTCGTCTTATTTATTTATAATATCTGGCCACCCGTCGTAACATTACACATCGATATACGTCATGGGCAATTTTCCAACTGGAAATGTAAGTTTGTAATCGCAAAAAAATAATGTTTATGTGATGAAACTACAAATTAACGATTTTCGGACTTTTTCCTTTACTCATGCTACCCTTAACCTTATTTCTTGCCAAATTTGATGATTCTAGGTCAGCGGAAAGTACCCTAAAGGTTTAGATTTATTTGCGAGCATCAAAATATGTCGCATAAATGGCCGTATTTTTTTATTGCATTGACACACATAAGCTTGATTCTTTTAGAGCTACAAGGCACCGTATTTGATTTTATTTTCAACTTGATACCTCGACGCGTTCCTGAAGAAAAGGATCTTGACAGACTGACAAAGAGACAGACGGATAATGAAGTAATCCTATGAGAGTTCCTTTTTTGCCTTTTGACGTACGGAACCCTAAAAATTATGAATGATTAAAAAAAATATACCCAATGAGTTGTAGCGCGACGATGGGAAGAGGCCAGACGGAATGACCATAATGCATTGGAAGATGGGTAGGCCTTTGGTGTGGGATGCAACCTGTGTCGACACCCTCGCGCCATCCCATCTTCCTAGCAAGGCGGGCTGTGCTGGGGCAGCTGCTGCAGGTGCAGAAAATCTCAAATGGCGCAAATATAACAACTTATTAGGAGCTATATGTTAGAGCCGTTTGGGATTGAAACACTAGGGCCTTGGGGTCCGAGTGCTCATCGAGTATTTCGGGACATCGTCGCCAAGCGGTTGGTCGACTCTACACGGGACCAGAAGGCTGGCCCATTTTTAGACCATAAAATTTGCGTTGCCATTCAACGTCTTCCCCTTTTTATTTTTTTATATACTTGTACATAATATTGAAGAACAGATTTCAGCAATGTAACTGGAATAATTGTAAGAACATAGAGAAGACTTTTGACTTCAAGCACAGTAAAAAACTTTCACTTTCGGGCTCCTGAAAACGGTAACGACTGTCAAATATACAAATGACAGCCGGGACCAATGCACGGAGGAGTCACGTTATGTAAATCACCCATCCACGGAACAACCCCTGCAAGCGTAGCTTAACCTGATATTAAACTTAAATTATTATATTTAATAAAGAAATCGCGATGTTTTATCAAGTCGTAAAAACCGTGCTTAGCATGGGCGGGTCGCTCGTACGTCAACTCATAAGATAGAGCACAGATTATTAAGCAATTTAATATTAGTATTATAGCATAAAATTATTAGTGACTAAACCTTTTGTAGCACGACTCAACAATAGATAATAATTTGATATGTAGGTACAGTCAGCAGAAATGCGAGTATCAAAGGTTTCGACGAAATAATTACTAAGTTAGATTTTTGTTTTTTAACAATTTCTTGGAGATATACCGCGATGTTGATAGTGTAATATTTTGCTGATGATGAAGTGTTGGGTCGATGACTTCGGTTCTTGTTATGTTTTTATTTTCTTTGCTAAGCAAAATAAAACAAAGGCCCATTTATAGGCAACAATTATTATAATCTTTTAGCTTCTACATCTTAAGCTATTTTTACACGACTGCCCAAAAAAGGAGTGCAATGTTTTAATTATAGAACCTGAGCAATGGTAGCCCAGTGCGGTAGTAACGGCCCCTACTTACTAGAATTAGGTCGTGTGTTCGAACCCAGGCAGACGCATTACTTTGTAAAATTTATTTAAAAAAAAAAGAAAAAAAAAAGCGTTTAATAGTGGCATCTCAATACACAAAGTTTTACCTCTGCAAAACTGAACAGCAGTTTGTTGCTTTGTTTGTTGCGTGAGGAAACCGGCATGTCTTAGAACCAAAAATTCGAAGACATGCGACATCTACCAACCCGCACTGGGCCCACGTGGTGGATTACGGCCCAGGCCCACATCCTCTCACAGAGACGAGGCCTGTATCCCAGCAGTGGGAACGTTATAGGGTGATTATGCAATTATCAAACCTTAGCTTCATGATATTTAAAAAAAATCTCAATTTCAGTTGTGGAGGTATCTGAACTTTATTTCCGGCTGCCTGAGTCTTGCAAAAATAGCATTTAAGGGAAGGAAAAACGATAAAAATCTTAAAATGTATTATTTTATAATCCAAAGCTCCTTATAAAACCCATCATCATACTCCTAAGCTGTCCGTACATAAAAATGCACACACAGACAATTATTTATCAATTTGACGTAATGATAGCTGCACTTACGTACGCATACTCGTCAGTAATGACTTCAATTAGTATTACTACCAACTGGTCGTTACAGTACAAAATCATTTCTGACACATAAATTGTATAGACTATTATAATTATCATTGTTGTTGTACTATATAGTACATACTAATTCCATGCATTTTGTAAGATTTGAAAGATTAATTCGATTGGCTGCTGGGTAATTATTTTATTGACTGTACATCATGATGTTCGAATTTTGAATGTGTAATTTTGTGTGATTGGTTTTGTATTGTCTATTAATTTCGTCGAATGGATGGGTATATCACGAGAGGAGCCCGTGGCTAAGTAATAACAGCCGCACGGGTCGATCCATCAGGTTAAGCTACGCTTGCCGGGGTTGGTCCGTGGACGGGTGACCATCTTTACATACCGAGACTCCTCCGTGCCTCGGAAAGCACGTTAAGCCGTTGGTCCCGGCTGTCATTCGTGGATCTTTGACAATCGTTACGGGTCGTCAGACGCCCGAAAGTCTGACAATCAGTCTTACCAAGTGGTATCGTATTACCCAGTTACTGGGTTGTGGGGGTCAGATAGGCAGTCGCTCCATGTAAAATAATGGTATTCAGCTGCATCCGGTTGGACTGGAAGCCGACCCCAACATAGGTAGTTGGGAAAAGGCTAGGCAGATTGATTGGATGGGTATATCACGCTTCTAAAATTGAAAAGGTAGAATCTATTTTATTAGAAGCAAGCGGAAGTAGCATTGTGACTACTTTCTTAACTTTACAATAATAATGGATTTAACTTTTCTGAAGTTGATGATTGCATGATTGGAAATGAGGTGTTTTTTTTTAAGAATCGTTTTAATCAGAAAGGCTACACTTTTAGCAGAGTCGATTCATGAAAAACTTCGAAAGCCCTAAAATTCTTCTTTTTCGTGTACCTAAACACGAGCTGTACGAGAAAAAGAAGCCAATAATACAAGATAGATGGTGAAATAAATCAGTTTCTAAACTCATGAAGGTCTTTCCTTGCATCACAACAACATTTGAATAAAAAGCAGAAAATCATTTGCATCATCATTTTACATTTTATGAGGTATCATAACAATACATTCAAGTTCCAAGACAAGTTTCGTCGCACCCTTATTCCCACACCAGAAATAGGGCACACATAATCATTACACACATTTCATGTACTCTTTAACCAATATTATTCACCTCAGAACAAAAAACAAGACACATCGTCACGACACCTAACGGTTGTATTACTATGCTACCCTAGTATCATAGACACGGCCTAGGTAAGCTGTTTGAATAGCTGATTGTGTCACGAAGGCAGCTGGATACGGTTAGAATGCAAGTTGTTTGATATGACGATAGTTTGTTTAGATTTTTTGCGTGAGTGATTTGGTTGAAGTTTACCTAATAGGTTGTAGGAAGACTGTGGCCTATGCGATCTGTCAGAGATTTGGATATTGGAATCAATAAAAAAAAAAATAAGTTGACAACAATGGATAGTTCAGAGATTAGTACCTAAATAGAACTTTTGAACATAATATCATTGGATTTCAAAGAGTAATCAGTATTCTGTTATGAATGATAGGTCAGAAGAATTACTTTGACATATGCAATGGCAATGTCTAAAGGTCCACTAAAGTTGCCATAAAAAATGCTGTAGTATTGAAAAACTAAACTTAAATTTATAAATAACAACGCAAATAAAATGAGCATAGTATTATTATTTATTAATAACAAAGCGAATAAAGACGTCATTACCTAAGCCATCTTACGATGATCGCAGAAAAATGATTCACATCTCGTACTTGACCTAAATGCATTCAAGCGCGTGCGCATGCACTAGGAAATCATTCGGTTTGCATGTTTCCCTTTACGGTTTTTAAGTGGTAGTGTGCTATTAATATTTTACTTGAAATAAATGATTTATCGAAAGTTTTTTTTTTTGACAGAAAAGATGATCTTTGGTTTTTTTTTAAATAATATTTTATAAAATTATGTTGAATAATAAAAGGGTGAATATGTGCTCTGGGAAAAGTCAAAACCACTCGTAAAGAGAATATATTTTTGTTTAGTTTACATTCAAAGAGGTCAAACAAAGAGTCAACGGCACCTAATCAGTTCACTTTTCAGGATATGAAAACGTGACCAATGGAAAATGTTTAGGAATAACAATTAAATTGTTTTTATTTTGACCCATGGTTTCCACTTTCTAGCTATATGCAAAAATTAAAGATGAAACCAACTCGGAATTATTTATATGTATATTTATAAATATCTGGATAAATAGTATCCTATGCATTAATCCAGGTTATAAACCATCTGTGTGCCAAATTTCATCATTATCAGTTTAGTAGTTTTTGCGTGAAAGAGTAACAAATATCCATCCATCAATCCATCCATCCTCACAAACATTTGCCTCTAAAATATTAGTGTGATTATATTATAATAGGTTGGGGAAAAAGTTTCTTCGCATTTTTTAAGAAAATTCAAAACGTTTTTTAATATACATTATTTACATTTATCTAAAGTATGTAGGTACCATTTTGTTTGATAACTTTTTGCCATCTTGTAGGTAGGGACGTGATCCCATTGCTATAGAAATTTTGGGACTTCTGTTCAAAATACCGCGACAAGTAGTTTTGGCAGTCCTCTCGTGATGTTAACCTGACACTGCCTAAATTATTCTGAAGAGACCGAAACAGGTGAAAATCTGAAGGTGCAAGGTCAGGACTATACGGCGGATGCATTAACACCTCCCAGCCAAACTCTCTTAAATTTTGCTGAGTGGCTAAAGATGTGTGAGGTCTAGCGTTATCATGATGAAAAAACAACCCCCCTCCGGTTGACTAATTCCGGCCGCTTTCTCTCAACTTCTGGCTTTAATCTCATCAGTTGTTCGCAGTAGAGTTCATAATCGATGGTCCTGCCTGGTGGTAACAACTCATAATGAATATTGCCCTTCCAATCCCACCACACACACAGCATCACCTTGTTGCGAGTTAACCCGGGTTTCGCCACAGTCTGTGAAGCCAGACCGGCCTTTGACCACGACCTTTTTCGCACGTTCTTGTCGTACGTGATCCACTTTTCATCACCAGTTATCAGCTTCTTCAAAAATGGTTCGGTTTCATTACGTCGTAATAAAGAATCACAAATGAGTACACGATTCATTAGGTTTCTTTCAGTGAGCTCGTGAGGTACCCAAATATCGAGCTTTTTTGTGTACCCAGTTTTTTTCAAATGCGCCAAAACTGTTTTGTGGTCAATTCCCAGTTATTCAGCTACGTCGTAACTACTGATATGCCGATCTTGCTCCAGTTTTTCAAAAATGGCATCCATTTTATCCGTAATAGGGCGACCAGAGTGACGTGCATCTTTGACATCAAAATTTCCGGAAAGAAAACGCTTAAACCAAATTTGTGCTACTCTCACAGACACTGCACTGGGTCCATAAACATCGCAAATTTTTTTCGCGGCTTGCGTTGCATTTTTACCTTTTTTGTAGTAAAATTTTAAAATGTATCGAATTTCTTCATTAGATTCACTCATCTTGACAGTACGAAAAACAAATGAAAATCACACATTTTCCTAATTTGAATTTGGAATTATGTTCTTTAAAATTTAAACTTTCAATGATACCAAAACCAGCCAGATATAAATAGTATAGCCAAAGAGATTTTATTTTAAGTTCATACATACTATAATGCGAAAAGACTTTTTCCCCAACCTAATATTATGATATTGATGTGGCAAAGAATATTCACCATTAAGCAGATTAATTCCGGTAGATAAGCTGCAGCATCCACAGCACCTGATTACCATTCGCAATATAACCATCCTTAGTTCATGTCTAGCGTGGTAAGCAGTGCTTCCTGCAACGTTCCCATACCACAAACATGCCCAGAATGTGTTATTACGGTTTTCCCATAGTATTTTCTATCACCGTTTGAACCTGATATAAATTCAGATTTAAATTGCAAAGGCGTTAGCAGTTTCGAAGCATGCTTTGACTTTACGGATAGGAATGAGATTCTGTTTGATAGTAAATTGAACGCATTACAAAGCACAGTCATTTGGTTTTCTATGCAATGATCATGGTTTATAGTATTTTTATTAAGCCTGTAAATGTGCCTGAGAGAAGATCGATACGGGATTTTTTTGAAAGGAAGCTTATAAATATTTATGGATGGAGAGGGAGAGGAAGGCCCTAAAAAAGATGGATGAATTGTGTGAGGAATGACAGGGGAGGATGGAAAAAGAAAACGTGTTGCGCCAGCCCCACGTAACATGGGATAAGGGCAGCAAGATGATGTTTAGAAGCTTCTCTCTTACCAAAAGGGAATTACTTGTACAGCATTAATTCTGCCACCTTCTTCTGCATTTGACCCTCAAAATTAAATAGTCTCCACTCCATGAATTTAGTTACAGTTCTATGTGGAGCTGTGTCACTATGTTCCACCTCTTATCCTGCTCTCTGTGCCCCAAAAAATGCAGCCATAGCGATCTATGCGCTGCCACCGACGACGATGCCGTAGAAATGGTGAATTTTTGGGCCAACAAAATTGAACACACTGTTGATGTCATTCCATAGACACAACGAAGCAGAAGAATGCGGACAGCTGTCTAGCTAAATATTTTTCCGACAGGTCCAGTCTTAGTTTCGATCCAAGAGAAGAAGACCGTCTTCTTTTTTTCGAAGAGTCATCGTCGACCAATCAATCTGCCTAGCCTTTTCCCAACTATGTTGGGGTTGGCTTCCAGTCTAACCGGATGCAGCTGAATACCAGTATTTTACATGAAGTGACTGCCTACCTGACCTCCACGACCCACTTACTGGGTAATACAATACCCCTTGGTAAGACTGGTTGTTTATCAGACATTTGGGCTTCTGATGGCCCGTAACGACTGTCCAAGACTGTAAAGGTCCAAGAATGACTGATCGATCGACCCGTGCAGCTTATTAAGCCACGCGACCGTTGACTTAAAATAATGGCTGATGCTTTTCAAACCCATCCCTGATCACCAGAAACCCTTTAAACCAAAACACAGCGACATGTTGCCATATTTTTACGATGGAAGGCCAGTTGAGACTTGTTTACGAACATGTTGCGCCTACGCAAGCGTGGGGAGACCGGTCGCAGGTTGCCAATTCGACTTGTTCCTTAAGCTGTTAGTACACTAACTTAACGTTAACTTGCAGCAGTTAACCTGCTGCGATTTTGCCACAAAACGCGATACTTTCGGAACAAAGTTCTTAGGAACTTCGTATGATAAGTCACACGTTAAAGCTCTCGCAGACAGTTGCGACGCGACACTAGTAGAAAAATTTCTATGAAAACTTCATGGAAAATTGTTCCACTAGAATTGCGTCGCACCGTCTGCGGGAGATTTTGTACCCTGCACATTTGGCGAAAGAGAGCCACGCACAATGAAGGGTTCCGTAGTTGGAAGAAATCACATGAACAAACTTAACATTGTAGTTGAAAAACATGTTCTGCCATACATTCCAAGCGCAAAATGTAGTTTGTACGCACAATATTGAGAGATTTACCATGTTATTTTAAGACCATAGACTTTTTATAGGTTTTCCTGTAATCTGTGGCTATAGAACTATTTTCTGTAATTTTTTCAAAATTTTAGGCTCGGTAGTTTCGGAGATAAAGACTATTTTCTTAAATAACTTAAAAACAATTTATTTTAAAATTATAAATTCCTTTTGAGGTACGGAACCCTAAAAAGTGTAACATTATGACTTTTGACCGTCACGACACTATTGTAACCTAACAAAAGTGTCGCTTGGTGCATTCATTTACCAAGTGTGCAAAAGCGAAATGAACTTCGTTCCAATCGGGAGTGTCCTACGACACCTCGTTTTTTCCTACATTTTGTACTGTTATCGCAGTGTTTGCGTCAGTGTGCGAACAGCGTTATGTCCTTTGGTCTAGAAGGCAATGAAGTTATGTTTTTACGGTGTTTTTGGCTGGTGAAGTTTGCTTTTCACTTAGTTCTTGTTTTACCTAATGTGGACAGTTTGGTATTGTATTTCGCTATTGTAATTGTATAGAGCAACGTTTGTCAAAATACTGGCATTAAGTATTAAAAGCTTCACTTTCCAAGATATTATTTAGGTTTGTGATTTTATTAAATTCTTTGCCATGGAAGATGGCAGTTTTTATATCAAGATCATTAAATTGACGAGTAAATTACAAAAACAACCTGTCAATATGTACCGTATTACTGTCTACTCCCATTTTATTTTCAGTCTTTATAAATCACTTCAATCTTCATAATACTCGTATAACATAATAAAACAGAAGAGTTTGTTTTTTGTTTTGTTGTTTGTTTGAACGCGCTGATCTCTAGAACCACTAGTCGAAATTGGTTTTTTTTTTGCATTTGACAGCTCAGTTCTTGAGGAAAGCTATAGGCTATTTAACATCACGCTATGATCTTTAGGAGCCAAGTAAAAAGAAAAAAAAGTAAAAGAAAAGAACACAAAGTAAAAACGAAGTAGTAGGTAGCGTGGGCAGGTTATGCGATGCGACGGGGTGGGTCGGGGGAACACGAATGAAGTCACGAGAAGAAGCTAGTTCATATGATAACGACAACATTAAAATGCTAAAATTACCCACAAATTCTAACGACCCGATTTAAATTCCAATGTACGCACTTACAGTATTCAGCACAAGTTTATGACAAAATTATAACAATTTGTGTGTATAATCAATGCCAAATTGTCACTTTCCTACGCATGATCCCGTTGGCAGCTGTTGTGAAATAACACCTGCGCTATCGGTGACACACTGGTCTAGCGGATGAAGGATAAAATACAAAAGCCTGGATTAGAATAAAAAAATATAGTGAAAGAGATGAATAATATCACGCCATGTATTCTCCAAAGGGTCTTATGTAATAGGGGACGAGCCTATTGCCATCAACTGAGCAAGAATCCAGACTCCGGGCTGCTACTGAGAAATTTCTGGTGGAAAAAACCCAATAACACTTTACTCGAGCCGGGAATTGAACCCAAGACCTCATGCTTAGCAGTAGCACTTGCGACTACTAGACCACTGAGGCATTCCAACCAACCAGTTCTAGAGATGAATCAATCAATCTGCCTAGCCTTTTCCCAACTATGTTGGGGTCGGCTTCCAGTCTAAGCGGATGCAGCTGAATACCAGTATTTTACATGGAGCAACTGGATAATACGATACCCCTTGGTAAGACTGATTGTCAGACTTTCGGGCTTCTGACGACCCGAGACGACTGTCAAAGATTCACGAATGACAGCCGGGACCAACGGCTTAACGTGCTTTCCGAGGCACGGAGGAGTCTCGGTATGTAAAGATGGTCACCCATCCACGGACTAACCCCGGCAAGCGTAGCTTAACCTGATGGATCGACCCGTGCGGCTGTTATTACTTAGCCACGAGCTCCTCCCCCGAGTCCTAGAGATGAATATTGTAATGAATACCCGGTGAACAAAATAAAGAAGAACACAAAGGCTTCCTTTCTATCAGAAATGTGCTAAGCTGCGTAGCGATGGATGCGTATGGTATCAACCAATATGATCGTTTGATTGACTTAGATCTGGTAGAAACGGTTTCAACGAAGAAAAATCTTTCACATATTCCCAAAGTGCATCTTCATGAGTGAATGATAGCGGCAGGATGGTTGACAGGGGAGAATGGAAAAATAAAAAGACGTGGTGCGCCGACCCCACGTACCTAACATGGGAGAAGAACACGAAGATGATGAAATTGCATATAACTCCATAGCACCACTTGGCTCTGGTAGAAATAGACACATAGTTTCTTGCTCAGATTCACCTATTACATACATGTGCCTCTGGTGGAGACGCAGAAGTTAAAAATAAAGTACCTGGCTTTATCAGACTAAAGCAATCCCTTACGCATCCATGCAAGATCATAATATTTCTGAACAAAAATCTACTCCATAAGAAAGATCTACGACCACGCTTCGTTGGTCTTGTGGTCCTGGATTTTTTATTGGGTTTTTCCAAACTAAATTGTCTTAGTTCGTAATCTGGATTTGTGCCCGGTTGATGGCAATATAGACAATAATAGACAATAATTTACTTTTATTTCTCGTAAATGTCATTTTCTAAAGACAGAAATAGGTACATTATTAATACCCCACCACCCAACGCCAACCAGTTTTTTTGAAGTGAAAAAAGGGGGATGCAATAAGGTAGCCCGCGAAATTAAAATTTTCTTACGGTTTTTGCAATTTGCTGGTTAGTGTCATTGTATGTTGATTAAAATATGATTCGCGGTCGTAACTAATATGGCTTTACAGAATTATAAAAATATTAAATAATAATAATAATAAATTTATTTCATATAGCGTATTTGGCTTACAATGCCTGTCAAGGAGTCTCCATTTAGGCATATAATATGCCTTTAGTTGAAGGTTCCGCTCTTCCCTTACATTAGAAACTTACGAGTACAAATAGGTATATGTATAAAGAAACAAAACAAGGAAAAAATGCGATCAAATTATACGAGTGTGTGCGAGATTTATATGTGTGCGTGTGTATATGCTTGCCACCTAATACATATGACTTAAACATAACTGGCGAAATGTATGTTGTAGGTAGGTACACCTCTGACCAACCCTTCGGGGTTTACAGGCGTAAAGCTGCACCTTCAATTCCAAACATCGTTCTAATATCAGTTACGCATAATTTAAGTCACGAAGCATCAGTGTGCTCATTTGTCACTACAAATGAGAAGAGATGGGACATTCTATTTTTAGTCGAACTGCGCATGCGCAACATATTAAAATTATCTGTCTATTTCTTCGTTGAACCAATTTGAACTCAGTTGTTCAAATTGGTCAAGCGTGAGTACTCTAACTGGGTCACCCTTGATAGATGACCGGACTGGTTCAACTTTAATAAGAGCTTTAACACCACTATTTAGGCCTTTCAATGGATAGCTTGAATATCTTAAGGAATTATTGATGAAGGAATATTACAGATTCAAGTTATACGCAGTTGGTTGTGAATTATCAAGTTTTAATTGGTCTATAATTTTAATTTTAGATTTGATTTGCTTGGAAATTGGGGATAAGACCTTAATCTAGTTATTTATAAGCATTGCTTAAAAAGAAGTTATGATTAGCGTCGGCTTAGCCATACATTTTTTGAGACACTTGCGTGAAAAGAAATTTCTGCGAATGGACTTTCGTGCGAAAGACACTTGTTTGCGCGAAAAAATTACGGAAATAAGATTCCTCCCTAACATCACGCCTGTATTCTTTCAAAGGGTTGGGCAGCGGTGTATTACTGTCAATAGTACACCCACAATCCGCCAGTTGTGTTCAAGTTATCAATTAATTGGATTGGGTTAGATTTATTTGGTTATTAAGACTAAGATTTTCTTCGAATGAATGACTTCATTTGTTGAAATTCTCAATCTAACTATCCTTAGGAAGTGTGTGACTTAAAACAAACCTCGCAGTTGAACCAATCATCGAATCAGCCCAAACTCCTCAGACTGAGAGAGTTCAGCTTTGAAATAAGCATTAGGGTAACCCCTCATTGCCGCCTGGGTCGCGGATTGTTTGAAAGAGATACCGTGGCTCTGGCACAGGCAACTGAAGGAACACGGGTGTGTTTTAGTCAGCAGATGTCTGACACGCCCTCCTGCTCCGCCCAGAGTGGGAGAAGTCATTTGATGAGAAAAAAAAGGGTAACCCCTCATTGGGAGAAGGGACTACACCAACCCAAGCCCATGTGTATCGAAGATCTTATCTTGCTCCTGTTCTATTTCCAAATAATCCCATGGGAATCTATTGCTATTATTTCTGCTGACTCGTTGATGCATATCTCGTAGACAACTAGTTTAATTAGCAATTTAGTTAACCGCCTAGCCGTTAGAAGTAGTGCTCGCCGGCTGCTGCCGAGGCACCACTCGCTTCGCTCGCTCGGCTCGCGCGCGGTTGGTCACAGTTCCACCCTAACCTACTTGAATATCATTCCGGCCGCTAGTTGAACGCCGCCGTTTAGTTAAAAGGCTAGGTTAACTAAATGACTAATTAAACCAGTTGGCTGCGACACATATAAGCTATAAACACTTCACACAAATACATACATAATTAATAAAGAAAATCACACTTTTCATAAGACCCAATAAGCTGTTTTGTTCGATTATTAGACCAAAACATTATAATATCATAATTCCCAATACATCATATTCTTAGAAGACCGCGCTAATCACATGTACCCGGTGGTCCAGCAACTGTCTCGACGCAGTACAAACGCAATAAATACGCGTGTATTATATTACAACTTGTATTTCGACGCGCGTGCGCACATCAAATCTACCATCGGTTTTAATGCATCCTCTCAACGATTAGGGATGGGATTTGTCAATGTCGATGTTGTGATCAAAACTCAACACGCGTATGTCGGATAAGCTTGTATCATTTTCTTTTTGTTTATTTCTTATGAGGAAGTTCATTTTGAAATTGAAATTCTTTCACGAGGATATTATTATTTTGGCTAAGTAGACTAGAGTTGATGGCTAACCAGATAAATTAATATAGAAAGCCATACCCCAGCCATGACATTCTAGGGGGATGCGCTTAGGTAGTTCGAAATTAAAATTTTCTCACGTTTTTTGTAATTTGCAGGTCAGTGTCAGGTTGTAAGAATTCACGACCGCAACAAATATTTACTAACAAAATTGTAGTCAATAAATAAAATTATCAATTTACCTTATACCTGTGCAATTAATAGTATATTTGTCATTATTTGAAAGTATTTTTTTGGGGCAGCAACAGTATTTAATATTTTGGTTTCGTCCAATATTATGATTCTACATAGTAAACAATATTTTAGGTATATTCTATTCTTCTTTATTATTTCCTTTACACTTGACTGAATGAATAAAATGCACCGAACCCAGCATAGTTTAACTAGACTCGATTACTTGAACGAACCCAAAGATTCACACTAGCCCAGAGGCTAGTGTGAATCAGAGAGCCTCATGTTTCTTGGTGCTATAGAGACCATTGCATATCAAGAAGTGGACCTGGGGTCCTACACTTTACATAAAATTAAATAAATCTATCGACATCACAATTTCACTATTAGGCACATCACTAGACGTTACCAGTTTGTCCTATCGAGCAAACGGTGTTGCGGTGTACCTATGTTAAATATAATATTATGCGGTTAAGACATGGTGAACGTAACTCGACCACGCAAAGTTAATCTATAATCTAATATTGAAATAGCATCGATGTTTTTTCTATTCAATAGTAGAGTTTTATTATACAAAAATAGTAATTTTACAGTAGTATTGTTATGTTGAGTTTTGTAATATTCAGTTAAGATGGTGTTAGAAAATAATGTGGTTTGATAAACTATTATTTTTGTTTGAGGCAATCACACTAATATTTATAAAGGCGAAAGTTTGTGAGTGTATGTGTGTTTGTATGTTAGTTACTTCTTCACGCTTAAACGGCTGGACCGATTTGGATGAAATTTGGTATGTAGATAGCTTATACCCTGGATGAAAACATAAGCTACTGTTTATGCCAGTCTACGCGGATGAAACCGCGGGGCGCAGCTAGTATATATTAGGTGGAATTATGGATATTTGGCTAAGGTTATTGGAGAAAGAGAGAAGAGAAGTGTAAAACTCGCAGTGCCACGTGACTATGCCAGCATTTAGTTTTATTTATTGAAATTAAAATCTACTATTGTTAAATGACTTCAAAAAAGGAGGAGGTTCTATGTTCGACTGTACCTGCTTTTTTTTTTTTAATTTATGTTCACCGGTTTCTCCGTCAGTTGTAAACCGATTCAGGAAATTATTTTTTGTTTGAAAGGGTATGCTTTCAAAATGGTCCCATTGTCATCAAGTCAGAATCTGATGAGGAGATCCCATGGAAATTAAGGGGAAACCCTCCTCAAACTTTATAGGCACACCTATAGCGATTTGGGTATTTTTTATAGTAAGTGATGATGAAGACCACAGATGGCCATCGGAACTACTCAATTATACGTACCTTGTATTTCACGGGTTGCGACTCGATTACTTATGATTGCTCTGCAATTTATGCTCGTCACAGTGCATATGGTGAAGTAGAGCTGATGGTGACTTCACCTTCCATCACACTAATATTATAAAGGCGAAAGTTTGTGAGTGTGTGTATGTTTGTTACTTCTTCACGCTGAAACGGCGGGACCGATTTGGATGAAATTTGGTATGTAGATAGCTTATACCCTGGATTAACACAGGCTACTTTTTATCTCGGTCTACGCGGGTGAAACCGCGGGGCGCAGCTAGTATTATATAAACACAATAAAATAAAAAAACTTCTTTTGGTGTTGTTACTTGAAGTATGAGTTTAGAAAACTTTTATTTTGTTGTATCATTTTTAAATATCGATACTTACCCATCACGTCTGTGAAGTTTACACAAACAAAACTGATTTTTATTAAAACTTATCTTTGAAGGGACTACAACTACCCGGTCAATGACCCAAAAAAAAACTCACCAAATAATATTTATTTTTTGTTTGATGTTTAGATATTCATACGATACCCTGCTACGTCTGCGGAGTTTCGCTAGCTAATTCAATTTGACCCTGTATTTTAGTTACTTCTCTAATTCAGAAGAAGGATTGGATTACCTTGTATGCATTTGCTCTTCAGTGAGATAATTTGATAAGACTAGGTACTTAGGTATTTACTTTTTTTTGTTTGATGTTTAGATATTCATACGATACCCTGCCACGTCTGCGGAGTATCGCTAGCTAATTCAATTTGACCCTGTATTTTAGTTACTTCTCTAATTCAGAAGAAGGATTGGATTACCTTGTATGCATTTGCTCTTCAGTGAGATAATTTGATAAGACAACTTAGATATTTTTTATTTTTTTTTGTTGAGGGAAACCAATACCTACTCCAACTACAGTAGGTACTAATGTCTGTATTTGAGTAGGTATCAATGACTAGGTATAATTTTTATCAGCACACATTATACTCGAATAAAATTTCTATATTATTATCGCGTGCCACCGTTTGGTTTCCTCTGATAACTGCAGTGTCAGTTTACATTTTGTTTATATTTAATTTTTAGTTAAGGCTCAGTGTATTTTTTTTCTAAATACTTATTTGAGTCTTATGTTGATATTTTATATGTCTATGAGGAGCTCGTGGCTAAGTAATAACAGCCGCATGTGTCGATCCATCAGGTTAAGCTACGCTTGCCGGGGTCGGTCCGTGGATGGGTGACCATATTTACATACCGAGACTCCTCCGTGCCTCGGAAAGTACGTTAAGCCGTTGGTCCCGGCTGTCATTCGTGAATCTTTGACAGTCGTTATGGGTCGTCAGAAGCCAGAAAGTCTGACAACCAGTCTTACCAAGGGGTATCGTATTATCCAGTTAATGGGTTGTGCAGGTCAGATAGGCAGTCGCTCCATGTAAAATACTGGTATTCAGCTGCATCCGGTTAGACTGGAAGCCCACCCCAACATAGTTGGGGAAAGGCTAGGCAGATTGATTTTATATGTCTATGCCAGGTTTTAGTCTCGTAGCGGTGGTGGTGTTTAAAGTGCTCAGTTTGATTCCCAGATGTGGCAATAAATAAGTCATACAAATTCTTCAACAGTCACCTAACCCTCGTTTCTTTTTCAGGCATAAATAAATTCCTTGGGAAACACAAAAACTACAGTTTACTTTGATATAATTATAATTTGATATAATCTACTAGCAAATATCAAATAGAAAACTACAAACATGAAAACAATGACTCGCAAAAACAACAACGTAAAATATAATCTAAGATTTTCAAATCACAATAGTACAATATTTATATTACTTCAATTCAACTAACTAGTGACAATTAGCTCATTATCCCGTCAAAACATCCTATACTCTGACACAAAACATTGGCACATGTCACATTCCTGGGTCAATAAGGCATCCATGTTTATAAATATTCATATCTCGATACTTAGTTATTTATTCACACAATACATTTCTACAATAAATGTAGCAAATTAATTAATATTAGTACGTGTCTGAGTCATTGTTTCTGTAAAAGGAAGAGTCTGTCTGTCGATATGTTTGAACTCTTTATATGACCCGACTACGGTAAAGTCAAAAAAGTATGTATGAATGTATATAAGTATGTATTTACGTGTGTTCCACCGTAGCGCCTAAATTACTGAGCCGATTTTAATGAAAGAAGTATCAATGGATATGTAAGAAAGTTCCGGATGACATAGGCTGTATAAATTCTTCCTAAATTTAATATGGTGGACTTTAGACATAAATTTCTGACCACGAAAAAAATTAAATTGAGATATTAATGACATATTTGGTGTCAAAAGAAAGGTCTTAACGAACACATTACAAATATGTATATATGTCATATTGTTAAGTAAATAAATATATTTAAATTGTTAAAAATAAGTAAAAGTGGAGGTAAATAATACTAATTTAATTGGTTACAGACCGACCGCGGCGAGCGTGATTTTTCAGTAGTCGGGTTTTAGTTTTTGAACTTACTTTTTAAAATGTATTGATTTAATGTGACCACAAGCAAAGCAATCATGTATAAAAATTTGTGCAAGTTTTGAGGAATAATTTTGTTTATTTTGTAGGCTACAGAAAAATGTTCTAACGGCAAATAATATCAAAATGCTTCGGTAAGTATAAGAAAGAACTACTGAAGTCATTGAAGAGCAAAATACATAGTGAAATTTTAAAGACCTTATTTATGATGATGATGGCACAAATAAAATAATTACAAGTCCAACAGTAATTAAGAGTTAAGTGATCTAATTAACTACTTACAAAATGAATACTGCAATAGAGTAGGTATGCAACCACGGATCATGAAAGTGTTATGATCTGGGTAGGTAACCAACAAAAATGCAATTTGATCACACACCACCTAACACACTACTAAATTGTCCCTGAAACGATCAATTGAAATCGTCAATTTGTCCGTGACTGATACACATTGATGCGCAAAATGATCGTCTACAAAATGCAATTGAAGCGATTGATAATAAACACACAAAACGTTGACAAATGCATTTGACAATTTCAATTGCTCATTTCGGGGACGCGCACCCTAATTGCGTTATACACTATCAATCGGAATCTGATTCATTTTGTATCCATTGCTTCATAAATGTTCGAAAAATTTCTCTGCTCGACAACGTACAACTGTCAAAATTAAACCGATTCCGATTGATTGTGTGTAACGCAATTAGGGAGCCGTTATCACCAAAAAGCTACCTGACCAGCTAACCATATGAGTAATTTACTGGTGTGACCTAACCTTGTATAAAACATTACTCGTCCATAACAATACTCAACACGAGCTCACGTTCATGTTTCCTTAAGATGGTGACAAGACTTAAGCTCGATCACTGCATAGAAAATAAAGCGAAGGGCACACAACCACAATACAACACTTGTAATATAATGCAAAAAATTAAGTCATTATAAATTTACTCCATTTGTTGAGTTCAGTTGAGTTCAATTTATTGTAATTTTAAATAAAAACGTATTTTGGTGACAACCAAGTTTACTTTGTTGTTCAGTTGGCACAAACTATTGGTTATTTGGCTAGTTTTCCATAAACGTTTAAGTTTTGTGAGAAGGACAATCACTAAACGTTAATTTGGGGATGTCCTTGGGGACTATTTATTCTGTATACTTCTCTATTGTAATTTAACTACTAACACTAGTAATCACACTAATATTATAAAGGCGAAAGTTTGTGAGTGTGTGTGTGTGTGTTTCTATGTTTATAACTTCTTCACGCTCAAACGGCTGGCCCGATTTAGATGAAATTTGGTACGTAGACAGCTTGTTCCCTGGATTAACACATAGGCTACTTTTTATCTAGCTAGTAAGCTAGCTAGTAAGTTCAAATATTGTTTACTAACACGCTGGAAAATTGTTGTCCGAAAAATAAGGAATATAATAAAATATAAACAAGCTTATTTGAAGAATGGCATTTAGCTCAGAAGCTAGCATGAAATGTCAGAACATTTCATAAGTGCCCATGTAGGTTTATGTGAAATAAAATATTTTTATTTTTAAATTAGTTTCTTGTCAGCGTCATCGCCTTAACAGTAATAACGCAATACGCCCTTATCGCTCCGACTTACTCGTGCGTAGTACTCAGTAGTAAAATTATCTTCACAAACATAAACAGTGGTATACACTGTTTATGCTTACGTATAGGTAACTACATGTCATAGTATTATTGTGTTTACGAGTATATACGGTTATAATATTATGTGGTATTATGTGTTTATTTCATTTCATTGCGTTACATTTGCTAAGCTAAGTAATAACAGCCGCACGGGTCGATCCATCAGGTTAACCTACGCTTGCCCGGGTCGGTCCGTGGACGGGTGACCATCTTTACGTACCGAGACTCCTCCGTGCCTCGGAAAGCACGTTAAGCCGTTGGTCCCGGCTGTCATTCGTGGATCTTTGACAGTCGTTACCGGTCGTCAGAAGCCCGAAAGTCAGACAACCGGTCTTACCAAGGGGTATCGTATTACCCAGTTAATGGGTTGTGGAGGTCAGATAGACAGTCGCTCCATGTAAAATACTGGTATTCAGCTGTATCCGGTTACACTGGAAGCCGACTCCAACATGGTTGGGAAAAGGCTAGGTGGATTGATATTTGCGTTACATTTGATTCATTTTGTCAAGTTTTTAAAAAAATCTATAGCCTTTTTATGACCACTTTATACTAACTTATTACTTATTGCCTTTATCTACGTATTGCTGAAAATAGCCAACAGCCTTGGGTGCATAGCTTGCATGTTCTACGCTGAGCTCACGCAACGAGTCCATCCTATAGGACTCTTCCATCAAGGAGCGCTGTCCCAAATTTATTATTATAATAGCCTTTGCCCGCGGCCGTGGATGTCGGATATTATCCCACGGGAACCTACTACCGGGATAAAAAGTATTCTATGTGTTAATTCAGATTATAAACTCTTTGTGTGTCAATAGTCATCCAAATCCGTTCAGCCATTTTTGCGTGATTGAGTAACAAACATCCAAACATCTTCACAAACTTTTAGTAGGATAAAACATTATAATTATTATAACACGTAAACTAAAAGATAAATAATTAAATTATCTTTAAAATTTTGAAGGTTTCATAAAAATACGCTTGATAGTTTTTGCGTGATTCTCAGATTTTTATCCGCGTTAGAACCAATTAATTACACTATGCAATATAAATATAATCTCATCATCATAAAAAAAAACTAAAACTTATTTTAAATAAAGAAGTGTTTTGTCAATTTCTTTCGAATTATGATTTGAGTTTGAAAGAAGAAGACAAAACACTTCTATAACACAAATAGGTTTATAGAGCGTTTTTAGTTTTTTTTTTTGTGAATAAGGGGTGTGTTATTAAAAAAATGCTCTAATTTAACATATTTTTTTTCCAAATCATTAACAATACTCGTTTAGACGTGATCTTCGGTTTAAAATCGTTTATCGTCGCCTCTGTTGTTGCTTACTATAATCCTACTAATACTCAATATTGAATAATATATTTATTGCTGCATAGGATTAACACTGGATGGATGAAATGGCGGCAGGTCACGGGGACAATCTGCGACTCCCGCATTCCCCTTAAACTTAAGGGGAAGATATATAAAACAATGGTTAGACCTGCTGTCTTGTATGGATCAGAATGTTGGGCCACAAAAGGGATGAATGAAAAGCAGTTGCATGCAGCTGAGATGAGAATGCTAAGAGGGATGTGTGGTGTTACACGAATGGATATAATAAGAAATGAGTACATAAGAGGAAGTCTAAAAGTGGCACCGGTGACTGAAAAGTTGTGCGGAAATCGGCTGTCATGGTATGGGCATGTGATGCGGAGGAGTGAGGAAAATGTCGTGAGGAAAGTTTTAAGTATGAATGTCGATGGCTATAAGAGCAGGGGAAGACCAAAGAAACGATGGATGGATTGTGTGAAAGATGACATGGCTAGAAAGGGGTGACTACCGAGATGACGAATAATAGAGAAGTATGGAAAAAAAGGACATGTTGCGCCGACCCCAAATAGATTGGGATAAGGGCAGGAGAATGATGATATTTATTGCTAGGTACCACAACGTGAACTTCCATAGGTGGTAGGTTTTACAAATACATATTCATTATGGACCCTGTCAGGCACAGCAAAGTAGAAGAGAGAGAAATAGTAGTCGTGGTTAATGTAGGCAAATATATTTTCCAGAAATCATTAATAATAGAAAAAATATTATTTTAAGCCTACAAACCAACATTATAAATTGAAACTAAAATACTAGGAAAACATCAATTAAAATAAAAACCTATAAAATTGTAGGTAGGTAAATAAAAAATAGTAAACATTTACGGCGTAAATGTTTGTAAACCACATTACCACAATAATATAGGTATTTTAATGATAAATTACATAGAATAAAATATCTAATTGGAGTTCATTGAATTGATCTGCGCGTTACAATTTATTTTATTTTCTTGTTTTCCTCAAATAATGCATTTTGTTTATAAATAATAATTATTACGTATCTGAAGTTATTGTTAATGAAAATGCAAGTGTTTGTTATCTATAATTGTTTTTTGAATAATTGTTACGCTTTGATATTATTATAATAATGATATATCTGATGTTTATGTAAGGTCAAGTTGTCCATTGTTTGAATGTCAATATTCTTGATGTACTTACTATTAAATAGATAATTATGATATTATGAGACATTTACGTAATTGTTGTAATGTTTAAATGACACATTATTTTGTTGCAATACGTAGTAAATTCTATTCATAGTTATTATAAAATAAGATTACAATAAATAAATTGGCTACACATTAATTATGATTTATTACATTTTGTTTTTGTTTTCGAGACATGGAAATGTGGAATCATAGGTTATGTACTGTTTTAAGTTATATTTATATTAGGTACAGTCAACAAAAGAGATATCTAGGTAGGGCACACCAACACATTTGTATGTGAATTGCTTCTTGTTCAATTTTATATAAATTACTTTGTTTTTGCAATATTCCTACATTGTAACACACCAACAAAAAAAAGTAAATTTTCACGAAATTGAACATGAAGCAATTCACACAGCCTGCCCAGATATCTCTTTTGTTGACTGTACATACTTAGCTATTTTATAACATGCTATAATATAATTAACAGTGCATTTAGCAAGATCAGGACTTTTTAAAGTAGGTTTGTTAATTGTCTCCATAATTTACATTTTTCTATAATAGATTTAGATAAGGTCCCATTTTACTCCCGTTCGTGAAGAATAAAAAAAAAAATTACAATAATATTAATAACTTAACACTTCAAGATGTGAGTCAGTAAAACTGATATGAACACGATGTCAAGTGTATTGATAATCCACTTAAATATTTTGCAATATGAAATATTTTATCTAAGTCAACAACTGGTGCACTTACCTTAGCAATCATAGTGTGGGAATCAGAATTGTTGACTGAAGATAATTATTTTATTACCTATTGGTACATCGTTTGCAAACTATTATTGAAAATGAAGGGGGACAGCAGAATTCTATACTTTGCCAATGGTTGACATATTATAATCTTAAATAATCTTTAACTACCTAAGTTACTAAGCTCTCGATGATGATGTTAGCATCATCCTCCCCGATTCTAGTAGCTTTGAAGCTGAAGCAGGCGGAAGAACAGAATTATCTGAAACTAGCTGTTCGCGCCCGGCGTCGTCCGGGTGAATTTCATGTTTCTAACTCCATTGGTTTAGGCTGTGTGTTGTCTGTTTTTTTTATACAAAAATACGATCCAAATTTCCTACTTTTTCGGTCAATTACCAAGACTTGAAAATACCCACAGTCAAACAAGAGATTACGCAATACAGCGGCAAATACCAGAAGAGACTCTCAAAACATCAAAATGAACTTGCTCTAAAACTAAGTGATGGTGGCCTGCAATTTAAGAGATTAAGGAGACATAGCGTCCCAACTCATCTGAACAGATTCAGCTGATTGGTTTGATAACTTAACTGCGAAGTTATCACCAAGCTCCATAACCTAAAACCCAGAGGTATCGGACAAAGAAGTAGCTTATTGTTGTTGATGACAGATTGCTAAAAAGCAGAAAGAACAAAAAAAAATATCCATAAAAAAATCTGCCATAAAACCTTGTCCTGACAATTACTCGTACAAACAACAAAAAAATAATTAATCAAATAGGAGCTACCGTTCTATAGTGATACGCTTACCTAAATTCGGCAATTGATTTTTATTTATGGCTAAGTAATAACAGCCGCACGGGTCGATCCATCAGGTTAAGCTACGCTTGCCAGAGTTGGTCCATGGATGGGTGACCATCTTTACATACCGAGCCTCCTCCGTGCCTCGGAAAGCACGTTAAGCTGTTGGTCCGGGCTGTCATTCGTGAATCTTTGACGGTCGTTATGGGTCGTCCAGAAGCCCGAAAGTCTGACAACAAGTCTTACCAAGGGGTATCGTATACCCAGTAATTGGGTTGTGGAGGTCAGATAGGCAGTCGCTCCATGTAAAATACTGGTATTCGGCTGCATCCGGTTAGACTGGAAGCCGACCCCAACATAGTTGGGAAAAGGCTAGGCCGATTGATTGAGTATAGAAGATTAACTCAAAAGCTTTTGTTATCTAAGTGCTCATATATACATATACGAGCGGCAAGGTCTTTGGAAGAAACCTTTATCAAAGAGATCCCAATCTAAGATCAAGTTCTTGGTTTTATTTTGATGTCCAAAGATGCACAGCTAATTTACGACATCTTTGAGATCTATTACTTCACTCCATATACACATACATTATACATGAGTCTGTCGCAAAATCCTTACTAGTTTTATAACTTCTTAAACTTATTCCTTTATTTATAAAATTTTGCTTCTCCAATAAATCCTTGTAAGAACAACGCTTACAATAGTATTTTTACGTTCGTAACCTATAAACCTGAGCCAGGGTAAGTCGAGATCGAACATAATTCGCTAAGCAATAGCTAGCTTGAGGGTTAGCTACTGTCTGACGTAAGGATGCAAGCGATGAGCGAGAAGCGATTTTATAGCAAGCTGGTTAATCTTAAGAGCCTAATACACTACCTCAAATGGCTTAGCATGATCCTCCGTTATGTCGAAAGTACTGCAGCATTCATTTTGAAATCAATGTATGGTAAAGTTGAGGATTAATGTAAATTACATACTATGTTTGACGAAAACACGATTTCATTAAATTTTCTCGATCGAAAAAAAAATCAAAGTTACCACCAAACCGAACAATAAACCTCTGGTATTCAAAAAATGCTTCAATTTAGATCATGAAACTTTGCATAACTATAAATCAGGTCTTATGTTTTTTATTTTTTTTTCAAATTACCATTATTTTCAACGTAAAAAGCAATTACCTAAACCATCGGCGCCTAGGATCGCACTCAGTCTCGCTCTCACTCAGTCCATGATCAGTATCGTGCTAGCGAGATAAAAAACTTTGCACAAAATAAATAATGGTACAGTGGCATTTTTATCATTATTCTCTTTAAAATGTCAATAAACTACTATTGGTATTCATATGTTATTTAGTAATGATCCATCAAAAGTTTTGTTGCGTATAATGAAAGACGTAATATTTATGTATTTTCATAGTCAGTTCCAATCAGTAGTGGCAAGCAAAACGCTCAGTTAATTGATTATTAAATAAGTTTTTTTTTCTCCGGCAACTGATAATAAAGTGAACGTGAACTTACATAATTATATGTGATTCAATTAACATCTTCAAAATATTGTTATTTAATCAATACTTTCAGATGAAAATCTAAACATGATTTAAACCATCATCATCTACCTAGCCTTTTCCCAACTACGTGGGGGTCGGCTTCCAGTCTAACCAGATGCAGCTGAATATCAGTATTTTACATGGAGGGACTGCCTGTCTGACCTCCACAACTCGGTTATTTGGTAATAAGATACGAGTACCCCTTGGTAAGACTGGTTGTCAGACTTTTGGTCTTCTGACGACACGTAACAACTGTCAAAGATCCTAGAATGACAGCTGGGACCAATTCGACTTAACGTTTTCTCTGAGGCACGGAGGGGTCTTGGTATGTAAAGATGGTCACCCCATCGACGGACCAAACGCGGCAAGCGTAGCTTAACCTTATCGATCGACCCGTGTGGATGTTATTACTAAGCCACAAGCCCCACAATTTAAAAGAAAAAGTGGTTCCAATGTATAATACTTCTTATGGATGAAATCCCATAGTAGCTACAAAATATTGAGAGATTTGATCCAAAAAAAAATTTAGAAGTTAAACTTAAAAAATAAAGATCAACAGAAATTTAGTGTAAGAGACACAGAGAGAGTTATATCTTTCTTCTCTCTATTGTAACGAAATGTGCCTAAACGTGACGGGTCCTTGAAATTTCACTCTCATTTCTGACGAGAAACTTATGAGGCGGCGATTCGATAATTGGACGCAATTATCGAATCGCCGCCTCATAAGTTTCACATCAGCCAGTCTAAAGGCTGTGACTATAAGAGTGAAAATAGTTTTTTCACTTCTTAAGTTTATAACTTGAGCCTCTTTTAAAACTATAGTATTACCTAGAACATTATAGTGCAGTATACACGTATGAACTTTCGCAGTGGGCAACGGCAGAAGCGGTTCTGAAACCGGTTCCAATACTGCAATGTACTGCGACTTGACTCGAACAGAGTTGTCGAGACTCCATGGGATTAACTAGGATCATAATAATATGCTACTCTATAGGCAGGTGATCAATGTGATGGTGGCATTTCTTTCAGGAAGAGATACGGATTTTTGGGTTCGATTTTATTAAGATCATTGCCAAAAATTACAATTATTGTTGATTGGTGGGTTTTTGTGTTCCCTAGAGCCATTGCTACCCAGATATTTTTTTTTAACTCCTCTATTTTGATAACTACAACTTGCATTGTAAAATTATCAGCCTACACTGTTATTGGCATTAACAAATTTTTCAATACTAGCGTCTTTTCTTGTTATCACATTTACGCATTCCACGTATCTTGACAAATAAACTTTTTACTCACCATAGCTTGCCCGTATATGCTCCATAGTTTCTTTGTTCTAAGGCTAGATTTAACTGTGAGGCGTCTTTATTACTTCTTGTACTAAGATAGTATCGTACTGCCTACAATCACTTACTATAACTATATTGTATCCATACTGTTTCCTGGTTCAAATAAAACACGTTTCTTACATTGTTCCCTTGGTTTTATATGTTTCTGTTTGGTTCTTCTAGTACTGTTGAAGTGGTTACCTTTATATTGTTTTGTGGAGGAATGGTTTCTCCAGGAGTTTTAGCTTTAAGATGACTATCGACTTCTTTAATGGTCTAAGTTGTACAAGTTTACTGTGCATGGTTGGGATATTTTAACTGCTTTGTCAAGAAATAATTAGCTGGATAGTTTCAGCTTTTGTCGATTCGGGATCATAAATATCTAAATGTTTTACCCAGTGTCTTCGTGTCGTTAAATATTACTTCCTTCTCTTCAGTATTTGTCTATTTTAGATTTGGATAGTGCCCTTGCTTTAAAGTTCTTGGTTTATCCAGTCAAATGTTTGTTTACCTACCTGCTTAGAATAATTTATCTAGTTATATAGCCCTGATCATTCTTCACTTCCAAAACATTGTTCGTCAAAACCACTTTCATCAGAGTATCAACATTATTCTAATCTCCTATGCATAAATAATGGAACAGTCGTTAAATATCAGTTCTGAAGCGATTGCAATAGCATAAGGCTGTTTTACATCTACAACATTATTTTGATCTCCAACTTCATCAATTTTAAACTTTATATCATCAAAGTAAGGTTCTTTTTCAGTTTTTGAGTGTTGGTTTGTATGTTTGTCAGTATTCTATTTGGTTTGCGTAATATTTGATGTACTGTTTTGTATTATGTCTGCTAAGTGTTGGTGTAATTGACAATTGGTTCTACTATTCTCTCATTAGTTTTAATTTTATTGTTTGTGGTTTTAGTAATTGGCTTCGTTTCTTGGTTTTTGTTTTAATGATTGTCCATAACAAGGGAAATTATTTTTTGGGAAATTATGTTAGATAAAGCGTTTCTCAGTAGTATTCAGTTCGACTTATTGTTTCTTTGATATAGCGATTTTGAAAGAGTAAGAAAGAAAGAAAATAAACTATTGTAAAGATAAACCAGCACACCTATTCACAACCGTCCGATTCGCTATCGGATTAGATTTTTGTCGAGTTAATCGAAATAAGAAAAACTTAATATTATTTTATTATACAAAATTACTGCTGGTTTCCTTTTTTAAATAATCAGTCAATGTATATTTTATACTTAATAATAATAATTAATTTACTACTTAAACATTTTCTACCATATTTTGTAGCGTTCCCCCTAATACCAGCACCTTAATTGCGTAACACAGTTTAAATACCAATACGAGGGTTTTGAAGGATATTGCTAATCCATTGCTTCATAGGATTGAAAAATTCGTCTGCTCAACAACGTAAATAACGCAATGAACGTATCTGAACTGTCAAAATGAAAGACATTGCGAGCAATTGTCATTCTGTGTGTTACGCAATTACCCCTCAGTTGGATTAATCAAAGCAGTAGGTACTTACAGCTCCGACACATACCTCCTTATTTATAAACGTTTTGCTAAAAGTTAAGAGAAGTTTAAAAACGTCAAAAAACAAGTAGTAACGGGTGGGTACTTGCGCGTAAAGACATTTCCGCAAATAGACTTTTGCGAAAATGGACTTTTGCGCGATTGGACATTTGCGCGAAAGAGACTTTACGCGAGTCCACTTGCGCAAAAGCACAGTTGCGAGAAAAACTTGCGGAATTGAAATTCCTTCATAAATCATAACGCCGAGCATTTATTTTTTCAAAGGGATGGGCAGGAATATAAACTGTGAATAGTACACCCACCATTCCCCAGTTATGTTCAAAATTGAAATAAATGGTCCAATTAGACGTCAGTAGTTATTGTCGTAGTTTTTTTATTGATCTTGTTTTTGTTATTTTATTTATTTTCGACATCCAGGTGTCATTTTCATGGTTATCGAGGTCTCTGATTTCAAAATTGAGGTCTAAATGGATACCTACTAGTGAATAGGTCTCCATTTTTTTGCCAGGTTCTTTCTTTACCCGGAAATAAATCTAACTCAATCCAATAATTTTCATTCGTCAGTATTTCAATTAACGGTGCCATTAACCTACGCAATCTAATGACAGTTAACCCCATGACGTAGCGAACCGTTAGTTAACCGATGGTTTAATAAATCAAAAGTTAAACGCTGGCTAACTTGTTGTTCCTGTACGTTATGCGGCCACTTAGCGCGTTTATGTTTACACCGTGATGATGCGATGAATGTTACAGCGCGTGGAGATTGTGGCTAATGGCTACCGTGTCTGTTACAAAGTTGCATTATAAAGCCTAACGTGTGAGTTCTTGTGTACTATTTTTATTGCATGAAACGACGCGTGCTTTATGGCTCCTTCAAACAGGCGTGACACGCGATATCGAGCGACACAAAGGCACTGCGTGTTGCGCGACGAGTGGTGCCTCTGTGTGGCTCGCGATTATATGGCGTGTTGCGCCTGTTTTAGGAGCCTTCACTTGTGGTCACCAAGTGCACAAACACACTATGGATAACATACAGTCAGCACATAACACACAGTCTTCTGACTTCGCCATTGTTGCGGACGGTACCGCAAGAGCTCCTGCGCTTACACACATAATATTCATAGCGTGTGTGTAAACTTGGTAACCACAAGAAAAACGCGTGTCGTATGCGAGTGAGTTAAAAAAACTGTAAGTGACTAACTACGTTTATTTAGCTCAGTTCAGCTTAATTCAGCTCAATTCAGCTTTTGTTCATATAAAAAAAAACTGTTTTGAATGGTGGTGCATTCGCATCCACCTTTCAGCGTCCTTCCATTAGAACTGTTTAGACGCCGTACCGTCAAAAAACCGATTTCTTTCACTGACGACCATGCCTAGTGCCTACACTCGGCGTATAAACCGCGCCGTAGAAAAAACGAGTCTGTACGTTGACAGTCCGTTGAAATCGTCTTTTTTAGAAACATCTTTAAAATATGTATTAAATCATGTATATTTTTGACAGTCGTCAAATCGCACCTTCGGTAAGAGAAGGGCACAACTGCACTTTCACTCCGTTCTTAAATTAAAAAAATCATAAATATTAAATAAAAAATATTTAACTCCTGTAAAGTACATGCACCGAATCACAAAAGTATAGGGATTATTTCATACAAAGATCAATCACTTCAAGGTGGTATGAGCAGAATAATGCGTTATTGAATGTAAAAAAAAAAAAATGGGTCTCCTATAAAATCACCAAAAGTGCAGTTGTGCCCTTGTCTTATTGAAGGTGCGAAATTCCCTATTATACAGCTCATCTTAAAGGCATAACTGTTACGCTATGGTGTAACACGAAGCCCCAAGCTCAATGCTATGCTCGCTACCGACTTTATGAGCACAGTTTAGAGCAGTTAACTTGACTCGACTTTGTGTTAAGCAATTCTAGACGATTTAGCTGACCTAAACACCGGCAAGTACTTTACTATGATTTATTTAAGTATAGTCCTTTTATGTAATAGTTGTTATTTATATGTGTATTATGTAGGTATAAGTAGAGGTCTAAGAGATAAAAGATGAGGAAGTTTGTGTAATTTTCGTTGAGTTAGTACCTCTTGAAATTGAAAGTCGCTTAGAGTCGCTTATTTAATACAGGGACCGTACAACCCCGTTAGGAGTTAATAATAATAGTCTTTCGAAGGGGTAAGCCGTTTTTGAGGTTACCTTTACTATGTGTAACTCTTTGGATGGGTTTTAGGCTTGAAACCCAGTAAAAGGGTTATCCCTTCTTATATTGGCTATGGCTTATATTGGTTTTTAAGAGATTTGAAGTTTAATCCTTTTGAACGGCTTAATTTAAGCCGTTCAAATGGGTTACCCATATCGTATGGGTTTTTGTTTAACTGATTAGAAAAACCCTATCAAAAACCTTTCAATTGATAACCAAAATGGTCCTTTAAAACCATTCAAAAGGGTTACCCACATCGTATGGATTTTTGATTACCTGCTTCAAAAAATCCTATCGAAAACCATTTCAATGGATAACCAAATTGGACCCTGCACCCTAATTGCGAAACACAGTTTGTTTCGGAAATAGATTCCCAATTTAAACAAACTCCTGTCGGTTCTGGCTTCCATATTTGGAATTGTGAAATAAAAAAAAATCCAATCCATTAGAATTGTATAGAGATGTACTAACCAATTGCTCCTAATCTGTAACGTTGAAGCGTTTTGTTTCATCATATTGGAATTATTTGTTTCCGAATTATTGTGCTATAATTTAATTTTGTTTTATTTGCAACTGATGGTCTACTAATGCTTATAAATAAAGATGTTCAATCATTGCCGAAAAATTAAAAAACAATTTTTATAACACTTTCTACCAAAAGCTACCATATTTGAAATAGGTAACGAAACGTTTTTCTTTTCACATTTTTGTAATCTGTAGCCAATGAAAATATCATAGAAAAGCAGTGTTATCAACTTAGTAGAATTTCCACTAAACCTGGGGGTTTTGGCACCCCTACTGGCGGAGAAATTTTTCTTTTAGTGGCTGGTGGTTTTGTCTAGTGGTTAGTTTAATTCAAATTGTAGAAAACAATACAATCAATTTCCAAAACTTTTAACTCTAAAAAATGTTATATTATCACGATTATGGCATGTTTTATTGTTTGCCTAAAACCAGTGTTAATAATTTTACGATTTTTTCTTTCAAATACCAAAACCTTTGCGGATTTACGCTGATTTGGAAAGACTGTTCAGCATGACAAATATAGGGACGAATGTAGTGTGAATGGGCTCCACCCGAGTGGAGATCCAAAAAAACGTCATTTCGAAAAAATTGCCCCACGGGAACATAATTCCGGGATAAAAAAAAACTAAGCCATTATTGTCTGTCTAACAAAAATCCAAACATCTTCTACTAACTTTTTCATTCATTATTTTGTGATATTATAGTAGGATGATGAAAAAACCATGTTTACTATCATACCTATGTTATGTTTTATTTTCATTTTCAAATCTTCAAATGGACCTCCAAAACAGTGACTGAACGTCGGTAATAGGAAGATAAATAAAATTAAAAAGTTGTCTAGTTTATTTATGATAGTTTGAAGAATCGCCGCTAGCTAGTGGACTAGCGAAAAAGAAGTTGGCAACACTGATAAAGAAGAATCCTCCCATTATTATTAATAAAATAATAGTTGTTACATTTTTCAATATACAAATACAAATTATCTCATAAAGAAACATGGGCCTATAATGAATATTGAACTAGTCACCACGTGGAGTTACTCTATCTACCTATAGTGGAGATTTCTCTAGTCAAGAACTAGCGCTCTGTTGATGATAAAATGAGGGCTTTGTACAAGGTGCACTAAGACTAAGGCTGTTTTGCTCAATAGCGAAAGTGCCTATTTCGATATCATCACTACCTACAAGTAAGTAAGCCAGTTTATATAGAAATAACGTGTGTAGATTTGTAGAAGTGTCAAGTGTATTTTTGTGTAGTGTGTGTGTACTTATCTCATTAGATTATTGTAGCTGTAGCATTTTTATAAATCAATGAGCTGTAGATACATTATTGGTCAGTCTACATATGGACAATCATTCCTTTGTTGCGTAGACAAGCAACTTACGTGATGTACTTTTTTATACGTCCATGAGTAAGGTTAACTATTTTTTGATGGTTAATTAATTTATTATACATATGTCTGTCAACCTCACATTCTAACAACTGAAATAATTGTTAGGTAGTTGATATTCCTGTACATAAGTAGATGCTAAAAATTAACCACTAATTGAATAACAATTAACTATGAAACATTGATCATAATATTTTCACAGACGGTGCTAAAGCTGAAAATACAAGAATTGAACACTGCCCTACCAACATTATATATAGCGAGGGATTTTCTAACAAAGAAGTTGGTGGCAAGGCATGAACATTATTGAAAATGGCTCTTCTATAAAAATCATTGAAGGTACCCAAGCTTTTTGACACATATTTAAGAAACAAGCGTAGCAACTTACTAGGGGAGACAGGACACTTGATCCCTCGGGAGACTTGCTCCCCAGGCCATAACTAAAAAACTAATAATCACATCAGTGAACTTTCTACATAGTCAAATAAAATAGTCACATCATATATTTTATGTATGCCCAACTGTTTTAAAGCTTGTGACTAAGCAAGCCATACGGGTCGATCTATCAAGTTAAGCTACGCTTGTCGGGGTTGGTCTGTGGATGGGTGACCCATTTTTATATACCGAGATTCCTCCGTGCCTTGGAGAGCATGTTAAGCTGTTGGTCCCGGCTGTCATTTAAGGATCTTTGGCAGTTGTTACGGGTCGTCAGAAGCCCGAAAGTCTGACAACCAGTCTTACGAAGGGGTATTGCATTACCCAGTAACTGGGTTGTGGAGGTCAGATAGGCAGTCACTCTATGTAAATACTGACATTCATCTGCATCTAGTTAGACTGGAAGCCGACCCCAACATAGTTGAGAAAAGGCTAAGCAGATTTATATCTAACTAATGTTTACTGTACTAATTTAGTGTTACAGTTAAATAAAAATATCTAGAGACTGAAAAATCAGATCCTGAAGAAACTAAACAACCGGCAGCAATGACTAGGCCGGTGGCTTTTGTCCAGCCATGGGCTGATGAAGGCCTAGTTTGCTACATAATGTTTATGTACTTTATTTGAGCAGAAATAATGTGATTTTGTTTTAAAACTGTAGGAGAGTTCCCGGGGTGGTTCACCTATGAAGATATGAAGGCAGCATAAATGATGTCGCCCATTGCTGCTATTTACTTGACATCACTGCACAGCTCCTCTGCAACTACTTCAGTTTCCAAGTACAAAAGTAGAAACGAAGATTTTTCATAAAATATTGTCATCACAACAGCAATATAAAAACATATGATATTGTGTTAATTGATAAGCGTAAACTTTAATAATTATGAAGGTACAAATAAAAATAACTTGTTATGAAGTATTTAAGAATTGAGTACCTAGTACTTACTGTTTTTTATTAAATAAAGAAGTGATTATTCTAGTGATACTATTTAGAAAATAGTGGTGTTTAGCAAAATTAACTGTCATTCATTACTATCATTAGGTATAGATAAATAGGTAGAAATAAAATATGGTAAACAAAAAAACTGTTTTATTTATATCATTACAATTACAACCACTGACAAGAGCATTTAGTATTTGGACATGAGGCAAAAATAAATAGAACAAATATTTATAATGTATGCATTGGTGGTACTTGGTATTCTAATGTCTTCCTGTGGAAGTCATCATGGATTATTTATGTACTGCTTGAATAATGTAGTTGAGCCTGACACCTGCAATATAAAGAAAAGAATTTAAGTAAATCCTTATCCCTTAAACAATTCAATGCACAATCTATTAATTTTATAGAACAACAATATTCTGTTACCTATAAACAACGATTATGTGCCTTGCAAGTCTATTGATGGATGCAGCATACTTGTCTAAAAAGTACCTAAAGAAAGATCTTATAAAACCTCGGCAAGTATTTTTATTAGATAACAGACAAAAAGGTAGATGAACCTATGATATATAGGTACAGGATGTACCAGAAAGGGTAATCAAATTTAAGGGTGTGGTACAGATTATCAAATTGAACAACTTTCTCCAAGGGACCAACAATATAATCGAGAAAAAATGATCAGCTGTCCCGTACAAAACTTCAATACCTACTCAACCCAAGTGTATGGGACGGCTTATTATTTTTTCTCGATTACGATGTTGGTCCTATGGAGAAAGTTGTTCAGTTTTATGGTCTGTACCACATCTTTAAATTTGACCACACTTTTCTGATACATCCTGTATATTGCTAAGTACCTTTCAAGCAAAACCAATTCAATGCAAAAGAGTATTTTGAAGGGCTCCATAATAAACTAACAATCATCTTCCTGCCCTTATCCCATGTTACTTGGGGTTGGCGCAATATGTTTACATAAACTAACAATAAACATTAGAAATAGAAGTAGATAAGTACTATAATATTTAGAAAACCACCTTCAAAGCTACTCTGATTTTGAGGATTCACACAGGACATCATAAAGGTTTATGACAAGATACACATTTCTAGTAGGTAGGTACCTACTTACACAATAAAATATATTGAAAAAATTTAGATAGCGTTTACTTAGCAGGTACTTCAGCTGTACTTGGATATTATTTTCAATACTCAATACTTTTATTGCATTCTACATGTAGGTATTCTTAGGTGGTAAAGTTATAAATAGATCATGTGGACCCTGTCGGGCACAGCAAAATAGTGAGTTAGGAGAGAGGAAGCATTTGTTAACTATTATCTAACACTAGGTACTTAGCAAACTACTATATTATAATAATGATGTGGGTATTTACTGAGATAAGCTAATGGCTTTAATATAAAATATAAACTGGTATCTATTGAGAGATGTAATAACAATTAATAATTAATTTCAGTTGCCTAATACTTTCTTTAGTTTGTTGTTATAATTTGCTAAGTAAATGAATATTCATAAAGGTAGGTAGTAGGTATGTATGGTACCTATGTTTATTGGTGCCTTACCTATATATTTTGTATTCACCAGTAACAAGAAATATGTGGTTTAACATTGTTGCTGTGCTTAACACACATTTTGAAGCTCAGACTAATTACAAAACCAAGACAGTGCTGTCAACAGTGACGTGAGGCTTACGTTTCAGGTATCGTAAACTTGTGCACTACATAGTAAGGTGTAGTTTTATTGTAGTTTGGTGTAAATATGTGCATGTGAGCGTGTATGTACATAGTGAGGTGTAGTTTTGCACATGCTTTACTGTAATGTTTGCAGTGCTAGGTATAATGTCTTAGTTTTTTATTTAGTCTGAGCCTTGAAGATTCAACTCTTAGATAGAAAATAATATTGATATTACCTTGAACAGACAATGTTTTGGAAATAGATATATGTATGGTGGTAGGTATGTTTTCTGGATTACCACAAGAAAAGAGAGGCCTACGCCCAGTAGTGGGCGAAGGCGGGCTGTGGATGACAATGATGATGGTGGTATGTATGTTCAACAGTCCTTACATAATATATTGACATAAAATGCTTCAAACTGATCTTTTCTTGTTCTTCCTCTATATATTTACTGATTTTCCAATGAAGCCCTGAAATAAAATGATGTTATTTCTTTAAGCACATTTTTTCAAGATACATGTTTAAAGCCGGGGTCAGTGGGTCGTCGTATGGGCGGAGTTTGCTTGGACTTTGTAATAACTTGATTTTAACAGTGTCCATGGAGGTTCTTGCCCATATTTCGGTCAGTGGGTCGTCTTAGGGGCGCTCCATTAGGATATAAGTTTTGGAATGGGCAACTAGCTTCAACTTTATGAATAACTGACCAACTCCTTGTCATGTTAAAGTGCCTGATAATCTATAAAAATAAAAAGAGAAGTCCTGACCGACTGATTGACTGACTCATCAACGCCCAGCCCAAACCCTTGGACCTAGAAAGATAAAATTTTGCACAGAGGTTCTCTTTATAATGTAGACGAGGAATAAGGAAGGAATTTACGGTATTACGTTCCCGTAGGATATTTTCCGACATCCACGCGGGCGAAGCCGCTGGCAAAAGGTAGTGGTTTAATAAAATTCAAATAATGCTTTGAATTAGCCAACCTATGTTAGAAATGTTACCTTGCCTTTAAGTCTGTGCGTACAGCAGAGTTACGACGTCGTTGCAGAAGTGGAAATACTACCTCACAAAGTCTCAAGAGTTGAGGCACTCTTCAAAAGTCTGCGGCTTTTAATAAGCCCGTCTTTGAGGCGTTGCTTTTCCGCGTTAAGCAACAAATAGCCTCGGTATTGAAAATACCAAAAATATTGATTTATCTTTGCAGTCAATTGCGGTTCTACACAAAAACACATTCACAATTTATCAAGAAGCTGTTCACTTACAAAATTTCGTAAAAATTATGGAGATTTTATGAGAAAATCGCAAACAAATTGCTATCAAAAATTATTACGGGCAAGACGTTGCCCTCTGTTTGAAAAACGACTGCTCGTTGATTTCAAACCAACTTCCAGCTGTCAAAATAGTTTCACAATTCGAATATTTGCCTTTTTAGTCGCTTTTCGTTCACTCTTTACTGTCTCCAAACCACGTGACACAGACTGGAGTTGGTTACACACTCTATTGTAGTTTCGCAATTCGAAAGACATAAAATAAAACAAACTGCAGTCAAAGCCAAATCAATTAGACTGACTCGGATGACGAAAATGTTTTTCGCAATTAGGTAGCTGGTTTAATATGAAGATTATTGTGTAGCAGTGTTTAGTATCCATGATATTATTATTGTTTGTAACTATTGAGTTTGCGATCATAAACTTGTTAGGAACACTAATGTTACAGGCATTTTTTTTTTATTTTTCTCAGATAACTTATTTCAGAGACCATACTAATTAAAAAAAAATGATAAAAAAGGTCATTCAAATTAAATTTTTGTACGAAAATAAATAAATGAAAAGAAACAACCACACAAAGAAACGCAAGTAAGATTTGCACTTAATTTTCCTTAAGCAAAAGTAATCCACCACTCAAGTTGAACCCACCATCATTTATAACTTAGTTGAGTGCAACAAAAACTGCATTAAAGCTAAGAAAAAGTTCAGTTAATAAATAACTGAAGATCGTTATAGACGTCATCGCATCGTGCTTATTGCGTAGTTGACGAGAGTGAGTTATTTACAGGTGAAAAAGTTGGGGAACTGGTTGGCCAATGTTTATGTAGTAAAAAAAACCGGCCAAGTGCGTATCGGACCACTCACGATGACGGGTTTCATAGTTTGGCTGAATTCATCCCAAAAACAAAGTTAACATTGTAGTTGAAAAACGTGTTCTCAACTATAAAAATTTGAAATTTTGCAACTAAAAAAAAATGATGTGTTAAATCAACAAATTAATTATTCTCGGACTTTTTCGTTTACTTGTGCTATGTGACCTTGTTTCTTGCCAAATTTTATGATTCTAGGTCAAGTACCCTGAAGGTTTTGATTTATTTGCGGGTATTAAAATATGTTGCATAAATTGCCGGATTTTTTTATTGCGTCGATTAGAGGATTGATTTTTTTAGAGCACGCGTCCTGAAAAAAAGGGTTTTGACAGACTGAGTGACGGACAACGAAGTGATCTTAAGGGTTCCGTTTTTTCCTTTTAAGGTACGGAACCCTAAAAATTATAAAAAATAGTTCTTAAAAAAAATATCACTGATTTATGTTCACAGCTGATCAAAGAGACTGACCCAGATTTCTAAATCATGGTATGGTAGTATCGTTGCCTGTCCAAATAGCTCAACAGTAATTATAAATTCTAGTAAAACATTCATTATTGCAGTACTATCTAATCTTTCTATAATACTGTTGACAAAGGTAGGTCAATTTTGGTAGGTCAATATCAGTCAAAACTTGCATTCGCTATCTTTTCATTGATAACTCAGCCTTTTCTAATTTCAGCTAAGCATAAAATTCCTTACTGTCAGAAACAACTGACAGTCAATTTTTCATTATTCTCGTCCATTTCAAATCAAACACACAATAAACGATATCACCTATTGAAACTATCCCATACTACGAAAAAAAAAATAACCTACGAATAAGCTCATCATCCTTTCCAACTGTAAACCCCATCACCGGTCCATTAAGTGGATATAAAAATTATTTCGTTATTCTACAATCAAACGCAGTTATTGCTCTGTGTCACGATGACGCTGCGCAGGGCTATCCATACTAATGTCATAGTATTATTTTGTTGTTGTGGTTTCCAACTGGAGACATACGTTACCAACAGAGTTTAATTTGAAATGGGGTTAAAGATTGCGTAAACGTTTGGTTTTCAGGACTTCTTGATTTTCATTTGTTTTTGTTATCATTAATAAACTAGCAAGCTGTTGTCATTTTGCTTTGTTGTCACCTGACTGTTCTAAAGCGCCTGCAGAAAGCATTGCTGACATCTTTCATTCAACGAAACTACGATATTTAGTCCCAATCCAGATAGAAATTCCCCCCCCCCCCCCTGTTGCCTTGCCCTGGGCGGCGGGAATCGATTGCCGATTCCCGGCCACCGTAGGCGCGGGCTTGCGGACGACGAGTAATGGGCAGCTCGCCGTCCGGTAAGGACCAGGCCCGGGTCGACGGCGCGTTGTGTTCCACGCGCGCCTCAAAGAGATGTCAGCAGTGACGGGGTCAATTGGGCCGATGCCGCCGGGGTCGCGGGTAGTTCGAAAGAGATACCGTGGCCCTGGCACGGGCAACTGAAAGATCATGGGTGGGTTTTAGTCAGTAAAAATCTGACACACCCATCCCCCCTCTGCCCAGAGCGGGAGAAATCATTTGATGATTTCCCATCCACAAAAAAAAAAAAAAAAGATAGAAAATTACGTTCTTAATGGATTTATCTGATTCTATTATGTACTATTAAAGAAAGCCAAGGTACAGATTACAGAATTATCCATTGATATCGAAGGAACGGCTCATTCTTTTAAAAACAACCCCTTGCCCCCGCGTTACATATATTTATTTCATGCTTTGACCATACAGTAAAGACTCTATAAGACCAGAAATAGTAACAAAATCAGTGTCTGTCCGTGTCAATTAACAAAACATTGAGTATAGCCACGTGCTATGTTTTATGGTAGTAATCAATTAATGTTTTAACAAACCCATGAAGGAATGATTTACAAGAGCGTGCCCCATAAGTGCCATGATGTCATGTTAGATAAGGCTTGAGTAATAAAAAGATGCTAAGTGAAATTGTTAGTTGGTTCTTATGGCCGTTTGGGCACGTGTTTAATGTGAAGTGGAGGTACTTGGAATAAAAAAACAAAAGACAGTAGAAACCGGCTGATTCGAAATTTAAATCCTAACGCTGATCAGCGATGATACTAATATTGGAGCAAACACAAACCTGGAATTCATAGTTGATTCTATACTGCCAGTTCATCGTCTTTCGCCAGTCCAAGCTTACGATTCTGCATTCATATTATGACACACTTGAAGATAAGTCAGCAACATTAAGTATGTACTTGAAGCCAATGAGCCGACACATCCACCTTTTATTCCAGATTAGCTCCTATCAAACCACTTTCATCCCACTAAAAGCTCATCCCAACGCATAGATATGAAATATTGCTAATTACCAATGAAATATTACAGCCATACAGAAGTAACCACAAAAAGACGTGTCATATTTTAAATCGGGACGCTAAAAGCACCATAAGTAGCTGGCCATCAACGTCATAATATCATGTCGATAATGTGTCACTACAGCATAATGCACAGTCGTGACTATTTGTAAATGTTGCGTCCATTACTCGTGGATAATGAGTCCAGAGAGAGATAAGCATTTTGACAAAGCAATAGATGGCATTAATATTGCAGCACTATGAATACGTGTGACAAAGTACGTAGATGGTTAATGTAAAATATGCAAGGCACGTCGGAAAATAAAGAAGGGCAATTTGTATTAGTCAGGTTGTGAATATTTATAGGTAGGCAATTACTTAGTAGCTAATAAATGTACGTAATTAATCACATGGTTTTAAATTAGGTTAATTCCTTGTTAGAAATTATAGTTTCCATAAAATTGTTGATCGTCTATAAAATCAATCTTTCTAATCTGAATAATAATTAGAATAGTTAGAAATCACTTAGCATAAATTAATCTATGCTAAACTTTCATCTAGAGCTGGAAAAGATAATGGTACTAAATATCAAAGACACAACAAAGCTAGAATAAAAGAAAGACAAAATAAAACTCATAAATCAAATGCAACAAAAACATCAAAGCTAATCAGAATCATGGTTGGTCACAATTCATATTTCCTTGAAAGCGCTTAGCAGCATTATAACAAAGTACCACTATCGGAGCGTATGCCATCAACTTTAAACGACGTCGCAGTCCCATTACGTCGTACAATTTTTAATAAAAACACACAACACAGACGTTACACATGATGAATTCGATATACTTTTGCTAAATGAAGCGCAACGCCCATAAGCCTTTGGTACTAGACAATTTCTTACTACCATTCCTTCTTATTTTGTTGGTGCATCACTAACTTCTATTTGCTGTTCACAACAACTTCTATCACTTCGAATTCTGATCTTTATTCTCACTTCCCTAAGATTTTACTTTTCCAATTTCGGTTAGCTTCGATGGTAAATGTAAAATTGTCAAGTACAACATCAGATATTGTCTATTGGAGTTTGCTTATGGTGTTACTTGCTATGATTTATGGTTTCGTTCCGGTTGCATCTAAGTTTTGTTGCGCTAAACTTTGTTTTTCCTGATAAAAGAAATTACCATCAGATCAAAAACGAATGAAGTTGTATGTATTTCAAAGGATTGGTGATTTAAGTTCGTTGCCCTCAAATGAACTTAGGGATACACAGTTCAAAAAGCATCGCACACACAATATATAATTGGATATAGCAGTAGGCTTTTTAAATATCATTAGAATTCTTAATTCTGCTTTGATTCAATTCATATGATGTTGGTTTTTCGTAAACACGTTTCCCAAGTTTTAATTAGTTGTTGTTAATTCCAAATTCACAAAAATAGAAAGAGCGTGTTATTTGCGCAGTAAACAGATGCTAGCCAGAAATAGACCATATAATTATCATCGCAATTTAAAATAAAACGCCGTGCATTTAAAGTGCGCATTATTTTAATTTTATTTGACCTCATTTTGTAGTTGTTTTTGACACACAACAACATTAATTTTAATCCTGTTTTCTCGTAACACTTTCTACCTTATCGTGTATTATCTCATTATCTAATAAGGGTTGTGTCATCTTACTGACTTCACCTGGAAAGTTAATCTGACGCTTAATAAACTTTGTATGATTGATCGGTCCTGTAAATACTGAGATATATTTACCGTTACCATCAGCATCATCGTGTTTGTTGATATCCTTATTTGTATCGAAATAAGGATCAGTTTCGAGGTCAAACTTTGTGAGGATATCGAGAGCACTATCGTCTTAGAATTAAAGTTCAATTTCTCAACATTTATTTTTGTTATCCGTAAATATAATTTGGTCATTGGTTACGGTCAATGTCACATTTTTTTTAAGGTTGAGTTTGGATGTAACAAAAGTGTTTGAACTTTATGGTTGAATTCATCCAAAGCTTCAATATCGGGTGATAGAAAGATAAATGTGTATCTTGATTTTAAAGAAATCGTGTGAACCTCATAACAATAATGTCATATTAAATTAATGAATTATGAGACTTACCAGATCCTTGATAGCTGGGAGCAATATTGTTAATAATAAAATTCGTTTACCTGAAACAATAAAATATAAAAAGCATGAATGAATTGCAGTAGATACTTTTTAAAGGAAGAACAATAAGAATACAATTACAAAAATAATTTATATTGAAGTGTAGAGAAGCAGTATCTAGCTTATAAGTTATCCTTAATTCCTTCACGCCAATTTCGTCAAAATTTCTGGAAGTCTTCACTCTTTGGAAGCTCGATTATCACGAAGATACTTTGCTAAGAAAGGATAGGCAATCTAAAAGGATTCTGAGAAAAATATCAAAACAATGAACTCGTTTTCCTCATTTGAAGGAAGTCGTCGTTTGTGGTTTTTATTACTAACTTGGTGTATCATTGTTGTTAATGAGTTTTACTATAGGTGGTAGGCATCAATAGGTAGGTATACCTACTATATAGTACCTATTGGTGTATTTAGACATCGATGTTTGTGGTTTTGGACAGTTGTAGTCATCACCAATTGTCCTGCCCTTATCCCAATTCATTTGTGGTCGGCGCAACATGTCCTTTTCTCCCATACTTCTAATATAGAAGCAATAAATATATATAATACATTTAAACTATAGATCATGACGTATTTTGTTGTTTATTAATAATATGTTTTTCTAATTATTCTTTTTAGTTTGTGGTGTAGGTACTTCAAATGAATGCAATGTTAAATACTATCGCACTAATCAGAAAAAAATGCGCAGCTGGGTCTTTTCAGCAAGATGCTGTATGTCAGCTCCTTTACTACATGCTCTCAATTAAGCCTGCACAGAACTACTAGAAAGAATTTGCTTCAATAGTTAAAAAAACAACCCTGGTTTGTCTGTTTTTGAAGCATATGCTTTAGGTTTAGAGGATATAGTGACCTTCCTAGGTCACTTTGCATCTCTAAACACTGTCTCTTGCTCATCCTAAACTAAAACACTATAAGGCCACACAACAAAAGGCAATGTTGCTCGAATTTACAGCGTCGTAAAAAAAACAGGTTCCTGATTGGCCCCAAAACCTTCCTTAATGACGGGTTTACGTATCATAACTGTGTTTACAGTAATTTCTCAACAGGGATCTTGTCACGACTCTGTTAATACCATAAAATGATGGGAACTGCGAGTTCGTTTGCTCGCGTTAATCTCGGAAATTATTGAACCGATTTGTATGTGTTTTGTTAGTCGGGCATTTGGTTGCGTTTGTGTTGCAAAAGTTTTAATTTTTTTTTTTTGAGAGATTTTTGTTGTGGGAATGTTGGAATCAACGTTTTATGCAACATTGCAGCTAGAATTTATACTACTGTTGATATATTTACGTTTTTTGTGAGAAAATTGAGTGGGAGAAGCTTGTTTTTCAAAAAAGAATGATTAAAAATGTACAAAAACCACTTTCAGCTGAAACAAAAGTAAGTTCACCTGAAGAACGTCTAAAAGTCAAACTAAACTCGCTACAAAATAATAGGTCCCTTTTGACAAGCCATATCGTTTTATATGCCAAAGAGAGACAAACATAGCGGGATAAAGAGGGACACCTTCGTGTCAAATCGGCCTTCATAAATTGACCAAACTTTATAAATTATTTTTTTTTTTTTTTTTGTATTTATTTTTTTTTATGTTTTTTTTTTTTGTTACTTTTATATGCTCCTTTTTAACTGTATTTCCTGTGCGTGTCCCAAATAAAATATTTTTCTTTCTTTCTTTCTTCCTTTTTCTTTCAAATTATTGTGCAATAACACTATTCTGTTCACAATCCTTTCTAGCCAACTTACTAATATAATAAAAATAATATATCACTCAAAACAATACCAAGAAGTCATTACACTGAAATAAAATAATAGCTCTCAAGAGTTCAAGCTCAACACATGTCACAAGAATGCTTTTAATAGTCATAACGTAACATCCAAGTAATGTTAATAGTTCATAAATAATAATAAAAACAAAACATTTCATTGCATTAATGTGCAATGAGCTGTGTTATTCCCACGTTTATGTTTATTGTTGTAAAACACTTATTATACTTTGTTTATAATGTTATTAACTTACTATGACGCTATTAAGAAAATTAAGTATTGTTACGGGATAGGCATTTTCTTATGTTAATAAAAGTGTGTGTTATGTTGACTATTTTTTGATGTTTATCTTTTTTATCATGGGTACCTATTACTGAGTTTATTACTAGCCTCTATAACAGACGCACAGGCTGATCGTTCAGGTTAAGCTGCGCTTGCCGCGGTTGTTTCGTGGATTGTTGACCATCTTTACATACCAAGATTCCACCGAGACTCGGGAAAGTCCCGGCTATCATTCGTGGATCTTTTACAGTAGTTACGGGTCGTCAGAAGCCCGAATCTCTGACAACCAGTCTTACCAAGGGGTATCGTATTACCCAGTTACCGGGTTGTGGAGGTCAGATAGGCAGTCGCTCCATGTAAAATACTGGTATTCAGCTGCATCCGGTTAGACTGGAAGCCGACCCCAACATAGTTGGGAAAAGGCTAGGCAGACTGATGTGCTATGCAACGTTGCTATGGATGCGTTTGATATCCACCAATCGGTTTCATCGGTCAACATAGCATAGCACTGGGGAAACTGATTTTCCGACGTAATAGGAGATGTGAGGCAAAGGGATGTAATAGGAGACGAGCCTATTGCCATCAACCGGGCACAAATCCAGACTCCGGGCTGCTACTGAGAAATTTCTCATAGAAAAACCTAATAACACTTTGCCCGACCTAGGAATCGAACCCAAAACCATTGCCTCTATTTGCTATTCCCCGTGAATAGCAAATAGAGGCAATGGTTTTGGGTGATTTGTTGTTGGCAATCAATTAGGTGGTCGCTACAGTCCGGCCGTCGCGTGGTCCTTGAGAGAATGTGTTCTTGCGCTTGACACCTGTCAGTTTTGCCGATTTTAGATACCGGCTAGTGTGAAAATCAATATCGCTTCAATTAATCTTTTTAATATTTTTGACTTTTTTACTTTAAATTTATTCGAGTATTTTACTTTACAGCAAAAAGTCGTAGTTCAATTCTTAAAATGTACACAATTCAAAATGTTCTCAGCTTGCGCCTTGGGAAACTTCGCGCGTTTACATTAGAATATTCATAGCTAAGACAGGACAGCGTCTGTCGGGTCAGCTAGTATAATAATATATTTTAGTGTTAGATTGTTTATTGTGTTTACGATTTATTTTTCCAAGTTTAATTTAATATTTTTTTTGAATTTTCAAAATCAAAATAGACATTGATTTTTGCATAGCGAGAATATGGTAGGGGTTCTTTTTTCTAAACGATTTTTAACGAGCCACGTCTTTCTCCTTTTTATATCACTTGGAAAATGAAGCCCTATTGTTCTTGAAAAGCAATGTGACACGACACATAATGAAGGATGCCTTCATTATGTGTCGTGTCACATTGCTTTGATTGATTACGTGTGAATTTATGAATTACATTTATCATATTTTAGAATTTAAACTTATGAAAACAATATTTTGACAGGTCTACATTGACTGACGCGCCAACTGGTGTCGATTTTTAGAACTACTCAAATTATCTAGCCATTGAAGGTGCTCGTCATAATAATTTGCACCTGTTGCTTTAAACTGATATGGCAGGTTCATGTTTCATGCAAAGCTGTTATGACCAGATTGTCATTTGACCTTTGTGACTCATAGTAACAATCGATAACAATACAGCCTAATAATTTAGACTGAGCTGCTTCATAAATCAGTCAATCAAACTGTGTATCCCTAAAACAAAATTTACCAAAAAAAAAAGACATTATCATCATAATTCTCCTGCCCTTATCCCAATTTATTTGGGGTCGGCGCAACATGTCTTTTTCTTCCATACTTCTCTATTAGTCACACACCCCCTAGACACTCCCTTTCTAGCCATATCATTTTTTACACAGTCCATCCATCGTTTCTTTGATCTTCCCCTACTCCACATTCATACTCAAAACTTTGTGACGACATTTTCCTCATTCCACCGCACATGCCCATACCATGACAACCAATTTCCGCACTTATTCTATCCATTCGCGTAACACATGTAGTGTTACGCGAATAAGAAATGAGAATAAGAAAGAATGAGAATGAGAAAAAGAATAAGAAATGAGTACATAAGTGGAAGTCTGAAAGTGGCACCGGTGATTGAACAGTTGTGCGGAATATGGTTGTCATGCTACGGGCATGTGATGCGGAGGAATGAGGAAATATGTCGTGAGAAAAGTTTTGAGTATGAATATGGGAGGCAGTACGAGTAAGGGAAGACCAAAGAAACGATGGATGGACTGTGTGAAAGATGATACATGGCTTCAGGGGGTGACTACTGAGATGATGACCAATAGAGAAGTATGGAATAAAGAAACATATTGCGCCGACTCCAAATAAATTGGGATAAAGGACAGGAGAATGATGAGAACTGAGATAGGCAGATGACATTGTTGCCATCGCGAGTAGACCTTGAATCCTTCATAGCATTCTCATCTCAGCTGCACGCAATTGCCAATTCATTCTTTTTGTGGCCCAACATTCTGATCCATACAAGACAGCCACCTTTATAAACCATCCCCATTATAGCTACAGGATCTAAAGCGCGATCAGTGTCGGACTGCATGGAAAAGAAAGAGAAGCGCGATAACACAACCCTGGTAATTTATTGCAAAATATGAAGCAATGTACTATTTACAAAAAATCTATTGATTGAACAAAAAAATTAAAACACTATTACGTTCATAAGTTGCTGAAATAGAATATTTTGACTAAGAATCTGAATGATTTTGTGTCTATTAGTATGGTATCGAAAATCAAAATTAAATCAAATCAAATAATTTTTATTTCAGGAATACACCCATATAAAGTTATAAAAAAATTAATTGTTAAAAGAAAATTTTATTTATTTATTTATCATCCTTACAGCTATGATTACAGGGCTTAACCTAATGCGACAGAGAGAGATAGAGAGGTGAGAGGTGGTGGTGAGGTTAGAGGTGTCTTCGTGATTTTAGGGTACCGTAGCTCAAAAGGAAAAAAACGAAACCCTTATAGGATCACTTCGTTGTCCGTCTGTCTGTCTGTCTGTCAGTCTGTCAAGACCCTTTTTTCAGGAACGCGTGGAGGTATCAAGTTGAAATTAATATTAAATACGTAGGTAAGTCTAATGGTCCCTTGGCATCCTAAAAACATCAAGCTTCTCAGTCAACGCAATAAAAAAATACGGCCATTTATGCGACATATTTTGATACTCGCAAGTAAATGAAAACCTAAAGGGTACTTCCGGTTGACCTAGAATAATGAAAATTGGCAAGAAGCAAGGTCTCACAGCACAAGTTAATTTCTCACTTAACAAAAAAATTTTTTGGGATTACAATGTTATGTGTGTTTTAGGCATACATTTTTTTCAACTAAGGAACCCTTCATTGTGCATGTTCCGACACGCACTTGGCCGGTTTTTTTCTATAATTAAATTAGTTTTATTGTGTTTTTAACACAATATCTATCTAGCATAAATCCTGAAGAATATCATATATTTTTCTGATTTTCTTTATCTGCGTGTTCAATTTAATAATGCTTTTAGGATGCTGTTGGGACTGCCGCGGCGGTGTAGTGCTTCGGGAATGTTCGCAGAGGCTCGCACAGATGGATTCCATGCCATTATGCGAAAGAAAGCGGCCTCCTTACTACAGCGCCTGCATAGTAGTAACAACAGCATTCTAAAAATGATTGCTGCCAGAGCGGACTGTCCCTTTCAGGGACACTGGGTGGGGACAGTCCTAGGTCTGACATAATATTACTGTACAAAACTAACAATACTAACCTATGTATAAGCATTATTGTTACTAACACCAATGTACTAACATATTTAATATGGACCTAGTCTGAAATAAAGTTTTATTTAATTTAATTTATTTATCTACTGCAGTGGAATCTTATACTTTTAGGCATTATAAAACTTGCGTTTAGGTCCTGTAGTCCCCTTAAGTTTAAGGAGAATGCGGGAGTCGCAGCTTGTTCCCGTGACCTGCCGCCATTTCATCCATCCAGTGTTAATTCTCTTCACCAAAAAAAAAAACAAACCACAAACAGTAACTCTCAAACTGGCCGAAAAACGCCAAAATTATTTTGGACGTGGATAAAAATGAATCTGTGTCGTTAAATTCGTTATGGTAGTTTTAAAGCGCCCAAAAACATAATCAAAATGCTATAAAATGGGCTTTAGGCTCGTAACACCAAGGTAGCAACGGTTTTGAGGTCAAAAAGGTTAAACCAGTCTTACTTGACCCCCTTGTTAGTATATAGTGTTATTGTGTTGTTGAACATGATAAGGTCTAAGTTAACTGGGGAGGCATAAGTGATGTTGTGTAGCCAAATGTATTTTATGATTAAAACAATATCAGTTTCCCTAATAAAGTTTCTTTAAAAGTCAGAGAAATTTATTGTGGAAAGGATTATGTTTAGTTATGATGGAGAAATGAGGAGAGGAGATTATAAGTTTATTTTTTTAATTTTAAGTAAAATGAGTCATTATAGTCATTTTAGTTGAGAAGCTTATGCAAGTTATTCATAATGCACTTATTAGACAGTATTTATAAGCTCTTTATTCATGATTCTTTTGATCTGTGGTTTGGATCAATCACTTTTGTGTTCAATTGTTATTTTGTTTCAATTACATTATTATTTAAGAGAGAACACTAAGGTTTTTAGGAGGAGGAGGAGCTGGTGGCTAAGTAAAAACAGCCGCACGGGTCGATCCATCAGGTTAAGCTACGCTTGCCGAGGTCGGTCCGTGGATGGGTGACCATCTTTACATGCCGGGTCTCCTCCGTGCTTCGGAAAGCACGTTAACCCGTCTGTCCCGGCTATCATTCGTGGATATTTGATAGTCGTTACCTACGAGTCGTCAGAAACCCGAAAGTCTGAGAAGCAGTCTTACCTAAGGGGTATCGTATTACCCAGTTACAGGGTTCTGGAGGTCAGTCGCTCCACGTAAAATACTGGTATTCAGCTGCAATCGGTTAGTCTGGAAGCCGACCCCAACATAGTTGGGAAAAGGCTAGGCTGATGATGATGAATAAGGTTTTTATTTCCCGAATGGATATGGATGGATAGGAATCAGGCTGTGATGGTATGGGTATGTGATACGGAAGAATGAGGAAAATGCCGTAAGGAAATTTTAAGTATGATTGTGTGGAAGACCAAAGAAATTATGGGTGGACTGTGTGAAAGATGAAGAGGGTTACTGCCGAGATGACGACCAATAGAAAAGTATGAATGAAGAAGACATATTGTGCCGACCCCAAATAAAGTGGGTTAAGGGCAACAGAACGATGATGTTATTAATGACAATATTATAGTTACGTAAATGACAATGCAGCAACAATACTGTGTTTATTGCCAGTCTTGCACTTTACAGTTGCAACAAGTTCAAACAAGTTGCTGGACAGTAATTGCTAATTAGACCGCTGAGCAACCTAGTCTCCACTGTTGACTCACCAGTTAACTAAATGCAAGCAGTGAACATAATTATTATTTTCTTCTACTCCGCTTCGTTCTGATCCTACTAATATTATAAATGTGAAAGTTTGTGAAGATGTTTGGATGTCTGTTACTCAATCACGCAAAAACGGCTGAACAGATTAAGATGAAATTTGGCACACAGATAATTTATAACTGGATACTTTTTATCCCGGTAGTAGGTTCCCGTGGGATAATTTCCGACATACATGCGGACGAAGCCGCGGGCAACGGCTAGTTCATAATATAACTCCTGTGTTCCTCGAAAAGTAAGGCAGAGGCTCGCAACCAGTCTTACCAAGGGGTATCGTATTATCCAATCCCTATCTGACTTCCACAACCCAGTTAGGGTTGTGGAGGTCGGATAGTCGCTCCATGTAAAATACTGGTTTTCAGCTGCATCCGGTTAGACTGGAAGCTGACCCCAACATAGTCGGCAAAAGGCTAGGCGGATTGATGTAGCCATTGTTATGCTGGAGTTACCGCGTCTCCTTACAAATTATAAATAACGAATGCCGCTGTAAATGCAAAAAAAAAAACTTAACTCTACTAATTAAACAAATTCACACTGCATAATATTTTCACGTATTAAAAGTCGACCACAACAGTGAAATGTAAAAAGCAACCTGTTGTCATGTATTATTATAATAACATTTTACTTTTAATGTCTATGAATCTTATTACACAACCCATAAACTTTATATAAAGGGTTCATTTTGACCATAAAAGATATGAAAAGATTCCCTTCATCTCGTTTTGCGGTTGAAAAGTACCCTCGACCCTTTGAGCAGGTGCTTTAAAGTATAATACGAGTGAAAGGCTAGCCAGCTTTCAATTGTAAAGTTATGAAAAAAAAAATACGAAGGTAGTCTGTTTTCGCAGTGAAGAGCAAGTTTTGATTAATGTATTGTGACCACGGACTAGAAAAAAAAGAAGGACTCCGCGCCACGCGTATCGAAAGTGAAACACCGTACCGATCGATGTGTGCGTGATGACTACCAAACTGAACTTCGACAAACCGAAATACGACAAGATTTTATTTCGACAATACGGAACTCCGACTAGTCTTCATTTCGACAATATATTAGTTCGAAATACTGATTTGACAAAGACGCCGTCGTGTCACGTAATGGCGGCTGGTTGGCATACTATGATGTAAATGTGTGCGTGAGGTATGTTTGTACAAACGGTCCCGGCATACTTACTGTGCTTCACTTTCGATATGCGTGGCGCGGAGTCCTTTTTTTTCTAGTCCGTGATGGTGACTTTAAAACCTTATTTTGTTTTGCGTTCTCTATGTTTCGCCTAAAAGAAAAAGTGTTTTTCTATTTTATGAGTTAAGAATTTAAAATTGCCTGTTAAGTAGATATTCATATGAATATTTGAAATACTTAAAACAGCTCAGAATGACTGTATACATACCTAATTATATAAAACATGAAAAATAAAATTCAAACATTCAACCTGCTAAGTAGGTAAGAATACCTATTTGAAATACATACATAAAACAGCTCAGAAAATTCAAACATTCAACCCCTATAACTGCTACTGATATAAACTTTCCAAAAAAAAACCATCCAAATCACATAAAACTTTTTAAAATTCAGAGTCCGTTGCAATAAATTATCATTCGTTCCACGGTTCCTCCATAAAATATAATAAAAAAAAAACATCAAAATATACCAAATCGGGGCTAGGAGCGAACTCAGACAAAGCTCTATTGAACTTGTCTGAACTTGTCCATAAAAAAAAGAACCCAGGCACCTGTTTCGGACACCACCTGTGGAATATATTAAGTCTCTTTAAAGCGACTTTTGAAAAAAAAAAAGATTGTAGTACAGTTTTGTACGGGACACGGTTTTTATTGTTTTTTTTTTTTTTTTAGTAAAAGTATTGATTTACTCTCGTTTAGGCGTATTGTTATTGCCCATTTTTGTGTTAAAATATATTATGGGAGGTTTTTTTGTTTTGATCTTGTGAACGGAGAATACTTAATGAGTGTGAAGTCAAACAAGGAGTGTTTAGTGAGTGTGTATGAAAGTGGCTACAATATCAAGTTTAAATATCTGTACAAGTGTTATTTTATTTTTGGAATCCTACTTAAAATTTTTTGTATTCTAATTTGACGGAATTGAGAAGCGGAACTGAAAAGTTGAAATATTTAAGTTCAGCAGAAACTTTTTTGGGTTAAGGAGGATGCGTTGTGGTAGCCCGCTAAATTAAATATTTCTTGAGTTTTATGCAATTTACATGTCCGTATCAGGTTGTATCTTGATCAAAATATGATACGCGGAAATAAAACATACGTATTTACATAATTTTAACCATAGAAATAATCAATACATCTCTCTAAGTTAGATTTCGTGCAGAGTCGTTAGATTTCGTTCGTTCGACGAACCTGCACGAAATCTTACTTAGAGAGATGTATTGATGATTTTCATTGTTAAAATTATATAAATACATATGTTTTATTCCCGCGTATCATATTTTGATCAAGATACAACCCGACACGGACCTGCAAATTGCAAAAAACCCAAAAAAAATTGATTTTCGCGGGCTGCCACAGCGCATCCCCTTAACTGATACATGATTTTATTTTTGTAAATAGGTCTAAACAAACACGTAAAAAATTAATGATGTTTTAGAATTCGAGTTCAATGTTTCCTATCCCACTACTCTGAGAAGAAACACGGTTAAAGGCTCCTTCAAACAGGCGCGACACGCGATATAATCGCACGCGACAAAACAGGCACTGCGTGTCGCGCGACGAGCGGTGCTTTGTGTCTCGCGCGATTACATCGCGTATCGCGCGTGCCTGTAGGAGCCTTAAAGGATGAAGCAAATATATTACAGGCCCAAAATATTATTCTTTATAAGTAAAATATTTAAATACGAAATTTTTTTAAATAGGTAAAAGAAGAAGTATTGAAAAGTAAACATAACATGTCTTTACCTATGAAATTGCCGTTCTGCAGTACTGGCCATTTCAAATCAAAATAATTTTTGTTTGGCTAAGAATTCTAATTTCAAATTAATTTTATTTTAAAATTTATTATCGCGCCTGTGTTCCCCGAAAAGTTAAGCAGAGATGTACCTATAGTACCTACACCTACATTTCGCCAGTTATGTAATAGAGGGCGAGCCTATTGCCATCAACCGGGCACAAATCCAGACTCAGGGCTGCTACTGAGAAATTTCAGATGGAAAAAATCAATAACAATTTGGCCGACCGGGAATCGAACCCAAGACCTCATGCTCAGCAGTAGCGTTTGCAACCACTAGACCAACGAAGCAGTCAAGAGAAGTTGGGAAGTAAACCTATGCAGTATATGCCAGTTAAAGTTATTTAGTTTACTAAAAACTTGCACAGATCAAAATTTAAATAAGTATAGTAGGTACATACGGCTACACATCAAACTACATATTTCCAATTTACACTGACCTATTATTGTAAGGAAATCCTATACAATGCGAAATCAGCTTATACTGGAAATGTATAGCTTGATCTATAGCCGTGCGTACTCTACCTACAATAAAGAGACAAGGGTATCATAATGAGATATAATCTAAAAACCGGCCAAGTGCGTGTCGGATCACGCACAATGAAGGGTTCCGTAGTTGGGATGAATTTATCCCAAGAACAAACTGAACACTGTAGTTGAAAAACATGGTCGGGCATACATTCCAACTGCAAATGTAAGTTGGTTGACTATTACTCGTAAACTTGCTACGCAATTTTTTCACCCATCCAAAACTAATCGTTTAGCTGGCGGGGGAGGGGGGGGGGGAGGGGGGGGGGGGCACTTTATTAAGGGATTGGGATGATTGGGATCCTTGTTAGAACAAGGATCCCTAAATCAAAAAATTGTCACAATATTTTTGAAAGACCCATCTAACAAACCCCACAGAAGGTACCCTAAAATTTTTTTTTTTCATGATTTTATTTTACCACTTTGTCGGCGTGATGAATATGTATATCCATGCCAAATTACAGCTTTCTAGTACTAAGAGTCTCTCAGCTAAGCTGCGGACGGACAGACGGACGGACATAGCGAAACTATAAGGGTTTCTTATTATTTTTATTTATTTATTTATTTAAAGTCATACATACAGCTATCATTACAGGATTATTGACTACGGAACCTTAAAAACTGACAAACCTAATGAACAAGAAACAACTAAAGACAGTTTTAATATTAACAAATTAGAATCTAAGCTTTAGATTCTAATTTGTTAATATTAAAACTGTCCAATCTAATCAGTTCGAATAATTTATTCAAATCTGTGTACCGTTTGAATTTAAATGTATCATTTTGTATGAATCATTAAAGTATTATTATGAATAGTGATTGCAAAATCAAATTATTTTATTGAACATAAACAATATATTATGTTGGTGTAATTGCAAAATTGCTACATACAAAGGTACATGGTTGAAAATCGTGGTACAAAATTGCTGTATTTGACTGTTTAGATTCTTGCGTAGATTATTATAAACGAGAAGTAAGGGCGAATCATATGGTAGATAATGATTGTTTAGAGATGGATTTGAAACCTGTTAATAATGCAATTGAGTAGGCTTATGTAGTACAGTACATAGCCGTCCCATAAATTTGGGTCGAGTAGGCTTTGAAATTTTGTATAAGACAGCTGATAATTTTTTCTCGACTACGATGTTGGTCCCATGAAGAAATTGTTCAGTTTGATGGACGTTTTTTTCTGATACATCTTGTAGACCTAAGCAATGTTACTATTAAAGAAAGGGTATTTTCTTCGATGTGGTCGCAAGCGCTACTGCTGAGCTTGGATTCCTGGATTTGATTTTCAGGTAGGGAAAAGGGTTGTGTGTGTGTTGTTTTTTTTTAAGTGTTTTTTTTATTTTTGTGTTTTTTTGTGTTGGGTTGTGGAGGTCAGATAGGCAGTCGCTCCATGTAAAATCATGGTATTCAGCTGCATCCGGTTAGACTGGAAGCCGACCCCAACATAGTTGGGAAAAGGCTATAGGCAGATTGATTGATTGATTTTGTCTCTAATGTCTCGCTGATGGTGGCGCGTGTTGGATCATTTAGCTAATCCATGCGTCAGGTTCGTGAACAAGCGCTGTCAGTGAAGGCTGGTCATACCTTAGCGGCCACGGCTTATTTTAATTTAATTTAAATATTTGAATTGTTTTTTTTTAAGGACGCTTTTAACGTTCTGCATCGTTCTCACATGTAAAGTTTCAACATGAATAATGTAACCATTATTTTGTAACCATATCTTGATTTAAAAGAGTGTCCGTGGAGTTTCTTGCCCGTTCTTCTCCATAGGTACCTACTATGCTTTGGAATGGGCGCCTAGCTTCATCTTTCTGACTGACCGACCCCTTGACAATTCAAAAGTGCCTGTAATTGGTTTAATTGAAATAAATGCTTTGAGTTTGAGTTTGTGTTTTGTGTTGGGTTTTTCCATCTGGAATTACTTAGTAACAGCCCGGAGTCAGGACTTGTGCCCGGTTGATGGCAATAGACTTGCCCCTTATTACATGAGACTCAAACATAACTGCTGAAATGTAGGTGTACTATAGGTACACCACCACTGCCTGACCCTTCGGGGAAATAAGGCGTGATGCCATGTTATATTACTTACTTAACGATGTATGATCAGCTGTAAATAAAGTAAAGTAAAGTGAAAATCGTTAATTTAAACATTTGAAAATACAACAAGGAGGTATTGTTGGTCCCAATCTAGGCAAAACCAGCACCCTAATTGCGTAACACATTATCAATCGGAGTTGGTTTCATTTTGACAGTTCAACAACATTCATTGCGTTATTTACGTTGTCGAGCAGACAAATTTTTCGAACAATGCAATGAAGCAATGGATTAGCAATTGGATTCAAAATTATTCAAACTCCGATTGATGTGTATTAATTATGGTGCTGTTTCTTGGGCACAATTGAATACGTAGGTAAGTAGTACATTTTGGTAATTATCAAATAATATAAAATAAATTAAAATAAAAGTTGAAGTTGGCTACAGTTAAGCTAGCGCCACATAAGGACTACAAAACTAAATATACAAACAAACAAACAGACAAATAAGTGAATAAATTTGAAAAGAGTGTAAAGCTTTGTTCAACCGTCTACCCGAGGATGTAAAAAAATGTCACAATATAAAGACATTCAAACGCAGATTAAGGCAATACATCACAACATTTGAAATAACATAAAACCGAATATGCTAATAATTATAATGTCTCCAGCACCCTAGAGGTAACCAATGATAATATAGCACTAATTATAATCACTTAACTATCTCATTTTAAGCGAACTGTTATTTTTATAAATAAGTTTTTATGAGAAATAAAGTTCTTTAAACTCAACCCAAAGCCTTTGTCGATCAAGACGAGGGTTAAGAACTAAAAACGAATAGGAAAATGTAATTAGTAAATCAACTAAATGGACCAACTAGGTACCTTAAAAGAGTGTCCGAGACAGACTGGAAGTGGCAGACGAGAGACCAGTTTTTTTGGTGCAATTTAGGAGAGGCCTATGTCCAGAAGTGGACTAGCTCTTCTAACTGAACAGACAGCTGTGCTGCTGGGGAGTTTGTTGCGCCACTTCTTCCCAGCTAAAGCACTAGGAAGTGGTGAAGGGCGGACGTTTTGAGGGACTGTCCTATGTAATTTTGACGTTCAAAAAGAGCTGACTGTCAACTAGTTGGAATAAATGATTTTTGACTACGATAGACTAAGTCGATGAATTAGTCAGTCCGGAAGGTCATCAGAGAGAAGCCGTTTTGCGCCGTTATGGCGCATTGGATACCCGGTGCGTGGGTGAGTGTAGCAGATACATGAATTAAAACATTTTGTATTACATTTTTTACTAACTAAACTTATAGGTAGTGTGTATTACTAACATCATATGGACTAGGGTCTGAAATAAAGTATTTTTTATTTTTTTTTATTTTATACTATCATCAAAAACAATCAATCTGCCTAGACTTTTCCCAACTATGTTGGGGTCGGCTTCCAGTCAAACCGAATGCAACTGAATACCAGTATTTTACATGGAGCGACTGCCTAACCGACCTCCACAACCCAGTGGCTGGGTAATACGATGCCCCTTGGTAAGAGAATAAAACTGGTTGCCAGACTTTCGGGCTTCTGACGACCCGTAACGACTGTCAAAGATACACGAATGACAGCCAGGACCAACGGCTTAACGTGCTTTCTGAGGCATGGAGGAGTCTCGGTATGCAAGCGTAGCTTAACCTGATGCATCGACCCGTGCGGCTGTTGTTATTATTTAGCCACGAGCTCCACTGGTTCTGATGACGTCATCAGAATCAGTAAAATCGATCTACTAGCTATTCAATCTTAAACATGATCGTAAACCTAAACTAGTAATGTACCTACTCATATAATGTGTGAGCATTATTACTGCTATCTTTAGTAATATTATGTCCGTTACTTTAGCTGGGAGCCATACTCACTTAAGTAGACCTTCCACTCCTGTCAGATTTGAGAGGGTTATAATTTCCATAAATATAGCTATTTTACTATGTGCAACAGTGTTTTGTTTTAAATCCATAAATTGTAAGCGACTGTATCGTTGGTCTGGTGGTCGCCAGCGCTACTGCTGAGCGTGAGGTCCTGATGGGTTCGATTCCCGGGTCGGTCAAAGTGTTACCTATTAGGTTTTTCTATCAGGAATTTGTCAGTAGCAGCCCGGAGTTTGTATTTGTGCCCGGTTGATGGCGATAGGCTCGCCTCCTATTACATGGGCCTTCTGGGATGTACCCATAGGTACACATCTGCTAAACTCTTTATGAGTTACAGGCGTGATGTTATGTTACTACGATAAAATATGTCTCAAGTAGCTAAGCAACCACGTGTTTGTAATTATAGTGAAACAAACGGCTTGTCAGGCCCATTGTATCTTGACATATAATTGTGTTGAGCACTGACGGGTTGGAATTGGTTTCAGTTTACTGTCAAGTTTTGTATGTATGTACCTATCTGACTATCAGACATCTTTTTTTTTTTAGGTTGAGGTCAAACGAGGTGTTTGGTTGATATTTGCAGAAAGGATAACATTGTGAAAAAGTTTTCTTAATAGTTACACCTAGTTATTTTTGTCGTAGTATTTGTGTCGGTTGATGGCAACAGGCTCGCCCCCTATTACATGGGACTTATACATAGCTGGGGAAATGTGGGTGGACTAATGTACACCTCTGTTTTACCCTTCGGGGATTAAGGCGTGATGTTATGTTGTGTTATGTGTTGTTATGATTATTTTCAATAAAGTTATGAATTGTACTTTACTCAATTACAAATATCAATGAAATCATTTCTTTCAATTACACAAGTCACACAAACTTAAGTTTGCTTTTATGTCTAAGGGCCTGTTTCGCCACCTACGATTAAGTTCCTGTTAACTTAATTGGCAGATAATTTCATACAAATTCTGTTCTATTTTTGAGTTTATTCGGTGAGTAGTGACTATTTGGAGATCGTGAAATAGACTCTAAGCATTAATAAAATATTATGGGTCTATTTCACGATGTCAATGAGTCGATGTCGATGAGTTTTCAATGCTGACGACATTAGCGGAGAGTCAGGGAGTAATAAATCTAATTTTAACAGAATACGACCACTGAGCACAAGTATCGCTGACAAAGTGCTAATTTTGAATATAAATAGACCAAAATTAACATTTAGACGGAACTATAAATTAGACATATTTAACTCCTGGCTTGTTTTGATATATGTATTTAAAGTGTTATAATTTTATGATCGTTTCTGCCATGTGAGATTTTTGTTAATAAGTTTCTTATTGGACTAGAATTTGCTTTCTTTTAGTTGGTAATAATATACCATAGTCAAATCAATCTACCTAGCCTTTTCCTAACTATATCTATCTGACCTCCACAACCCAGTAACTGGGTAATACGATACCCCCTGGTAAGACTAGGTAGACTTTCGGGCTGCTGACGACCCATAACGACTGTCAAAGATCCACGAATGACAGCCGGGACCAACGGCTTAACGTGCTTTCCGAGGTACGGATGAGTTTCGGTATATAAAGATGGTCACCCATCTACGGACCCACCCGGCAAGCGTAGCTTAACCTGTTGGATCAACCCACGAGCTCCTCTTTTTACTGCTGCACTACTTAATAATATACCATAATAATAAGTCATTTGATAACAATCCACTATAGCCACACAAACCCATAGCCCAACATGTTTTGTTTCCATGTTCTGCAATAATCCTGAACCAACCGGGAGTTGTTCTTGGGTGCACTTGCATAGTGCAAACAGGGATAATCGTCGACTGGTGCCTCCTCGTCATTTAAAATTGTCTACGGGGCCTCTGCGAGTTGGCGTCGGCCCCTCGGACGCCTTCCAAAGGTCCGGGACCCCAGTATGCTCCCGATATGCATATATCAAAATCATTTGGTAAATCCCGTTTGCAAACATTTTTTGTCAGACTTCGGAAATTGTCAAGTTTCTATAATTTATGTTATTAATTTTCTAATTTATGTTTTCCAGAATCCATGACATTCTATGTCAATCAACGTAGCTCTTCTAACAATGGTCTTGGAAAGTCTTTTACTCAATAACACGCTTATCTATAAAGCTCTCGGTGAAAGCGTATTAATTCATGTGTTATCTACAACCTTTTAATTGCTGCTACTGGATTTATTCTACCTTCAATGAAACAACAATGAGACATCAAAACTATTATTTCTTGATTACTTGTCTAACAAAATTGCTTCATCAAAAAAAAGAAGCGGTCGATACTGCTGACAAAGACAGACAGCGATATCTTTGACAAAATAAAATAAAACTTTGAAAACTATTGAACCGTCTCTTTCCACTTCAATAGTAATCGAAAATAAGTCACTTCTTCAAAACCGTGACTTACTTTCTCGACAAAATTGTGCTTACCGTTTTTGAAGTGCACGAAGACAGGCATCTCTAAAGCTTTGGGATGAAACACATACACAATTTGATTTAGGTAAGAGCAAAACATAATTTTGTGTTTTGCTTTTTGAGAGACCACACAGATTAAACATGAATTTTGCTTTTTGATTTACCAATGAGTGAAGTTGGACGTTTCTTTGATTTTATAGATTTGTTTTCGAATCATTTAGTAATTTTATTTATTAGTGCATCTATTTCACCAGTATTTTATATAACAACAAATTTTGCTATATCATCATCATACATGTGTAGTCGGAATCTAAATGAGACTCAATAGTTAGTTGGTGCAGTAAGAATTTATATACATATTTTTTAATTATATAAATTCTTATTGCTGCTGAGTTTACAAGCGTGATGATTATTCGTAAAGCAATATGCAATGCATTTCATATGGTTTTCGATTTCATCATACACGATCTGTCCAGTTGCCATCGATTTTCGCTTTCGATTGTCGAGTACTTTGCATCGAGTCCATTGCCAATGCTTAGTTACGGCGTAATGATTTCTTTTGTATTATTTTCAAAGTCATATTTATCTTGAGTCTAATGCTTTGGATAATAATTAGGATGGAGTTTCGATTGATACAATCGAACTCCAGCTGTAGTTATTACAAAAATTGTTTGTGCGGAATGAATTGTTGTTCCACTTGGAATTTGTTGTGTTTCCAAACACCAATGTTGTCTAATAAGGTCGTTATTTTTGTAACGTTAGCTTTTTCTATCCTACATGATTTATCTAACTACGAAATCTTTTTCTTATAAGTTACTCAACTTGTAGTCTTCATAGAACCAGCTACAATTCTGTTTTGTAATTTTTCTTCAGAAGAATTTCTTGATGCAACAGATTTATTGTGATTATTAGTTTGATTTCTTTATTATGTGTTACTTTTTTATTAACAACATCATAGGTGGCTGTATTTCACACTCAAAAATTTCAATACCAAATTTAATATTTCCTATTTCTTTTACCCTTTCAAGTTTCTTATAGATTATTTCATACAAATCAGTTTGATTAATAATATTTCTAAGTTTTAAGTTTATAACTTGGACCATGCCGATTCGTGACTGCAACCACGATTTAGAGCGTGCCAAGTTTACGTCCCGCCAAGTCTGAACTAGTTCATGTATTTTGAACTATATAGTTCTGTGAGTTGAATTTTAAGTGTGTGTTTAGTAGATATTCTCTTTACTGCTTTTAGTGCTATATCTATTGTGAGTTTATTTAACATTAGATCTAGATAAAGAACAAAATCGTAATTTATTTCAAAAACATTTTTTTTCTCTGGATGACACAATAAAGAAATTATTCCCGGTCTATATTTCTGGTAGCAATTTACACTTACCTATTTGAAACCAATGAAGGTTTCTATATTGTAAATTCTATCCTCATGAAATACAATATTTTTTTTTAATAAAAATATGTTTATCATTACAAACCACAGCGTAGGTGTTCAACGCGTGTTATTTATCCTGTCCCCACAATTCAGAACTAGTCGGAACATGTCCCTCTGACTGAACAGCGATGTAGCGTAAACAGAGGATATTTTCGACTTGACTGACGAGAAGCTTCGTCTGCACAGTCTAAACACGGGTTTATGAGTTATGTTTAGCATTTTAGTCGAGTTTAGTTTTAGATTTTGCTGATTTGTAATTTATTGTGTTTTTCTCTTGACAGAAATATTTTATCTTTTTACCAATAACAATAAAAAAATTATTTTGTCAATGTTTCGTAACATTTTTTGTAGCACTTTATTTTTTCCGTTTCACTATGTAACATACTGAACAAACATTTTGTTGCGTTACTAATTTTATATTATGTAGTTAATTGTAATCTACCTACCTAATTTAAATTAGGTGCTACTGCATTTTTTTATGTTATGTGATTCTAGTCTTTTTATTTAGTAATTTGTTCACCACAATTAGTCGGGTTCAGGTAATATTGCAGAAAAACAATCATAATTAAGTTTTTACAAAATAATATTTATTTCACAATTATTACCCCATAAAATGTTTGGGTGACAAAAATTGATAAAAATTAACACAATCCAGTTATACGATTCGATTACATGCGGTACATAACTAGAATAGGTACTTACTTGTAAATAAGTATGAATGCTTATCAAGAAAAAAAATCACAAACTTTTAAATGCAATATTTACAGGTCAATTAATTAATTCTATAGGTATTATGATACACAAAGAAGGAAACAATATTTTTTTTTCAAGTTTTATACACTTTTTGGAAACAGAACATTTTGAAACAACTTGTATGGCTTTAACAAAATTAAATTCAGCTGATAAAAATACGTCAAAATATTTACAGTTGTTCTAAAGTTACCTAAAAATTAATTATACATACATTGAAATAAGGGGACATTTTTATAATTTTAGTCCTCCATAAAATGATTTCAATAGATTTTAGGCTTTCCTTTACGATTTCGTAAATTTAACTAATATTTGGTGTCTAATGGATTCCAATGAAAATAATTAAATGAAATGAAACTATTTATGACTATCGAAATTATTTGGAACTAAAATAATAATTGAGATCTATCAAGTAATTTAATATAAGATCTAATTTTATTTTCACCGTCAAATAAATGGAATAAATTAAACTAGATTTAAATGGATCTAACATTGATAAACAAGAGATCAAATGGAAAATGTAACTTAATCAAAAACTTAACAATACTAAAATAATTTTAAAATCGCAATCAATTACATTACCTATTAATTATTATTTTGCAATTATTGTGACCACTGGTAAAATTATTTTGTGAAATGCAGCAGATATTATTGGCGAAAGCACTTACGAACATACTTATAGAAAAATACTTCTGTACGCTGATAAACAATTTATTAAATGCACGACATAAAAAAATACAATTATTACTTTTTTTTTTAATAATTAGGAGGCGTTTTGTCGAACTTCACTCAAATTTGAAAAAGCAAAATTCATTTTTAAAAAGCGGAATAAATGTTAGAATTGCAAAGTCGAATTAAATTGAGCTGCGGGGGACCTCTCGATTTAATTCTGACGTAACCACCATTTACAATTTAAGTGCAGTTGGACACAACATCTCTTCCAGAACAAATAGGCACAAAATAGAATACGGAGGGACTTAAAAATACGTAACAACAGTTCAGACCTGCTTTGCAGTACTTATCACTGTCAACAATACTTATCTAGTACAATCTTCATTTTATCTGATGGTATTGAAGAGAGACGACGCGAGGGAGACCTTTATGATGGCCACGACCATCACTAGGTTGACGATGTAGGTCGAATTGCATCTTAAGTGGTAAGGTGGTGTGTTATGCTCACGAGGACACTCACCTCGCCTATTGTCCTGGACTTCTTGGCCAGGCTGTCGTGATACCAAGATGTGGCACAGAACTTCATACAGCTCGGCTAGGAGCCGGTTCAGCCGCGAAAAGTTCTCTTCTGTTGCCTCTCTCTCACTCGGTAAGTTGAATGCTATAGCCATCTTTGTCTTTCGAAACGTCTTTTTCTACGGAAGAAGCGTGGACAGATAGCTGTTTGTTTGTTATGCATAAATGCTGTGTGACTGTTTGTGTGAAGTTCCTTTCCGCTTTTGGATCCACTTCTTTGTTTTTATAAAAATTTTAAATCAATCAAAAATATTCCTCCAAACTTTCAGTCGTCCTCCAAAAATTTTATAGGATCAAAAATTTCTTCTCAGGTTACTTAGAAAAAATTTCAAGTGGTACAAAAGTTTTCTCGGGGAAAAAATTCTCAAAAGTTAATTTTGCGAAAATATCACTCAAAAAGTTCACTTTGACACACCAAATGGCACAGAGTCCAAAAAAAAAAATATATACACAGTTCAATTTGGCGATAATGAGATCACAGGTAAAGTTCCGACCTCAAAAGTTCACAAGTTCACAAAAAGTTTTAGCCGCAAAAAACTCGCGCGGTACATTGTCCGTAAATCACTCGTAATTTAGGTGTAACCAGCACACGGTCGATGACACAATTGCGCTAACTAACGCACTATGCATCGCTGTGGCTAAACCGTCGTAAACAAACTGACTTCGCACGCCGCTCTACAAAAGAGGTCGACAGACTACTATTGCACGTGCGGCCGGCAAGGCGGCAAAGGAGCGAATCGTGTAATACCCCGATAATACTTCGTGCACATCATTGCCTCGCTCGACGCGTCCCCCTGTGTTGGTGCGCTGCATAACGTGTGCACACACGCACACTAACGAAACCCATTTGATTATAAATAGTGGAACGCACGGTAGCACGCTCCCTTCGCACTCCACTACTACAATCAACGTCGACACCGCTGTCCCCGTCCCTTTCCCTCTCTCTAACTCTACATGCATCTATCTTTTTTCAATCAGGTTACATCATGTTACAACAGCAATCGACAAAGTGTGGCTGTCTCGTTTCGATGATACAGAGCCTTTCCTTTGTGGAAGCGGAAGAGGTGATAGTGTCAATTTTGGATTTTAGATATAGAAAGCGCGCCAAAGTGAACTGGCCAATCGGAGGCCTTTATTCGTATGGGGTGAGGTGACGTAAGAATGGAGGACTCGAGACAACGGGGTTGTTAAACGGAAAGCGTTCACTCGACCACTGGCTCTCGCCGCAAACCTACTATATTTTGTTTCGCGATATTTTAACAGCTCTTTGTTCAGGAGATGGACGTAAACTTGATTTCGTTAGCCTCGGGGCCTCGATACTGTGACAGGAGTTAGCGCGTGTGTTTTATTATTAGTAATTCGGTAGTACACGTTCGTAAAAGCGGTATAAAATGGTTTTAATGATCGTGGTTTTGCCATACGCGTTGGTTTGTGAAATCAAGAGGTGTTTTTTAGGTTTATTGGCATTTAGGGTCGAGTGGAAACCTTTGTTTAGATTGAATACCGGCTATAAAATTGATAACCGAAGTTAAACATAAAATGGTAAATAAAAAAGCCATTTGCGTGATTTTGTAATTCTTTGTGCTTGTATTTTTATTTGTTTTGAAAGTGACTAGATTTTTGACCAAATTAGATTGATAACCATTTTTTTTTTCTTAATCACTGTTCTGTGAATAAAAACGCTAAGAATAACATTTTTAAAATAGTATAGGTAGGTACCTAATTCAAAAAAATCGTTTTAGAAAAATTCAAATCATAAATATACAAAACAAAAAGCTTGTATATACTTTCTTAATAAAACTATTTAAAGCTTTTTCGAAGTTACAATAGCACCAATTGCGTAAAAAAAAATTGACGAACACAGAAAGAAATAAATGGAGCACTTTCATCACTCATCAACACATTAAAAATTAAAATGCAGTTTTGTTTATAAATCCAAATAATATTGTCATCGTGGAAAATGTTAGGGAAAAAAGTTTCTACTTATAGGTAGGTCGAGTTCTACATACCTACCTACGTACAAAATTGAAATGAATGATTTTCAGGTTACAGCGATGCAGTGCAAAAGGGGAAGTAGGTATATATTTTAGCAGGTATATGTCCTTAGCTTTTTTTCCTATTTTTTTACATCTGATTACACGACCACCAAATTTTTTTCCATTTAAAACTAGCCGTTGCCCGCGACTTCGCCCGCGTGGATATCGGAAATTATCCCACGGGAACCTACTACCGGGATAAAAAGTATAACCCAGGTTATAAACTGTCTGTATGTCAAAGTTTATCCAAATCCGTTCAGCTGTTTTTGCGTGATTGAGTAACAAACATCTTCACAAACTTTCACATTTATAATATTAGTAGTATTTATTATATTCACTTACATCGTCATTCGCACCTCACTATCACAGTTCTCAATATCATCACAATACCAATCTAACACCACTGTCTTCATCAAACATCAAATAAGAACTAAAACGACAAATCAAAAGGTTTTTGGCTCTGCCGTAATATTAGTCATAGCAAACAAAGTCAGGCCAAGGACTGCCCGAATCATTCCTGACTCATTTTTGTTAAATTAATTAAATAACACGAACGGTAAATCTTGGGAAATTAAAAATTCAACCGAAGTTAACAAAGACTTTGAAGAACACCAAGATTAAATTTTATAATGTGATTTTGAATTTTATTCGATTGAGTGGGGTAACTTTTAAGAATGAGGTTTCAAAACCACAGATGAACTACCTACCTACATAAATTAGAAAATTGGCCTGCTGAAAGACGGGCATTGTCTCAAAAGCAGAAACAGAAGCTGGTAAGATGACATAAAAGCATTCATGAGAGATTGGCCACGAAAGGCTATAAATGGAGGATTATGGAAAAGACCTACTTTGCCCATAATTAGGACAATATAAATTGAAAAACAATATTCAAGAAACAAAAAATAGAAAGTAAACTCATGTCTCGGTGTAATAAATTCCTAAAGTAACAGCTTTTACGTTAGATATTATCTAGCAATTACATCAGCCAAGTAAAAATAAGCCGGAGATCTCCAAAGCAGTTCTAATCTTACATTTGGAATAAAACAGAAGTGACTTCTTTGGTTTCTTCTTTTTTTCTTTCTTTCTTTGGTTATCTATCACCTGCACATTCAGAAACTAGATGAATAGTTACTGTGCCTTTGGAATGATACAGTAGTTGAAAGTTCTACAACATCACTAACTATCAACTAGTTTATCAAGGAAATCATATCATGACAACTTCAGCCTTTTGGGTCCAAATACTTGTTATGAACTTGAAAACAATTTTCACATTAGAATTTCACTCAGTACACTTTACAATGCGATTACTGCCAGAAAACTCCTACTTCATAACGTAGGCGATGTATATCCACTATCCATAGAAAATCCTTTTTTTTCGATCAATTAACAACTCTGAACAATCAGAATGATTATACATTCAAACCAGAAGCACGTACACCACATATATAAATATTAACACAGATTGAAGTGCTAAAAGATGAAATTATACATGTTGGACATCAAATAACGCCTGGCCTGACAACTTAGACTCATTAGCTCTGAGCAAAGAAGCAAATGTGATTAGATTTGTTGAACAAGTAAAACATATTGATGGCTCTTCACATTTTCCAGGAACTGAGTCAAGGAAGTGTTAAATTTATTTTTGAATCATGTAGGTAAACTCAAGTAGATACCTATATTATTTAGGTAGGAGCTGGTGAGAAGAAGAGACTTTTGCATTTGCCTTTTGAAAATAAACGAAGGGCAGAACGACATTATCATGAAGACGAGTTAAAATTTAAGCTATATGAAAAAAAACCAGGTTTATTCAGTTTCTCCTTCAATAAGGATAAAGACAGAAAAGATTTTGGAGCAGTTCATTAGCATTTAACTGATCTGGTTGCTAGAGCACTAAACTACTTAACACCACGCCAAAAACTAAATAAAGAACAATAAGTAGAAGATGATAATAAATAACATATTGTAGAGCCTAATAATGAAATACAACCAGTGAAACATAATCATAAATGCTTTACTATCGACACAGCAAGTTCAAACGTGTTCAGTGAAGCGATCGAGTGACTTAACATATTGAAAGTAGGTCATACGCGAGATGACTAACAGAGTTGCTATGAGAGACTACGTGCTAGCACTCTTGACTTGAGACCATCTTTTGAAGGGTAATTTGTTGAATCAATTAGCAATTATAAATAATTTACCACGAAATTGTTTTTTGTTGTGAATTATTATGAGATCTATTATTCTGTTTCTTGAAACAAGATGACCGAGATGATTATATATTGCAAGTTAAATAAAAGCTTGTAAAAATGATTCCACCACAAAGTGAAATAATTTTCTTTGTAATTTTTTTATATCACGTTCATTAGTTTCTCTTGTACTAGAATTTACAATAGGTACTCGGAAAAACTGCACATAAAAATATTTAAGAATATAATTAGAGACTGCGTGCGTAGTCTGCGTAAGAATTTGGTAACCCTTCCAAACTATCCAGCAATTCCACTCAATAGATGGCGCTACTAGTCACTCACGCTAAAAGAGAAGGAAGTTTTCGTTGTATGTTGATCACTTATCCGAACTTTACTATTATCATGGTGTTTGGAATTTAGCCATACCAACAGTTCAGGTTAAAAAGTATGTACATGCTACTGTTATGTACAAACCTAGTTACTACATAAACACTTCTGTCGTTCCCAAGTTCCAAACGATTTTATATTCTGTTAATACAAGTAGGTAACACAAACCAAATAAAATCAGCGACAGATAAATAATTCAAAATGTTAAATAATCAGACATAATGCACATTAAGTTTTACAACGCAAAGGTAGAGCTGGACGTAATAAATATTAAAATTGATATGAATGCATAATGCGATAATGGGAAAGAGGTATAAATTCGTGTTAATGCGATTGACAACCGCTACTGTAATGGTCGCCAGTCCAAATGCAACGTTATTTCAGATATGGCTCAATATACAGTAGTTCGCGGGAGTAAAAGTGCTTTTTTGAAGTGAGAAATTGATACGACTTCTGTTTTTGGTTGGCAAAGTAAGCCAAATTTTAGATTCAAGATTGACAATTTATTAATACATAAATAATATAATCATTTATTATTTATTATTTTATTATATTTTTTATATTATTTATTTATTTTACTTTTTTCCAACCAGTATAATACCTATCACCTATTTAATTTCAGCTCAACTTTTGAGTGTATCTGCTGTTCAGTAGCCACAGATATAGATCCCGATTCTGCTGTCTGTTATCAAAATCAAAATATTACAACGTATATACAGGGTGTTTGGTGCATCGTTTGCCAAATTGAATTGGCCGAAAGAAGAGGTCATTTGCTATCGCTTCAGGCTCAAGTACTAATTTTTGGCCACACCGGTTTTTTTATTACAACTTTCTAATTTTTATTTTGAAAAAATCCAAAACTCAGCATTAAAGCTTAAATTAAAAAAAAGTTTTAAGTGTAGTCGTCAAATTTCATTTTTATTTACATATGTACTGTTGTATGGCTCTATCAAATTTAAAATTACTTGCCAGTTACATCTAGTTTTTTTTTAATAAATCACAAAGTTTTTGGAAAAATAAAAAATGAACTTAAAACTCAACTTTAAATAGCTATAAAAAAAAAACTAAAAGCGATCGGGATCTTCGAATTATTTTAAAAAGTTCTCTAGTCTATCCCCTTTCCAACGGTATGCAATGTGTTAAAAAACTCTTTTAATATCTTTAATAATTAGCTAAATGTGTAGTCGAGACACATCAGGCTGATATTGGATATTACGTTTAAAACACTAGTTTTCGCATAAATTACATGCTATTAGTAGATAGATACTGTTATCTCACGTCTTACGTAGTCTCTTATCTCGTTCTTACATAGGGAACTTTCCTCGAAATTGAAAAAAAAATACATTATTACAAAAATAATCATTTATTAATAAGTAATTTAATTACATACTAATCTTACAAGTCTTGTTCAAACTGTCTACCACTATTGCGTATGCACGCGCGACATCTTCGTCTTATCTCAACTGTAGTGGTGCGTAAACGCATTTCTGCTTTGATCGTCATGAAAGCCGCCTCAATGCGTTGGACTAAATCATCTCTTGTCTCAACTTCCGTGGCGTAGACGAGTTCTTTGGCCCGTCCCCAGACGTAAAAATCCAACGGAGTTAAGTCTGGAGAACGTGGAGGCCAAGGAATAGGGCCATCCCTCCCAATCCATGAGTCCGGGAATGCATCATTCAAGTACTCCCTGACGGTTATTCTCCAATGAGCGGGACAACCGTCATGTTGGAAAACAAAAGACCTGTCTTCACTGAAAATTGGCAAATCAGCTAATAATAAGGGCAACTCTGTTTGCAGAAATTCTAATTCTTGTAAGATTAGTATGTAATTAAATTACTTATTAATAAATGATTATTTTTGTAATAATGTATTTTTTTTTCAATTTCGAGGAAAGTTCCCTATGTAAGAACGAGATAAGAGACTACGTAAGACGTGAGATAACAGTATCTATCTACTAATAGCATGTAATTTATGCGAAAACTAGTGTTTTAAACGTAATATCCAATATCAGCCTGATGTGTCTCGACTACACATTTAGCTAATTATTAAAGATATTAAAAGAGTTTTTTAACACATTACATACCGTTGGAAAGGGGATAGACTAGAGAACTTTTTAAAATAATTCGAAGATCCCGATCGCTTTTAGTTTTTTTTTTATAGCTATTTAAAGTTGAGTTTTAAGTTCATTTTTTATTTTTCCAAAAACTTTGTGATTTATTAAAAAAAAACTAGATGTAACTGGCAAGTAATTTTAAATTTGATAGAGCCATACAACAGTACATATGTAAATAAAAATGAAATTTGACGACTACACTTAAAACTTTTTTTTAATTTAAGCTTTAATGCTGAGTTTTGGATTTTTTCAAAATAAAAATTAGAAAGTTGTAATAAAAAAACCGGTGTGGCCAAAAATGAGTACTTGAGCCTGAAGCGATAGCAAATGACCTCTTCTTTCGGCCAATTCAATTTGGCAAACGATGCACCAAACACCCTGTATAACAACATACACTTCTGGACACATCTTTTGGCCCACCTTGTATTTTCAGTTTCGTTTGGTCCTAGCTAAAATTTTATATTAGGTCGAGCAAAAAGTTTTTATGCAGTTTTGAACCTGGCACATTCACAATTTCATTCAATAGTCTTTTTTTGAATTTCGAACACAGAATTTAAAGAAACAAAAGACAATTTGGAGCCTGTTTGTTGATATCAAACAATCGAATACTAAGAAAACTTGGTTTTATTGGTTTACTTGGATTTAATTCTTGAAAAAGTGATTGATATCTTTGGTTTTGCAACAAACATTACTTATTCTTAACATTAAGGTGAGGTTCTATCAATAATCTATGGATACTTCACCTGAAGTCGCCGCCCAAGCTGCTGGCACTTATTCAGGCCGGACACAGCCAAAGAAACGTGAGTGCTCAACTTAATTTAAGTCGATCTGCGGTCCGAAATGTTTATCGGAGGTACCTAGAGACTGGCAGCTTTGTTCGCCGCCAAGGAAGGCCACGATCTCGGGTCACAACTGAAAGGCAGGATCGATTCATCGTGACGACCAGCTTGAGAAATCGTCACCTTACCTCCATTGAGATACAAAACCAACTTCGCGACTTCCACGGAGTATCTGTGAGCGCTCGAACTGTTCGGAGAAGGTTAAAAGAACGCGATATGGTACCACACAAGCCAGCTAATGGCCCCAAACTAACGCGAGCCCGCCGAACAGCGCGCCTTCATTTCGCACGCAGTCATTTAAATTGGACACAGCAAGATTGGAGCCGTGTACTCTTTTCTGATGTGTCTAAAATTGTGTTACATGGCGATGATGGAAGGAAGAAGGTCTACCGACGTAAGGGAGAGCGTTTCGCACAATGCTGCTTTGAAGAGAGGGTTGCTTATGGCGGTGGCTCATGGACTGTCTGGGGCGGTATATCCGCGAGCGGCAAAACTCAACTTGAGGTTGTTACAGGACCACGGCTGCCAACATTAAATGCTGAAAGGTACATTCGTGAGTGCTTAGAACCTCACGTGATACCATACGCGGACTATGTGGGCCCAAATTTCCTTTTTATGCATGATAATGCAAGAGCCCATGGGGACGGCATCGTCAGGGAATATCTTCGGGATGTGAACATCACAGTTATGGACTGGCCAGCCAGAAGCCCAGACATGAACCCCATTGAGCACATGTGGGACGAGCTATAAAGACGTGTTAGGGCTCGTCAGCCAGTTGCCCAGACGATGCAGGAGTTGCAAACTGCCATAGAAGAGGAATGGGAGATGATCCCTCGAAATTTCATAGAGCGGTTGATAAACTCTATGCCTAATCGTATGAGAGCTGTGGTAGATGCCCATGGAGGCAACACGCGTTATTAAATTAAACCTTTATTTGATAAAACATGTTTTTTATTCAAAAATCAATTGCATTTAACAAGGCGCATATCCGACTTGTTAGGCGTAGCTCCATGTCGTATGGTATTCTGAATTCAAATTTAAAACAATACGATCGAAAAAGATGGTAAAATGTATCGGGTTTAAAACTGCATCAACCAGTTTTTGTTCAATCTAGCAATCATATTTCGGTAGGGGCCATCGAAACCTAAACTCTAAGGTGGGCCAATAGATGTGTCCAGAAGTGTATAATAAAACATAAACCTACATGGGCACAGTGAAACGTCAGTAGCTAGGTGCACGGTTCCAATTGGTTGTTTCCTATGGGAAAGAGCCGGCATGAGACCACGGTGACTCTTTAAAAATATTTGGCTTTTACAATGTTTTCAAATTACATTGTTTTTAGGTATAGGAGGACAGTGTAGGCCTTTCAACAAGTACCAGGCAATCGAAATAGAAAAAAATCTTTTTTTTTTTTTTACACTTTGTGACTGAGAACGTTGTAGGCTTAATAGCCACACAAAGTATACAGGATATTTTTTAAGCGAAACCACGCTGGGATCGGTGCATTTCATTCGTTCATTCATTCAGTGCGCAAATTTTCACAGGGTGTTTTACCCATGAATATGAACAACTTTTCCTATAGACCCAAACCTAACATCTCGAAAAAAAATCAGCTGCTCACTACATTTGACGAGTTTGGTGTAGACAAATGTTAATGATTTTTTTTTTCGCGATTTCAGAGTTAGTCCCATAGGCCCTGAATGTTTATTTTTTTTACATTTTTCTCCAATCTGCTAAAGTTTCCTTCGCTAAGCTTTCCATTATTTTATTGTTTTTCCTCATAATCTTTATCGTCGCTGCATCTTCATTCTTAAACCACTCCAAAACCACGACAAAGAGCAATCAGAACGAGCCCAAAGCCGTGAAATCGGACAGTAGCTGCCACGGCGGATTACGATTTAAGTCCAAATCGGGACTCCTTGGTCAAAGTGTAAAAGTGAAGATAACACAATCAATCTTTTTTGTTGACCAAAAAGTGTAGGTTTTTTTTTGTATTGTTATTTGCTTGATTAACTGGGATTGAAAGAAGATATACTAAGGTAGCTTTATTTATACGCTTTTTTAAATTATGTGAATCAGTTGAAGTGATTCTATGTTTATCTGCAACGTCTTTTATTGTCGAGTTGCGAGTTGCCAAGTTTACGACAAAATAAAGAAAACCTGCTTTTCTTTTGACATGACAACAAGGAGTAACACCGATGCATTTCTTCTTGTTGTCATCTGTGGCTACGCGGAAGCAATAATAACAAATCATGTTTTTAATTTCACCATTTTTACGTCCGTTTTATTCTTCATTTATGATGTGATACAATAAAACTTTATTCTTATAGTGTCTCTGTCTAGTTGGTGGTCTTCTTATGTGGCAATTTGTAACATTAACATTAGTTAATTACTAGTCTTACAAAATACTTTTTAATTATTGTTATGTTCCGTCAAATTAGCTTCTAGATTGTAATTGTTTTTATTAATATCCCTGGGGCATTCTGCATCTAACGGGAGTCTATAATTATCTTGTAGACTTTTTTATCATTTGTTCAGTGTTTAAATCATGTTTTTTTTTCATCTAAATAACAAGGATGTCATGCTTGACAACGTACAAATAACTCTGGAATTTCACATCTAATAGATATTTTACTATGTATTCTGTAATTATTTCAACATAATCACCGTGCTCACTGTCTGAAACCTCCTGAAAAATAATGACAAAAGCCAATGAGAAAACTTTTCATCCACTGGTGTTTAATAAAAATGTGCCCGATATACTTATGAACGATGTATGTGCGTGTCGTATGAACCCCATGGGTTCAGATACAATGACTTTTTCGGGTCAACGTGCCAGATGAATAAAGCTGATACAAACTTATGGTCAGCTTGATGACTGATTAATATCTTGCCACGGCTTCAGCTAATCTTATTCTAATAAAGAACATGTCAATACCTAGTAGAGAAGAGCTCGTGGCTAAGTAACAACAGCCGCTCGGCTCGATCCATCAGGTTAAGCTACGCTTGCCGGGGTTGGTTCGTGCATGGGTGACCATATTTACATACCAGACTCCTCCGTGCCTCGGAAAGCACGTTAAGCCGTTGGTCCCGGCTGACATTTGTGGATCTTTGACAGTCGTTACGGGTCATCAGAAGCCCGAAAGTGTGACAACCAGTCTTACCAAGGGGTATTATGATACCCCTATTACCCAATAACTGGGTTGTGGAGGTCAGATAGGCAAACGCTCCATGTAAAATACTGGTATTCAGCTGCATCCGGTTAGACTGGAAGCCGATTCCAATATAGTTGGGAAAAGGCAAGGCAGATTGACCTAGTAGAGAAGAGGAAGCTATTCAACAAAGTTGTTCTTACAAATGTTACAACCTCGTTTCTACAGAAACCAGCAATTTCTGCTAACAATATCATAAACTCAAACTCAAACTCAAAGCATTTATTTCAAATAAACCAATTACAGGCACTTTTGAATTGTCAATGGGTCGGTCAGTCAGAAAGATGAAGCTAGTTGCCCATTCCAAAGCGTAGTAGATCCCTATGTTCTCCATAGAACGGGCAAGAAACTCCACGGACACTCTTTTAAATCATACTATTTTTACAAAATATTGGTTACATCGTTCAAGTTGAAAATATACATGTGAGAACAATGTAGAAAGACGTGCACGTTAAAAAGCGTCCGTATAAAAATATAAAAACTAAAACAACTAAATTAAATATTAAAATTAAAAATAAGCCATGGCAGCTAAGAGACGACCAGTCCCAACTGACGGCGCGCATATTTTCATTAGCGATCTACTATAGTACCCAGATATATATTACGCCAATAATATCCATTACGACACCATTAACAGCCAATGCGGGATCATCAGCAAAAACTCTTGTAATCATAAATTCCTTTGCATCAGCAATTCGGTTGGTCTGTTAATAGATTGAGTGCATATTGATTGGTGTTGCGGCGTGGGCACATTGGCGTGTAATAGTTAGTTTTAATGCAAAGGAAGAGTTGTTTTGTGTGGTTATTAGGTAATAAAAAAAAATCAAATAAGTGCTGACCTTTTTTTAGGGTTCCGTACCGCAAAAGGAAAAAACGGAACCCTTATAGGATCACTTCGTTGTCCGTCTGTCTGCCTGTCTGTCTGTTTATCTGTCTGTCAGTCTGTCAAGACCCTTTTGTCACTGGAACGCGTGGAGGTATCAAGTTGAAATTAATATCAAATGCGTAGGTCTATGACCCCTTGGAGCTCTAAAAATCAAACTGCTAAGTCAACGCAATAAAAAGATACGGCCATTTATGCGACATATTTTGATACTCGCAAGTAAATCAAAACATAGAGGGTAGTACTTAGGTACCGTTGACCTAGAATCATAAAATTTAGCAAGAGAGCAAGTAAAGGAAAAAGTACGAAAATCGTTAATTTGTAATTTTATCACTTACAAAAATATTTTTTTGGGATTACATACTTAAATTTTCAGTTGGAGAATTGACCGTGACGTATATCATGTACCTATGGGAGAACATGTTTTACAGCTACAATGTTAAGTTTGTTTTTGGGATAAATTATATATTTTCTACGGAACCCTTCATTGTGCGTGGTCCGACACGACCTTGGCCGGTTTTTTTAATATAGAAATTTTGTTTTTGGGCAACATGAGCTTTGAAACCTATCGGTGTGTTAGCTGTAACACATAATTATGAAGTTGGCAGGTTGCAAAATGTGACCATGATGGGGATGGGATGTCCAGACCAAAAAAAAAAGTCTAATTGGCTTATTTTGCTTTGTTAAAATTTTCGGAAAATATAATTAAATTATATTTTATTTCCATGGTGAAAAGGCTTTTGTTTCTATCAAGATTTTTCCTTCTTGGTCTTTGTCCTTTCAATATTTGATATTAAAATTGTGTAAATTCGTGAAACCCTTTTACATGACACTAACAGTTAACTATCAACTAATTAACTATTCACGAACCGTGTACCCTACTTCGAACAATAGTATATTACAGGCTGACATCAGGTGTCCCTTTCAGTGAGTTACTGCCAAAATATATTGCCATTAAAATTAATTGTGTCCCAATGTTCGGCCAATTGCTTGGTTGCGGTGTTGACTTATTGCCAATTAATTGGTTTCACTAAAGAGTTATTGCTAGATTTTGATTATGGAAGTGCTGATTTTTTATTAACATCTCCTCATGTGATAGGTAATTCATTGTATAGAAATAGTTTAAATTGTCTATCAGAAGAAAATATACGTAAAATCTACTCAATCTTAATTTACAATATACAAGTTAAAACTATTTACACTAGGTACTAAGTAAATGACTAACTAACTGACTATACAAATAAATACAAAAACAAAAGGAAGGACACTTAGGCGTCGAAGTACTCGTCCGCGTCAATCACCATTAAAATTTAAATGTAAAAAAAAAACTTAATTTTATATTGTTTTAAATCCCAGATACACTGATGTCTGAATTTTTGAGATGTTTCTATATATTTGAAATAATAGTTACAGTACAGATACGTAACGTTACCTAAGTATAATAAGTGTTAACAAATAGTAATAATAAGTGTTTAACATATATTACGCATGCTAGATTCACATCTAGTAGATGTCAATCTGACCTATGCTGTTATAACTTTGTTAATGCGTTTCCAGATTGTACATCAGTTTTGTGAATTATAATAAAAAAAAAAAAAAAAAAAAAAAAAAGTATTTTAAATAATAGAGAAAATTTTCACATCATCGTGTTTTTCTCATAAAACCAAGTCCTTTTGAATTAATGAATGAAATGCCTCGACTTCAGCGTGGTTTGACCCGACTCGATTACTCGAATGAACCCAAAGATTCACACTAGCCCCTGGAGCCCCAAGTTTCATGGGGCTACAGAGACCATTGCATATCAAGCGCTAGACCAGGGGGATAATAGTGGGGAACACGTGCCCTTAGGATATGGAAGGATTATTAGAGCCGTACCAGATGACAACCTATACTTGAAAATATGTAGGCATATGCATGTCGGAACGTCAGGATTAACTCAGATTCAGACAGCATGTGGGCAGAAGATGGATTTCATGCAATGAAAACACACTGGGTGCGATACGCAGTGTTTAAAATCACAATCTAACACAATTTCTCCAAATTAAAATTAACACAATCGCTGAGCACAACGAATCGAGTACAGTTCCGCGACGTAGTAACTCCGATGCGATCAGACACTAGAATGTCCACCTCGCCATCGACTAAAACATCACGACTCTGTAGAAGCGCGCTGTAGGTATGGATAGATCACGTGATGTCGCCAGTGGCACGCTTGCGCTTCGTTTAGTGTCCATACTAATGACCGGATCCGACATGCAAATTATTGTTAAAACTTTACCTATTCAAGTCTATCATTTATAATATGTTTACAATTATTCAAATTCATCTCTCCAACACCACCCAAAGCAGAAGCTTCGATACGCAGTTATTACCGACTTTACAACCACAATTTTGATGTGTATCAACAGGGGTGACTACAAAACTGTTAAATATCGGCCCAGGATTAAACTATGCATGTTAAACTGAAACTACCCCCTTTTCAATCATGAGGGCTTACAGCTGATGGATATGAAATAGTTTTCAGCAGGCATTGTGTACACATGGTGACTGTACAAGAGTATCTACATATTGCTGTTGTGGGGGATAGGAGATGTAGTTAGTGTGAACGAGGGAATAAATTATTATACAGACCAACGTGTGCTTATAGATCCTTTCATATTATTATAATAATATTATATTCCAATACCCATATGTGTTTGTCTTTCTGTAAGAAGTACCAAAGGACAAACTATCCCGACAAAATGAATATGTCAACATGAAATTAAGTAGATAAGGGAGACATAAGGTAAAACTTGCCAACCAGAACCAAAACCAAAATCAAAAAAGCATCCAAAATCAAAACCATACACCTATATGAACCCTATATGTCGCTAAAACCATATGAGTACTCGGACCTATATGAACGTAGATCTATGGAGCTATATGAGAATCATAGATGTAAGGATCGATAGGTATACCTAGGTACGCGGCATACTATAAATACACATTCATAGTTTATATAAACTATATACATTATGTATATACATATTCTGCATATACTCGTTGGTCGTCATTCGTTGGGTGTGTAAAAATATCTGCAAGATAGTGATTGGGAGTCCCCCCCGCCTTCCGCCTCCTTGAGCAAGCGTGCCTTGAGCTCGTACCTCCTCTGCATGACCTTTGCCTTGCAGTGGGATCAAAATAGTCTGTTTTTTTTTTACTATTTCATATCTATAAATTAGCTTACATACAAACCATCATACGAGAATGCTAAGAGGGATGTGTGGTGCTGGTGTTACACGAATGGATAGAATAAGAAATGAGTACATAAGAGGAAGTCTGAAAGTGACACCGGTGACTGAAAAGTTTTGCGAAAATTGGTTGTCATGGTATGGACATGTGATGCGGAGGAGTGAGGAAAATGTCGTGAGGAAAGTTTTGAGTATGAATGTCGATGGCTATAAAAGTAGGGAAAGACCAAAGAAACGATGGACGGACTGTGTGAAAGATGACATGGCTAGAAAGGGGGTGACTATCGAGATGACTACTAATACAGAAGTATGGAAAAAGGGCCAAGTTGCGCTGACCAAAAATAGATAGGGATGACCGGACAGGACAGGAGAATGATGATGATGACAAAGCATCACACGAAAGAACACAACCTATCCTCTTTCCTTTCATATCCGACGAACCAACAAACCAGAATCACGAACAAATCCCTCCAACATTTAAAATTGAATTCACAAAAAGTGCTGCGCGGTCAACCCGGCCAGCAGGACACATGTCTACTGTGCAGTTAATAAATTGCAATCCAAGTGATGCGCACAGATTAGCGAGCACAGCGGAAAGTTCAATGCACTGGATGTGTATAGAGCTGTTTGTACGATGCAAGATGAGTATTAAATTTAAATTTCGCGGGCTACCTTAGCGCTTCCCACAAGCGCTAAGGTAGCCCGCGAAATTTAAAAGTCAGTATTACGTTGTATGTTGATCTAAATATGATTCGCGGCCGTATCAAATATTTATTAAAAGAATTATAGTCATAAAAATCATCAATACAAGTCATAGGTTCAGGAGCTAGACTACCACCTCTTAAAGCAGTATTATTTTAATCTTACATGAGTGTGGGAAAGAGATGGAGCTAGACGTCCTGTATAGCTCCATCTCTTTCTCACACTGAAGTAACATTAAAATAATACTGCTTTAAGAAGTGGTGGTTGGCCCCCTGTTCTCTAAATTCATATTATCGTATTGAATGACTACTTATTTCATGAAATCATGAGATTCGAGGCCAATTCTAACATATGGAGTTTTATTGATGATTTTAATGATTATAATTCTGTAAATACATATTTGACCTACCTACGACCTGATATTGACCTGTAAATTATAAAAAAGTAAGAAAATTTTAATTTCGCGGGCTACCCTGGCGCTTTCACCTTAAGTTAAAATGTGTATTTTCTGAATCGTTTTAGATGTTTATTTTTAATGCTGTCTGATTGTTGACTTGATGTGGTGTTAAAGGCAAACGTCAGCTTAGGCAGAAGATTTTGGAAATTAGTCTTGATAGATCTAAGAGGCTCATGCCAATTGCATCTTCTTGATTTCAATGCCTCATAAAATTGTTTGTTTGTTTGGGTAATTTCAATGTCATTTAATATTGTACAATAAGCTAAACATTGCCATACAACGAGGCAATGCCACCAGTCTTTTGGGTATAATTATTATTATTGCACAGTCGACTGCGCTGCGGAGGAATTTTTCGACGGCATATTTTACTTTGTTAACAGATTTAAGGTAGGTATATCATATTTATATTTAAAATCAGTTTTGAATTAGATGATACTCAAATAGCTAGTTTCTTTGACTTATCTCACGAAGCGACACGCGTTTTACTTGTGTTTACCAAGTGTACAAACACGCTGTGAAAGTGTGTATAAGCGCAGGAGCTCTAGGTACCCTCCAAGACAATGACGTAGTCGGAAGAGGGTGTGCGTGTGTGTATTATGTGGTCACGCTACTCACAGCGTGTTCGTACACTTGGTAAATACTTGATAAAAAGACTATATGCATTATTGATCACCTTGATTGTCACACCAAAACCTTCACAATCACACTACTACAAACAACTCTATATCCTCCACATAATCTACCACATTTAGTTCGAAGGCATATTGCGCCATCGCACCTGTTATTTGAAATACATATTATTTACCATAGTAAACCCATGGGTTATCCACCATAGCGTTTCATTAACAACTTTTGCTTAGCTCTTTGTTATGGCAGAGTGAGTTTGAGCGAGAAAGCCGTGGGAAGTTGAAAATGAAAGTTTTTAGGCCGTAGTAAGTACCTAGCTGATTATAGAGAAGTTGAGTAAACGAAGATTGTGAGGAAGACTCAGGGTGTCCAATGTCCATACCTATGAGTCTTCTAACTCATGAACTAGCATTGTTTTTTTAACATATCATTACACCTAGTCTTCCCAAAGGGCTGGGTAGACCGTACCTACACACTCGGGCACAAATCTAGACCCCGGGGTCCGAGCTGCTACTGAGAAATTTCTGATGGAAAAAACCCAATAACACTTTGCCCGACCAGGGAATCGAACCCAGGACCTCATGCTCAGCAGGAGCGCTTGCGACCACTAGACTAACGAGGCAGTAGAGGCCTTGTTTTCTTCTTGTGCAGTTTTGGCTAAATTTAATTTTTTGCAATAATACGAAAAACATGATGCGCCGACCCCAAATAAATTGGGATAAGGGCAGGATGATGATAACAATATCCAGAATTATTAGATGTTGCAAGCTACATCGTGATGTAAAGTTGCACTTTTTGAGAACATTACCTACACAGATACAGAGACAGACAAACCGTGATAACGGTTTTGCGGGGCATAATGTTCCATAATGTAAAAAAAAAATATTTAAAAGAATGTCCGTGGAGTTTCTTGCCCGTTCTTCTCCATAGGGACCTACTACGTTTTGAAATGGGCAACTAGCTTCATCTTTCTGACTGACCGACCCATTGACAATTCAAAAGTGCTTGTAATTGGTTTATTTTAGCTTTGAGTTTGAGTTAAGATTTTTTGTAAAATTTTATAATTATAAATAAAAAAAAATATAAAAAAAAAACGGTGGAAAATTGATAACGCATCCTTTCTTCGTACTAGTAATTTTAAGGATACCTAACAACTGACATTCTTCTGGTTAAATTAAAAGCTTGTCATAACTGGATTGAGAAACGATCAGAATTAAGTTCCCTACAAAATGGTTGTGCTGAATCGTGCTGATCCATGCGTCATGTTCATGAACGGGAGCCGTCAGTAGAGACTGGTCATATCTAGCTGCCACGACTTATTTTAATTTTTCAATTGTGTTTAGTTTTTTATCTTTTTATTACGGATGCTTGTTACTTTTTCTAAATTTTTTCTCATATGTATACTTTCCACATAAATTATGTACAGTCAACAAAAGAGATATCTAGGCAGGGTCAATCAATCTGCCTAACCTTTTCCCAACTATGTCGTCGGCTCTATCTAGGCAGGGTATACTAACATATTTGTATGTGAATTGCTTCATGTTTAATTTCGTGACAATATACAATTTTGTGTTGGTGTGTTACAATGCAATGTAATGCAAAAATCATGATAATTTTTTCATGATAATTTTAATGATTTTTTTTTTTTTCTTAGTACCTAATTTTTAATTTAAATTTGATTTTATGACCAGGACCTGTGTCAGTCTTATTGTTGTTGTTTGTTGATTGTGAAAGTAAGTGTTTTTGTATTTTAGAATTATTATCTTTAGTTTCTAACATTTTTTTTTTTTTTTTGCGGCTATATATTATATGTATTTACATAATTTTCTATTTATTTAACTGAAAACATAACCTAAAAATAACAAAATTATATACTAACATAACTAAAACTATTAAAAAACTAAAATATGGCGTCGAAAAATTCCTCCGCATCGCTGTCGACGGGTAAAGTACCCAAGAGACTGGCGGCATTGCCACGTTGTATGGCAATGCTAAGCCGCTGGCCAAGGTAAAAGCCAGCCCTTGGGTCACGGGAAGTGTCAACCAGCCGTTTGGAGATTTCGTTGAACAAACTATGAGCACTCGGACCCCACGGCCCAAGGGTTTCAACCCCAAACGGCTCGAAAATATAATTACCGATAAGGTTATTATACTTCCGCCGCTTGAGGTTTTCCGCAGCGGCAGCAGCAGTGCCAGCACAGAACGCAGAGCCAGGAAGATGGGATGGCGCAAGAGTATCGACACACGTTGCGTCCCACACTAAAGGCCTTCCTAACTTCCATGGAAATAAAGACATGCCGTCCGGTCTCTTGCCATCGTCGCGTGCCAAGCCATTGGGTTCTAATACAGCTGGAACGCCGACGGTGACAAGGGCTCGTCGGATGATGTCATTGATGTTCGCGTGCCGTGCTAAGCGACCCGCACTTCGGCTGCAAGACAGGCCGTGGTGTCCGAGGCTGTTGACAACTTCGCCACAGTGACAGCGATGAGGAGAACAAGAAGGAGCTCCTAGTCGCAGGGAAGCAGCGAGGCGGAAAGTAGTGTCATCGAACAGAGTGCCTATGTTCGACGACGGTAGTGCATGAAGCCACAGACCCGACTCCCACTTACCCACAGCCAGCAGACGCGCACGCTCCGCAGTAGTAGCAGACGTGTCAAGTAAATTGTTCTGTACTACTCTGCAGAGCGGCTCATCCCACCGTCTGTGGGAAAATGGATTGTCGGGTGGGTCTGAATTCGGGCAAGCGAGTCTCCAGGCATCTATAGCCTCGGTGAAACAAGGCACATCAAAATTAACCAGTGTGGAGGCAAGGATTTTCCTGATTAATTTATCTGTGCCGTGGACCGAGGATATGAATGCCGGTAAACTAATACTAGAAATTTTGCGGACGCCGAGGCCTCCCATACGAATGGGGAGAGTAGCTTGTGCCCAAGCGCGGTCGTCCATGGCCACATTTAAGATCGAAGTTAAAGTTTGTCGGATAATTTTGTCAATTTTATCTAAAAGGTGAGTGTGCTTCCATAAATGGGAAGCACGAAGGAAATATGTTAATTTAGGGCCGAAACAGCAGTAACAGGTTAATGTTATGGCCGAGTGCATGTTAATTTGGAACAATCTTTCCGAAACTTCATTGAAATTTTGAATTTTTTCTTCAATAAAAACAGGAAAAGAATTTTCATAGATAGGAGACCCAAGGAGACGAAGAGAGTTTTTTTCAATAATTTTGATTTCCGGGGCTATTGCTTTAAATTTGGGAAGTGTTAGATGTCTGTCGGTACCGTCCGCTAAGAACAGTTCACATTTCGAAAGGTTGAGATCAAGGCCAATGGAATAAGGTTCATTTTTTAAGAATTGAAGGTCATTTAAAACAGTTTCTATATCGCCTCCCAAGGTTCCGTCATCAAGATACCAAACGTTAAATTTCGAATTTAGCTGTCGAATAATTGGGTGAATGGCTAAACTAAAAATCACTGGCCCGAGGGGGTCACCTTGTTGACAGCCAACAGCAGATTCCAGAAGGTTGTCCCGATACAGTAATTTAGAAGGGTGTCTGTAACATTGACAAAGGAAACTATAAATTTGGGGTATTTCTTTTCTAGTTTCTGCCAGCAAGGTGTCCCTATTAACAGAATTGAAGGCATTATTTATGTCAACCTTCAGGATGACCTCACCTTTGCCAGAATTAAGGTAGGTCGATAAGGCGTGTACGGCAGCCTCACAGCCCCCTTTGGAGCCGTAACCTAGCTGCAGGGGCTGCAATTTTTCCGAAACAACCTCACCATAAAATTTACAGCAAATCTTGGCTGCCATACGACGGTATAAAGTTCCCACGGCAATGGGACGAATGCCGCCATCCCTTTTACGCAGGGCGCATAGATTGGTCCCGTATAGAACGTCGATGACGGCCTCGTTCACCTTGCCGGAGAGCATGAGGTTAATCAGAGCCGTAAGCTCCTTTAAGAGCAACTCACCAGCTGCCCCGGCGCCTGAACAAATAAGGTCCTTAAGGTGCTGAGGACTCAGGCCGTCGAGGCCACCAGCGGAGCCGCTCCGGAAGGAGCAAACGGCTGTGACCAACTCTCGACCTGTAATGGTGAGGGAATGATTATCCAGATCAGGGGGGTCGGGAAAAGGAAGGCCATCCGCTGGGGCAGGGTGTTTGCTCTCCAGAGCTGCGAGTGTTTCTGGAGAACACGGTGCCACCACATCACTACTAAAAAGAATCCTGGCTGCTCCGCTAATGTCACCTTCCCCTAACTTGGATTCTACCAGATGGGATATACCTCTTAAAGAGGTATATCTCTGTGTCGGTAATTTTGAATCTAAATTATGAGCCGAAACATTACAGTTTTCTTTAATTTGTGCAGTTAAAGTCTTTTTGTTTCTAACATAGTTTTTAAGTTTACCTACTAATAATATTATGGATTTCCGTGTCTGAGTTAAATAAATAAATAAAATAAAATAAATAAATAAAAACAAAGTACATAAAAACAAAAAAAAAACTGAACATGAAGCAGTTCACATACAAATATGTTAGTATACCCTGCCTAGATATCTCTTTTGTTGACTGTACTTAACCAATATTTTGAAACAATATTCAGTTTTAAAATAGTGTCCGTATGGAGTTTCTTGCCCGTTCTTCTACATAGAAAGCTACTACGCTTTGGAATGGGCAACTAGCTTCATCTTTCTGACTGACCGACCCCTTGACAATTCAAAAGTACCTACCTGTAATTGGTTTATTTGAAATAAATGCTTTGAATTTGAGTTTTGAAATATTTATCATAATGTGTTAGTAAAAGAGAACCCCAAGTTTAGAACCGATTACCTTTTCCAAACAAAATGTTACATCCCACAGCCCTTTAAAAGTGGACCTTGTCCGAAAAAGGTCGAAAGATAATGCCGAAGCCTGGACCAGTTGTAACATGTTGGCACAAGTCGTAACAGGTTACTAGCCTATAATCTATGTGCATCATAAAAAAACTCGGTTTCCTTCTTATTTTTTATTTTTAGTCGACGAAAAAAAAGGAGGAGTTTCTCAATTACACACGTGTTTTTTTTTTATTTTTTTTTTATGTATGACCATTGACCACGCATATCTTTTTACTGAGTAGTCCGATTTAAAAAAAATTGTTTTATTCGAGAAGGTATATCTCAAAGTTGGTCCCATATAAAATTTATTAACTTTGCTTGGGTAGTTTTTGAGTTAGCTTCAATAATACGTATTTTCTGTGTCGTGTTTTCTGTTATATGGATGATGTTCTAGTTTCATTTGCAGGTAGTGGTATTAGAATTTGTGTGGGGTAGGTACGCACGGCTACAGATCAAGCTTAACATTTCCAGTATAAGCTGATCTCGCATTTTATAGGATTTCCTTACAATGAGAGATCAGTGTAAACTGGAAATGTATAGCTTGATGTGAAGCCGTGTGTACCACAACTAAAAAGTGAAAAATAAAAACTTTTTTTACAAAAAACATACGTGTCGAATTGAGAACCTCCTCCAATTTTTTCGTCGGTTAAAAAAATACAACCGACTTCCAAAAACAACACTACAAAGTGAAAAATAACTTTAATTTCGGAAGTCGGTGGCAAAAAACGAAAATACATTTAATCAGACACCGATTTCCGAAATTAAAGTTATTTTTCACTTTGTAGTGTTGTTTTTGGAAGTCGGTTGTATTTTTTGCAAAAAAGTTTTTATTTTTCCCAAACTATTATATAATTCATGATTCAGAGTTAATTGTATTTTCTAACAGATGCACATTATGTCTTGTAAATCTCTTTATGAAGTTTTTAATTCAAACCCTTATGCAAGAATTGACCAAATTAGTATTTTGGAATTATCATATTGACCTGATTATAAGTCCCTTTTATAAGTGTTATCTGATAAGCTGTTATCTAAATCATAACTAAATCGGTTAAATATTTGCTCAGATTGTGGTGTCAATAAAATAAGAAGTACGGTCAGCAACAAAAATCGATTAACACTTACAGTTTTTTAATCTTAACTATTAAGCGAAATATTTAATTCAAATCAGAACAGAAGTACTTTAAATTTTAAGAACATTAACTCTTAACAGTTAAACGAAAAACTTTTTTACATAAAAATACAACCGACTTCCAAAAACAACACTACAAAGTAAAAAATAACTTTCATTTCGGAAGTCGGTGTCTAGTTAAATGTATTTTCGTTTTTTGCCACCGACTTCCGAAATTAAAGTTATTTTTACTTTGTAGTGTTGTTTTTGGAAGTCGGTTGTATTTTTTTTGTAAAAAAGTTTTTATTTTTCACTTTTTAGTTGTAGTAGCTACCCCACACAAATTCTATACCACTACCTGCAAAAGAAACTAGAACATAATCCATATAAAAAAAAAAACGTATAAAAAAAACGTATTATTAAAAAAAAAACGTAAACGGTAAAAAAATACGTATTATTGAAGCTAACTCAAAAATTACCGAAGCAAAGTTAATCAATTTTATATGGGACCAACTGTGATGGTTGACCAACCCTCTCGAATAAAAAAAAAAATCTAAATCGGTCAAGCCATCGTCGAGTAATCGGGGAACATACATAAAAAAAAATAATAATAATAAAAAAAAAAGGTTCCGACGAATTGAGAACCTCCTCCTTTTTGAAGTCGGTTAAAAAAAAGCAGTTTATCAATCATTTTATGTTAATTTAGATGATGTCAAGAAGTAGCAGATTTAACCGACTGCTGTTGCTGACCGTACCTACCTAAGATAAATAATTATGTACGATAATTTGAACATGTAGTAACTTGTCAAAAGTTTATCGCGTCATATTAGTAAGCCTATAATGTTCCCACTGCTGGGACAAAGGCTTCCTCTCAGTGAGATAGTGGGCCGTAATCCACCACGCGGGCCCAGTGCGGGTTGGTAGATGTCATATGTCTTCAAATTTTTAGTTCTAGGACATGCCGGTTTCCTCACGATGTTTTATTCACCGTTTTGAGAGCAGTGGTGATGAAATAATTTACACAAAGTAAAGCGCCGCTACTGTCAGGGTTCGAACTACTTCGAACCTACGGGCTACGACCTACAACCGCCGTTAGCATTGGACCATCAATGCGCTGTTTATTACGTGTTTACAGTAAATAAATAAAAACAGCCCTTTAAGAGGATACATCGAAGCGTGGTTTAGCTCGGTGTATAAGTGAAATGGCGTTATGGATGCCTAGTTTGACGAGAGAGAAATAGAAGACTCTCACGCGCACCGGAACTAATCGCGCTGCGTTTAAATGTCGATTTATGACAATATGGTACTTTTAAATCAATCTTTAGCTTAGTAAGATCTTAACATATTTAAACACCTTTGACTTAAAGTAAATTTTGCTGCGCAATAAGGAACTGTTTACGTATTATATAATCGTATCAAACAGAAAATAGACGGTTTTTTCTATCGAAAAAATTTCAAGTAATCATGTTTCGGTTTCAGTACGACAGTAGACAATATAGTCAAATAGCACTTATGAAAATCCAAATGATTTAACCATATATCCTATCTGGTTTTATAGGAATTTTAAAAACAAAACATTATCGTTGTATCCCCTTAACATGGCTCTCGCTGCGCCTAGTAACGGTTAAAAATTGAAAAACTTACTACAAGTGAATTTTTTTTGCGCAACTTTTACTTCTTCCTCTTTCCAAAACGTTCAAAAGGAATTGTAATTCTACTATAGTGTGAGCCACACTCAATGGGTGTGTGTGAGAGCTGATCTTCAATCTTTCTCTTTCTGATATTTCAATATTTTGTATAACGATAAGGTAAAGAGTACTCTTAAGACGACGATAAACGACTTTTAATGATTTAAAACTGAAGATCACGTCTAAACGAGTAGTATTAATGATTTGCAATATGTTATGTTTTATGTTAAATTAGAGCATTATAAAAAAAACGAGAAGCACGCAAATACTATCAAACGTATTTTTATGAAACCTTCACCATTTTAAAGATATTTGAATTATTTATCTTCTAGTATACGTGTTTTATTAAAATAACTTTTGTTTTATGTATAATAATAATAAATTAATAATGCGTCTAATTTTGAACAGCGCAGATGCTCCTTGATGGGCGAGTCCTATTACTGGGTGGACAACGCGTTGAGTGAGCTCAGCACAGAACATGCAAGCTATGCACTCAAGGCCGTTGTCATATTATATCTGCGTCTTAAAAAGCAGTCTCTCGACTCCCGTTTGCTAACGAATGTTTGACTTCATTATTTGTTGACACCCTACTCAAAAACATCAAAAACTCTATCAACAGCCCTGTTACCTACTAATACTTGGTTAGCCAAGAGACAACTAATGTTCAAACAGGAAAAAAATCACTATGAAATAGCCCTACGAGCTTCAGTTTCTGCCTACCTACTTTTGAGCAAAAAACTCATCCGCAGCCAGCTGAGGGTACAAAAAATGTAAACAAAACTTTTTTTTGACACATCTTCGGACATGTTGTGGACTAGCTGATAACTATTTTGGGGTGAAAGGACCAATTTTTGTACACGGCTGTAAATTGATTTGAAATAAAGCACTTAGGGCGGTAGATATTCATATTACTTTCAGTACAAATTTATTAATAATAAGATCACGAAGGATAATTAAGGTAACCGATATAGCCCGAACAATTGCCAAACTTAAGTGGCAGTGGGCAGGGCACATTGCTCGCAGGATAGATGGCCGATGGGGCCGAAAGGTTCTGCAGTGGCGACCGCGAAACGAACGAAAGCGAACGAAACGAAGAACGCGAAGGCGTAACGTTGGTAGGCTTCCCACGAGGTGGACCGATGGCCTTGTAAAAGACGCAGGAATCCGCTGGATGCGGGAAGCACAGAACCGGTAAAAGTGGCGATGCTTGGGGGAGGCATATGTCCAGCAGCATGATGATGAAGATCATGAAAAGTTGTACAAATTCCTAAGCAGCCCTGTGTTTGCACTTCTACGGTCAAATTAAAAGAGAAGAAATCATAATCTTTACATGAGCTGCTCCTCTCGCAGGAAATCTTTGCAAAAAGAAAGAATAATTTTAACCAAAGGACACTTTTTCAACGTCCATCAGAACACAACTTTCTATTCCGGAAAATATAGAAACTTATGGGTAGTAACAGCCCTATTTACCCCACACTCACAAAACTACAACGCAAAAGAATACTCGTAAAATCGACCTCGCGGTTCGAGTAAAAAATGGTTTAAAAAACTATAAGTTTGTGAAAGTTAAAGCCATTAACTGATAACATAACCATTAGCAAAAGGGAGATAAACAAAGTTATTGTTATTGAAATATACAATTACGTGATAGAGATAAGAGATAATGAAGAGATTTTACTTGCTTGTGATTGTGTCATTATAGGGGATTCACTTTGTAACATGTAGTTGTTGTCATTGTCTCATCATTCTCCTGCCCTTATCCCAATTTATAAATAATAAAATATATATTTAGTACATAATATATTATTTATTTATATTTTTTTATGTTTTTTTTTTTTTGGTGTAACATGTTTTTTTGTACCATACTTCTCTATTAGTCATTATCTCGGTAGTCACTTTAATTGAATGAAATTAGTACATAAGAGGAAGTTTGAAAATGGCAATGGTGACTGAAAGGTTGTGCTGAAATCGCTTGTCATGGGCCTGTGATGCGGAGGAATGAGGAAAATGTCGTGAGGAAAGTTTTGAGTATGAATGTCGATGACTATAAGAGTAGGAGAAGACCAAAGAAACAATGGATGGACTGTGTGAAGGAAGATATGGCTAGAAAGGGGGTGACTATCGAGATGACACCTAATAGATAAGTATGGAAAAAAAGGGCATGTTGCGCTGACCCCAATTGGATTGGGATAAGGGCAGGAGAATGAGATGAGTCAATTTAATTTAATTTTAGCTATTTAATCTTTCACACAATCCATTCATCGTTTTTTTGGTCTTCCCGCTACCTTGCCATCCACATTCTGTTTAGGAACTGCGATAATTCGCACTCTACACTGACCTGCTATGACATTGCGCATCCACCTAACATACTCCAACGTTGCGACTGTTATAATCTTTTATTTTTCAGCTAAAAGGCTGCCTAATACAAATCCTTAAGAAGTCTGTGTTGAAACTGATTTTGATGCAAATATTCCATTTAGCGGACCTTTTTAGCAAAGCCAGTCGCTCAAGTGTATCAATAACGATAAAATCTCTCAACAAAATCAAAAGCGTAGGTACCAAAAGACCACATTTTTGCATAAATCGTGGCAGGTACACCATTTTGCGTAACAAAGACATCTAAAATTTGAATGACAATACAGACTTGTTGAAGTAAAATAAATAAAAAGGACTACTAAAAGAAATGATCCCAAACCCTTCGGTTGGCACCGAACGCACTCCCACGCTGATCGTTCCTCGCTACTAATCCGACGAACAATAAGACCAGCTGTGTAAATATGGAGGTCAGGCTAACACAGAGATGTGCGAGAAATTTTAGAAACTGGTTGTCAGGATTTTGTTTTTAGGAGTAAAAAAATCATCATCTGTATAGCCTTTTCCCAACTATGATGGAGTCGGCTGGATGCAGCTTTAGACCTGTATTTTACATGGAGCGACTATCTGACCTCCACAACCCAGTTACTGGGTAATACGATACCCCTTGGTAAGGCTGGTTGTCAGACTGACAAGCTTTAACAACTGTCAAAGATCCAAGAATGACAGCTGGGATCAACGGCTTAACGTGCTTTCTGAGGCACGGGGGGGAGGGTATGTAAAGATGGTCACCCATCCACGGACCAACCTGTGCGGCTGTTATTAGAAGTTATTACTTAGCCACGAGTCCCTCTAGGAGTATAGAAATGACCGTGGTAACGTGGTTGAAAGAGGAAGGAAAGATTCGGTATATCCGAATCTTTCCTTCGTCTTTCAGAAACAGAAATGATAGTCGGCCAGATCTTCCAGATAATCAACTTCACACTAACGTTCTTGCTTTCATCCTCATCTTGGAGCAAAAATTCTGACTGTCGATAAGATTAAAAACTAAATTGCTTTATTTATATAAACTTCTAACACACATTATGGTACAAAGGCGGACTTAATGTCTTAGGCATTCTCTACCGGTCAACCAAGAGAAAACCAAGGACAAACCAAGCCAACCACGGGAAATTAATACTGTTAACGCTGATCTAGCAAATAGTTGCAGAACAAAAAGTAGACACTGATAATAACATCACGAATATCCTATACTCCATCGGTTTAGGTAATTAAATAAAGGTAAACAAAAAAACCACGTGTCTGGTTAACCGACTAAACGTAATAACTTTCACTTCAGTCGTCATGCTATGACACAGTTGTACTCTTCAATTTAGCAACGTTTTACAACGAATTATAAAGTGGCTCATGTTTCGGTTTTAGTACAGAAGTAGACAATATAGTTAAATAAAACATTAGCTATGGAAAATCCAAATGATTTAATTATACCTATACATTTATTGATAAAGGAGTTTTAAAAACAAACTTATCAACGTATCCCCCTTACGCCCTAAAAAACACCCCGTAAACCTAATTCACAACCGTAAAAGCTTTACTATAAAGCACAGCTGTTCAACGTAAACAATTCTAAGGCCTAGATCGCAGGATAAGGCCTAAATTGTCGTTCAATCAACCTAGTTTTGAACAAACAGATTCCTTTGTTCTAAAACCGGTTGTAACCGGTATTTTACTTTTAACGCGAAGTTTGATGATAAGGTTGCTAAGTTTAGTTTAGGTATTTATCTGTGGGTACTTAATCGTGGGGCTAATGCATTTGATAGAGGTAGATGGGGTTAGTAACAATTTGCTTGTTAAAGTGGTAAACAATATGATGTAACTACAGGGTGAAATTAAATTAGCTAGCGAAACTCCGCTGACGTGATGGGTACCAGGATCTAAACACGACATAATAAGAACAAAACAGATTTGATGTTTTTTTAACCAACGAAAAAAAAGGAGGAGGTTCTCAATTCGACACGTATGTTTTTTTTATGTATACCACGCATAACTTTTTACAGTCGTCCGATTTGAAAAATGTTTGTTTTATTCGAGAGGGTATACATCAAAGTTGGTCCCATATAAAATTGATTAACTTTGCTTGGGTAGTTTTTGAGTTAGCTTCAATAATACGTATTTTTCCCCCACTTTTATATGGATGATGTTCTAGTTTGTTTTGCAGGTATTAGAATTTGTGTGGGGTAGGTACCACGACAAAAAAAAAAAAAAAAACTTTTTTACAAAAAAATAGAACCGACTTCCAAAACCAACACTACAAAGTGAAATAAGTGAGTTTTTCGAGTTATCTATCCCTTATGCTGCACCTGCCATGTTTTCTCTCTGCATCACCCTAAGGTTGACTGGTAGAAAATGCCTCAGGCATTAAGTCCGCCTTTGTACAGTATTTTTTTACTTGTGCATAAAGTTTTAATAAATAAATAAATAAATAATACCTTTAATTTTGGAAGTCGGTGGCAAAAAACGAACATACATTTAACCAGACACCGACTTCCGAAATTAAAGTTATTTTTCACTTTGTAGTGTTGTTTTTGGAAGTCGGTTGTATTTTTTTGTAAAAAAGTTTTTCTGTTTAGGTAAAGACCACTGGTAGTGTTGCGACTTGAAGTGTGAGTTGAGAAAATCTTTTTTTTTTGTTTTATCGTGTTTAGATTTAGATATCGTAATATCGATACCATGATGGATATCGATATTAATTAGTCGATATTATTGATCCGTGAAGTTTAAAAAACTAAAACTGATCGTTTAAACTAATATTTTAACAACCTGCCTAAATTAATTTATTTTTTGTTTTATCACACCCATTACTTTTGCGGAGTGTCGCTAGCTAATTTAATTTGACCCTGTATATTTTGTTGGAACAGTAAAAGAGTAAAATACGTTATACCTGTGTACTTTTATAAAAAATCTTTGTTCTTAGACGTCCTTTAGAATAAAATCGGCCAAGTGCGTGTCGGACCTCGCATAATGAGTTCCGTAGTTGAAAATGATTTATCCCAAAAACAAACTTAACTTAGTTGAAAAACCAGAAATCAGAAAAAAAATATTTTTTTATTACAAATGAACGATTTTCGGACTTTTTCCTTTACGTGTGCTTGCCAAATTTCATGATTCTAGGTCAACGGGAAGTACCTACCGTATAGGTTTTGATTTACTTACGAGTATCAAAGTATGTCGCATAAATGGCCGTATTTTTTTACTGCGTTGTCTGAGAAGCTTGATTTTTTTAGAGCCCCAAGGGACCAAAGACCTACGTGTTTGATATTAATTTCAAATTGATACCTCCACGCGTTCTTGAGAAAAAGAGTCTTGACAGACTGACAGATGGTCAACGAAGTGATCTTATAAGGGTTCCGTTTCTTCCTTTTGGGTTAAGAAACCCAAAAAAGGCGTTATTTTGGTGTGTCTATTTTGTACACAAAATCATTACCTGTATTAAAATAATATTGCTCCTTATGACAAGGACCAGTATTTTAAAATGATTTTTTTACCGGCTTTTCTTAATACATCAAAGAGCTGTTTACTTTCTTACTGAAAACTTACCAAAAGCAGGGCTTGTCATCGGGCATCGGGTTGAAAATAGTCTGACATTAAAAACTTGCAACTAACAGGAAAAACGGAACCTTGCAACGTTTTGTAACCCTACCATACCATTGACCAGACCATCAGGTGCATCACTTTAGCAAAAAAAAGTAACAAAATATTAACAATAGCACTTTCGAACAATAACTTTCAATCCTAAACACGTGCAAGTAACACAAAAACCTTTTTTTTTGCAAAACTTGCTAGTAGGTCAAAATTGGGCAAAAAATTTAGGAACTAACTAGGGCTTTGCGTATGTTGTGAACTTTATTGTAAGCGTGCAAAGGTCAATTTTGTTTACATAAACTGATGCTATAAGATTGTTGAAATAGAAAAAAAGTGATAGTTACAAAGTTTTCAGTGCTGTCATTGGGAATCTAAACTGCTTAAAAATAAGGATGAATTTCATTTGTGTTCTGATTTGGTACTTTGTTGGATAATAACTACCTGTTACGCAAAACAGGGGTGGTTTAGAAATTAGTTATGGTACCAAATGCGATGTTTTGTTAAGCAAAATTGCCTTTTGTAGTGTTTGGGCCTAGTTTGTACGTGTCTACCAATTGATTAGTCAGTGAACGAGTGTATTCCCGAATAAAGGTTTATTTTGTTAAGACCTGTAAGACAGAGACTCTTTTAAATAAATAAATCTTAGATATACATTTAGTATTTCATAAGGTAGGGTGCTTATTGGTGGTTTCTTTTGATGTTCTGTTCTATTGGATTTCAGGTAATTTTCTTTACTGATAATGATAATGTTGCGGTTATTGTGATTAATTGAAAAAACTTTTTTAACCGACTTCAAAAAGGAGGAGGTTCTCAATTCGTCGGAACCTTTTTTTTTTATTTTTTTTTTCATGTATGTTCCCCGATTACTCGAAGATGGCTGGACCGATTTAAATATTTTTTGTTTTATTCGAGAGGGTATACATCACAGTTGGTCCCATATAAAATTGATTAACTTTGCTTCGGTAATTTTTGAGTTAGCTTCAATAATACGTATTTTTTCCCCACTTTTATATGGATGATGTTCTAGTTTGTTTTGCAGATAGTGGTATAAGAATTTGTGTGGGGTAGGTACACAACTAAAAAGTGAAAAATAAAAACTTTTTTACAAAAAAATACAACCGACTTCCAAAAACAACACTACAAAGTGAAAAATAACTTTAATTTCGGAAGTCGGTTGTATTTTTTTGTAAAAAAGTTTTTATTTTTCACTTTTTAGTTGTGTACTTACCCCACACAAATTCTAATACCACTACCTGCAAAACAAACTAGAACATCATCCTTATAAAAGTGGGGAAAAAATACGTATTATTGAAGCTAACTCAAAAACTACCGAAGCAAAGTTAATCAATTTTATATGGGACCAATTGTGATGGACCCTCTCGAATAAAACAAAAAAAATCCAAATCGGTCCAGCCATCTTCGAGTAATCGGGTAACATACATATAAAAGGTTCCGACGAATTGTGAACCTCCTCCTTTTTGAAGTCGGTTATCCATCATTACTCATAATTACCTCATGACTTGGTAAATGTGAATATAAAATTGATATTCATCACTTTTAGCAGTTTTTATTAATAATGGATTACTCTCGTCTGTAAAAGTAATAAAATAAGTTATTTGTGGAGCAGTGGTGGCCCAGTGGTAACGGTCGCGACTTACGAGTTGTAGGTCGTAGGTTCGAACCCAGGCAGGCGCTTTACTTTGTGTAAATTATTTCATCACCACTGCTCTCAAAACGGTGAAGGAAAACATCGTGAGGAAACCGGCATGTCCTAGAACCAAAAATTCGAAGACTTGTGACATCTGTCAACCCGCACTGGGCCCGCGTGGTGGATTACGGCCCACTCCCTCTCACAGAGAGGAGCCCTGTGTCCCAGCAGTGGGAACGTTATAGGCTGATTATGTAAGTTATTTGTCCAGCAGGTATTTATTTATAATACCACAGTACTTCCAAATACATAACTAAAAGAAACTTAAATGCGAAATCGTTTATTCTTTGGTTTTGCTTAAAAATATAAGTAGGTACAATCATAGACTGCGGAAAATCAACATTAAAAATTAAAATATTTCTTCTATTTCTTTGTTCAATAGGTATTTATTGATAATACCGATCACAATACTTCAAGGTACTGAACTAAAATACTAAATCAACTTTGAAAATTATTACATTTATCGGTACTAACGTTACATTATTAATAATCACCGGTAAATGTGATTAATTTCTTACTTTTACCTCGACTTTCGGTAATTATTAATAATGACAGACAATTATTAATAGTTTTCAATTACTCACACTTACCGTAACAATAATATTAGATTCTCTTTGTTTTAATTTTACAATATCATTAGCTTAGGTTTGCGTATGTTTCAATCTTTAATTTTAATAAATAAAAAGAAAAGGCCTGACTGACTGACTCATCAACGCCCAGCCCAAAACCTTGAATGAGAATGCTGAAATTTTGCACAGAGGTTTCTTTTTTAACGTAGACATAAAGGAGTAAAATAAGGGATGACAGTATGTATGGAAAATCGTAATTTTTGTAGTTTAAACCATGAAAATTGGTATTTAACATTCTGGTTAAAAATTAAAAACCACGTGATTCAGCGCTTTTGAAAAATCTTCCCGTAAGGGGGTGAAATAGGGGTGAAAGTTTGTATGGGAAACCTGTTAGTTTTGTAGTTAAAACCATGAAAATTGGTATTTAACATTCTGGTTAAAAATTAAAAACCACGTGATTCAGCGTTTTTGAAAAATCTTCCCGTAAGGGGGCGAAATAGGGGTGAAAGTTTGTATGGGAAACCTGTTAGTTTTGTAGTTAAAACCATGAAAATTGGTATTTATCCTTTTGGTTGGTAATTAATAATTACATGTACTTACCCGCATTTTTGAAAAATCATCCCCTATAAGGGTAAAATAGGAGATAAAAGTTTATATGGGAAACCCGTAGTTTTCTTTTTGTATTTTCCGTATTTCCGTATAATTATTTCACTATTTTTTTTCGGAATTCTCACGGGATATATGGAATTTCCAGTGGTTTCCGACAACCGCGCGGGCGAAACTGCGGCAAAAAGCTAGTTGCAAATAAAATGAATACATTCACTTCTGAAATATGAAAATCTAAAATTGTCATTAGGTGACTGAATTACGGTGGTAGATAAATATCTCTACCGCCTAAAGGATAATAATCCTTTTGTGCAGTCATTTCCTTCTGTATGTATTCAATAAAATTTCTTGTCACACGCCATATTCACGGAACCAAAATTTTAAAAACACTTTTTGGAAAGGAAGCCTAAATTATGTTCACACATTGAATCACCCCCGATATACATCGTCGTTTCAATTTGCAGTGATTGCAATCATCCCAAATCACCCAAAAATAAACAGAGACACATCCATTTTAGTCGAAAAAAGAATCACTTTAGCCATCCAAATTTTTATTTTGTCGTTACTCCAGTGTGTACAGACAACGCTTCTCTGGCTTATTTGGTTTTAAAGTTTTTAAAGCAACACACTGATAAATAAAAAAACTTGACTGCCTTTATGTGTCGGAAAACTTACAAAAAGCTTCCTTCTGTAAGCAACTCTTACAAAAATCTAATGTGTTTTTTTTTTATTATGCCTATTAAAATCACTTTCGTCCTTGCGTACATACATCAGCATACTTAGTACCATCTTCAGAATTATAATAAGCAGCCTCTGCAAGAATTTCTTCTTCCATTCTTAAATAATCAAGTTATCCTAACAAAGGAAAATTATTAAACGCACATCAAAAATTACCAACTTTTCCCAACAGAATACGTACATCAAAAATTTGCAGGTATAATAATCATTATTATACATCAATTTTTGTCCAAAGTTACTACAAAAATATTAATTACATATCAAAAATACTAACTGTATAAATGCGCATCTAAAAAACTTATTATTTCACTACTAGTTAACTAACTGAATATCAAAAATTGTACAAATAATAATTATTGGGCACCCCGAGGTTAGGCTTGGTTAGGTTCCTTTAAACCCTGCAGACAGAAATAGGAGCCCCGCGCAGCGGGGCTCCGTCGACCTGACGTTAAGTTTAATTTATTTAAACGTGCAAATTTTGATGTGCTAACAGTATTTTTGATGTACGTATTCTGTTGGGAAAACTTGGTAATTTCTGATGTGCGTTTGTGTGCGTCATAACTATCATTTTTCCCGTCACCATCTCAGTCAACCGAAACTTCATCTGTACGTACACTAATGCCCAAATTGCGTGTTGCACCAAAACTGAACATATAAGCGCGGTGCTAAACTAACTGATTGTTGTTTAACCTAATTTATCGATTCGCCTGCAACCAACTTTTTAGTTACGCCTTTGTGGGTGGAATCAATCTTCATATTTCATTGCTAATTCTATGGAATATGATTTTTGATCGTTTTTAGGGTTCCGTACCTCAAAAGGAAAAAAACGGAACCCTTATAGGATCACTCGTGTGTCTGTCTGTCTGTCCGTCTGTCACAGTCAATTTACTCCGAATCTAATCGACCGATTAAGTTGAAATTTGATACACATCTGAATTTGTGTGACCCAAACACGGAGGCGTAAAGTAAATAAATGAATTTTGAATATAGAGGTCACTTTTAGGGGGCAAATAAGAAAATTAAAAAAATAGTTTTGCAAACTACACCATGTGGCATGACAAATGAAAAGGCTTACTATGAGGGTCTCAAATTTATTTTTTTTATAATTTTAAAATAAATTGTTTTAAAGTTATTTAAGAAAATAGACGAAAATTGACCATCCCCCCCCCCCCTTATCTCCGAAACTACTAAGCCAAAAATTTGGAAAAAATACAGAAAATAGATCTTTACCTGTAGATTACAGGAAAACTTATAAGAAGTCTGTGGTCTTAAAATAACATGGTAAATCTATCAATATTGTGAGTACAAACTTACATTTACATATGGAATGTATGGGAGAACATGTTTTTCAATTACAGTGTTAAGTTTGTTCTTAAGATAAATTCATCCCAACTACGGAACCCTTCATTGTGCGTGGTCCGACACGCACTTGGCCGGTTTTTTGCTTTGTGCCTGTATTCGAATTGAATACCCTATTTGGGCTACAACTATCTTTATTTCATCATCACTTCTCTCAAAACGGTGAAGGAAAACATCGTGAGGAAACCAGCATGTCCTAGAACCAAACATTTTATGAAATGTTACATCTTACTAACCCGCACTGGGTCTGCGTGGTGGATTATGGCTCATTCCACATCACAGAAAGGAGGCCTGTGTCCCAGCAGTGGGAACATTATATGCTGAACTACATTCGGGGTTCTAACTATTCAGGTTAATATTACTGTTTTGTCATCATAATCACCAAAATATTAGTAAGCAAGAATCAGATCAGTTATGTCATCTTTCATAACTAATGTCTAATCCCTCTCAGAGATTACACTGATATAATATTATTCTTCATTTTGTGAAGTGATTGAGCTATATTTACCTATACATATAAATATAGTGAAAATATTGCTTTAGAATTGAGGGACTTGTGGCTAAGCAATAACAGCCGCACGGGTTGATCGATCAGGTTAAGCTACGCTTACCGCGTTAGGTCCGTGGATGGGTGAATAGTAGTTACATACCAAGACCTCTCCGTGCCTCGGAAAGCACGTTAAGCCGTTGATGGTTCCAGCTATCTTTAGTGGATCTTTGACAGTCGTTATGGGTCGTCAGAAGCCCGAAAGTCTGACAACCAGTCTTATTAGGTACCCAGTTGTGGAGGTCAGATAGGCAGTCGCTCCATGTAAAATACTGGTATTCAGCTGCATCCGGTCAGACTGGAAGCCGACTCTAACATAGTTGGGAAAAGACTAGGCAGATGATGATAGTGAAAATATTCATAATTATTGTGTTAGTAAAAGTGTGGCCAATTTCAAATGCTAGTAGATAAAAGAGTAAATTATCGTGAAACATTGATATGTTTTATTTCTTATACTATACAAACATTTCTAATATCAATATCATTCCCGATTAAAAGCAACGACATGAAACCAATAAAGTCCATTTTTAAATAACGATCACAACCGGAAACACTAATAATGTCGCTTGACGATCATTTTTGTGTTCATAATGAGTCACATTTAGTCGCATTAGACTAATACTCGTCATATCCTGTGTTCTGTTTGCTATAGATAAGTGATTAAGTGGTTGAACCTGTTCTATACATTTATTTCAGACCATAAGTCCATAAACAACACCCAATACAATTTTATACACAAAAAAAAACATACATAAATACATGAACACACATAACTACACTAAAATTACACTAAAAAAATTTACTTAAAATATTGGAATGACGCACGATGAGTGGTCATCCATTGCCACATCAATGGACTGTCTGTCCTGTCGGCTACTGTAGCCACCAAGATTAAAGATTAAAGATTTTGATAAAAAATAATAATAAAATTTATTTATATTCTCCCACAAATATTAACATGTACACAGTATAAGATTATAAAAAGTTTGAAGATGGGAGACAGGAGACCACACTCAGTAAAACCTGTGCTACGGGTCTCTTGGTCTTCTTATCTCGAATACATAATTGAGAGCCAAACTAAGGACATAAATAACAGCAGTAGGAAGCTCTTACAGCTATTGAATAATAAAAAAGTAAAATTTAAAAACAAAAAAATAATAATAAGAAGTGGTGTTTTGATAAGTATGTGAATTAGTTCGTGAGTGTATATGTGGGTGTAGTGGTTTTGTGGGTGTGCTTGTGTTGTTGTTGTGTGTTGTGAATGAAATCTTAATAAAGGAAACGCATCTTATATGTATTATAATTTCATGTCTAAATTAAAATAATGTTCTAAATTAGTGTCAGTGTTATCTTTTATATCAATATTTATACAAATAATAAAGCTGAAGAGTTTTTTTTTTATTTGTTTGTTTGAACGCGCTAATCTCTGGAAATACCAGTCGGATTTTAAAAAAAAATTGCTTTTGTTAGCTCAATTATTTAGGAAGGCGTTAGGCAATTTAACAACAGGCTACGCGACCCAAAGGAGCCGAGCAAAAAGAAAAAAGTCACCAAGAAATTGCGAGGGCGGGCGATGCGATGCGAATGAGTGGGACGGGGAACAAGAAATATTACGCGGACGAAGTTGCGGGTAGTAAGTAGCTATTGAATGATATTAAATAATGATCAGCTATAGAAAGCTTAACTTTGTAATCAATGCGTACATTTAAATTTTGAAGTAAGCAATCAATTTAAAATGTATGGCAAATGGCCTAAATAACACACACAAAGTTTGTTGGTACGGATTCTGTAATTTTTGAAATCGTAAAATATTATCAATAATGAAATCGTCATGTGTCATTAACATGATCATTTGCTATTCAAGAAATTGAGATATATTCCTGCAAATAAGATGTGACAGTTTACATTTTTAATATTTTTTTTAAGTCAATCAATCTGCCTAGCCTTTTCCCAACTATGTTGGGGTCGGCTTCCAGTCTAACCGGATGCAGCTGAATACCAGTATTTTACATGGAGCGACTGCCTATCTGACCTCCACAACCCAGTAACTGGGTAATACGATACCCCTTGGTAAGACTGGTTGTCAGACTTTCGGGCTTCTGACGACCCGCAACGACTGTCAAAGATCCACGAATGACAGCCGGGACCAACGGCTTAACGTGCTTTCCGAGGCACGGAGGAGTCTCGGTGTGATAAGATGGTCACCCATCCACGGACCAACCCCGGCAAGCGTAGATTAACCTGACAGATCGACCCGTGCGGCTGTTATTACTTAGCCACGAGCTCCTCAATATTTTTTTTTAAGTATCCCCATCGAAATCCAAACGAAACAATCCAAGGGAACAAAATAACGTCGAAAGACTTAATAATAGTATCGCATGGGACATTCAATTATGGGGACATCGTTAATCTAATGAACCATGGGTATGGAATCCTATTTAGATTTTCCCATGCAGGTATCATAATTACATCTACCATAGCATTGGGTTAATAATAATAACTGTAAAACAAATTAACCTTATGGTTGTTTGGGAGGTTAGAAAAGATAAAATAAGTAAATTTACTTATGATACTCGTATCATTGTAGAAAAGGATCGAAAAACCAAAAATTGAAAAATTATATCACAATCAAATAATGTTTTTCTTGTGGTCTTAATTTTGAAAAGAATAGGTACGGTACCATCAACGACTTTTGTCCGTCACCCCCATAAGGGCGATTTTCTTATGCACGGGCCAGTGGCTGCATTGTTTTCGTCCACCGCTTCGACGCACATTATAAAAAAAAAGGTTAGAACCTTTTTTTTTGCCAAGTTAAGAAAAAAACAGCAATTAACGTTTAAGAAAAGGGACATTGTTTATCTTAGGGTCATCCTTCTTAGGCGACATTTTTCGTTCATTGGTCAAACAAAAACAACTAACTTTTAAAAAAAATACTCGTCCTTCATTCATTGGTCAAACTAAAAAAGGGCGTTGCAAACTACTATTTCAATGTTCAACCGAAAAAGTTTTGAAAAGGGTGAGGCACAACGTCTTTCGATAGTACACTATCAGTTTGGTAGTGGCATGAAGGCTGTATTATTTATTAAAATAAACATCTAAATGTTGATAGAAGCATACTTTTTTTTACGGTAACAATATCACCAGATAAATGCAACTGCCTTTTTTTCTTAGAAAATTAAAATCTAAAATATTTCATTTCACACAAACCTACATGGGCTCTTATGAAACGTCAGAAGCTAGGTACACGATTCCAATTGGTCGTTTTCTGTGGAGAAAAGCCGGCGCAAGAAACACCACGAAATTGGCTTTTAGAATGTTTTCAGTGTTAATAAGTATGAGAGGACAGTGTAGGCCTGACAACAAATAGGTACCTACTGTAGAGCTTTCATGCAATGGTCAACCTTATTATGATACAGGCTGACATTCTATCATTCAAGCATCGAACTACTTTTGAATAAAAACTCTTTCTTCTAGTTATTGTTAAAAAAAAGTCACATTCGAATTAAAGGATAGCCATATTAGTCTAGTCAACAAGTGCTGTTCAACTTTTTTCAGCAGTCTCAGAAAAATATGAAGAAGGTGTCATTCAAGTTTTTCATTTAGGAAATTTCCTATTATTTTTGAATATTTTTTTAGATTTGAAAAATCTTAATTAGTTTTTGAGTTAATTGCAAAAAACGAAACCCATTTTTTTAATATCTTTAAATTGTTTATAACTTTTGCAATTTTAGACAGAAGCAGTGCGCGTTTTTCTTAAGAAAATATGTTATTAATTTTAATAAAACACCAGATGGTTATACTATCATTTCATAGTAACTTTCACTGTACTTAACAAAATAGAAAATGGTCTACAAATCTATATAAGGGTTTTGATAAACACTGAACAACATTATGTCACTCACTATCTCTTAGAATAAAAGTAGGCTCTTAATATTCGAGCAATTAAACCCCACCTGGTGCCACCTACCACAGTAACCACCCAAAATAAGCAGCCCATAAGTACCATCCATCTATTCAAAGACAAAGAGACAAGTTTATTACTAACTAATAAAACAGAGTCAATAACTCACTGAAAACCCATTATGAGGTTTAAAACTGACAATTATACATGGTGTGTCTTTAAGCATTCTTTACTGGGCTCACACTTGACATATTGTACACAGGGTGTTTTATTTTAAGCGTTTTATGTGTTTTCACAGCAGTCGGGTCTGGATTTGTTTTGGTATACTGTGCTTTTAGACTGTGGTACATGGTAATTATTTTTTTGCAAATATTCGTCGTGTTGTCACAAATGATGCCGTTTTATTTGAGTTAAGTAAGACTACATAATTTAAATTTGCCAATAATATTCTAGCGCTGTTAGTATTAATTTTATAAGTATGCATTTGTTACTAATTAATAATAACGGTTTAATAACGAATAATAAAAAGCCGGGAGATGTCGTGGGACACTGTATGTTATGTTTTAATACAGCGACATCTATTATACATTTTTAGAAGCTAAAAACTTATACTAGATGGCTCTGTATTATTAATTGTTAAAACAAAACAAAAACTTTTGACAGTTGAAACTTGAAACCTTGAAACTGAGGGGCAATTCCTGTATTTTTAACAACGTTCGAAATCTCATCATAATTTCAATCTAACAAAAATTGTATAGCGTTTACCTCAATTTTTGGCATTTAATTGTCACTAGCATGAGATCGCGACTTGAATTTGAACGTTTTTAGGTACAAGAATTGGCCTTCAAATTTTTTTCGGGCATAACGCTTTTTCGTTACGTGACGATTTCTACCATTCAGCTTCTATCCGAACCAATACTAATAACGAACAGGAAACCGCTGGATACAAGAAGCACAGAACCGACTGAATTGTGGCGATTCTTGAGGGAGGCCTATGTCCAGTACTGTAGCTACGGCTTTCGGCTGAAATGGTGATGATGATGGATTAACGGACTGAAGAACTAAATGAAGTTTTATCACACTAATATTATAAAGGCGAAAGTTTGTGATTTGTTACTTCTTCACGCTCAAACGGCTGGACCGATTTGGATAGCTTATACCCTGAATTAACAAATAGTCTTCTTTTTATCCCGGTCTACGCGGGTGTAACCGGGCAGATAGTTTAGTATATAGCGCTAATTAGTAATAGGTACCTATCTTTATTTGTAAGGATGAATTTATAGCTTAATCACATAAGTATACAGGGTTAGTTTTCAATGACCAGCCAAATTTTCACAGGGCGTTCTACCCGTGAATATGAACAACTTTTACTATGGGACCAACTTTAAAATCACGAAAAAAAAAACAGCTGTTTCATACAAAAGTTCAAAACCTACTCGACCAAAATGTATGAAACAGTTGATTTTTTTTTCGCGATTTCAAAGTTGGTCCCATAGTGAAGGTTGTTCATAATCATGGGTAGAACACCTTGTGAAAATTTGGCTGGTCATTGAAAACTAACCCTGTATAGGGTGACTGGTATTTAGTGACCGATACTTAAACACATGGTTGTGCTCATGATAACAAACAACTTTTACTATGGGACCAAACATTTTGATGAGTTACGCGAACACGAATGTATGGGGCAGCTGATTTTTTTTTCGCAATTTCAGGTTTGGCCCCATAGTAAAAGTTGTTTGTTATCATGAGCACAATCATGTGTTAAAGTATCGGTCACTAATTACCAATCACCCTATGTATATGTATTTACACCTACCTATACAGCCTGCTCCTCCATACCAAAACACAACAGCAGCTGATCGCCTCATAAACAACGCATTTTATCTCCATTTTACGGTTCGCCATTTGAATAATACCTGAAAATCCTCCCATCAACGTCTTTTACTAACAGCAGTTATCACCGCACATAATTAAAACCATTGTCTTGCACCAAAAATTACGGTCCCCATAAATAAAAGCCGGGCTTCGTTTAAGATGCCATATTTAAAATAGTGCCATAAAAACATCTTGTGTTTTAACACCAAAAAAAACTGGTCTTTCCAGTCGTAATAGTTGTAGACTGATACGGTTCAAGTTATTGTGGTCCTTCGATCCCAAAAAACGTGAAGAACCATCGATCTAGCTTCCTCGGGTACATGTCGGTACTAAATATTTTATTGGTACTTAAAGTCTCTTTATTATTCAACTCGGAGATTAGTGTAATAGGTTTGATCATTAGGGTGACAAAGACTAAAGACTTTCTCTATGAGGGTGTTAATTTTATCGCAAAAGATGCTACAAAGTTGCAGAATGAAACATCGGCATCATCGCTACAGTGATTGCACAGAGAATCACAGCTTTTAGGGTGATTTTCCACCAGAGATGTGAAAGCTAAGCTATGTGACCGTTTCCATTGATGTTAAGCTGTGTAGCGGAGCGAGTAAGATGTGTTATGAAAATGCGCCGCCTCCGCAAGGTAGCTGTGCAAGGAAGATGCGCACCTCGAGCTATGCGGCATATCGACAATAGGGAAGCTACACCACTCGCGACCATCCATAGCACGCTTCCATAACACGCATTCACAGCTCGCATCCATAGCAAGCATCCACAGAACGCATCCTTCCAAATAAACACCGGCCAAGAGCGTGTCGGGCCACGCACAATGAAGGTTTCCGTAGTTGGGATGAATTTATTCCAAGAACAAACTTAACATTGTAGTTGAAAAACATGTTCTCCCATACATTCCAACTGTACATGTAAGTTTGTATTCACAATATTAAGAGATTTACCATGTTATTTTAAGACCACAGACTTCTTATAGGTTTTCCTGTAATCTACAGGTCAATCTTTTCTGTATTTTTTTTTAATTTTAGGCTCAGTAGTTTGGGAGCTAAGGGGGGGAATGGTATATTTTCGACTATTTTCTTAAGTTACTTTAAAACAATTTATTTTAAAATTATAAAAAAAAATATATTTGAGACCCTCGTAGTACCTAAGCCCTTTTATTTGATATATCACACGGTATAGTTTGCAAAACTTTTTTTGTTAATTTTCTTATTTGCCCCCCAAAAGTGGCTCCCATATTCAAAATTAATTTATTTACTTTACCCGTCCGTGTTTGGATCACAAAAATTCATATGTGTACCAAATTTCAACTTAATCGGTCCATTCGATTCTGAGAAAATTGGCTGTGACAGACGGACAGACAGACACAAGTGATCCTATAAGGGTTCCGTTTTTTCCTTTTGAGGTACGGAACCAAAAACGCAGCTTAGTTAAATCAGTTTCCCCAGTGCTATGCTATGTTGACCAATGAATACGATTGGTGGATATCAAACGCATCCATAGCAACGTTGCATAGCACATCAATCTGCCTAGCCTTTTCCCAACTATGTTGGGGTCGGCTTCCAGTCTAACCGGATGCAGCTGAATACCAGTATTTTACATGGAGCGACTGCCTATCTGACCTCTACAACCCATTAACTGGGTAATACGATACCCCTTGGTAAGACTGGTTGTCAGACTTTCGGGCTTCTGACGACCCGTAACGACTGTCAAAGATCCACGAATGAGAGCCGGGACCAACGGCTTAACGTGCTTTCCGAGGCACGGAGGAGTCTCGGTATGTAAAGATGGTCACCCATTCACGGACCAACCCCGGCAAGCGTAGCTTAACCTGATAGATCGACCCGTGCGGCTATTATTACTTACCCACGAGCTCCTCCACGAACGTTGCATAGCACATCTCTGGTGGAGAAAAACCCTTAGAAACAAGTTTTGCCCGTGTTAGATGTAATTAATTCGCATTAAATTATGATCAATCTCAGGTAAACGGTAGTTGACATCATGACAAAATGTAGTCGGTATTATAAATATTATTGAATACTAGCTGACCCGGCAAACGTTGTTTTGCCATATAAATAATTTTTAAGTTCACTAAGGGGTATGAAAAATAGATGTTAGCCGATTCTCAGACCTACTCAATATGCTCACAAAATTTCATGAGAATCGGTCAAGCCGTTTCGGAGGAGTACGGGAACGAACATTGTGACACGAGAATTTTATATATAAGATACTGTAGTTTCTGAATTAGGACAACATGGCGTTTTATAGCTGTAGGTAATGTAAAAGCTAATAGTTCAATTATAACAGATTGTAAGATTATGGACGGCAGCTATTACTTATCGATATGATCGTGACTTAACTCCTACTGAAAAACATGGTATAAAAGTCCTTGTATATTTGCATGATTTTCTTGATTTTATCTTGTTTTGAGATTGTTTTTACCCAACTACGGCAAAGCAAGGAAGGGCAGTCTATATATGTATACCTATGTATGTTTGTTTGTATGTGTGTATGTATCCGTTCCCTAATAACTCCTAAATTACTCGTTGTATTTTGACAAACAAGGTATCGTTTGAACTTTCCGCCTGACGCAGGTCCTCACTGGACACGGTTATAACGGGAGGTTCCTGTTTCGGATAAGGCGGGAAGGAGGAGGAGGAACGCGTGAGGGAGAGTCAACAGTCGCGCTCTCGCGCCCCTAGCCGCCGCAGGAGACGCCCTGGGCGGCGGGAATCTATTGCCGATTCCCGGCCACCACCGTAGGCGCGGGCTTGCGGACGACGAGCAACGGGTAGCTCGCCGTCCGGTAAGGACCAGGCCTGGGTGGAAGGCACGTTATGTTCCACGCGCGCCACAAAGAGCTGTCAGCAGTGACGGGGTCCAATAGGGCCGATGCCGCCGGGGTCGCGGGTTGTTCGAAAGAGATACCGTGGCCCTGGCACGGGCAACTGAAGGAACACGGATGAGTTTTAGTCCCTCTTCTTCCACTCCACCCAGAGCGGGAGAAGTCATTTGATGATTACCCATCCACAAAAAAAAAGGGTATCGTTTAAAGCGTCATGTTGTTCCGCGGGTTTTATGACGTATTAATTAAATCCATACATAAAATCTAACATGGCCGCAAAGCGGATGAAAAGTTACACCAATTGTTTTTTTTAGATTATTATAATTTATTATCGTATTTGGTATCTAGGTAATAATTTTATTGGTCTTTAAAAATACTTTTCTATGATAAAGCTTCGCTGGGTCAAAGGTGTTTGCTGAGTATAAATAGATAGATTAGCAATATTAAGAAGGCTTCTCTTAAATGAAATGAGTAAACGTTGGTTTGTAATTGATGTGACATCCAAACATCCAAAAGTGTTTGGCTGACTAACACACATAATGCCGCGCCGTAGGTAAAAGTCAAGCTGATAAAAACGGAAAACAAAAATTATGATCACATTGAGACGATCGTGATTTCTGCGTTAAATGGCCAACTTTGGCGTTCTTATTTTGATGTCGGGGCCACAACAACGGGATATGCCGTTCATTATCGCGATGAAGCACGTAGGCCGTAGATCTAGCCACAACTTATCGCGATAATTTGACCGAATCTTACCGCAATGTTTATGGCGACGATGGGCATTGACGTTGGTTGACGTGCCACAGGCAAGGCATTAGAAACTGAAAAACTTCGACAACATTGACTTATTAAGTAATGGAGAATAGAATTAGTATAGTCCGTAGCGGCCTCGCTTTGCGTCATTTTTCTTATCTTTTTAAATAAAGCCAAAATTCCGAAGCAAGATTTTCATAAAATGCGCGACTGCATTTTTTTATGCGCGTGGATTGAACTACTTTCATAAGAAAATGAAATAAAATATATATAATAATATCTCATAAATAGTGGTTTAATCCAAAGCGGCCTCAGAATCATGAAATAAGTATGGAATATCTATAAAAACCATCCCATTTAAAACCATAAAACTACTAAAATCGCTCAGAATTAACTGTAAATTTCTCCTGACTACATTAAAGTTATTACGTAAAATTTATACCAGAATAAACGTTAGTTCATAAGAAATTAAAATTTAATACTATAAACTAAACAAATAACTTATAAGACTCAAAATAAACGTACAGTCCTACCAACTTATCTGTGAACTGAAAGAGGACGCCACCGTCGATGCGTCGACACAATCGAATGACATTTCAACATGACGGCCGTAGTTCCAATTTTCGCCATTTCACACACACAGATAAGTTCGTAGGAGTGTAACTACTATTGCCAAATGTGACGCTACTTAATGTGATGCGTCGCCGTGCTTTAATACATTATAATCTGTCAAAACGCAATTTTGCGATAGGCCTCTTAAGTAAGACAAGACATACAAGGACAAGACAGAAGTCAAAAGCCAAAGACAATACAAAAAGATATTGTTCTTATTTTAATGTCTAAAATTCTTCAAATACCTCAACCTTAAACAACAGGAACTATCAATATTCCTGTTTATACCAATCAAAATTAATGTTCTCGTAAATATTAGATTCCTTTGTCAAATCTCAAGGGGTTCGGTAGCTGAGATGTTTGGACATAAAATCAATCACATGTAGAATTGACGTAAATACAGTTATATTCGGACTGGGACAGTTATTGGGCTGTTAAATGTGTGAAGTCCCTTGACAGTATGTATGTTTGATTGTTTTTAAACATGTTTGGATGTTAAAGGTTGTTGGTATGTTGGATATCGCTGTTGGTATATTTGGTGATATGTAAAAAGCGAACTGGGCGGGAATAAGAAAGTGACAGAGCCAATTACTTCCACATGCGAAAAAAAAGAGCGCAACAATTCGCCAAAACAGAAGCGCCAAATCAAATAAAAATTGTTTAAAAATAAATTAAGCTATCTATCAAAAATGTTTTCAGCCTGAGTTTTCAATTACCTAATATGCACATTTTGAATGCAATTTTGTAATGAAATTATTTAGGATTTTAGAATTACAGAAAAAAACATAAAAAAAGAAGAGGTTTTCGGAATTAAATTCAGTCGAGGAAATTTAACCCAATTGTATATTGCTTCAGTCAGAGTATTATTCAAACAGATAATAAATATATATTTAACCAAAACAAAAAATTAAATCCATACATGCTGCAATAGTGAAATAAATGGTTATGAAAAATCCCCTAATTTATTTTGTTATCGCCTTAACGTTTGTGGTTGCTTCTAGAAAAATATTGCCATTGCCTACAATAGTGATTGCTCTTCACGACTATGTAATCTTCAGTCTACTCAAGAGCCACATCTCTACACTGGCTCTTCATCAAATCTTAACTAATACCTATCTAAACAAATATTCTGTAGACAAAACATTTGATTTTTTGTATGTTTATTTGTAATAGATAAACTCAAAAGAAACTTAACCGATTTAAAAAAATATTTTGTATGTGATAGTCCAATTCTTGAGAAAGGCTGTAAGCTATTCAACATCACGCTAGGACCGTTAGGAGCCGAGCAAAAAGAAAAATGTCAGAAAGAACGCTAAGCGAAAACGAAGTAACAGCGCGGGCAGGCGATGTACTGCGACGGGGTGGATCGGGGGGACAAGAAATCACGTGGACCAAGTCGCGGGCAGAAGGTACCTAGTTAATAATATATCTGGAAGAATTTTGGCAATTATATATGTAACAGTCCAAAGGCCCCCTCCCTCCTCCTCCTCCTCCCCCCATCCTCCCTCCTCTTCCTCATCCTCCCCCATCCTCCCTCCTTGATATGGCCGGTATGGAGATATGCATATTCCCATAATCTGCAATAAATAAGCCGTAACTACATGTGTGATAACACATGTAGTTACGGAGATATTATTCTTTTTAATATTAATTACAGTCCGTCAAAAATGTCTAGAAACGGAACTAATTTTGAATCTTTGTCAGTGTTGTCTCAGTCCGTATTTTATCAGGCAAAATGTGCATTAAAACGATTAGATTGATTTAAAATTAAAAACGATGTAAAGTTTATTAATGTTTAAATTTTATAATGTATGGCTAGTGACGCCCTCATTTTTTTTCACTCTTTATTGTCAAGCTACAAACTAAATTTTGTACTTACCTTTACCTACCTTACTACCTACTTTTTCCACTAAACTTTAAGACCACGTTTTGGGCTAATAGCTTCTATGGAACAGAAAATAAAAATAGATAAACAGATTTCAAATGTTCTAGTTTACGAAGAAGCAAAAAAAAAAACATATTCTTGCACGTTTTCACAAAACATTAAATTTCTTCGAAACTAGGAACGGCCTTTTGTTGTAGACTGACACATTATGTCCTGCACCTCCATTGCGTAACACATAATCACAATCCGAAGGATTTTTAAGAAAATTCATAGCCCATTGCTTCATATGCTTGAAAAATTCATCTGCTTGACAACGTAAATAACGCAATGGATATTGTTGTATTGTCAAAATGAAAGCATTGTTTATGGTCCGAAGAATTTTGGCAATTAATTAGAGATTTCCGCCGCATGACTTTCTTCATACCCATTCACAGTACGTGAGCTCCAGTCCACATAAAACATGACCAGAGAAGACAAACGACACTTTGATTCTGATTTGCAAATCATACATTTCAACCATAGAACCGGCAACCATTATCAGTACCCGCAATTAAATTCAAATTCTCTTACAAATAAATTGAAATATCAAAACTGAAACTGTGTTTCGATACAAATCGTATTGAGACAAAGACAATTGACTGTAAACAGGTCTTGGACCTTGACAGTGTAATTATAAAGAGCCATTTGCGCTGTAATCACGAAGCGAAGGGACCGCTTTAAGGCTTAAGATGGAGTTTGATTTGCACGTTGTGGACGAATGTTCGATGAATTTTACGTTTACTGCCACTTTGCTTAGCACCCACTTGGTATGTTCTTTTTATATCTTCCTTACAAAATTAAGGATTTTGTATACTTGCTCGTCGCTTGTTAAGTTGTCAGTAACATCAAGGCGCTGCTGGCCTTCTTTGAGGAGCTGGGGTGGATCGAATAACCCATACGCAAAATACGCGCATTGTCGTGGAGTTGCGGATACCAGCCCTACCTATTACCTATTATTATTACTTCCTCGTCGATGGCTATAAGAGGAAGGGGAAGACCAAAGAGGCTGAGAAAAGTGACCAAAAGGCTGTGTAAAAAATGATATGGCTAGAAAGGGGGCGACTACTGAGATGACGACTAATAGAGAAGTATGGAAAAATGGACATGTTGTGCCGACCCCAATAAATTGGGATAAGGGAAGGAGAATGATAATGTATCCTTCCTCCTCCTTTTACCCAGTTCTTTTAAGCCAAGGTAACCAAATCAATCCCAACACAACACAGTTACTGGGTAACATAATACCCATGCCAAGGTAACCGTTACTATTTATTTATTTATTTATTTATTTAGATTTACCAACGTTCGTATACACTAAAAAAAATACAGGAAGCAACTAAAAATAAAGAACTAAATGTAACAAACAATTATAGGTAAATACAGCATTTTCTTATTATTACCTACTGGGTGTACAATCCTAAAATTTTAACAAACTTTTACTATAAGTTAAGAACTATCTCATCATCTATTCTGAAGGTCATTCTGGACACATGTGGGTTATCTGGACTCGAAAGCTGTGTACTCGTAAGATGGACAAAAATATTTTCCTCCGTTAGAACAAATGTTTCCGGTAGAAAAGGATCGTGACATAATCATCATTGGATTAAAAAGCAAACTTATATAAGGTTCCATTAAAATAGATGGAAAAACTTTTAGGAATCATTCAACCCACCAAAATAAGGACAACGGTAAAAAAAAATAATACGAAAAACACATTAAATACTTAAAAGAACAATCAGCTAACGATAACACTAAAAATGTTAATTACCCAATGCATAAACACGTCCATGTCTTTGTTATCACATAATTCTGATACTACAAATGTGCAGGCGCTCGTGACCACGTCACTGCCCGCGCCCGCCGCGTTTTTTTATTAATTTATGTCAAAATAAAATCACTTTAATCAGTGTTTTTTTTTTGCTTGGATATCTTTGGTTAGACGTACTGAACGCTTTGTTAAAATTTGTCCATCCATTTTAATGGGACCTTACATATTACAACGAACACTACTAAAATGATCTGGAAACGCGTGAAACAAACTAGCCCTAACAGATTTGTCGCCGGCGGGTGTGGCTCAAACTCAGTTTTTACTCATAAATTTATTGTTACAGTCGGTACAGCTGCTCAGTTGCGTGCGCTTGCTCAGAACAATAGCTGTCATCGTTATACACCAATCATAGTTTATTGGAAATTAACTTTAGTTGTAAGACCTTTACTTAAGATTATGCAAGAAACCAATTTATCTTCATTGAGTCTGGATTATAAAAAATTGGATATAACACAGAAATACATTATTGAAGAATTGCACACACAATTTTAGTGTCACGAAATACATTGAAAACAGATTTTGCCTTGTGTATTTTACCGTCTGATAAAGAGTAACAGTGGTTCTTATTTACAAAAGTCATCATTCTTCTGCCCTTATCCCAATTTATTTGGGGTCTGCGCAACATGAATGGACGTCATGTCTTCCATACTTCTCTCTGTTAGTCGTCACCTCGGTAGTCACTCTCTTTCTAGCCATATCATCTTTCACACAGTCCATCCATCATTTCTTTGGTCTTCCCCTACTCTTAAAGCCATCGACATTCGTACCCAATACTTTCCTCACGACATTTTCCTCATTCCTCCGCATCACATGCTCATACCGGCTTCCAGTCGAACCGGATGCAGCTGAATACTTGCATGGAGCGACTGCCTATCTGACCTTCACAACCCAATAACTGGGTAATACGATACCCCTTGGTAAGATTGGTTGTCAGACTTTCGGGCTTCTGGCGACCCGTAACGACTGTCAAAGATCCACGAATGACAGCCGGGACCAACGACTTAACGTGCTTTCCATAGATATATGAAAGAATCTTGTGGTGCATAGTTAAAGACTTTAGCGGAAGTAAAATACCAAAATCCAAAAAAAAGTAAGGAAATAGCACAAAGATGCGATAATTTAAACCCAAAAACACTCCGAAAAACTAAACTAAAAAAAAAAAAAAAAACTTACTTTACGACCGTTGGTTATGCATTTCTCAACTAGGTAAAATAATCAAAAACAGTAAAAAAGATTATTTTACATTCTCAAAGGTTTTCCAACCGTACTTAAACGTCATCTTTTCAAGTGTTCCAACAGGGCTATAACGGTTGACAAATTGAAAAATAAACTATAATAGCAATATAATATTCGTTGGGCAATCGACATTATTATCGATAGCCTACTTTAGTGGATCTTAACCTCATCACTATCTCGCCGCAAGACACAGCGGCTGTACTATGCGACGCTCCGCGTAAATGAAGTATCGTTTTGTTATTTTTACATTGCTTGTCCAGTCGCTTAGCGACATACTTAAGACAGTGGTTAAGTAGCAATGTATTTGCTGCAAAAATAGTACAACCGCTGCGATATTTGAAAACAAAAATAACGTAGTAAAAGAAAGAAATATTTTACGATTTGTTGTTTTTTATGATTTTAAAGATAAATACAGTAAAATACTTTTACTTACATATGGTAAGTGATTCCGTGAGATACGAAGTTTTTATTATCACTTCGGTTTTTGCAGCAAACCACTGAACAACACGGCATTTTTATAATTTATCGTGACCACGGTCGAAAGCGTACTAGTTCGCGGAAACGGCCATTTGGCGAGTAAAGGCACAGCGTGCGCATAACGCGTGGACACAGACACGCCTCCATGCCACTTCTCCTGTTTTTTATATTTCTATGGTGCTTTCCGAGGCACGGAGGAGTCTCGGTACGTTAATTGGTCACCCATCTACGGATCTACCCCGGCAAGCGTAGCTTAACCTGATGGATCGACCCGTGCGGCTTTTATTACTTAGCCAAGAGTCCGTCCGTCAGTCAGATCATAAAAAAAAAATTATTAAATACGTATTTTTTGCTTTATCATATTATATTAATACAAGATGACTTGGATAAAACGCATAAAAGTTGGGGAGTGGGGGCTCGCTACGTCATAACTACGAGTATAACAAACTATCGTACGTATAAAATCTAGGAATGAGTGACGTCATGCCACATTTTAACTCAATGTATCACCGTAATATTTTGATTACGTATAAAAAGAAAAAAAACGTGTCCAATATTTTTTAATAATCTACATGACGAACAAAAAAAAAATGTTATCAACATCCCTATTGGCACAGTTCATGACGCAATCGGTTCAAGTACCTACATAAACTTTAAGTTGTTTGTAGCGTGTGGGTTCCAACTCAGTACCTAGAAACCTTCGTGAAAGAAGAGTTTTGGCTGAAGTTTTCGTGGAAGGTTACGTGACACCATGCAGCACAACACGACGCCGCCACAGTCATCACTTCGTGTATAATAATTTGATGTTATTATATTAACAATAATTATGTATGTAAGGTATAGGTATTCTGTGGGCCTGCGTCTCCTGAAATAAATGGATTATGTCTTTTAAATGAGGTAATAACTGACGATTGTCCCTGTACCTACGCATTATGCAAGTGCATCCAAAGACAATCCCCGGTTGGTGTAGGACTATTGCAGGATATGAAAACAAAGTTATTTGATTATGTGTTTGGGTGGCTAAAGTGAACTGGTTATCTAGGACTATGGAAAGTGGCCCCTGCCTGACTATAATGTTTTATATAAAATACACAGATTAAATGGCAGGGGGTGACCTGCACACTCAATAATGGGCCCCCGAAAACGGTCACTAGCACATAGTGTCGTACGCGACAAGGAGGCAACATGTCCTGAGGTGCTTATGAGGAGTGGAGAGATATTCCACGTCTATCAGGACAATCCCGGAAGTACGGTCAAGATCCCTACCAGCATCTTACTAGAATACTACCTTCCTCCGAGCACGTTTGCTCTAACGATACTCCATTCAAGCCGGTCAGTAAAGGCAAGAAAGAGGTGGGAGCTCTGTTCCTCATCAGTTTTCACTTCAACCGACCATTAAAGGTAAGCCAAAGGTGAGGAACAAGACTACTCCCGGGAGATAGAGTCCGTGAGGTCTCTACTGCCCAAAAACTCGCCACACGCTGCCCTGCGGTCTGGCTCCACACTCTAGACCTGTTTCGGCAAAGTTAACTCTACCGGCACAGATCCAGAAATCAGGAGCGCGCAAGCCCCACCACGACGTCAACGTAGAGATAAGGCAGTGGGAAGATTATTATTATATTGCAAGTTCAGAAAAGCATACCTACCTAGTTATTTTGGCCTTTGGAAGGGCCGTTTGAACAAAGAGCCATTGCAGCTTTGCGTTGACCTGTCCCGACAAATGGCAGGTATGCCTCAATCACCGTGTTCATCCCTGTTTTAGGGAGCTTAAGGACCTGTCACACGATGCTATCAGATCTGCAGTTCATTTGCGTAAGCCACACAAAAAATACTCAAAACCGCCTGGCAGTTATAGTCATGTATTCTATTTAGCTCTAGTCTGATCAATACATTCAGGATCAAGAGACCATACAAGTCCCAACATTAAATCACTCAACCCGCTATTAATATTTAATACTACTCATTTGCACAAAAAAACAATTGTACTCGTAAATTATCTACAGTTAGCCGCGTTAATGACCTAGGATATCACGCTCGAATTGTCTGCCTGTCTGAACTTGACCTAACAATATATCAGTAAAAAATGCCTCGTTCTTGAACAACACCTATTGTAGTCTGAAAAACAAATACCGGTAGCAAAGAACTTAGTGGTTAAGGAATAAGAGTGGATTTTGATTGGTGTGGTGGAAAAGTTAGGTTTGTAAGAAAAGCGTGTGCCATTACAGATTACGAGTATGTGCACGCGACTGCAGCCGGTAAAGACAAGGTGATAAGTTTTGAAAGAGTGTTTTTTGGGAAAAACGAAAGGAAACACTTGAATCTTCTCTTCCAATTAATGTACCTACATTTTATTAGTAATATGTGATATAAATAGGTACCTATTCTATATATAATAGGTATTAAATAAAATAATATAATAAAATATAAAAAACAATAATGTGTACCTATGTAATGTTATTTTTTATCTTCAATTTTTTTTTTCTAATTTTATATTTTTTACCATGATGGTATACATTTTGCATGCCTTACGGTAGATCACTCGAAACATGTCATCTACACCATGTAATAACACCATTGTAACAGTGTTTTCTGCAAAAATATATAATTTGATTTTATTTTTTTTAATTTGATTAATGAAATCGTTGATTAGTTAGTTTCGCTAATTGGTCAGTTTTGCGAATTAGACAGTAGCGTCAACTCGACAGTTTCCAGTATTTCATAGTTTCCTTGATTCGAGAGAATTCTTAGGTTGTTCCATTTTCGTTCCAGGGGCACAGCTCTGAACAATCGATAACTTTTTGCTTTCTTGCTACAGTTAGCCAGATATTTTCCCACGATCATTGTTTCCAATAAAAACATTATAGAAAGCATACAATAACCATATTATTGTTTTTATCTCGTGCGATATTGAACTCTATTTCTTAGCAGTTAAAGACTGCAGACATTACTAAGAAATCCAAATCCGTATCGGGTTAATTACTGAATTATTTTGTTTTTATAAAACGTGCCGTATCCGCATTCTTTTTTTGCAACTATAAAATAAGAAATTCAAGCAAAATGTTACACCTAGTTTTTTGGACCGAGGTACCCCTGTGAGTTTTTATGCTGAACGTACTTGATAAAGGTCATATTGAAATACTTACAAATAACTGACTTTTAATGATTTTAAACTGAAGATCACGTGATCTTCAGTTTAAAATCATTAAAAGTCAGTTCGTCGTCTAAACGAGTAGTGTTAATGATTTGGAAAAAAATATGTGTTAAATTAAAAAATGTTTTAGATAACTTAATAAGTGAGTATTTTAGATTATGTTTATATTACAAAGTGTAATGAATTTGTACAGTTATGTCTAACGCGGATAAAAAACGGAGAAGCACGCAAAAACTATCAAGCATATTTTTATCAAACCTTAATAAAGATAATTTAATTATTTACTTTTATTATACGTGTTACAATACATATAATACCTACCTTTTGTTTACTGTCAACATTTTCTAAGCTACAAGGGTGTTACCATATAAGTTATTTCGTATTTAAAACCATTTTAGGACCCTTAAAATTACCAACGTCTTTTCACCAGCACCTTATTGCAAGAAATAATTTCATGAAACCAATTTAACCGCCAAGAAAAATTACAATGTTTCCAAAAGAATTACAATTATTGCTTTTTTTATTGCAGCAATACCAAATACTTGGTACATTTTTTTACGATGGCAACATTTGAATAGACGTAGTAGGCTTTTAGGGGACCCTTGCCAAGTGCAAAAATACGCAGCTTTTATCATTAAAATTAATGGTATTGTACAGGATAATATCTGTGGAACTTATGGAGCAATTTTAGGCAACCCCAATTTTGTGTAACTTATGTTCGATATCCTCCAATAGAAACTACAAAGGAAATTTCTAAATAAAATTCAATGATAGTCAATAAGAGGAGATCGTGGCTAAATAATAACAGCCGTACAGGTCGATCCATCAGGTTAAGCTGCGCTTGCCGGGGTTGGTCCATGGATGGGTGACCATCTTTACATACCGAGACTCCTCCGTGCCCGGAAAGCACATTTAACCGTTGGTCCCGGCTGTCATTCGTGGATCTTTGACAGTCGTTATGAGTCGTCAGAAGCCCGAAAGTCTAACAACCAGTCTTACCAAGGGGTATCGTATTACCCAGTAATTGGGTTGAGGAGGTCAGATAGGCAGTCGCTCCATATAAAAAACTGGTATTCAGCTGCATTCGGTCAGACTGGAAGCCGACCCCAACATAGTTGGGAAAAAGCTAGGCAGATTGATAGTCAATATTATTTTCTTTATTTTATAGGTTTGCCATGGAAGCTTGCAGCATCTAAGAGTTTTTTGATATTAGTAATGTTTTAGTTGATAACATTTCTACAAAAGTTTTTACCATTCCTATTTTTAAATAAAAATCTATGAATGCATTGCCATTAGTAGATATTGTCATAACAACGAACAGTTATTACTATTAGAAAAAGTATATGAAACGTAATTTTCTGTACCCATATTTTAATAACAACTCATCATAATAAAACTCGTCAAAAATCTCGACGTTTCACTCAACCCTCAAATGCTTACAGGTTATTTATACCCCCTCACTCTGCCCCCTAAATCGAAACCGTAGCTCGTTCAAATGACCGAAAATAATGACCTAACTATTGTCCTCGCCCCAATGTTTGTGAAGCCTCATTTATTTTTATATATCTACGGGATTTTTAACAGAAAAAAGTAGAAAAAAATGGTGGACATCACCGATGATGGGCACAATTGATGTGTCGTGACGGTATTCGAAATTTAAATGTCTAGGACATTTTTTTTTCGGCTTTAAATGTGACCCATTTGGCAGTTACAGGGGTATTTTTTTGTGGTGTGTTAAAATGGTTTGTTTATGTTGTGTTATCTTTTTGAGTATGTGATGGTGATGATACATCCCGATAGTTGATTGATCATCTGTATTCGTTCTGTGTCACCCTCACCATTTTAACGACATGAATTTACAACTTACTTTCCAAAATAATACCTGCAAATATCCACATTTAATCTCACTAAACAAATAAAAAATAATAATTCCCAACAAGCTGCCATCTTTAAAAAGGGACTGGTCAAACAAAGACAAATTAACCGCTACTCATCTGCAAGCCCACTTCTGGGATACGTACGTAGCCCAATTATTTTCTACAGTCGGTGTTTGCGGAGATCTTCACAGAGTGCACCAGACTTGGATGGCCACTCGAATTTTGCATAACCAATTAGTTTTGCACAAACTAAAACAGACGTCTTTCGTATGGTGGTCGGACAGATCCGAAATGGAGTTGAAAGGGTTACTTTTTTTTGTGTCACTTTATGAAATAGTTGTTTTGAATATTGTAATTGAAATGGAAAGGTAGAAACACGATTATTTTACTGATCAATGTTAGAAAAGTAGTATAGAACTGTATACAGACAGAACTCGTACGTGATAAGAACTTGCCGTACTTTTAATATGGTGTGTCAGGATGTTGAGTTAGATTTATTTACTAGTAGCATTAAGGAAGTAAAGAAAACTTTCAATAATTGTTTTTTCGATGTATAACCATTTTTTCTTTTTAACTTTTTTATTGTATTTTTTGAGCGTGAAATTTTAGTTATTTCTTACATCGCTGTTTTCGCGTATTTGTTAATGTTGCTCACTTTAATCGTTGGTGGAAGCTTGTAATTGGCCATCTTTTACATATTGTACTTAATATGGAAATGTATTAGCTGTAAGCTTTCCTAAAAGTAATAAAATAAAATAAAAGCAAAAATATTTTGAGGTGAAAATTTCTTCAGGCCCCCCTTTAGCAAATTTTGGTTGAAGGAAATCTTACCGGTTCACGTCATCGTGTCATGTGACATCCGTCACCGACATGCGATGACTGGCCTATGTTTTTTTTTTAATCTGTTGTGGTTTGTATTACAGTGTAAGCCCTGGATATGTGAGAAACCTCTCTGATAATTACAATTTATAGGTCGCGACACTTCTGTTACTGAAAATAATTAAACCTTTATAACTGAGAATGCATTTGATAGATTTTTTTTTATTTTTACGTCTACATTTTGAAACAGGTTGAATTATTCATGTGGGCCTGGATGGCTTAATTCGAAACTATGCATATATTGTAATGCAGTACAATAATTCAGCTATGTGTTGAAAACAATGGTCATCATCTTGAACAATTAATCAGTTAAGGTTTTTAGGTAGGTAACACAAGATCAGTAAAAAAAGTATTTTGTTAAAAATTTGCTTTTTTCTTTAGTTTGCTGTATGTCATCATTACTCTTCCCAGAATTCGATCCTTACTAGCGACACTATCAAATGGTGTAATAATACAGTTTGTGTTTTTTTTTTCAAAATCATCAGGTTCGATTCCTGGTTATAAATATTGATTTTTCAAAAATCCAATGATAGAGTTTCCTTTGTGACACCTTTGAGTACTTTTCGCTATTCCTCATAGTTTCGGATTTGACCATCCACGCCCACTTGAAAAATTTACCCTGGATATACATACGTCTACAATAGCTTACATAAGTAAGAAAACTAATAATAATTTATCATAAATATACTTTGACTGATATAGTAACACAGATTTTAACTAACAATTTTTTAATAACAAGCTAACGCCTACTGAGATTAGCTTGTTATTACGATTACAACTAAACAAACCGATTATCATGGGTAGAAGACTATTTGGCTAAGTATATACTAGGTGAAAAATAAAGAGTAGATGGGCTTGTCAAATATGCATTTAGTGAATGTTTTTTGAACCTTTAAGGTGCTAGAAAAATATCTGCCACGGTTGCAATGGGAGACAGTATTGTGTATATAGATTACAATAGTGAAGATAAATTCTTAAGATAAAAATCTTGTGTCATAAACTTTTTCATACAAAAAAATGTGCGTATCTTGAATTGATTTATTTGTATGAAACCGTCCTGTAGTATTAGTGTTCATATACAGAACAGCTAAAAAGAGGTACTTAACAATTGTTTTCATTGACGAAGCGACACATATCACGTATTTTGTGAACCACGTTATGCAGAATAAATTACTTTATTTTCTCAATTTGATTTAACTATTCCGGGGTACGAAATTTCTTCACTATTGTAATCTATATACTCAACACTATTTCCCATTGAAGCCGTGGCAGATATTTGTATAGCACCTTATTTAAAAATGAAAAAAATGGTACCTTTCGACCTGACTTAGTAGGGGCATCTATTATTAAGAGAACTGACAATTAAACCTGACTATTTGGCAAACTGGGTAAATGATAAGCCTCTTTAAGTGATAAATATGTAATTCTAGGTCCCTTGAGATTCCACCAGGTGACAAAATGTTGCTTGCCTACACATGTAAATAATAATTATTGTTAGTAAATCTTGTGTATTGCATCAAATAAATTTTTAGACGATAAAATTGTTATTAAAATGATTAGTATTTTTTGTAAACCTAAATCGACTCCTTAACTTTTCTGTCGGACTACTAATTAACGCTACATAATAAGGTCTTATGTGCTTAATCATGTATAAATCATATCATTCAAAAATATACTCTATGCCATTTGTCTTAAGATTGTTTTATTCCTGAAAAATTTATACAATAATAAATACGTGGACTCTGAAATTAAGGTTTATCATTTAGTTGCCTGAAATGACAAAACTTGCTCAAATGATAATTATGTTTAAGTTATAAATGTGCGAATATAATGCATGTTCAATAAGTAGTGGAAATATCTAGGAAATAATTTTCTCAGGAATCGAAAATAACATCCTGGATAACAAGTATTTTTCCCATAGGACTCAAAATAACTTCCTCAAACACGTATTCAATAATTATTCCATTCCAACTCAAACCACATTACCTCTTCACGACGCCACACCAATATCACCCTTAATCACAATAATATTCCATTAACCCTTAGGGTTAATTTACCATCACAGGAATAGTTTCCAAAGATAATGCCAGTAGCAGTGTTTGCTTATGCAAAAGGGTGCTTAGAGTTGTTTTTCCTACAGATTAAGTTGATAGTGATGGGACAGACGAGAACAGATCATGTTAGTTGGACGATAATATTATTAGCTTCTCTTAAATTGTAGTTGAAAATGTCTAGTGGTGGTGCGATCATCTCGGGAGTAGGTGTGTATGATCAAACAAAAACTTTCTGGCAAATTATAGAATGAGTACAGTTCGCGTCATGTAAGTTTGCCGCTCTGCAGTAGGCTACAAAATAATGACTGCGCAGTAGTCAATATCTATACTAAGTCGACGTTCGCAGGGACATAAAAATATAGCGGCGATTTTTTTTCGCGCACTGAATTTTCACCGCTCTGCTTAGCGCTGAGAGTTGAAAATCCAACAGTGTGTTTTTTCGACGCGCTAGAATGCACTGTGTTATTGTTAAGTTGGATTCTCAACGCTCGCCTCAACAGCGAGAGTTGAAAATCCAGTGCGCGATAAAATTCCGCCGCGATATTTTTACGTCCGTGCGAACGTCTGCTAAAACAGCAGTGCTCCATGCCATGTGTATCGGAAAGCTTATTGGTTTTAGAGCGGCAAACTTACGTGATGCGAACTACCGAGTGCTAGGTTAAACGAGGGATATACTTTAACGGAGTGTAGTACTCATGAAAATGAACAACTTTTACCATGGAACTAACCCTGAAATATGAAACACTGAATAAAACTTTGAAAATAGAAGCTAATGATATTCAAAACTTCCCAGAATTAACTGAAGAGGAAGTTATTTTACTTTCGTTAGGTACTAATCAATTGAAACTCGCCCGTTCTTATTGCAACGACAATTTAACAAATGGACTCTATCTAATAGAAATATATCAACAACATAACCTTGATGACTTATCAGACTATGGTATAAATGATGCCGTCTGGCTATTACGCGGACGAATACAGTCGCATCATGTACGTTCTAGGACGTATTATTGTTATAATATTATGATAAAATGTAACCTAGGTCAAAACAACAATATATTACATTATTATTGCACATGCCTAACTGGGCGACGTACTATGGGCACTTGCGCGTGTTAGATAAATGTAATTATTATATGTCTAATATTTAAAAATAAATACTTGAGATTACCTTGATTCCGGAAGTTAGTTCGGTTGTGATTAAAATTATCGAATCATTGTAAAACAACCTTTAGATTATTAGAATAACTGTTTGTTGGATATTGACATCTGTCACATTTACGAAGCTTGAGACCAATGTACAAGTATCTAATTTGATTAGTTATTGTGTTTACGAAATATACTCTTAACTTGTAAAAATCGTACAGATGTTATTACTATAAATAATTAAATAACATTTGATAGTAACTGTAGTATATCTTAGAATTTATATTGCTATTTTAATATAACAGGTTGTTTGAAACGATTGATACAAACTGTCAGTTGATGTTTGATGGGAAGGGATAAATGGAAGGGGTGGAAGGATATAAAAAGGATTGTAATGACATTCTCGAGGCAAAAAGTAAAAAGGCTCAGTTGGCTCTGTTTGCAGACGATACGGCCATATACTGTTCGGGACGTGACCAAAACGTGATAGCTCGTAATCTCCAAACAGCAGTCGATACCCTCGGCTGCTGGTTCCGTCGGTGGAGAATCGAGGTCAATCCTGACAAGAGTCAAGCGGTTCTCTTTTTGAAACCGTATTTCTCACGTTCCATTCCCAGACCAATCACCATGTTTGGTAAGCCGATCCCTTGGGAGAAGCGAGCCAAATATCTGGGGGTGACTCTCGATCAACGCCTCTCCTTTGCGGAGCACATTAAGCTGGTACGTTCACGGGCCGCTTTTGCCCTCGGTAGATTACATTACGTTTTAAATGCACGCAGCAAACTATCTCTTAAGTGCAAATTGCGCATTTACACTGCGTGCATTCGTCCCATCATGACGTATGCGGGTTCGGTATTTGCACACGCCAAACCCCGCTATCTGCATCGGATGCAGACATTACAGAACCGTTTCCTCCGAAGGATAACGGGCGCCCCTTGGTTCGTTCGGAACGCGGACCTCCACCTTGACCTCAGGATCCCCACGATCCATCAATTTTTGAAGCGCGGCTCGAAGCGTTTCTTTGATGCCGCCGCGAAGCATCGCAACCCTTTGGTTGTCGAGGCCGCGCGTTATACCCCCTCTCAAATTAGTAAGACTCGCCGTCCGCGTCATATTCTCACCGACCCTGATGACCCCATAACCCTCCTTCAGGAGAGTAGCAAGGCCACCAGTACGGTTTATAAACGTAGACCACCCCGGAATACATTCCGACCTCGCCGCCGAGGTCGCAATCGTAACCGCCCCCCCCCCTATCCCCTACTCGGTGAAGCTGTGCCAGCTGGGGGCACAGCTGAGCCTGTAGCACTTGTCCCCCCCGTCATGATCCAGCCTGCCCCGTCTGGCTGTCATATTATTATTAGCGACGCTCAGTCGACTAATAATTTACCTTAGTTTTAGGCCTGGCCGGGGGCTTTAAGTTCGCTTAAAGAACCCACAGGAAACGCCCGGTTGAGCAGTCTCGACCCTTAGTGGTCAACTGCGAGATGCCATATATAAATAATAATAATAATAATAATAATAATAATAATAATATTCTCGAGGCAGTTGCTCAGTGGATGTTCAAGTGGCTAGTGCTAGTGCCGTTGTGATGTGAAATATATCTACCAGGTGTCATGTAAGTTACGTAATTTCATATTATACCTTAAATATTGTTATTATGTTGCTATTATTCTGAGTGATAGAATTAACTGTTTGAGATAACTATAATTTGTGGAAATATAAGAAATGTGTTGATAGAATACTATAATACTGTTTCCATGGAGTTTCTTGTCCTTCTTCTCCATGAAGACCTAGTTTTGCGAACGGACAATAGCTTTCTCATTAAAGATCAAGTCTAATTGAAATAATAAATATCTAGTCTTGTCTTTCTGTGATTTTCGTTATGAAATCCTTCCCTTACACACCATATTCATAATACTTTCATACACAATGAATAACCAATAACCATTCTGACATTTAAGGCTTGCTATTCGCGTAGTAGCTATATATACGCTTATAATTATATATTATATCAAGTCTAATACGCGCATATTATTTCTATTATATGGTACTTAGGATATGCCAGACGCGAAGGGTTCCTTGCTCCAGCAGCATTTCTCAATGATGTCATTGTAGACAACGAAAACAGTCTAAAATTGTAAAACTATATAAAATAAAGTTATTTCTGATTTATACTTGTATTTTTTTACTCAAATAAATAACTAACTTGAGCCTAAAATGACTTTGAGTCATGCGTTTTTGTCATACGTGCCTGATTTAAATATTCTTAGTGACTACTCACACCCGCATGTTAAAGCAAAAACGCATGAACTCCTTAAATACTAATATTTGAGACAAGCGCTCAAGTTTACATTATTCTACACAAAAATACCTTTTCAATGATGTATAACATGTTTCTATTGGAGCGGGTACCAGATTCCATACATTTTGCCCATCATCCTTTAGAAATTAATTACACTATGTAAAAATATCCTTTGTCCTATCGCAGGTATGCTGGAAAAGATTTCTTTTGACATAAGCATCACCTTTGTACGTATTTTTCTATTCCTTTCTGTTTGTCTGTTTATATGTACGGACAGGACAACGTCTATCGGGTCAGCTAATTTAACACATATTTTGTCCAAATCATTAACACTACTCGTTTAGACGTGATCTTCAGTTTAAAATCCTTAAAAGTCGCTTATAGTCATTCATTCATTCATTCATTCATTCATTCTTTCAATCTTATCGTCGCCTTAATACAAAATTTGGACTCGAAACTGCAATACCCCAATTTGTAAGTCCCTTTGGAAAACTCGAAAATCGACCTGAAAATATTTCATAACCATTTTCTTCCCACCTGTACTCCCAAAACCAAATATTTAGTTAACAGCCTCTATTTATTCAAATCGCCAAAACTATCGGACTAAAACAACTTCGGATTGTCAATTAGCCGACTGCGCGGAGTTAGGGTGATGTGTTAAACTGTCCTTTGCATAGGTACATTGGCTGTTTATCTGGCCTGTCGAAATTCTAAGGTGTTATTTCAATAAATAGTCGGTGTTTGGATTTGCACATAGCGATTATGTAGGTATTTAGGTATGGTAATTTAATAAGTGGTTCTATGTGTTATTAATGACTTGATTAGTAGGTATTCGAATGAATGTTTAAAGCTGCGGGGTAGTTGCGTAACACGCTTAGCCAACGTTCGCACGGGCGTAAAAATATCGCGGCGCGATTTTATAGCGCACTGGATTTTCAACTCTCGTTGTTGAGCCGAGCGTTGAGAATCCAACTTAACAACAACAGAGTGCATTCTAGTGCGTCGAAAAAACACACTGTTGGATTTTCAACTCGCAGCGGTAAGCAGAGCGTTGAAAATCCAGTGCCCGAAATAAAATCGCCGCGATATTTTTACGTCCGTGCGAACGTCGAATTACTGTAGTAATCGGTTCATTTTGACAGTTTAACAACATAAATTAATCTGCCTAGCCTTTTCCCAACTATGTTGGAGTCGGCTTCCAGTCTAACCGACTGCAGCTGAATACCAGTATTTTACATGGAGCGACTTACCTCTAGGTACAATCCAGTAACTGGGTAATAAGATATCCCCTGGTAAGACTGGGTGTCAGACTTTCAGGCTTCTGACGACCCGTTACGACTATCAAAGATTCACGAATGACAGCCGGGACCAATGGCTTAACGTGCTTTCCGAGGCACGGAGGAGACTCGGTATGTAAAAATGGTCACCCAACCACTGACCAACCTCGGCAAGCGTAGCTTAACCTGATGGATCGACCCGTGCGGCTGTTATTACTTAGCCACGAGCTCCTCTCGTTCATTGCGTTATTGCGTCAACATTCATTGCGTTATTTACGTTGTTGAGTAGACAAATTTTACGAGCATATGAGCAATGGATTAGCAATAAGCTTCAAAATGGTTCAGATTCTAATTGATCACACAATTAGGGTGCTGTTCAAGAATGCTCTATTGACGAAGCTTGTTGATTTTTTTTTTCTTTCAATCGATTTCCTACATTACGAATTCATTTGAATCGTGGTACAAATATAATAGTAAGAACTTACTGTAGAGGTTTGATGCTTTGATCAAACCTCGACAATGTTATACTGGCTGACATTCAATTATTCAAATATTGAATTGACAGATAGAATCAGCTAGGGCTCCGCCGGGCTCCGCTTAAGCAGTGTAAATTACTTTTATGTTGTAATAGAGTAATTATTATAAACATATACGGCATAAGCCTTTCGTCTCCCAGCCTTACTCTGTCATTTTCTGTACTTACAAAATCCCTCAGTAAAGCTGATGCTTGACATTACCAAGCGAGGAATACTTACCTTTGTCACATTGGTGGCTTTTGCCAAAATCATGAACTTTTACTTGAAAAAGAGAAAAGTAAAATGGCTTTTACTTTTCTCTAATAAACCAACTGGTAATTAGTGACCAATACTTCAACACATTATTACACACATGATAACATAGAACTTTTACAGCTGCCCACATCATTTGCTCATTCATTCATTTGTTCATTCATTTTTTCATTTTGTTCATTTCATTTTTTTTTTTTCATTTTGCATCATTTTGCTGCATTTTGCTGCTGCATCATGTTCGCATAATTCGGCAAAATGTAGGGAGCAGCTGATTTTTTTTTCGCGATTTCAGGTTTAGTCCCATAGTAAAAGTTGTTTGTTATCATGAGCACAATCATGTGTTTAAGTAGGTATCGGTCACTAATTACCAGTCACCCTATATAAGGCAATGAATGTAGCCTAAACAAAATCAACTCTTACATCTTCTTGAATTTCCTTCTGTAAAAGCATAAATATCACAGAGACGTACAAATTCAAAACAGTAAAGAAATCCTCCACATCAAAGATAACCAACTCCAAATACTCAAATCCGCCACTTCATCATAAATGTATATTGGAATCTCAACAAAACTATTAACCCGTCTAATGCTGCACACATTATATTTACGACTCATTATAAACATAATACACCATCCAACATACATCAAGGTAATGCATGAAAACACATAAAACTGACTCACGAACAATATTTTCAATCGTAGCCAATAAATTCCGTGTGTAATCCTAGTGTGGTGCAAGTTACAAAAGTTTTTAACAAAGTATCTACTTACAATAAGATTCAATTAAACAAACCTTTTAGGGTTCCGTACCTCAAAAGGAAAAAACGGAACCCTTATAGGATCACTCGTGTGTCTGTCTGTCTGTCTGTCCATCTGTCATAGCCAATTTGCTCCGAATCTAATGGACCGATTAAGTTGAAATTTAGTACATATATGAATATCTGTGACCCAAACACGGACGAGTAAAGTAAATAAATGAATTTCGAATATAGAAGTCACTTTTGGGGGGCAAATAAGAAAATTAAAAAAAAAATATATGCAAACAATACCGTGTGACATATATACGAGTATGTACATACATATAATCAAATGAAAGGGCTAACTATGAGGGTCTCGAATATATTTTTTTTATAATTTTAAAATAAATTGATTTAAAGTTAAAGAAAATAGACGAAAATTTACCATTCCCCCCTTATCTCCGAAACTACTGAGCCTAAAATTTTGAAAAAAATACAGTAAATATATCTTTACCTATAGATTACAGGAAAACCTATAAAAAGTCTGTGGTCTTAAAATAAATGGTAAATCTCTCAATATTGTGAGTACAAACTTATATTTACAGTTGGAACATTCCAACACACCACAAACCATACATATTCATACATATGGGAGAACATGTTTTTCAACTACAATGTTAAGTGTGTTCTTGGGATAAATTCATCCCAACTACCGAACCCTACATTGTGCGTGGTCTGACACGCACTTGGACTTTACAGTCCGTTCAACCGATTTTGACTTCTATTCCGTAGGCTTAAGGATGGCACTAAAGGCAAAAAAGTGGTTACAACACCAACTGTTTCTTGCAGCTACCATTTGTCATGCCACCAACGAAATAGAAGTCAAAAGCTCGTAAAGCAACAGAAAATAAAAAGGATGTTTATTGAAGGAGTAAAAGGAAAATTTTTACAGGGTTAAATTAAATTAGCTAGTGAAACTCCACAGACGTGGGGTATCGATTTATCTAAACACGACAAAATAAAAATGGATTTGATGATATTTTTTTTGGGGTCAATAACCACTGGTAGTGTTGTTAGATAGTTGAAGTGTGAGTTAATAAAATCTGTTGTATCGTGTTGAGATATCGATACCCATCACGTCTGTGAAGTTTACTAAAAAAAACTGATTTTAAACTGATATTTTAAGCACAGTTTAATAATGATACAGTAGTTTATCTTCAAAGACAACGGCTGAAACGACACGTTTCGAAATCTCAGTTAGTCTTCGAGCGCGGGGCAGTTACATATGCACGGACGGACACGTATTTATCTGCAGAGCGGCCGTAGGTAATTAATTCAAGGTCACTGCCCGGATAAACCACTGAAGCTTTATTACTCTGTGTTCTAAGTGACTACACTACCGGCACTACTGGTAGATGACCCTAAAAAATATCATCAAATTCATTTGTTTTTTATTTATCATGTACCATGTAAATTACTGTATCATTATTATATTGTGCTTAAAATATCAGTTTAAAATCAGTTTTTTTAGTAAACTTCACAGACGTGATGGGTATCGATATCTCAACACGATACAACAGATTTTAGTAACTCACACTTCAAATACCTAGCAACACTACCAGCGGTCATTGACCACAACAAAAAAATCATCAAATCTATTTTTATATTGGTACCCATTACGTCTGCGGAGTTTCTGTATGTCGTGACTGCAAAAACGTTTAATATTAGTTGACCCTTATTTGACCTTGCAAGACGCTGTTAGTTATCAGTTTCATACTTTAGCAAGTCACAGGACTTGTGGCTAAGTAATAACAGCCGCACGGGTCGATCCATCAGGTTAAGCTACGCTTGCCGGGGTTGTCCGTGGATGGGTGACCATCTTTACATACCGAGACTCCTCCGTGCCTCGGAAAGCACGTTAAGCCATTGGTCCCGGCTGTCATTCGTGGATCTTTGACAGTCGTTACGGGTCGTTAGAAGCCCGAAAGTCTGACAACCAGTCTTACCAAGGGGTATCGTATTACCCAGTTACTGGGTTGTGGAGGTCAGATAGGCAGTCGCTCCATGTAAAATACTGGTATTCAGCTGCATCCGGTTGGACTGGAAGCCGACCCCAACATAGTTGGGACAAGGCTAGGCAGATTGACTTTAGCAAGTCACAAAACGTAAGTTATAATACTCGCTTCAGCTTATCTCATACCCCAAGCGGTCGTTAACTTTGAACCAACTGACGCATATGTAAATGAGTGTCCATGTTTATTATTTCTAGTTTTAATTGAAGCCGGCACAGCCACCATACTGCCATCACAACACCAACACCTGTGCCCTGTATTGTTCCATCGTTTATGAAGATATTGAGTTACAAGAGTTTTTGTTGTCCTTTGAATATGCTGGGATATCATGTGGGGTCAATGCTGGTTAATATTCTGTTTTGATAAAGAGAATGGCTGCTGGTTTTGAAAACCTTTCGATGATTTTGTAGATATAGAATAGAAGACAGTAGATCACAATCATATAGCGTATTTTGCAGGAAAAGCAGCTGAAGTCCGTGGTGACAAAGCTTAGGCAAGTAATGATGAGTATGCCAACGGACTTGAAGAAGCAGTTGGTTTTAACCAAGTAATAATAACAACTGAATTGAAAACTGAAATTAGAACTTTGGGGGTGTCGGACTTTGGAAATGATGCTACTGGACAATTGCTGTTTCTTTTATTTAAAAGTAAGCTAATAATACAGTTCTGAAAAGACCAGTCAATTATTTACTCCTAAAATGGTGTGAAACTTCAAAAGAAATATTTTTTGATAAAGCACGTATTACAAAATTAAAAACTTCACACTTTTAATTTTACTTTCTTGTTAACTTCTTTTAATAGACGATCACTCATGTCATAAGTTAGGAACTTATACAAAGTTTTTAACTTGAAGCATTTGATACCCTAAGGTATCGTCAATTTCACTTTAAACGTCTAATAAGGTGGTATTAAAGAATATGACATAGGAAATGGGCACTTCCATAGACAGAATTTTACTCAGCGAGTCAGAAGTTTACGACAAGGAAGAAATTAAAAGATATAAAAAAAAGCTATATACATTAGTAAATTAAAAAAAATATATTTGGCTATCAATTAGAGTCGTTTAGAGAAAGAACAAAATATTTAAGAATAAAACCAAATTATACAGAGATGCTGAAGATAAATAAAATGCAAATATCGATGTGTTAGAAAGTCTAGTGGTTAAAGTCATGGTACTGAAAGATGATACTACGTTGTAGCTGATGACAGAGGAACTATACAACCGTGACGTATCGTGCTTACGTCACGCTTCTTTTCCTCTGTAAGATTAGAAGTAAAAGATACCTAATCCGATGCTGTGGTTAACCTAGTACTTAGTGTTGGCTTATGTAGTGTGATTCTTTGAATGGGTCAAATTAAATTAGCTAGTGAAACTCCGCAGAAGTGATGGGTAATCTAAATATGATAAAACAAAGAATAAATTATATTGATGATGTTATCAACCGCCAAAAGTGCACTTAAAATATCAGTCTCAAAACAGTTTTTTTTTTGTGTAAATTTCACAGACGCGCTACCCATAGTATCATTCATATAACAGGATAAAACAGATTTTATCCACTCACACTTCAAATAACAAACAACACTACCAGCGGTAATGGACCCCAAAAAAAAATATATTTTATTCTTTCGTCTTTAAACATCGATTCCCATTACGTTTGCGGAGTTTCGCTAGCTAATTTAATTTGACCCTTTTTAGATGTATTTTAGATTTGATTTCACTGGTTGTCCACAGTGGATATATGCAGCAAGTGGTGGCAGAGTGGTCACCATGATGACTGGGTTATTGTTTAAGAAAGAAAGAAAAATTGTTTATTCTGTTTATCTCCTAGGATACTGCGTTCCATTGCTCCCTGACAGACCCCGAGTCAGAGACTTTTGACACTTGGTTAATGACCATGTCTGCACTCCATAGGTGATTGATTATAGGAAGAATGCACATGTCCATGAGTTATCTCCTCAGTAAGAGGGGAAGAGGTCCCTTAATTATTTATTTCACCAACCTTGCTCTTCTAGGCATTTTTGGAGCGTCGAGCAACTTAGTAATTGATCGTATAGGGAACTCGATATTGGATTCCAAAACTCAAATTGCTGATGTAGGTCACACGGCTGCCTGAGGAGCTATGGGCTAATAATAACAGTGGGTCTTAAACAGGAGCAAACGGTTACGCAGCAGGCCTAGGAGAAGATGGCGGGACAAAGAAGATGGCGGGACGAACTCGACTTTTTTCATAAGGATTTACAAAAACCGGCTAGAGATAAGCGGAAAGAGTGAAGGGAACCCGATATTGCGATCTGCAGGGCAAAGGCCCTGCAGAGGGGCATAAACGGCTAATAACATTAGTAATGAGCTATTGTTATGTCGGGGCCACACCAACGGGATATGCCATTGATTATCGCGATGATGGACGTAGACCGTAGGTGTAGCCACAAATTATCGCGATAATTTTAGAACGGTCTTCACATTGCCGATGCGTGGCGATAACTCGGTGGCGGCGTTCAAGTGTGGTCACTCAATTTATCGAGATTGTTATCGGAATAATTACCGCGATGTTTATGGCGATGGTGGGCAATAAGGTTACGTTGATGTGGCGCCGACATTATTGTAGCTCATGCCGAAAAGAGAGAAAAATAACGCTGTTACTTTGATAGTGTCTAAGATTATCAAAATGTTCTTAGATTTTGAAGTAACTTACTATTAATCATTTTCTATATACGATTTTACCTTCAGCAGTTAAAATTGTCAGTTTTGATTGACGATCTGAGTCATCATACATATTATTTGATGTGGATTCACAAAGCAAATGTAATGTGAAACGTATAAAGTAGCTTTGATTTACAAATGATAACAATATAGAATTGAAACTGTTGAGTGAATTTGTGGATTTTAGATAAAGTAAACATTGTTTGTAATGCTAATATTTATTGATGCAATCTAAAACTCAACAGGTTTCAGTTGTAATTTGTAAATATGTTTTTGAAATGATTACTTTTTAGGAATCCTTTTAATGTCCGAGATTATTACAGGAGAATGTTCATCTCTTGTACTGACACGAAGAGCACATTCCATGCCATGGTAATAAACTTAGACAGTTTGCAAACCAAGTCAGGTCTAGAGAGTAGGTTCCAGAAATTATACCTAACCAAACCAGAACCAAAAAGTTAGCAACAACAAGGTCACTAAGAATAGGAACCTAGCTGAGTTATTAATTTTTTCACCACTTTTTATGGTTACGTATATCCGAATGAAAAAATGGAACCCTTATTTATGGGGTCGCTCGTGTATCTGTCTGTCTGTTCGTCTGTCACAGTCAATTTGCTGCAAAACTAATGGACCGATTAAGTTGAAATTTGGTACACATAGGTATACATTTCTGTGATACAAACACGGACGTGTACCTGCCGTGTGAAATATCAAATGAATGGGCTTACTGTGAACGTCTCAAGTAGGTACTTTTTTTTATAATTTTAATTTTTTTAAGAAAATAGACCATTCTCCCCTTATCTCCGAAACTACTCAACCTAAAATTTTGAAAGAAATCCAAAAAATAATTCTGTACATAGAGATTACAGGAAAACCTATAAAAGGTATGGACTTAAATAACATGGTTAATCTCCCAATATTGTGAGTAGGTACAGTTGAGTGAGTCGCAGTTGGAATGTATGGGAGAACATGTTTTTCAACTACAATGGTAAGTTTGTTATTGGGATAGATTCATCCCAATTACAGAACCCTACATTCTGCGTGGACCGACATGCACTTGGCCAGTTTTTAGGTTTCCATATCTCAAAAGGCAAAAACGGAACCCATATAGGATCACTTCGTTGTTCGTCCGTCTGTCTGTCAGTCTGTTAAGAACCTTTTTCTCAGGAACACGCGGAGGTATTAAGCTGAAATTAATATCAAATACGTGAATAGACTCACGTATTTGATATTAATTTCAGCCTATAGTCCCTTGGAGTTCTAAAATCAAGCTTCTAAGTAAACACAATAAAAAATACGGTCCTTTATTCGTCATATTTTGATACTCGCAAGTAAATTGAAACTTATAGGGTACTTCTCGTTGTTTTAGAATCATTAAATTTGGCAAGAAGCAAGGTCTCACAGGTCACAGTACAAGTAAAGCTCCAAAAATATCAAGCTTCTAAGTCAACGCAATAAAAAAATACGCCAAAACAAACAAATATATATAAATAAGTCAAAACATGTGGAGCAATTGCTGTTGACCTAGAATCATGAAATATGGCAAGAAGCAAGGTTCCACAGTACAAGCTTGTAAAGGAAAAAGTCCGAAAATCGTTAATTTGTAATTTATCACAAATTTTTTTTTTTTTGTATTTCAAACTTAAATTTGCGGTTGGAGAATTGACCGTGACGTATACCTATGTATGGGAGAACATGTCTTTCAACTACAATGCTAAGTTTATTTTTGGGATAAATTCTTTTCAACTACGGAATCCTTCATTGTGCCTGGTCCGACACACACTTGGCCGGTTTTTTATTTTTTTTGTTGATAGGCTCGCGCTTGACTATAACTATTCCACCAAAGCAGAAGAAGCATCGAACATCAAAGCCATCTATAGATCTAGTTTTAAAATATTTACCAAAATATCGAAAAGAACCAAAATATTGATGTGTAAAACAAACTTTTTTACAAAAAAATACTACCGACTTCCAAAAATAACACTACAAAGTGAAAAATAATGTTAATTTCGGAAGTCGGTGTCTAGTTAAATGTATTTTCGTTTTTTGCCACCGACTTCCGAAATTAAAGTTATTTTTCACTTTGTAGTGTTATTTTTGGAAGTCGGTTGTATTTTTTTGTAAAAAAGTTTTTATTTTTCACTTTTTAGTTGTGTACCTACCCCACACAAATTCTAATACCACTACCTGCAAAACAAACTAGAACATCGTCCATATAAAAGTGGGGAAAAAATACGTATTATTGAAGCTAACTCAAAAACTACCAAAGCAAAGTTAATCAATTTTATATGGGACCAACTGTGATGTATACCCTCTCGAATAAAACAAAAAAAATCCAAATCAGTCTAGCCATCTTCGAGAAAAAAAAAAAAAAAAAAAGGTTCCGACGAATTGAGAACCTCCTCCTTTTTGAAGTCGGTTAACTAACAGAAATGAACGTTTCATTGCAAAGATATTTTTTTTCAAATACCAAGATTTTTGTCAAATAATTGCTATTTGAATGAATAAATTAATGTAAATGGTATTGAGTTAATGAGTACAGTTAAAGATGATTCTCCATTGAAATATCCTTAGCAATAAAGTACTCCACAACAATTCCTTTCTCAACCACACAATCACAAACATTAGAACGCCTAAGCACTAGAAATAAAACAAAATGCTATAATACCGCTAGAGACGCACGTGCGCTCGCGCCTAACGTGCTAAGAGTTCACTTGACTGGGCATATCTCTTTGATGAATACGTTTGTGTATTATGTTCATGTGGTCTCTACGAATAGAACAACCGATCAATAATGGTATGGTGAGAGATGGGTGGAGGATTAAACTAGAATGGCTTTAGCTTTGTGTCCACTTTTGTCTTCATAATCTTTCATGGTCTTTGCAATGGCTCTTTTAAATATGCTGGTATTTTATTTGTTGGCTCTTTTATTGGTTCATTCAAGAACGTCTTGTAAAGTACGACATACAGAAATATACACGACTAACTATTCTAAAATATTTTCATCTTTTTTTTTTGCTGCATAAAGTTTTTCATAATAAAATGACTGAACTAAGATGGCTGGCAGTAGATCTGTAGATCAAGGATAGTAGTCAGCTGTGTACAAAGAAACTTATAGGTACTTCGCCGTGGACTTTCTAACACATAATGAAAATCATATCCTACAAGCATCAAGAAAATAGACCATCTGTAATGTAGTTATTTTTAATCGTATCGTACTTTGAAACTGGAGTACTATAAAAATAAACATACTGAGAACTCGACGCCAATCTATAAATGCACCGTATGTGTACAAGTTGACGACAACATAAATAGTGTACTTACATGCATATAATTGATATATGCATGTATGGTATGTAAACACTATGAGTAATTACAGTACATGCTCTTGAACGCGACACTGTTGCCGTGAATATGATCAAAATGGTCGGATCTGACAGTCGCAGAATTACTCGGATACATTTTGCCACTGATATCTGGTATACCGTTAGTAACTATAAAAGTTATGCAGAGAGTATCGTGAGGCAATTCAACTAAGTCTGAAGATAAGGGGGCAATGTAATAATAATACCTTTTGATATAAGTGTAATGAGGCTCTATAAAGATGGGAAAGATACAGCAGTTGTAATAAACAGAGGTCTCTAGTAAACATTGCATTGGCAAACTGCCAGTTACTATAAATACCTATTCATCTTATGCCTAGCGAGTTTGATTTAGACTATTGCATAGCTTTGTATTTCTGCAGAGGCTTCTTTTTCAACAGTTGGCACATCTTTCTCAGTATCCTTATCGGTTTTCATACTATTATCATCCCTAATATCAAATACAACCTACCCTTCATTTTCTATATCAACATTATCAACCTCAACTTACTACTTTAAGTTACTAACATGACGCTCAACTATAGTCATGACCCCGATACGATTGAATAATAGGTACCTATTATGTATTGTATAGTTGACTATACGACAGTACGCAGTCGCCGTATACTACGGTATACATAGTATACAATATATATATATACAATAATTATGGCTGTGTTGTTAGTATAGTGTAAGTTGCACGTACGTTGTGCCACTATAATACTTGTATAAGCGAGATGATTGCTAAAGACTTGTTCACATGGAATTATTGTTGGAGTTTATTTTGTTGTACTCGGAATATCTTTACTACTTGCTTATCAGCTTCCAACCGAACTACCTAATAATTTTTTGAGGCAGATTTTGTTCATTCTTTTTCCAGCTTACCTCTATTGTTAAAGTTATAATTTTTGTCAAGTATAACCAAGTGCAAAAAATAGTTTATGAGAAAATTAAATCAGATTAAAATATAGCTAATGATTTTAATGCTAGTTGATTTTAATCGGACTTGGACTTGACCTTTTTGACAGAGAAAGAATTAGAAGCTGGTACGTTCCGTGTTCAAAAATGGCAAAGCATAGTTGACACAAAAATTTTAAATTGATGATCTGAATTATGATGATGGATCTTCATTTATGTTTAAATTAAATGAATCACGTCCTACTTCAAACCCAATTATCTTTTCACTCCCCTCCGATCGATACATAGGAAACTAACCTAGACACGGCCACATCAAATATTAATCCCAATTCGTTTATGTGACACATTGTATTAGTAGTTAGTACTAACATGGAAATGCAGTGATTCACTTACCAAGAAAATTCATTGAATTAGTAATTTGAAACACTTGCATCAGCCATTTTGTTCGATGTCTATTTGGATTAGAGAAAGGTGTTTGAAAATCAAAGTGATTTTGCATTATTGAAGCCTTTCGATTGAGGGCTCATTTATTATTTAGTAAGTGGTAACTCTACTTATACAGGGTCAAATTAAATTAGCTAGCGAAACTCCTCAGACGTGATGCGAATGAATATCTTAAAATTATAAAAAGATTTGTTGTTTTTTTTTTTTGGAGTCCACGACTGTTAGTAGTGTTATTACTTGAAGTCTGAGTTGACGAAATCTTTTTTATCGTATTGAGATATCATTACTCATCTCGTCTGTGAAGTTTATACAAAAAAAATAAAAATGTTTTTTAAACTGACATATTTAGGCACACTAGGTACTGGCGACGACGGTTGATGACCCCAAAAAAACCTCATTAAATTAATATATTTTTTGTTTTATAATGTTTAGTTATCGATACTCATCACTTCTGCAGAGTTTTGCTAGCTACTTTAATTTGACCCTTTAGTTTAGTCGTTAGAAGGGTTTGTAGATTACAATATCACAAAAGTTACAAATATATATCTCTAATGTGTTTTACATATACACACGGCTACACATCAAGCTATACATTTCCAGTTTACAATGACCTCTCATTGTAAGAAAATCCTATACAATGTGAGATCAGCTTGATCTGCAGCCGTGCGTACCGTCCCTATGTTTCCTACGTTGTAAATATAATTTCCTTCATTAACATCGTTTACATCTATTAATCACAATTTATTTGCCGTCTCATCTGAACTAGGTTTATGCCAACCAGATTCCTACATTGTTAAAATTTTCACTACTACAACTTAAATTAGTTTTGGTTTCACGTTGTTCAAAAACTTCTTTCGAACCAACCGCTCTCCATCGATGACACACTATATTCTATCATCGATCTCTGACTTCAAATCTAATCTAAACCATCCCTAAGAAACCTCAAAAATAAAGCCCTCTGCGTACAAATCCTTTTCCTTTATAAACGTGCCTTAACCCGTCGCAGGCGCAGCTGCACGATGCGCACACGCTACCGGTTCTGCGGGCTTAAGACCCCCCCCCCCCGCCACGCCCCTCCCGCCATCGATACTACCAAACGGAAAATTTTATAACCACAATATTAGATTTACGTTTTCATTTTATAGCAGTAAATGGGTATGTTGTCATAGTAATAGGGAATGATTATTGTAGTTGCGTTTTGTTGTTTATTTGATAATGGTTTACTAATATCGGGTGTTTTTTTAAGAGTTTAAGAACTTTAAATTAATGGTAATAAAGTACAGAAAAATAATCTTAATATCTATGAAATTATCTATAGTTGAGAGATGATTTAATGACATTAATGTTTGAATATAATTTCGGGCGTGTGGTCGCCGCGGCTCGCGCGTACATGGCGTAATCTGGATGTCCAATTTTCACATATTCTTCTCAATAAATCGGGCTGTATTTCAGCAATGACGCGTCGTATGTTGGCATCCAAGTGCTCAATTGTTACTGGTTTATCGGCGTAGACATGCGACTTTACATATCCCTAAAGAAAATAATGTAATTGCGTCAAATCGCATGAACGAGGAATCGATTTAACCAAGATTCTAAAATAAATCTAACCAAGATTTCGTGAAATTAGTCGTTCGTCAAATGTTTCCTTTAGTGAATTAAGCCAATAAAAAGTAAGTTTTCAGTAAATTAGGCCTTCGCATCAGCCGCAGCGGCCGCATGACCGACATAATATTCAGACTTTAAGGCCATAAAATTATCTGTCAATTGTAGCAAATTTCATGGATATTAAAAATATTTTTCTTTTCTTTATTTCAATTTAAAGTTCTCAAGCTCCTAGAAACCCGATACATAATACTTACGCTGGTGTTGTGAAAATTAGCATGAATCTGATGCTGGATTGTTTTGGAGAAATCACCGTAAAATATCGCATGAACTCGAACTACAATCAATGCAATTGAAAAAATATTTTTGACAGTTTTAATGTTTTATAGGGATAAGATAAGACGGAGTCAGTACCTCTAAGGAGAGTCCTCTCCACTAGGGAATGCATCGGTCAAATTAACAAGGTTCCTGTGATCCTGTCTTAGATCCCTTGTATTCAGGTAAAAGCGACCGTGGCAGTTAGATTTATGCTCACAATCAATCTGCCTAGCCTTTTCCCAACTATGTTGGGGTCGGCTTCCAATCTAACCGGATGCGGCTGAATACCAGTATTTTACATGGAGCGACTGCCTATCTGAGCTCCACAACCCAGTAACTGAGTAACATGATACCCCTTGGTAAGACTGGTTGTCAGACTTTCAGGCTTCTGACGACCCATAACGACTGTTAAAGATCCACAAATGACAGCCGGGACCAACGGCTTAACGTGCTTTCCGAGGCACGGAAGAGTTTCGGTTTGTAAAGATGGTTCACTTGCAAACATGGTCTATGGATCCACTGACCAACTCCGATAAGCGTAGCTTAACCTGATGGATTGACGAGGTTTATGCTCATAACACTTCTATAATTATTACAGTAAGTAAGTGCTATTAATATTGATCACAATTTAATCATTAATTTGTTGTGACATCTTGCTGGTAGCAACTGGATAAGAGTGGCTGAGAACAAAGTATATCCAAAATTGGACTGCAAGCTCTATATTTGTGATGATCAAGATTTTTGTAACACCAGACAGGGGAATTATCATAAATCAAAACCAATTTTTTTTTTTTTTAGTATCATAAGCTACAATGAGATATATCATAAATTTTATCACATCAGTCCAACACACTATTCAAGACTATACAAAATTTGATACACAAGCCGCTTTAGTACGTGCTGGTTCATCTCCGTCTAGCACAGATTACCTATCCTTATCAGGAGACCACACGTTGCTCACCATAAAAGCCAGACCTTCTGCTGAATTAAGCGATCCCTTTACTAGATCACGTTAACATAGTTGCTATTTTGCAATATCTTAGATTTTGATCTGACTAGGTGGTCCGGTTCTTGTGTATCAGACTGGTCGATCTTACTCAGTCAGTCTGTAAACCTATCAATTAATTGTTCTATGTCGATGTAATCTTTCTAAAGCTTGTTTAGGGACTATAGATTTTTCCTATCTTGTGTTCATTGCAAAGGGGTTTTTAGTGTCATTGAATGTTGTTGATCTATTATGATAAGTTTATAACCTGTGATTAAGGTATTGGGGCCGTACTATGACGTCAAAAAGATCATGGATCCGTTGAGAAAAAAGGATGGTGCTATAGGTCGTATATTGTTCCGTCTCTCTCTCACACTGGAACCATGATGGATCCATGATTTTTTTTCACGTCATAGTACGGCCCCTGGTTGGTTGTCTTTGTCTTTAAGATTTGTTTCCTTCAAAAGCACAATAATAGTCAATATCAAGATTGGATACAAATAACACCAAAGGGCAATTTCAGCATTTTTAAGAGCATCATCTCAGTCTCAATCTGTCAAAAATTGTATGGCGTTTACCTACATTTTTGACATTTGATTCTCGCTGGCACGAGATTGCGACTTGAATTTGAACGTTTTAGGTACGAGAATAGGCCTTCAGATTTTTTTCCGGCTTAACGCTTTTTCGTTACGTGACAATTTCCTTGATTGACCTTCACGTTATTTAAACATTTTCCCAGATGGTTCTGTGCCAGTTCTGAAATCCTGGAACATAACAAAGAGGCAATCCTTTGCAAGGTATACAAGGTAGTTAATTTCAGTTTTATGGCAAAATAATACATGGTTTTCAACCATCATTGTTGCTGCAGACTATAATTTTACACCTAACCCCATACAGAAATTTACGATAATCACTTAAAAATTGGTCAATATTTTAACACCATCAGCAGCTACCATTCAAGCTTTTACGATCTTTCCTGGCGTAAATCTGAGCAATTTTCTCGTGGAACATCGTCCGCATCAAACTACTGTGTACATTGCGAATCGTATAACGTACAAACGCGATTCTAAATTTAAATATCGACGAGAGAACGAGACGGAGTACGTGCTCGTGCGCCATGCACTGGATTATGTCGATGCTGGATATGAAATTCACTAATTATATTAAATTGTTGACTTGAGCTGACTAGCAAGAGTAGTCCTCCTCATGAAGAAAATAATTTTATAGGAAGGCCAGATGGAATTGGAAATCGTAAGTTAGTGAGTTCTCCTTCTTGAGTGAAAACATTACATTATTAAATAGATTCGAGTCAAAGTTGTTTCTTAACGAAGTCACGATGGTTCCCAAAATTGACCAATATATTATACTATACCTACAAATTAATTCCTTCATGCTTTGAAAATAACTCTTGTGTATGAGAAAGTAATTAATCTTCACATTGAACAAACAAGATTTATTTTGACATAAGAAATCAATATTCCATCATTGTCTTCGATCGACTTTTGAATGATTGTAATTGAAAGAAAATTCATCGTATTGGAACGTATGCGTTCTCATATCCTCCATTTGTAATATACTTGTAGATTACAAATAGAAAAGGCAAATTACTTTGCTAATACTGTATTTAATATAAATAACTTCAGTTAATATTTTACATTTGTACACGTAGGTACAGTAATAATCAATCTCAAAAATCGGTCCAGGCGATATCGTTTGCTCCTGCGGCAATTTCTGACGATGATGTCTCTGACAACTGGAAGTCAGCAGTTCAGCATTTATTACAGATAATATTCAAAACGTTATGTTAACAGGAAGTCAATCAGTCAATCAAGTCAACAAGTCATCAATGCACGCTAACAATCGCAATAAAGATAGTGCGTCGGTACATAAGAAAAGAAAGTAAGTAAAATTAATTTATTTCACCAAAGAACACACACAGAAACACTTCACAACATTCAACACAGACAGTTGTGTTTTGGAAAACCTACTTGAGTTTGGAGTGCTCATTCATTGGCAGACTTCCAATGCTGTCGATTATCTTCTTGGGCCAAAGGTCATCTCTTATTTGCTAAACCTAGACTCAAAAAGATTTAATGTGATCATTTTTCCAGCGGTTTATGAATGTCATATAGAAACATTAACTCTTTCTTACAGAAAGTGCAATAAACATAACATCAAATCCACCACATCTCTGCCTAACCCCTCGAGGAATACAGCCGTGATGTTATGATATCAAATCCTAAACAAAAAATACTCCCTTTCCATCCAGTCCCAACCTAATCTACGTTAAACAGACTTGTCTTGCGCTCGCGCACCGCCCTCCCCTCTCCCCTGTAATACCCCCCCGTGCGTAAACGTGACCCCGAGACGTGAACTCAAACTACGCTCCTTTGTTTTTTTTTTGTTTGTATCTCTTCTCTGCCACGGATCGTTATTGTATCGCTGTTGGTCACTTTTTGTTTTTGGTGGGGATGTATTTGTGTATTAAGGTGGGCGAAATTTTCGGTTGAAGAACTTTGACGTATACTATAATCAGCTTAAAACATTCCCGCTGCTAGGACATAAGACTTCTCTTTGTGAGGCGGAGCGTGGCGTAAACACCACGCAGGCCCAGTGCGGGTTGCTGGAATTCACAATACCTACATATCTTTGAGTTTTTGGTTCCAGGACATTCCGGTTTCCTCACGATATTTTCTTCACTATTTCGAGAGTTATAGGGATGATATAAAAAAAAACTTTTTTAACCGACTTCCAAAAAAAAAAAAAACACCAAAGTTAAAAATAACTTTAATTTCGAAAGTCGGTGTCTTTGGATTTGTATTTTAGTTTTTGCTACCGACTAATGTTATTTTTCACTTTGTAGAGTTTTTTTTGGAAGTCGGTTGTATATTTTTTTTTAAGTTTTTTATTTTTTACTTTTTAGTGGGTCAGTTTGTAATTAACTAAGTTACAATAGCCTAAAGTCAAATGCTCATCACCTTTTAGAAAAATATGGCTTTTCCCAATATTGAGGAGTTCTCTTAGTAAGAACCAGGAGACCTGGAGCTGATGGTGAAGTCACCATCACCATATTGTGACGAGCATAAATTACTTAGCAACCATGTTAAAGTAATTGAATCGCAACCCGTGAAATACTAAGGTTTACTTCAGTAGTTCCAATGGCCATCTGTAGTCTTCACCATCAGTTCCACTTTACCAAATGGTGCTTTTCGAGAGCAAATGCACGAATTACTATAAAAAAATACCCAAATCGCTATAGGTGTGCCTATAAAATTTGAGGATTTTCCTCGATTTCCATGGGATCCCCTCATCAGATTCTGACTTGGTTACAATGGGACCACGTCGAGGGCATAGTCTTTCAAACAAAAAAGATTTTTTTAAATCGGTCAACAATTGACGGAGAAATCGCGTAACAAACATACAAAAAAATACAGTCGAATTGATGGCCTCCTTCTTTTGGAAATCTGTTAAAAATTAAATGTATGAATTATTGAATGATATTTATTTGCAATTTTTAAAAATTAAACAAAGTGAAGTGCCACACAGGCGTGTGTGGAGTTAGCAAAAGCATTGGTGATGTTTTGGGTTTACGCTTGCAAAATGTGTGGTGGAAGAATTGTAAAGACGATGGCAACTCAGTACCCTAATTACTGAAAAGACTTACGTACAAAAACTATTAACAGGTTCTGGGGCCGTATGTGAAAAAAGATCCGAGAATCGTCATGGTTCCAGTGTGAGAGAAAGACAGGAGCTATTATGACCTATAGCACCATCCTTTTTTCTCAACGGAACCATGTTGGATCCATGATTTTTTTTCTTTTTTAAATTTGGGTACCGCGGGGTTTATTTTTTTTTTTTTAATGGCGTACGCCAACAGATTGAACGAAATAATAATATGTCCAGATCATTTCTCAAAAACAGGTATTTGTGAACTACCATACCTACATTAAAAAACCAACAACACAAAAGCAATAAGAAAATAAGGTGACATTAATACTTTTTCCACGAATACTTAGCAAGATATCGGAAAGAAAAACACAATTTTATTTTTGACACATTCTGTCAAATTTGTATTAATCACTATGGTTTGAAACGTCAAATTGTCCTTTACCCCCACCTCGGGTTTCTCACCTAAATTTTTCGTAGATTTAACAACCATTGATACAAACCCTTCCAGACCTTCAAAAATATGTGCAAAAATGAACTGCGTCAGAATCTCCCCAAACCGCAATGATCCCAAATGACATAGTATTTTGGGACATTATATTGTTGCCATACCGAAAAGGAGGATAAAAACAAATGTAAGTTTAATGAGCTTAGGAGTTTTACCTCTTCATGTATTTTCTAGAGAAACAACTGCATTGTGGTTGCTACTAGCACTGGCTCTAATGTGTATCCAAAATATATTACAACAAGTTGAGCACCCGATTCGATTATAACCAATGATATTATATAAATATATAGGTAGATATTGCAATAGTGCACGCAAATTGTTGCAGACAAATTCAGACAATTGCCGTAATTTGATTTAGTCGGCTATTAGCAGCGAGCGAAACAAAGCGTGTCAACACAACAACAAGCGACAACGAGCGTAACAATAATATGTCTAAAATGCCAAGCTATCTCTTTCTGTATCATACGTTCCTTATAAGTAGTATAATATTATAAGCAGTAGTAGTTGAAAACTACTATACACCTCTATGTAAGTAAGTACATTTCTGTAATAACAACAAAACGATAATATCTGAACGCCGCTCAGTATGAACGTAGCGTATCTTTCCTTTTTAACATCATTGAACCATCGACAAAAATTACAAACTTCCATGCAAACATTCAGCCCCTATTGCCCCTTTAGAGGGTGAATTTTCAGGAATCCCTACTTAGTGCTCACTTTTGTTATACATGCAAGCATGTCTTTAAGCGAATTTAAGATTTGTATAAATTTAATTACTAGCTGTTTCCCGCAACTCCGTCTGTGTGTATTTGTATTTCATCATTTTTAGGGTTCCTTATCTGAACGTGACGTGTGTCTGTCCGTCTGTCCGTCTGTGACAGCCAATTTGCTCCGAACCTAATGGACCGATTAAGTTGAAATTTGGTACACATGAATTTATCTCAGTATTGTGCGTACAAACTTACATTTTCTGTTAGAATGTATGGGGAAACATGTTTTTCATCTACAGTGTTAAGTTTGTTCTTGGGATTAATTCGTTCCAACTACGGAACCCTTCATTGTGCGTGGTCCGACATGCACTTGGCTGGATTTTTTATAGAAATATCTAGGGTGAAATGTAATTTATATGTCCTTCTCCAGGTCCTAGGCTGTTATATTTCATAACGATTGGTTCAGTGGTTTACAGACAGCGGTGCTTTCGCATTATTACTATATTAATTAGATAGTAGGTGCGCAAGATGTAATAGAAATAACCCAAAACCACGCCGACTTATAAATTTTGTAAACCTATAAATGCAATACCAATATTATAATTCTAACGATGACATATTGCAATTTGTTTCCTTGTTACTTGTTGATACTTAAATTGGTTTTTCATTAGAAAAACCAATTTAAGTATATTAGAGACATTAAGTTGTTGTAAGGTAGTTTCTCTTTTAGAAATGAATCAATTAAATCTTAATTTTTGTTGGACTAACACAAAATTGCATCTTTACAGCGGCTTCAATGGATCAAATCTTCATGATTGAGGTATTCGTCAAAAAGATCATACTAAAAGTAGAACCACCCGAAAAAGATGAATATGAACTGGCACAGGAAGAGGAAGAGAGGAGGAGAGAAGCAGAACGACTTGCTGCTCTTGAAGCTCTAAGTAAAAAGAAAAAAGGCAAAAAGGGTAATAAAAAAGGAGGCAAGAAGGGCAAAGGCAAGAAAACGAAAGGAAAAAAAGTACCACCGGGGCCATCGGAAGAAGAAATGAAATATATGCAAACATGCTCAATGCAGATGAATTGTCTACCCATTTTTGATTTCATTGTAGCACATGATAACTTTGTTGCACCACCCCCACCCCCTCCTCCTCCAAAAAAAGGTAAAAAAGGCAAGAAAGCCAAGCCTAAACCAAAAAAACAAAAAGGTAAGAAAGGCAAAAAAGCTAAAGTGATACCATGGAAGATTGTGCTACCATCCGAGCCATTACCACAACCACCATACTTTGGCGTCGGTAACTCAGTCATGTTTCTTGAAAGACCTTCAAAATTAGAGGATACGTTAAGGAAAACTCCAATTTATATCACCGTATGGAATAGAGATCAAGACTTTGGCTGCACTGGTTTCTGTGTTGTAGAATGGCATAAATCATTTTTTGAATGCCTTCAGAGAGCTGCGGATTTGAACCCCATTAATTACGACTTAGCAGAATACAGGGACACAAGCACACCGGAAATGGTGACAAATACCGTTGAAATGGTGCGTCCATTGCAATGTGAGGAAGATTTGAAAGCATCGGGTGAAGTTGAATTTTACATTCGACTTTCGTGTTTAGGCAACAGAGTGATCAGTTTCTTTGTGGCATTACCAGAGATGGACCGGATACCAGGACGGAAGTATCTGTACGATGATTTGAAAGTGAAGGACTTAGAGGTTGTCAGACATTGGGCAGGTACTGAGATTGATGAAGTACCTCCTGTAGCATATTTTTTCACTGCTCCTGACATAACTAGAGAGCCAATTAGACCAGTTGAAGAGCTCGTACAATACGAAGAGTTCGTCGCTCCGTTTACTCGTAGTGAACTGGCTATTCTAGCTATGGGCTTTCCGAAGGGTCCTTGTGGTGGTACTAATTGCCTGAAGAGAATGGAGTTCAGAGGCAGCCAGCACCAATTCATTCCAGGTGAATATGTTAAAGGGAAATACCAGCATGGTCAGTTTGTTAACAAGCGAGATGTTCATGGTCCATGTGGTAGAATTGATTGTCCCCTTGCAAAGAAGGTTCGTACTTATCTCTGTACCGACGGCAGCTATAAGCCTTGCATGAAACCTTGCTGCAAAGACTACTATTAACTTCGGAAAATTGATAGTTTTATGACTTAAGTTTTTTTTAGTGGGCGACGATTTGATATACAGGGCCAGATTAAATTAACTGGCGATACTCTACAGACTTCATGGCTTCGTCGATTTGTAATCATGATGTTAAAATAAACTATGGTTTAATAAAGTCATAATTTTAAATAACTACAATGGGGCCAACAGCTGCTTATGACAACACAAACAACTTATGACAACATATAATAAGTTTGGAAAATTATCCTTTTTTTTTTGTTCAATCAGGATTTGATATTGATACCCGTCACGTCGATGAAGTTGCGCCAGTTAAATTAATTTGACCCTATTTTAGTAATAAGATAAACAAAATAAACAAAACAGATACTTACAAACACAAATGACTCGGATGACTCACAAGTGGCTCGGATGGTAATACAAAATATTAAAATCATACCAAAATATCATTTGCTTTACCTTTTATTTTTACTTAACCGCACGGACGTAAAAATATCGCGGCGGAATTTTATCGCGCACTGGATTTTCAACTCTCATTGTTGAGCCGAGCATTGAGAATCCAACGCATTCTAGTGGATCGAAAAAACACACTGTTGGATTTTCAAATCTCGGCTCTAGGCAGAGCGTTGAAAATCCAGTGGGTGAAATAAAATCGCCGCGATATTTTTACGTCCGCGCGAACGTCGACTAAGGGCTGATAACGCCACAGTGACGGCAGTCGTGATGGCACTGGGGTTTGACTTTACGGTATCAAAAAACACTCTCTCTAGGCCCTAGAGATCGTTTTTTGATACCGTGAATCTAGGTAGGTGGGTAGGTGTGTTACCCTAGAGTCTACGGTAACACCTTTATATTTTTCATCATTCATCAAACATCATCATCATCAGTTATTCGACGATAAATTGCGGACACTATATGGCGGCCATCGCAGTCTGAAACCTTAGCATTAGACATATTTGCTTTAAAAAAGCTGTCAAACCGACATTTTTATACCACAGATAAGAATAATATGACGATTGAAAAAACGGCGCTTGATATTGCACGATTATGAAATTATCGACTTTATCAGAATCGTTATTATCATGTCGACTAAATGGTAACTGTTGGGCCTATAAGGCTTCATGTACCATCGGCAAACTTTCCGGTGAACCACTTTTCGACCTTATTACTAATGCAATAAGGTTGAAAAGTGGTTTACCGGAAAGTTTGCCGATGGTACACGACGCCGGATCCGCCCGGAAAACCGGAACCGCGTGTACACCGCAATAAAACCGAGTTATACAGGGTGTAAGTGTCAACAGTGGCAATCTTTTAAGAGGTTATTGTACTCATCACCTCATCATTATGAACAACTTTTGCTATGGGACGCGAAAAAAAAACTTGCTGTTCCCTTTATTTTGACCAATTATGGAACATAATTAATAGACTAAACAGCTGATTTTTTTTCGCGATTTCAGGTTTAGTCCCATAGTAAAAGTTGTTCAAAATGATGAGTACAATGACCAATTTTAGAATCCAAAGTTATAATAGCATGTCAAAGTTGCAAAAAAAAAATGAAATATGCAAAGATTTTTTTTTTTGCTTTGTATGAAATTACTTATAAATAAAAAAGCAATTTCATACCGCGCCAAAACCTTGTTATTTTGTTTTGGGTAAAGTTAAAATCATATTCATATTTTTATCAATATTAAAATGAAAAGCAGACGTCTTTACAGTTTTGTTGGCAATGCTTTACTGAACTGTGATCGTTGCTTTACTATTTCACTCAGCATCAATACGGTGTACCTACACGCGGTCCCGGCGCGGCTCCGGCGCGGCTCCAGCGCGGTTCCGGCGCGGCGACAGTGCGGCGCCTGTACGGTTTTCATTCGTATACATAAACATGCGATCCGGCGCCGCGCCGCCGCCGGTGCGGCTCCGGTGTCGTGTACCATCGGCAAACTTTTCGGTGAACCACTTTTCAACCTTATTGCATTAGTAATAAGGTTGAAAAGTGGTTCACCGCTCCGGCCTCGTGTACAATCGACAAACTTTCCGATGAACCACTTTTCAACCTTATTGCATTAGTAATAAGGTCGGAAAGTGGTTCACTGGAAAGTTTGCCGATTATTTGCTGTAAGTTCACACAAAAATACGGTATTCATTGGTGGAGATGGCCAAGGCCTTTGCTTCTTTTAGTTTAGGAATCAGATGAAACCTCATACTGTTGTTTGTTGATAGAAGTTTCATCATCAGAAGATCTTTTAAGTCATTCATCATCAGCACTGGCAGCCTTGTTCCACCCACTGTTGAGTATATGCCTCCCCCCTTTTATGCAATGCTTCCGTGGTCTGTGCGTGTCTCATCCGGGTCTTCCCCGCCATATTCTGTAGGTCGTCCACCCACCTGACTGTTGGTCGGCCAACGCTAATTCTGCCGTTTTAAAGTTAGTTAGTAACGGCGCTTTATTTTTTGTAAATTATTTCATCATCACTGCTCTCAAAACGGTGAAAGAAAACATCGTGAAAAAACCGGCATGTCCTAGAACCAAAAATTCGAAGACACGTGACATCTACCAACCCGCACTGGGCCCGCGTGGTGGATTACGGCCCACTCCCTCTCACCGAGAAGAGGCCTGCGTTGCAGCAGTAGGAACATTATAGGCTGATTATTATTTAAGCAGGTATTTTCCCCTTTTGTTTAAAAACTTCCAAGACTCGGTGGACAAAAACAAGTAAGTAGGTAGCGTAATGATTCATTTAGTACACTTTCTCTTTTAACTTCGTACCCAAGGCTAATGGGGGCAAAACAATTATAGCATGAGATCATCGTCAGGTCATTATTCTGAATTGGAATTGAATGAAATATAAACAATATTTTTGACTCGACAAAAGTTCAAAATCATCTTGGGTAAGTAACTACAGATTTTTTTCTGTCTTTTAGAATACAGGCTATCCTAGTTTAAGAGACAGGGTTTATGAGTATATACTTTTTATACAGATTTTGCAATTTTATGAACTGTAATGTACAGTCAACAAAAGAGATATCTAGGCAGGATATACTAACATATTTTTATGTGAATTGCTTCATGTTCAATTTCGTGACAATATACAATTTTGTGTTGGTGTGTCACAATGTAGGAGTATTGCAAAAACAAAGTAATATAAATAAAATTGAACATGAAGCAATTCACATACATGTTACTCTACCCTGCCTAGACATCTCTTTTGTTGATTGTACATTTTAAATGTGTTTCTGTATTTTTTTAACTTGTGAATAAACCTTATTATTATTATAGATTAGGTAAATTATTGAGTGGAAATTAATGATTTTGATCTTTGCCACTAGACCCCACCTGTTTGATTTTCAGTCTCATCAAAATGGAAATAGCAGTTAGCAATACTCAGTGAAGAGAGGCTGGGACATCCCTTTGTGCACAACACTATTACTTACAGCACATACAATCACAAGTAGATGTCCAGCGACAGCTGCAGAAGTAATATTTCTAATATAAAATCAATCAATCTGCCTAGCCTTTTCCCAACTATGTTGGCATCGGCTTCCAGTCTAACCGGATGCAGCTGAATACCAGTATTTTACGTGGAGCGACTGCCTATCTGACCTCCACAACCCAATTACTGGGTAATACGATACCCCTTGGTAAGACTGGTTGTCAGACTTTCGGGCTTCTAAATACCCGTAACGACTGTCAAAGATCCACGAATTGCAGCCGAGACCAACGGCTTAACGTGTTTTCCGAGGCACGGAGGAGTCTCAGTATGTAAAGATGGTCATCCGGCACGGAGCACGGTGCAAGCGTAGCTTAACCTGATGGAACAACCCGTACGGCTGTTATTACTTAGCTACGAGCTCCTCCAATATTTCTAATATAATCTCTCAATATTTGGATCTTCACTGGGTGTACGAGCACATATTTTATGTTATTGTCGTGAAATTCTTAGTTAAAAACATTCTTGATTTTTTTTGTATTTCCTAGTCAATTGCTATATTTATATAGTTGTATGCTTGTCTACTCTGATCGATGCCAAACATTTTGGCCTTCGGGTCGTTGAAATCAACGGAGTAGGTAAGTAAGGAGATCCCGAAACGATCAATCGCAATTGATCAATTGCCATCCATTTCTGTTGTAGTGCCTAATATTGTCGGTCGCTTCATTTGCATTTGGTAGACGATCAATTTATTTTTTATTTTTACATCTATCTAGATCCAGTACAAAATTATTATTTTTATTTTTTATATCTTTATTGTATTTAATTATATTTTGATTACTAGTTTATTTATTTATAAGTATACAAATTATCAATTAGGTATGTTGAAACTGTTTGTACTCACCGTCACTTGTCTCTACAGGTTCATTAGAAAACCAGCGTCAGGCAGCATCTGTCTGGCATTAATGCTGAAATGAACCTTTTTGGCGCAGCCGTGAGGCACACACTTTTGTTTTAAAACATTATTTTAATTTTTTTTTTCTTTTGTTTTTGTGTTTCACGAAGTGTGTCCAAATAAACGTTTTTCTTTCTTTTTTTTTTTTTAATTTGCGCATCAATGTGTAGTAATCACGTAATAATTAACTTTGTTAACTCGAACAAATACGCGAACAAAACGAAGTCAAACATTCGTAATAACACGTTTTTAACAACAATGGTCATTTAAAATACCATAAAAAATCCTTCATGTCCTAATTGCGTTTTTATCCTCACCCACGAAGCGTGACGCTGTCCAAATCTCACTAATAATGACAATGATTGCAAAAACCACTTTAACTTTACCACCAGCAAATACTATATCGACCCTTATTTTGAAAGTGGTAAGGTCTTTGGTTGTCAGAGAGTCTTGGTAGACGTAAGTTGGTTTAAACGGCATGATATGGGCCAAGGAAATTGAGCTTGTATATCTTGCGTGTTGATAATTTTCTTGGAAACAGATTTTCTGAGCGTATTACGGATTACATTGTAATTTGTTAATGTTGGTTTGTAGTTTTGTAATATTTACCTAGAGTTCTGAAACAGAAAAACGCAAGTTTGCCGTCATTACCTAGGCAGTAAGATAAACGGTGTTTTGATTGGACGCTGTTACAAATGGGTAGTCAAATCATTACTTTTTTACACAAAAGTATGCTTATTAAATAAAATGCTTTGCATTCTTAAAATGTTTTTTTGACGAATTGTTTTTAAATGTGCATGGTACGATTCTGAACTGTAAACATAATTTTAGATAGGTACATTTTCTCAATAAATGTACCGAAGTAAAAATTTTTACTTCGGTACATTTACTGAGAAATTGTTTCTTAAAAAAATTATATTTATATTTCAGAATCGTACCTTGCACATCTATCAACAATTCGGCCAAAAAATATTATAAGAATGCAAAGAATTTTATTTAAAAAACGTACTTTTGTGTAAAAAAGTAATGATTTGACTACCCATTTGTAACAGCGTCCTTAAGAGGGCTGTCGTATTTTGTCACCTCTCAGCGAGAGAGGTGAAGATGCTTTATTGAAAAATGTAATCAATTAAAGGACTAGTAAATAATGTTAATTTATATTGGTAACTATTAAAAACACATTTCTGTTGTGGCATTAATTTAACTCAAGTCAAAAACAGATAATACTTTTTTAACTGAGTTTATTAGATAACACAATAGAAATGTGTTTTAATAATTAGGTATCTATTAAATTAACATTGTTTACAAGTCTTTTTATTGATTAAATTTTTCACAAAAGCAACTTTTCATTTAACAATCTTAAAAATTTGGTCCCGTATGATTGAGAGAGGTGACAAAATGCGACTGCCCTTTTAAGTCTTGTCTTCTGTATTGCTCACTAGATAATTCATCCTTTGTCTATCGACCCTTGATAGAAAATACGGGTTCGTAATAAAAAGTAAGTTCAAAAACTAAAACCCGACAACTGAAAAATCACTCTCGCCGCGGTCGGTCTGTAACCAATTAAATTAATATTATTTACCTCCACTTTTACTTGTTTTTAACAATTTAAACATATTTATTTACTTAAACAATATGACATATATACATATTAGTAATGTGCTCGTCAAGACCTTTCTTTTGATACCAAACATGTTATTATTATCTCAATTTTTTTTTAGTGGTCTGTAATTTACGTGTAAAGTCCACCATATTAAATTTAGAGAAAAATTATATAGCCTATGTCACTCGGACCATTATTACGAATCTATTGATACCTCATTCATTAAAATCGGTTCAGTAATTTAGGCGCTACGGTGGAACACACGTAAATACATACTTATATACAATACATACATAGACTGCTAAAATCATAACCCTTCCTTCTGGCTTTGCCGTAGTCGGGTAAAGAAAGCAATTTCACAGTTTTACTTGAACACAAAAATCTAAGGAAAGTACTTTGTTATTATTTGTGATGCTGCTGATGTACTATCCCATAACAAAACAATATAGAAAAATCAATGAAAAAGTAATCTCGCTTATAAGTCCTATTACATAACATTGCAAATTGTGCGTGAATTTATTTTTATCAATCTGTCTGCCTTTTCCCAATTACGTTGGGGTCGACTCCAGTCTAACCGAATGCAGCTGATGAATACCTGTTTTTACATGGAGCGACTGCCTATCTCACCTCCACAACCTAGTTACTGGGTAACACGATATCCATTGGTAAGACTGGTCGTCAGACTTTCGGGCTTCTCACTACCTTAACGACTCTTAGAGATCTAAGAATTACAGCCGGGTCCAATGGCTTTAAATACTTTTCGAAGCATAGAGAGGTCTCTCTAGACAGCAGGCCCATCCACGAATAGACCGCGGCAAGCATTCGTTGGACCCATTCGGCTGTTATCCCTTTACACACATAATAACATAACCAAGCCGACAAGACACTCGTCAATTATTTTTTATCAAAAAGACCTTGCAACTATAGTTGCATACAAAAGCGCATAATGCTGCATTGTTTATGCCAATTTGAATGCATTACACTAATCGTCGCAGTCAGTTAGGGCAGCGATTCTTAAACTGTTGGTCTATCACACTATTATAAAGGCGAAAGTTTGTGAGTGAGTGTGTGTTTGTTATTTCTTCACGCTCAAACGGCTGGACCGATTTGGATGATGTTTTGTTTGCAGATAGGTTATACCCTGAATTAACACATAGGCTACTTTTTATCACGGTCTACGCGGGTGAAACCGCGGGGCGCAGCTATAGTTCTGTATAAATCTCACCGTGAAAACTTAGGTGAAGTAATCTGTCAGTTACTCGTATAGTGTCAATCCCTATGATACTTAGCTCACTTACGCTAGCTACTACTTAGTAGCTAGCGTACGTGTCGGCCTACCGAGTAGCTGCAGTGCAGTAACTCGCATTGTGTGGACGTATAATACGAGTTACTCGCACTTGCAAGTTGGACAGTAGCTCGCAACCGAGTAACATCACATCACTCGCATCATTTGGAAGCTTTAGGCAGTAGCACGCCATTAAGTCGCAAGAGACCAGGCAGGTGCCTAGTCTCTTGAGAGTAGCTACTCTCATAATGAAAATAGCCAAGGCAAGCCGAGCTACTGACATGCGAGTACACAGAGCGAGCAGCTGTCTACTGTGTAGTCAGCAGCTCGCACTGTGTCAACCAGCTATGAGTTTTCACGTGAGATTTTAGAGATTAGACGAGTTGTGTTTGAGAAGATAATATAGTCTAATGGATTAAGCTCCGTGAAACCTAGGCGAGATTTAATGTCAAATTAATCAAAAACGACATAAAGATATTGAAATTTTTATTTGGTTTTCGGTACCCCGTCCATCCAGGCGAAATTTAAATTTTCTTACGTTTTATACAATTCGCAGGACAATGCGAGTTGATCGCGACCATAACAAACATGTATCTATGTATAGAATTTATCATTACAACTCATTAAATAACATTACAGTTCATATTACCCTACTGAATGACTATTTCATGAAAATATGACATTTGAGGCTAATTTTGACTATCTGCAATAAACCAGAAGCTTGCTCCCAGCTTATTCAGACATATTATGCGTTCACCTAAACATTGTGTGCATGCATTTACCTAAACATCTACATCGCCACATGTGAACTACGCATTACACTGACGTCACGCAAAATCCTGCATCGCGCAATCAGAGTTTACCGGGCGGCTAGCATATACAACGTGTCGTTTTGCATCCTCTTCAAATTTAAGGGTGTGCTATAAGTAGTCCATCAAACCGAACAACTTTTTCCATGGCACCAACATAGTAATCGCGAAAAAATAATCAGCCGTCCCATACATTTGCGTCGAGTAGCTATCGAAGTTTTTTATGGGACAGTTGATTTTTTTTTCGCGATAACGATATTGGTCCCATAGAGAAAGTTGTTCGGTTTGATGTTCTGTATCACATTCTGAAATTTGAGAAGGATGCAAAACGACTCGTTGTATACAACGTCCCGACATCAACCGTGGGGCAGTTGCCCACCAGGCACGACAGACACACGGTCGGAGGATCCTCCTTTTTCTATGGAGGATGAGTGAACTTTACACCCTGTTCCTCATACTTCCATAATTGTTTGGAAAGGCTTATGTTACTGGGTCGGGTGGAAGAGAAGTGCGCTCAAAGCAGAGCACCGGCAAGATGGTCAGACGCAATCAAGAAGGCTGTTGGAGGCAGCATTTACCGAGCGGTCCACACTACAGAAGACCGCATTAATTGGAGACTGGAGACGCGTCGTATGTGGTCGCGATCCTCAGCATTGAGGGAACGACGAAGAAACTAGCTTACCTTTGTTTCAAGTTTTGAAGAATGGACTGCAAGAGGAACTTTGACAACCACTGGTACATTACAAACTAAATTATGTTGAGTTGTGATGTATGGTAATTAAAGTCGTTGTGGAAACTTCCTATGTAAAAACTGTTAGTTTGTATGTACATATGTATGTAGCTTTTATTAGTTCAGTAATCGAGTTATGAGTTATTAATGCTGGTTTATAAATGGCTCCGCTAATGTATGTCAATGAAGATAATCTGCGAATTAAATTATGGGTCGATGGCTCGTGGCTAAACTACTTAAGATATTTTCATGATTTTTTTTGTCCGAATAGACTATTATATCACCTATAATTATATCTGTGACTTTTTGAAATATGTATTTATATTTTCGTTACTAAAGCTTGCTTGTGGCTAAGTAATATATAACAGCCGCACGAGTCGATCGATCAGGTCATGTCAGGTCTACGCTTGCCGCGGTGGGTCCGTGGATGGGTGACCATCTTTACATACCAAGACCCCTCCGTGCCTCGGAAAACACGTTAAGTCGTTTTTCCCGGCTGTCATTCTTGGATCATTGACAGTCGTTACGCGTCGTCAGAAGCCCGAAAGTCTGACAACGAGTCTTACCAAGGGGTATCGTATTACCCAGTACTGAGTTGTGGAGGTCAGATAGGCAGTCGCTCCATGTAAAATACTGGTATTCAACTGCACCCGGTTAGACTGGAAGCCAACCCCAACGTAGTTGGGAAAAGGCTAGGGAGATGATGATTTTCGTTACTAAAAAGAGATACTCGGCCTATAGAGCCGAACGGATCGGCCATGCAGCGAAAACGCACCGCCCAGAGAGAAGTATTTTGTTATTCCAACTGTGTACAATGAAGAATAGGTATATTTACTTCATTATATAACTTTATAGGAACTTACGTAAGTCTATTTTATAGGTAAACTAAGCTTTTCTGTAGTCTTCTTTGTGTTGCTGTGAATTAGCATACATGTCACATACAAGGACATCTTTGATCTTTTTATCGGATAATATGCGTATTTTGCTGTAGGTAGGTAATAAGTAGGTGTAAGTACCTAATAATAGTAGGTATATTACGCTTTGAACTTTGAAGAATTTACTATGATAATTTCAATACTTTTCTGTGAGCTATGTATTGAGATTCATCTGTGTGTGAAAAATATTAGGTCTTTACCTATGAAATTGCCGTTCTGCAGTACTGGCCATTTCAAATCGAAATAATTTTTGTTTGGCTAAGAATTCTAATTTCAAATTAATTTTATTTTAAAAACATGGATTTTTTTTTTCCAAAAGTAGTCATTTGTTTATTGATTAGTGTTACATTTTCATCGCATTTCAATCTTTTTCGTCATCATGGATACGTTAAAAATTCGAGTAATTATGGAATATGAGTACCGTCGTGGCAGCAACGCGGCACAAGCGGCACGCAACATCAACGACGTTTACGGAGCTAACACTACAAACCAACGCACCACTTGTTATTGGTTTGCTCGGTTCCGTTCTGGAAATTTCGACCTGAAAAATGAACCTCGCGGTCGTCCGAAGTCTTTGGTCGACAATGACGAATTAAAGGCGATTGTGGAACAACTGCCTATTGTCAGCAAATATAATATTATCGCAGCCACTTAAAATATACCATATACCTAAAATCTACCATATATTTGTAAATAATTTCAATTCCCAGGGACCAGTGTTATTGGGTTTTTCGATCATCAACTTCTCAGTAGCAGCCCGGAGTCTGGATTTGTGCCCGGTTGATGGCAATATTAGGCTCGCCATAATAATGTATATCTGACTTGAACATAACTAACGAAATGTCGATGTCGGTGTGACATCTCTGCCCAACCCTTCGAGTAATGCAGGCTTGATGTTGTAAGGCGAGTATAGCTGCTAACAGTGACAGTGCCACCATCGAGAAAAAGAAATAAGCCAGGAGCAAAGAGTAGTAAGGAGGAGGAGGAGGAGTAATGTTGTTTTTTTTGATACAAAAATTCTAGAACATCTGACTAAAATGTGTGGATAGGAAATTTCAAAACGTTCCATATCTTCCGTTGCCGGTTACAGACTTATAATTTTTATTCAATAATGGCGTTGCAGGAGCTCGTAGGCTAAGTAATAACAGCCGCACGGGTCGATCCATCAGGTTAAGCTACGCTTGCCAGGGTCGGTCCGTGGATGGGTGACCATCTTTACATACCGAGACTCCTCCGTGCCTCGGAAAGCACGTTAAGCCGTTGATCCCGGCTGTGATACGTGGATCTTTGACAGTCGTTACGGGTCGTCAGAAGCCCGAAAGTCTGACAACCAGCCTTGCCATGGTGTATCATATTACCCAGTTAATGGGTCGTGGAGGTCAGATAGGAAGTCGCTCCATGTAAAATACTGGTATTCAGCTGCATCCAGTTAGACTGGAAGCCGACCCCAACATAATTGGGAACAGGCTAGGCAGATTGATTGGCGTTGCTGGTTACTAGCTATACTCGCCTTAACCCGTCGCGCGCTAATTAGCAGACACAATTGAAATTCTATTGTTATCTGTACACATGGTGTGCAATCGACATTTTAAGAGTTAATAAGATTTTCGGGTTCGATTTTTATGTTCGTGGAAAGTTAGCGTTCGCTGGTCATTGACACATTTGCCAAAGGACAGAGATTCTAAGATTGAAGGAATGTCGGTTTTAACACTTCACTACATAAATAATTATCATAAAATGCTTAAAGGGTTTAATGTCCTCAGTTTTTTGTGACCGTATAATTGCAATTTCAGACCCGATAGATTTAACCAAATTCTCAAAAAAATATTTTAATGAACGGTCTGGTTACATATAGGTACCTGCTAGTAAAATGAAGAGGTAGGTACAAAAAGAAACGTGTCCACTTGATTGATTTGGAGAATCTTGAAAGTCATTAAATTTGTTAGTAGCAGCCCGGAGTCTGGCTCGCCCCCTATAACCTACTTAATCACAACTGGCGAAATGTGAGTGTACTACAGATACACATCTGCCCAACCTTTTGAGAATTACAGTCGTGATGTTATGTGTTAATTTTTAAGCTTTTTTGGTATACTGCAGGAACAGACAAGAAATTCACTTTTGGTCGAGGAATGGACCGTACGCCTGATGAAATTTAATAGCAAGAACATTCCCTGCGTTAAAGCCTTCTCGGTTCAAACTTTACGGTCAAGAGTTTCGCTCCCCATATTTATAAGGTGGTGCTATAAAAGATATTTTAAAGTGTGCATAATATTGTTGTACTCATAATGGTTTTAGAATCATTACTATCAACTTTTGCTATTAGATTAGGTTAGGTGGCTACTCTAAACACTTATACTCGTAGTCTGCCCATTTCTTTTTATCTCCGCAACTATAATTCACGAATCCAGTGTTCTATAGAATAAGCATACGCATCAGCCTATAATGTTTCCACTGCTGAGACACAGGCTCCTCTCTGTGAGTGGGAATGAGCCGTAATCCACCACGCGGGCCCAGTGCGGGTTGGTAGATGTCAAATGTCTTCGAATATTTGGTTCTAGGACATGCCGGTTGCCTCACGATGTTTTTCTTCACCGTTTTGAGAGCAGTGGTGATGAAATAATTTTCATATAGTAAAGCGTTTGTCAGGGTTCCAACCCACGACCTACAACTTTAAGCCATGGTCTTTACCACTGGGCCACCACTGCTCTCTACGTCTCTTTATATCCTGATTTCCTAGTCCTACACCGTCTTTTGTCTTCCCCACAAGTGCATGACTCAACGCAGGGGAATGGATACTCAATAGCGTTTATCGGTAGGTTAACAACCCGTCATTACCTGCACACTTTATTTCTAACCCTTTAGCTGTTCAATTGCGTCGGTAAAATTACTTATTTCAGTGTTGAAGTTACGTGTATAGTGTAATTGAATGACATTGTTTTATTTGATAGAGCCTATAATACTTCTTAGCAAAAGGAACAGGGGAAGATAATACAAAACATGCGACGAACAGCGGGTCCAATTTGTAGAATTTGTAGAGTCTTTGGCAACAGGCACAAGGACTAAGAGACATTTTGTAAACAACTAGTGAAAATTGTAGAAGAGTTGCGAAAGATAGGAATCAGTGGAAGTTGTTAAAGGAGGCCTTTGCTAAGAGGCACAGTGAACTAAAAGGCATTTTGTAAACAACTACTGATTATGCAACAACGGAAAAAAAATATTCATAATTTAAGGAGTTGCTAAGCTGAAAACCAGGGCTTAGCAACCCACTAGGACCTGCTGACTTAAAACTTTTCATTCCGGTATTAAAGCTTTGTGTGTGAACCACTACTACTAGCTGTAATAGAAATAAAGAAAGGAAGAAAAAACGTTTACTTGGACACAGTTCGTGAAACACAAAACACGAAAAACAATAGAAAAAAAAAAACAATGTGAAAATAATGTTTAAAATCTGCCTAGCTTTTTCCCAACTCTGTTGGGGTCGGCTTCCAGTATATTACATGGAGCGACTGCCCATCTGACCTCCACAACCCAGTTACTGGTAAATACGATACCCCTTGGTAAGACTGGTTGTCAGACTTTCGGGCTTCTGACAACCGTAACGACTGTCAAAAATCTACGAAAGACAGCCGGGACCGGGCTTAACGTGCTTTTCAAGGCACGGAGGAGTCTTGGTATGTCAAGATGGGCACCCATCCGACCGACCCCGGCAAGCGTAGCTTAACCTGAGCGATCGACTGGTGCGGCTTTTAATACTTAGCCACGAGCTCCTCTACTAAACTACTAGCTGTAATACTGGAGACAATAAACTTTTATTCTATTCTATTCTAATAAATTAAACTTTATATCTACGACGATTCTAGTCTGCATCGAAAATTCAATCAAATATATTCAATAGTCTAATCACTACAGCTACTTGTCTGATCGACAAAATCTATACCGTACCTAGTATTTAGTTTGTGGGCAAAATTTACTTTTTTACCCGACTACGGCAAGGCCAAAAGTAAGGGTTATGATTTTAGTAGTCTATGTATTTATGTAACAGAGGAGCTCGTGGCTAAGTAATAACAGCCGCACGGGTCGATCCATCAGGTGACCATCTTTACATACCGAGACTGCTTCGTGCCTCGGAAATTACGTTAAGCCGTTGGTCCCGGCTGTCATTCGTGGACCTTTGACAGTCGTTACGGGTCGTCAGAAGCCCGAAAGTCTGACAATCAGTCTTACCAAGGGGTATCGTATTACCCAGTTAATGGGTTGTGGAGGTCAGATAGGCAGTCGCTCCTTGTAAAATAATGGTATTCAGCTGCATCCGGTTAGACTGGAAGCCGACCCCAACATAGTTGGGAAAAGGCTAGGCAGATTCATTGATGTATTTATGTAACTATGTGTTAATGATGTTGACTATTATGGAGCGGGCTCGCTGGCGGGATGTTCATGAGGAGGTGCGTAGAGATGTATGTAGGCGCAGCGAATAAAATAACACTTCTTCAGAGTGAATAAAACACTACTTCTTCAGAGGGTTTCTTCTTTATTTTCCTTTCTTGTTGCTCGTAATACTGCTGGATTCGGAATGCCTGACCACAGAAACTTGCCCCTTTTTATAGAAAGCGCCGACCAATCAGAACACTTCAATTTTGCACACGGCACTAATCATTTTACTCTCGACCAATCAGAGCGCTTCAATGGTGCACACGGCACTAATGTGACTTTGGTATGGGAAACTAACTTTGGCTGTTTTCTGTGATAAAACATCCCTTACAATGTTTGCCTTAATTTCTAAACATAGGAATGGACTTATTTTAGCTATATACAAAAAACTGTATCAATAAAACTTAATTTAAGCCTTAAAAATTACAAAAATCCAAAACGGTTCTCTTTAAGGTAAAGTTCCTTGGTTCTTAAGCTCTCGGTATCATTTGGTACAGGTGGCGCCGCCAAGTGTTAAGAATGTGAAACAATTTAATATCTTGTTTTTACCGCAGAACAATATTTTACCTATGATTTTCTATCTTATTTAATGCGTACAATGAAAATCTAAAATTAACTAATTAAAATAGAATTACGTATCGTCGCTAACACTATGTATATAATATGTATTTACGTGTGTTCCACCGTAGAGCCTAAATTACTGAACCGATTTTAATTAACCCGTCGCGCGCCAATTAGCAGACACAATTGAAATTCTATTGTTATCTGTACACATGGTGTACAATCGACATTTTAAGAGTTAATGAGGTATCAGTAGATTCGTAATAATGGTCCGGGTGACATAGGCTATATAAATTCTCCCTGGACTTTACACGTAAATTTCTGACCACGGAAAAATTTTATCGACATAATAATGACATGTTTGGTATCAAAAGAAAGGTATTGACGAGCACAATACAATTATGTATATATGTCATATTGTTTAAGAAAAAAAATATGTTTAAATTGTTAATAATCAGTAAAAGAGGAGATTGGTTACAGACCGATTGCGGCGAGCGTGATTTTTCAGTAGTCGGGTTTTAGTTTTTGAACTTACTTTTTTTTTATTTCCATGTTAGGATTCATTTTTGGTAGTTCCAAAACATTATTATGCATTAGTATCGGCCTTGTTTTCATTTATTGTCGTAATGGCTCCTCCACATTGCTTACATAATAACACTAATTAGACAAACCTAAAGGATTTTTTAATTATAAAGCTATGACTGATTTTGATAAGACCACTTATGTACTTATCAACCGCAGTCACATAACTAACATAACAGCAAAGAAACATGACTCACTGAATCACAGCTTTTCAAGCTGATGAAATTTTCAAAACGACATCACTATCAATATTAACCCTTATCCACTTTACCCTAAGGTTGGTTTTTGTTTGTAGGAACAAGATACTGATGAAATGAACGTGTTCCTTTACATAGATGATTCATCATTGATCATTGTGGGTGTGGCTTTGACAGGTTGAACCATGAGAAAAGATTTGGCAGTTTGAGTATGATTCTTAGTAGTAAAATTGGTTGCGGTAATTTGTTTTCTAGGTGATTAAGAAATGCCTTTTAATTTTGTATTAATTGTAATTGGTTTAGTAGGCCGCAATGGTATGATCACGTGAAAAGGAGGCCACCTGAATACGAAGGGAATTTGCCGCTACAGCTTTCCATTCCCAGTCCAAGACCCAGAGGCAGAACAAGGTGGAAAGCTGTAGTGCTGAAGGACATGAAAGAAAAAAGGCCGAAGACGATGTCGAGGATACAGCGAAATGGAAGAGAAAGACCAGGAAGGCTGACCCCACCATGCACCATGTGGAATACATCCGGTCAGCCAGAAAGGGAGAGAGATAGAGGTTTACTATAGTTTCAAGTTAGATAGGTGTAAAACAACGTGTTCTTGATTGTTGTCAAAATAAATGAATCTGTGAAGCTTTCTCTTTGCTCTACAATTTGCCTCTTCTGAACCAGAATACAAATCCAATCCAGGATTGTCCTAAAAACAAAACGTATACACACGGCTAAATATCAAACTAAAAATTACCAGTACAAGCTGAAGTCTCATTGTACGGAAATCCTATACAATGCGAGATCAGCTTATACTGGAAATATATAGTTTGATATGCAGCCAGGCGTCTGTACGTTGAAGCGACGATCATACAAAGTTATTTTGCCTACATATTATGTTTAAGATGCACTAAATGACCCATATTTTTACTAGCTTCAAAGCTATTGCATGATACCATCATCCTTTTACAGACAGGCGCGACGCGACTTTGTTAGAACAATTTATATGAAAACTTCCAGAATCGCGTCGCACCGTTGCGTCGCCCCTGTCTGTGGGAGCCTAAGGGGGATGCGCTAAGGTAGCCCGCGAAATTTAAATTTTCTTACGTTTTTTGCAATTTGCAGGTCAGTGTCAGATTGTATGTTGATTAAAATTGCAATCACTAAAATCAGCAATACAACTCCATAAGTTAGACCTCAAATCTCATGATTTTATGAAATAGTTATTCAATAGTGTAATATGAACTTAGATAGTTGTATTGATGATTTTTATTACTATAAGTCTATAAATAAATATTTGATACAGCCGCGAATCATATTTACATCAACATACTTACAACTTAATACTGACTTGCAAATTGCAAAATCTGTAAGAAATTTTGAATTTCGCGGGCTACTCTGGCGCTTCGCCTTAAGCCTCTATAAATAATAAAATAATAAAATGTTTATTTGTACACCGTAATAACATTCATAAGGACATAAGAATTAAAGATTTGTTGTACAATAGAGAACTGATGCCTCCTATACTAGGCCAAAAGCCATGGAGCATGGATTTAGGAGCCATGTTCCTCCAGATATGATAAGCATACACGTACTAAGTGACATGCAAGTAGTTATTGAAATAATAAAATAAAATTAAACAATGAACTAATTTAAATAGGTACAATATTAATCTAGAACACAATTGTAATAAGATTCTCGGTTTTGTCATAACCAATTAGTCAGTTTGATTTTAACTTCGTGTCTAGTTAGAGAGTATATGGGTACATGGGTAATGGGTATATGGGTAATGCCATAATGACTATAAACCCCCGTTCGGACGGGCGTAATAAAATCGCGGCGGGATTTTATAGCGCACTGGATTTTCAACGCTGTGCTTAGTGCCGAGAGTGCAAATTCCAACAGTGTTTTTTTGACGCGCTAGAATGTACTCTGTTATTGTTAAGTTGGATTCTCAACGCTCGGCTCAACAACGAGAGTTGAAAATCCAGTGCGCTATAAAATCCCGCCGCGATTTTATTACGCCCGTCCGAACGGGGGTTAACTATGTATTAATAAAACAAAGTAAATATTGACAACAAAAAACTGCTTTGCCCACTCGGGTCAAGAAATTAACACCTGAATACTATTTAGAAGACAGGTTGATGATTCATCAACTGATAATAATAAAAATATAATATTTAATTTGGTCAACGTGACCTGTTTGCTAATCTGACCGTTTGCACTGATGGCACTGACTGATGTAACCGGCACATGGTAACGGGTTCCAAATGTGGTTGCAAAAAACGTAAACAATGATTCACTGTCGTATTAGTGGGTTGCCAACAAGTTTGGTAATGGTTACTATGGAAGGTGGAAGTGGGAAAACGACTCATCTTTTTATTTTGAGCTTAAATACGTAAGAGATTTTAAAGACAAGGAAAGTCTACTCATAGATTGTACGGTCAGCAACAGAAGTCCGTTAACACTGCTACTTTTTGACATCAACTATATTAACACAAAATGATTCGATAAACTGTTTTTTTTTTCGTTCTGTTAAGAGTTCTTAAAATTTTAAGTACTTCTGTTCCGATTTGAATTAAAAAACTGCAAGTGTTAATCGACTTTTGTTGCTGACTGTACCTACAAGCAGATTCACTAAATTTATTAAGTTAGCTTTGAAAAATTTCTTCCTTTATGTAGTGAAGATAACATCAAGCAAGCTATCTTCTATCTTAAATAAAAAGAGAAGTCGTGAACTCCTGACTCAATGACTGACTGACTCATCGACGCCCAGACCAAACCATTGAACCTATAGTATAGTTAAAATCTCGCTGCAGACTTGGTCGTAATCATAATCGGAGTAGGCATGTGCGCTAATTGCGCGCGCTCAAGGCCATTATCGATAATAGAATCATTAAGGTTATCACGTAAACATACTGCATTCATTAAGTATGCAGGGTAACTAATGAGTATATTTAATATGCTTTGTAGTAAATTTGGTAATAAAATAAAAAATGAGTATTTATTTCTATCACCCATTTATAAATATATAAAACTATCGATATCACTCATCGACTGCAGGACTACGTGTGGGCGTGGCCTGCCCATAAGGCCCGTGAGTGGGAAAGAGAGCGAAACACTCGATTGATTTATGACTGAGTCTGCAGCGAGATTTTAACTATACTATAGAAAGCTGAAATTTTGCACAGAGGTTACCTTTATAATGTAGACAAGGAATAATAAAAATATTATTATAGATAAAGGATTTCCCGGTAGTACGTACCTGTGGGATACTTTCCGACATCCACGCGGGCAAAGCCGCGGGCAACCGCTAGTATAACATTAATAGCATCAGCTAATAACAACAACCTATGATTTCAAGTTCTTCATCAAGCATGGTTATTATGGCTATGTTTTCTACATTTTGAAGACCCATGTCCACGGCTACGCTGGAACTGAGCCAAGCTTCCCACGTAGACATCTGTAAAGACATTACTTTATACAGGGTCAAATTAAATTAGCTAGCGAAACTCTGCAGACGTGATGGTTATTAAAACATGATATTTAAACATGATAAAATTAAAAAGAAATGAATTTGATTATGTATTTTTTGGGGTCATTAACCACCAATTGTGTATTCATTTAAAATATCTGTTTTGTGTAAACTTCACAGACGTGATGGGTAGGTATGGATATCTCAACACGATTAAACAAATTTCAAGTCACACTTCAAGTCAACACTACTAGCGGTCTTTGACCCCAAAAAAAAATCATCAAATATTTTTATTTTTTCGTGTTTAGATATCAACCATCACGTCTGCGGAGTATCTCTAGCTAATTTAATTTGAATGTATACCACACCACTACCTGGACACTTCTGGAAATTCAAGTCCGCGATAAGCTGTGAGTTAAAACTTCAGGCGCCACAACTAACTTGTTTGAGTCATCGTGTCTGAAATTATTACCTTATGTATTCGAAATAAAATGTAATGTACATAGTGCCTGCAGGCAACAATGTAAGGCGTTATCTGACGTGTAATTAATTACTGACACAAATAGGTAGAAGAAAAACCATTCTAAATATGAACGCCCCTCCACAAAACGTGATTATTTCTATGTGTGAGAGAAAATACTTCACTTTACTTGTGTGCGTGCGGCGACTTTACTTTAAACATGGACTCGTCGCCGCACTTAGACGTCAACTAATCGTGCGATCAGTCCAGGTACTAGCATTATACAGCGGGTAGCGCGCGCTTTGTATGGAAAGATACGTTCGCTTCGTCGCGCGTTCGTGTCATTTATACACTAGTTGACCGACAAATCCGGCTGTTCGGCGTTTGGGCAAATCGGTGAATATACGCAATAAGCCGACGTATGCACGGACGTAAAAATATCGCGGCGGGATTTTATCGCGCACTGGATTTTCAACTCTAGTTGTTTAGCCGAGCATTCAGAAACCAACTTAACAACAACAGAGTGCATTCTAGCGTGTTGAAAAAACACACTGTTGGATTATCAACTCTCAACGCTAAGTAGAGCGTTGAAAATCCAGTGCGCAAAACAAAATCGCCGCGATATTTTTACGTCCGTGCGAACGTCGACTTACTTTCTCAACTGGCGGTTCAATGGTAAGGTTAGCCTGCCAGTGAGTGTAGACGGATGCAGTGAGTCGGTAGGTATAGCAAACTTATTAAAAGACCATTTTAAAGTTGAATCGCCGCTAGTGACTAATGCTGCAGAGCCGGATGCTGTTTTGGTCACTACCCGTGAGAAACCTATAGGATTCACTAGTAAAAACGTTGAAGTAATTATCAAAAACATGAAAAGAGGAAAATCTCCGGGTAGTGACAAACTCAGCATTGAACACTTGCAGAATGCTGGGAAACATCTTTTTCGTGTTCTGGCCTTGCTCTTTACCTTTTGTATACGCCACTCTTACGTGCCTTCTGTATTGACTCAAACTATAGTGGTACCAATTGTTAAAAATGTCACGGGGGATGTGACGGATAAGAGCAATTACAGACCTATCTCCCTAGCGAATGTAATCGCGAAGGTCTTCGACGGTCTATTGGATGCACAGCTTGATAAACATGTTACACTGCACGATGCTCAATTTGGCTTTCGCAAATCTTTATCAACTGAAAGTGCTATTTTAACCCTAAAACACACGGTCTCGTATTATGTTGATAGGAAAACACCCATATACGTGTGTTTCCTGGATTTGTCGAGGGCATTCGATCTAGTGGATTATGGTACACTCTGGGCTAAACTTGGAAAGACTGGGGCGCCCCCTGAACTTGTCAACATCTTTTCACACTGGTATAAACATCAAAAAAATTACGTGAAATGGGGAAACGTACAGTCTGATGAATATACACTGGAGTGTGGTGTGAGGCAGGGGGGCCTATCCTCTCCGAGACTTTTTAACCTCTATGTCAATCAGCTGATCGAGGAACTCAGTAGTACTCATGTCGGATGTCACATAGACAATGTGTGCGTTAATAACATCAGCTACGCGGATGACATGGTGCTGCTGAGTCCCTCGGTTGGTGGCTTGAGAGAACTTCTCCGTATATGTGAGTCATATGCTGGAGTGAACGGCCTGAGGTATAACGAGAAGAAAAGTGAGTATATGCTTATTAGTGGGAAAAACAAAAAACCGGAGCATATACCACCTGTATATCTGAACGGTGTACCTTTGGGTCGTGTATCCCAGGTCAAGTATCTAGGTCACATTATGACCGAAACTCTGTGTGATGACGCAGATATTGAGAGGGAGCGAAGGGCATTGTCGGTCCGGGCTAATATGTTGGTACATAGGTTTGCGAGGTGTACAGCAGAAGTGAAAGTAACACTGTATAGAGCATACTGTCAAAGCTTTTACACCAGCGCCTTATGGGTCAACTATACGCAGCGGGCCTACAATGCTCTTCGTGTGCAATATAATAACGCCTTCAGGATTCTTGTGCGGCTGCCCCGATTTTGCAGCGCCTCGGGCATGTTTGCTGATGCGAGGGTAGATGACTTTTTTGCAGTAATGCGCAAAAAGTCATTTTCACTAATACGCCGAATTCGGGGCAGCGGTAACGGAATTCTGAGGATGATTGCAGAGAGACCTGAGACCAGTAGTGTGCTGGGGAGATTTCTAGAGTTGCATATTACATGAAATTATTATTAGAATTGAATTAAAATGTATTAATATAGTATACTAACATAGTTATTAAGACCTTTGTTACTAACAAACCTGACATGTATAATTTTGTTAATAATTTTGTTATGGGCTAAATTGCCTGAAATAAATTGATTTTATTTATTTATTTTTTTTTTTTTTTCTAGCAATGTAACTTTTTATCTTCAGTATGACTTTTCAGTAACATCCGAACGAACGATCGATTCGATTCGTACGAACTTACCAAGATTTCTGGCATTCTTTTGAATTCTCGATCAATCGTCTTCGAGCAGAAATCAACATCCTATTCTGTCCTGCGTATACTGTTGATTGTACGTTACAGGAACTGATGGTGGACGTCACTGAAGACGTCAAACTCGTAGCCAAATTCTGGGAAGACTACAAGCATAATCAGCCTATAATGTTCCCACTGCTGGAACACAGGCCTCCTCTATGTGAGAGAGAGAACGGGCTGTAATCTACCACGCGGGCCCAGTGCGGGTTGGTATAATTATGTCACATGTTTTCGAATTTTTGGTTCTAGGACATGCCGGTTTCCTCACGATGTTTTCCTTCACCGTTTTTAAAGCAGTAGTGATGAAATAATTTATATAAAGTAAAGCGCTTATCGGGGTTCGAACCTACCACCTACAACTCGTAAATCGCGGCCATTACAACTGGGCCACTGAGCCACCACTGCCATCTAGAAGCTAAGAAGAAAACAACATAAAGATATATCTTCGTATGTTACTGAAAATTTCAATATGTACCTATACAACATCATTTTTAGTATATGCGAAACCCGATACACGTGTCTAGTATTTTTATGTAAAGAATCTATATACAAAATTTCAAAAGTGTATCATGAAAAATCACAAAGTTATAAGCTTGTTATGTTACCTGGTTGTCCGTACAAAAACATGATCACCACACGGCGCCCGCTGTGCACCCATGCCTAGTGCCGCTATGACCTGCCGTGACTTGTGTTCGTCGCTCGGTGTCCTTAGGTCCATATTGTAACCTTTTTTAAAGATTTTTGGGGCAAAATATAACACGGTATAAAAATGATTGGAATCGTTTCAGTTATTTATTCTGAACAAACTATATTCAGGTTTCGCATATACTAAAAATAATGTTGTATACCACGTGCACTTGCACTGTAATTGAATATCCGTTTTTCCCCGTATTCTGTTATAGTGTTCTCATAAAACAATTTTCAAAGCATATGTCCAATCACTTGTTTAAATAGTAAATACACTTTAGAAGAGAGAGTCCCACTTTTTGTCTGTTTGTCATGATATATTTGTTCTGTAACTATTCTGTGTGATAGGGAGAGTTAAATTGTTTAATTATGGCCCTATAGTGCACCTGTTACTAATGTTGGTACGCACGGCTACAGATCAAGCTATAAATTTCCAGTTTAAGCTGACCTTGCATTGTTTAGGATTTCCTTACGATGAGAGGTCAGTGTAAACTGGAACAGTATAGCTTGATGTGTAGCCGTGTGTACTTATTTGATTTGGGTCGTTGCTCATCATGATGTTATGGTAAAGGCTGATTAATTGATCTGAAGTAAAACACATTTAGAATTAAGTTTTGTGTATTTATTTTATTTTTTATTTCTTATTTATAATTCTCATTGTTTGCTGCACCGTTCGACATCATCACATCCATCATCATCAAGATCACCATCATTAACTCATCACCTCATCATCATCATCAATCATCATCATCCCATCATCACCATCATCAATCCACATCATCATCATCTCTAATCCTGCCGACAAACTGTCTCGCAGTTTGGGAGGTTTCAAAATTTTTGTAAGTGTTTGGTCCAAATAAATGATTTATTTATTTACTTTTTTTTTTTATAACATCAATGCCTGCTATTGTTGAAAACCAGCGCTGTGACTCTGTCTCGCATGGCGTCGTAGCAATGCTGAGCGATGGCCGTTTTGCGTGGATGTGACGCATATTTTCCCTCGACTTGTTCTTTTTGCGTTCTTTCTTTGCGTCATGTTTAGCGCAAATAAACGTATTTTATATATTTATTCTTTGTTTCTTTACACGCTTATTTTGTCTTGAATCCAAAAAATGCAGGATACCTACAAAATAAATGAAAATTATTCCTACTTCAGTTATTTCTACTACGACTAGCGGCTTTAAAATGGAATTGGGCAGGACACTTGGCTAGACGTAGTGATGGCAGGTGAAGCAGAACCCTAATGGAATGGTTGCCGAGAGACGGTAGAAATAGCGTTGGCAAACCATCGACCTGTAGAATATCGCGGGGAAGACCTGGATGGGATTCGCACTGACCAGGGAAGCATGGCACTAAAGAGAGGAGGCCTATAGTCAGTAGTGGGTGGAACAGGGCTGCCAGTGATGGTGATGATGATTCCTACTTACATTAAAATAAAAACAATGTGAGTACATTGAATATATACGGGAAAATCATGACAAATACTGAAAATATTTCGGCAATTTCAATTACTTGTGTTTCTATCAAAGGGCGCCAATTTAATAATAAAATACAATATAAAATAATGCGAAACATTCACAATGCTCTAACTTTGTATTTGTTCTCTGAAAAGGACAAAACATTTTCATCAAACACCACTCAGAACCTACTAATAAAATAGTAATTAAAATTTAGAGCATCACAAAGTCCCATAATTAGTACATTACATTATGAAATATTTTGTTCGCAAAATTAATAATTTATAATGAACGTTTGTAAACCACAATGTTTAGGACAAAAACGTGAATTCAAAGTTTTAATTGTTTTCGCCATGTGAGGTTTCATTAGGTACTAATTGTGTGAGGTATGTCTTAATTGAGGGACCTTTTTGTGCTGTGTTCGGACCTTTGGAATAAGTGCGTTTTAATTTATTGGTTAACATCAAATGAATTGTAGGAAAGGAAGCATTAAAAAGAGAGCAGTTGAAAAGGATCAAACGTAATTAAAAATGGTTTGTATTTTGAATTATTTTTAAGTAAGGAGACTAATCTACTATCTTGGTAATTAATCATGAATTGAATAGGTAAATGAAACTGCAATCACATAGACATTCAATAAAACTGCAAGTTTTTAGGGTTCCGTACCTCAAAAGGAAAAAACGGAACCAATATAGGATCACTCGTGTGTCTGTCTGTCTGTCCGTCTGTCTGTCTGTCTGTCTGTCTGTCTGTTTGTCTGTCTGTCTGTCCGTCTATCACAGCCAATTTGCCCCGAATCTAATGGACCGATTAAGTTGAAATTTGGTAAACATATGAATTTCTGTGACCCAAACACGGACGGGTAAAGTAAATAAATGAATTTTAAATATAGAGGTCACTTTTGGGGGGCAAATAAGAAAATTAAAAAAAAAAGTTTTGCAAACTACACCATGTGGCATGTCAAATGAAAGGGCTTACTATGACAATCTCAAATATATTTTTTTTATAATTTTAAAATAAATTGTTTTGAAGTTATTTAAGAAAATAGACGAAAATTGACCATTCCCCCCCCCCCTTGTCTCCGAAACTACTAAGCCTAAAATTTTGAAAAAAATACAAAAAATAGATCTTTACCTGTAGATTACAAGAAAACCTATAAGAAGTCTGTGGTCTTAAAATAACATGCTAAATCTATCAATATTGTGAGTGTATAGTTTTATTATCTGTGGCTTAACCGGAACTTCACCCGCGCGCCACCGAATGCGAGGGCGCCACACACTGTCTTTCGAAAAGGGCGACCGTTCACATTGTCGCGCGTTGCTACTGGCAAAATATTTAGATTCCTCGAGAATTTCCGTATAAGTGGTTCCTAGAATACTCTGTGAAGGTGGAACTGGTGCTGTGCATGAGGAAAATTGTGTCCCGGGACAGGAACAGGGGGATCCAGAGTCGGTGAGTTCATTTTGTTAAGCCACCATTTTTTTTTTCTTTTAAAATTGTTAAAAACGGGGGCTATCGAAGCCAACATTTTGGTCAATCGAGCCAGGATTTACCGGTTGCGAAGTCAATCCAACTACATATCTATTTATTTACATATATTTCAATTTAAATATCTAATTCACTTCGTATTATGTGTAAAAGCACGCGGCAGCTACTCACACACGCATACATACTCCGTAGTGAAATTCATTTATATCTCGGTTATTAACAAACACACAGATTTAAAACATATTCTAAACCTATTTCTATACACATTGAGTCCTGATCCAACGTTTATTTCAATTACGAGAGCGTTAGTAAAAGTTTTCGTTTTGCAAAATTATTTACGAGTAATTTACCGACGCCGGCCGGCCGCCATTAGTAGGTACTTGTTACATTGTAAGCGATAACCATCATTGGCGATAACGTAGTTTGTTGCAAGATGCCGAACATCAAATTGGATGACGAATATTATGCGTTGGCGCAGCCACATATTACAATAAAAGAAATGTGTTTTGCTAGATTACAGGCCTTATACGATGTTTCGAAAAAAGTTGCGGACAAACCTGAGTTTGCTAGTGAATTTCGGGCACGTTATCAAGACGTACCGCAATGGCGTGAAAAGTTCGAAAATAGTGTTAGTGCTATTACAGTTATAAAGAAGCAATTATATCCCGAATATGTGCCATCTTAAAGAGCTTGACAGCTTTGATACTATATACTATCATGTTAGCGCTATTTATAGCAGTCTTTGTAGTACAGATGATAAGTCGGAAAAGTTAGATAAACCGGTTAAAGTCGAAGATAGCTATGTAAAGCCTAGGTTACCTAAATTAGAACTATTTCCGTTTGATAGTAAACTTGAAAACTGGCCTACATTTCGCGATACATTTCTCAGTTTAATACATAATAATAGTCAAATTGCGAACATTGAAAAATTTTATTATTTACTCTCGGCAGTAAGCGGGTCTGCTTTGACTATCGTGAAGTCTATGCCAGTCACATCAGACAATTATAAGATTGTATGGTCCGCGTTAGAACAACGATATGATAATAAGCGTGCATTAGCAACTAATTACCTTGATAAATTATTCAACTTTAAACCATTATTAAACGAATCTGTATCGGGACTTAACGATTTTTTACAGACATATCAAGAAAACGTTAGGGCCCTACATATGTTAAAGGTCAATGACCTTGCAGGGTTTATGTTGTTTTACATCGCTTTGCGTAATTTGGATCCCATAACGAGGCGTGAATTGGAAAAGGCGTTAGGACATACAGATATACCTACTTATGAGGAATTGATAAAATTTGTGGAAAAATACGTGCGTGTTCTTGAAATGGCGGAGTGTACTGCTGATTCTACGAGAGACAGTCAACCCTCTACTTCAAAGTCAAAAAAGACACAGCGACTGACCTTGTCATCAGCTGTTAGTACAAGTACAGACCAAACTGTTAAGTCAACGAAGTCCAGTGAATGTTTGTATTGTAAAAAGATGCATTCTATTTATCGATGTACCGACTATATCGACCTGACACCGGCACAGCGTCTCGATAAAATTAAACAATTAAAGTTGTGTGAAAATTGTTTACGCGAACATTCGGTCGACGACTGTCCGTCCAAGGTACGATGTACGGTCTGCAAAAAAAAGCATCATCACACACTGCACATAGATTCTGTTGTAAATTCGAATCCTAGTGCAGTAACATTGACGTGCTCAGCTAATGTGACAGTGTTGCTCGGCACCGCTATTGTACACGTCGCAGATTGTTGGGGCCAGTACCACACCGTACGTGTTTTAATTGATAGCGGAGCCATGACGAGCTACATAACTCAAGACTGTGCAAAACGCTTAAACCTGCCACGTCGACAATGTAATTTTGAGCCTATCGGGTTAGGTGGGAATTTAGTTAAGGAGTTCGGGGTGACCACCTGTAACGTCAAACCGCGACACCTACCTGGAGCTAGACCACCACCTCTTAAAGCAGTATTATTTTAATCTTACATGAGTGTGGGAAAGAGATGGAACTAGACGTCCTGTATAGCTCCATCTCTTTCTCACACTGAAGTAACATTAAAATAATACTGCTTTAAGAAGTGGTGGTTGGCCCCCTGGTCCTATACTGCCTACTGATGCGGTCATTGTTTCTAAAATAGTTGGGTGTTTGCCCACAGTGCCATTGCCTGATAAAGTAATAATCGAGTTTCAACATCTGAAGTTGGCAGACCCAGAATTCTATAGGCCCGCGCCGATTGACATGTTGATAGCAGGTGATCTGTTTCCGTACGTATTCGACAGTCAAAAGATTCTTCCACGAGATCACGGGTTACCTGTTGCAATGAGCTCAATATTCGGATATGTCCTAGTCGGTCAAACAGAACTTGGTGCCTGTACCGCGTCAACCGCTACCAGCACTACTCGCGATGAGTCATTCTGTGCATTTTCTGTGAATCTGGAGCAAGTAATGCAGTCTTTTTGGGAAATAGAGGATGTACTGTGTAGTGTGCCACCGCGCAACCCAGACGAGGAGCGAGCAGAGGATTTGTTTGCCAAAGAACATAGGCGCGATGATACAGGCAGGTATGTGGTTAAGTATCCATTCCGGCAATGTGCAGAACTCGGTGATTCAAGTCAGATGGCTACTCGTCGGCTTCTTAACTTAGAGTCAAAATTAGAAAGAGACCCTGTGCTCAAAACTGAATATCATAAATTTATGCGCGAATATGAAGATCTCGGCCATATGACGCAGCTTAGTGATGTCCAGAACGTGGACTCAAAATATATTATCCCGCATTTCTGCATTATTAAGCCGACGAGTACCACTACGTCGCATCGTGTGGTATTTGACGCGTCAGGTAAAACCACAAATAATATGTCACTTAACTCAGTCGTGTTACCAGGGCCCAAGCTTCAAGCTGATATCAACCAGCTTTTAATAAATTTTCGACTACATGAAATTTGTCTGTCTGCTGATATATGTAAAATGTATCGGCAGATACTGGTCGACCCTAGTCAACGACCGTATCAACATATTTTATGGCGTTACTCCCTGGATCAACCAATTCAAATATTCTCTTTGAACACCCTTACATATGGTATAGCCAGCTGCCCTTATTTGGCTATTAAAGTCTTACACACTTTGGCGGATAATGAAATTGCTAACTTTCCTAAGGCTGCTCCACTGTTAAAAACTGCATTTTTTATGGACGATTTTCTCTGGTCTGTAACAACTGTGGACGAAGCTGTAACTCTGCAAAAAGAATTAATGAAACTATTAAAGTCAGGTGGTTTTATACTCCGCAAATGGTCCAGTAACTGCACACAGGTTCTAGACAGTTTAGATGAGGATCATCGTGAAACGCCGGTTTCGTTTAATGATGAAAAGAATTTAGCTATTAAGGTGCTGGGGCTTCAGTGGCTACCCACTTTTGATGCATTTTCGTTTACCATTTCTCCGCCGAACCCTGTCATTTCAAAGAGAACAGTGTTATCACAAATTGGTCGTCAGTTCGATCCTCTTGGCTTTGTTGCGCCATGCACATTTTATGCCAAATGTCTAATGCAGGAGCTTTGGGCTCGCCAGCTTGACTGGGACCAAAGTCTACCATCAGAGCTTGCGTCTCAATGGCAGTCATATGTTGATGAACTTCCCTTGTTGTCAGATATACGTCATAGCCGTCACGTAAAAGTGACTTCTCATTCTTTTTGTCAACTTATAGGTTTTTGTGATGCCTCAACACTCGGCTATGCGGCAGTTGTATATCTGAGAACAAAAGGCCTTGCAGGTGAAGTTAAGGCCAGTCTACTCATCGCAAAATCCAAAGTGGCTCCTCTGAAGACCGTCACCATTCCGCGACTGGAGCACAGCCAGCAAAGCAGCAGCGACTGGGCAGCCCACTTGCTCGCAAAGCTTATAAAATACGTTCAATCTATATTGCATGACCGGCTTAACATAGATGAGACATTGCTATTCACGGATTCGTCGGTGGTGCTAGCCTGGCTAAATACACCCAGCTATACACTCGAAACATTTGTATCCAATAGGGTTTCCAAAATCAATGACAGTGTTCCTAGTGAATGCTGGTACCATGTAAGCGGTGTGTCAAATCCGGCTGATATATGTTCTCGCGGCGCTTTACCTTCGGTCTTGTTAGCAACGACAGAGTGGTTCACGGGCCCGGACTGGCTCAAGCAAGATCAGTTTCAGTGGCCGATTACGACCATGGACGAGTTTCGTGACTGTAATCCTCCCGATCTCAAGTGTCCCAAGACAGCTCTTGTATCCACTGAGTCTGATTCATCCAGTTTTCTTTATAGTTTAACTGAGAAATATTCTAGTTTTAGTAAATTGCTCAATGTCGTAGCTCGATGCTATCAATTCATACGTAACTGTAGACTACCTGCTTATGAACGCAGATCCCTCACGGTGTCGGACATAAGAAACGCGCATGACGTATTAGTGAAAACCGTTCAAAATCATCATTTTTCTAATGACATCATGTCACTAGCAAAAAATGGTAGCGGTAGTCAATCATTGCGGAAACTCAACCCTTTCATGGACTCCAACTGTTTCCTCAGGGTGGGGGGTAGACTTTCCCAATCAGATCTAACTTATGAAAAGAAACATCCGTTATTACTCCCTAAAAAGTCTCATTTTACAGAAATCTTAATCGATCACTATCACAAAATTTATTTGCATGTGGGCCCGCGCACACTTCAAAGTTTGATAATACAAAAATATTGGATCATTTCAGCGCGATGTGCGATTCGATCCCGCACTAGGAAATGTATTTCTTGTTTTAGGGTGTCTCCTACAAATCGACAGCCCCTAATGGGTGAACTACCTAAGTACCGTTCTCAAGATATTCATGTGTTTCACACAGTTGGCGTTGACATAGGCGGACCTTTTCCTACTAAAGAATCAACTCGTAGAAATGCCCATATTTCAAAATCTTATCTTTGCGTATTTGTGTGCTGCGCGACACGGGCTGTGCATTTGGAAGTCTTGTCATCTTTAAGCACCGAGTGTTTTTTAGCGTTTTTCGACCGATTCACTGCGAGGAGAGGTCTGTGTCATTCTGTCGTATCTGACAATGGTACCAATTTTGTGTCTGCGGGCAAACAGTTAACTGAAATAACCAAATTTCTAAATTCGGAATCGAATAATATAAATAATGGCTTCATATCTCGCGGAGTAAAATGGCGACTAAATCCACCAGCCGGCAGTAATTTTGGCGGACTTTATGAGGCTGTTATAAAATCGGCAAAATTACATTTAAAACGCACCATTGGGACTAGAGCTTTATCATTTGAAGAACTGGGAACACTGTTTGCTCGTGTTGAAGCTGTACTAAACTCAAGGCCTTTGTGTGCTCTATCGGACGATCCGAATGAGTTTCAAGTTCTAACCCCTGGACATTTTCTCATAGGTAGGGAGCTGCTGTCAGTTGGTACTGACAGCAGCTCCCTACCTATGAGAAAATGTCCAGGGGTTAGAACTTGAAACTCGAATCTGAATCTCGAACTTGAATCTGATATCACGGACGTATCTGGGTATAGACTAAGCCGATGGCAGGCTGTCCAACAGCTGTCGCAGCACTTTTGGAAACATTGGAGGCAGGATTACTTACACACCTTGCAACAAAGACAGAAATGGCATCACACTTGTCAAAATCTGAATATTGGTGACCTTGTGCTAGTTAATTCGGACGCGCCACCCCTTAAGTGGGCGCTAGGAAGAATCTCAAAGCTCCATACTGGTCCAGACGGTGTTGTTCGCGTAGTTCATGTAAAGACTGCAAACGGTCACGAGTTGACACGTCCCGTTTCTAAAGTCAGCCCTTTGCCCCTCGATCAGGACTCATAAAGATCTAGTTATTGTCCCAAACTAGTTATAAGTAATATTATTAATTTAAGTTTATTTCCATTCTAGTATAATACAGTCCACTCTCCCTAGCAAGTTTTTAATTTTTAATTATCTACACAAGCACATTCATTGCCTCATATCACATCAAAATACATATATTTTCTACCACATGTTGACATCGTAACTGTGAAATCCTTGCGGATTTCGGTGGGGGGAAATGTATAGTTTTATTATCTGTGGCTTAACCGGAACTTCACCCGCGCGCCACCGAATGCGAGGGCGCCACACACTGTCTTTCGAAAAGGGCGACCGTTCACATTGTCGCGCGTTGCTACTGGCAAAATATTTAGATTCCTCGAGAATTTCCGTATAAGTGGTTCCTAGAATACTCTGTGAAGCTGGAACTGGTGCTGTGCATGAGGAAAATTGTGTCCCGGGACAGGAACAGGGGGATCCAGAGTCGGTGAGTTCATTTTGTTAAGCCACCATTTTTTTTTTCTTTTAAAATTGTTAAAAACGGGGGCTATCGAAGCCAACAGTGAGTACAAACTTACATTTACAGTTGGAATGTATGGGCGAACATGTTTTTCAACTACAATGTTAAGTTTGTTCTTAAGATAAATTATTCATCCCAACTACGGAACCCTTCATTGTGCGTGGTCCGACACGCACTTGGCCGGTTTTTTAAATAATATTTTTAATAAATGTATATGGAGCAACTGCCTGTCTGACCTCCACAACTCAATTACTGGGTAATAAGATACCCCTTGGTAAGACTGGTTGTCAGACTTTCGGGCTTCTGACGTCCCGTAACGTAAAGATCCACGGACCAACCCCGGCAAGCGTAGCTTAACCTGATGGATCGACCCGTGCGGCTGTTATTACTTAGCCACGAGCTCCTCTAATAAAAGTCTACTATCTAGGGTATATAATTCTTGTACTTAAATATTACCTATTTCCCGCGATTTCACTGGAAAATGTTTCTTGAGGTACCCAGATATAATAGGTCTTTACCTATGAAATTGCCGTTTTGTATGAAAAAATTTTAAACGAATTTTTTTCATGCATTTTTTATTTGTATTAATCGAAGTAATCACCCATGCAATCAATGCATCTTTGCCAACGCAGTGGCAGTTTATTGATGCCCTTCTTAAAGAAATCAGCTGGACGGGAGGCAACAAATTCTTCAAAGGCATTTTGTACTGCCTCTCGGGTATTGAATTTTTTTCCCGTCAAGAAGTTATCCAAATTCTGGAAAAAGTAGTAGTCTGTAGGCGCAAGGTCTGGTGAGCAGGGCGGATGACGGAGAGCTTCCAACCCCAGTTCTTGCAACTTGGAGACCGTCTGCTGTGCAGTATGAGGTCGCGCGTTGTCGTGCAGTAGCAGCGGAGACGAGCGATTGACCAATGCTGGTTGGAGATGTGCCAGCTTCTCCATCATTGTGTTCAGTTCTTCACAGTACACATCTGAAGTAATGCTCACCCCGTTTGGTAAGAAGCTGTGATGAATCACACCGGCGCTAGACCACCAAACAGTGACCATCACTTTTCTAGGGCTAAGTTTTCGTTTAGAGCATTGTTTAGGTGCTGAACCAGGATCCAACCAACTTGCTGAGCGCTTGCGGTTATAAAACAGAATCCATTTTTCATCGCAGGTAAAACGTACGGTTCAAAATTCCTTCATTTGTGTGCCTGTTGAGCAGTGCAAGGCACGTCTCGACGCGTACTTCGCGCTGGCGATCATTGAGTTCGTGGGGCACCCATTTGTCAAGCTTTTTTACCTTGCCAATTTGACGCAAATGGACCAATATTGTTTTGATGCTAACGTCGAAAGCTGCTGCTAATTCAGCCGTAGATTGTGTATCATCAGCTTCCACAATCGCCTTTAATTCGTCATTGTCGACCAAAGTCTTCGGACAACCGCGAGGTTCATTTTTCAGGTCGAAATTTCCAGAACGGAAGCGAGCAAACCAATAACAAGTGGTGCGTTGGTTTGTAGTGTTAGCTCCGTAAACGTCGTTGATGTTGCGTGCCGCTTGTGCCGCGTTGCTGCCACGACGACGGTACTCATATTCCATAATTACTCGAATTTTTAACGTATCCATGATGACGAAAAAGATTGAAATGCGATGAAAATGTAACACTAATCAATAAACAAATGCCTACTTTTGGAAAAAAAAAACCATGTTTTTAAAATAAAATTAATTTGAAATTAGAATTCTTAGCCAAACAAAAATTATTTTGATTTGAAATGGCCAGTACTGCAGAACGGCAATTTCATAGGTAAAGACCTAATATTATAAAGTATTACATAATGTATACATAGTCTATCTTTGTGCCAATTCCAAATCCGTGTTGATTGTGCAGCAATCATTCACATTTAAAATAAAAAATTGTTAAGAGGTTAGAGTTTTGCAATATTAAATAAATATACATATTATTATCCTTCAAGTTATTTATATATACATTTCGTATGGTAGGTACTATTGACTCATCTGCGTGTGAGTTCCGTTTTATGACTTTTTATTCGACCAATGAGAGCGTGAAATCTGAAATCACCAACGTGCATTGAGCAAGCGCAATGATCAATTCTAGATCCGTATTTATATGAGAACATGTCTTAATTCTGATTTAATTCGAAAATCTCCTTCTTCTTTTCGTGTCGACGGTACTTTGATTTGTTCTTTAAATTGTTTGAGCCCATAACTATAGCTAGGTTACCACTTTCACTGTAGTATCAGTGGCATTTTTTAGGTTTAGGTCATCAAAGGTGAAACAAGTGAATAGGCACATAAGACAAAAAAAGCAAGAAAAAAGGAAAAAAGAAAAGAAAAAGTGAGAAAACAATGTAGAAGAGAAAAGAAAAAGTGAAGGTGGTGGTGAGTGAGAAGTGGGAAATATTAAAAGGTCGTTTAACCCCATGACAATCTTCGATCTCTCCTTTATATTTTTACTGGTACTACAGTCATTTCATGCTGGTTTTACGGCCTTATTACTTTAATTTTTCGGGAAATAATTAATAGCACACCAGAAAAATCATTCTTACATCAAATACTTTTTACATCAATAATCTACATGTGCACCAAATCAATGATTCCACTAGTTACAAATTAACTATTTGAATATCAAAACTTGTACAAGCAATAATCATTATTTTTACATCAATTTTTGTCCAAAACCACAACAAGAATTATAATTATCTATAATAAATCAAAAATACTAACTATTCATCAAAAATAACAAATGCGCATGTAATAAGATAAGATAAGATAAGATAATATTTATTTCTCACCACAATATTATAGAATAAACACGTACACAATACACCATGAATATAACATTTCAATATTGTGGGAGACTGGTGCCTAAACTAGGCTCTAGGCCTGTATTTCAGGACACCAGGTCTCCGCCCTTTTACAAAATGATACCTTTAATTTTTGTATGTACTTGTACACTGACAGAAATCTAAAAGATAAAAAAAAAAAACAACATTATATAAATAAGGTGGCTCAAGTGGAAAATTTTAAACTTTACTTATAAACTAAACTTTTGTTAATTAAGTTATTTGTGTGCGGAAGAGTGTGGGAGTGTGTGTGTGTGTGTATATGTGTGTGTGTGTGTGGAGTGGTGTTGATCCATGCTAGTGACGTAATAAATTATTATTGCACTACTAGTTAACTAATTGTAAATCAAAGCTTGTACAAGTTATAATTATTGGGCACCCCGAGGTTCGGTTTGATTAGGTTCCTTTAAACCCTGCAGACAGAAATAGGAGCTGGGTTCCGTCGACCTGACATTAAGTTTAATTTATTTAGACATGCAAATTTTGATATGCTTATTTTTCATCAGTCTTGAAATTCATAAAACATAGTCGTGTAGCTACATTAGCAGCGGGAACAAAAGCTTCATCATCATCACCTCAAACAAAAGACGTTCACAGCTTGGCAAAAGACTCCTCCAAGGATTGCCAAAAGCCGAATACAAATAATACCTAAACATTTGAACACAGCAGCGTCAGTTAAAATTGAACCCATACAAACCGACCAATAGATAGCAAACTCGATAACTGAACAGTTAAACTAACCAGATGCAATCAACTGTACTGCAGTTTCATTGCAGTCGAAGTTTCGGTTCGCTGATTAAATTTGCAGTTTGCAGTAAGGTGAACCGTCGTGCGAGTTAGTAATTAGAGTAGTCCCCATAGGGAGATGGGATGAAGACAGCTTGTAGAGTCATGCATGTTAATTTATTACTTAACTTTATACTTCGTTAAAAGTACTTAACTGTTTATTTTTAAGTCTACACACATTAGGGCCTGCTGATCTACTCGTATTCTCGCTGTGGTAGCCCGCGAAATTCATTTTTTTTTGGGTTTTTTGTGCAATTTACAGGTCCGTGGCAGGTTGTGTCTTGATCAAAATATGATACACGACAATAAAACATACGTATTTACAAAAAATTTAAACATAAAAATCATCAATACATCTCTCTAAGTTAAACTTTGTGCAGATTCGTCTTATTTCGTTAAGCTTGTAATCCCTATTTCCATTGGTCACGCCATAACATGAGAACGACTATACAACTTTCTTTTTTTTTCAGTTTTCTAAAATTTTAAAGAAGGTTCTTATGGAAATTATTTTTTTTTTTTTTTTTGTATTTTTGTAAGTTATAAAATTGTTTCTAATATTCGACACAATGTTAAAATTGTAATGAATAAATAAATAATAAATAAATAAAAATTAAGAAAATTGTAAAATTTCAGAAAACATAACGACATTTTAACTCGCGCGGTCCGCGAGCAGTATGGTGCGAGCGAGATACAAAGCTGAGGTAGTAAGTATGGGCTCTTAATTATGAATATTATTAGAATCTAAATTGTATCATTTTAAGAAGCTTCAGGAAGCTTTAGTAAAATTTGTAATAGAAAACTTCTCGTTTTGTAGTATTTAACGCCTAATGACGATTCAATTCAAGGTTTTAATTTAAACTTCTTTAAATTTTAATTCCCGACCTACCACAACGCTTCGTCAACCGTGTCATCGTAACAAAAAGTGTAAGTAATTAAGTTAAATTTATCATTGTCACAGCCTCACGCATTATGATAGTCATCTTAGAATCGGTCAACGATGAACTAGCCCTGAATAAAATAAGCTTTCTTTAGGACAGTAACTTTAGGGGCTAAAATAAAATTAACAGACTTGACTGAATAGAATATCACACTAGATATTAGTGTGATATTCTATTCACTCGAGTCTGTCACGATGTATAATCATACTAATATTATAAAGGCGAAAGTTTGTGAGTGTATGAGAGTGTGTTTGTTACTTCTTCACACTCAAACGGCTAGACCGATTTGGATGAAATTTGGTATGTAGATAGCTTATACTCTGGATTAACACATAGGCTACTTTTTAATAATTTTACGAGATAACACCTCTACGGTCTGAAATCACACTAATATTATAAAGGCAAAAGTATGTGAGTGTATGTATTTGTATATTTGTTACTCCTTCACGCTCAAACGTCTGGACCGATTTGGATGTGGTACGAGTATGTACAGATAGGCTACTTTTTTATCCCGGTCTACGTGGGTGAAACCGCGGGCCGCAGCTAGTTATGTTCATAATTCTGGTTTCTCTAGAATATTGATTGCTAATTTATTTTAGAAATTTTATACTTCAAAACTACTTAAATTAACAATAGTGACGTCAGTAATTTTACGTACATCGACAAACTATAACTTAGGGCCAAAAAATTCCTCTTCTATTTTGAATAACCCATGAATAACACACAAACTAATTTGAATACCTCTTCAAAATTCAATACGGAACACGAACTTGAAATGACAGACCAATTCAATACAGTAAATAAATAAAGGAAATCATAGATTACAGCATAAAGCAATCACAGTCACAATAGGCGACATTTCAAGATTAATATTGGTAATTTTGACCATATTAACTGGGCTAGTCAACCGTAGAATGAAAAACCAACATACATTTTACCGTCAAATATCCAACTCATCAATACAAAATCTTCGGAAGAAAGACTTTTTCGACCGCAAAACGTAATTGTAGGTTCTCACAATTCAAAGGTCCTAATTATAATTTGAATCGTTTAGGAGTTAAATATTTTCGGCGTCAAATAGACAAAAAAAAATGTTTGAAGACATCGTCTCGTGTTTGGTCAACAGAGCATAAGGTTAACAAAAGTGTGGGGCTGTGTTGTTTGTTAAACTTTTTAGCTTGTACTTATAAGATTGCTCGTGGTTACAGCCGCACAGGTCGATGCATCAGGTTAAGTTACGCTTGCCGCGGTCGGTCCTTGGATGGGTGACCATCTTTACTCACCAAGTCATGCGTTACGGGTAGTTCGAAGGCCAAAAGTTCGACAACCAGTCTTACCAAGGGTATCGTCTACCCAGTAACTGGGTTGTGGAAGTCAGACAGGCATATAAAATACTGGTATTCAGCAACATTCGGTTAGAAAGAACCCAGAACGGAAAGGGTGGGTCCGCAAACAAAATTACAAAAAATAAAAAAGTAACGCGCGCGCTGTCATTATTCGTTCACGCTCACTTTCATGCAATGGTTGCGCGAGTGGATAGTAACGAAGTCAACATAAGAACCTATGTACCTACCTATATTCTTGCAAATAAATATCATTCATTCATTCATTCATTCATTCATTCATTCATTCATTCAACATTGTACATTGGATAGGTATTTTTGAAAAAAGAAATTGGTACCCACTCGAGGTTTGGGAACAAATTTGAAACCATATGATGACTTATAAGTTAGTTACAAGACTAAATACATATTACCCTAAGTGTATGTAATATTATAAAACCAGCTAATTTCAAAGTAAGCCTCAGTTCAATATCTTACCTTCTTACACAGTCTTATATTAGCAATTCAAAGCGCAATCTTCAGTTCCTGTGTTTTATCCTTGCTGATGAATCATTCTTGGAAGAAGGACATAGTATAAAAAGCAAAAGCGAGTCATGAACTCACAACCATAATAATCTAAATAATTTCAAATACAGAAACACATACCTACATTTTTTGTATGGTGGGTATTATTTAACATAACGTAACCAGTAGTAGCCCGCGAAATTCAAATTTTCTTCCGTTTTTTGCAATTTGCAGGTCAGTATCAGGTTGTACGTTGATAAAAATATGATACACGGCTACAAATATGTATTTACATAATTTTAAACTTAAGAATCATCAATACTTTCTATGTCAGATTTGTTCCAAAATGTAATGATTTCTGAAATCTAACTTAAAGAGAACGAAGCTAACTTATAGAGATGTATTGATGATTCTTATGGTAAAAAATCCGAACCTGAACTCGTGAAAAAAAATCAGATGCTCCCTACATTTATGTTCACAGTTGATTTTTTTTCGCGATTTCAGGTTCGGTCCCATAGTAAAAGTTGTTCAAAATGATGGTCTCATTAATACCCTAGAATGTAAAAAATAGGCATGTTTGAGTATCTACGTCTAAAAAAAAATATTTATGTACCTTATATACTTACCCATGATTATGAAACCATTAAATAAATTCAACGTCAAGATGAAACTAACAAAATACATTATAAATTCACAAAGCGTCTCCATAGCTTCCCTGGTTAGTTCCCGCGGATGACTCACTCGCAGAAGTAGGACGGTGGTGGTAGCCACCGCTTTAGAAAAAAACATACACCTTATCTGTTGCATCAGATTGTATACAGGATGTTTCTGTCTGGAGGTTTTACTATTTCCGTATATAGTGTAGATAAATAATTTTATGGTAATATGTTTAAGTGTCAGAGAGTTGCATTTCTCCATGGACTTGTGTTGAGAATATTTTTAATAACGAAATTCTTTGAATGACGTTGAGTGGAGTTTAAGGCGTAGGTAAAAGCCAATGGCCTTGCGTAACTAGCTTGCGTGTTCTGTGCTAAGCTCACGCAAACAGTAATAGAACTCGCCCGTCAAGGAGCGCTGTCCCTTATTAATTAAATAAATAATACATAAAACAAAAGATATTGTATTTAAAAATGTATACCAAAAGATAAATAATAAAATTATCTTTAAAATGGTGAAGGTTTCGTAAAAATACGATTGATAGTTTTTGCGTGATTCTCAGTTTTTTATCCACTTTAGACATAACTTTGAAAATTAATTACACTATGTAATATAAACATAATCTAAAATATTCACAGTTAGGAAATGATCTTATTTAACGCATGTTTTTTTCAAATCATTAACTCTACCCGTATAGACGTGATGTTCATTAAAAAAAAAAACATTAAAGTTATCGTCGCTTTATGGGTTCTTCAAAGATACTACTTACTATACGATTTTAGTCTCTATAAATGTGTCTAAAATAAGTAGTTTTTATTAGTTTTAGTGGTAAAAAGAAATCCGAAATGCCATTTTCTGGTACGATAGATAGACTTCTCACAGATTGCTGTTTTCTTATAAAAAAAAAAAAAAAATCTTTAAATAAAAAGGTTTAAAACCAATTACAAAAATAAAATACACAGACTATATACAGGTTTATTTGTAAAATACCAACAACCTCTTAAGGGGTCATTGTACTCATCATTGTTAACAACTTCTACTATGGGACCAAACCTATAATCGCGAAAAAAAAATCAGCTGTTCAGTACATTTATCTACATCAAACTCTTCAAAATGTAGGGAGCAGCTGATTTTTTGAAGGCCACAAAATTGAGCCCTGACTAACTCCGGAATGCGTATGGTAGGTTTCTGATTCTTACATGCCAAGCCTAACAAATTGCTGACGATCACGTTGGTAGTCTGCAAAGAAACGGAGGAGACATGATGTGAAACCTATTTTGTTAAGTTTCATTAGCAGCGTGTCGTTGTATACCCTATCAAATGCCTTCCAGAAGTCGAAAAAAGTACGTCTACCTGATGCCCGTGGTCCAAGCTGGAGGAGATATATTCAACAAGCGTCAGGAGATTATTGTCAACTAACCTCTTGCTTCTAAAGCAGTGCTGCTCATTACATAAATACTTGTTTGATAAATATAACTGTTTTTCTCCAACCCTTTTTTGAAATCTCCTACATGTGTATAGTATCTACAAGCCGTAACAGTTGATTCGCTACAATAAAGCTAACAGCTCAACACACAAAGTATCTCAGCTAATCTAGCGACTCGTATACATTGTGTCTAGACACAAGTGACACAAGTCTGTCTGTGACAACGTTGTGTGTTGTGTTTGACAAGCTCATAAAGTGCTGTAGTTAAGCTGTTGATTTTAGACCTAATATTACCTATCAGAGTTTTTATAGCTAAATCAATTTGGTCCTGAATTGTTTTTATGGTCAAAATTACAGGCAATCCCTAAAATAGTCACACGAAATCGTCTCAATTCAAAGTAATATTTTATGTTTTTGCTTAAGTTATTTTTTTCTGATTTATGATTTTTTTCAAAAAAAAAAAAAAAAAGAAATCGTACCTACATTATCATAAACAAAACTGCTATTTCAATTAAAATCAAGAAGTAAATACTAGGTAACTCAAGCGTTTTCTTAACAACAATCAAGAAACAAAAATCAAACACCCTGTACAGCCGGTGCGCATGCGCCGATGACTCACATCCCGATCGTCAAACACTCTCACGACAAAGGCATAGTGAAAAATAAATACCGACGAATTTGACCGACAACTTACGAGCATGTTTGAGTACTAAACCTTATAATATGTTAAGTAGATAAATATTACCTTTGATTACTTCGCTTTGCTTTTGTAGAAATAAATAAGGCTGTAGAAAATTAATTGTGGGAGGTTCTTTTATAAAGGCATTATTAATACAAGCGCGACACTACCAATAGCTTTTTTTTTGTACTTAAAAACATTTCCCATACCATGTGCCCCAAATTAATAAGCTGATATTGGATACTTGAATAAAACAACATAGTATCACGCGTGTAATCCCCGAAGGTTTGGCGGAGTTATATAACACCCACATTTTGCCACTTAAGTTTCGCTTCCATGGAAAATCCTATATCATGATATAAGATTTTTTTTTTATCATTGTAAACTTGTTCTTAGTATTATATATATATATTATAATTTAGTGGTAGCTTGTAAATTTTAATTAAGTTTTGTTTAGCGAGCACAAACAGACATCGGGCTGTTACTAAGAAATTCATTAGTTATGTTATCATTTAATAAAAAGTATGCGAAGAACAAAAAACAGCAAGAAATAACAGTTCTTTCTTGTTGTGTTGTTTTGACAAACACATTTTTATTAAGACTTTTTGTACTTCATTTAATAATGCGTAACAGCATACGCCTCTTTCTGAGTTTATCATGGACATCACTGACATCGTTGAAGGAAAAACATCGTGAGGAAACCTGAAACCTGTGGTGGTTAAATAGCACTTCCCGCGCGACTTCGCCCGCGTGGATGTCGGATAATATCCCACGGGAACGTACTACCGGAAATTACTTCCTTATTCCTTGTCTACATTATAAAGGGAAGCTCTGTGCAAAATTTAGCTTTCTAGGTTCAAGGGTTTGGGCTGGCGTGGCGTTGATGAGTCAGTCAATCAGTCAGACAGGACTTCTCTTTTTATTTATATAAAAGGTAATTATTATATAAGTCTAAAATCGCCAACCCAATTTGAGCAAACGTGGTGATCAATGCTCGTGCCTTCTTTAGTAGTAGTAGTATCTTTATTCATAACAACATAATTGTGTCGAACAGATAGATAATTATAAATATGTCCTTAAAACTAAATTAATTTAAATTCTAATATAAATAAAATCATTACATTGTCATAATTATCACAATTACCAAGCATATAATATATTAATAATAATAAAAGATTCTCATAATTTAAATAATAAAATAATGTCAAAATTATTATAATTGCAAATTCCTACAAAAAATACATACAAATTAGAGATCACCGACTGAGTATAAATAAATATGTACTTTTCTAAAAGAAACGCTTTAAGACTGGCTTTAAAAGTACTGCTATACAATTCCTGTTTTAATGAAGTAGGCAATTTGTTATACAATTTTATTCCATTAATTTGAGAACAATGACTCACTACTTTGAGGTGGGGTGTTATATTTGACGACAGATCGAGTCTTCTCGTTTTCTCCCTTTTAATTCTTTCCTCGTGTGTTTCGATTTTGTTAATATTCTTTGTATGAGAAGAGGCGTTTGCGCTGCGGTGGGAGAGTAATAAGCTTGTATTATTATGAATATAATAGTAACCATGAGTATTTGTCAACTGTGCATTCGATTCTAGAACAAGAGTTTTTTTTTCTTTTTGTTAAATCCATAAAAGGTAGCACACAGTTTGATTGTAACTGAGACATTTAATTTTTTATTTCGCACTAAAATTCTAACTGCGCACATCCCATTAAGGTATAGAAAAACATAAATTTTTAATCTTTAATTTCACAGTAAAACCCATTGATGCCAACATTGTATTTTATCTCAAAAATTACGATGTAATTCATCATTACGAAATTTTATTTGAAATAACGGTTTAGAGCGTGACGTTTAGAATGTTGCCCTATTTAACGATTCAAAATGTCAACGGACAATAGTGTTGCCAGTTTTATGTGTCGTAAATCAAAACTAACATAAATTTAGTTTCGACTCGTTATTTATTAGCGTTTTAGGATGAGAAAACGTTTTAGATTGTACTTTTTATGGTTTTTATTGAGTTTTAAAAAGCGTTAGTGAACGTTAGTATAATTTTTTTAAGGTTAAGCGGAGTTACAACATGGTGATTTTAAATAATATCCTTTTCGTTTAAATTTTATTTGTTGCATTTACGTTAGTAATTTAACCTTGATGACTTTAGTGAAGACTCCAACGCCGCCGTCCTGAAAATTCAGATTCAGCGCCGGGTCCCAAAAAAAAAAACGCCGTTGGATACTGGCGGACAAAACTATTGCCGGCAGCATTGATTATAAACATCGGGTATCGGTGGTGACAAGAGGTTCTAACCAGAACTTAGGCTCAACTCACACCAAAAGAGCGTCGAAGCGCAGCGAAGCGGAGAGCAGTTTCAGTGTCATATGAATTTTAACTTTATTTTCATTAATATTATACTTATTATCGCATGAGAAATTCGAATGAGTCGCGCAGATGCCTGCGGCGCCGCGGGAATTCCGGCGAATTCTTCTCTACCGAGCGGGTCGCTGCGCTTCGCTGCCCTTCGCCGCTCTTTTGGTGTGTATTGACCCTTAGAAAGCATATTAAATGCTACTTATTTAAGGAGGATGCGCTAAGGTAACCCGCGAAATTTAAATTGTCTTACGTTTTTTGCAATTTGCAGGTCAGTGTCAAGTCGTATGTTGATTGAAACATGATTCGCAGCCGTAACTAATATGGCTTTACAGAATTATAATAATTAGAATACGCAATACAAATCCATTAGTTAGAACTGACCTCAAATCTCATGATTTCATGAAATAATCAGTTATGGAGTTTGTTATTGTTATTGTTGTTAAAATTAAAATTTCTATTTTTAATTGATTTAAGTAATTAATTTCTAATTTTTTTTATATTCGTAAGAAAATTTGAATTTCACAGGCTACCTCAGCACAAATCTCTTAAGTTTGAAGGTAGTGAAGTAATATTAAAACCAACATTCCTTCAACCTAGAACATCTGTCTTTGACAAATGTTTCCACGAACATTTGACCGCTATCTTTACAGAAACATGAAAAACCGGCCAAGTGCGAGTCGGACTCGCGCACGAAGGGTTCCGTACCATTATCTATAAAAAGCGGCCAAGTGCGTGTCGGACCACGCACAATAAAGGGTTCCGTAGTTGGGATGAATTTATCTTAAGAACAAACTTAACATTGTAGTTGAAAAACATGTTCTCCCATACATTCCAACTGTAAATGTAAGTTTGTACTCACAATATTGATAGATTTACCATGTTGTTTTAAGACCACAGACTTCTTATAGGTTTTCTTGTAATCTACAGGTACAGATCTATTTTCTGTATTTTTTTCAAAATTTTAGGCTCAGTTGTTTGAGAGATAAGGGGGGGAATGGTCAATTTAAATCTATTTTCTTAAATAACTTTAAAACAATTTATTTTAAAATTATAACAAAATATATTTGAGACCCTCATAGTAAGCCCTTTCATTTGACATCCCACATGGTGTAGTTTGCAAAACTTTTTTTTTAAATTTCCTTATTTGCCCCCTAAAAGTGACCTCTATATTCAAATTTAATTAATTTAATTTACCCGTCCGTGTTTGGGTCACAGAAATTCATATGTGTACCAAATTTCAACTTAATCGGTCCATTAGATTCGGAGCAAACTGGCTGTGACAGACGGACAGACAGACAGACAGACAGACAGACAGACGGACAGACAGACAGACACACGAGTGATCCTATAAGGGTTCCGTTTTTTCCTTTTGAGGTACGGAACCCTAAAAACGGCAAAAAAATTACGATTGTTGTATGGGATATTTACTTTATTCTGTTTCTTAGTATTTGTTGTTATAGCGGCAACAGAAATACATCATCTGTGATTTCATCTGTCTAACTATCACGGTTCATGAGATACAGCCTGGTGACAGCGGAGTCTTAGTAATAGGGTCCCGTTTTACCCTTTGGGTACGGAACCCTTAAAATTGAACTCAAAAACATATTATAACACCACGTCTGTATTCCTTGAAAGGTTAGGCAGAGGTGTACCTTAGTGTGGATGTAGATATAATTAGTACACCCACATTTCGCCAGTTATGGGCATGTAATGAGGAGAGACGAAACGCATGTGACTATAAAAACTTTTTTACAAAAAAATACAACCGACTTCCAAAAACAACACTACAAAGTGAAAAATAACTTTAATTTCGGAAGTCGGTGTCTGATTAAATGTATTTTAGTTTTTGCCACCGACTTCCGAAATTAAAGTTATTTTTCACTTTGTAGTGTTGTTTTTGGAAGTCGGTTGTATTTTTTTGTAAAAAAGTTTTTATTTTACACTTTTTAGTGGGTCTGTTTATAATTTGTATAAGTTACAATAGTCCAATGTCAATTGCTCATCACATGTTACAAAATATTGCTTTTCCCGATGCTGGGACGTTAATTGTTGAGGAGTTCTGCTGGTAAGAACCAGGAGAGCTCCTCAACAACCACTCACCACACGCATTGTGTGACGAGCGGAAATTGCTTAGCAACCATATTAAAGTAATCGAATCGCAACCCGTGAAATATTTATCATTGAGTAATTCCGGTAGCCATCTGTGGTCTTCATCATCAGTTCCACTTCACCAAGTGGTGCTTTCCGAGAGCAAATACACGAGCTACTATAAAAAATACCCAAATCACTATAGGTGTGCCTATAATATTTGAAGAGTTCCTTCGATTTCTCCAGGATCCCATCATCAGAACTGGATTTTGACAAAAATGGGACTATTTGGGAAGTATACCCTTTCCAACAAAAAAATAATTTTTCAAATCGGTTGGCATGCGACGGAGTTATGCGCGAACAAACATAAAAAAAAAAATAGAAACATCCGAATTGAGAACCTCCTCCTTTTTTAGAAGTCGGTTAAAAAGAGTGATAAATATACATGTTGATGGATGGAGAGGCAGAGGAAGGCCAAAGAAAAGATGGATGGATTGTGTGAGGAATGATATGAAAGAGAAGGGAGTAAATGATAGCGTGACGGTTGACAGGGGAGAATGGAAGAAGAAAACGTGTTGCGCCGACCCCAAGTAATATGGGATAAGGGCAGGAAGATGATTATGACCCACATTTCGCCAGATATGTTCAAATCATACGTAACAGGGGCCGGAGTCTATTGCTATCAACCGGGCACATATCTAGACTTCGGGCTGCTACTGAGAAATTCTTGATGCATAATTCTATAAAACTGCACGGCTTAGGAACTAAACCCAGGGTGTTATTCTCAGCAATCGCGGCTGCTGGCAACCATTCAGCTATAAGAGAGATTTTTTTTTAGTTACATTGTAAATTGTTATCATATTCTGTAATCCTGTATGAGTGTAAATATGAGGGCTCGTGGCTAAGTAATAAAAGCCGCATGGGTCGATCGATCAGGTTAACCTACGCTTGCCGCGGTTGGTCCGTAGATGGGACCATTTTTACATACCGAGACTCCTCCGTGCCACAGAAAGCGCGTTAAGCCGTTGGTCCCGGCTGTTATTCTTGGATCTTGGACAGGTCGTCAGAAGCCTAAAAGTCAACCAGTCTTACCAAGGGGTATCGTGTACCCAGTAAATGGGTTGGGTTGTGGAGGTCAGATAGGCAGTCATTCCATGTAAAATACTGGTATTCAGCTGCATCCTGTTAGACTGGAAGCCGACCCCAACATAGTTGGGAAAAGGCTAGGCAGATTGATTGATCCTGTATGACTGTAATAATGAGTCACGGCGTGTCGCGCGACGAGTGGTGGTTTAATGTCGCGCGCGATTATATCGCGTGTCGCGCCTGTTTGTAGGAGTCTTTACGTTTAAAGTTTCACTTCTGACGGATGTCCGCATAAACTGTTTTTTTTTTTTTATTAGTTGCACTATAAATCAATATCATTTCCTGCATGACTGTTGGACAAGGACATGTTGCGTCGACCTCAAATAGATTGGGATAAGTGCAGGAGAATGATGAATGATGATCCTGCATTACTGTACTGTCATCTCATGTCTTACAAAGGAGTCTCGTGTTACCCAGTGATGTGAAGGTCAGATGCGCAGTCGCTCCATGTAAAATACTGGTATTCAGCTGCATCCAGTTAGACTGGAAGCCGAAACCTACATAGTTGGGGAAAAGGCTAGGCAGATTGATCCTGTATGACTGTGATGAAGAGTTCATTCTCATACTGACTTTCAAGATTCTCAAAATCAATAAAACCACACATTTCTTTTTGTACCTACCTTTTTATTTTACTAGCAGGTACATAAATGTAACCAGACTGTTCATTAACATATTTTGGCAATTTAATTTTACCTAACGGGACTATATTTGCTCACAAAAAACCAAGAACATTCAACCCTTTAAACCTATGCTAATAAGTTAAGTTCGAAGGTAGACGAACTAAGACGACATTCCTTCAATCTAGATCCTCTGTCATTGACGAATGTGTCAATGACCATTCGACCGCTGCCTTTCCACAAACACAAATGTAACCCAAAAAACTTATGAATAAAGTGTTTACAAACCCTGTTTAGGACACGCCTCTGCTGCTGGCGCCGGGCCCTAAGAAAAACGACATTGGATACTGGTAAAAATGACCACCATTCGACCACAACCCGTTCTCAATAAAGAAAAACCACGACACGACGGATAGATTGGGAACTTATCGACGCTCATACTTGATATTTAAGGTTATTTAAAATTAGGATTTCGGGTTAATTATTCAATTAAGTATAATCAAATCAAAGCACTCAATTCGAACACTACAAATTGGCATTAATAGTTACGTTTTTCTGATCTACACTCGAGAGCAATGAATTAGGGTCACATAAAAATATCCACCTGAAAGTCTCGGAAACTAAAATGCCAGCTTAGTGAAATAAATTGTGTTTATTAGACAATTAAATGTTCTAAATGATACTCAAGATACGAACAAGATACGAACTATGACTACATTTCCAATCCCTTAAATCTCATAAAAAGGGTACACAAACATTTAAAAATATTGTTTTAAAATTTTAATTTTTTTTTCGATTTTTCAAAAACTGAACCGCATATTTCTTTATTTCCTACCAAAAGCATCAATTTGAATTTTCATATCCTTAACTTAAGTAATGCTGGGTTTTCCACACATACTTTCATCCCCTATACCTATCATCCGCTGTAGGATTATTTTTGAGAAAAAAAGTAGCCTATGTCCTTCCCCTGGATGCCTTAAAAACACAGTTTATGTCATTAAGCTAGCATTCTTAGTTTCTGACACTTTCAGGTATCTTTATGTAACCATAGTTCATTGCTCTCGAGTGTATTTGTTATATTTTCTTCAGATATTTTGGAACAGACTGTACCATTATCTTACTCGTCTAAATATTTACAATAAAAATCGATGTGATTCTCATTAGCCCAGTTCATTGGCTGGCACTAAAACAAAGCTCACATTGGATACTTTACGAAACACTTAGTTTACAAATGAGTTCAAATATACCTACTGTTTGCTGAAGATAACTGGGGTGTGTGGGTTAAAATTAAACCTAAAGCGGGTTATAATCAATGTGATACGATTCTCATTATAATTTAAAGCTTTTACTTGTCATGGTTAGTGGGCTTATGGCTAATTAATAACAGCTGCACGGGTCGATCGATCAGGTTAAGCTACGTTTGCCGCGGTCGGTCCACAGATGGTTGACCATCTTTACATACCGAGACCCCTCCGTGCCTCGGAAAGCGCGTTAAGCCGTTGATCCCGGCTGTTATTCTTGGATCTTTGACAGTCGCTACGGGTCGTCAGAAGCCCAAAAGTCAACCAGTCTTACCAAGGGGTATCGTGTTACCCAGAAACTGGGTTGTGAAGGTCAGATAGGCAGTCGCTCCATGTAAAATACTGGTATTCAGCTGCAACCGGTTAGACTGGAAGCCGACCCCAACATAGTTGGGAAAAGGCTAGGTTAATCAATTTTGATTGTCAGAATCACAATGATCTTTATTCCCTTTGCAATAAGATTGCTGATGAGTTTGTTGCGCCACTTCTTCTTCCCAGCTAAAGCACAAGGGAGTGGTGAGGGTCGGGCGTTTTTGGGGGACTGTCTTATTTAATTTTGACGTTCAACAAAAAATACTGATTCTCAGCCTAGTTTGAATACATGACTTTTGATTATTTTTGAGATAAATGAAAGCTCCATCCTCTCACAATCGCAACCTCTGATTTAGCATTATTGTCAAAATCACAGTGATCTTTATTACCGATGCGATAACGTTGCTTTTGCGTTGCTACCATTTGACAAGTCTGTCAAAATCACAGTGATCTTTATTTTCGTTGCAATAAAGTTGCTATTGGGTTGCTGCTGTCAGAGCTATCAGAGGTAAAATAACTGTGAACTGCCTGTAGCGCTTATACCTTGCACCACCAAATCAACAGATAAAAAAGTATGAGCCAACTCGAATTTTAATAATAACTTCTTGGTACAAGTTACCAGCTTTTGAGCTTTTATGGCGACATCTATCGGCGTTAATTGTGTTGTAAATGATAAGGGACCAGCTTTTCTTTGTTCTACGGTTTATTGACACATTGATATACGATAGTGATTCATTAGTTGCAATGAACTTATGTAGTTTCGAGAACGTGGAAGAAAATTGTAGTTATCTAAATATATAAAAGAAGAAACTGACTGACTGACTGACATATCAACGCACAGCTCAAACCGCTGGGTCTAGAGATTCCAAATTTGGCACGTAGGTTCCTTATGAGGTCTAGGGGTGCAATAAGAAAAGATTTTTCAAAATTTACCCTCTAAGGGGGTGAAACGGGGGTCCAAAGTTTGTATAAAGTTTGTACGAAGAAACCGCTTTGTGTTTTGTGAACAGTCGAGAATTGTGCTTCTGTTGAATTGTTAATAAGATGCTATGACCAGTAATAAGCTTTGTAGCCACAAATTAAAGTATCATTCGGTAAAATAATGCTGATTGGATCCCGGTTTAGTTAAGCTTTCCGGGATCGGTCCATGGATGGATGACCATCTTTACATACCGAGACTTCTCCGTGCCTCAGAAAGCACGTTAAGTCATTGGTCCCGGCTGTCATTCGTGGATCTTTGACAATCGTTACGGGTCGTCAGAAGCCCGAAAGTCTGACAACCAGTCTTACCAAGGGGTATTGTATTACCCAGTTAATGGGTTGTGGATGTCAGATAGGCAGTCGCTCCATGTAAAATACTGGTATTCAGCTGCATCCGGTTAGACTGGAAGCCGACCCCAACATAGTTGGGAAAAGGCTAGGCAGATTGTATACGAGATATGCAAGCTCGCAACAAAGTTTTAATTCATTCGTTTTTATTACGTATGTTTCCAATCCATTGTAAGTGTAACTTATATAAAGCACAACCTCTTAAGGGTCTTAGGGGTCTTAAGGGGTCTTAAGGGTCCTCATCATGATGAACAACTTTTAAACCAAACCTGAAATCGTGAAAAAACATCAACTGTTCCCTACCTTTATGTTCGCATTAATCTAAAAATAATTATAGGGATCAGCTGATTTTGTTTATTGCGATTTCAAGTTAGGTTCCATTGTTTCTTATTCTAGCAAATGGCAACCGAGAGCTGCAGGTGAAAATCACCGTCTGGTGGTATAGGTACGGTCAGCAACAGAAGTCGGTTAAAACTGCTACTTTTTGACATCATCTAAATTAACACAAAATGATTGGATAAACTGTTTTTTTTTTCGTTTGACTGTTAAGAGTTAATGTTCTTAAAATTTTAAGTACTTCTGTTCCGATTTGAATTAAATATTTCGCTTAATAATTATGATTAAAAAACGACAAGTGTTAATCGACTTTTGTTGCTGACTGTACCACCTGACGGTGATTTTCAGCATTTTCATTTTATACACTCAAGTTATGCCTTGAGTTGTCACCTGACAATATGCCAAGCTGATGCCCTTTTGGCATTATAATTATTGTTTTCTGTTTTTGTATTTTTAAGATTTCCGTACCTCAAAAGGAAAAAACGGAACCCTTATAGGATCACTCCGTTGTCCGTCTGTCTGTCAGCCTGTCAAAACTCTTTTTCTCAGGGACACATAGAGGCATCAAGTTGAAATTAATTCAAAATACGTAGGATCAACTTTCTAAGTCAACGCAATAAAAAAATTTGATACTCGCAAGTAAATCAAAACCTATAGGGTACTTACCGTTGACCTAGAATCATGTTTGGTCTCACAGCACAAAAGGAAAAAGGAAAAATTCCGAAAATAGTTATTGTGTAATTTTATCAGATATTTTTTTTTGGGATTACAAACTTAAAACAATTGGAGAATTGACCGTGACGTGTATCAATGTATGGGAGAACATGTTTTTCAACTATAATGTTACATTTGTTTTTGGGATAAATTCTTTTCAATTACGGAACCCTTCATTGTGCGTGGTACGACATGCACTTGGACAGGTCTTTTAAACGCTTAGGGCGTTTTTGGCGTGGCACTGAGAGGGTTCCGGATCGGTCTTTTGAGAGGTAACGGTGCTCCATTTCATGTGCAGATGATAGCTACCGGGGTGGTTTTAATAAGGTACAAATCCCACACTCTCCAGTCTTATCCCCAAAGCCTTTTGAAGGTTTCCCAAAAAGGAAAAAAAAGAAGAAAAGAAGAATAATTAGCCACAAACAAAATGATGTGCATTTTGTTTGTGGCTAATTATTCTTCTTTCTGGAGAGTGTGGAGCCTTCTTACTACCATTCGATCGTGATAGTTTAATCTTGACCTTTCATTCCTTCGATTTCGCATTCCGTATCTGTTTAGTCATCCTTTCCTCTGGCTTTATAACTGTCTGAATCATAGGAGATTGACCTCTTAGACTTTTCGTTGGACGTAGAGGCAAATTAATAATAAGAATAATAAAATAGTAAACTTTCTGTGACTGTACATTAAATATTTTTGCAAAAAAGGTACGAGTACTGGAGGACGCCAGAAATAAGCAACGAACGTATTTTTTTTTTTTAATTTTTAGTCTATTTGTAGGTTTGTTTGTTCGTTATTTGTTCACGCACCACGTAAAAGCCACTCATTAGATTCAAAATCGAATTCCTGAAAGATATGATGCTTTAGAGTTTATTTAATCAAAATCGATCTACAAATTTAAAAGAGATTTTTTTTTTATAAATTTTATTATAAACCTCATAGCGCCTTATTTTTGTCATATTTTTTTTTTACTATCCTTAACCAATCGTTATAAAATTAGACAGGTATTAGTCTGGTACCTTGAGAAAGACGTAAATTACTTTTCAACCTGAACATTTAGCTAGTTAATAATAAGATTAATAATTTTAGATCAGGTTGTGCAAGAATGTATCTTGCAAAACATTTATTTTATATTAGTGTCGAGTTTGGCACTGTCAATTGCACTGGATCGCGAAACTGAAAGCAGAGGCGATGGCTGATAGGAGAGATATGTCAATCCGCCTAGCCTTTTCCCAACTATGTTTGGGGTCAGCTTCCAGTCTAACCGGATGCAGATGAATACTAGTATTTTACATGGAGCTACTGCCTATCTGACCTCCATAACCCACTTACTGGGTAATATAACACGATACTCCTTGATAAGACTGGTTGTCAGACTTTTGGGCTACCCGTAACGATAGTCAAAGTTCTACGAATGATAGCCGGGACCAACGAATTAACGAATCCACGAATCGACCGCGGCAAGCGTAGCTTAACTTTCATTCGACCCTTGCGGCTGTTATTATGTAGCCACGAACTCCGGGATATGAGAGATATACGATTATATACCTAATATATACGAGTATAAATTCTTAGGGGGATTATTGATGTTCCTGATCTCCATAATGAAATCTGCAATCTATTTGTCCCAAACAATTATTGTCGTAGCAGAAAACACCGCTTACTGGCTGTTCCAACTTGTCGTACTGTTGCACGCTCCAAGTCACCTATTCCTCGGACATTAGCCGCTGTTAACGCTCTCCTGAACTCAAACACAGATCTTGATGTGTTTGTGACTGAATGGAAGATGATTCTGTCAGAATGCTTGAATTTTTGTGAGAAGAATGCATGACTGTGTTAAATAAATTATATATTATGTAGTGTAAGTAATTATATTTAAATAGTGTAATTGGTTTCGGCCGTTCTATTTAAAATAAATACGTATGGGATCTATATGGATATTTAGAGATATACGTATGGAAACTATAAGGATGTTTAGACATATACGTATGGAAACTATATGGAAATTTAGAGATATACGTATGGAATCTATAAGGATGTTTAGAGATATACGTATGGAATCTATAAGGATGTTTAGAGATATACGTATGGAATCTATAAGGATGTTTAGAGATATACGTATGGAAACTATAAGGATGTTTAGAGATATACGTATGGAATCTATAAGGATGTTTAGAGATATACGTATGGAATCTATAAGAATGTTTAGAGATATACGTATGGAAACTATATGGAAGTTTAGACATATACGTATGGAAACTATATGGAAATTTAGAGATATACGTATGGAATCTATAAGGATGTTTAGACATATACGTATGGAAACTATATGGAAATTTAGAGATATACGTATGGAATCTATATGGAATTTTAGAGATATATGGAATTTTTATGAAAGTTTTTTACACTTGCTTCAAATCCATCTAATACTACTTACAGTAGTTTCTACGCTTTAAAGAAACTCATCAATCATGCTAATAGGTCTAGTTCAAAATACATAAAAATATAATGGTTGCATATTTAGATAAAAAATACAAAAGACTGTTTTAAAACTAATTACAAACTATAATAGATCATTTAGAAGCATTATTTATGATTCATAATAGTCTATTGTCTCTAGTTTTACTTACAATTAGCATATATTATTGTGCCATTAGACGAATGAGTGGTCGCCTAGTGATCATAAATTTTAAGGCGTAGTCAAAAATTGTTATAGTTTTAAATTATAGAGTTTTAGCTAAAACTCGTGTTACTGGTTGGAATTAGTTAAACGTAGTTAAGAACATCATACTAATGGAATATTTTTAATGAGGCGATGTTTTTAGCAAAACATTCATAATGAGATTTGTAATATTTTGTGTATTAAATCTCTGATTTACCTACTACAAAATAATTATATTCATGCTACTATTACATACCTTCGTAGAGTGCTTTGCATTTATTTCATTGTTATTTTACAATAAAAAAAAAATAAAATAAAATAATCTTTATTTCGGATAAGCATCATCCATATATGGGTTAGTAAGCAAAAATAAACAAAAAGATAACTAATAATCTAAACTTATAATCTATTTAGCGACAAGGGTGCTATTCGAAATGCATCTTCGAACAACATCACCTAACAAAGGAGAATCGTACCTCCCCGCTATGGTCTTCAGGATGGAGTTGGAGCTATCCCGCACTCTGCCGAGCAAAGAGGCAGATTTCTGTCTGACGATGGCGTGGAAGCCATCGACACGTGCTTGTGCAAACATACCAGATGCACTGCAGAAAGGGGGCAGCCCCATCAACATCCTGAACCCGTTATTATACTGGACCCGTAGGGCGCTGATAGCCCGCTGAGTAAAGTTGGTCCACAGGCTGCACGTGTAAAACACTTGGCAATAAGCTTTAAAAAGCGTTATTTTGACTGCTTTGCTACAGCGTGCAAACCTGCGAGCCAACATGTTACATCGGACTGCCAGCGCCCTTCGTTCCCTCTCAATATCCACTTGGTCATTAAGGTCGTCGGTTACATAATGCCTTAAGTACTTGAACTGGTATACTCGCGTTATATCATTCCCATTTAATTGAATCGGGGGCACATACTCAGGACATTTAGCACCGGCAGCCTTAAAGACCAAGAATTCACTTTTTTTAACATAATAAACTAGGTCATGCTCTCGAGCATAGCCCTCACAACACCTAAGCAGCTCTCTAAGCGCTCTAACCGTAGGGCTCAGCAGCACCATATCGTCAGCGTAGCTGATGTTGTACAATAGCTGTGGAGAAATTGGATAGCTTAATTTTTTAAATAAATAAGGCAGTTTGGATGCAAAAATGAGGCATTTCATTTAATGCTCTCTTGTACAGTGTCAGTAATGACATTTGACGTTAGTAACATAACAGATAAATAATAGACTAAATGTTGTGTTGCCAACAATAGCTTTCCCATGATATGGGACATATATAATGATATAAACAACATTGCAGTGTGTTATATGCCTAATTACATATAATTTGTATATTGAAAATACTGGTATTCAGCTGCATCTAGCGTCACCGTTGAGAAAAAAAATAATAAGTCTGGAGATATGGAACATTTTGAAATTTTCTATGCTCACATTTATAGTCAGATGAAGAAGATTTTTTTGTATCAAAAAAACTCATTGTGCAGCTCTATATACTCGCCTTAAGCCGACCCTAACATAGTTGAGAGAAAGCTAGGTAGAGTGATTTGTATATTTAACTCCACCTCATGTGTGCATAAGGAAAAATCCTTTATATAATAGGTATATAAGCTTATATCATATATAAAACATATCAACAATATGTCATTTATATAAACGTAAAAAAACATCATCAGGTGAACCTATGGGGTTCGCAACTAACCCCCCCCCCCCCCCTCCTCCTAGGGTTTTGGGTTCATAAATTAGTACATAATTAACATCTAAACTCCATCTCTAATTTAGTAATAGCTGATCTATTCAATGCAACACAGTTAGCAAAACAAAAGTTCCGTACAACTAAATCAAGAAATATTCACTAGTACTCAACTCAAGAAACTCAAGAAAAACATGCCTAAAAACCATAAGTAGGTACTCGTACCTATCTAAATGAATTTTCCATAATTTTCCATGTTACGTGCCCGCATCCGCATGTCTGAATCATTCTGAACAATAGTGGCCTTCATGTAACACAATGACATGCAGTGACATCGTTTTTGTATATGGATTTATGTCTACGCATAAGCGACCTCGTCACACTGTGCGGGAGTTTAACTTGCAATGTGAGAAGTACCTTTAGGTACAGCTTATGACATTTCTTTATCAGATCGCGTATGTATCTACCGAGCGGCCTTAGGTAATTAATTCAAGGACACTGCCCAGATAAACTACTGTGTTTTTAATATACTGTGCCACAGCTGTATGTATAGTTTCAGCTATAGAATGGGCATTCTGACTGAAAATTGCCATAATTATCTTTTATAATGGATGCGCATTTGCGCAATATGCATGGTATGCCTTTATCAGTTTAAGTGTTGAGTCACACATAAAATTAATAGTCAAATGTAGTCATTTTTGAGGACTATAGGACACAACCCTTTTCTACAAAATAATCTACATCCAATTTCCGACTTTATTTCTTTACCGATAAAGTTTAAAATCATATAACAAATTAAAAAAAAGGAATTGGAACTAATCGATCAATGATGGATGTATTGAAAATCGCAGGTGTGCGCATGATTCGTCTTTTTTGTCGAACGTTTGTCGATCCATTATACTCGTACTGTGACTATAGTATTGTCATCGTATTGATTTGAATACGTGACGTTTATTTTGTGTGTGTGACTTATGATTTTGAGCTTTAAGTTAAGGACATAAAGGTGTGATTGGTTACTTGCTTAGAGTTATTCGTTGAAAGTGACGTAGTGGCATCCTAATTATTTCAAACATGATTTTAAAATATCTTAACGATATTTTACGATTCCATTTCATTTTGTATGCGAATGCATGCTGCCTGTTTTAAGCAAATCATTAAGTCTTTTGGTAGATATTTTTTCAAAAATAAAAACTGGTATTGGTGTTTGAAAAATATATAACTCAATATCTATCAATACATTATAGTTTTTTGCTTATTTCGAAGGTTGGTATCCGCGTTTTAATATTTCTCATTTTCTGAAATAAGTATCTGTGGCCGTTTTAAGTTTGCTTTTTCCAAAATAAAAATGTGGGTGTCTATAATGCCCGTTTTTACCAACCCTAAGTGACACCTAAATGAATCCCTAAATATTATTTCACTGTTGGACATTCAACTCTCGGCGTTGCTAAGCCTAGAGTTGAAAATCCAACAGTGCCCTTTTATTTTGTTTCAGTATATTTTTACTTTATAGCTTTATAGTTCTGCTACTTTATTGCTTTATACTTCGGTATTATGTCCGACAGTTGTATTTGTTATATAATTTCACAGAATTCTGGTGACTTCTCCACGGAACCCCCTTTAGAAATCGCTGGCCTATCTGACCTCCACAACCCAGTTACTTGGCAATACGATACCCCTTTGTAAGTCTGGTTGTCAGACTTTCGGGCTTCTGAACCCGTAACGACTATCAAAGATTCACGAATGACAGCCGGGACCATGCTTTCCGAAGCACGGATTGATCGTGTAATGTAAAGATGGTCACCCATCCACGGACCAACCCCGGAAGCTGATCGTTCAATCCGTGCAGCAGTTATTACCTAGCCACAAGCCCCTTAATAACAATACACACATAAACAACTTGAAGCATACACGACTCCATACAAATTCAAAACAAAGCATTACAGTGCATCGCGCAGTTCTAATTAAATAGCCTGTAAGTGAGAATCATATTTCAGCAGTCGCTTCTGCGTTGAGACGTAAGCTGACGAGCAAATATTACGCTTGCTAAACAATAGACCGGTTGTACTGTCGGTAAATAAAATTTTAGAGTGAAATGTATTCCGCCAAGACGAGCCAAGCGAAGCGCTTCGTCGTTTTTTTGTACGCTCATAACTTCGGTTTGGATTATACCAGATAAACAAAATTCTCGGGATTTCGATAGTGGACTTATTAAACATATAAAATTTCAATTGCATAGCTCTTATGCATTTGATTTTATTGATATCTAAAAAACCCCGATTTCGTCACTGACTCACTGATCATCATCAAAGTTTTAAGGTTACTTCCTCAAGTCCTAGAAAGCTGAAATTTAGTATGTAAGCCAAGCTTCTAATTCTACACGCCCTAAATCTACAAGCCCTAACTTCACACCTTAGTCAACATATGAGGCTTGGCCGTTTCCTTACTACAAGAACTGTCGTAAAACAGAAAAGTAATGAATAGTGATTCACCTTACGTCCATGTGACGGTAGCGAAACTGCCAAGCCAGATATTTTGACTAAGGTGTAGAGTTTGTGAAGTTAGGGCTTGTAGCGTTAAGGCGTGAAGAGTTAGAATCTTGGCTCTACATGAGATCTGATAACTTTTTGACAGTGCGAGCCATACGGTCTCTCTCTCATCTTGGCAACATTTTACATGACAATGTTTTTGGTGGGATGAATATACATCATGTATCATAAAGTTGTGGTGGGTGTAGTATAGACCATCAAACTGAACAACTTTCTCCATAGGACCAACATCGTAATCGCGAAAAAATAATCAGCCGTTCCATACATTTGGGTCGTGGTATTGAAGTTGGGACGACTGATAATTTTTTTGTGATTAGGTACATTGTTGGTCCCATGGAGAAAGTTGTTCAGTTTGATGGTCTGTACATCATCTGCCTAGCTGTTTCCCAACTATGTTGGGGTCGGCTTCCAGTCTAACCAGATGCAACTGAATACCAGTATTTTACATGGAGCGACGGCCTATCTGACCTCAACAACCCAGTTGCTTGGTAATACACCAAAAAAAGATGATAAATAAAGATGGTCACACACCCACGGACAACCCCGGCAAGCGAACCTTAACCTGATGGATCGACCCATACGACTGTTATTACTTAGCCACGATCTCCTCTGTGTAACTATAGATGTATACCCAAATATAGATTGTGACTAAATGTGTACAATAAAGTAACTTACCACTAAAAAATATAAAAAAGAAAATAATAATATGCATATTTGAAATTAAACAACACACGTCGTGACACAATAAATGGGTAAAAATGACTCGTATTTATTTTGTCCGCGGTACACTGCGAGTCAATATAACTGGTATCAGTCACCTCGAGTTTGGCTGCAATATTCATTATGCGGGGCTTACTGCTGGCTATTAATTCGCCAACACTGATGCACGCCATTGTACTAAGGTGTGCTGCACTGTTGTTTGTTTTCAGGGCTGCTAACTGAAAGTGTAATATTTTCGCAAAAAAATCTTTAAAAATAGTGCTTTAGTTGGTAAAAGTTTCTTATTCCGATTTTTTTTTCATATAGTATTGTTATTGATAAATGATTAAGCATCATTTTAGAATACTGGCCGTGTATATTTATAGTAAAATAAAAATAAAAAATAAAAACATTGAAACAACGTATTAATTGTATGTAAATAACGATTTACGAATATCAAAAACAAAATGCCTACTCTTCAGATAAGACGAAATCATTAAACATGAAATCGATACGAAATATCTCGTGTATTGCGTATGATTCATCTGACAATCTGATCTTGACCTACTTATACAAGTTTACAAACAAACAGTTTTCTGAACTACTGACTAAGCAAGAAAGTATGCAGCGTTATACATGGTCAAATTAAATTAGCTAGCTAAACTCCTCAAACGTGATGGGTATCACACTAAACACAACGAAGTAAAAATAAAAAGTATTGATAATTTTTTTGGAGTCAATGACCGCTCGCTGGTAGGATTTCGAGTTGATAAAATCTGTTTTATCGTGTTGAGATATCAATAACGTCTGTGAAAGCATCGCACAAAAAAACTTGATTTTTAAACTGATATTTGAAGTGACTACACTACCGGCGGTTAGTGACCCCAAAAAAAAATCATCAAAACATTTCTTTTTGTCGTGTTTAGATAGCGATTCCCATCACGTTTGTGGAGTTTCACTATCTAAGTTAATTTGACCCTTTACAACGCTGCATATTTTGGTGCTTATTCAGTAGATCACAAGACTGTTTCTTTGTAAACTTTTAAGATCATAATGTCATATGAATCATATGCATTAGACAAGATATTCTTATCGATTTCATAATAAGTTGTCTTATATTTAGCAGTCAAGTGAAGGTATATTGTTTCTGGTGTTTACGATTTGCATAAAATTGATAAGTTGTATTTATATTTAATAATAATAATAGAATTATTTCCCCAGACAATAATATTTTTATTTTCCGTAACAACCATGCCACTGAACTCAACAAAGTGCACCAACTATTGTCCAACCCTGCCAATGATTAATAGCATCTATGAAGCCTCGGTAATTACCGCAAACAATTGTATCGCGTGAAAAACTATCTGGAACCGCCGCTGTAGCTGAAAACTTTCATTAAATTAACACGTTACCGGCAGGGAATGGCTTTTAGATGCATTTTCGTTTGATTCGTTAAATTTTTCGCTTTAGGAAATAAATAAAATTGCGTCATCCTTAGAGTATATTTGCAATATTTCGGCTAACGTTTGAATTGCTGCCTCTAGTTTTTTTTTTTTTTATATATAAAACACTTCCACTATGCTACATAAAGAATCTTTAGTAACACAAGACACATTTTTTTACTTGTTTTTTTTGTTTTAATACAGTAAAGATCAACTGTCAATTTGCATCAAAATAATAAAAAAAAAATCTTAATTTTTTTATACAGTTTTTACCTTACACCATTCATTCCCATAACTGACAAGCTACGTTAACAAGTTTCTTCCATTATTTACATAAACTAATCCACTCATTCATGCTCATCCGTTAGGGGTTCTAACTAACCATCATTTGACTCATAATTTACAAATATCCCAAACCTGTATCCTAGATCATTTGGGAAACCAAAACGAACAAAGTTCACACACTTGTACTCATTTGAATACGTCGATACTTCAAAATTTGCATACACATGTTCGTTTGACACCTTGCAAACTTCCAAATTGCAGAAGAATACAAACAAATATACTCACACGGTCAATTAGATATTCGTCCATGGGTAAAGAATTACATTATTCTAATGACCCGACATTTGTTATAAACGAATTATTTAAATTGCAACCGATGTGAGAGAATGCAAGGGACGGATGCAAATTTGCGAATCCTACAATCTCAGTTGATCAGGAACTAAATGAGGATTTTATACAAAAATGCAAGAACGAAATCCCTCGTACTTGAACGCGTTTGAAATTGTTGTCTCCTTTTCGGGAATTTTGAGCGGTACCACAGAAGGATAGAATGAATATCTTGAGAATACAATTTTACGTTTTGCTCCTGAATATTTTAATTGGAATTAATTTTTGAGATAGTTATGGTAGATATGATCAGCAGTAAAATGTTTCTGGAATGGAAACTGTGCCTGATGAAGTCAATTATGAATATAGGACAAAAGTAACATAAGCAAATGAACTGAAGATTAATGCAGACCTAGACCTCAAGTTAGAATTTAAAACTATTAGCAATGTGAATTACAGATACTTCGTTAATCAATGAGTCGCGTGCTGTGTATGTAGGTATCACGTGTAGTCATAAGCAATTACATGGAAAAGTTAATACAAGACTTTCTTTGTAACAAATATTAGGTCTTTACCTATGAAATTGCCGTTCTGCAGTACTGGCCATTTCAAATCAAAATAATTTTTGTTTGGCTAAGAATTCTAATTTCAAATTAATTTTATTTTAAAAACATGGATTTTTTTTTCCAAAAGTAGTCATTTGTTTATTGATTAGTGTTACATTTTCATCGCATTTCAATCTTTTTCGTCATCATGGATACGTTAAAAATTCGAGTAACTATGGAATATGAGTACCGTCGTGGCAGCAACGCGGCACAAGCTGCACGCCACATCAACGACGTTTACGTAGCTAACACTACAAACAAACACACCACTTGTTATTGGTTTGCTCGCTTCCGTTCTGGAAATTTCGACCTGAAAAATGAACCTCGCGGTCGTCCGAAGACTTTGGCCGACAATGACGAATTAAAGGTGATTGTGGAAGCTGATGATACACAATCTACGGCTGAATTAGCAGCAACTTTCGACGTTAGCGTCAAAATAATATTGGTCCATTTGCGTCAAATTGGCAAGGTTAAAAAGCTTGACAAATGGGTGCCCCACGAACTCAATGATCGCCAGCGCGAAGTACGCGTCGAGACGTGCCTTGCACTGCTCAACAGACACACAAATGAAGGAATTTTGAACCGCTTTGTTACCTGCGATGAAAAATGGATTCTGTTTGATAACCGCAAGCGCTCAGCAAGTTGGTTGGATTCTGGTTCAGCACCTAAACAATGCCCTAAACGAAAACTTACCCCTAGAAAAGTGATGGTCACTGTTTGGTGGTCTAGCGCCGGTGTGATTCATCACAGCTTCTTACCAAACGGGGTGAGCATTACTTCAGATGTGTACTGTGAAGAACTGAACACAATGATGGAGAAGCTGGCACATCTCCAACCAGCATTGGTCAATCGCTCGTCTCCGCTGCTCCTGCACGACAACGCGCAACCTCATACTGCACAGCAGACGGTCTCCAAGTTGCAAGAACTGGGGTTGGAAGCTCTCCGTCATCCGCCCTACTCACCAGACCTTGCGCCTACAGACTACTACTTTTTCCAGAATTTGGATAACTTCTTGGCGGGAAAAAAATTCAATACCCGAGAGGCAGTACAAAATGCCTTTGAAGAATTTGTTGCCTCCCGTCCAGCTGATTTCTTTAAGACGGGCATCAATAAACTGCCACTGCGTTGGCAAAGATGCATTGATTGCATGGGTGATTACTTCGATTAATACAAATAAAAAATGCATGAAAAAATTTCGTTTAAATTTTTTCATACAAAACGGCAATTTCATAGGTAAAGACCTATTATATAGAAGAAAGTAGAAGAAGAAAATGTAACAGATCATTATCATAGTTATGAAAGCAGACATAACAGTAACCAAAACACTTTAGCACAACGCAAAAACTCTAACTCGTCAAGTCGTCAATCACTAGTAACAAAAAACATCTCATTCACACCTTACTATACAAACTAGAAGGATCAAGTGTAAATTCACACAAAGAAGCAAATGCTAACAAACAAAATAAATAAAGAAATGCAAGAATAATATTACAATAATTTGAATACATTTCATGGTCAATTTGACAAGTAACCACATTGAAAATAAGTAGATGCAATCCATTTTGCTATATTGATATTTGATTCAAATAATCTAGGGGAGAAAGAGACAAGAGACATTGTAACAAATAGTAAAAGGGGTAAGACAGAGATAGAAGATATTTAAATTGTCAATGCAGACAGGTAAAAAGGGATGAACAATAATGTGGTGATAGCAAGGAATGATTGAGTGATTCAATATAACGTAGATGAGAAATAAGTGCAAATGATGGAATGTGATTTGATGAAACCAATATTGAACATGAGAATGGACAAGTGACTTTTTTCCCATACATGATGATTTGTTTATATCTAATTTATTTCGCATCGCATGTGGTGTTAAAAAAATAATTTTACAAAATTTAAGAAGAGCTTTAGACCATCTTTACATACCGAGACCCCCTCGTGCCTCGGAAAGCGCGAAGCCATTGGTCCTGGCTGTTATTCTTGGATCTTTGACAGTCGTTACGGGTCGTCAGAAGCCAGAAAGTCTGACAACGAGACTTACCAAGAGGTATCGTATTACCCAGTTCGTGGAGGTCAGATAGGCAGTCGCTCCATGTAAAAAACTGGTTTCCGGTTAAACTGGAAGCCGACCCCAAAATAGTTAGGAAAAGACTAGGCAGATGATGATGATGACTGTATACTATTATTATAAGGAGGTAAAGTTTGTAAGTTTGTATGTAGGGGGTAATCTTTGGCACTACTGAACCGATTCCGAAGATTCGTTCACTAATGGAAATCCACAGTAGGTATTACCGAGTGCCATGGAGAAACAAGATATTTCACGCGGACGAAGGTGCGGGCTGAAGCTAGTCTTATTTATAAACAAACAATACTTCATAGGATTGTATAACACCACAATATTTCTAGATCAAGGCCTCAAACACTACACTGACACATTTCTTCAGAAGGTAACAACGGTACAAATTAATATAGGCCGTTGATCGAATATGTATCAGTTACGTGATTTTGCACGAGTGTCTACTTGAGAGCCTTGGAACAGATTATAACGCATGAGGGAAAACGTGCGTGGGAATGGAAACAAAGCTTTCGCCATTTAGGTTATTGTTTATCATTGAAGGTTTATCATTTTTTGACGGTGAAGGAAGATAATAAAAAAAAGGGAAAGAAAAAAAAGGACGGAAGGAAAAAAAGGAAGGATAAAAGAAAAAGAGGAAAGAAACCGGTCAAGAGCTAGTCGGACTCGCGCACCGTGGGTTCCGTTCCGATTTCTGAAAAAGTGTGATATTTATAGATATTGTTTTATTTTTCCTGTAATCTTTACATAAATTTCTATCATTCTTCTTATCATTATCATCTTCATTCATTCTTCTTATTATTTTTCATTATTCTTCTTCTTCTTTATCTTTTTTTTTATTCTATGGAATAATTTTAGATTTTTCTCTATGCAAACTTCGGAGATAAGGGGGGGGGGACCGGTATTTTTTTTTTACATTTTTCATCATAAGTCGAAAATTAGATGGCCTGAAAAAAAGAAATAAATGTTTGAGAATGTGCAAACAGCGGTCTTTGATAAGATACCCCATATGCTCTGGTAGCCCCACTTCGAATTTTTTAAGACAGTTTTCAGTCCCTGTTGCAAAAAAATAAAAAAACTTTTTTATTCGCAAATTAGTTGGGCAAACATCATCTAAAACTGCTCCAAATTTAAAATTGATATCATTAGTAGTTCTTGAGATATCCAGCTGTGACAGACGTACAGACATCTGTTCTGAGGGACAGACAGACAGACAGACTTAGTCGCACCATCGGATTCCTGTTTACTATTTTGGTACGGAACGCTAAAAAAAAAGATGGAAAAAGAGGAAAGGAAGGAGGTAGGAAGGTGATAGGAATGTATGTCAGTAATCTTAAAATACGTGTATCATTACAATTTTGATTTTCTTGAAGCCACTCATTGCTCTGTCGTATTGAATCAGTTAGACCTGTTGCAGATTTTTTGTCTTTCTAGGAAGTACTCACAAACATAGAGATCTCGTAAGGATCCAACGTAACATCACGTCTTGTTTCCCCAAAGGGTTTGGCAGTACAAGATCTCATAAAGATCCTGATTTTTTAAAGGTGACATAGGTAATCACTAATCAGATTCCAGCATTACTAGACAAAAGCACCATCCAAACAAATCAGCACAAAAATGTTTATATCCAAAAACAACAAAAAAGCATCTTCATCAACACTCTTCAAAACAATTTACAACACCGACATTCAGTAAACAACAACAAAAACTGGAATTTTGAGACAAAAATAAAGTATACGTACATTATGCGCACAAGAAACCGTCTCACCGGAAGTTGGGAGCATTCTGCAACGTTGGTGTGTTCCTTTTGTTGCTCTCCAGTGTAACGAACATCTTTTTCTGGCTATTTTTTAAAATTAGAATATGGGAAGGTTAAGTTAAAAAGGAGGTAGCGATGTAACTTTGAAATTATTCTTAGAAACGACCGGGCGTCTTAAGAAGAATATCCTTTACTATTCAACCCATTTTCTTGCACAGTAAGCAAACTGAAGTGGCCGTAGACTGGCCATGTTTGTCAAAGGACCGATGGCCGGTGGAGCAGACGAGTCCTGGAGTGGAGACCGCATATCGGTGTAGGACGCCCTCCAGCTAGATAGACCGACGACCTTAAGAAGTTGGCTGGAACAGACTGGATGCGGAAGGCGGAGGACAGGGTACTGTGGCGCAGCCTGGGAGCGGCTTAAATCCAGCAGGGGACTGCGATAAGCTGAGTTGATTGATTCAACCCATATGGGTTAGGAATTGGTTGGATGGTGTAAGAGTATTTTCATGTAGATAGAATTTCATTAGTAAACTTTACGTTGATGAAGCAATATCTACGCTAATCAAATCTTTATTTAGATTTGGCGCAGTACGTCATTTCCACACCTACCTATAGTTTGCGTCAAATAACTTTGCCGGCTCTGAAGTTGCTTGATTGGTCTATTCTGCGTCACGACACACCACACCACAAAAATGTGGTTCCGCCTCATTGAGTCGCAACACCTACAGTTTTCAACGAAAACGCCGATACATAACAACAGTCAGCCAAACTTCCTCCTTCTAAAACGTCACTAGGTGATGAATCGGCACCCACATCAGAAAAGACTTGAATTTAATCGTTTACCGCAACTTGAACTTCTCTGCTGAGAAGGTGAACTTGATTTATTCCACGAATTCCTCTACCTTCGTGGAGTGATGTAATCGGGTCTTGATTGATGGAATTACTTGACGTAGCAACATATCCGTTCCAGTCAATACTGTTCCGCACTCATTGCGAGAACCTGGCTCTTTCGTTAATATGCTTCGCCTTTTCCTTGTAAGAAGATTTAGTTTTGACTTGTGAGCTCATTAGCTCATGTGACGATATCTTGAGCCAACATCTACGCTTCTTGCTTTACATAAGTGCCGCCATTCTAAACACATTTTCTAGAGAAAATGAGATTTTTCCAGGTAGATTGTGCAAGGCAATAGCTGTAATATTGTGGCCTCTATCACATTCAAGGAAATTGTTGTTATGTATTCTTATAAGATTTATTTATTTATTCTGATATGATTATGATTTATTCTTGGTTTGAGGCCACAACGTCACAACCAGCAGTATATACTAACACAGTTAAAGAAACCACGGAACAAGTCCAAAAAACCTCATAAAACCTTTTTTTTTCAGCATTTGAATGTACTAATAGTCTGAAGAAATCAATCATAGCCTGCAACGAGGTCTTTGTCTAGCAATGTACCATTGCAGTCAGTTGCGGTCAACCACTTTTCAAACTTATTGCTTTAGCAATAAGGTCGAAAAGTAGTTCACCGCTAATATCCGCGATGTACATTTTACAGCATTTAAGCCTAATCAGCTTTTAATGTTAAAACTGCTGCGAGACAGGCCTCCTGCCTGTCAGATGCAGTGGGTAGGGATCATCTTATATATAAAATTCTCGTGTCACAATGTTCGTTCCCGTACTCCTCCGAAACGGCTTGACCGATTCTCATGAAATTTTGTGAGCATATTGAGTAGGTCTGAGAAACGGCTAACATCTATTTTTCATACCGCTACTTTTTATCCCGGTCTACGCGGGTGAAACCGCGGGGCGCAGCTAGTAAAAATATAAAAAACATACTTATACCTATTGTAGGCAATAAACAGACTGTACCAAAAAATGCTAAAGTTTTCATATGTTTAATTCATTACGCTTACTAACATAACATAAAATCACGCCTTTATTCCCCGAAAGGTTAAGCAGTGATGCTCCAATATAATAGTACACCCACATTTCACCAGTTATGTGGGGACAAACTTATTGCCATCAATCAGGCACAAATCCAGACTCCCGGCTGTAGGCTGCTGAGAAATTCCAGATGGTTTTCCATCTGGGCCCCAATTCTGTATGATTCCCCGCTTATATCTTACCACGTGCAAACCACGTCAATATCGTGACTTAAAGAAAGCCCTTTTTATACAGTGTGTCTGAGAATGGTGTGGCCAAAATTAAGGGTGTGGTACAGACCATCAAACTGATCAACTTTCTCCCGGGGACCAACATCGTAATCATGAAAAAAAAATCTGCCATCCCATACAAAACCTCAATACCTACTCGAACAAATGTATGGGACGACTTATATTTTTTTCGCGATTACGATGTTGGTCCCCGGGAGAAAGTTGTTCAGTTTGATGGTCTGTACCACACCCTTAATTTAGGCCACACCTTTCTCGGACACCCAGTAAATAGGCGTTTTCGTTCATTGTGACATAGAAAATACGTTATTAGCAGATGTCGTGATTAGCTCAAGGAATTAACGTGGTTTCGAAGTAAGGAATCGTTAAGTGGTCATAGTTAATTAGGGCCCTGGAATTTCTTATGGAAAAGAAACTCTTCTTTCTTTCTTTTCTTATTTTCTTTCTTCTTTTCTTTCTTTCTTTTCTTCTTTCTTTTCTTCTTTCTTTCTGGATTTTTTATCGACCTCAGCCGTAGCGCTTGCTACCACTAGACCTACGAACCAATTGCAGTCAACGTTTTATACTCTCACTAAATTAATTAAAATATAAAAATTACTTTCCTTCATTAAAACGAGGACAGTTCGGAACAAACCAACGACTTTTTCCTGTACCACTCGGACCAGTTCTTAAATTATATGCTTTTTATTTTATTTTATCACCGAGTTGCTCGGGGTCAGTAATGTTTTGGTTTTTTGCCCTCGATCGTATCGTCTGCGGACAGTCGGCGATCGTAAATCTGCAAGACTTTTAGAAATCCTGCAGTACTATATGGGACCTTTTTGCTATCAGATTCGTCTTTATAGTCTTATTGATAGACTAGCTTTTGCCAGCTGCTTCACCCGCGTGGATGTCGGAAAAAATCCCACGGGAACGTACTACCTGGAATTCCTTCCTTCAATTCAATTTGCCTAGCCTTTCGCAACTATGTTGGGGTCGGCTTCCAGTCTAACCGGATGCAGCTGAATACCAGTATTTTACATGGAGCGACTGCCTATCTGACCTCCACAACCCAGTAACTGGGTAAAACGATACCCCTTGGTAAAATTGGTTGTCAGACTTTCGGGCTTTTGATGACCCGTAACGACTGTCAATGATCCACGAATGACATCCGGGACCAACGGCTTAACGTGCTTTCCGAGGCACGGAGGAGTCTGGTTATGTAAAGATGGTCACCCATCCACGGACCAACCCAGGCAATCGTAGCTTAACCTGATGGATCGCTCCGTGCGGCTGTTATTACTTAGCTTAAAAAAAAACTAAAAAAAAAAATAAAAACAATAAAAATATAAAGGGAACCTCTGTGTAAAATTTCAGTTTTCTAGATCCAAGGGTTTGGGCTGGGCGTTGATGAGTCATTGAGTCAGTCAGTCAGGACTTTACTTTCTATTTATATAGATTCATCAACACCACTGTGTTTTCATACAAATTATTGGCCACTTTCAACATTAACTTTATTACAAAAATAAATAACGACAGAACCCGTAGCACAACAAACATACGACTACCATCTTTATGGTTTAGTCATCTGTGATGCAACATTAATCAGTGGGTAGGCAGAGATGTAATAAAAACGTAATGGGCGGGGCTTATCGACTTTGTCAGAGGTGATCGTGATCTTGGAAGATATCGATAATCGTTTGCTATAAATAGGGAGGTTCTATTGTCATGCAGTCTTTTGGTTTATGGTTCCTTGCCATCTTTTATTGGGCTACGTTTATAACAAAAACTAAGAATTTTGTTATAGGCTAAAAAATAAAAAATAAATAAAATAATCTTTATTTCGGATAAGCATTATCCATATATGGGTTAGTAAGAAAAAAGAAAAACAAATAGATAACTTATACCTATGTTAGTAAACTTATAAAAATGCATCTTCGAACAACATCACCTAACAAAGGAGAATCGTACCTCCCCGCTATGGTCTTCAGGATGGAGTTGGAGCTGTTCCGCACTCTGCAGAGCAAAGAGGCAGATTTCTGTCTGACGATGGCTAAAGCTAAAGGCTCCGGACCCAGTTAGACCTAAGCAAGGAAAACCTGCTCAACACGCGTAGACCCCCCCCCCCCCCCCCCCATAGAAAGTGGTTTTGTCGACGGAAGAATATACAACGTCTCGTTTTGCATCCCCGTCAAATTTAAGGGTGTGGTATAGACCATCAAACCGAACAACTTTTTCCATGGTACCAGCATCGTAATCGCAAAAAAATAATCAGCCGTCCCATACATTTGCGTCGAGTTGAAGTTTTCTATGGGACAGTTGAAAACTTTTTCGCGATTACGATGTTGGTCCCATGGAAAAAGTTGTTCGGTTTGATGTTCTGTATCACACCCTAAATGAAACTTTGTATTGATGAGTTCAATGACCCGTAAGAGGTTATGCGTTATTTAAATTACATCTTCTTTATGATACGATTAACATTGTGTTACTATGAAAATCTCTACCTTGGTAGGTACCTCTGATAAAGTGAGCGTGAACATAAAATTTCGTCAAAATTTATAAGAGGGAGGTAACTGAAGAGTGATGACTCAAAACAACTCATTGTTTTCTCTCAATTTACACGTAAAAATTCGCGTCACCTAACGAAGACACTGCTTAGGAAAACTAGAGCAAAATAAACCCTTTATCAACAATCACAAAGTCCAATTCAGCTTGATAATTTGTATGGATATAAGTCGTTCTTCTGTCTGCAAACGCGTAAAGAGCACCTATGGCTCAATGGTGCAGGTGTCCTCCAAACAAAAGGGCTTAGGTTCGACCCCAGTTCAGCCGCGATGTACAGTGATTTGTGTAAAAAAAAATATGAAGAAGGGATATTTTGCTGTCTTTTTTGTATGAAGGGTTCCGTATTTTGGTTGTGTTTTTCTGTTTGAGTATCACCTCATTTGAATCTGTCAGTTGTAATAATCGCGTGGAAGCTTTCTAATTTTCGATATGGGGAAAATGTCTGGGAAAATTATTTTTCGACACTCGTTGTTTGAATTTGTTTTTTTTTTATTATTTTTACTGTAGGAATTATAATGCCATGTTTGGTGTGTTTATTTTTGGTTTTGGTTTTTTTTGGTTTGTCTGCGTTTTTGTATGATTTTAGGTAGGTTAAAAAACTCCAGTCTATTTCTATCTTGGGTCACATATTAATCAACCATTCATCAATCATCACCATCATTCTCCTGCCCTTCACAGAATTTATTTGGGGTCGGCGCAACATGTCTTTTTCTTCCATACTTCTCTATTATGAGGAGCTCGTGGCTAAGTTCGACACGCACGGGTCGATCCATCAAGTTAAGCTACGCTTGCCGGGGTTGGTCCGTGGATGGGTGACCATATTTACATACCAGGTCTCCTCCATGTCTCGGAAAGCACGTTAAGCCGTTGGTCCCGGCTGTCATTCGTGGATCTTTGACAGTCGTTACGGGTCGTCAGAAGCCCGAAAGTCTGACAACCAGTCTTACCAAGTGGTATCGTATTACCCAGTTACTGGGTTGTAGAGGTCAGATAAACAGTCACTCCATGGAAAATACTGGTATTCTGCTGCATCCGGTTAGACTGGAAGACGACCCCAACATAGTTGGGAAAGGCTAGGCAGATTGATTTTTACTTCTCTATTAGTCGTCATCTCGGTACTCACTCCCTTTTTACATATCATCTTTCACACAGTCCATCCATCGTGTCTTTGGTCTTCCCCTGATCATATGGCTATAAAAGTAAGGGAAGACCAAAGAAACGATCCACATTTATACTCAAAACTTTCCTCACGACATTTTCCTCATTCCTCAACATCACATGCCTATACCATGATCACCGATTTCCACACATCTTTTCAGTCACCGGTGTCACTTTCAGACTTCCTCTATACAAATTTCTTCATTTCTTATTCAACCAATAAGATTGTTATTTTGGACAACCAATTAAGGATCTACAACAGTTATCTTTCAATACTTCCAAAAACCAAGATTATTTGCATACAAATAAAATAATACATTTCCAAATCCTCATCACCAATAATAAAATCATGAGTTCATGACCTTAAAGACCGGGAACTCACACAACATCAATTTAAAAATAAATCTGCAGTCCGCTAAAAGCTAGAGGGAACCCCAAAAAAGGTGAAAAGGCACAAAGTTGGCTTGCGCACAGCACAAAACTGTGCAGTCATTGTAATCAATCAGCTCGTAATGGTGCACCTCTACGATATAGTGCGGTTTTTTAGCTCGTTCCAATGATATAAACAAGAGGCATAGTGTCTATGGTGTGAAATGTCAATGGTCTTCTTTTGTTTTGGTATTGTGGCGTTGCATTGTGTGGGGCCAGTGCATGACGGCGTTATAAAAGATAACTAAAGGATTGGTTTAAAAGGATGGCAGTATGTTCTTTTCTCTACCAAAGAGGTCTGCATACTTAAATTGACCGAATATTCAAATCACAACTGTTATTCTTTGACAGTTGTATGAAATGGCTATGTTGCAGCCTCAGATTATAGAAGAAAGGCAGATAGACCGCGCGGAACACTGAGAGTGCGGCCAAAAAAGCGAATACAAATTCAAATCTCGAGTCAAATGTACTTATGTATAACTGTTCTGAGACAATAAATATTTTTTTTCTGAGACAATAAATAATTTATTGTCTCAGAAAAATGCAGAGAACAGTTATACATAAGTACATTTGACTCGATATTGAATTCGTTTTTTAATTTGTATTCGCTTTTTTGACCTCACTCTCAGTGTTCCGCGCGGTCTATCTGCCTTTTTTTATAATCTGTGGTTGCAGCCAACTGATTTAAATAGCAGTTTAGTTAACCGCCTAGTCTTTTAACACTAAATGGCGCGGCGGTCGTTCAACTAGCAACCTTACTTATATTTCAGTTAAAGGTTAGATTGGAACTGTGAACAACCACGTGCAAGCCAAATTGGTCGCAGTAACTAAGCCAGGGCACCTAGACCAAATGGGTTAGGTTAGATTAGAACTGTGACCAACCGCGTGCGAGCCAAATGAGGGAAGCGAGCGGTGTCGCGGCAGCAGCCGGCGAGCGCTAGGTACTTCCAAAGGCTAACTGAACGGCTTATTATAAACCAGTTGGCTGCAACAGACGTAGGATGTCAATTTGCTTAGTAATTAATTTCTCTATTTGTGTATCAGTATAGCAATTCAGCTGTGAGAACGCAACAAAAAGAGAAAGAACATTTTCGAGTAAATAAAAGCAAGTAACAACTTGAAAAAAAAAACGGTCACTATTTCTTGTCCTCGACAAACAATTAAAAATGCCCTAATAAAAGGCGTTGTATACAAAGCATATTGTTCCACTTAAATCGATACGCCGCGACTTAAAGTGATCGATACATACAAAGCTTATTTTTTTTATCACGTTTTAATCGTCCACCGTATTGCAATTTACATACATACAGACAGGTCGGCCTTAATTTGAAAATAATAACGTCTGGACAGGGTAGGTATAGAAGGGTGACGAAGATTTGGGTAAATAATTTAGGACAAAGTGCAAAAGTCTTACTAGGTACTATTATAAAATTACTGTGTTAATAATAGTGGAATAATCATAATTATAGACGAAGATATTAATGGTATGATATAATAAAATACTACAAAAAAAAAAAAAACAAACAAACAACAACAAACAAACAAACAGCAAATAATATTTTTTTTTTTTTACTCTACTTTTTCTATTAACTTAGAACTTAGGTATATTCAGTAAATGAACTGAACAACTTTTTTTTGTCGAGAAAATCCTCGTGTCAGACTTTTACTGACTAAAACCCACCCATGTTCCTTCAGCTGCCCGTGCCAGGGCCACGGTATCTCTATCGAACTACCCGCGACCCCGGCGGCATCGGCCCAATTGACCCCGTCACTGCTGACATCTCTTTGAGGCGCGCGTGGAACACATTAGACTTGTCCTGAGTCTAATATTTTTGACAGACCACTACATAATTACCACAGTGTCTCAAGATGAAATCTTTGACCAGTGCGTGTTGCCAGAGATGACTTACGGCACTGAAACGTGGTCGCTCACAATGCGCCTTATTAGAAGGCTAAAAGCCACTCAAAAGCAAATGAGGAGGGCTAGGCTTGAAGTTTCACTTCGTGATCGAATCAGAAATAAAGAGATCCGCAGGAGAACCAAGGTAACCGACATAGCCCGAAGAATTGCAAAACTTAAGTAGCAGTGGGCAGCGCACATTGCTCGCAAAACAGATGGCCGATGGGGCCGAAAGGTTCTGAGGTGGCGACCGCGTACCGGAAGACGTAGAGTAGGAAAGCCTTCCACAAGGTGGACCGATGATCTTGTGAAAGCCGCGGGAATCCGCTGGATGCGGGAAACACGAAACTGGTCGAAGTGGCGCTGCTTGGGGGAGGCCTATGTCCAGCAGTGGACGTCTTTCGGTTAAAATAATGGTGATGATGCTGATGATGACCACATAATTATGTAGATAGTGTGTAAGAACTTTACTAAGAACGTTTTTATATTCTTTGCCTTTCACTAAGTCTTGATGCACATAGCCCTCGAAAGGCTCTGATGAACCTGCACAAACCAAACAAATGATTAAAACGCATATTACAGTAGATAGAGTACATATTAATCTAAATATTTGTAATAAAAAATAATAACAGGAAAGTCCTCACCAATCAAAACGTTTGGTCACCGCACGACACATCACGATCGCTTTCCGATACGATGAAATACTGAGAATCCGATTGTGGTTTCAAAATGGCCGACAAATGTTTTGCGAACTCTTTGTGTGATTACGGGAAATGATTTAGAATACACATAATGGAGGAAAATGTTATTTATTTTGAATAAAAATGTAGTTGAACGATTGATTTATAATTTGGTTTGTGGTTGACGGTGGATAGCGGTGTCGCGTAGTTATATTTACCTAATTTTGTTTGTTATGTATGACGTTTTCTATGTAAGGTGACTTATTTACGGTTGAATTCATTTACACATTATGACGTATAGATTCCAGTTCTTTCAACTTGACAGACAGCTGTGCTGCAGGGGAGTTTGTTGTACCACTTCTTCTTCCCAGCTAAAGCACTAGGAAGTGATGAAGGGCGGGCGTTTTGCGGGACTCTCCATGTAATTTTGTCGTTCGAAGTGCTGATTCAAGATGAGAATATTTGGCTTTTGTCCTTGATTTTTGTAAATGGAACCAGAGTCGTTTTTAAAAAAGGTGACCACCGGATAGAAATAATGTAATTATTGTTTTTTTCTTGTAGAAGAAAACATAATTAGCACTTTATTAAATTAATATAGGATGACATTTTTGTCTGGCGATTGGTCGTGCCTCAGAAAGCACGTTAAGGAGTTGGTCCCGGCCACAGATCATATAAACACTATGACTGTGTGTGTGTGTGTGTCCCGGCTATCATTCGTAGATCATTGACAGTAGTTACGGGTAGACAGGAGCTCGAAAGTCTGAGAGCCTGAAAGGTCAGATAGGCTGTCGCTCTATGCAAAATACTAGTATTCAGCTGCATCCGGTTACACTGGAAGCCGATCCCTACACAATTGATAAAAGGCTAAGCTGATGACGATTTGACTGACGAAAACAGGCACCCCAAAACCTTATAATTTCAGTATTGCTATAAACTAAAAAAAATAAAAATACTGGTAATCTTATTTCCAGGAAAATAAAACCAGGAAATGAAAACAAGAAAAGGATTCTGACATAACATTAAAACCTTTAATTAACCAGAAGTTCGTAATTACCGTACAATTTTCTTCACATAATTATTTAAACGAAATCTTTTCCAAACAAGTTACCTTTTACGTCTTATTTCCAATAAGAACTTAAAATAAACCAGCCAAGTGCGTGTCGGACCACGCACAATGAAGGGTTGCGTAGTTGGGATGAATTTATCTTAAGAACAAACTTAACATTGTAGTTGAAAAACATGCTCTCCCATACATTCCAACTGTAAATGTAAGTTTTTACTCACAATATTGATAGATTTACCATGTTATTTTAAGACCACAGACTTCTTATAGGTTTTCCTGTAATCTATAGGTAAAGATCTATTTTCTGTATTTTTTTCAAAATTTTAGGCTCAGTAATTTCGGAGATAAGAGGGGGGAATGGTCAATTTTCGTCTATTTTCTTAAATAACTTCAAAACAATTTATTTTAAAATTATAAAAAAATATATTTGAGATTCTCATAGTAAGCCCTTTCATTTAACATGGTGTAGTTAGCAAAACTTTTTTTTTAATTTTCTTATTTGCCCCCAAAAGTGACCTCTATATTCAAAATTCATTTATTTACTTTATCCGTCCGTGTTTCGGTCACAGAAATTCATATGTGTACCAAATTTCAACTTAATCGGTCCATTAGATTCGGAGCAAATTGGCTGTGACAGACGGACAGACAGACAGACAGACACACGAGTGATCCTATAAGGGTTCCGGTTTTTCCTTTTGAGGTACGGAACCCTAAAAATAATATCGACAAAGATAATAACCCTGTATTATCTTGTTTATGTCAAATTACAGTTCGCAAAGTGATGAAACAAACTCGTTGGCACCAAACAATGAGTGCACAATAAACATAAACAATTGCTGTTTCTGCAGTCACTAAGTGTTGGGAGATGTGGCTATGAAATTAGCGGGGTATAGAGCGTTTGTTGGAGATGAAAATGTTCGATCTGCCTAAGCTTTTCCCAACTATGTATGTTGGGGTCGGCTTCCAGTCTAACCGGATGCAGCTGAATACCAGTCTTTACATGGAGCGACTGCCTATCTGACCTCCACAACCCAGTAACTGGGTAATACGTTACCCCTTAGTAAGACTGGTTGTCAGACTTTCGGGCTTCTGATGACCCGTAACGACTGTCAAAGATCCACGAATGACAGCCAGAACCAACGGCTTAGCGTGTTTTCCGAGGCACGGAGGAGTCTCGGTATGTATAGATGGTCACCCATCCATGGACCAACTCCGGCAAGCGTAGCTTAACCTGATGGATCAACCCGTGCAGCTGTTACGAGCCCCTCTGGGGATGAAAAAGTTCTATCGTCAAAATCAGCACGATCCTTGTGCCAATGCTTCTTCTTTTCCTTCTACCAAGCAGAAGATCCCTTCTATTCTAACAATATATTATAGTCACAAATACTCCTGTCACTACTTTGGTACATGTAGACCAGCGAGCTAATTGCGTAACACACATAAAATGACAATTGATCGCAATGGGTTTCATTTTGACTGTATAGTATCTACGTACTACACACATTTTACATCATATACTTACCACTTTACATTAATATATGTAAATATCATACTCTACTGATTTTGCATTAATATTTTGCGAATCGGTCTAAAATGATTTGTTTTCTTTAATTTTCATTGTTATGGCACTTTTGTCAGGCTGTCATTCATTAGAAAGAAAGAAAGAAAATACGTTTATTTGCGGTAAACATGACGCAAAGGACAAAAAAAAAATAAAATAAGCAATGTAAAAAGCAAGTTTTGGGGAAAATATGCGTCACATCTACGCAAAACGGCTACCGCTCAGCATAATGCCGCGACCCCATGCGAAACGGAGCCCCAGCGCTGGTTTTCAGCGATAGCCGGCGTTGACGCGATGACGTCGACCGGTGCAGCATATAATAAATATTATGCAATTAAAAAATAAATAAAATACATTACTTTTTCTTCCAAATTTTCTCTCAGAATTTCTTACTAGCTAAGTTAAGTAACCTTCATAGACTAAACTATGAAGGTTACTTTTGATTGATATAATTTAAATTATTTTTATCAATATAGGTATTAACCCAAATATTGATTGATTTATAATTATGATTGTGTACTGAATAACTATTATATTTTGATTTGATTATTGGTACCGATTGTATTGACATTGTAACTTACAATGTCACTTAAAATTTGCACGACTAGAAAGTCGAATATAGTGAAACTATTATGTAACTTTACCATGATCAATGTACTTACCTATATTCTGGCAAATAAAGTATTCATTCATTCATTATATCCTAAATTAGATTTATAAAAATAATTGACACGCTCTCGGAATTCAGCGAAGAGGTTCTTGAATAAATACTGATATTTCTGGCCGTTTCGATTACTGACAAGTGGCATTTTTGAAAGAAAGACTTCATGTCTGAAAAAACTCTAAAAAAGGAACGAGGAGAAAACAGAGACGTGGAAAAACTTTGATACGAGGTCAGCCATGACTGCGACATTCTCTGGGCTTTTTTTCGAATCTGATTTCCAAGAGGGACACTTCTGCGTCAAAAAGTCAGACTATATCTATTTTTTGCGACGGTGTCTGTGAAGATATCTTGATAACACCATCATTGCTGGAGGGACCCACCCACGCTGCTTTAGATTATCAGGCCTCGGAGCTGACGAGGCCTGACATCTGACCTGGCCTGCTGCCAAATTCAAGCTTCGTTTTCGTGTGAGAGTCTGTTAGGTAGGGAGGTGTTTTTTTTAAAATAATTCTGTATTTTCTATTTTTCCTTTTAAATTATATTTTGTTTCAAGTCTATCTTTCCCTTTTATTTTTTTAGGTTAGTAGATTTGTTACAACTGTTCACCAGCGTTCACGTTGTCGAGCAAACAAATTTTTCAAACCTGTGAAGCAATGGATTAGCAATATCCTTCATAACTCTCGGGTTGTGATTAAAACTGTGTTACGCAATTAGGGTGCTGCGGTACTATTCTGTAAAATCTCATCGTGAAAACCTAGGTGAAGTGAGCTGTCATTTTATCTAATGCTAGTGATTGACACTATTGACTGCTCACTTCACCTAAGTTTTCACGATGAGATTTTTACTGAATAGACCAGCGGCTGTGTTAGTGTCGTGATGCTACGAGTAAGTCAAAAACTTTTTTGACTAGTAAGTAAAATAAAACGGTGCAGTCAATCAACTCGAAATGAATAAAAATATCGTAGCGGCCATTAAATGTCTGGCACACTTAATATTCACGGGCGTGAATTATTTATAATTATTACCTGACCCGGCAGACGTTGTCCTGTCCAAATTTCAATAATTCATACAAAATTCCCATAGAAAATGCACTTACTATTTTCCCAACTTTTCCAATTTTTCCGGCATCTTTTTAAATTTTTCTTGTATAAAAACCTTCGGACAAATATTTTAAAACAAAAATTTGCCAAATTGTTCCAGCCGTTCTCGAGTTTTGCGCTTTATTTATATAGATTAACAATGTTATTTAATCATCATGCTTGGTACAGAATTGGTAGACGTTTTCTATGAAAACATACATTGTTACGAATCGCTTTTTGTAGCACTTTTTATCACTGCTGTTCTCATAGCCACAATACACAGAGGCGCCATCTCTAATTGAAGTTTATTCACGTTTCCTCGTACTGAAATTAACACCTTCGCCTCTTTGTCTTTGTCTAATAATTTGTCTAGTCATTCTTATAACCGTGGAGAAAGCGAGATGTCTTGAATATTTGCGAATAATCTTTAAAATAAATTGCTATTGTTAGTACTGATAAAGTAGCTGGTTATATTAAAATTGCTAGTATTATTGCTACTCCGCGGCTACACGATAATTGGTTGGTGATAACTAATAATAATATAAAAACTTTTATACAAAAAAATACAACCGACTTCCAAAAACAACACTACAAAGTAAAAACTTTTTCACAAAAAAATACATCCGACTTCCAAAAATAACACTAAAAAGTAAAATATAACTTTAATTTCGGAAGTCGGTGTCGGTGTCTGTCGGTGTATTTTCATTTTTGCCAGCGACTTCCGAAATTAAAGTTATTTTTTACTTTGTAGTGTTGTTTTTGGAAGTCGGTTGTATTTTTTTGTGAAAAAGTTTTTATTTTTCACTTTTTAGTAGTTCACATGTGCTTACCTCTTCACAGCGTACCGGCGTGATGTTATGTTATGAACTGGTGTAAACAATAGACAGACATGAGATTTCAGCAATCCCAGTCCATTTGCTATCATTTATTGATGAGTTCCGTTGCCTATCTCAGAAGGTCTTCATCAGATCTTCACCAAATTGAAATGGGACCACTCCGAGAAAGTACTCTTCCAAAAACTATCCAAAACGCTTTAAGTGTGCCTATAAAATTGGAAGAGTTCCCTTTATTTAGGACAACCTTGGAAGTATACCCTTTCTAACAAAAAAAAAAAAATCCAAATCGTTCCAGCCATCTTCGAGTAATCGGGAAACATAAATAAAAATAAAAAAAAGGTTCTGACGAATTGAGAACCTCCTCCTTTTTGAAGTCGGTTATAAACAAAACATATATTTTCAGGCTACAATGGCCCATAGACATATCCCTTACAAACTAACATAATATATAAAGTATAAAACAAAACTTGTATATAAACGAGTAAATATAGCTTAAAACTATGTTAGCAGCACTTCACTTCACTACCAGTAGTGCTATTCTGTAAACATCTCACCGTGTTAACTTAGATGAAGTGTGCGTGAAATGAGCCGTCATTCCACCTGATGCTAGGGGTTGACACTATTGACAGCTCACTTTAAGATCACTTCACCTAAGTTTTCACGGTGAGAATTTTACAGAATGGCACTACTTGTCCTCGTGCAGTAGTGCTATTCTGTAAACATCTCACCGTGATAACTCAGGTGAAGTGAGCGTGAAGTGAGCCGTCATTCCACCTGATGCTAGGGGTTGACACTATTGGCAGCTCACTTTAAGATCACTTCACTCATGTTTTCACGGTGAGATATTTACAGAATAGCACTACTGTCCTGTGGTACAAAGACAAAACAAACAACAAACGCTAAAGAAATAAACACAAACAACACAAATACAAAGACAACGGTTATAATTATGTCGCAGCCAACTAGTTTTAGTTAACAGCCTAGCCTTTGGAAGTTTTGCTCGCCTGCCGCTGCCGAGGCACCACTCGCTTCGCTCACTTGGCTCGCACGCGGTTGGTCACAATTCCAAATCCAACCTAACCTATAGGTAATTAAGCATCACCTTTGTACGTATTTTTCTGTTCCTTTCTGTTTGTCTGTTTATTTGTGTGTACATAAATGGTTAAATAAATAAATAAATAATTAAATATTATCAGGCCGCTAGTAGGACAGCGCCGTTTACTGAAAGACTAATTAAGCTAGTTGACTGCGACATATAATGTTGCCACGACATAGCATATAGTGGCAATCCCCTAATTGTAGTGCGAGTTGGACTCGCGCACGAAGGGTTCCGTACCATTATCTATAAAAACGGCAAAAAAATCACGTTTGTTATATGAGAGCCCCCCTTAAATATTTGTTTTATTTTAATTTAATTACTTAATTTTAAAGTGAATATATAACTAAATATTCTGTGAATATTTCAAGCGTCTACCTGTTGCCTTTATCAATATCGAGCAAAAACGAGCAAAAAATCACGTTTGTTGTATGGGAGCCCCCTTAATTATTTATTTTATTCTGAATTTTAGTATTTGTTGTTATATTGGCAACAGAAATACACCATCTGTGGAAATTTCAACTTTCTAACTATCACGGTTCATGAGATACAGCCTGGTCACAGACGGACAGACAGTCACAGCGGAGTCTTAGTAATCTAGTGTTAATAGGGTCCCGTTTTACCCTTTTGGTACCGAACCCTAAAAAGACCAGTACCACTTTTCATCGCGTGATCAATCTGCAAGTTTTCCAACCTATAAGATCATCGTCATCTGCCTAGCTTTTTCCCAACTATGTTGGGGTCGGCTTCCAGTCTAACCGGATGCAGCTGAATACCAGTATTTTTCATGGAGCGATGCTTATCTGACCTCTACAACCCGTAGTTACTGGGTAAAGAGCCATGGAGCGACTGCCTATCTGACCTCCACAACCCAGTAACTGGGTAACATGATACCCCTTGGTAAGACTGGTTGTCAGACTTTCGTGCTTCTGACGACCCGTAATGACTGTCAAAGATCCACGAATGACAGCCGGGACCAACGGCTTAAAGGCACGGATGGGTCTTGCTATGTAAGGATGGTTACCCATCCATGGACTATTCGCGGCAAGCGTAGCCAACCTATAAGATACTTAGAATAAATCTTTGCGGTTTTACACTCGGTTTGCCCAACGAGTTTTGATTTCGATACGTGAGCTTCGTTCCGCAAACATAAAAAGTTAAATTAAAAAAAAAATCCCGACACAAATTTATTCAAATTTTTTTTTGCTATTCTTTCATCAGACCCTGATTGTTATTTTAACCTTTTCATGGAGACTATTTCAATGAGCCCAAACACTACATCTGCTATAAGTGGCGAGGAAGTTGAGTATCCTGCAAATTCCAGGTAATGCCGCAGCATCAGTTCAAAGTGATGTTATTCTAATATCATTGAAGTAACAGAATACCAAATTTCGACTCGAGCAGACCTGTGGAATATGTTCACATCCATTCATCAACTAGAAAAGAGCTGATAATCTTCAAACAGCTGAATAGATTTTCTCCAGTCATAGCTAAAACACTCGATCAAGTCAGCTTTAAAACAAAAAAAAAAAACGGTAAATCGGTTTAGTTGTTTGGGAGCTACGAAGCCACAGATAGATACGCACGACACCCCTGTTTTCGTGTTTCCGTCGAGGGTTAAAAATTAACTACAACGAAAGTAACTTAATTATAAATAACGTATAAATAAGTGTATAATTACTTAAATAATTTCCACCCTTATTTTCGTAGCTCAAAAGGAGCTCGTGGCTAAATAATAACAGCCGCACGGGTCGATCCGTCAGGTTAAGCTACGCTTGCCGGGATTGGTCAGTGGATGGGTGACCATCTATAAATAACGAGACTCCTTCCGCCTCGGAAAGCACGTTAAGCCATTGGTCCCGGCTGTCACTCATGGATCTTTGACAGTCGTTACGGGTCGGGCAGAAGCCGGAAAGTCTGACAACCAGTCTTACCAAGAGGTATCGTATTACCCAGTTACCCGGTTGTGGAGGTCAGATAGGCAGTCGCTCCATATAAAATACTGGTATTCAGTTGCATTCGGTTAGACTGGAAGCCGACCCCAACATAGGTAGTTGGGAAAAGGCTAGGCATATATTTTCGTAGCTCAAAAGTACAGAACAGAACCAGAATTAAATTAAACACAACTAGCATTAAAATAACTCCTCAATTCAACTTCTGCACAAGAGCTAAAATAACAAATTACCTCGCAGACGCCTGGATATTATTACTAGAACAGGTGTAAGACGAAGCTCAGCGCAGGTAATTGTGCAAACTGTTAGCTCAATAACCGTCTTTTATTGAAGAAGAATATTAGGTTTGTAATAACTTTTGAAGTATTTTTTTTTAGATCTGTTAAAGAAGGGTGTTGTTTTGATGAAATACTTGCTAAGTGTTCATTTCAAATGCGGCACGCTTTACTTAACTGAACAAGGGAGTTGAATAAAAATAATGGATTACCTTGAGTTGCACAAAACTAACATTTAACGGAGACTTCAAATTCATGCAAATACTCTAAAGCTACCATTTACTGGGTACGTCTTTATTTGACTTGAATGCGTCCTGGCGCTGAGTCTGTCATGCTCACTCTAATGCCTCGCTGATGGTGGTGCGTGTTGGATCGTTTAGCTAATCCATGCGTCAGATTCGTGAACGGGCGCTGTCAGTGAAGGCTGGTCATATCTTAGCGGCCACGGCTTATTTTAATTTAATTTAAATATTTGAATAGTTTTTTTTTTTAGGACGCTTTTATCGTTCTGCTCACATGTATAATTTCAACATGAATGATGTAACCATTATTTTGTAACCATATCTTGATTTAAAAGAGTGTCCGTGGAGTTTCTTGCCCGTTCTTCTCCAGAGGTACCTACTACGCTTTGGAATGGGCCACTAGCTTCACCTTTCTGACTGACCGACCCCTTGACAATTCAAAAGTGCCTGTAATTGGTTTATTTGAAATAAATGCTTTGAGTTTGAGTTCATGCCATCCCTTACATTTTGTATCAAAAAGAAAGTGACAGCATCAATTTAAAGTTTCCGTTAAACTAATGTTGGTTTCGTGCAACTCACCATTAGTCTCTAAACTATAAGCAAGCACCCTGTAACCTTATAAAAGTGAGCTAAGCAAAAAGGCTTCATGGCCTTGATGTAGGAGATCATTGATCACCTGTCATTATTGACAGTTTTTAACTGTCAAAATGTGGACGTACTACCAACTTATCTGTGAACTGAAAGAGGACGCCACCGTCGATGCGTCAATCGACAGAATCGAATGGCATGCGTCGGCACATTCGAAGACATTTCAACATGACGGCCGTAGTTCCAATTATCGCCATTTCACAAATAAGTTGGTAGGAGTGTACTCCTCTGCCTAACCCATCGATCGGGGTTTACAGGCGTGATACTATAGTGCCAACTGTTGCTTCAACCTTCCTTTTATGCAGCAGCTGGATAGTAAATACGTGTCTAATCACTTCAAAGAAGGTTTTGAATAGCTTCCCCACGAAGTGTATATTTATAACATTAGTTAATTTTAAGACATCCATAAGCATAGTATTATTAGCCTTTGACAGCGGCTTCGCCCGCGTGGATGTCGGAAAATATCTCACGGGAACGTAATACCGGGAATTCCTTCCTTATTCCTTGTCTACATTATAAAGGGAACCTCTATGCAAAATTTCTGCTTTTTAAGTTTGGGCTGAGCGTTGATGAGTCAGTCAGTCAGTCAGGACTTCTCTTTTTATTTATGTAGAAGATAAGAACCAAAGATCACGAAAGAGGTTTTATTTTCTTTGACAGACACCTTTGCAAGAACTATCATACGGAACAATGTAAGGCAGGCAAGATTTTACTACTCTAAAAACTTAGGCGATATTTGATAACTGCACAATACCTACCATACAATCAATCTGCCTAGCCTTTTCCCAACTATGTTGGGGTCGGCTTCCAGTATATCCGGATGCAGCTGAATACCAGTATTTTATATGGAGCGACTGCCTATCTGACCTCCACAACCCAAGTACTGGGTAATACGATACCCCTTGGTAAGACTGGTTGTCAGACTTTCGGGCTTCTGACGACACGTAAGGACTGTCAAAGATCCACGAATGACAGCCAGGACCAACGGCTTAACGTGCTTTCCTCGGAGTCTCGGTATATAAAGATGGTCACCCATCCATGGACCGGTTTATTCCCGTTGTCCCCGTATGCAGTGTCCCCGTCCTATGGGGACAGCAGTACTTCAATTAAATATTTAAAAATACTTCCCGTAGTCCCCGTACACTGTCCCCGTTATTATAGTTGAATAAAATAAGTAAAAATGATTGCCCACAGTCCCCGTTTTTTTATTTTTTGTGTAGTATTATGTGTGAGTCTCTGATCTTTTACCCATCAAACAAAGTTTTTTATTTGGTATTTAATCAAATGATTTATTACAGCAAACAATCTTTAGACAATAAACATTTGGTCTTTTTGGTCAAATGATTTGTTATGACAAAAAATATATAGGTTAGGATAGGTTAAAACTGTGACCTTCTACGCACGAGCCAAGCGAGCGAAGCGAGCGGTGCCGCGGCAGCAGCCGGCGAGTGCCAGAAACGACTAGATTTTACAGAAAAAAAAAATGTGGAAAAAAAGAGATTATTTTTAACAGGCTATCAAGAACCGAACTAGTTAGAGGACAACGACTCGTGAAAAGTTTGCTTCCCGTTGTCCCCGTTAGCCGAATGTACGTTATGGGGACAGCGGGAAATACATTTAATCACGTCCCGCTGTCCCCGTGAAGGGGATATGGCATACGGGGACAACGGGAATAAATCCATGGCCCAACCCCGGAAAGCGCAGCTTAACCTGTTGGATCGACCTGTAAGGCTGTTATTATTTAGCCACGAGGTCCTCTATAATATAATACCTACCATACATTGCACAAAAACTCAACAATAAAAAAGATAAGCAAAACCCAGCTATTTTCACATACCACCTTACTTTGTATTAACACAGCAATTCCTATGGGTAACAAAGAAAACTGTAGCTCTTGATAAACGTACCACGATAAAACAGTACGAGCAGTGAGTCACTGTTACCCGTTACGTTGTTGTGCACCATCGACCAGCATGGTTAAAAGAAAGTAAGATCTCTGTATACACGATGTAAGTGCAAACAGTGGCAATCTTTTAAGGGGTCATTGTACTCATCATTATGAACAACTTTTACTATGGGACCAAACCTGAAATCGCGTACATTTATGTTCGCATAACTCGTCAGAATGTAAGGAACAGCTGATTTTTTTTTCGCGATTTCAGGTTTAGTCCCTTATTAAAAGTTGTTCATAATGATGAGTACAATGACCCCTTAAAAGATTGCTATTTACACTTACACCCTGTATAATAGTTGTGATAAAAACTTTTGACTGAGCCAATACTATGAAGTTATCATTCATGGGTGCAATACGCATTATTATCAATTTTATTGGCAACAATTTTCTTGTGCATTTATACTTTCTTCTGATGTTTAAATACTTCTTCTCCTTCTTTCTTTTCTTCTTCTTCTTTTTTTCTTCTTCTTCTTCTTCTACTGCTATCTTTAAACCTACTTATTTATTTATTTATTGGACAACCAACAAAGCATACACTAAAAAATACATGTCTACTTACGAATTAAAAAGTAAAATAAAATGTTACTATAGATCTTAGTTATTCATAAGTTATACTTATAAGTGATTGTTATTACTGTTCTTACTGGTTCTTAAATGATATTTACTTAACTCGAGTAAGATATATTAAACTATTCTTTTTTTTTTCTTTTGTGTGCAAATCGCGAAAGTTTACAAAGTTTAAGATATTTTAAGTTGTTATTGGAAAAAAATTGATGAGGAACTCGTGGCTAAGTAATAACAGCCGTACGGGTCGATCCATCAGGTTAAGCTACGCTTGCCGGGGTTGGTCCGTGGATGGGTGACCATCTTTACATACCGAGGCTCCTCTGTGCCTCGGAAAGCACGTTAAGCCGTTGGTACCGGCCACAGAAATCTAAATAATAAGGCACATTTAGATTTCTGTGGTACCGGCTGTCATTCGTGGATCTTTGACAGTCGTTACGGGTCGTCAAAAGCCTGAAAGTCTGACAACCAGTCTTACCAAGGGGTATCGTATTACCTAGTTTCTACAGATAGGCAGTCGCTCCATATTAAATACTGGTATTCAGCTGCACCCGGTTAGACTGGAAGCCGAACGCAACACAGTTGGGAAAAGGCTAGGCAGATTGATTGGAGTTTAGATTTTCTTGTGAGGGTTCCTTTTTATATTTTCTTTGAAAATGACATAAGGCTACGTATAACGATGAAAAACAACTACCATTATTTGTAACAGTGACTTTTAATACCAAATAAAACCTACCCAATCACTATTTATTATTATTTTGACAACACCTTAAACAATCTTCAGTCATATTTCACAAAGTTACGTTTGCAGTCACAAAAATCTTTTTTCCGCAGAATCCAGTTGAAAATTCCTACTTTAGGGAAGCAAGTGTAACTTTGTACTATCTCCTCATTTCCTATCCGTTTGGAGTTCAATTTAACAGTCGTAAAACTGACTTGAAATTGAGAAATAGGGTGAAGGTGTAAATTAGTTTACATTTTATTACTTCCTGATACCTAATAAGAATTCGAGCAGTAAATTTTAAATTTATAAGACGAAACAGTCAGAATATCTAAACTAAAAGATCCATAAATTCAAATGTTTTGAGCCGTTCGGGGTCGAAACGCTGGGGTCATGGGGCCCGAGTGCGCGTCTACTTTTTAAGGAAACTCGCCGACTGGTCGAGACTTCACGTGACCAGAGGGCTCGCTCTTTCTTTGACCAAAGAATTATTAGTATTGCCATTCAACGTGGCAATGCTGCCAGTCTTCTGGGCACGTTTCCGGATGACATTGATGCGAACGAGTACTTCGACGCCTAAGTGTACTTTTGTTTTTGTATTTATTTGTATAGTTAGTTAGTTAGTCATTTACTTTAGTACCTAGTGTAAATAGTGTTAACTTGTATATTGTTTATAAACCACAAAAATAAATAAATACTCCTATATAAAAAAAATTGTACATTTTGTTTTTTTTTTTTCAAATCGGACTACACTATAAAAAGTTATGCGACCACGCAAAAATAAAAAATAAAATTGTCGACTTGAGAACCTGCTCCTTTTTTTTGTCAGTTAAAAATAACAGGCGAAATGTGGGTGTACTTGTACTGTGTAATTCATATTAGGTACACCTCTGCCTAACCTTTCGGGGAAACAAGGCGTGATGATATGTTTTTTTATCTATCTATATAAATAAAAAGAGAAGTCCTGACTGACTGACTCATCAACGCCCAGCCCAAACCCTTGACCCTAGAAAGCTGAAATTTTGCTCGGAGGTTTCCTTTATAATGTAGACAAAGAATAATGAAGGAATTTTGCAGACGAAGCCGCGAGAAAAAACTAGTGTGTACTTAAAAAAACTCTAATTAAACCAAACACTAAAACAAATTCAGTCCATTCTTCACTTTAGTAACAAGTCACACTTTCTGAAATTCATGTTCCAACAGGCTGACTCACAAAACCCTTGCATAAATAATACAGCCATTGTGAGCCAGTGTAGTCATATATCTAGGTATTATAATAGTCTAACTAATATATTATGTCTAGCTAGAAGGTGGAGCTACTTTGTGGGACTACTACTTTTCCAACTACATTAATTTCCACACACATTAAAAGCGACTTTAATAATGTAAGTCACTTGTGTGGCTGTAAAAACAGCGGGAAGTGAGCTTGTGCATTTTTTTTTCGGCTTATAAAGAGTCTTTTGGAAGAACAAACACCACGCCTTTAATCCCCGAAGAGTTAAGCAGAGGTGTACCTTATGTTCAAGTCCAGTTATGTTCAAGTCCCATGTAATAGGGGGCGACCCTATTGCCATCTACTGGGCACAAATAAAGACTCCGGGCTGCTACTGAGAAGGTCTTAATAAAAAACCGAATATATCACTTTTCCCGACCTGGGAATCGAACTCAGGACGTCATGCTCAGCAGTAGCGTTTGTGACCACTAGGGTAACGAAGCTGTCTCAGTGGAAAGAGCTTAGATTAGATTAGAAATAGATTAGATTTGACTGAATTGTAGGTTTCAGAATATTCCTCATGCAGCATATTGCTGTGTGTGATCCACAAGTGATTGCAAATGGGATTGGGTGCCGATGGGATCACAGACCCTTTTTAACTAGACAAGATAACACATGGGCAATTCTTTGGTACTGGATTTGTCCAAATGTTAAGGAATTGCCAGCAAAAAAAAAAAAATAATCAGGTAGAATTCAGCGTGTTAATTCAATTTATTCGAAGACCAACCTGAACTGGGCCCACGTGGTGGATTACGGCTCGCTCCCTCTCATCGAGAGGAGGCCTGTGTACCAGCAGTAGGAACATTATAGGCTGATTACTTATTCAATTTAGAAAAAAACATGAGTATCATGGCTATCCTAGTATGTCTTCTAGCTGGATGAGGAACAGGGCGTTCACCGACCATTAAAAACTCAATCGGATTTCACTCTCCATGTTTTTGAAATCTTTATAGTCTCAATTTGCAGATCGCCTCATCAATTAACAAAATGCTGTAAAGGCTCCCGTAGACAGGCACGACACGACTCCAGTAGAACAATTTCTATGAAAACTTCTCTTTCTTGTTCAACCAGAATCACCGTTGGATAGCGCGTATGCGGGAACCTTAATTCTATTTCTCGAATCTCGCCTTTTTCATGGCCACGATAACTTCAGTGCCAAGGATTAAGATAAGCGGATTCGTGGCCATTTCCGTCAAATGTCCACATTTGAAGGAGACACATACATTATGATTATACTAAGAGATTATGAGGTAATTCGTCACAGAGGAAATTAAGTCTACTCAAAAATATTTGGGGAGTAATTAGCTGCTTCTTTTGATGTCATTCTTCCTATGAGTTGATGATTGAGATGATGATTTAAGTATTATAGAAAAAGCGTGCGTTGACGAGTTCGCCGCAATCATGCGGAAGCGATGCGCTTCGATGCGCGCTTGCGCTCCTCTTCCAATGGCATCCTGAATGTGTTTTCAGACCGGTGGGACCCTCCCCTCTTACGAAGATGGGTAAGAGTTCAGACACACTTGTCCGGGTAGGCTGGTGTACCATTGAACTATTTGTTCAATGGTTCACTGGTTTGTTTGGATGGGTGTGGTCTACTACTAACTTTATATGGATTTATCAGAAATAAAATATTTAAATGATTAGTTACAATGAGTGCCACGAAAGATGGGACTTGACGAGCGCAGTATCGCAGCTGCCGCGCTCTTTCCACCGCCTCGATGATGCCCGGTCCCTTCCCGTCTCAGACCTATACAGCTAAAGAGAATAATCACAATCAGATAATTATAAGCTACTGCGCAGGTCAAACTATGTGGTGTGTCAAGTCTCATCTTTAGTGGCACGCATTTTACTCTTGTTTTGTAATCCGTCTTTGCATAGGGTCGAAGTTTCTTGACTCTGACTAGATTGTCCAAGAGTTGATTCGTTCTTTCATTGATTGAGATTATAGAATACTAGCTTTTGCCCGCCGGCGTCTCGCCCTCGTGGAGGTCGGAAATTATCCCACGGGAAGTAAAACCAGAATAAAGAGTATGCTATGTGCTAATCCAGGTCATGGTCTACTCATGTGCTAAATTTCGTCTAAATCAATTCAGCCGTTTTAGCGTGAAAGCGTCACAAACAAATAAACTCACTTTCACATTTATAATACTAGCTGCGCTCCGCGGTTTCACAAACGTAGACCGAGATAAAAGTCACCTATGTGTTAATCCAGGGTATAAGTTATCTACATACCAAATTTCATCTAAATCGGTCCAGCCGTTTGAGCGTGAAGAAGTAACAAACATACAAACACACAAACACACTCACAAACTTTCGCCTTTATATTATTAGTGTGACAGTGTGATTAGTTAGGAAGTTAGAATTTCAGTTTCTGATGACCTGAAAAAGAAGAATCGGATTATAATGATAATACACACGCGACCGAAAGAAAATGGATTGTCACAGTGTGTGTGTGTTTTTGGATTGTCACTGTGACAGACCAACACCCTAATTAATTAATTAACATACAATCAATCGGAAGCTGAATTATTTTAAAGCAAATTGCTAATCCATCACATTATCACACTAATATAAAGGCGAAAGTTTGTGTGTCTGTGTGATTGTATGTTTGTTACTTCTTCACACTCAAACGGCTGGACCAAATTTGATAAAACTTGGTATGGAGGTAGCGGATACCCTGAATTAACACATAGACTACTTTTTCCAAACCGCAAGGCGCAGCTAGTTGCTTGTGTTCGGAAAATGTGTTTGCTTAGAATCGTAAATAACGCAATGAATGTTGTTGAACTGTCAAAATTAAACCGATTCCGATTGATAGTGTGTTACGCGATTGGCACGCAGTTTTTATTCGTCAAGCATGTTTTATTGGCAGTATAAGTTGAAAAGGTCTTCGTAAAGACGACAAGATTACCAAATGTATCCACTGTGTATTGGTGATTAAGTATATTGACATATAAAACAGCTTTTCAATGTACAACCTAGGAAGTAAAACCATAATCGATATTATCATGAAGAAGCATTAATTTTTCCTGGCTTCAATCTGCCTAGCCTTTTCCCAACTATGTTGGAGTCGCCTCCCAGTCTAACCGGTTGCAGCTGAATACTTCTGACGACCCGTAACGACTGTCAAAGATCCACGAATGACAGCCGGGACCAACGGCTTAACGTGCTTTCCGAGGCACGAAGGAGTTTCGGTGTGTAAAGGTGGTCACCCATCCATGGACCAAAACCGGCAAGCGTTAACCTGATGGATCGACCCGTACGGCTGTTATTACTTTAACCATGAGCTCCACTCTTTTTAGCCGACTTAAAAAAAAGGAGGAAGTTCTCAATTCGGTTGTATTTTTTTTTACGTTTGTTACCTCAGAACTCCGTGATGTATAAACCGATTTTTAAAATTATTTTTTTATTTTAATGGATATACTTCCAGATTGGTCCCATTTTTATTAAAATCCAGTTCTGATGATGGGATCCATGAGGAATTGAGGGAACTCCTCAAAAATTATAGGCATACTCTATAGCGATTTTAGTATTTTCATCAACAAATCAACCATTTGCATTCAGAAAGTGCATCTGGCGAAGTGGAAGTGATGAAGAAGACCACAGATGGCCACGGGTACTTCTCAACGATAATAAGTATTTCACGGGTGGCGATAAGATATCTCGATTAAGATAGTTAAGCGACTATGACGAAGCTAGGCACCGGAACTCAGTAATGAAACAATGTATTCTAGCTGTGTTTGGGCTTATTGGAATTGTCATGAGGTGCATTGGTGGTGGTGATTTTAATGGTAATTATTTGCCGCTTCAAATTGCGCTACTTGAGTTGTATGTTTATGTGTGGTCTTGATTGTCAGAAGTCAGTTTTCGTAGCCTCGTTATCTCCGTCAACATAAAACTACGACTTCCAAACTTCTGACACGGCTTAGCGCGACGTTATTTGCCTTTTTGCAGTTATTGTGAGATGGTCGCATATAAATATCTTCAAGTTCTGATGAGTGGGTTTTGAGTTAGCATCAAAAATTTAATACGTATTTTTTCCACATAGTCTATGTGAATGATGCTCTAATTTATTTTGCAGAGTGGAATTCGAATTTGTGTGGGGTAGGCACCACTAAAAAGTGAAAAATAGCTTTCATTTCGGAAGTCGGTGGCAAAAAATTAAACTAAAAAAAACCAAAGACACCGACCTCCGAAATTAAAGTTATTTTTCACTTTGAATTATTTTTTTTTTTTGGAAGTCGGTTGTTTATTTTTTGTAAAAAAATCCTCATGGATCCCATCATCAGAACTAGATTTTGATAAAAATGAGACCAATCTGGAAGTATATCCTTTCAAATAAAACAAGAATTTTCCAAATCGGTTCATAAATGACGGAGTTCTGAGGTAACTAAAAAAAAATACAACCGAATTGAGAACCTCCTCCTTTTTTGACGTCGGCTAAAAAATCACTACAAAGTGAAAAATAACTTTAATTTCGGAAGTCGGTGGCAAAAAATAAAACTAAAAAAAACCAAAGACACCGATTTCCGAAATTAAAGCTATTTTTCACTTTGTAGTGTTTTTTTTGGGAGTCGGTTGTTTTTTTTTCTTTCTCAAAATCTTTCCTGGCTTACCAAACCATGTTCATATTCAACTGTTATTATGTTACTCACATTTATTGTTACAATGTATTACAATACTGCAACCCGCCATCATACATTCAGAAATCAACATACTTATATGCAAAAAGGAAACTCATTTCATACGATAATAGTCATTACCACTCAAAGTTTATGGTTTAATTTCCTGAAAGCGCACATTTCATTTGTCTGCGAAGCTCAGATACGTGGTATTAGCTTTTTATGGTGTCAGCAGAGCTATAAAAGTAATTCTGTTACATGTCTTCAATGTGTTAAGTTTTGATTAAATTATGGGAAGGATTTGAGTATGGATTATTCGTCGCTCAGTTATATGAAAATTGAATGAAGTTATGAACTGAGGTTGAGAGCAGTGGTGGCCCAGTGGTAACGGCCGCGACTTACGATTTGTAGGTCGTAGGCTCGAGCCCCGGCAGGCGCATACTTTTAATAAATTATTTCATCACTACTGCTGTCAAAACGGTGAAGAAAAACATAATGAGGAAACCGGCATGTCTTAGAACCAAAAATTCGAAAAACATATACCAACCCGCATTGGGCCCGCGTGGTGATTACGGCCCGCTCCCTCTCACCGAGAGGAGGCCTGTGTCCCAGCAGTGGGAACATTATAGGCTGATTATGATGAACTGAGGTGATGAAAAGAGAAGGCACTAAATTCTGCTTATACTGGAGCTTTATATGTCGTCATGCGTACCTACTACCGTCGTTAGATGCTGCGGCGGCGCGGCGAATCAGAGCACGTCTGTGATAAATACCACAGAATTCATAAGAAAAAAAAAATACCACTTCGGAAACATTTCGACCATTTAAGCCATGTCTATATAAATTAATCATATCTCAGCCGTATATTTTTGTTAGACAGTCATATTGTAAAGTATAATTTAAAAAGTCTAAATGGTACATTATTAACATCGTCATACTAATTCTCCTGCCCTGATCTCAATTTATTTGGGATCGCAACATGTCCCTTTCTTCCATACATCTCTATTAGACGTGATCACGAAAGAGAAACAAAGAAACGATGGATGGACTGTGTAAAAGATGACATGGCTAGAAAGGGGAACTTATTATAAACAATCCAAAGCAATATTGAAATAAAACCGACACTGTTTTAAGTTTATTTGTGCCATTTTGAGGGTATCATACGAAATTAAATAGCCTTCGTAATTGTGGTCGTTACGAGATACATACGCTAGGAGGTAATTGCGAGCCTACTTAAGTGGAGGATGGATGGTGGTGGGTGGAGTGGAAGAGTGGAGTGGATCTTTTGAAAATTTACTTTACTATGAATATTTTTAGTTTCTATAGGATACGTTGTAGAGGAGTTTGTGGCTAAGTAATAACAGCCGTACGTGTTGATCCATCAAGTTAAGCTACGCTTGTTGGGGTTGGTCCGTGGATGGGTAACCGTCTTTATTTCCCTACCTAGACTCCTCCGTGTCTCGGAAAGCAAGTTAAGCCATTGGTCCCGTCTGTCATTCGTGGATCATTGATAGTCACTACGGGTCGTCAGAAGCTCTAAAATCTGACAACCGGTGTTTCAGAAGTCAGAATGCAGTCGCTCCATGTAAAATACAGGTACTCAGTTGCATCCGATTAGACTGGAAGCCGACCCCGACATAGTTAGGAAAAGGCTAGGCAGATTGATTTTTTAAGAAATGTTCTAACTCTTAGGACTATTATTTAGGGGTGTGCTTAGGTATGTTGTGTTATGTCTTATTAGTAAATCGAAAACTTTTCCCGTTATCTTTACTTCGAAGATGTTTTCTCCCACTATTTCTTAATCACGACTTTTTTTCTTAAGCATTTATTAGTATTTATTTATTTCTAGATTGTTTTACAAATGTTTATCAATTAAGTATATAGGTATTTGTAACTCTCCATCATAAATTCGTAATATAATCATCATATGATTATTTCCCCTCCTTTTTATATACCTACTTGTACTTACGTATTATTATTTCAAGACTAAGCTTTTTAAATTATGTAAATATTATAAAGGAAATTGAAATAAATAAGTAACCTTTGGATTAATTCTTAATTTATTTATTTATTTATTGTGTAACATACTCTTACAACACATACTGTGGTACATATACTTTTTATTGCATCGATAGTACAAAGTATGAATCCGAACTTTGTACCTACTACAGTCAGTTCGAAACACAGTTCTGGTACCTACAGATAGTTCGGATTCATACTTTGTACCTACAGTTAGTTCGAAACACAGTTCTGGTACCTACAGATGGTTCGGATTCATACTTTGTACCTACAGTTAGTTCGAAACACAGTTCTGGTACCTACAGATGGTTCGGATTCATACTTTGTACCTACAGGTAGTTCGAAACACAGTTCTGGTACCTACAGATAGTTCGGATTCATACTTTGTACCTACAGTTAGTTCGAAACACAGTTCTGGTACCTACAGATGGTTCGGATTCATACTTTGTACCTACAGTTAGTTCGAAACACAGTTCTGGTACCTACAGATGGTTCGGATTCATACTTTGTACCTACAGTTAGTTCGAAACACAGTTCTGGTACCTACAGATAGTTCGGATTCATACTTTGTACCTACAGTTAGTTCGAAACACAGTTCTGGTACCTACAGATAGTTCGGATTCATACTTTGTACCTACAGTTAGTTCGAAACACAGTTCTGGTACCTACAGATAGTTCGGATTCCTACTTTGTACCTACAGTCAGTTCGAAACACAGTTCTGGTACCTACAGATAGTTCGGATTCATACTTTGTACCTACAGTCAGTTCGAAACACCGTTCTGGTACCTACAGATAGTTCGGATTCATACTTTGTACCTACAGTTAGTTCGAAACACAGTTCTGGTACCTACAGATAGTTCGGATTCATACTTTGTACCTACAGTCAGTTCGAAACACAGTTCTGGTACCTACAGATAGTTCGGATTCATACTTTGTACCTACAGTCAGTTCGAAACACAGTTCTGATACGTACAGATAGTTCGGATTCATACTTTGTACCTATAGTCAGTTCGAAACACAGTTCTGGTACCTACAGATAGTTCGGATTCATACTTTGTACCTACAGTCAGTTCAAAACACAGTTCTGGTACCTACAGATAGTTCGGATTCATACTTTGTACCTACAGTCAGTTCGAAACACAGTTCTGGTACCTACAGATAGTTCGGATTCATACTTTGTACCTACAGTCAGTTCAAAACACAGTTCTGGTACCTACAGATAGTTCGGATTCATACTTTGTACCTACAGTCAGTTCGAAACACAGTTGTGGTACCTACAGATAGTTCGGATTCATACTTTGTACCTACAGTCAGTTCAAAACACAGTTCTGGTACCTACAGATATTTCGGATTCATACTTTGTACCTACAGTCAGTTCGAAACACAGTTGTGGTACCTACAGATAGTTCGGATTCATACTTTGTACCTACAGTCAGTTCGAAACACAGTTCTGGTACCTACAGATAGTTCGGAATCGTACTTTGTACCTACAGTCAATTCGAAACACAGTTCTGGTACCTACAGATAGTTCGGAATCGTACTTTGTACCTACAGTCAGTTCGGATCACAGTTCTGATTCAGTTCTCATACAGTCAGTTCGAATTCATATCTTGTAAGACAGTTAGCTGGCAACAGTACTCTGAACAATAAACTCGAAGAAAGAACACGTGTATCACTCTCCACCAATCCCAGTAACAGCAAAGTGTACAATACCGTACATTTAATACATAATACAATACAATCATGAAACGAGCAACAATTTTGTCACTTTTAAAAACAAACACGTTGTACTTATTCTCCTTAACAAAACATGCAATAGTCTTCATCGCAGCATCTCGTTGCCTTTTGTGTGTCGGTACAGTAATGACAGAAAATTGTTGTAGCCCTGTCTTTTGTACGCCAACTATTTCAATCAAGGGTCCCATCCTATGGGAATTAAAAAAAACCGATAACAAGTCCTACCATTTTCTAAGAACACTGTGCAAAACAACTTACTTTAATAAGTATTAAAGTAAGTTGTTTGTAAGAAATAGTGAATGAAATGTTTTTGATGTATGTCCTAATTGTAAGTGATTTCGAGAAAAAGGTATGGAATTGTGCGCCGGCGCCTGCTTTTTCGAAATATTATGAAGTTCTTAGAAGTTTCATAAACTGTTTCAAAGAAGCCAGACACCTGGGTTCTTAGACTATACTAATAAAAGATCGAGATGGATTTACAGATTTTTTCTTTAGTACACCAAACTGTGAACTTCCGTTGGTCTTTAAAAATAAACTTCTTGAATGAACTCAACTTGAATGAACGACTAAATACCATATTAACATTGGAGAGGTCATTAATTAATTTACTTGTAATAACCGTTGTTAAAATCTCATTTTTCGGATCCGGATTCTAAATGACCCGTATTAATAGTACCCGTAATGCCGTGATGTTCGATAACTGGATGTGTCCCAGAACTATTATATTCACTACTGGTTAAGACTAAATTATACTATGTACATTTCTTTCGTTATTATCTTCATTGTTTGGAAAAGCTGGTAGCAAATGACTAGTTGCATGTTAATGACAAATAATTTTGTTTTATTATCATCTAAATAACTTACAAAATTATTTTTTATTGGATTTCTGGAAATGGAGAAAACCATCTGCCTGAAAAGTTGTATTAGTCATTAGAAATACGTGCTATTTGATCTATTTTTCTACGTTTTCAGTTTTGTTACATAACGACTGCCGAACCCGCGGCGTATTTGCGTAACAAATTACTTAACAATGGCATTAACGCCTTCCATTACAAACAGTCATTGCATGATTCACGTTTTCAAGCAGATCTACGAATTTTTAAAACATATGAAACGATAATAATAATAATATTAGCTTACTATTGTCCCACTGCTGGGCAAAGGCCTCTTCTCATACAGAGAAGGCACGAGCATTGATCACCACGCTTGCTCAAGACGGGTTGGCGATTTTAGACTTATGATAACTATAAGTCTAGGTTTTTTCACGATGTTTCCCTTCACCGATGTCAGTAATGTCCAAGATAAACTCAGATAGTACATATGAATTGAAAAAGTCACATTGGTACTTGCCTGGATTTGAACCCACAACCTCGTGTCTGAGAGGCGAGGCCTTAACCACTGGGCCATCTAATCTTTCGTATTGAAAGTATGTTGTGTGTGTAAGTGTGTAGCGTGTGTGTGTGTGTGTGTGTGTAAGTGTGTGTGTGTTGAATGTGTGTGTGTTTAGGGTATTAATCTACCTCATCTTGAATTGATCAGCTGTTTGATCCAATTTTTTTGTAACTCTTCCATTTCTTGTCCAATCTACGTTACCCACCAACATGGGCGTTACTTCCGTGCTAAGCCTCCATAAATTAGTTAAAAAACAAATCGTGCCATTGAATACATAAACTGTAATGTTTTGATGTGCAGTTATGTCAGTTTGTATCACCGAACTGGTTATTATATTGTTAAATGTATACTTAAATTGTTTTTGATGTGCTGCGGGTAGTATCGCGCTTATTAATGGGTGTTATCGTATTATCAGATGTTAGGGCGTGGTTTTATGCTAATAGAATTGGTTGTGTGTGGTCTTGGCTAGTTACAGATCAATGCTTTTCTTTTAGCGTAACGAAACATCAGACAATCGATTCTGTAAAAATCTCAACCAGTCGTCGCACGGACCCGCTAATTAATATTTGTTTTGCGATGTTAAAGTTGCGTTTGTAAAAAATAATTATTATTTTAAAATAAAAAATGCACAGTTGTAAGATTAAGTCATCATTTTCCTGCCCTTATCCCAATCTATTTGGGGTCGGCGCAACATGTCCTTTTTTTCCATACTTCTCTATTATTTGTCATCTCGGTAGTCACCCCCTTTCTAGACATGTCATCTTTCACACAATCCAACCATCGTTTCTTTGGTCTTCCCCTATTCTTATAGCCATCGACATTCATACTCAAAACTTTCCTCACGACATTTTCCTCACTCCTCCGCATCACATGCCTATACCATGACAGCCGATTTCCGCACAACTTTTCAGTCACCGGTGCCACTTTCAGACTTCCTCTTATGTACTCATTTCTTATTCTATCCATTCGTGCAACACCACACATCCCTCTTAGCATTCTCATCTCAGCTGCATGCAACTGCTTTTCATTCATCCCTTTTGTAGCCCAACATTCTGATCCATACAAGACAGCAGGTCTAACCATTGTTTTATATATCTTCCCCTTAAGTTTAAGGGGAATGCGGGAGTCGCAGATTGTTCCCGTGACCTGCCGCCATTTTAACCATCCAGTGTTAATCCTATGCTTAACCGTCCGATCTACTTCGCCATCGCTTTGCACGAGTGAACCGAGATACCGAAAGTCGGAGCAGACTGGGAGAAGCGCGCCATCAAGCGCTATGCCTCCAGAACTGGAGATACCGCCGAAATCGCAGAACATATATTCAGTTTTGGTTCTGCTGATTTTCAAGCCAACATTCTCCAGTTCCTGTTGCCATTTCTCCAATTTGCTCCGAATCTCAGGTACATCTTCACCGACAAGAACAATGTCATCGGCAAATAGCATGCACCAGGGTGCCTCTTCCTGTAGATTCGACGTCAGAGCATCCATAATCAACAGGAAGAGGTAAGGACTGAAAGCCGACCCTTGGTGCAAGTAAGATTAAGTGATTTACCTATATTATCGTCGCCAAGCCGTGAAAATATAACTTGTAGTTTAGAAGCAATAACGAATTTAAAGTTGAAAACAACTTAATTTAATTTTTTTTGCATGGTATTAAATGCTCAAATTAACGTAAACATATCAAAGTATCATATATATTTTTTTCTAGAATTTTCTAAGGTTCATTTAAATGCATTAGGCTCGCAAAAACGACCATTGCACGACTATACCTATTCGCCCTAAGGGATCATTGCACTCATCATTCTGAACAACAACTTTTACTATGGGACCAAACCTGAAATCGAAACCGAACAAAAATCAGCTGTTTTCTATTATTTATGTTTGCATAACTAGTCAAAATGTAGGGAACAGCTGATTTTTTTTCGCGATTTTAGGTTTGGTCCTCCTTGATTATTTGACACATGGGCAATATTTTAGGCAAAAAAAAAATATGGTTATCACTTTAGATTTTGAAATAAATTTTTAATTGTTTTTTATTGGCGATAATATAAACAGATTGATTTTTTGTTGGATATTGAAAAAATACTAAGTCATCTATTGTTCTAAAATAAAATTCATAATCTAGCCTAGTCACTTTAAGAAACAGTGATTAATTTCCTATCGGTTCATAGAAATATTTTGTGTACAAGCCTACAATAAGTGGCTAGGCGCCCCGTTGCGCGCGCACTAATTGACCGACTCATTGACAATTCAAAAGTGTCTGTAATTGGTTTAATTGAAATAAATGCTTTGAGTTTGAGTTTGCACAAACAATGTACGGGGGCGAGCGAGGGGGTGTCGCGCGATGTGAGTGGATAGTAAAAGTTGTTCATAATGTTGAGTAAAATGACCCCTTAAGAGGTTGTGCGTACCTTGTATACATTTGGCTAGTAGTTCTAGTAGTGTCAAGCACTGCTGCTCAGCATGGGGTCCTAGGTTCGGTGGGGCAAATGTTATTGGATTTTCCATCAGAAATTTCTCAGCAGCAGCCCGGAGTCTATATTTGTGCCCAGTTACACATGGGATTCAAACATATAACCGGTGAAATGTATGGCTACACTTATGCCTAACCTATCGGGGATTTTGATGTTATGTTGTTATGTATAAAATTCAGACCACGGGTTTCTGCATATTTATTTCCTAACGCCAATAGTCGGAGATCTAATCCGGGGATAAAACCGAGCGAATAATTGGGCTTCACTGTACTTTAACACCCACGCGTTCGAAAGTTAACAATTTTATAGCGTGTTGATGTCTCCGAGTACAACACTTTCGCAAAATATTACACTGCGCAAACAACTAGTTTTTGAGAAAAAAAAATCTAAAGTTTATGTCAACCTATTACACAGTACACTACACATTAAATACTTAGGATGCAAGAGCGAGCGAAGCGAACTCGGGACTTGGGGCACCCCGACTCGGACAGGTTAGGTTCGTGGTAATTTTTTTTAAACCACCCAGAAAAAGGAGGACCTTGACCTTCGAGGCGTTTGACAATGACCTTAATTTTTTTTTTTTCTCGGCAATGTTTTTTTTGCGCACTTTAGCGTTTTCAAAAATACATTAAAATGTGTCTATTCTACCCAAAAAAAATAGGTACTATATGAAAGCGACGGGTGTTAAAGTACAGTGGTTCCAATAATTGTATAATGAATCGCGTGGACCAAGATCATTATTAAATTTTAATTGAGTTGTGAATAAACTGCACCTGCATCTGTTCCCTCTGAGATTCAAAGTTATGATTTTGTGAATAAAAAACGGTTACAATCATGACCCTTTTCATTGATTATTCATCACCCAAAAACTAAAGCGTTTTAATGTCCCATTTATTCAAACTAGCAGATGGACCCAACGTTCTCACGCAATAACGCCAAAATACTGTCGTAAAAACGTTCCAAAATCGATCGTAAAATTCGCAAAATCATCTTAAAAATTCATCGATCGATCACAATGGGACGTTACCTTTTTATTGCCACTAATGAATATCTTTTTAAAACGCACCCTTTATAATACCTGCACACTATATCAGATAATAAAGTTTTAAATTCTAGAACATAAAAATTTGTAAACGGCGTTTTGTATTTTTTTTTTGTTTGTTATCTTTTATTATTTAAAGAACGAGGGGTGTCAAAAAATGTTTGTCATTCTATTTGAACTTGCCCCCTTTTCGGTTGCGATAACCCTTGATTTTGACACGGTTAACCGGCAAATGCTGGGTGTGCAAAAAATGCCCTGACATTTTTACTTCCGACTTTTTTTGCACTAAAAATGAACTTTATTTTTTGAGCGATAAGACGTATACTTATTACCATTGTTAACCCCGCATTGACTTTTTAAGATGAAGTAGGTCATAATTGGGACCACAATGCGAATTAAACCGTTACTAATAGGTAGAAAGTGTAACATTTTGTGTATAGTATTTTGACTTACATTGTAGATTAATTTCAAGGGTTATAGTTCATTTTTTTACCCACTATTATTTGTTGACTCAAAATGTAGCGTGCCCAGATCACTTATATAGTGACATGCGTGTCAAACAGATATAAGACAGAGGTGCCTAAAGCGTGGAGTACCGTTTTTTTTCTTTCTTTGTCCATAAACAGTTCACGCAACGATTAGTTGATCTGTTATGCGATGGTTATAGATTTCTTTGTCCAATTTATCTTCTGTATAAATAAAAAAAGAAGTCCTGACTTACTGATTGACTGACTCGTCAACGCCCAGCCCAAACTCTTGGACCTAGAAAGCTGAAATTTTGCACAGAAGTTCCGTTTATAATGTAGACAAGGAATAAGGAAGGAATTCCCGGTAGTACGCTCCCGTGGGATATTTTCCGACATCAACGCGGTCGAAGCCGCGTGGGAAGTAATTTGTAACAATATTATGGTTTAAAAGAGTATCCTGGAACCTATGATTTACTTTGGAATGGGCAACTAGCTTAATATTTCTGACTGACCGACTTCTTCACAATTCAAAAGTGCCTGTTACTGGTTACATTAAAATAAATACGTTGAGTTTGAGTTTGTTTTAGTAGTGTGAGCAAGAAACAGAAATAGTAAATAAAAACAAATCCATTCCTACACTCATTTCATAAAAATCCGGGTTGGTCCGTGGGGATGACCATCTTTACATACCGCGACTCCTCCGTGCCTCGGGAAGCACGTTAAGCCGTTGATCCCGGCTGTAATTCGTGGATCTTGGCAGATTGACTCATTTCACAAAAACTGTCGGGGTTCTTAAATACTCATTTGGTTGAACTATTATGACATAGTAATTTATTTTGTCATAGTAATGTAGGTATGTCAATTGTTTCATCATAAAACATTGTCCCAAAACTCATTAAAACCAAATTAACACCACACACAATAACCTCATTTCAATACAAAATACGACAATTAGCTGTCATCACCAATCAGCGAACAAGCATTTAATCAATCCGTGCTCACAATCATAATATTCATAACGTTGTATTCAGAAGGTAATTTGGATGCAAAACTGATAATTAACGCATTACCATCCAAATAACGGGGACAAAAGGTGTGCTTCGAGTTTGAATTGGGTTACCGTGAGTGTCCCGGCAGTGGAGGGTTGGATGTGTGATAGAAGATAGTGCAACATTTTCTATCATCGAAATTAATTTAAATAAACTTCAGTGAACTTATAAAATTTAAAGTGCTTGTGGGGAGGCCTATGTTAGCAGTGGACGTCTTTCGGCTGAAATGATGATAATGAGCTTAAATCCATCTGCCTAGCCTTTTCCCAACAATGTTGGGGTCGGCAGTCTAACCGGATGCAGCTGAATACCAGTATTTTACATGGAGTGACTGCCTATCTGACCTCCACAACCCTGTAACTGGGTAATACGATACCCTATGATAAGAATGGTTGTCAGATTTTCGGGCTTCTGACGACCCGTAACGACTGTCAAAGATCCACGAATGACAGCCGGGACGCGGGCTAAACGTGCTTTCCGAGGCACGGAGGAGTCTCGGTATGTAAAGATGTCACCCATCCACAGACCAACCCCGGCAAGCGCAGCTTAACCTGATGGATCGACTCGTGCGGCTGTTATTACTTAGCCACGAGCTCCTCATGATGATGAACTTAATTTTTTTTTAATTCATTTATAATTAAACTTTTATTTCATTTCATTTATATAAATAAAGAAAATACAAAAACACGTAGTAGGTACCAATTTTTTTTGTAACGCAGTTCCTTATCGCACGCTAACTCTGCACACTTCATCACACACACAGAACTACCGAGATAAAAGTGTAAAAAAAAGTGTTGCGACGGTCAAAATGTTACACTTTTTTCGGTCTAGCCCTGATTTGCCAAGTGTGCAGAAGCGAAAGCAAAATCGTTCCAACTGGGTATCCCACGACACCTCTTGACTGTTTTTTTTTTTAGGAAATAACTTCTTAGCTACTGTAGATAATATTTAAACGTACCTGCTGTAGTTTTTTCTTAAAAATTCTTGTCTAAATGAGAAGTCAGAAAATCTGTTTTTTTTTTCTGCTTCCCAGTTAGCGTTTGATCATAATTATTATGTTCTGTAAGTGGACAGTCAGTCACTTGTAGGTATACATGTAGGTATGATGTAAAATACTCTCAGTCTTTGATTTAGAAAGAAGAAAAAAAAAACAATATGAATATAACAGAAGGTGGTGTGAAAATGTGGTGCTGTTCCACAAACGATGGGACATTTAATATCATGTCCTGCGCGTCCTGTCGTCTGCACGTTACAGGAACTGATGGACGCTAGTGATGGCGCCTAACACGAAGCCTAATTCTGGATCGAGTCCATTTAGATTGCCATCGACACACTAAGAAGAGAGACCAGCTGTTATTTTTTAACACGCTTTTATTAGTTTCACCTGTATGTATGTTTGTATGGATGTATGTTTATATGTTTGTATGTAACGGAATCTTTGAACTCGATTTTTACCCACTTTGAATGGTCAGATTAATTCGAATTTTTGCACACTTATCAGGGCCCGATGACAATACAATAATTTAAAAATTTTGTCCCAGTGGATGGATCTTGAAAAGCACGCTAAGCTGTTGGTCCCGGCTGATATTCGTGGATTTTTAACAGTCGTTACGGGTCGTCAGAAGCCCGAAAGTCGGACAACCAGTCTTACCAAGGGGCATCGTATTACCCAGTTACTGGGTTGTGTTGGTCAATCCTGATCAGATCATCAGGATTACCGGTTTATCTCTAAAAAATTGAAAAATAAATTCTAGTTCAAAAAACTAAAAAACACGCTTTAATCAGTTTAATGGTATTAAAACGTGTTTTTTAGTTTAAAAAAACTATCATTCATCAAAAGAGTTCACTTAGCCTTCACAAAAGCCAAAGTATTAATCTCAAAAAAAAAAAAACAATCCACCAACGCAAAACTCGCATGACATCATATTGCATAACCCTTATCAACCCACTCGTCCACACTGAAGTGTCCTGATTACCCTATTTATTCTATTAAGTTGGTAATTGTTTAGTGAATGAGTTGCGTTGAATCTCGTCCGCAGCGACTATTAGAGCTATTGTGTGCCTTTGTGAATATTGTGACAAAGTGAATATGTTTTGTGAAATGACGTAGCGGGATTAGGGTTATTTTGGGTAAGACAATGGAAATTATTTTGGTTGGGTATAAGGGTATTTGTTTATTCCTGTTGAAGATTATCATAGATATTATTTTACTAAAGCAGAACGTACCTGATTAAAATACTTAATATCAATTATATTGTGATTTTCCCATGTTTTGCCGTAACAACCATCCGAGCCGTATGTGACTTAATTTTTATCTTCTATAGGTGGATTATCATATCTCAATTTATTTTATAACAGGAGCTCGTGGCTAAGTAATAACAGCTGCACGGGTCGATCCGTCAGGTTAAGCTACGCTTGCTGGGGTTGGTCCGTGGATGGGTGAGGCTCCGCCGTGCCTCGGAAAGCACGTTAAGCCGTTGGTCCCGGCTGTCATCCGTGGATCTTTGACGTTCGTTACGGGTCGTCAGAAGTCTGACAACCAGTCTTACCAAGGGGTATCGTATTAGCCAGTTGGTGCCAGCCAGGTTGTGGAAGTCAGATAGGCAGTCGCTCCATGTAAAATACTGGTATTCAGCTACATCTGGTTAGACTGGAAGCCGAGCCCAACATAGTTGGGAAAAGGCTAGGCAGATTGATTGATTGATCTGTAAATGGTGAGTGAATCTATAAGTTCATAAAATAATGTATTGTGCAAAATTAAATATTTTTTTTCTTAAATCACACGTTTTCAAAACTGCGTAATACACAGTTTCCATTAATCTCGGCAATATTTTCCCAGAACTCCCCAGAGAGAAAGGATTGTAAAGAAAACTTTTTAACAGTTTCACCCTAACCTGTGAAATTTCGCAATAAAATCTTTCAACGAAGAAAAAAAAAAGTCATGTCATCATTACCATTCGAATTTTACAATAAAAAAATAAAATAGATAGTTCCCACGACACACGGTAATCATTCCAATCAATAAAAACATAAAATACTTTGACATTTAATGACAAACTTACCCATTGATCATAAAGGAAATAAATAATAGCACACCCGATATTTACGAGGTTAAACCCTTAGCAAAAAACAGATGCACAGACAGTTTGGGGGAAAAATAAGAAAAAAATTGTAACCGCGGAATCGAAAAATAGTGGGAGCTTTTTTGTGTTTTTATAAAAAGCTTGGCTCACATGGTGTCGTTTTGGCGTCGCAAAGTTTGTTTTATTAAGTTTTGGTAGCTTACCTAAGACAACGTGCCGTTTTGCATCCTCGTCAAATTTTAGGGTGAGGTACAGAACATCAAACCGAACAACTTTCTCTATGGGACCAACATCGTATTCACGAAAAAAATTTAAACTGTCCCATAGAAAACTTCAATACCTACTTGAGGCAAATGTATGGGACGGCTGATTATTTTTTCGCGATTACAATGTTGGTGCCATGGAAAAAGTTATTTGGTTTGATGGTCTATACCACACCCTTAAATTTGACGAGGATGCAAAACAACACGTTGTATAATGTATATACTTAGATCACAAACACAGATTCATGCAGGAATACAGACTGTTAATAGACTTTCTCTTGATCGCCGAAAAGACGTACTCCCTTATAAAACTTTTTTTTTTACTAATTTTTTTTTACAAGTATAAGGAGCTCGTGGCTAAGTAATAACAGCCGCACGTGTCGATCCGTCAGGTTAAGCTACACTTGCCGGGGTTGGTCAGTGGATGGGTAACCATCTTTACATACCGAGACTCCTCCGTGCCTCGGAAAGCACGTTAAGCCGTTGCTCCCGGCTGTCATTCGTGGATCTATGACAGTCGTTACGGGTCGTCAGAAGCTCAAAAGTCTGACAACCAGTCTTACCAAGGGGTATCGTATTACCCAGTAACTGGGTTGTAGGGGTTAGATAGGCAGTCGCTCCATGTAAAATACTGGTATTCAGCTGCATCCGGTTAGACTGGAAGCCGACCCCAACACAGTTGGGAAAAGGCTAGGCAGATTGATTGATTTTTTTTACTAACTTATTTTCAGTTAACTCCATGTAAACCCTATTCTATATTGTTGCAGGGTCTTCATCGACCCTCAGGGTTAGACGCAAAAAATACAAAAAAATCGTTTATTTCGTTACAATTTGACCCCTCAACTGCAGTTAAGCGTCAGCCCATGTCTTGTTATGGCTGTATGATTATTGTATTTAGATAGATTTTGATTAGTTAAAGTGTGTTTTAGCTACAGTGTTAAACATGGTGTGGTTATGTGCAGTGTTGGATATTAATTATAATGTACCTACTGTAGAGGCTACGCTAGTACTGTGCTGACAACTTACTTACCACTATGGTATAATATCGCAGCTATAGCAATAACCTCATTAAATACATGTACATCATTATTCAAAGTCTTGAAAAATGCGCCTAACACACATACACACACCCACACGTCACTAGCATGGACCAACACCACTCCACACACACACACACACATATATACACACACACACCCCCACACTCTTCCACACACAAATAACCTAATTAACAAAAATTATATTTTCGAGCCGTTTGGGGTTGAAACCCTTGGGCCGTGGGGTCCGAGTGCTCATAGTTTGTTCAACGAAATCTCCAAACGGCTGGTTGACACTTCCCGTGACCCAAGGGCTGGCTTTTACCTTGGCCAGCGGCTTAGCATTGCCATACAACGTGGCAATGCCGCCAGTCTTTTGGGTACTTTACCAGTTAAGTTTATAAGTAAAGTTTAAAATTTTCCACTTGAGCCACCTTATTTTTATAATGTTGTTTTTTTTTTATTTATCTTTTAGATTTGTGCCAGTGTACAAGTACATACAAAAATTAAAGGTATCATTTGTAAAAGGGCGGAGACCTGGTGTCCTGAAATACAGGCCTAGAGCCTAGTTTAGGCACCAGTCTCCCACAATATTGAAATGTTATATTCATGGTGTATTGTGTACGTGTTTATTCTATAATATTGAGTTGAGAAATAAATATTATCTTATCATATGTTATCTTATCTTACTGTAACTCCGCGTCCTAACCAAGGCGAACGGTCGTACGAATACACCATGGTTGCGTTCATTGAAAATCGGAAGGAGCGATCACGCGTTGCGGCTTGCGGTCTCCGAATCAAATAAGTGACATAATTATGAATGCGATGATCGCGTACTCGCGCGATTATCGCTTTAGTGAGGACGTGGCTTGAAAGTGGTACGTTTCGATTTTGTTGTTTATATTCACATTAAACTAAAATTTTCGTGAACTTCACAGTGCTTATAAAAAACGTATTCTATTGTTTTATCGGCGTCAAATATAAAATTATTTCAATCAAACAATTGCCTAGTCTTTTCCCAACCGTGTTGGGGTCGGCTTCCAGTCTAACTGGATGCAGCTGAATACCAGTATTTTACATTAAGCGACTGATTATCTGACCTCCACAACTCAGTAACTGGGTAATACGATACCCCTTGGTAAGACTGGTTGTCAGACTTTTGAGCTTCTGACGACCCGTAACGACTGTCAAAGATCCACGAATGAGAGCCGGGACCAACGGTTTAACGTGCTTTCCGAGGCACGTAGGAGTCTCGGTATGTAAAGATAGTCACCCATCCACGGACCAACCCCGGCAAACGTAGCTTAACCTGAAGGATCGACCCGTGCGGCTGTTAAAACTTAGCCATGTGCTCCTCCTAAATATGAACTTATTAATAATATGCGTATGATAAAAAAATATACCCATCCAAACATAACCTAACATCAATCTGTAATCCCCAAAGGGTTGGGCAGAGGTGTACCCATCTAATTCTCATATAAATTAATTTGTATTGACAAATGTCCACATTGTCCGGTCATTACAAATAACGCGTAACAACTTGGTCTCAGAAGGACAACAAAGAAAGGCTAGCAGTTGAAGTAGTTAGTAAGTGGCACAAGTGAACACAGTTACTGGTAATCTGAACTATGATAAATGACGATCCTACGCTCTTGATTTAACTTGAATATACAGGTTGGGTGGAAAATTTCCATGAAGTTATTTTTTTTTTTAATAATAATAATCATTTATTGAGGAGCTCGTAGCTAAGTAATAACAGCCGCACGGGTCGAACTATCAGGTTAAGCTACGCTTGCCAGGGTTGGTTAGTGGATGCCTGACCACTAACCAACATACCGAGACACCTCCGTGCCTCGGAAAGCACGTTAAGCCGTTGGTCCCGGTTGTGATTCGTGGATCTTTGACAGTCGTTACGGGTCGTCAGAAGCCCGAAAGTCTGACAACCAGTCTTACCAAGGGGTATCGTATTACCCAGTAACTGGGTTGTGGAGGTCAGATAGGCAATCGCTCCATGTAAAATATTGGTATTCAGCTGCATCCGGTTTGACTGGAAGCCGACTCCAACATAGTTTGGAAAAGGCAAGACAAATGATGATGACGAGTGAGGTGATGTGGCCAGCTTAGGTAGGACAAGGACGGGCAGACGAAGAAACATTATTTATGTGGTGTACCGAAAATTAAATAAAGAGTATAAATCTACACTAATCATCTATAAATAAATGGACAAATTTTAGAAATCGTTCAGACCACCAAAATAAGGACAATGGCAAAAAAAAAAACGAAAAATGTTGGTTACCCAATGCATAAACACATCCATGTCTTTGATATCTCATAATTCAGATACGTACTACAAATATACAGGCGCACTTGACCACGTCACCGCCTGCGCCCGCCGCGTTTTTTTATTATTGTAGGTCAAAATAAAATCACTTTAATCAGTGTTTTTTTTGCTTGGATATCTTTGGTTAGACATCCTGAAAATTTGTCCATCTATTTTAATGGGACTTTATATAAATAAAAAGAAAAGTCCTGACTATCTGACTTACTGACTCTGAGGTTCCCTTTATAATGTAGACAAGGAATAAGGAAAGATTTCCCGGTAGTATGTTCCCGTGGGATATTTTCGGAAATCTACGCGGGCAAAGCCGCGGGCAAAAGCTACTGTTAAAAAACAAAAAGATGATAGAAAACCTGTTTATTCTGCACAAACAAAACGCACATTATAAAAAATTAAATAAAAAATTACAAATTACACAAAACACAACACACACAACCCACACACACACACTCACACACACACACACACACACACACACACACAACACATAACACACATTACATAATTACAAATTATTAATTGTGTTTTAGTAGCAGTTTTAATACACGACGAAATCGCGGCAGGCCGAGATGAAGATGGCGGGACGAGCTTAACTCCTACCGAAAGGACTGGTCGACATTAGCAAAAGTCATCATCATGGTTTCATGTCATCCTGAACCTTCACCATAACTTTAACATCAGCCTGTACATTAACAGGCGTGACCACACGACTGTACTACAGATTACGTGCGTAGCATCGCACTGCGCACAGATTGTACTAAACAATTATGTTTACGACTGTAGCTAGGTACTTGTGTGCATACTATTGGTGAGAGTAGAAATTGCCTAGTATGTAAAGTCAGGGAAATTAATTGTTAAGCAAATTGACTTCTTACCAATTTAAAATTGTCCGGGTATTCAAATTATTAAGGGCGCTATTACATTTTGACCGTGATTTTTTCATAAATTGAAATTGCACACTATAAACAAAAAAATAATTATTATATGACTCAAAATAAACGTAATCACAACTGCTCAATTGCTACATAATGCGATGCGTCGGCGTCTAAAGCTAAAGACCGCGTGTCCCGAGATTTACATTGATTAATGATATTATTATTATTTCCTTTATTTTATTTACATACATATGAATTATATTTTTAAATATTTTTATAAAAACATAAAATTAAAAAAAAACATTTAAAAATATAAAAAATAGTAGCCCCCGGTATCGGGAACAGGGTCCAAGCTACCGGTGGTCAGGGCTCTAGAGAGAGGAACCTCCTCACTATGCGTGCCGTGTCCAGGAGTACTGCTTTCTGAATCAAGCCCTTGACCCAGCCGCGCAATGAGAGCCTCCTGAGGTGTTGGTCGAGACTCTCCGCTATTAGGCCATTAACCGTAACGATTATCGGTACAATGATTGCAGAGTCCACGTCCCACATGTCGACAACCTCGTGTGCTAAGTCAAGATACTTGATTTTTTTTATCTTTCTCAGCTTTCACGAGATTCTCGTCATGAGGGACAGCGATATCAACAATCATTGCACGGCGCTCTCGTCGATCTATCACCACAATATCAGGCTTATTGGCTACAATAGTCCTGTCAGTGATGATAGATCGATCCCAGTACAATGTGGCGTGACCATTCTCGAGAACTGGGTCGGGCACATACCTGTAATATGGTACTTCGGATTCCACAAGGTTGTACTGCAAGGCAAGTTGCTGGTGGATAATCCTAGCTACTAGATTGTGTCTGTGCAAGTACTCGCCGTTAGCAAGACGAGAACAACCGGAAACAATGTGTCGTATTGATTCACCGGGACGGTGGCATGCCCGACAGATGTCAACCGTACCATCCTTGACAATGTATTTCCGATAATTATTCGTCATGATAACTTCATCCATAATTGCACAGACAAAACCTTCGGTTTCCCCGAAGAGGTCGCCGAAACGTAACCAGGATACAGACGCCAAAAAGTCTACATCAGGCCCATGGAGGGCCCGAAAAAAGCGTCCGTGAAGCTCTTTGCCTTGCCATACTTCCTTACGATCGTTAGTATCAAGTACTGCAGGTTTGCGCCAGTTCTCTTTCGCCAAGGAGAGTGGGGTGAGGCCCTTGTCCACCGCGACCACATCTCGATGCATCCCCACGTCGGCTTCTAGGAAATATTCCCTGAGACTGCATATCTCGCGATTGTGGAGGGTCTTAGCATTTAAAAAGCCTCGACCTCCACACTTTCGCGGGATATACAGTCTCATTACCGATGACCGTGGGTGATGCATTCGATACGCAGTCAGTAGCGTACGGACTCTCCTATCCAGGGCGTCGAGTTCGGTCTGAGTCCATTTGAGTATACCGAAAGAGTACATCAAGACCGGCATGACCCAACCGTTGAAGGCGCGCACCTTGTTTCCGCCTGATAGAAGACTATTAAATACTTTCTTCAGGCGGCCAAAGAAGCGCTCCTTCAACGATTGCTTCATGTCAGTAGCATTGATGCCCAACGCTTCCGACATACCCAAATATTTGTAGGTTTCGGTTGACGAGAGGGATCTAAGATGTATGGAATCCGAGAGTTGGGTTCCCACGGATTCCATAATCTTATTATTATTATTATTTGAATTATTGATATTATTTTTTAGCACTGCATACAATAATTAATTAAACATATTATTTTACTTTTAAATAGACAAATTTTTTTTATCAAGCAAGGTAACTTAGTAACCTTATTTATTAAATACATTTTGTATGAATTTGGATTATACATTCGTAGATAAAAAATATAATTTCGGACGAAAAATTGTCAGTAACTCTCTGGTTTACGGAATTATTTTTGGTGTATTACTGTAAGAAACATAAAAAACTGAATTGAGCACTCCAAAGTTGAAGATACAGTTCTTCCAAGGACATTTTTTTAAATAATTAAATTATTATATCTTCGATGTAACAAAGCATCAAAACATGTCCAAAAGTAAAATTTTATGAAACATCCTTTGCAGAGACAAGGTTTTTACTGGTTTTTGTAAACAAATTGAAATATTTATTTAGAACACTCCCAAGAGAAATAATCAAGCTTTCTTGGGCATAAGTTTTTTTTTTATTTTGTGGCTCTAACAAAACCACAATCACATATCAAAACTCGAGTCAAACGCTCAAATACAAGAGAAATTGTGATAGCGCGCTTAATGTATGAAATGGCTATTAAATAGCACGGCAAATTGATGGTGGGTATCGATTTGCTTAAAACACACACGAATATATATCAAGTTATAATTTCCAGTATAAGCTAATCTCGCATTGTTTAGGATTTCCGTACAATGAGAGGTCAGCTTATACTGGACATAAATTTGCTTTTTTTATTTGCAGTTGCAATATATAAATATTATATAGCCTAAGAATGCCACTTTCACAATCTAACTGCGACTCAGTCTGGTTTGCCCGTCTGTCAGAGCTGGATATCTCAAGAAATACTAATGGTATCAACTTAGATGACGTTTGCCCAACTATTTTGCATATAAAAAAAAAAAAAAATTATATGTCCAGCTGTGACAGACGAACAGACAGACAGACTGGACTGAGTCGCACTATAAGGGTTCCTTTTATTACCATTTTGGTAGAGAACCCTAAAAATTACTTAGATATGTATGTAGGGGAATGGGAGCTCGCTACGTCACTGGCTTCTACGTATAAAATCTAGCTAGGCGTGACGTCATGCCATATTTTTACTCAATGTATCGCTGTAATATTTTGATTACGTAAAAAATTTTTTCATCATCCCTACTAAATATATTGGTTGCTTTCAAAATGGTTAACTCCTTGCGTGTCCACTGTACACATGGGTGTACATAAGGAAAAGTCCTTTATATAATAGGTATATAAGCTTATATCATAAATCAAAAACATCATGCGATGGAAAAAAATCATCATCAGTAGTTGTGAACCTATGGGGTTCGCAACTAACCCCCCCCCCCCCCCCCGTACATAATTTACATCTAAAGCATTAATTTAAACATTTAATTTCTCTACCTTCAGCTAAAGGAAACTAAGACTACAGTATACCCATGTTAATAATGATTTATAGGTAATGTCTAACCAGAGGGCAACGCGCAAGCTAATAGTTATAATGATCTTTTGATGTGCAAAGCGATTACTATAGGGAAATTGTACCCTTATTCTGTATAGGTTCCGGGTTCGATTTCCAGTTGATGTTTTTATGATTCGACGGATATGGGTTTAATAGGTAATTTTGAAGTTGATGTTATAATGTGGGGATAATGTTGTCAAAAGAAATGTTTTTCTTGTTAAATGAATAATATTGATATTATTATAATTTCTTAATATAATTGTTACTTAAAATTGTAATATCTTATGTAGTTTAAAATAATTTGCATGTCTATGTTATGGTAGAAAATGGAGGACTTTATTGTAAATAAATATATATAATCTTCTTTTCAACCAATAAAAAAGTAATTGAGAAAGACACGATTTTTATTTTGGTGGAAATTTGAATAGGTATTGTATTCTCGATTAAATTATTTTCAACTATTCTTGATTGATTTTTTATGAATCTAATACCCTTTAGGTAATCTTCAGTAAATATCATAAATCAAACATCCTGCATAATACCAACTCAGAAATTCTCAATCAAACAAAGCCACAAATTAACTGACGTAATCAGCTTAGTAGCTGACCATTAATATCGTCTCGAATCAACCCTTTGACTGCGTAATACCTGCAGGCAAACACCGGAGCGTAACCTATGCTAAGCTCACGCGCAAATATATGTAGTAAGCAAACGGATATTAAGCTGGGTTTATGTACTGGTACGTGGTGTGGTCGTTGTGGTCTTGATTTTGGGATATTGGCGAATTTGGACGGATATTTGGAAGCTTTTATATGAAAAGTATTTTTTCACATAAAGGTACAGTTTGTACGAGTATAAGATATCTCTATGGGAGTATATGATATGTCTATGGGAGAAAACTGATGCGTCTGCTCCGTGAAAAAAGGGTTTACAATCATTATAATCTCATCATCTGCTTCATCTGCTTAGCCTTTTCCCAACTATGTTGGGGTCGGCTTCCAGTCTAGCTGAATACCAGTATTTTACATGGAGCGACTGCCTATCTGACCTCCACAACCCAGTTACTGGGTAATATGATACCCCTTGGTAAGACTGGTTGTCAGACTTTCGGGCTTCTGACGACCCGTAACGACTGTCAAAGATCCACGAATGACAGCCGGGACCAACGGTTTAACGTGCTTTCCGAGGCACGGAAAGTCTCGGTATGTAAAGATGGTCACCCATCCACGGACCAACCCTGGCAAGCGTAGCTTAACCTGATGGAGCGACCCGTGTGGCTGTTATTACTTAGCCACGAGCTCATTATAATCTATACAAGAGAATCATAAATTGAAAGGTTTTCTGGAATTAGGTTGTTGTAAACGTTACCTGCTTAGTTGTCATAAAAAAATTTTTCTTTGCTTGATTTGTCTTGACGACAGGTCAAGTTTTTATGAAAAAAAAAGCAGTTGTCTTCAGCAAAGAATTAAATAGATTAACCGGAAAAGAAGAAGGAGAAACATTAGATAGGTACTTTTACTATATCCTGACTTATCCTTTTATACGTATACCTCGCTCAATTCAGTTTTTCTTTAATGCAAACTACTTTAGCAAAAGAATTCTCAAAGGCAAAAGAACAAAATTCAATTTCGTCCGTTGCACTTTTTGCCCGCACTGTACATTACACAGACAAGCACTTATCTGCACAGTGTACGCTCGATTGAAGGTTGCACTATCCATAACTTCAACCTTGCTAACGTTTTCCAACTACCCACTGTGTTCGTCTTTACTCTCAACCACCAACAAAAGATTGAAGTGTGTGTCTCACAGTGTCTCTTGCGTTTCATGTTTGAATCGTGTGTGTTTGCCGAAATTGGCCAACATTTGACTAGCAACTGGCAAATCCTCTTTCTTCATCTATTACGGATGATATTTGCTTACTGCGACGATCTATGTTGATGCTCCACTTGACCGGAGGAATATATTTTTGTCTACAAACAGTTACAAAATTTTACATATTATCTACATTATTATTTGTTCCTTCCTTGGGTACTCGTATCTGGGATATATTTTCCAACCAAGACACTCTTTTCAATTCTTTTATTTTGAGCAGTCTCAATTGTCCAATTACTAGTTCTTCAGTTCCAAAGCATAATCAGCCTATAATGTTCCCACTGCTAGGACACAGGCAGGTCTCAGCGAGAGGGAGTGGGCCGTATTCCACCACGTGGACTCAGTACGTGTTGGTGGATGTCCTATGTTTTCATTTCCTAGTGTCACAACACAGAGCAGAGGCAATGTGGAGTTGTAAACTGTAAATTGTCTTTGGTCTCATATCAATGAAACTATATGTGGCTTGTGCTTACATTGCTTTTGAGTGTGTTTTGTAATTTTTATTATTTTTTCTAATGTGCGTTTTATTTGTGCAGAATAAACAAGTTTTCTTTCTTTCTTCTTTTTTATTTCTATGTCTTCTAATTATTGACGGTTCAATCCAGCAGGTTAAGCTACTTTGCTGGGGTTGGTCCGTGGATGGGTGACCATCTTTACATACCGAGACTCCTCCGTGCCTCGGAAAGCACGTTAAGCCGTTGGTCCCGGCTGTCATTCGTAGATCTTTGACAGTCGTTACGGGTCGTCAGAAGCTCAAAAGTCTGACAACCAGTCTTATCAAGGGGTATCGTATTACCCAGTAACTGGGTTGTAAAGGTCAGATAGGCAGTCGCTCCATGTAAAATACTGTTATTCAGCTGCATCCGGTTAGACTAGAAGCCGACCCCAACATAATTTAGAAAAGGCTAGGCAGATTGATTGTCTTCTAATTGGATCTTGGTCATGCCTGGTCATGCCGGTTTCCCCAAGATGTTTTCCTTCACCGTTCAGAGAACAACCTTCTATGTTTATTGTAGTGTTACAAACTAGTATATTTATTTCTTCTGCCTTTTAATCAAGACCATTCCTCGTTTTCCTTTCAGTGAATTTCTGTTTCATACTGTTCTCAGTAATTCTCTTCCACTGCTTCAAATATATCTGCAACAATGTCATCACTTACTTATTACATTCATATCAAATCTTCAATTTCTATCGTCCAACAAAATCCGTAATAGAATTCCGTCGACGTACCACCACATAAGGGCGCTCCGGATTAGGCCAGACTGTTTACTTAACTAATGCACGCCATCTAGCCGCAGGCTCAGTAAACAATGATATAGTGTGCATGATCTATTGTTTTTGCCTGCAGGATTATTGAGGATGCAATTATAAGATGCTTGTGATTTTTAAATGGATTTTCTGTGGCTGTATTAGTCTTACCGAAACTTAGCGTAAACTTTTCATGTGAGAATCGCGTCAATCTGTCAAAATCATACCAAAATGCACTGTTTTGGGGTGATTTTGACAAATCGAAGCGTACGTTTCCGCTAAGTTTTATCTCTGTATCGTCGTCATCATCATTAGCAGCGTAATTCCACTCACTGCCAAGTATTTAGACTTTTTCCCTGTTGTGTCAAGTTTCCCTGGTCTGTTCGAGTCTCAACCAGGTATTACCCTCGATACTCTATAGGTCATCCGCTCATCTGGCTGGTTTTGCTTGTGAGGTGTACTAAGGCCCCTAATTACTTAATTCATTATTATTTATTGGAAGCTTAGCTTAAATGAGAAGAAATGCGGGCGGGGAGACTTTTGAAAGTTAGGTATTTGAAGAAACTATTGCTGTCGCTCTGCGAGCGCTCTGCCCTCAAATTAGTGCGATAAGGACAACTGCAGATCCGACTGAATAGCCTATGTAAAAAGTCATATTTCGAGGTTTGCCTCTCGCCTATTTCCTCCTCCAATATTCGACCAATTTAAAACACATCTCATAATTTGAATAAGAGGGATATATACTATGCCCCTATGTTTTTGTAGTTGCCAAATTTGTACACTAGGCCTCTGTTAACAGCGGTCTAAATAGGCAATTTTGAGCATTTTTTGAGGGTTCTAGTTCTTATAAAAATAATTTATCATCAAAAAGGAAAACATAGGGGCATACAAGTAGCTAATATTTATATTTCTGTAAAAAAATATTGGTCTATGGTCATTAACCAGAAAGAAAACACGCGAGAGCGTTTTTATGGAGAAAAGAGCACCCGCATTTCCTTACGACCTTAGCAAACCTCCACCGCGAAACTACATGATGTTCTGCTACTCGATTATCATGCGAGTCAATTGATTTGAACTACTGCTGTTTCACTGCTATTGTTTCGCGACGGTGTGGTGTGCTAAAGTCCTAAATGGTCCTACCTACAGGATGGCTTTGAATTTAATGAAAATCTTCCAGTGGATGAACACTGAAAAACAACATTTACCTTCTATGAGACCAACTCTTGACAATGACTTATAAGACTGAATATTTACTACGTATATCAATCGCTTAACCTAATGTAGTTAATAAAGTAATATGTTTATAGACTTACATATACCCAAGTTTTCATCATATTATATTTATCTCTCCCTCACGCTCATACATAGGTACAGAAATAGTCCACATCGTAGCTGCTTTGGCTAGTTAGTTTAGTATATTATATTATAATTTGATTTGATACTGTGCTCGTCTAACAACTATTGCTTTATGTTCAAATCTTAGCCGAGGATGCTGGCACCCTAAACACAAGTTAAATCTTACTTTGGGTGCCAGAGTTCATCGAAAACTCTCTTTTCCATTGTTGCAACGTTGTATAGTTTTAAGATAAGTGTTAGTGTACAACTGAAGTCAATAAAATTATTTTTTTTTTTTTTATTAACTCTGAATTTTCTATCATCGTAATAGGGCCACCAAACATGAAATGTTATGTAAAAAAAATACTTCGAAGAAGAAAAATCTTATACATTTCTAGGTCAAGTTTTTTTTTCTACGTAATTTATTGTCACTTTCTCCTCTTAGGCCGGTGGCTTAGATATGTTACACTAAAATCGTATTAGCAATGATTTATTTGTCAGCTCGCTACTTGGGGGTAGTTTCACAAGTCATGGCATATAATGCTTGGACACTGTCTTCGAAAGATATATCTTTATGTATCAGTCTTAAATATATTGTCGTGTCATGTATCGAAATGGTTGTATTGATTTTTGGTGGATTGTTATCTTTTTTTGCGGAGAAAGTTACTTGATCTGCGGGAAAAAATCTAGAAATATCGAAGATGGCGTAGACTTAGCGACATATGTTTTTTTTAAAATTAAATAATTGTATTGGATTCTTAAAACTTCTAGTACTTATCTACATTCAGTACTTGAGCAGTTAAAGATTATTGAAGAAAGGAAAAAAATGGAATGGAGTTGATGTCCCATAATACATAAAAATTAGTCATACAAAATGATTACTCATGGTTGTGATTCAGACAACTAGTAGGCGTAGATTTGTAACCATGAAATTCAAATATGGAAAGAACGTTGTTCGTACTTCTTTCGGTATCAGATTTATACTGCCCTGCTAAGCGTATAAGGTATAAGTCCTACCTGCCAAATGTATTTTTTTACAGCAATGTTTTCTGGGAAAGCCTAAAAATACCTAAAAATGTCAGTTAAGACCTTTACGCTTAGCAAAGCAGTAAAAAAAATCTGACCTAGGTATGTATCAGGTCTAGGCCAGTTTTCTGATACAATACTAAAGTACTAAAATATTTATTTTTTAAATAACTACATAATTTAAAAATCAATAACACTGTCAAAACCAACAATCCATCGCTTCCTGTAAATATTATTGGAAAGAGAAAAATAAATCCTAATCACTATTATTTTAAAGTATTAATTTGAATGCAGACAAAATAGTACACTTGATACCAAAAAAAGTGACACCTACAAAAATAAGGGACAAGTGCAAACGTGTTAGCTCAAAGACCGGAGAGACTTATAGAAAGGAAATCCTTAAACAAAACACTGGAGTGTAACGTTGAAAACAATAATTCTTCATTACGAGTGTGTTGGGGTAAGTAATAGACGTGCGCTAAAAGAAGTGCGCAGATTCAGTTTTTTTGGCAGCTTTGGGAAAAGTTTTAAAAACCCTATTATGTATTATGTATTTTATTTTAAATAATAATAATAGGATTTTTTTAAACATGACATCAATGGCTATTTTATCATTATGTCATTAGGTTTTATATTTTCAGGTGTATTGCACAAATTACGAATCACTTGCTAGACAATATTCACTGTTATTTAGTTTGATATAAAATTAAAAACTTTAATAAACCATACAAAGGAAATAATTTTGATTCAAAACCCCGTATGTAGACACTAAATCAAAAATACTCCCCCATCATTCCACCGAACAAGCTATTGCGCAAGTGGCACATTCAACTTATCGGCATATTGTCCAAGTTTCGAGGGAACGTGCAGGTGTACACGAGGGTGGCACTTTTTGTGGCCGCCACTGTAAGCGTAAAATAGGAGCCGACTTAATAATTGGTTATTTAGCAGGATAATGCTTCGAAATTTGGATTAATTCGGGTGGAGCATTTTTTTTGGTCGTTAGTGTAAGTAGATTATGGTAATGTTGGTCTTTTTGTAGCGTATGTGTAATGTATGAACAATTTAGGTATTACTTCCTCCTGTCAGTCAGTGCACTGGAAACTTTAGGCAAACTAGGTATTTTTGTCTTTTTAATAAAAAAATTGGTATTCACGACAACTTGTTTTTTATTTCTTTACTTTTGTGTCAATAAAGTCATATTCATTCATTTTCAATTGAATTAATAATAATAATAAATTTATTTCCAGTCTTAAATTTTTCCATTTACCACTTCGTTTATCATGATATTAATTAGTTAAATGTATTGATTGAACTATCGGTCGAAAGCAGCTGAATTAATTTTATTTAAAGAAAGTAATTATGTAGGTTTTTATTCTTTTTAATGATTTGATAATTTTATTATTTTTTAAATTATTTTAACTATAAAATCATTTACATAAAATTCTGAGCATACTTTTGCTTTGTTATCAGTTGCCAAGAGTTTAAACACTGCCATAAGGTTTTTGAATAAAATTACCACACGTAATTAGATCGCACAAATAATTGAGTGTGCCATATTGACCGCTTTTACCCCTGTTTTATCTCTTTTCAATCTAGGTTTTAGAATTTTTAGCAGTTGTGATAATTATTTACTTATTGTTGTTTTCGAAATTTCACTCATATTTATACATAGGTAAATGGGAGGAGCTCGTGGCTAAGTAATAACAGCCGCACGGGTCGATCCATCAGGTTAAGCTACGCTTGCCGGGGTTGGTCAGTGGATGGGTGACCATCTTTACATATCGAGACTCCTCCGTGCCTCGGAAAGCACGTTAAGCCGTTGGTCCCGGCTGTCATTTGTGGATCTTTGACAGTCGTTACGGGTCGTCAGAAGCCCTAAAGTCCAACCAGTCTTACCAAGGGGTATCGTATTACCCAGTGACTGGGTTGTGGAGGTCAGATAGGCAGTCGCTCCATGTAAAATACTGGTATTCAGCTGCATCCGGTTAGACTGGAAGCCGACCCCAACATAGTTGGGAAAAGGCTAGGCCGATTGATTTATACATAGGTATACTAGCACAAATAATTAAATAAACGTCTTTTCGGTTACATAATCTCCATAGAATATCAATCTGCTTTTTCCCAATTATGTTGGGGTCAGCTTCCAGTCTAATCGGATGTAGCTAATTACCAGTATTCTACTAATCTTTACAAGTGAATGTAATTATTATAACTAAGGTAAGCATTGCTAACTCCACAGTCACCTATACAGGATAAATTTTTAAGCAGTGCGCAAATATTCACAGTGTTCTACCTATGAATATGAACAACTAGTACTATGGGACCAAACATGAAATCGCAAAAAAAAAAAAATGTACAGAACAGCTATTTTTTTTCGCGATTTCAGAGTTAGTCCCATAGTGACAGTTGTTCGTATTCATGTGTAGAACACTCTGTGAAAAATTGCGCACTGCCTAAAAAGCTATCCTGTAAAGACGTGAAACCATGACATATTTCTCATTTCGTGTATAATATGGCATAAGTAATACAAAGAAAACAAAATCTTAATTCAAATAAAACCCAATCTTTGAAATTGCACCCGATAAAATATCCATTAAAACAATACTCCACACAAAATAACGACGCTATAAGAGCATAAACAGCATACCTATTAAACCGTCTGTCTGTCTATCCGTACTTTATGTCCATTCATCACGAACGAACCGTCACTTCCTACACACGAAAGCACTCAGAAACGTAACAATCATCGCTTAGAAACATCGCCATATGCGCAAGACAACTGCATACGCCCACCGGTCAAATTTGATTTACGCGTGAATTACATGTCATAACCTGTATGCTCATTTTACCCCGACCTCCCCTTTAAATCGTGCCACAGAGTAAAAATAACACGACACAAAAATTGTTGAACTGAATTCTGAAAATTTATTTTGTCGTGATTTTTTTAGACTGTGGCGTTGGAAGGGGAGGTGAGGGCAAAATGTGTAACACACGTAGGTGTCATAAAAAAACTCCCTTTTTCCAGTCAAGTGCACCTTTGTTCGTATCGATAATGCATTAATTTGAATATTCGCGGTGTCATATGTCAAATGGTTTGTAATTTTCTGTTTGTTCTTTTTTTTATTATTTTATGTGATTTTCCACGGAAGTGTAATAAAGGTGTGCGTTTGTCACGATTGATTACTTTGTTAAATTATGTAAGTAGGTAGGCGAGGAACAAATGTGGCATTATGATAATGGTTTTTGCACCTGTGATCTTCAGTAAAATTCACTAGCTATAAACGGGTTGAAACGAAATGATGCACTGACAGTAAGAATAGTGAGAAAACAAAGTATAGGTATTAAACAAATTAAGTACTCGTTAAATGCACGGGCGCTAAATAAATCGAAAAGTGAAGTATACGAGCACACACTCAACACATTTGTGCAATAAATTATATGCGCAACTAATTAGGTAGGTACTTGTCTTTCTGAAAATACGTATATAATTTCAAATCATATTTCACCGTCTCTATCTCACTATAACTCAACGTCACTAAATACAAAACAGGTGAGTTCATTAGAGATTACTTACGGTAATTTGCAATACGGTGTACAACGCCATCTGTCGAGTGTGTCGATAACAATCAGACTACGCTCAGCCAATCATATTGTGCAAGTGACGTTAGGAATAATTATAGAATTAAGAGGATTATTTTTGGTACCTAAAGGGTTGGTTTTATTTTTGTATTACTTTGTTTACAAATTGCATCAAATAGAATTGTGGGGAGAGGTCTGCGTTATATTTTAGTTAGTTACATTTATTTTTTTTCTCCACTTACACAAAGAGATTTTAAAAAAAAAAGTAAAAAAAAAAAAAAAAAAAAGTTTATTGCATATTAAAAAACGTACACGGAAATGAACTCTTGACTTCCAAACTAAGTAGGACTTGTATTATGGAAGTCAAGGCGCTCTCTCATTATATAAAAAAAAAATGCGCTATTTCTTTCTACTCTGTATTTATTCTCGCATTTTAGCATGTTTTAAATTTATTTGAACATACATTTTACTAACAAAAATCTACTAGACTAGTAGATTGTTGTCAGTAAACTATTCTTCAACATTTATAACGTTTAATAATCGGGTAAAAACAGTATCAGTTCCCGAAACCGCATGAGTGGTATGCTTACTCATAAATATTTCGCTGAAATCGTTAACTTGGACACCATCTTGCTTCCAGCTACTGCAAACAGGTTTTATAGATTTTTTTTTCTTAATCCGATCAGTTCAAAAATCTTAACATTATTTATTTAATATCATAACAAAAATCAAATGCTAATCGCTTAAGCCAAAAAAATACACATGTGCTCCATTTAACGGATCACTTAACCCGCACTCACCCTAAGATGCGGATTTTAAAATCGAAACTAAAAATCCGCATTCCATATTTAAATCTGCAAATAGTGTTTGTACACTCGACCCCATATTTCACCCCTCGATGATCGGGGTGAGCTCAAATGTTTAAACTTTAAAAGTAAATCTATTGTAAGTGGCGAGTTATAGATATGTGCGAGATACACTGAGAGAGTTTTTTATACCTACTTGAAGTCTTGACTTTTCTGTAATTTTTTTTACCATTTTGGCGTAGTGTAAAATATTTATTCAAATAGAAAACTATAATTATTATGTAATTTTTTGTGAATGCGTAATCACTTTATTGATTTGATTTTAGACATTTCACATGGTTACAAAATTATATAGGTATTACGGTCACATTTTATTATTTTCTCATTCAATATCACACGGTAGCATATATTTCATTCGGAGAGCCTTCTTTACAAAAGTATAGTATTGCTAAAAAGATTTTCCTACATTTTTCTTCTTTTTTTTCAGATGATTTCCACCGCTGTAGGTAGAGAGTTTTTTATACCTACTTGAAGTCTTGACTTTTCTGTAATTTTTTTTTTACCATTTTGGCGTAGTGTAAATTATTTATTCAAATAGAAAACCATAATTATTATGTAATTTTTTGTGAATGCGTAATCACTTTATTGATTTTATTTTAGACATTTCACATGGTTACAAAATTATATATTACGGTCACATTTCATTATTTTCTCATTCAATATCACACGGTAGCATATAGAAAGAAAGAAAGAAAGAAAGAAAAGAAAGAAAAAACGTTTATTTGCGGTAAACATGACGCAAAGGACAACAAAATAAAATAAACAAAGTAAAAAGCAAGTTTTGGGGAAAATATGCGTCACATATATTTCATATATTTCATTCAGAGAGCATTCCTTACAAAAGTATAGTATTGCTAAAAAGATTTTCCTACATTTTTCTTCTTTTTATTTCAGATGATTTCCACCGCTATAGGTAGACATATCATGCACCCAGTGTATCTCAATCACTCTTACCAACTTAATTCCGATAGATAGCTACCAAATGTTAGACGATATAGCTGACATCACCATGACAGTGCATATCTATGTGAGGGGGATGAGCACAAGTGACAGTCATCATACCGTTACACCGAGATTATGGAGGATGGATGGCGGAAAGTCATGGATAGTAAATGGTGGAAGGTTATAGAGAATAATATTGCTTTGTGTTGTGGAAGATAAAAACTTCTGTGGAAATCAAGGTTTGATATTTTTATTTGATTTTTAGATGTCGTGCATTTTTGTTAGAAGTAAGCTCAGTTTATATAATAGGTAATTTTAAATTAATTTTGACTGCAGTTTTCCGCGAAAATGTACTTATTATGTTAACCCGGATAACAATTATATTTTATACAATTAATTATCATTATTTTTATTTATTATTTTTTAATTATATTTTTTGTTATTTTGGACTAACATCTGTAGTAGTCCGTTTATAGGGCAAAAATGAAAGGAGGTGTCCGCGTTTCGTATGGACATTGGTTTTTATTCCGGGAAAAATCTAAAAATCTATCGTGTGTCAATTTTGACAAGTTTACTTTTTTTTTTTTTTGGGTGTGTTCACTTTATTATCCCAGATTCCCAGATAATTAGAAAGGTTTGTTCGTTTTATGAGTAAATTCACACAAAAATAAAAAAAAGATTTTTCTTAAAATTGGAGACCTTTAAAAATGTATGATATGGTTAGAACCACTAGTTTTGGGATGTCTATCCAAATATATGTAACTTAATCATGTTAGAATTATTGAATAATAAAAAACCATTTTCGGACATGTCCTAGCAGCGCCTGTAACCACTCGACTAGTCTGACTAAAAGGTCGATTTTTTATTGGTAAAATCAACCTTAAAGTTAGACTAGTCAACTACAAATTTCGTTTCTGCCTTATAAAGGGTTAACTTTATGATCTTTTCAAAGTAAAAAATGTTGTTTGTTAGTTCTGAGAGTCAATTCATGTCATTTTTATTTACATACTTAGTCATTTTATTACAGTAATGATTACAGTAATTATTTGGACGTCTTTTTGTATCAGCCTCTTCCGAATATTAGATATTAGATCATCAAATCTCGTCCATTTTTCCGTAACAATAATTTCTTTTCTCATTCGATTATACCATTAAAGCATTAGCATTTTGCCAGTCAGCGTGCGAACCATTTTTCTTCTCGTACTTAAGGAACCCCAAAAATTCACTTTGGTGGAATTAGTCTTCATAATCCTGAAGCTAATTCATCACCGTTAGCCGAATGAGTGGGGAGTGATGATGCGAAATAAATATTATTATACTCGTAGAGGCAGTTAAGAGTATTTTTTGTTAGTGTGTTGTAGGAGTGAGGCGTATTTATCGAAACAGTTAAAAAAAACAGGTTTTAAAAAGTAACAACATGGAACAGATATCTCAAAACCGAAAAACTGTTCCTGCCTGTTTCGCCTGTTCCACAACCTACAACAGACATTGCCGTAACTGGTGTGTGTATCTGTGTAATATAACAATCTCTTTCTATCCAGCTTATGGATGTTTACTTTGTTAGAAAGAGAGAGATACAAACGAAACTGACCTGGAACAGTTTGGAACAAGCGCTTTTCTCCTCCGATTTATTGTAATAGCAAAAGAACAACAACAAGAAACAAGCTTTTTTGTAATCAGTTACAATCATAGAGGCCACTGTTGTATTCAACAACAAAAAACCGCCGCAGAGCATACGATCCATAGAAATATAAAAAAACAGATAAAACAGATAAAATCCATAGAAATATAAAAAACTTCTTTCATATATCTATGATACGATCATAAAAATTTTTCAACAAATTCATATTTATATTATTAAGCTACAACATTATTATTCCTATGAATTAAAAGCAGTGACCGACAAAGCATAACGTACTTACCTAAAATATTTTTTCGTACATGTCAAAAGTTTTCAATACTTTCGGTGAACACAAACAAGAAAAGTGTTTGTAGACACCGAAGGTATTGAAATCTTATAGGCTCAATTAGGCACACGATTGACATGTTTAATAACCACAACAATTTAAAAGGCAGGTACATTGTAAAATTCACAACATTTAGCAACACATGACCATCCCTTTTAATATCCATGTTCAAACAAAAAATGCCACCCATAAGTATTTAAAAAAAGAAAGTCAACCCTCAATTAGCCACGGTGTTTTAGACCACACACAATTAGTAATTGGTCTTTTGGACCTGACAAAGAAATTTATGCAAAAATCGGTGCGTGCCACATTGGTCAATAAAGTTATAAAATGTAAAGGCTCTGAGGCACAATGGGGGTTGTAAATTTCAATATTGAGTGTGGCTGGAGTAATGGACGTTAGTCTACAATGTAGCGGGAAACGGTCCTTAATGGTGCCAAACGGAGATGGTTTTATTTACTTTATTGTAGCGTGTGGATTGAGTTATTGAGGACTTTTTGCGAATGATGAGCTCGTTTAGATGTAAAATAAAAACTTTTTTCAAAAAAATACAACCTTCTTCCAAAAACAACACTACAAAGTGAAAAATAACTTTAATTTCAGAAGTCGGTGTCTGGTTAAATGTATTTTCGTTTTTTGCCACCGACTTCCGAAATTAAAGTTATTTTTCACTTTGTAGTAAGGCTCGACCGAGATGGGTTTTTCGTTCTCGGCCGAGACCGAGACCGAGACCGAGAATAAAATAATATCTCGGCCGAGACCGAGAGCCGAGAACGAGAATAGAAAAAGCGTGAAATTTTTTTTTTATACTGTTTGCTTTTTAATACACTACTAATTGTTTAACAAAATTAATTGTTTTAATAATCAAAGTTAAATAACATTATATTATAACATAAAAAAAGCAATTTTTCGGCATTTTCGCCCTTCAAAGAATGTCGTCTCTCGTCATACAATTGTCCAGCTTTGCTAAAAAGTTGTTCACTTGCTACGCTAGTAGGCGGCGCAGATAAAAACTTATTTGCTGCGGGCTTAAGCACCTTATAAGGCGACGAAAACCAATACTCAAAAATATTAGCATTTCTTTGCAGTCTTGGCTCTCTAAGAAAGCTTTCTAGCGCTATTTCGATCACAGAGCTTGAACTGTATTCGTCATTGGTCATTGGCTCGTCTTCCAACTCTATCGAATCATGAGCTGCCCATAAGTTGGATTGACTTGTTGCAGCCATGTTTGACGAGTTAGTTGAAGATGCCCATGACGTCTCACGAGAATCTGATCCTACATTTCCGTCCTCCGATCCTACAGTCCCGGCCGCAGTTCGCCAGCCGGGACTTCAACCAATCACAATTCAGCTCTCTCACGCACTTACACCAATCGACTACGCGCTGCGGCGCGTTGCCACGCGCGGTAAAATTTGAATGCCGATCCGAACAATGTTACAATCTCGGTCATGACCGAGAATCTCGGCTATAATTAGCCGAGAACCGAGACAAGTTTCTCGGTTGGATTTGTAGCCGAGAATGCCGAGACCGAGACCGAGACCGAGATCTCGGTCGAGCCTTACTTTGTAGTGTTGTTTTTGGAAGTCGCTTGTATTTTTTTGTAAAAAAGTTTTTATTTTTTTTACTTTTTTTGTTGTGGTACCTACCCCACACAAATTCTAATACCACTACCTGCAAAACAAACTAGAACATCATCCATATAGAAGATAACTACCCGCGCAAAGTTAATCAATTTTATATGGGACCAACTTTGATGTATATTCTCTTGAATAAAACTAAAATTTTTCAAATCGGACGACTCTGTAAAAAGTTATGCGTGGACACACATAAAAAAAAAAACGTGTCGAATTGAGAACCTCCTCCTTTATTTTTCGTCGGTTAAAAAGACACCAAACCTTTTATTACACAGCATCTCATAATAGAGTAAGAACATAAGTAGATAATGTATAATTGGTTAAATGGCGCGCCACAACACCAATTTCATGTCGTTCGTGGTGCGCGTTCCGACTCACCATTTGCTGACCTTCCTCAAGGAAGAGTTTTGGCCGAAAGGTGTGCTGTATCGGCGTTTCCGTGGCCAGCTTCGCGACACCTCGCAGCGTATCACGACGCCACCGCCGCCTCCGTCACTTGGTGGGCAGTAGTTTTTAAGTTCGTTAATGTTTTAAGGAGTTATGATTAATTATTATAAATTTTGGTTAAAAAACAAATGTCTTTCTTTTATTTTGCTACCCAATGCTAGCTAACCAATGCAGCAATGGGATTTTAATGATCATAATTATTTTATTCGCTTTTTGAAAAATTACAAATTCAAATTAGGAACCTTAGAACCTTGGAACCTTTTTTTTTAAACTGAATTATATGGTTTGTGTTTTCTTCTTTCTTTTGATTTTATTTTGATTAGCTGGATGTTGGTTGGTCAGATAGGCAGTCGTTCCATGTAAAATACTAGTATTCAGCTGAATCTACTTAGAGTGGAGGCCCATCCCAACATAGTTGGGAAAATGTTAGGCAGATGATGATGAATTTCATTTTTTAGATAAATAAATAAATAAATAAATAAATATGTTTGGACATACCACACAACATGGCGTTGTAGCCCCAAGCTAAGCAACCTAATGCTTGTGTTATGGTAACGAGATGGCTGATAAACTACTTATATACATTTTTTTTTATGTAAATACATACATATTATAGATAGATAAGCCATTGAAGCCAAAAGTTCAACCAAACCAAAATCCCAGGTTATATTTAAAACCGGCCAAGTGCGTGTCGGACCACGCACAATGAAGTGTTCCGTAGTTAAAAAGAATTTATTCCAAAACAAACTTTTAACATTGTAATCCCAAAAAAAATTATGTTATAAAATTACAAATTAACAATTTTCGGACTTTTCCTTTACTTGTGCCGTAAGACCTTCCTTCTTGGCAAATTTCATGATTCTAGGACAACGAGAAGTACCCTATAGGTTTTAATTTACTTGCGAGTATCAAAACATGTCGCATAAATGGCCGTATTTTTTTAATGCGTTGAGGTAGAAGCTTGATTTTTTTAAAACTCCAAGGGATCATAGACCTACGTATTTAATATTAATTTCAACTTGATACCTCCACACGTTCCTGAGAAACGGTCTTGACAGACTGACAGACAGACAACGAAGTGATCCTATAAGGGTTCCGGTTTTTTCCTTTTGAGGTACGGAACGCTAAAAATAAATAAATCGTATACCGTTCCTATGTAGCGGATCCCGACCCCGAGTCCACTCGGCACGTGCGCTTACGGTCCGAGACTTCAAATTAACGCAATAAAATTAAACCTAACTTACGACTTCGTAAATTTTGTGTGACGACATTTGTGTACAGTGTTGTCGTTGGTGCTAATGGAAAACACATAAAGTTTGTTATTATGTATTAAGTTTAATGTAAATATCAGTATAACTCAAGTTTGACGCTAAAAATGTTATAACTAATTTCCATTTATTTAGTAAGTTGCCGACTGCGGCGGATGGTTAAAAATATGATAAGATAAATAGATAAAACATTTATTAGGTCTTTACCTATGAAATTGCCGTTCTGGAGTACTGGCCATTTCAAATCAAAATAATTTTTGTTTGGCTAAGAATTCTAATTTCAAATTAATTTTATTTTAAAAACATGGATTTCTTTTCCAAAAGTAGTCATTTGTTTATTGATTAGTGTTACATTTTCATCGCATTTCAATCTTTTTCGTCATCATGGATACGTGAAAAATTCGAGTAATTATGGAATATGAGTACCGTCGTGCCAGCAACGCGGCACAAGCGGCACGCAATATCAACGACGTTTACGGAGCTAACACTACAAACCAACGCACCACTTGTTATTGGTTTGCTCGCTTCCGTTCTGGAAATTTCGACCTGAAAAATGAACCTCGCGGTCGTCCGAAGACTTTGGTCGACAATGACGAATTAAAGGCGATTGTGGAAGGTGCTGATTCACAATCTACGGCTGAATTAGCAGCAGCTTTCGACGTTAGCGTCAAAACAATATTGGTCCATTTGCGTCAAATTGGCAAGGTAAAAAAGCTAGACAAATGGGTGCCCCACGAACTCAATGATCGCCAGCGCATAGTACGCGTCGAGACGTGCCTTGCACTGCTCAACAGACACACAAATGAAGGAATTTTGAACCGCATGCGATGAAAAATGGATTCTGTTTGATAACCGCAAGCGCTCAGCAAATTGGTTGGATCCTGGTTCAGCACCTAAACAATGCCCTAAACGAAAACTTACCCCTAGAAAAGTGATGGTCACTGTTTGGTGGTCTAGCGCCGGTGTGATTCATCACAGCTTCTTACCAAACGGGGTGAGCATTACTTCAGATGTGTACTGTGAAGAACTGAACACAATGATGGAGAAGCTGGCACATCTCCAACCAGCATTGGTCAATCGCTCGTCTTCGCTGCTCCTGCACGACAACGCGCGACCTCATACTGCACAGCAGACGGTCTCCAAGTTGCAAGAACTGGGGTTGGAAGCTCTCCGTCATCCGCCCTACTCACCAGACCTTGCGCCTACAGACTACTACTTTTTCCAGAATTTGGATAACTTCTTGGCGGGAAAAAAATTCAATACCCGAGAGGCAGTACAAAATGCCTTTGAAGACTTTGTTGCCTCCCGTCCAGCTGATTTCTTTAAGAAGGGCATCAATAAACTGCCACTGCGTTGGCAAAGATGCATTGATTGCATGGGTGATTACTTCGATTAATACAAATAAAAAATGCATGAAAAAAATTCGTTTAAATTTTTTCATACAAAACGGCAATTTCATAGGTAAAGACCTATTATTTGGTGCACACAAAAGATATAGCACAACACACAAAAGTAAAATTAAGTAAATTAATCTAAAAACAAAAAGGAGAAGAAAAACGTACTACAAAAAAATAAAAATACAAAATTTACACTACACTACAACGTAAGTACTTATAAACACATTGACATCGAATATACACAGTGCGGTGTGCGTTTCAAGGTTGCAACAAATGGGAGTCCAGCTCAGCATGTGTCAGACAATATACCTGACTTTGATATTCTGCTGGATCCCTGCAGTGACATACGGACGTCGAGCAGACGAGATAAATTGCTGTATAATATAAAATGATATGAGTTTGGCCATAAAAATAATATGAGTTTGGCCTATATGTATGTATGTCCGTTCCTATGTTCCCTTATAAATAGGTACTCAAAGGCTCAACCAATTTTGATCAATGATAAGTCGTTAGATTCGTCCTTATTACATGAGTGTCACTGGATACCTATATTAAAATAATAAAAAAATAAAATGGCGGAATTTTGGCGCCAAAATGTTTTTCCGTAGTCGGGTTACAGTTTTTTAAACTTAATTCGTGTTCTTGTTTTAATGTTTAATGGTAGTTGTAGGATTAAGTTAAAACAACCCAACTTTCCTTAATAAATTAAATTTCATTTGAACTACTAGAACTCAGGAACTAGGTAATATATTATGTCCAGAAATTGCATGTGTTACTTATATAAACGTGTGGAAATCGACACGTGTTCATATCGTCAAAATTTGCATAATATTGATAATATGCTAATTTGGACTGTTTAGTGCTATAAAAATCTCGAACATATGGACAGTCGCACGACAATTGAATTGTAATGTGAATAATTTTGTGTTCGTATTACGAGGCCATTTTCATGTAAAAAAATCATATTGTGTGGGTATAACAGAGAGGTAAAAAAATACAAAATGGGACTCATCTAAGTTTATAAAAAAAATAGATAGATATAAAGAAATTATAATAATCAGTAGTAAACGTAGGTAAGTTTTATCAGCATTGTCAAGATTCATTAAAGTATACTAAAATACAATAATAATATTGCAATTAATTTAAAATCGAACACAAATTCCAACAAAACGAATCGCCGAATTAGAACACCACCCAAACAATACGAAATGTATTCAAATTTTATTCACTTTAAAATGTATCAGTAACATCGATCTGCGCTTGTACACAAATGTTCCATGCACTTATTAGGGTTACTACTTTACGTTAAAAAGTCCTAACAAAAAACTGGGTATTTCGAAAAGGTCCCGGCATCGGCAGTGTTAATTTTCTTTTAGCTACCGATGATCATAAAAGACCCGAGCCCGTAACTCAGAGAATCGTCGTAGAACTAAAGGCACCACTCGCCGCGCGACACGCGGTGCCTTTGTGTCGGGCGCGATTAACTCTTAAAATGTCGATTGCACACCATGTGTACAGATAACAATAGAATTTCAATTGTGTCTGCTAATTAGCGCGCGACGGGTTAAATCGCGTGACGCGCCTGTTTGAAGGAGCCTTATGACTGACTATGTTCAAGACGTCGGACTACGGGTAAGCAACTCTTAAACGGAAGTGGGAAGGACGCAAGATACTTGGCTAGACGTGGCAGGTGAAGCAGAGTCCGTCTCTCAGTATACATTCGGTTGCTGAGAGAAGGTAGAAGGAGCGTTGGCAGACCAACGGCCAGGTGGATGGATGGACGACCTACAGAAGGTCGCGAGAAATACCTGAATGAAACTCTCACAGACCAGGGAAGCATGGCACAAAAACTTTTTTACAAAAAAATACAACCGACTTCCAAAAACAACACCACAAAGTGAAAAATAACTTTAATTTCGGAAGTCGGTGTCTAGTTAAATGTATTTTCGTTTTTTGCCACCGACTTCCGAAATTAAAGTTATTTTTCACTTTGTAGTGTTGTTTTTGGAAGTCGGTTGTATTTTTTTGTAAAAAAGTTTTTATTTTTCACGTTTTAGTTGTGTACCTACCCCACACAAATTCTAATGCCACTATCTGCAAAACAAACTAGAACATCATCCATATAAAAAAAAAGGTTCCGACGAATTGATAACCTCCTCCTTTTTGAAGTCGGTTAAAAAGTGGGGAAAAAATACGTATTATTGAAGCTAACTCAAAAACTACCCAAGCAAAGTTAATCAATTTTATATGGGACCAACTGTGATGTATACCCTCTCGAACAAAACAAAAAAAATCCAAATCGGTTCAGCCATCTTCGAGTAATCGGGAACATACATAAAAAAAAAAATAAAAAAAAAAAAAAAGGTTCCGACGAATTGAGAACCTCCTCCTTTTTGAAGTCGGTTAAAAAGGGAGGAGGCCTACTCGTATAGGCAATCAGCAGTAGGTGGAACGCAAGACTGCCAATGATGATGATGATCTAAAAAGGTCTCCGGTGGCCAAGAGTGGATGCGGAAGGCCAAGAACCAGGAACTGTGGGGCAACTTAGGAGAGGCCTATGTCCAGCAGTGGTCTGCTATAGGCTCAGTTAATTTTAATCCTTACTAATCACACTTCACACTAATCACACTAATATTATAAAGGCGAAAGTTTCTGAGTGTGTATGTGTTTGTATGTTTGTTACTTCTCCACGCTTAAAGGGCTCGACCGATTCGGATGAAATTTGGTATGTAGATAGCTTATATCCTGGATTAACACATAGACTAGTTTTTATCCCGGTCTACGCGGGTAAAACCACGGGGTGCAGCTAGTAATATTATAACGGCGAAAGTTTGTGAGTGTGTGTGTGTTTGTATGTTTGTTACTTCTTCACGCTCATACAGCTGGACCAATTTTGATAAAATTTGGTATGGAGGTAGGATACAGATTACTCTTTATCCCGGTCTACTCGGGTGAAACCGCAGGGTGCAGTATTATAAATGCGAAAGTGAGTTTGTTTGTTTGTTATGCTTTCAAACTGAAACGACTGAACGGATTTGGATGAAATTTGACAAATAGGTAGCCAGAGATCTGGAGAAGGACATAGGCTACTTTTATCCTGGATCGCAGTCGAAGCCACAGGCAACAGCTACTTTTCTAATAATTTTCCCCTATCCTGCAAAGTTGGGATTGATGGTAACCCTACAGGCACTTGATAAACGGCCATTATGGTCATGTTCTTAATGCCCCTCTTTTATGCTCAATTTGTTATTTTATTACTCCCATAAAATCAGGTGTTACAGTTTACACCAGCTAATTGGGGCCTTTTTTGTTTCCGTTAATTATTGAAATAAATGTCAATTAGAAATTAAAAATATTTTATTACTTTAGGATGGTTTAAAATGGGAAATGATCCATTTCCTGTTTGGTCAAGACATATGTTATGTTTGGTTATGACATTAAAATTTATCTATATTACTGACATTATGTATATCTACTTACCTACATATAGTTTTATTTTTTATGGTTTAATCTTCTTGGTTTGAAATTCTGAATGCACTGAATGCGTTATTTCTACATTGAAAACCCTGCAACAAAAAAAAGAGAGTTGTCGTGGGACCAGGCTGGAACGAAGTTATTTTTCAATATATAACGTGCCGCTGCAATGGCGACATTAATACGGTTCCGCATTTTCTTTTTACAAAGATATTTTGATTTCATTAAACGTTGATTTATTTACAATTTTCTTAAATAGCATGTTGGTGCAACCGAGATAAAATTGAAACGAACAGGAAAAAAAGACCACGCCACTCGAGTTTTTTTTTTTTTCATGAAGCTACTTAACAGCTGGGTCAGAACAATAGATAAAGAATGATCAAAAAAAAAGTGTTTAGGTAATAATGACCTTTTACCAGATGGTATATAACAATAGCTTCATGAATGAGTCTTTTGCATAGACTAATGTTAGTTTAGGTTATTATTTTATTATTTAGCTTGTTTGAAATTTTTGCTTTTTTTTATTTATGAATTATTTTATCTTATAATAATTTTTATGATTACTGGCCACCAGCCCTACCCGCGTGTTGAAGGTATGTCGCGATTGCTGCGGCACGTTGTATACTTAATAGAAACTGTGATACATAAATAAAACCGTCATTCATTAATATCGTCATTTAAGTACCAAATATTTCAACCTTAATCCTAATCAGCAACCAACCACATGTTCAACCACCAATCAACATGAAAAGCGACCACAATTTATCAAAAATTACTACTGAAACTTCTACCACACATTACGACTGTAAACATTAGTTTCGTTGACAATGATCATTTGTTTACTCGTTAAGACATGCCTTTTGGAGACAGAAATAGTATCTGTGATTTGGTGAAATCGCTTGATGGATGGTGAAATGTTTTTGGTTTATTTTGGTGAGACTATATTTAATATTTTGAAACTGAGACTTTGTATGACACAGTGCACAAAACAAAAAGTGATAGAAGTATGACAAACTAGATCGAGAAAAGTAAAAATTTTGTAGGCGCAGTTCGAGTCCGCGCCGTTTGTTTTCGTGAAAACAGATTGAAATTTTACTACGTTTTGCGATACTGCCGTAGCAATTGTATTTGCTCGACACTACACTTAGTAGGCTCATCGCATTCCTTGTAAAGTAAGCTTTCACCGGATAAGATATTTTTCAGTTCTTTGCAGATTTACGGACGATATGAGACGACAACTTAAACTTTTTTGCTATATTCAACAGATTTGCTCGGCTCTAGACTGTTTAGGCTCATTGCATTCCTTTTGATGCAAGCTGTCTTCCATTGAGGTTTTTATTTCTGAGCAGACTTACGACATCTGACATTATATTGCTATTTGCAAACTTCATAATAATTTTTATCCCTAATCTGGCCAATATTTCTGTGGTTTCTCTTTCTAAAGAGAAACCACAGAAATATAATATATATAATATTATTTAAATTTTATATAATATCAGGATCTATCCTGATAGAGTTTTGTCAACTCTTGACAAAGACACCAGAATAACTGATCTAGCTAAATACGTTTTTGCGCTATAGGAATTTATATTTCGACTCATAGTGAAAAGTAGAGGGTCGCGCGCCATGCGCGTGCACTTGCAGTGTGACGTAATAAGCAAATTGTATCCTGCCATAAAATTGTTATAAAATGTCCTATCTTTTGAATGCCCAACGATTACTCTAGCATTCAAATTGTCTTAGTTATTAGCGGTTGAAATCTTACATGTTTTTGTCCATCAGAAATATTGAACTTACCACCAGTACACCGAGTGAAAAGACGTTTTCACGTCAAAAGAATTACAAAATAGATATTGTAGAAGAATTGGTTACTTGTAAATAATTATATATAGTCATCCTTATCGATTTCGATAACGGCGACCCTTCGAAATCACTTTCTTACGTGTGCCCTTAGATGAGATGGCGGAAGGTAAACGGAAGCATGGCGGTCAACATCTCCGCTATAAGGATGTGCTCAAAAGGTATCTTAACGCGTGTGCGATTGATCCTACAGGTCGTCTTGGCGCTCTACTATTCACAAAAGTAACAAATCTTTCGAAGAAAAGCGACACGACGCTATTATTGTAAATAATTACAGACAACCTAAATTCGTGTCCAAATGAATGCAGGTGATGCTAAACAAAGTAGACTTGCATTGCAGGTCTATAAGTAATCATGTAACAATTAGTTGCGAGTAGCCCCTTCCCTATCGAACGGGCACCAAGTTCAATAGTTTCTATAACCAGAGGTAAATATCTTCCGATGGATACAATGATGAATATGATAACTGTAAAAGAGCCATTTATTCATTTAAAAACTTTTTTACAAAAAAATACAACCGACTACCAAAAACAACACTACAAAGTGAAAAATAACTTTAATTTCAAAAGTCGGTCTCTAGTTAAATGTATTTTCGTTTTTTGCCACCGACTTCCGAAATTAAAGTTATTTTTCACTTTGTAGTGTTGTTTTTGGAAGTCGGTTGTATTTTTTTGTAAAAAAGTTTTTATTTTTCACTTTTTAGTTGTGTACCTACCCCACACAGTGGGCCGTAATCCACCACCCGGGCCCAGTGTAGCTTGGTAGATGTCACAAGTCTTCGAATTTTTGTTTCTAGGACAAGCCGGTTTCCTCACGATGTTTTCCTTCACCGTTTTGAGAGCAGTGGTGATGAAATAATTTACACAAAGTGCCTGTCTGGGTTCGAACCTATGACCTACAAATCGTAAGTCCCGGCCGTTACCACTGGGCCACCACTGCTCATTATAGTTATGTGAAATATTGATTGTTTATAATTTTCTAGAAATTTTCCATTACACATTAAATTTGACGACAAAATTACATACAAGGATGCAAATGTGTATGACAAATTAACTAACGCCATTACCGACATTTCTTAGAACCTTGCCACGAACGACATTCACAATTTCAAAAATGCAAAAGATTGCATCAATATCGTTCGCAATTTACCTGTCACGATGGCTCAAGTAAATTATTACCTATTACTCAGTAAAATAACAAAGGTGCATTTTAATTCCGAGTAAATCTCACGCGCCAGCGATCAAGGAGGCCGGTGTAAGGATGACACACGACCTGATTGTAATGACTGGATTATACAGTTTGATGAGTAGGTGGAGAACAGAGAAAGTGGAATTAGAAGGGCGTTTAGAGGTGATAATATTTGGTGAACACTTTTGAATGCCTTTGTCTTTTATTTGTTTGATTGTCTCGTTGGTCTGGTGATCGCAAGCGCTACTGCTGCGCATGAGGTCCTGGGTTCGATTCCCGGGTCAAGCAAAGTGTTATTGGGTTTTTTCATCTGGAATTACTCAGTAGCCTGGAGTCTGGATTTGTGCCCGGTTGTAGCAATAGGCTCACCCCCTGTTACATGTGACTTTAACATTAGGTACTGGCAAAATATTTGTGGTGTATACTCCGGTTAATATACGCGTATTTGATGTTGTATTGCTTGTAATTTATTGAATAGTTTGTTATATAGTATTTAGATAATAAGGTGTACTTCTTTTTGGAGAATGGTGGGAGGAAGAGCATCAGAACCTGATTCGAGATCGCTTTTTGATATTGGTGTCTTCGCATCTGCTGTAATTAGTTCAGAAGATATGTTTCTCTTTTATATTCGACTTTTTGTTTCGACGGTCTTTCTATGTTTCTTATACTGTTTAGGCCTAGTAGCTGGCCACATTTATTGCGGCATCAGACACGTTGTTCAGATTGTTCTCTTTCATGTTCGAGTTTTATGTATTTTTAGTAACGATTCACGTTATCAAGTACCAAAAGACCAGCTTCTCACGAAGTCGATAAGACTTCTGCTAAAAATGACGACTTCTTAATGGATGAAGAAGCGCTGACAATTATTTAAGGTGACGATAACCGACTTTTAATGATTTTAAACTGAAGATCACATCTAAACGAGTAGTGTTAATGATTTGGGAAAAAAATCATAATATTTAGATAGTATTTCATAGTTATGTCTCAAGCGCATAAAAAGCTGAGAATCACGCAAAAACTATGAAACGTATTTTTATGAAAACTTCACTATTTATATTTTATTATTATTATTTATTATTATTTATTGAATTTCAAGGCCAACACGGACCAATTATAAAAATAAACTAATACAAATACAATTTCAAAATACAATACAATAAAATACAATACAATACAATTTAATTACAGGTCAATACAATTCAATTACAGGTCAATACAATTAAAACAATATTTCCACATTAGCCCGTACATGTACCATGTCACAGTGATACATGTACTGACAGTCGAATCGGCGAAGGTGCTCAGGATACTATTCGGGCTGACCCGCACCCTGCGCACCAGGGATGTGCACCGCTTGCGCATGGTTGTATAAAAACAATCCACGCGCGCTACGGCAAACATCCCCGAAGCGCTACAGAAGCGAGGCAGCCCCAACAGCACCCTGAATGCATTATTGTATTGGACGCGTAGAAGCGTTTTAGCATACGTGTTTTAATTTAATACTTTTAGTTTTATGTAAACAAATAATGCGTCTAATTGGGGACAACGCTCCTTGATGGGCAAGTCCTTTTACAGGGTGGACGTACGACGCGTTGCGTGAGCTCAGCGCAGAACTTGCAAGCTAACCACTCAAGGTCATTGGCATATATCTGCCACTTAAAGGACAATACACACAGCTGTGGGTGGACAAAAAATAACGACTGGTCTCCTTGCCAGAGAGAATAATGACACACTCATACAAATACTTTAAGTAAGTTTTACTTTCATTATTCCTTTAACAACAGAGGCCAATTACGCAACTTCAAATTTTTCACTCACACCATTATTTTAACACAAAGAATGTACTAATACGACGAGGATTAATGCAAATGACACCTCCTTACAACAAAAACTCAATACTTTACTAACCACTGCTGAAAAGAAATTCAGTTGAATTCGAACCTCATACCTTAGAAGATAAAGCTCTAAGCAAATTTTCAGAACTGTCAAATGTAATTTTGTAAATTAAATTCAGTGTTGCTGTCACTTAACAAAATTTTCGAACGAATACCATCTGTATTGTTAGAGCGATAAAATCTAAGGATTCTTTTATAGAGCTGTAAAAATAATGTTGTAAATTGCCGGTGACATGTTACTATTGATTTAAGAAAGTTTATTCAAGGGGTGGGCAGAGACGTTTCCTTTGAAGATATTATACAATTTACGGGGTTTAAACTTTATAGGGGTGAGAATGAAAGGAATGCTTGGAAAAATAAACTGTGAACGTTTTGTTTTTGTTGAATTTTAACTTTTGGACGTTTGAGGAGGGGTAATGTAGCTTAGATTAATTGGTAATCTAAATAAAATGATGAAAAACATGTCAGGATTGTGACCGGCTACTAAAAATGTCGTAGGGACTATTCCAATTCTCCAATATTAACAGCTTTTAGCGAATTTCACCAATGGAACTGAACGCGGGTTCAGCACAACAAAATAATTTCAAAAAACAATAATTACACCAACCAGCTTTTGAACGCGGTTTAGATAAATTGTGCTGACTGCATTTAGTTGGTAAAATTCACCCTCTGACGCGTCGACTGCACCCCATGTGTACCTAAGGAAAATCCTTTATATAATAGGTATATACTGGTTTATATACTAGCTGACCCGCCAGACGTTGTCCTGTCAAAATTTGAATTTCTTATTGTTCCTATTTTTTTTTCTTTTAAACCAGCCCAGTAAAGAGGAAAATAAAAGGAAAAAAATAAATATTCAAATCGGCCCAGCCGTTCTCGAGTTTTAGCGAGACAAACGAACAGCAATTGATTTTTATAAATATAGATAGAAGATATAAACGTAAAAAAACATCATGCCATGGAAAAAAAATCATCATCAGTAGTTGTGAACCTATGGGGATTGCAACTAACCCCCTCCCCCCCCCCCCCCTCGGGTTTTGGGTTCATAAATTAGTACATAGAGCGCATTTCACGGGTTAATGTCTTGTGAAGTGTTTCCTTCAGTTATTCTAATATTTGTTTTCCAGTTCTTCATACCTTCTGTTATACGAAGATCATGAACTTGCAGGTGAACTAGATATTCTATGAATAGAGAAAGTGAGTTTGTTTGTTTGTTACGCTTTCATGCTAAAACAGCTGAACGGATTTCAATGAAATTTAAAGCATGGGTAGACCGTAACCTGGATTAGGACATAGGGTACTTTTTAACTCGGTTGTACGTTCCCGTGGGATATTTTCCGACCTCCATGCGGGCCAAGCCGCGCGCAAAAGCTAGTTATATATCAATCGATCTTGATGTCAAGTCACTTTAATTTTAATATTCAGCGTTAGAGATTTTTGAAGCTTTCTTACATTCATTTAAGCTGAACATTTAAAACTTTTTGTTGTCATTAATTTTCTTCTAAAAAAAATGCCTAGCTCATCCCTAACCGCGTCAGGGGAGGCAATTAACTGATATCGGCTGAGTGTACACGTAATGCGTCTTGTATAAATATTGAACCGTGTGTCAGACGTATTTGTGTGTAACAGCATTATAATATTGTTTGTTTGGCGCTATCTCTGCTTTTGGTAATGACAGCAACGATTCTTTATAATTATTTGAATGTTTTTTTTTTATGTTTTAGTTTCTGATATCAATTTTAAATCAGTACTCTTGTTGTTTACCTCGCAACTGGGCTGTGGACTTGTGGTGGCCAGATAGGCGGTTACTCCATGTAAAATACTGGTTTTCAGCTGCATCCAGTTAGACTGGAAGCCGACCCCAACATAGTTGGTAAAAGGCTAGGCAGGCAGACAATCTTGATTCTTTAGATTTGACTGAAAAAAAAAATAATTACAAAATCCTCTAGAAATGCGACGTTGGCAGCCTAAAAAGTGCTGATTCTCATCATTATTATCTTCATCATAGATCTAAATCTATAAATGAAGAAAGTATAAGTGCCTACTTAAAGATTCCAAGTAATTTCCAGTGGGTACTACTACCTCCTCACTACTACCTACACTATCTCCTCCCAATTCCCACATCACAAACGGAAGTTACAAAAGATACACTAACCGGTATTAGGTGCATACGCATCCGTACCAAAGGTTTATAACTGTGATCCAATCAAATGATTTTCCCTGAACCACGTGTTGTAACAGTGATTAATATCTGTAATACGGTATTATTGTCCGGTGCCTGCGCCGTTATCGTGATCGACACTTTTGAATCATGCGGGTTGAGTGCGGCTATAGAGTGACGAATTTTGAATTAAATTCTCTACCACGATGAGTTTTTTAAAAGATTGTTCTAATGTTCGTCTTCCAGACATTGTCAACCCGCAGTTTTTTCAAAGTGATGCGATGTACTGAGTTGATATTGGAAATAGGTCCTTCAAAAATTAGAATTGACGGTGTTAAATAACCACGATTTCTTATGTGAACACATAGCAGGATGTATCAGAAAAGTACAGACCGTAAAACTGAACAACTTTCTCTATGGGACCAACATCGTAACCAAAAAAAAAATATCAGCTGTCCTGTACAAAACCTACTTGACCCAAATGTATGGGTTGGCTGATAATTTTTTCTCGATTACGATGTTGTTCCCATGGAGAAAGTTGTTAAGTTTGATGGTGAGTACCATACCGCTAAGTTTAACCACATCTTTCTGAATAATGCAGACGAATTTGAAACTCAGACAGAAATTATGAGCTTTTTCGATCTTAGCCGCTGCGACATTTTATTTGACATAAAATTTCTCTTTTTCGTTTCGATGCTTTCAGGAAAAGCTGAGTATCGTCTAAGTTAATAGGACTCCACGTAGGAATTCACTTACAAATCTTTCTTCCATCAAGTTATGGAACTAAAACAAAAAGTTCATCATTGTAAGCCCGCACCTATAAGGGAAGTGTTTTATTATTGCCTTTATCTTTTAGATCTATTTTTTCGTTAGTTTTGTTGCTCGTCATTTATATCGCATGAGCTAACTATTAATTTAATTAAAAGCGTATCCATTTAGGGCTACTTTCGCGTTGTTTTAGATGTAATCATTAATTTTCTTTATAACTAACAGGTTGTTTTGTGGTAAGCTTAATGTTTTGGAAATGAAAAAGTGGATTTGTTTTAGAATTTGTTAAGTATGCAATTTATGTAGTATAGTTGAAAATCCTGCTAGTAACCAATACCAAGAGCGGTCACAAAACAAGCAGCTGTCATTAGTGCTTAGCATATAATAGAGTACTCTTTATGTACTATCGGAGAAACGAACATTTAAACACCGTAAGGTCTATTCTTGCTTGCAGCGCTCGGCCACTATAGTAACGCTTGCTAACTGGTGTGGTCATCGTGTGCACTCGATTTTCTTTCACGGTGTATAAATGTTTGTATCTCCCATGGTAAGTACAGTCGAAAACACTAAAAACAGCAAAAGTTGATTAACACTTGTAGTTTTATAATCTTAATTATTAAGCGAAATATTTAATTCAAATCGTAATAATCGTATCGTACTTATAATTAAAAAAAAAACAACTTTTAACAGTTAAAGGAAAAAAAAGCAGTTTATACAAGTAGAACCATTTTATATTAATTATGATGATGTCAAAAAGTAGCAGTGTTATCCGACTTCTGTTGCTGACCGTACTATACTTACACCATATACATTAGAGATATAAATGTAGACATTTAACATACGGTGACATAATTTGGGTCATCGCAGTTTATTTTAGCTGTTGCTTATCTTATGAGGCTTTCTATAGTCGCCTTTATTAGGCCTCTGCCTCGAATTTTGCGGGCAGCGGGGCGGCAGCGGCGGCGGCGCGTCTCGCATTGTCCCGCCCCGCTTCCGCGCTGCTGTTTTCGAGGTCCGGTCCATTTGCTTTTACGCATAAAATCGGGCCGCTCCCGCGCCGCCGCCGCTGCCGCCCCGCTGCCCGCAAAATTCGAGGCAGAGGCCACGCACTTAAAAAAAGTTTTTTTTTTACCAAGACTTGTCTCCTTTTATTTTGTTGCCAAATAACTTCGTCGAGGTAATCATACTTGTGAATTAAATAAATATGATCTACATTAAACTCTCCGTGCCTCGGACAGCACGTTAAGCTGTTGGTCCCGGCTGTCATTCGTGGATCTTTGACAGTCCGCGCCGCGTTGAGGGGAAAAGCACGAGATCGTGTACTTTGGAAGGGTCTGGGGGCCGATGCTGGTGAGCATGACAAACCAACCGATGTCTGATATTCACAGCGATATGTAAAATTAGTGTTAAGTTTGTTAATAAAGGCTATTTGAAATTGATCTAGATTATGAGCAGCATTGATATTCAAAAACGTTGATCCCATAAACTAACAGTAAAAATAGTCTGTTCCTACCTACATCGTTTTTTAAACGGCACGTCTTCCCCATCACTAAATAATAATGATTCATCATTTAGCACTTTTTTTCGTTTTTCAAACTCCGTGGGAATGCGTGTAGGCATGGGGTGGAAGCGTTTTGCGGTTAATATATTTTCCATTTTTAAAAAAGGGACGTTTATTTATTTTTTTTCTTATATAATATTTTTGGCCAGTTATGATTTTTTTCATTATTTGTGGGAGAATCAATTTGCCATCTAATTGTGTTGGGAAGTATTTAATGGGGTTTAAAAGGTCACGGATCATTGAAAATAATGGTATAATAATGATGACTAAATTCTTTTATAGAAATAGTGTTTTGTGCACTTTCAATGATGGGGATTTGAGCCTTGGATCGAGAGGTTTTAATTATTGTTCAAATACAGGTAAAAATCTTAAGCTTAATTTTGTAAATTAAGACTAGGTATCTACCTGTTTATAAGTTTTGGATAAATCCATGCAAATATTTTTTTTTATGTGATGTTAATAACAAATAACATCCCTCAGTTTGTTAGTTTACTATAAGCATAATTCAAGCTGTAAATAGGAATACATTACTATGTATTCCTATTTACAGCTAACAGTACCTAAACTCGCTACAAAATAATAGGTCTCTTTTGACAGCCCATATCGTTTCATATGCCAAAGTGAGACAAATATAGCGGGACAAAGAGGGACACCCTCACGTCAAATCGGACTTCTTAGATTGATCAAACTTTACCTACTTGTGACTTGTTTCCAGCTTATAGTCGTTAGTCGAGGGCTCATGGCTAAATTATAACAGCCGCAAAGGTCGTTCGAAGGGTAAACTACGCTTGCCGCGGTCGGTTTGTGGATAGGTGACCATCCATTACAAATCGAGACCCCTGCGTGCCTCGGAAAGTCCCGGCAGTCATTCGCAGGTCTTTGACAGTCGTTACGGGTAGTTAGAAGCTCACAGTCTGATAACCAGTCTTACCCAGTAACTGGGTTGTGGAGATCAGATAGGCAGTCGCTATATGTAAAATCTGGTATTCAGCTGCATCTGGTTAGACTGGAATCTGACCCCAACATAGTTGGTAAAAGGCTGGGCAGATTGATTGGTTTTAGTCCTTCGTTTCTTTTTATTTTCATTGACAATCATACTATCTCTTGCCAAAAAAATGCACTTAACCAACCATGTCCAATTACCATACCTTTATTCCGTCCAACAACAAACCATAACAGCGGTCAGTGGGTAGGCAGAGTAATTACTGCATATAATAATAAACGAGCTATCATAAAGGCGCGTCGTGTGAATCGACGACACCTGTGCGAGGGTGTTGATAGACCTAGTGGCATGGTAGAGGTGAATTCGTTAACGGATAATAAAATTGTTTGTGGATTTCTTCAGTTTAATGCACGTTATTGTAGTAACTTTTAGAACGCTATCAATTTATTGTGTTGTGTTGTTTGTTGTTTATTTGTTTGTTGTGCTATTTGTTGTTGTTGTTTGTTGTTATTTGTTGTTTGTTTGTTGTTGTATCCCACTCAAAACTACTGAAATATTAAACTCCTCGCCCTCACTCTCTTTTGATTTAGTAAAGGCGAACGTTTCGGCCTGCCCGATTGAATTTAACTTTAAGCACATTAACCCCATAACAGTAATAAAAGCTTTTAAGCAAATTAAGATCAAACCGACCGAAGATCTTTGGGGAATGTCCATTAAAGTCTGTACCTCCATAATTGAGACTATAGCGCCTTACTTAGCCTTAATATTTAATTTGTGTGTGGATCAAGGAGTTTTCCCGGATTTAATGAAATACAGTAAGGTAATACCACTTTTTAAATCCGGGGACAGTAAGGACACAAATAATTATAGACCCGTATCCGTGTTGCCAGTTTTCAGCAAGGTTTTTGAAAAAGTAATGCTTAATCAAATGCTCAATCATTTTAACACGAATAAAATACTTCACGATCAACAGTTTGGTTTCACCAAAGGACGTTGTACGACCGACGCCGGTGTAACCTTATTAAAACACATTTTTAACGCGTGGGAAGAGGCCCAAGACGCCATAGGAATTTTTTGTGACCTCTCCAAGGCATTTGATTGCGTCGATCACGAAACCTTACTCTTGAAACTTGAGCATTACGGACTTGGAAAACTTGCGCTCAGTTTAGTAAAATCTTATTTAAATGATAGACAACAGCAAGTTCAAATAAATGGTATCACTTCACTTGGTTTAAATGTAAAAATGGGTGTTCCACAAGGCTCAATATTGGGTCCTTTCGTCTTTTTAGTGTATATTAATGATTTACTCCATTTATTAAAAAATCAACCACAAATGGTGTTATTTGCTGACGATACTTCCTTAATTTTTAAGGTAGGTAGACGTGATACAAATTTTGACGACGTTAATAACGCCCTACTGCAGGTCCAAAATTGGTTCACTGCTAATAATTTAGTATTAAATGGGAAAAAAACTAAGTGCATTAGATTTTCTTTACCAAATGTAAAAAGTAGTGATTGTGAGATAGTATTGAATCAAGAGAAACTAGAATTCGTCGATAAAACCGTTTTCTTGGGGATCACGCTCGACTCAAGGCTACAATGGGGTCCTCATTTAACATCACTTGCAGGACGGCTAAGTTCAGCAGCATATGCTGTCAGAAAAATCCGTCAATTTACTGATGTAGATACCGCGCGGCTAGTCTATTTTAGTTACTTTCATAGCATCATGTCTTACGGTATTTTACTTTGGGGACGGGCTGCAGATATCGAGTCAATTTTTATTCTGCAGAAAAGAGCCATTAGAGCCATATATAATCTCCGCAAGCGCGATTCTCTAAGGGAACTGTTTAAGGAAATTAACATCATGACGGTACCTTGTCAATATATCTACGAAAATATCATGTACGTAAGGAAAAATTTACATCTTTTTAGTAAAAGAGGTGAAAGGCATAATTATAGTACTAGAAAAAGGGACCTATTAGCTCAACCAGGTTTCAGACTAGCTAAAGTAGACTCGTCGTTCATGGGGTACTGTTTAAAATGTTACAATAAAATACCTCCACACATACCTCAACTCAATGAGACTAAATTCAAAACTTGTATAAAACGCACACTATGCAGGCAGGCATATTATAAGTTTGGGGATTACATAACTGATAAAAATGCTTGGCTCAATGCTGGTCCTGCTCCACAACCACAACTAATTAATTAACATTTGAGGATACTGTTGGAGCTGCTGAAGATTGTAAGACTATCATTGCATTGTATAGACTCAATCTCCTTTGTATTATATAATTGCATAGCACATGTGTGAGTACTATGTACATACTCTAAAGCTACCATTTACTGGGTACGTCTTTGTTTGACTTGAATATGCCCTGGCGGCTGAGAGTATGTGACGCTCACTCTTAATGTCTCGCTGATGGTGGCGCGTGTTGGATCATTTAGCTAATCCATGCGTCAGGTTCGTGAACAAGCGCTGTCAGTGAAGGCTGGTCATACCTTAGCGGCCACGGCTTATTTTAATTTAATTTAAATATTTGAATTGTTTTTTTTTTAAGGACGCTTTTAACGTTCTGCATCGTTCTCACATGTAAAATTTCAACATGAATGATGTAACCATTATTTTGTAACCATATCTTGATTTAAAAGAGTGTCCGTGGAGTTTCTTGCCCGTTTTTCTCCATAGGTACCTACTATGCTTTGGAATGGGCGCCTAGCTTCATCTTTTTGACTGACCGACCCCTTGACAATTCAAAAGTGCCTGTAATTGGTTTAATTGAAATAAATGCTTTGAGTTTGAGTTTGAGTTTTTGAGTTTGTTGCTTTGGCTTCCGACTTCGCCCGCGTGAAATTTATCACACTAATATTATAAGGGGGGAAATTTGTGTGTATGTGTATTTGTATGTTTGTTACTTCTTCACGCTCAAACGGCAGGACCGTTTTTTCATAGCCGACGAAAAATTTACCAGAATCATGTAGGTAAAATCGCGGATATTTGCAGTGAACCACTTTTCGCAAAAGTCCGCGATGGTACCTATTAAATCACTGGCAACAGGTTGTGCGTATAGCCAACCTGCCAAATAATCCTATTTTAATTTAATTGTTCATTGTTTAAAGTGTTGTGTGTTGTGTTTTGAAAATTCAATCTGCCTAGCCTTTTCCCAACTATGTTCGGGTCGGCTTCCAGTCTAACTGGATGCAGCTGAATACCAGTATCTTACATGGAACGACTGCCTATCAGACCTCCACAACCCAGTAACTGGGTAACACGATACCCCTTGGTAAGACTGATTGTCAGACTTTCCGAGCTTCTGACGACCCGTAACGACTGTCAAAGATCAACAAATGATAGCCGGGACCAACGGCTTAACGTGCTTTCCGAGGCACGGAGGAGTCTCGTTATGTAAAGATGGTCACCCATCCACGGACCAACCCTGGAAAGCGTAGCCTAACCTGATGGATCGACCCGTGCGGCTGTTATTATTTAGGCACGAGCTCCTCTAAAGTGTTTTTATCAATTCAACAAAATTAAGTTACATTGCATTTTATGTCATTTTCTCTTCGAAACAAGTTACAAATCATTCCTTTTCCTCCGCTTTCATTGTATTTTTTACCAAAACCGTAACAGAATTAAATTCAATTAAAATCCTACGCCTATCTAGGCCTTGTTCACGCTACACAATAATGAGGCGTCACAAACAAAAAGCAGGAAACGATACATGAACGTGACGGATAAAATTTCTTAGCGATTTCTCATTTCACCCCTCACACAGTCACACTACAAACCATTTGATTTGTTTAATCAAATGCGGGCTTTCGAATTAATTAGTTTGTTACGCACCTGAGCGTACCTTTATTGTGTGTAATACATCATTTTATTTGTCGTATAAAAACTAACATTTAAGCAATTTCAAACTTTACGTGGGAATAGTTACGGTGTATGACGGGATCTGTGAAGTGTAAACGTAAGTTTGTCGAAACAAACGTATCATTATTTTGAATAAACTTCGTACTCAATTCCAAAACTTAAAGTTTTATAGCTTAGAGTTTAAATTCGTTTTTATTTGTGACTTTTATAAAAGATTTTTGTTGATTTAATTTTTTAATGTTTCGATATTTAATTATACAATGACAGTCACTTGATGAGTAGTTTGTGTAATGATACTTTATGATTCAATGGGTAACGAGTTTGATTCTGATTTAAAATTCCAGGAATCACTTGCAACATTTGATTTGATTTTTGACAACCATCAATTTAGGAATCAAACAACGATTCCTAAATTGATGGTTGTCAAATATCAAAATTCACCTAATGATTAGGTTGATAGCAATTACTTTTTGTAATGAATTAATACATCTATTCAACAATGACCATTTCCTATTGTGACGATAATTTTTGTTCAGTATGTTTTTAGGGTTCCGTACCTCAAATGGCAAAAATGTAACCCTTAGCCGACGTTCGCAAGGAAGTAAAAATATCGCGGCGGGATTTTATCGCGCACTGAATTTTCAACTCTCGGTGTTGAGCCGAGCTTCAAGAATCCAACCTAATAACAACAGAGTGCATCCCAGCGCGTCAGAAAAACACACTGTTGGATTTTCAACTCTTGGCGCTAAGCAGAGCGTTGAAAATGTAATGCGCGAAAAAAAATCGTCGCGATATTTTTACGTCCGTGCGAATGTCGACTTATACGACGTCGGATCACTTCGTTGTCCGTCTGTCTGTCTGTCAGTCTGTCAAGATACTTTTTCTAAGGAACGCAAAGTAACAAGTTAAAATGAATATCAAATACGTAGGTTTATGATCCCTTCGAGTTCTAAAAAAATCAAGCTTCTAAGTCAACGCAATAAAAAAATACGGCCATTTATGTGACATATTTTGATATTCGCAATTAAATCAAAACTAGACTATTCCCGTTGACCTAGAATAATGAAATTTGGCAAGAAGCAAGAGCTCACAACACAAGTAAAGGAATTAGTCAGAAAATTGTTAATTTGTAATTTTATCACATAAAAAAATTTTTTTGGGATTGTTTCTGGGATAAATTCTTTTCAACTACGGAACCCTTTGTTGTGCGTGGTCCAACACGCACTTGACCGGTTTTTTATTAATCAGAAAAATGCTGGTTAGTATTATACAACATGAAATTGTCGTCAATGTGAGTATCATGGTCCGTATACCTATTAAACAATCCCTTGCCTTCCTTTTTCCGGTTTCTGTATACTTACGTGTAGTACAGTTCAACCAGAAAAGGTATGTCTGGGTGCTCTGTAATTAATTATTATTTAATTTAAATCATGTTAAACTATCAGAACTGACAAGCATTAAATTTGATAAACGTCAATGAGCGACATGGGCTTCTTAATTTTTTCCAGAACCAAAAAAAAAATCAAAGAACCAAACATAATCCATAACTTGTAGGAGTATGTAAGTACCGTTGAAGTCCAAAATAATATATCTATTTCAGAAACAGCCCAAAAGACACGATAACATCACTATAAACTCAATGAATCTGCCTAGCCTTTTCCCAAATATGTTGGGGTCGGCTTCCAGTCTTACCGGATGCACCTGGCTAGCACAAACTGACCTTAGAGTGGTGGTCACTCTTGGTATTCTCACTACGCATAATGACTGTCAAAGATCCACGAATAACAGCCGGGACCAACGCCGTAACATGCTTTCCGAGGCACAAAAAAGCCTCGGTATGTAAAGATGATCACCCATCCACGGATCGACCCGTGTGGCTGTTATTACTTAGCCATGAGCCCCTCCCTAACCATAACTATAAACTAACGTGTCATAATTCACCCCATCTCATAACGATCTAACTCCCTAATTACGACCACAGAGATAATTGACATCACAAAACCCACGAACTAAGATTACATGAAATCCGTAACATTCAGTCGTAAACTGAACAAATCCTATGTAACTATTACGCTCTGGTTTTACGATCAAATTTTTAATCCCGTTTGACATAAAGGAGTTTATCTTGATTCCGTTTTATTGGTGACACATTGTTGTTGCTATGATGTTGATGCGTCTGCGTTTATTGGGTGAAAAGAAGTAGAGTTTGTTTTGGCAATGGAAATTCACAGATAACATATTAACATCACGCCTTATTCCCCGATGGGTTAGGCTGAGGAGTAGGTACCTATAGTACAGACTCATTCTCATGCGATTCATTACTTAGTAAAGTTGTGTTTTTTTTTAAATTTAATTTTTTATTCATAATCTGTATTAACAATAACCAAACTGCATAACAGTTTTTCGGAGTTTAACAATGGATTACAAATTATATATTTTTTTTTAAATTAATATGCTAGAAAATAAATTAAAACAAATAATAAATTAATTAATTCAATTTTATTAATTATTTAAATTATAACTTATTTATACGTAGGCAGTCGAGATCAAAAATCACACATTTTACAAAAAGGCTTGCAGACGTGAGGTTTGCTAGAAACATAATTTAGCTGTGGACACAATGAGGGAAAAGATGTATCTTTTATTTCGGTTGTTATTTTGTACGTGAGAAATGGACGTCTGTCGGTAAAATGTAGTACTTACATAAATCTTATAATTTTATAGGAAAACTATTGGATACCAAAAGGACTATTATGCAAATCCATTGGTCATTTAGCCCGATAAGCAATCAAGAGCGTTCGAAAAAAAGAAAATACTTACTTTTAACAAAATTTGTTAAAAAAAAAGATCAAACAAATATATTAATTTTTTAATTGTGACATATTTGATTTATACTACTATATAATTTTTTATATGCTTTTTCATTTATAATATACCTACCTACCTAATTAAAAAAAATACTATGATGACATGAAATAAAAATATCGTAACGTATCTAAAACTATTAAAAATACTAAAATATGGCGTCGAAAATTTTAATTCGTTTATTCAGAGTGTGTAAAAAAATGCAACGTTTTATGTCAAGAAGAATAATATCGTAAAAAAAAATCCTATTACAAACAGTCTTAAATGCATAACGTCTTACTGCATACATCCCGTATTACTATAAAAGAATACTAATAAAAATCAAAAAACTTTACGATCTTAAAAATGTTCCTTGCGTTTAATATTGCCATCCACGCCTGACATATCAACCAGGGTTTAGATTTTACTGTCCAATACGGTATTACATTTGCATAGCCATAAAATTTACTACCTATGCATTTTGTCTTCTAATCCGAGCATTTTAGCACACTGTGCGCCCTTCAAATTACTACCACAATCTTTATGCTGCTGAAAATGTTTCATGTAAATCGTATTGTTTAGTTCATAGAGTACAATTTTGTGTATTTTTTTAGTAAACGTAAAGTTGTTTTGTAAGTAATTCGCCAATTTTATCGTCGATCTTACAGGTTACGTTAAAGATAAGTTTTTATTGTGTTTGTCTTATTATTATTATTTTGTATGCAACGTATGTATGGGATTACGTGACAATGGTGCTTTAATGTATGTATGGACATTTTACTGAAAGAAAATCATTGTTTGACTTATTCTGATTTTTTAAAGGTAGCCACACAGGCCTCAGGCAGGGACAGGCCTCTAATCCTATAGGTCAATTTTAAAGTAATCTCTTTAGTAAAAATCATCCATGAATATTTGATGTTAAAAGTTCATTCAGAGTTTTACAGGGGTATCAAAAACAGCGCATTCAATTAAATATTCATTAAGGTTAAGAGCTAAGTAAACATTTTGATTACCTGTGCTAAACTCACCTTGTATAATATGTTACAAAATAATCTATACAGAAAAACTGGTCAAGAGCGAGTCGGATTCGCGCACCGAGGGTTTCGATTCATCATTTATTTATATGTATTTTTGTTGATGATTTCTGAAAAACTGTGCTATTTAAAGACATCGTTTTAATTTGCCTGTAATCTATATATAACTTTCTATCATATAAAATAATTTCAGATTTTTCTCTATGCAAACTTCGGAGATAAAGGGGTGGACGGTATTTTTTTTTAACATTTTTCATCAAAAGTCGAAAACTATACGGCCTAAAAAAAGAAAAAAATGTTTGAGAATGTGTTATGTGTTGTGTTGTGTGTGTGTTTGTTTATGTGTTGTGTTGTGTATATGATACCCCACATAGTAGCCCCACTTCAAATTTTGACGACCCCCTTTCCCTGTTGCAAAAAAAAACATATATATATTTATTTCATTCTTATTTGCAAAACAGTTGAGCATACGTCATCTAAAACTGTTCCGAATTTCAAGTTGATAACATTAGTAGTTCTTGAGATATCCAGCTGTGACAGACGGACAGACAGACAGACTGAGTCACACCATAAGGGTTCCATTTTACCATTTTGTTACGGAACCCTAAAAATTATATAGCAAAGCTGCCATTGCAATTCACTGTCAAATGTGATCCCAAATATTAATCCCAGCTACATCCCCCCCCCTCCCAACACTACTCAGTCTGACGATTCATCACAGGACAACAGAGTAAAGAGGGCACTTCAGACTTTACAGTCGTCAAAATTTGCATGAAACTCATCAGGGTGAGTTTACGAGTGCGTGCTTCTCTTCATATGCATTCATTGTTAGATGATGAACAATTAAAGTTATTATTGATCTTTTTATGGGTACCTATGGATGAAGGGAAATGAGGATTGAGAACTGATGGAGAAACTCGAGTCGTCATCATTTGAGCAGAAATTAAAATGAGCCAGGGCATTTTATACTTTCCTTCAAATTACCTTTATACAAGATGTAACTTAAATAACGCACAACCTCTTCACGGGTCATTGTGCTCATCATTATGAACAACAGTTACTATGTGACCAAACCTGAAATCGCGAAAAAAAATCAGCTGTTCTCTACATTTTCACAAGTTAAATTCGAACACAAATGTAGGGAACTGCTGCTTTTTTTTCGTGATTTCAGGTTTGGTCCCATAGTAAAAGTTGTTCATAATGATGAGCACAATGACCCCTTAAGAGGTTGTGCGTCATTTAAGATACATCTTGTATAGATTAGTTAGATAGGTTACTTGTGACATTCCCCGTATTTTTATTAATATGTTCTTTTATGCAGCAATCGTGTACAGCAGGTCTAATTTAATACTAAAGATAGGTAGGTAAGCAAAAAGGGACTTGTAGCTCAGTAATAACAGCCGCACGGGTCGATCGATCAGGTTAAGCTACGCTTGCCGCAGTTGGTCCGTGGGTGGGTGACCATCTTTACATACCGAGACTCCTCCGTGCCTCGGAAACCACGTTAAGCCGTTGGTCCCGGCTGTCATTCGTGGATCTTTGACAGTCGTTACGGGTCGTCAGAAGCACGAAAGTCTGACAACTAGTCTTACCAAGGGGTATCGTATTACCTAGTTACTGGGTTGTGGAGGTCATATAGGCAGTATCTTCATGTAAAATACTGGTATTCAGCCCGAAAGTCTGACAACTAGTCTTACCAAGGGGTATCGTACCTATTACCTAGTTACTGGGTTGTGGAGGTCAAATAGGCAGTCGCTCCATGTAAAATACTGGTATTCAGCTGCATCCGATTGGACTGGAAGCCGACCCCAACAATTAGGAGAAAGCTAGGCAGAGGACGAGATAGCTAAGCAAAACTTTAACACCAAATTATCCTGGTTATTATTTTAACATTTTAACAATATGAAGCAGCATGAGAAGTTCAGTGTCAACACTGTGCTCAAACAAAAACATTTCTGGAGATTCTCAATTCCAACATTAAGTCGACGATCGCACGGACGTAAAAATATCGCGGCGATATTATTTCGCGCACTGGATTTTCAACGCTCTGCTTAGCGCCGAGAGTTGAAAATCCAACAATGTATTTTTTCAACGCGCTAGAACGTAGGTACTCTGTTGTTGTTAGGTTGGATTTTCAACGCTCGGCTCAACAACGAGAGTTGAAAATACAGTGCGCAATAAAATCCCGCCGCGATATTATTACGTCCGTGCGAACGTCGGCTTACCCAACCAATCCATTCATCACCAAACATTCTCATTATGTACTTCACAACAAAATAAATACTAATTTTAACACAACATCCACCAAATCGTCACATGGTCACAATCAACCGGTACATTAAGTGCCACGGTAATGCAAACGGTACGTTTAGTGCCACGGTAATACAAATGGTACCAACGTGCAACGTCTAAATTAGGACTGTGTAAACAAAAGGACGATATTTGATTGATGGCTATTGTCACGAGGAATCTGTATGGGTGACTAATTGAGCTTTCTTCGTGGTTTAGATATAAATAGGTTTTCATGGTGTTGATTACGAATGGTATTAAGAGAAGGGTTTCTCTGAAAATTATGAATGGTGATTTAGAAGAATACAATTACTTAATTAGGCCTAGCAAAGAGAAACGTTTGGATGCTTTATACTTGACTAGCAGCGCCCCCCGGTTTCACCCGCGTAGGTCTCGAACCCTTAAGAATAACGGGATAAAAAGTATTTTTTGTGTGAAAGAGTAACAAACATCCATCCATCCATCCATCCTCACAATCTTTTGAGTTTATAATATTAGGTACTATACGCGCCCCGCGCTTTCATCCGCGTAGACCAGGATAAAAAGTAACATGTGTATTAATCCAGGTTATAAGTTAGCTACATACCAAATTTCATTCAAATCGGTCTCGCCGTTTAAGCGTGAAAAACTCACAAACTTTCGCCTTTCTAAAATTGGTGTGTTACACATATACTCGTACTATAGTAGGAAGAAGGATTTTGCTGATAACTGTAAACGTCAATTTTGGTTGTCTGGAAAAACCCTTTTCTTTGATTTTATTTGGTTTTCAAATACTATTTAGGTAGTAGGTATGTTCACCCTTTATTTTTTTTTTTTTCGTGGTTGGGAAATCATCAACTCAAACTCAAACTCAAAGCATTTATTTCAAATAAACCAATTACAGGCACTTTTGAATTGTCAATGGGTCGGTCAGTCAGAAAGATGAAGCTAGTTGCCCATTCCAAAGCGTAGTAGATCCCTATGGAGAAGAACGGGCAAGAAACTCCACGGACACTCTTTTAAATCATAATATTTTTACAAAATATTGGTTACATCGTTCAAGTTGAAAATATACATGTGAGAACAATGTAGAAAGACGTGCACGTTAAAAAGCGTCCGTAATAAAAAGATAATAACTAAAACAACTAAATTAAATATTAAAATTAAAAATAAGCCATGGCAGCTAAGAGACGACCAGTCCCAACTGACGGCGCCCGTTCACGAACATGACGCATGGATCAGCACCATTTAGCTCAACCATTTTGAAGGGAACTTAATGATCCAACACACACGCCACCATCAGCGAGACATTTGAGTGAGCATGACATACTCTCAACCGCCAGGGCACACTCAAGTCAGTGAAAGACGTACCCAGTAAAAGGTAGCTTAATAGTAGCTACATAGTGCTCACACGTGCTATGCAATTATATAATACTAAGAGATTGAATCTAAACAATGCAAAGAAAGTTTTCTCTCATCTTAATCTTCAGCAGGTCCAACAATATATCCGAATGCTAATCAATTAATTAATGCGTCCTTGTGGAGCAGGACAAGCATTCAGCCAAGCATTTTTGTCAGCGATGTAATCCCCCAACTTATAATATGCCTGGCTGCATAGTGTGCGTTTTATACAAGATTTAAATTTCCTTTCATTCAGCTGGAGTATGTGGGGAGGTATTTTATTATAACATTTTAAACAGTACCCCATGAAGGATGAGTCTACTTTAGCCAGTCTGAAACCTGGTTGAACTAATTGGTCCCTATTTCTAGTCCTATAATTGTGTCCTTCACCTCTTTTACCGAAAAGATTTAGATTTTTCCTTACGTACATGATGTTTTCGTAGATATATTGACAAGGTACCGTCATGATGTTAATATCTTTAAACAGTTCCCTTAGAGAATCGCGCCTGCGGAGGCCATATATTGCTCTGATGGCTCTTTTCTGCAGAATAAAAATAGACTCTATGTCTGCAGCCCGTCCCCATAGTAAAATACCGTAAGACATAATACTATGAAAGTAACTGAAATAGACCATCCTTGCGGTGTCTACATCAGTGAATTGACGGATTTTTCTCACCGCATATGCTGCTGAACTTAGCCGTCCTGCAAGAGATGTTAAATGCGGACCCCATTGCAGCCTTGAGTCGAGCGTGATCCCCAGGAAAACAGTTTTATCGACGAATTCTAGTTTCTCTTTATTCAATACTATGTCACAATCAGTACTTTTAACATTTGGTAAAGCAAATCTTACACATTTAGTCTTTTTCCCATTTAATACTAAATTATTAGCAGTGAACCAATTATGGATCTGCAGTAGGGCGTTATTTACGTCGTCAAGATTTGATGCACGTCTATTTATCTTAAAAATTAAGGATGTGTCGTCATCAAATAACACCATTTGTGGTTGGTTTTTTAATAAATGGGGTAGATCATTAATATATACTAAAAAGAGGAAAGGACCCAATATCGAACCCTGTGGAACACCCATTTGTACTTTTAGACCGAGTGAATTGACACCATTTATTTGAACTTGTTGCTGTCTATCATTTAAATAAGATTTTACTAAACTGAGCGCAAGTTTACCTAGTCCGTAATGCTCAAGTTTCAAGAGTAAGGTTTCGTGATTTACGCAGTCAAATGCCTTGGAGAGGTCACAAAAGATTCCTATGGCATCTTGGGCCTCCTCCCACGCTGAAAATATGTGTTTTAATAAAGTGGCACCCGCGTCAGTCGTGCAACGTCCTTTGGTGAAACCAAATTGCTGATCGTGCAAGATTTGGTTGGTGTTAAAATGATTAAGCATTTGATCGAGCATTACCTTTTCGAATACCTTGCTGAATACCGGCAACACGGATACTGGTCTATAATTGTTGGTGTGTTTACTGTCCCCAGATTTAAAAAGTGGTATAACCTTACTAAATTTCATTAAATCCGGGAAGACTCCTTCATCCACACACAAATTAAATATTAATGCTAAGTATGGTGCTATAGTCTCGATTATGGATGTACAAACTTTGATAGACATTCCCCATAGATCTTCGGTCAATTTGATTTTAATGTGCCGAAAAGCTTTTTTAACTACCATGGGGTTTATATGTTTAAATTGAAATTCAACCGGGCAGCTTGGAACGTTCGCTCTTAATAAATCAATTGAGACATCGGGTGAGGAATTTAAAGCTTCCGTCGTTTTAGATGGTATATTTGTAAAGAAGTGTACAAATTCTTGAGCTACTTCTAAGTTAGAGCTTATATCACCATGAGAAGTCTCCAATGTAAAATCCGTGTTTCGTATTTTTTTCCTATTAGTTTCATTATTTATAACTTTCCACACTGCTTTTACTTTATTTTCTGCTGATTTGATCTTGTTACTAATATACAGGGCTTTAGCTATTTTGCAAGTATTTCTAAAAATTTTGGAATATGTAGCAACATACCTGTTGAACGTCACAGTGTTAATGTAAGGCTTAAGGCCATACAATTCGAATAATCTTTCCCTACTTATCCTAATACCTCTAGTTGCCCAGTCACTAAATAAAAAGTTAGGGAAAATATTTTTTGTTTTCTTTTCAAAAGTTTTATTGAATTCAGTGAGCACTACTGAAAAGAAATCCTCATATAGTTTATTTGCTCCGTCCATATTATGGCCCAGAACATTTAACCTATTACCTAGGGCACTATTGAATCTATTTAATTTGCCAGCTGTTATCATCAAATGACTTCTCCTGCTCTGGGCGGAGCGGGAGGGCGTGTCAGACTTTTACTGACTAAAACCCACCCGTGTTCCTTCAGTTGCCTGTGCCAGGGCTACGGTATCTCTTTCGAACAACCCGCGACCCCGGCAGCAGGTATGTTCACCCGAGATACAGATAGGAATAGCAGTTTTTAAATTAGAAATACTTTTTACTTTATTCTTAGACATAAAAACGAAAACATTTCGATTGTAGGTGTAAACACCGTTATCCTTTTAAGGAGTCATTGTACTCATCATTATGAACAACTTTTACTGAAACAAACCTGAAATCGCAAAAAAAATTCCGCTGTTCCCTACATTTTGACGAGTTATGCGAACATAAATACCGAACCGCAGATTTTTTTTTTCACGATTATAGGTTCGGTCCCTTAGTAAAAGTTGTTCTTAATGATGAGTACAATGACCCCTTAAAAGGATAACGGTTTTTACACTTACACCCTGTATAATCTCAGTGAGTCAAAATCAAACATTGAACGAAAGAAATGTTCCCACCTCATTACCTCTCTCCAATAAGTAAATCAACCGACTTCCGTAAAGAAACTAATCAAAGACTATAAAATTAAGGCAACTATAAAACTTGGCTCAACCGGGTATCGAACCTCGTAAACAAAATGAGGACATTCGTAAGCATGGTGGCGATGAGATAAATCTTGCAATTTGCTGTCGTAACTTTGTGACAATGAATGAGGACTTTGTTCTCGGTAATTTTGACAATGGGGTATGTACGCAAAAATCAGAGCGTACAGTATCAACTACGCACTTTGTAAAAGTTCGCCCTTCCTTGCACCTACGAATTTTAATTAAAATCTATGTAAATAAAAACAGAAGTCCTGACGGACTGACTCATCAATACCCAAACCCAAACCCTTGGACCTAGAAAGCTGAAATTTTGCACAAAGGTTCCCTTTATAATGTAGACAAGGAATAAGGAAGGAATTCCCAGTAGTACGTTCTCGTGGGATTTTTTCGACATCCATGCGAGTGAAGCCAAGCAAGTGAAGCAAAAGCTAGTTATTTATAAAAACTGACCCCTACCATTACAAGTTAAATTATAATATTTTGTAAAAATATTATGATTTAAAACAGTGTCTGTGGAGTTTCTTGCCCGTTCTTCTCCATAGGGATCTACTACGCTTTGGAATGGGCAACTAGCTTCATCTTTCTGACTGACCGACCCATTGACAATTCAAAAGTGCCTGTAATTGGTTTATTTGAAATAAATGCTTTGAGTTTGAGTTTTGAGTTTGAGTTTTTATTTAATTTCACCTGACCCTGTGTCTGTCTGTCTGTAATCCAATCTTGACCCACTTCCCGGTTTCCGAGTGAGATGAAATTTAACATGCATATGTAAATCCGATGACAATGCAATATTAATATGCCATGCAGCTGATCTGACGATGGAGCCGAAAGGTTGGCCATGGGGACTCAGTGATAAAACGACGCAACCCTAACGAGTTTGGGCTCGCTTGATTCGTCTTGACAAAGACTCCTAGATTATTATCCAGATCAATAAAAGCTTGTTTAAAACAATACATTTATTTAATACATTAAAACAACACATTTAGTGGCTCACAAAGCCTACTTAGCCTAAGGCAAAAAGCATAATTTAACTAAATAGATACATGTTATCAACCTCACTAATCCTAATTTAAACATAAAATGCTTAAAAGCTCAGAATTAATTATGTCATCATCCCTTATAAATACTCTTTGATGACAATTTGCCTTCAAGGCAGATGCCTCACTTTAAACGTTTGAATATTAAACATTGACTGCACTTATGAGTATACATAGTTGAATGATCAAAAATGTGTCCGTCTGTTTGTAAAAAAAATATATATAATCTATATAAATAAAAATGAATGGCTAAATGTGTTGCTGAGCGCAAAACTCGAGAACACCTGGACAATTTCGGCTAATTTATTCATTTATTCGTGGAAGTCCGAGTATTTTTATATTTTATTTTTCTCTTGTTATGAAGAGGGAAATTGGAAAAGTTGCCGGGAAAATTGGCAAATTCGGCAAAACTGAAAGTGCATTTTCTACGGAAATTTGGTATGATTTTTTTAAATTTACAGGACAATTTTTGTGTCGAGTCAGCTAGTTGCAATTAAAAATGAGTGATAAAAATTGTATTCTTGCTATGATCTGTACAGAATTATAAAATTAAACTCTGTAACTTTTCGAAAAAATGTCTTAATTTTCATCACATCACATTTTCATGACATCGAAATCATCGGCATCCAACAAAATTTGTACGTGTACATTATTCATCCTTTTACAATTCAATATTTGCTCAGCAAAAAGAATTTATTTTAAGACCAAACAAAATAATAATCAAAGTCAGGGCAAATTACATATTATAGTAAAATCTATATCTATACTCGAAACTTATAATAAAGCTGAAGAGTTTGTATGTTTGAAGGCACTAATCTGTGGAACTGCTAGTCGGATTCGAAAAATTGTTTTTGGATTTTGATAACTTAATTTTTGAGGAAGGACTATTTAACATAACGCTAGGACCCTTAGGAGCCGAGCAAAAAGAAAAAAGTCAGAAAGAACGCTAAGTGAAAACGAAGTAACAGCGCGGATGGGCGACGACGATGCGATGGGATGCGACGCGATGGGTCGGGTGCCGAAATTTCACGCAGATGAAGTCGCGGGCAGAAGCTAGTATTATGTAAACATTTCGGGAATACTGTAAACAGCTTGCGGCCTATTTGACAATTAAACAAATTATACTGTCAAAGCATTTTGACATTTGCATTACGCTAAGTGATAATATTATGAGGGAGGGCAAAAATCATGGTAATTGGCTTACTTAAAAAAAAGTGTTTTTTTTTTTTGTTAATAAAACTGCCCTCATGCTATATACATTATTGTGTTGCTTGTTTCACCATAGTGTCTGTCCAAAGTGAATTTGTTTCTTCCAGTGTTACATATTTATATAATAAATTACTAGCAGCGCTCCTCGGTTTCACCCGCATAAGTCTCGAACCCGTAAGAATATCGGGACAAAAGTTATCTTATGTTTTATCCAGGTTTTATGCTATTTGTGTGTCAAATTCCATCAAAATCCGTTTAGTAAATTTTGCGTGAAAAAGTAACAAACATCCATCCATCCATCCATCCTCACAAACTTTCGTGTTTGAAATATTAGTAGGATACACACAACACTTAACATCAGTAGAGGCGGGGTTTTAAAGTGCTAAAAATTGGCCCTTTTCGCAACGAGAGCAGTGGTGACCCACTGGTAACGGCCGCGTCTTACGAGTCGTAGGTCGTAGGTTCGAACCCAGGCCGGCGCATTACTTTGTGTAAATTACTTCATCACCACTGCTCTCAAAACGGTGAAGGAAAACATCGTGAGAAAACCGGCATGTCCTAGAACCAAAGTTTCGAAGACATTCGACATCTACCAACCCGCACTGGGCCCGCGTGGTGGATTACGGCCCACTCCCTCTCACAGAGAAGAGGCCTGTGTCCCAGCAGTGGGAATATTATAGGCTGATTATGCTGTATTCCCGGTTGGGTTAAGCAAAGGTGGGGTTTTAACGTGCTAAAACAATTTTTAGCACGTTAAAACCCCACCCTTGCTTCTTTTAAAATCATTGTGAACAGGGCCAATGCCCTTTTCACAATGATTTTAAAAGAATAATACGAAATAATAAAGGTTTCCGTACACAGGTACAACGCAACATCGCGACGTGACTCTAGTCGAACAATTTCTCTGAAAACTTCATGGAAATTGGACTTCTAGAGTCGCGTCGCGTAGTCGCGTCGTGCCTATCTGCGGAAGCATTAATATCTAACCTTTTCTCTTCAATCTAAATATGCATTCACCCCTCTACCTACCACATTCGACATTATAATCCTCATAATTCAATCTGCCATTGGACGTCTTCACTGACTGCTCATCGCCCATTCAATCAGGGTTGTCAATTTTGCTTCGTTACGCAGAAACCGCTTTGATAAGACATGCAGATAGGATTATGGACGGTGGCATCCCTGTCCGGGCAATCATTAGGCTTGCAGCTTGTTTAGCACTAAATCCTTTGTCTATTACTAGAAGGGATGGGAGTTTGCGGATATTTTTTTCGGATATACTATTTGTTGGGATATAAGATGCGTTATTTTTTATATACATAGTGACCTGCTTTCTACAACCTACGATGAAGATGTTTAAAGTTGAGAGTTGAGTTGTTTTGTTGTGTTTGATGTTTGCTTTTTTTTGTTTGTTGTGTTTTTGGTTGTGTGTGTTTTGTTTGTTTTTTGTTTTGTTTGTTTTGTTTTGTTTTGTTTTGCTTTGTTTTGTGTTGTTTGTGTTTTTTTTTAATGTTTGATTTTTTGTTGTTTTGTTTGTGTTTTTTGTTTATTAGAAATGGGAAATTTATTTTGTTTATTTTGTTAAAACGCAACGGGTAAAGTAGTTAACATTATAGTAAAAGTAAATTCTAATAGAAACAGTTTGCATGCTTTAATTTTAAAAGCAAAACATGTTTTACGCAAATAAAAAAAATTACTTACTTACTTACTTAGTTATATTTTAGGCAAAGTAGTTAGATAAAGATTTTAGGTAAAGTAGTTCAGTAAACGATTTACCTATTTCAATGTGGTAACATAACATAACATTATACCTGTTATCACAGAAGCGTTAGGCAGAAGTTTGCCTTAAGTAGGTACACCCACATTTCGCTAGATAATTTTAAGGGGATACATCGATAAATTTTGTGTTTTCAAAATTCCTATCAAACCAAATGTATACGGTTAAATCATTTGGATTTTTCATGTATTATTTGACTATATTATCTACTGCTGTACTAAAACCGAAACATGATTACTAGATTTTTTTTCTGTAGAAAAAAAAATCCAATGTAGCACCGTCTATTTTGTGTTTTATACGATTATTCGTAAACAGTTCCTTATTGTGCAGTAAAAGTTGCGTTAAATCGAAGGTAAAAAATTGATTTTAGCTTATCATTTCGTCATAAATGTACATTTAAACGAAGTGCGTTTAGTTCCGGTGCGCGTGAGAGTCTTCCATCTCACACGTCAAACTAGACATCCATTTCACTTACACACCAAGCTATACCACGCTTCAATGTAACCTATTAAGTCCCATGTAATGGGGGGCCAGCCTATTGCCATCAACCGGGCACAAATCCAGCTACCAAGAAATCCCTGACGAAAAAACCCTATAACATTTTGTCTAATCTAGGGATCGAACCCAGGACATCGTGCTCAGCAGTAGCACTTGCGACCATTAGACCAAAGAGGCAGTCGATGTGGTTAATAGTGAAAATAAGATTAAATGACACTCATCTTATATTACCATATAAATTCCCTTTGACACCAAACGAACATAAACACAGCAATTTTCAACGAGCACTAATAATGGTAATACAGTCAGCGTCAAAAACTTTATCTCAATTGGATAAAGTTCTTGTCAGAATTACAGTTGTCGTGTACTGTCTTCATTCTGAAACATTTCTTGTGTCATTGAGTTAATATTTCGTTTTCATAGTTGTTTAGAGCATTTTGAACTTCGTCCCGAAATTATTGACGCTGGTACATGCAATTTGTTGCAATTTCTTTGTATTTTAAATGAATTTCGTATATTCTTGCCATTTTTCGGATATCGTCTCGGATAACATCACTATTTCTGCATTGCTCCGGATCAATTATGTGTGATTTGGTTTAAATTGAACGTGCCCTGTGTTTAGATTGAATGTCTGTTTAGTGAGGACACTGTATTTTAGTGTAAGTTTAGTTTTGACATTAGTTTAAGATTTAGATGTTGGTCAAGTTAAGAATAAGTAGTCTGTTTATTTGTAAGTCACATGTTTGTGGTAATTGAGATTCCCTTGTTCGTATGTATTTTGGCTTGTTCTTATACTTTGTGCCAAAAGTATTTATTATCACGTGTAAAAATGTCACCGTGAAAACTTAGGTAAAGTGAGCTGTCAATAGTGTCAATTCCTATCAATACTGTCAACCGAGCGTGAGAGAGAGACAGAGCTATATACGACCTATAGCACCATTCTTTTTTCACAACGGAACCATGATGATTTTTCACGTCATAGTACTTCCACTGGTGGAATGACAGCTGACTTTTAAGCTCACTTCACAAAAGTATTTACTGTGAGATTTTTTTCAGAATAACACTACAGATCCGTATTTTTCAGTGGGTGAAGAAAAATGCTTAGAAAGGATCGCATCAAGAGGGTGATCACGAAGACTTAAAATGTTACTTAAGAGGGCTGTCACATTTTGTCACGTCTCTTGCTCATACACGGAATTAAATTATTAAGATTGTTAAATGAATTTTTGAAAAGTGTAATCAATTAGCGAACTACTAAATAAAACTAATTTAATAGGTAATTATTAAAAACACATTTTTTTTGTGGCATTTACCTATTTTACTCATCTCAAAAACAGATCTTAGTACTTCTTGAGCTGAGTTTATTAGATAACACAATAGAAATGTGTTTTTTAATAATTACCTAAGATTATTTACTTATTCGCTAATTGATTACATTTTTCAAAAAAGCATCTTTTAATGAAAAGATGCTTTTTTGAAAAATGTTAAAAAAATGCTAAAAACTACTGTGTTACTGTGTTACTGTGTTTGTGTGTTTGTGTTGTGTGTGTACTGTTGGCTGTCGAATTTTGTCACCTCTCTTTACATTTAAAGAGAGGTGACAAAATTCGACAGCCCTGTTAAGATGTACCAAACAATGTAACACAGTAGTTTAACTTCTAAACAATTCTTTTGATAAAAGATTATAGGTTCATCCTACAAGTCGTAATTTCTGATAGCAACAAATGCAAAGCCAAATAATGGTGTTATTGGTTTTAACCATCTGGAATTTCTCAGTAGCACCACGGAGTCTGGATTTGTGCCCCCTACCCCTACCCCTAGGCTCGCCCCCTATTACTTAAACATAACTGTCGAAATGTGGATGTAGGTACAGCTCTGCCCAACCCTTCGGGGATTACAGGCGTGATGTTATCTATGTAAAGCTAAATAAAGAGTACAGAATCATCAGTTTATTGAACAGATTTAAAACGCGCCTTCTCAAACAGTCATCGCAAGATGCTCGAGGCGTCAAGCTTGAAATCTTAGCGCAGGCGTTACTAGTGTTTGTTTGAATATTTTAAAATTTAATCAATCAATCAATCTGCCTAGCCTCTTCCCAACTATGTTGGGGTCGGCTTCCAGTCTAACCGGATGCAGCTGAATACCAGTATTTTACATGGAGCGACTGCCTATCTGACCACCACAAGTCCACAGCCCAGTTACCAGGTAAACAACAAAGTACTGATTTAAAATTGATATCAGAAAGTAAAACATTAAAAAAAAATACAATATAACGTTGCTGTCATTACCAAACGCAGAGACATCTATCTGACCTCCATAACCCAGTACTTAACTGGGTAATACGATACCCCTTTGTAAGACTGCTTGTCAGACTTTCGGGCTTCTGACGACCCGTAACGACTGTTAAAGATCCACGAATGACAGCCGGGACTTCCGAAGCACGGAGGAGTCTCGGTATGTAAACATGGTCACCCATCCTCGGATCAATCCCGGCAAGCGTAGCTTAACCTGATGGATCGACCCGTACGGCTGTTATTACTGAGACAAGAGCTCCTTTTTTTATTTTTTTTTAAAATCATAATTGTTAAATGTCTTTGTAGTCTAAGCCGTGCAACAAAATATACCTCTCGCTGTGGTAGTAATTTATTAGAAGGGCTTGAGGCTAAGTAACCGCAACCGCATGGGTCGCTACGCTTGCCGCGGTCGGTCCATGGATGGGTGACTGTCTTTACATTCCAAGACCTCTTCGTGCCTCGGAAAGCACGTTAAGCCGTTGGTCCCAGCTGTCATTCGTGGACAGCCGTTACGGTTCGTCAGCAGCCCGATAATCTGACAACCAGTCTTACCAAGGGGTATCGTATTACCCAGTGACTGAGTTGTGGAGGTCAGATATGCAATCGCTCCATGTAAAATACAGGTATTCAGCTGCATCCGGTTAGACTGGAAGCCGACCCCATTATAGTTGGGAAAAGGCTAGGCAGATGATGACATTGTTTCTTCTTTGATGTACCTAACATGTTCCAGAAAATTCGTTGGTCCTTCTTGATTAACATTGATTTTAACAGTCATAAATAATTTATATTTAGTTAAATATCCACATTATGCTTATCACACCTCATAAGCTCTTAATTATAATTATTTGACTAATTACCCATAAATCAAGTCCTGATTAAATCAATTAACTAAATCAAGCAAATCAAATCAACATTACGTTAGTGATTGAAACGATAATAACCATATTAATTGTGTTCAGGGACTTAGGTGTAATCCGGCTAATCTATGGGGGCTTAGAGTGTGGTCGGTACCCTTAATTGGCTACCTGGTCACGCAGATTTGAGTGGAAAATCGGATGGTGGTAGGTAGTGGCAAAACTGGCAATTTACTTGATGCTCAGCACCTAATTATAATAGTTCTGACAATGAAGATAGTTTAGCTAGCATGAAGAGCTGCAAAAATTTTTCAAGGACGCTGTTACAAATGGGTAGTCAATTCATTACTTTTTTGCACAAAAGTATGTTTATTAAATAAAATGCTTTACATTCTTAAATTGTTTTTGGCCAAATTGTTGATAGATGTGCATAGTACGATTCTGAATTTCTGAATAAATGTATTTTCACTCTGGTACATTTATTCAGAAACTTTACCTATCTAAAATTATATTTATAGTTCAAAATCGTATCACGCACATCTATCAACAATTTGGCCAAAAAACATTTTAAGAATGCGAAGCATTTTATTTAATAAACATACTTTTGTGTAAAAAGTAATGATTGGACTACCCATTTGTAACAGCGTCCTTACGGCGTTGTTTGCGTGCGTTAGTTGGCGGCACTACTCGCCTTAATAAGCTTCTGCTGGTTTTTTTTTTGGACTCAATTCTTTCCATGACACGAACCCTTGCCTCTGCATAATATTCTCTGCGACAAAACAGCAAATATCCGAGATAAAATGCCTTAATAAAGTCGCCAACAAGAATTTTATTTATTCTTCGGCATTCCAATTATATAAAACCTTAAAATAGAAGATCAACTTTTTAAAACAGGCATAAAATAAACATAAACAAAAAAATATTTTTTGCACGTCAGTGTCATCGTACTGTCACCGTTCAAAATTTGTTTTGTGTTTCAATAACTGATGAAATATTCTAAAAAAAAAAATTTAAATATTATTATCATAAGTATTTTTTATTTTAATTAAGTGTGTCATTGTCAGAATGTATTTTTATTACCTAGCGCTTACCTAAGGTATGAAGAAGTCAAAAGACGTAAGGGACTTTGAGGAAAGATATTCTGCATGCTTCGTCGATTTCGGCCTAAAAACTGGTGACTAACTTTGAAATAGTTTGTTGTGATGTACAAAACATAGTGGCATTTGAATCCTAAAGTGTACCTGACAGGTAATGCAAACTTTGGCAAATATGTCTTGAGCATTGTTCAAGAAAAAACTCCATTTACATGATTGAAGTTACTTGCCTGTGGCATACGAACAAATTGAAGCAACAAATAACTAGCATCGTCTTAACACTGTTTAGACGGTGCATCTTTTATTGTTGTTTCAACTATGCTACAGGCAATTAAATAAGAGTCAATCAAAAAGCTAGTGAACCCATAGTTTGTTGTGATGTATGAAACATAGTGACTTTTAAAGCCAAAAGTGTACCTGACAAGTTAGGCAAACATTATCAAGTATGTTTTGAGCATTGTTTGAGATAAAGCTCCATTTACATGATTCAAGTTACTTTCCTGTGGCATACGAACAAATTGAAGCAACAAATAACTAGCATCGTCTTAACACTGTTTAGACGGTGCAACTTTTATTGTTGTTTCAACTATGCTACAGGCAATTAAATAGCACGGCATAAGAGTCAATCAAAAAGCTAGTGAACTCATAGTTTTTTTGTGATGTATGAAACATAGTGACTTTTAAAGCCTAAAGTATACCTAACAAGTTATGCAAACATTATCAAGTATGTTTTGAGCATTTTTCAAGATAAAGCTCCATTTACACGATTCAAGTTATTTACCTGTGGCATACGAACAAATTGAAGCAACAAATAACTAGCATCGTCATAACACTGTTTAGACGGTGCAACTTTTATTGTTGCTTCAACTATGGTATGCTGCAATCAAACAGCACCGGCGGCATAAGAGTCAATCAAAAAGCTAGTGAACACATAATAGTTTGTTGTGATGTGTGTTGTGATGTGCGGCTTTTAAAGCCTAAAGTGTATTTACATGATTCAAGTTACTTACCTGTGGCATACGAACAAATTGAAGCAACAAATGACTAGCATCGTCTAAACATCAACAATTTGTGCTCTTCATCTTAATGTGTTTTTTCTTTTAAGCTCCGGCTACACTCAAAAAAAATGTGCCGTCTTCAACATAACAAACAGTTTGCATGGCATACCGTTTTGCCGTCTACACGCAGCGACTGGCATGCATAAAGAGTGTACAAAATGTATGCTGCTGATGCGTGTCATCACCTTCCTGCCCTTATCCCATGTTACGTGGAATCAGCGCAACACGTTTTGCGTGTAACTCAGCTCTATGTGTCTAAAACTTATCAGATTACATTTGTATCTCAAAAGTAAATGTTGCAATTTGATAGGTTTTGAATAGAAAATATGTCAATCTGTCATCTTCAGTTACAAGTCATTTGACCATTGAAAAATCAGGATTAAATCAATAATTTGTTTTGTTTCATATCCTCTCTGACTTCTCCTGAAGCTGCCGGCATTCTTATCGGCAGCATGGTGGGCAGTTTTTTTCTTAAAGGTTATAAAAAATGGCCGATGTTTATCGGAGGTGGTCTTGGTTTTGGCATGGCTTACACCAACTGCGAGAATAGCCTGAATCACTTCCTAATGGCTATGGATCCAAAGACTTGTGTGATAAAGTTAGTATATTTAATTTTTGTTATTTATATTTTCCCGTTCATCTTTATCTTTATCAATTTTTTTTTCATCATCATCATCATCATTGTAGTAATCATTAGTGTCGTTAACACAATCAGCAACTTCCCTATCATCATTGATAGTTATTTGTTGTTTTACTCCATCTAAGAGAAAGTAAGACCTAAGGTTCAGTTTCCACCAAACGTAAAAATCCCCGCGGATGCTCAAGCACTTTTTAACTTTCACTGATTATATACCTTTTTTAAAGTTTCTTTTATTAATTAGAACGTCTTTTATGCAATAAAAGAACAAAAATTCGCTCACCCTGATTATTGTATTTTTTTTGACAATTTGATTTATCTAATTAAGATTAATCCATTTTTAATGTGGTAGCTTATTTCATAGCGATTCCAACGACTTAAGTTTTATATACAGCTCCCATACAAAACTTTAGAGATATCGTCATTTTAAGCGCACGCGCCGATACCGCGCGAGACCACCCAGAAATACTACCGCGGATCCGCGCTTTTCGCGCCAAAATGGCCGACATTGTGCATAGGTTATTCAGTGATATTTGAAAAGTGCTCGAGCATAGATTTTTCCATCTGACAATACTGTTTGTGTAGCTCTATAATTCAAAACTAATCAATATTAATCGCAGCAAATAAATAGTGGACCACATTTGCCCTGAGTCAAAAGAGCTGCCCAGCAGTGGGATGACGCAGGCTAACAGTAACATTAAATGGAGCAATTGTATCAGTAGATTTGCTATGATTGAAATTACTAGGAGAAAATACAGAAGTTTAATTACCATAGGAATAGAAATAGTGACAAACAATACAGCTAAACTAAATGCCAGCGCCAATTTGCTATAGTATAATTCCTACGTTTTTAGAAGGACCCATGTCACAACTACTACATATAATAGTAAAGTTTTGTAAAACCAAACTATTTTAAAAAACCGGCCAAGTGCGAGTCGAACTCGCGCACGAAGGGTTCCGTACCATTATCTATAAAAACAGCCAAAAACTCACGTTTGTTGTATGAAAGCCTCCCTTAAATAATATTTGTTTTATTTTAACTTAATTATTTATTTTTAAAGTGAATATATAACTAGACATTCTGTGAATATTTCAAGCGTCTACCTGTTGCTGTTATCAATATCGAGCAAAAACGAGCAAAAAAATCACGTTTGTTGTATGGGAGCCCCCTTAAATATTTATTTTATTCTGTTTTTTAGTATTTTTTGTTATAGCGGCAGCAGAAGTACGTCATCTGTGAAAATTTCAACTGTCTAACTATTACGGTTCATCAGATACAGCCTGGTGACAGACGGACCGACGGATGGACAGCGGAGTCTTAGTAATAGGGTCCCGTTTTACCCTTTGGGTACGGAATCCTAAAAAGGTGCAATTAGTAGCGGCTCGCCATCCAACTAAAAAGATCTACCTCTATACAAAAACTTCAATATTGTGCAAACTCGCTCCTTTGTCGCCATCCAAAGCAATAATTGTTTCCCGACAATTGTCTAGAAAACCATTTGTAGGTATTGAAAACTGAAGCCAATAACTAAATGAACAACAGTCGGTGAGGATGAAATTGCTTTTGAAATTGCAGACGGAACTAATTATGGCTATAAAAATATTGAAAAGGGACTAAAAGGGGCTATTTTTGGACAGAGGTTAGTAGTCATACATTGTGAAGCAGATAATGAAGAAGTTAGTAGAAATTGGACGCAAGCTGCTATAAATATTGGGGGTTGTAAAAATTAGGGTTGATACTGAATGTTAATTGGGGTATTAAAATTTATTTTTAAGGGTCTAATTATTACGTTTTGTGTTAAGATTAACTGAATAGCTAGTTGGTTTAAAATATTTATTGCTTGATTTTAGCTGTTACGGGATCTGGAGCTTTACATTTTTTTCACCTTTTGCTATAAATTCCTCTTTTTCACCTTTTGCTATAAATTCCTCGATTTCACTATTATCGTAAATTATGTGTTCAGAGAATGGCTGTGAAAATCGGATGATATCAAAGCTGATTTTTAGGGTTCCCTACCCAAAGGGGACCCCATTACTAAGACTAAGACTCCGCTGTTCGTCCGTCTGTCCGTCCGTCTGTCCGTCTGTCACCAAGCTGTATCTCATGAACCGTGATAGTTAGACCGTTGAAATTTTCACAGATGATGCCGCTATAACAACAAATACTAAAAAAACTGGCCAAGTGCTTGTCGAAACACGCACAATGAAGGGTTCCGCAGTTGAAAAGTATTTATCCCAAAAACGAACTTAACAATGGATACTAAAAAGATTTTTTTTTATCTCATAAAACTACAAATTAACAATTTTCAGACTTTTTCTTTTACTTGTGCTGGGAGACCTTGCTTCTTGCCAAATTTCATTATTAGGTCAACGGAAAGTACCCTATACGTTTTGATTTACTTGCGATAGTTGCGAATAACAAAATGTATCGCAAAATGGCCATATTTTTTATTGCGTTGACTTAGAAGCTTGATTTTTTGCGACAATCGCACTCTCCATGTCGCCATGAGATCCTGCCGGAGCTCTGTCCGCTGCACCATGTTTTCTCGCGGCAGCGGAGTTACGCCCCGGCGTTTTGCCTCCTTGCGCCACTCCCACACGTGTGCGAGAATTTTTATCTCCAGATCCCATGGCGGCAATCTGGCAAGGAGGCTCGCCGTCTCATCGGAGACCGTGCTGTATCCCCGGACTAGCCGGATGGCCAAGACCCTCTGGAACGTGTTCAACCGGCAGGCTGGTCGCCACCTCAAGGAACGCGCCCACATCGGTGCCCCGTAAAGGGCCATGGATCGCACCACCTCCGCATAAAGCCTCCGGCAGGAGGCGTTTGGCCTCCCTAGATTGGGCAGGAAGTCATGGCCAGCCGTAACAGGGTTCTGAAAATGATTGCTGACAGAGTGGACTGTCCGTATATAATGCACTCCGGTCAGTTACATGTGCCATCGTTTCGTGTTGTTTACTAACAATTAGTTTTAAGGAACAATGTTACTAACCCTTTAGGAGTCTTTGCAAAGAATTTTTTTAAATTTTAATTAGTTGGTCCTTTCGCCTAAAATTTCACGTGCGGGGGTCATATAGTGGTCATTTCGCGTATTGGTCATTTAGCGATTGGTCATTTCGCGTATTTATGCCTGCAATCATCATTGGTCATAATGCGTATTAGTCAATGTGCGTCGTAACGAAAATTTTGACACAAACATCACAAAAAAAAAAAAAAAGGTTTATCGAGGCTTGACAAATCTGTCCAGCGCAGGCCCATGCAATCTATCCACGAATACCCTAAGGATGCTGTTGGTGTTTTCCCTGACTCTGCGTAGTACAGACGAAACTTTCATAAATTAATACATACTTATACTCCATTTGCAATAAGATTAGACATATAAACAAACCTTTCTTACAGTCCGTTCAACCGATTTTGACTTCTATTCCGTAGGCTTAACCCGTCGCGCGCTAATTAGCAGACACAATTGAAATTCTATTGTTATCTGTACACATGGTGTGCAATCGACATTTTAAGAGTTAAGGATGGCACTAAAGGCAAAAAAGTGGTTACTGTACCAACTGTTTACTGCAGCTGCCATTTGTCACGCCACCAACGCAATAGAAGTCAAAATCTGTGGAACGGACTATAAAAAAGGTTTGTTTAAATGTCGTCTTATTGCAAATGGAGTACAGTCTAATCTACTTGTATCATACTTGTCAGTAACTGTATCTTCTTGTCGTTTTACCCGACTACGGTAAAGCCAAAAGGAAGGGTTATTACAAATCATTTCAATATCTATATCAGTGTATCTTTAGGCAGCCCTACAGAAACTCCCATCAAACCAGCCAAACGGTCAACAGTAAAGACGTTATATACCTTCTTTCTGCACAGCAGGACATTTCCCTTCGCCATTTGCGTCTTTGTTTCCACATAAAGGTCACTTACTGTCGCGTCTTCTATTAAAGCTTGAGTCGCTTCCATATTTGTATTGAATTCGGCACCGCCTTCTTTTCTTTCGTTGTTTGCAAACCTGCCGCCTATGCACCACCCACAGAGACTTTCAACATTTTTAACATTGCCACTAGCATTCATATCGTTAGATTCTTTTTCTTTGTCATAAGGTTCAATTTTGAGTTGAGTAGCTGCGGAGATAAAATGGGTTTTGGACAAATCATCACTTGTTTTTCCGTTTTAAACATTTTTATTTGTTACGTTCCGATCGTTTGTGAGTCATGTCCGTTGTAGCTTTGAGCCGTCCGCATGGGCGTTTCTATGGCTTTTTTTTTAGGTAAACGCATGTCAATTACATTTTGGATTGCGTTTGGTTTAGGACAATGGTTACCAAAGTTTTTGTAATACCTTTTCACACTTTTTTTTTTATAGATATTAATACCTGTTACCTCAACAAAATTATGTAAAGGCTTTTTGTTGTGCATATTACAAAAATCAGCGTCAAGATATAGGTACTTATTTTATGTGTCTATAACAAAATATTGAAACTTTTACTCTCCAATATTACGAATTTACTAATATAATAATGGAGAAAATAATATAAATCATGAGCATATTCCTTATTAATTATTCCTTTAAACCTATCATCATTGTTAAAAAGCACACATTCAAAGAACACAGCTTTATGGCACCAAAAAGAGCAAGTCGGACTCGCGTACCGAGAGAATTCCGTTCCGATTTCTGAAAAAGTGTGCTATTTAGAGACATTGTTTTATTTTTCCTGTAATCTTTACATAAATTCCATTACATAGAATAATTTCAGATTTTTTTCTATGCATACTTCACAGATAAGGGGGGAACGGGGGGGGGCGGTATTTTTTTTACATTTTTCATCAAAAGCCGAAAACTAAGCCAAAAAAAAGGAAAAAATGTTAGAGAATGTGTAAACAGCACTCTTTCATGTGCTACCCTACATGCCCTAGTAGCCCCACTTCAAATTTTTTTTTAGACCATGTTGACAAAAAAAAAAAATATTTCTTTCATAATTGCAAAATAGTTGGGCAAACGTCATCTAAAACTGTTCTAAATTACAGTTGAAACATTAGTAGTTCTTGAGATAACCAGCTGTGACAGACGGACAGATAGACAGGTTGAGTCGCACCAGGGTTCCTTTTAACTATTTTGGTACGGAACCCTAAAAGAAAACATTAAAAGAACACAGCTTTATGGAACCTAAACAAAAAAAAACTATTTACAGAAGCCAAAACTCAATGTTCACTACCAATGTTTCTTTATCTTCCTACTCACCTATTATTCTTCTTCATTTACAGTGATTGTTCATCATTTACCATTATTTGTGTTTCGACCATCTTTGTTACACAACAAACAAAAAAAAATGTTGAGGACCATAACAGACCAGACCATATTCATCAGGTTTGAATAGATGGGAAGACAATATGGCTAGAGGCAGCGCAGTTTCAATTGATCATACAGACAATAATTTGTTTGTGGACTAGGACCAGTATTATATGCATCCTTTTTATTAAAAAGAAAAAGCTGGTTGCGATTAGAAAATAGAACAGTTTACAGCTTTGTATGGGAATGGAAAAATTGCTGCTTTTCATATCAAAATCATGTTCAGGTTTTTATTTGCTTTTCTTTTCATGGAACAACTGTGGTCTTCTGTGGTTTTATTCGCATAATAGGGAAAATAATACATGAAGTACCATGTACCGCAAATATCCGCGGTTGTAATTTGCGGTACGGTCAGCAACAGAAGTCGATTAACACTGCTACTTTTGGACATCATCTAAATTAACACAAAATGATACGATAACCTGCTTTTTAACATTTCATTTATATTCTTTAAAATTTGCATTTGTTCCAATTTTAAGGTTAATCGACTGCTGACTGTACCAAGTACCTACTCGCATAAAAAGTATCTTAAATTTTAATTCAGATCATTATCTACTTTATGACTTTCATTATAGTCCCTTCAGTCATTCAGGGACAGTTGTCTTTCGAGAAACTGGCCCTTAAACTAGGGTTTCCTATAGTGTGCGCGCAAGTGCTAGTCACCGCCTGAGGTGTGACGGTGAGACGGGGAAGTAGACAAACATCAAGCTAACTCAGTCCGCCAATCTTGTCAATCGCGCCCTCCCCCATCTCACCGCTCACATACCTCAGGTGATGACTAGCACTTGCGCGCACACTCTAAGACTGCGATGACCGCCACATAGCATCCACAATTTACCGGGGAATGTCGTCACTGAAAGTTGTATATGAAAGTATGTTGATGTGTTTTCCTAACGAGCGTTTTTTTACAATGTAAAGTCAAACTGAAAAAAAACTCAGATGCCATCATTTTCATATCTGCCGTCACTGCGGCCGTTATGTGACAGCCACCGGTCTTCTAGGAAACCGTAGCATTAGGCTCACAAGCATCATCTCATTTTGAGATTAATGACTTGTTTACACAGTGCGAGCTGCTGACTCGCACTGTGTACTCGCATGTCAGTACCTCGGCTTGCTTTGGCTGTTTACACAGTGCGAGTTACTGCACTGCAGCTACTCGGTAGGCCGACTCCCACGCTAGCTCACATGAAAACAAAAAATATTGAAGTTACTCGGCTGCGACCTACTGTCCAACTCGCAAGTGTGAGTAACTCGTATGATATGTCCACACAGTGCAAGTTGCTGCACTGTAGGCCGACTCGCACGCTAGCTCGCACTATGTAAACTAGCCATAACCTTTCGTGCCGTAATAACAAAAACAATTAAAAAGCTATTGTTTTCGCCGATACACATTGGCGATTTAGTTATCACATTCATTAAAACCACGTATTCAGTAAATGATTCTGGCCTCCCTGCGTTCAAATTTATCATCGGTTATTAAAAATAAAACCGGCCAATTCCGTGTCGGCCCACGCATAATGCAGGGTTCCGTAGTTGAAAAGAGTTTATCCCAAAAACAAACTTTTACCTTGGCCAGAGATCAACTTGATATCTTCACGCGTTCCCGAGAAAAATTGTGTTGACTGACTGCCAGACAGACAGACGGACAACGAAGTGAACGCGTAGGTATGTTGCACTAGTGTAGGAAACAGCTGATATTTTTTAAATAACTGATGACAAATTTCAACACCCCGGGGTCCCGAATAATGTACTGAATACGTGGTTTCAATGAATGTGCTAACCTTTTTTAACCGACTTCAAAAAGGAGGAGGTTCTCAATTCGTCGAAACCTTTTTTTTTTTTTTTTAAACTTTTTTACAAAAAAAATACAACCGACTTCCAAAAACAACACTACAAAGTGAAAAATAACTTTAATTTCGGAAGTCGGTGTCTAGTTATATGTATTTTCGTTTTTTGCCACTGACTTCCGAAATTAAAGTTATTTTTCACTTTGTAGTGTTGTTTTTGGAAGTCGGTTGTATTTTTTTGTAAAAAAGTTTTTATTTTTCACTTTTTAGTTGTGTACCTACCCCACACAAATTCTAATACCACTATCTGCAAAAGAAACTAGAACATCATCCATATAAAAGTGGGGAAAAAATACGTATTATTGAAGCTTACTCAATAACTACCCAAGCAAAGTTAATCAATTTTATATGGGCCCAACTGTAATGTATACCCTCTCGAATAAAACAAAAAAAATCCAAATCGGTCCAGCCATCTTCGAGTAATCGGGGAACATACATAAAAAAAAAAAAAAAAAGTTCCGACGAATTGAGAACCTCCTCCTTTTTGAAGACGGTTAAAATAAAATACATTAAAATTAAAAATAGTAACACTACAATAAACTAAAACTTAATTATTTACTAACATTAAATCTGGCTAAATGATCACTAAACAATTTAGTCCCATAGTGAAAGTTGTTCATATTCAAGGGTAGAACTCCCTGTGAAAATTTACGCACTGCTTAAAAACTTATCCCGTATTTTTCAGGATCAAGTAGATTGGTTTTAAAAGGTGAAGCTGGCTAAGTCCCACAGCGAGCTAATTAATGAAAATATAATATTTTGGTCTATTTTTCGTATGAAATAGTAAACATTTTTGTTTTTTTTTTTTTTTTCAGAAAGACGGCGTAATAAGGATTCTCGTGATGGTGCAGAGTTGGTTGCAGTTTTGTACAGTAGAGTTTTATTTAACGTAAAAATTGTAATTGCCCAACAATAAATGTTTCGGTTGTTTTTGTACTAGTTACCTTTTTTTTCTTTAATTTTTGTTTTAAACATTGCCGTAGAAGTAAACATTGATTTGATTTTGAAATTTCTTTATTTTAAACATAAGTAAACAAAACGGATAAAGAAATAAAATTTATGAAAATCAATACCTAAGTTTTAGTTTTTTTTTAGTTTTTCCTGTTAATAAAAATGTTAATAAAGTTTGAATAAGGATGTTATTCTGAAAACATTAAAGATTATATCGCGGATTATACACGCGATATAATCGCGCCTATTTGTAGGAGCCTTTAAACATTAAGATTGGGTGTTTTGTTAGACCATGATGGCGCCTATATAAAGCATTTACGTATACATAAATTATATACATAATGTAACTTCTTATCCCTTCTTCTCTATAAACCTATTTTAGTTATAATAGTGTTTTGTTAATTTTTGTATTGAATTATGATTCGGGTGACTCAAGAAGAAGACAAACACAATATTAGTTAAAGTAGGTTTGTAGATCATTTTAGTTTTTTTTTATGAATTTAGTTTAGTAGGGGGTTAGTTGTTAGTTGAATCAGAAGTACTTACGTGGAATAAATATTGTACTGTATAGTGCAATGATTGGATACAAATGCACTCTATGACACACTTGTTAAACTATTTTATAAAAAATTGTAAAAAATAACATTGATAAAATTAAATTTCACTTTTATTACACTATTATCTAAAAAACTTTTTTTTACAAAAATATACAACCGACTTCCAAAAACAATACTACAAAATGAAAAATTACATTAATTTCGGAAATCGGTATATGTATACTTTCGTTTTTTGCCACCGACTTCCGAAATTAAAGTTATTTTTCACTTTCTATTGTTGTTTTTGGAAGTCGGTTGTACATTTTTGTAAAAAAGTTTTTATTTATCACTTTTTAGTTGTGGTACCCAACCCATACAATTTCTAATACCACTACCTGCAAAATAAACTAGAACATAATCCATATAAAAGTGGGGAAAAAATACGTATTATTGAAGCTAACTCCTACCCAAGCAAAGGTAATCAATTTTATATGGGACCAACATTGACTGCGACTGCTTAACCTTACATTTTTAGACGTTTAAAAGAGAAATATAGAGATAAATCTCTCACTGTGACGCACGCGCACCGATATATAAGGTCAATATTCCATGCGGCGCGATGCACCTGTGACCGACGTCATTTCGGTAGCGCAGGAGCATCACGGTAGATTTCAAAAGGCAAATCAGCAAAAAACATAAATCATCTAACTCAACTATTTTTGGGGTCGGCTTCCAGTCTAACCGGATGCAGCTGATTACCAGTATTTTACATGGAGCGACTGCCTATCTGACCTCCACAATCCTATTACTGGGTAACACTATACCCGTTGGTAAGACTGGTTTTCTGACGACCCGTAACGACTGTCAAAGATCGACGATTGACAGCCGGGATCCATGGACCGACCGCGGCAAGCATAGCTTAACCTGATCGATCGACCCATGCGACTTACTTAGCCACGAGCCCCTCTAATTAAATAAAACATAACTCGCAAAGAAATAAATTAAAAATAACTCATCATAATCTACTAGTGCCCGCCCTTGCTTTGCTTTGCAACTAAAAAAAAACTGGGCTGTATCTAAGTTATACATGAACCTTCCGAAATAAATGCTGTGAATGATGGTGGAAGCCGCATTAAAATCCATATGCGTATCCCTATATGTAGTTTAGAAGATTAAAGCGGTTACACAGACAGACACGTAAAGCGACTTGGTTAATACAACTAACTGCGCCCCGGGGTCTCACCCGCGTAGGTCGGGATAAAAAGTAGCCTATGTGTTAATCCAGGGTATAATAGCTATCTGCATACCAAATTTCATCCAAAGTGGTCCAGCCGTTTGAGTGTGAAGAATTAACACACATACAAACACACAAACTCACTCACAAACTTTCGTCTTTATAATATTAATGTGATAGATATACAAGGTCAGATTAAATTAGCAAACAAAGTCCATTGACGTGATGTGTCGATATTTAAACACGACAAAATAAATAAAAAAGCAAATAAAAACCGACATCAAAACCTAAAACGAATAAAATAACATTAATAAAAAACTTAACAGCTTCTGAAGTCGATGACAAGCTAAAGTGCATTGAAGAATGGAAGACACCGACTTCAGAAGCTGTTAATTTTTTTATGACAGTTATTTTATTCGTTTTAGGTTTTGAAGTCGGTTTTTACTTTTTTTAAAGTAAATTAATTTTTCCATTTTTTGTTCAATATACAATCAGGACAATTATATCAGCCCAAGACGAACGAAAAGACGAATCATCACAAAATCCGCTTAGAAATGTCGGAGATAGACATTTATGCATATAACTTCGTACATAAGAATACTTACCTAATGTATTATATACAAACCTTCCTGAAACTATACAGAATACGGTAGTGAAAGAATCATGAGTTTTTGAGAAAATCGCGGACAAACAAACATACATACATACATACGGGTCGAATACAGAACCTCCTTTTTTGAAGTCGGTTAAAAACATGATTTTTTTTGGGGTTAACGACCACTGCATGATTTTATTACGTACTTGAAGTATGAGTTGAGATAATTTGTTTATTATTTGTTTTATCGTTTTTAGATATCGATACTAATCATGCCCGTTAAGTTTACACAAAGAAAACAGATTTTTTCAATTGGCTACACTACCTGCGGTTGATGACCCCGAAAAAAAAACTCATCAAATCAACTTATTTTTTGTATGACCATATTCAGATGATCACGTGTGCGAAGTTTCGTTAGCTAATTCAATTTGACCTGTAATAGACAGTCACATTCCTTAACTACAGAAATAACTCGGCAATAGGATGAACACGCCAAAGTCAGCAGAGCGTCGACACCTATGGTCTGTAGGTCAATGGCCCATGATTTCATCAGGTGTAGGTACTCTTCATTTCCTAGAACGTGAGTCACCTGGTGAATCATCGTTTAAGTGGACCTAACAATGTGGGGTGGAGTTGTGTGCGAACTATATTTTTTTTTGTTTTACAACATTTTTTTCTTTTGCGTTTTGTTAAGTTAGTTTGTGTAAGCCCCCGTTCGCACGGGCGTAATAAAATCGCGGCGGGATTTTATAGCGCACTGGATTTTCAACGCTCTGCTTAGCTCCGAGAGTGCAAAATCCAGCAGTGTGTTTTTTCGACGCGCTCGAATGTACTCTGTTATTGTTAAGTTGGATTCTCAACGCTCGTCTCAACAACGAGACTTGAAAATCCAGTGCGCTATAAAATCCCGCCGCGATTTATTACGCCCGTGCGAACGGGGGTTTATGCTATATTTTATGAAGAACACATAAAAGTTATCTATTACATATTGAATAATGAGCATGCCTAGGTTAGTGCACGACAGATTGCTTGGATTCGACTCCCAAGTAGGGAAAAGTGTTGTTTGGTTTTTAGAATTTCGCAGTAAAAACTCAAACAGCCTTTTTACAAGCTTTTTAAATTGACATACTTCGTTCTTTAAACTATTACCACTCAATTAAGCATGCATTATAGTCATACTAACATTTTTTGTACACTTAAAAAAATATAAGTACATCTGTTTAGGACCTTCATGAAAATTTTCCTGATTAAAATATTTAGTAGTTGTAGGTCTCTATTCTTTTTCATAAGATTCTGAAGCATATCGTTTTAAAAGTTGCAGTTCGTGACATAAAATAGGCCGCACAGAGCCGACTGTTTCAAATAAAATAAAAGTTAATGTAAGAAATTGTTTATTACCCTTTGTTGGAATAATTGAGATTTTTATAGCTGAGCGTCATCATTTACTGGACGTAATATATAAAATTTACTGTGGAATTTATATGTGTTTGAGAGATATATCTTTGCATAAAAATCCATATTCCAAAAAAAAAAAAACCCTCATTTCCGAACTATACAGAGTTACTAGAAGCATGTCACGATCCCTTTAAGGGGTGATAATAGAGGTCATTAGGTATCAAATCACTCATGGTCACACACGGGTCAAAAAGTAACCACCTTAGACACCTTAATTTTTTCAAAAAACTCTGGACACCCCTCCAGAGGATCACGACATGTTTCCAGTAACCTTGTACGTATATAATATCCTAAATTTGTTTGTTAATTTGTTTTTTACGCTTTCACGCTAAAACGGCTTATTGGATTTGTATGAAATTTGACACACGAGTAGACCATAATCTAGGCTAGGCTAAAGAATACTTTTTATTCCGATATTCTCACGGAATCGAGACTTATGCGGGTGAAACCACGGGGCGCAGCTAGAAATACTATAAATGCGAAAGTGAGTTTGATTGTTACGCTTTCACGCGAGAACGGATGAAAGGATTTGAATTAAACTTAGCACATGGGTAGGACCATGACCTGGATTAAGACACAGGATACTCTTTTTATCCCGGTAGTACGTTCTCGTGGGATAATTTCCGAACTCCACGCGAAGCCGCGGTCAAAAGCTAGTAACTTATAACTCTGTCTGTCTGTTACTTTTTCCATAGAAACGATAGCTATGTTATTTGATAGATAAGCGGTCTGGGAACTAGAGAAGGACACAGACATCCTTCATGGATGTTTGTATAAAAAAAACCGCATCCAAATCGGTTTACCCGTTTAAGAGCTACGGTGCCACAGACAGACACATACATAGCGGTAAAAATGATGAAATACAAAATACACGCAGACGAAACTGCAGGCAACTGCTAAGTAGTAAGTATTTAATCACAACACACCTAACATCACGCTTGTATTCCCCGAAGGGATAGGCAGAGATGAACATAAAGTAGGTACACCAACACTTTGCCAATTACGTTTTCATCATATCATAATCAGCACTTAATGTTATGAAAGAGACAGTGGGCAGTAATCCACCACGCGGGCCCAGTCCGGGTTGGTAGATGTCACATGTCTTCGAATTTTTGTTTCTAGGACATACCGGTTTCCTCACGATGTTTTCCTTCACCGTCTTGAGAGCAGTGGTGATGAAATAATTTACACAAAGAAAGTTTGTGGCTGGGTTCGAACCTACTAACAACACTCGTAGGTATGTCGCGGCTGTTTCTACTGGGCCATTACTGCAGCTGTATTGTTGTGTTTTAAGACCCATGGGGAACCGTGATCATGGAATAGGGATGATGCCTGGGTAAATAAAAAGACATTCTATTTAGTCCGTCTCAGTCGGATAATAAAAAAAATATGAGATACGTATTATTTTGCTTTATTTATCATATTAATAAAAATGACTTAGATAAAACGCATTAAAGTTGGGGAGTGGGGGCTCGCTACGTCACAATTATAGGTAATAAGCTACGTATAAAATCTAGCAAGAAGTGACGGCATGCTACATTTTAACTCAATGTATCGCTATAATCTTTTAATTACGTAAACAAAGAAAAAAGACGTATCCAATCTTTTTTTAATAATCAATAATTTTTTTTTTATTTTTTTTTTTAAATAAAAAAATTTAATTAATATGACGGACTTTTTAGTGGTGAAAGGTTATAATGTAAGTGAGTTTCTGAATGAAAAAGATTTATAAGTTAGTGTATTTTTTTTGTATCTTTTGCATGCCTATATAGTAAAATATGGCTGAACTTGTTATGATTTTTGTTATCCTTTATACCCATATTTGCAAAATAAAATAAATGATCTTTATGTTCACCTTATCTTTAAAAATGAAATTAAATTAGTCATCATTCCTATTGGTGGGGCATTTATCTATAGTTACATCAATTTATAATGTTAATTTAAGATTTCAAAAATAAAAAAAGAAACCATTGCAAAAACACAAGAACGGACTATCGTCATTTCGTCCTCGCCGCGCCGGTAAGGCCCGTTTGACGACCCTGTGCATGTCTCTCACCTGCCTGCGCCGCTGAACCTTAATCCCAACCGGATCCGGCCTGTCCATTGCTGTCCATCTACTCTTGACGATCAAAGTTGAGTCCCTGAGACCAGCAAGCTATGTCAAATAAACGGATCGTGCGGTCTGGTTCAGCGGCAACAAACCTCCTAAAGTTCGAGCATGCAATAAGTGCCAAAATAACAAAGGATATATATTTAACTGATCCACTAACAACTTATTGACCTTCTACGACGAACGCTTTTATAAATTAATTCGCCTCTAAAAACGTTTTGGACTTTTAATGAAGCATACTTTTATAAATAAATGAGCCTCTTTTTAACTCTCTTGCCTTTTCTCACAGTTAGTCGTAGTAACTGAGCTAGGGCTCTGACCAGCCAGCGAACGCTACATCCAAATTGGCCGCAGTTATTTGGCTATTTAGTATTTTTAGGAACCCAAAACAGTAATATTTAGTAATTATTTAAGGTTATAAAAAGAGGGGCAATCATTATTTTAGAGGGGTAAATAATATTTTTAGGAGCGCCGAGGGACTTTTTTTAGGTACGATTAAATACAGTCTATTCACAGTTATTTTACCTCTGCAGCAGCAATCCAATACCAACCTTATTGTAACAAGAATAAAGATCATTGTTATTTTGACAATGATGCAAAATCAGAGGTTAACTGCGAAAGGAGTACAGACGCCAGCAGGTCAAGCTACCCGAAACTGTCAAATTTTCCCAATCAACCTTGAACCTAATGTTTTAGCGATAAAGATGAAAATATATTATAGAAATTTGACAGATTGTAGTAGCTTGATGTGCTGGCGCCTGTACATACCAAATGATAAAAATGACGTTGACTTTTGATTTCCAGAATCGATTTTCCATTTGGTACCTACCAATGGTGATACTTAGCACACTGATTGCACCACACATGCAATCTAATCTTACCGATTGAAAGCATCGATATAATGACCGGAAAAATATGAAAACTTATACGGAAACCATTTATCTGATGGCACGCAATCAAAACGTGATAAAAATGCTTAGTGCACGCATTTCCTATGCCACTTTGTGTGATGTGTTGGCCAATGTTGGTTGATGGGGCCAATGAAACGTCGGATGTGGGAATCAATGCAATGGCGTAAAATTAGAAATAACAGATTTTTATAGGATATAATTAATTGATATGTAATGTTTTGATTTGAAACTTTTTACATTATGTACAAAGATTTTGTCTGGCAAAAACTAATTGTAATTGATATTTTCAATTATCATTTAATTCTAGGCGCTCCATTTCTCTTCTTTTCTTCATATATAATAAATAATAAGATAACAGGAGCTCGTGGCTAAGTAGTAACAGCTGCACAGGTCGATCGATCAGGTTAAGCTTCGCTTGTCGGGGTTGGTCCGTGGATGGGTGACCATCTTTACATACCGAGACTACTCCGCGCCTCGGAAAGCACGTTAAGCCGTTGGTCCTGGCTGTCATTCGTGGATCTTTAACAGTTGTTACGGGTCGTCAGAAGCCCGAGAGTCTGACAACCAGTCTTACCAAGGGGTATCGTATTACTCAGTCACTGGGTTGTGGAGGTCAGATAGGCAGTCGCTCCAGGTAAAATACTGGTATCCAGCTGCATCCGGTTAGACTGGAAGCCGACTCCAACATAGTTGGGAAATGGCTAGGCAGATTGATATATAGGGTGACTGGTAATTAGTGACCGATACTTAAACACGTGATTATACTCATGATAACAAACAACTTTTACTATGGGACTAAACCTGAAATCGCGAAAAAAAAAATCAACTCGTCAAAATGTAGGGAACAGCTGATTTTTTTTTCGCGATTTCAGGTTTGGTCCCATAGTAAAAGTTGTTTGTTATCATGAGCACAATCATGTGTTTAGGTATCGGTCACTAATTACCGGTCAGCCTATATGTGTATAATAAATAATCTGATTTGTATCCTTTCGCTCATTTTAAAATACCACATATCTAACTGTAGGTTTAAGACCATACCTTTGCGATATGACCAAGACCATGACCTCCTTGATGCTTTGGTAAAAAAGAAAAGCAACCGTTGTCATACCTTCCATTAAAGCAAAAAAGCATGGAATCCCAACATTGGATCCATCTAACCAATACTTGGATCAAACATTGTCGACACTGATGAGTCTTTTACATGGTTAAAGAGGGCGTGTCGGCGATAACCCGACGTAGACTGTCCACCACGCCATTCTGATATTAGCGTGATGATACAAAGGTGCTGTTTGATTTGTATGAATTATGGTGAAATTGCAGGCGTCTGAGGAATTCTAAATTAGTTTATACAGGGATTTATGAAAATTGTTAATTGTTATACATCATTTTTCCATGTCATTGGTGATGCCTTCAGATGTGTGTGTTTCGACAATCTTGTTCCCCCGACCCGCTCCCGTTCGCCCGGCCGTGCTATTACTTCGTTTACAGCTTTTTTTAACGGTCATAGCGTGATGTTAAATAATCTATAACCTTCCTCAAAAATTGGGCTATCAAAGGCAAAAAGAATTTTTCAAATCTGACTGGTAGTTCCAGAGATTTACCCCTTTTTTTTTTTTTTTTTTTGTGGATGGGAAATCATCAAATGACTTCTCCCGCTCCGGGCAGAGCGGGAGGGCGTGTCAGACTTTTACTGACTAAAACCCACCCGTGTTCCTTCAGTTGCCCGTGCCAGGGCCACGGTATCTCTTTCGAACTACCCGCGACCCCGGCGGCTTCGGCCCTATTGGATCCCGTCACTGCTGACATCTCTTTGAGGCGCGCGTGGAACACAACGCGCCGTCGACCCGGGCCTGGTCCTTACCGGACGGCGAGCTGCCCATTACTCGTCGTCCGCAAGCCCGCGCCTACGGTGGCCGGGAATCGGCAATCGATTCCCGCCGCCCAGGGCGTCTCCTACGGCGGCTAAGGGCGCGAGGGCGCGGCTGTTGCCTCTCCTAGAGATTTACCCCTTACATACAAATAAATTTTACCTCTATAATGTTACTAGCTTTTGAGGGCGACTTCGCCCGCGTGGAGGTTGGAAGTAATCGAACGGAAATGCACACTATCGTAACGCGCACGCCAGTACCTAACACTCCCACTCGGCTTAATTTTTTCTGACATCTACAATAATCATCGTCATATTTCAGCCAATTTAAAAAAGAAAACCTTTAATGAATTATACACCTAAACCTTCCTCATGAATCACTCCGTCCATTGGTGAAACCGTATGAAAATCTGTTCAGTAGTTTTTGAGATTATCGCGTACATACGTACAGACAGACAGACGCGACGGAGGACTTTGCTTTATACTGGTTAGTATTATTAGTAGCATCGTCCTGCTTCAAATATTTAATGCTAAGATCACCAATCTAAATACTTACCTTTACAACTACAGCACTATCACTTTCCTACCATCTATTTTAATGAAGTTACTACGGCTTGAATAAGGAGAAATATTTAAATTATATTTTAACAACATCATCGTCAGCCTAATAGCAGTGCACTGCTGGACATAATCCATTCCGATCGCACCTCACTCAAACTTCACTTATCCAGCTGGAATCCGCTATCCTACGAAGATAGTGGCTCCACCTAGTCTGAGAGCGTCCAACCAAAGGTTTTTTCAACATCATCACCATCCACAGCCTGACTTCACCCACTGCTGGGCATAGGCCTCTCTTTTCTAGCGTCAATTCCCATGCTCATGTGCCAGCATCATCCAGAGCCCCAATTCTGTATGATTCCCCGCTTATATCTTACCACGTGCAAATCGCGTCAATATCGTGTCTTGTAGAAACCCATCACAGAGTAATTTTTATATACAACGTGCCACCGCTATAGCGACATTAATTAAAAACACAGGTAGGGCTGGGGGTTAGTAATTACAAAAATTATAATAAGATAAAATAATTAATAAATTGAATAAAAAAAAACAAGCAAAGTAAATAATAAAATAATAACCAAAATAAGGATCACTCTATGCAAACGACTCATTCATGAAGGTATTGTTCTATGTCAGCTGGTAAAAGGTTGTTGACCGATACCTTTTTTATGTTCATCGTTTGTCTATTGTTCTGATCAAGCTGCGAGTAGCTTTATGAATGATTTTTTTGCAAAACACCCAAAAAAAAAACGAGTAACGTGACGTTTTTTGCTCCAAGATGCTATTTTAGAAAATTGTAAATAAATCAATAAATAATAACGTTTAGTGAAAGTAAAATATCTTTATAAACCGAAAACGTGGAACCGTATACGCGTGTCAAGTTGTTGCAGCGGCACGTTCAATAAGCAGTTTCGCTAATTGTGCGTAAAGAATACGTTACTAACAGATGTCGTGATTAGCTCAAGGAATTGACGTGGTTTCGAAGTATTGTTAAGTCGTCATAATGAATTAGGGCCCTGGTATTACCAGCTGTCAACAACAATGTTGTCAACCCATCTCGCAGATTTTCTGACTACCACACAATAAACTCAATTGAAAATCACCGTCCATCACACAAAGCATTCTTCCTTAACAACATAGTTAGTTGAAACGTTATTAAAAAGTTCTGGCGACAGTGTTTAGCCGTCTCGTCCACGTCGTTCCGACTTATTATTATTATTTTAACAGATACTGCCATGTCCTACGTGGGTAATGGAAATATTTTCCATCTCTCCTTTATTACTTTGGATATTAAATCCAGGTTCTGTAAACATATTATTATGTGTGGCTCTAACTAAGGGTTGCCGAAAAGAAGTCGTTGAGTTTTGTTCATGATCTGCCAAAACTGTATCTGTGTGTACAGTCCGTGAGGCCTAATCTGACCTTTGCATTTGTGATAGTGTAGGTGTAACGTTCGGCCTAGAGCGCGACGCGTCCTTTGCTTGGTTTATACTGCTTTTTGGCAATCGGCCTGAGGCGCGGTGCGTCCCTCGCGCGACGCTACTCCGCTTCTTTGGTGATCACTCACACAAACGCAAAGCTCAGCTTAGGCCTCGCGGACTGTATCTGTTTCGTTGGTGATGTTTTGTTTTGGTCATGTTGTTTTGTTTGTTCTGCTTCAAAAACAGAACAGAATATCACACCTGCATGCAGACATATCCACATTTTACACGTCGTAAGGTTGAACGGCGCACAAAGTGTTAGTGTTCTTACACATGAGCGACACGCTTCAACGGCAGAGGTAAGTGCAAGCGTCGACGACGCTCATTGACGTGCCGACAACCGCTGCTCCGCCGACCAAAAGTGACACTTGCGCTTGCTTGTTGTAGCGTGTTGCGTCGGCCATTTTTTCAGTGTACTGCAAATACATAGTTCGGAAGTAATAAAATGGCGGACGCGACACGCCACAACTGCAAGCGTCTTTTTAGGTCAGTGGCTGCCGCTGACATGTCGTCCACGCTGAGATGACGCGCCCCAATACTTAAATTAGTATAAGTACAATACAGTAAATGCGGTAGTGAGGCGCATCATTTCAACTTAGACGAGCTCTACCATGAATTTAGCACATGATTCTACAATTACAGCGCTGGTGGATATGTTGAAATTGTATGTAGGTTATTTAAAAATAAAATCTGCTGTCTCATAAAAAAGTGCAATACCTACACGGTCAAAATATTTGTTGAAAAGCAGATTTAAAAAAAATATTATGCGACATACAATTTAAACTCGTCATTCTGTCATAAATCGTGGAACTCTAATCCAGACTCATGCGCTGGTACTAAAAGATTCCTAATAGAAAATTCAATAAAAGCAATCAACTTAACTAACTCCTATAAGACAAGCGGTGGTCTATCGGTCCTCATAGTCAGTTTTACCAAGTATTAAAAAAAACTTGAACATTGAACTCACCAGTTTATCACCGTACTCACTAATTAAACCAATAGTACCATCAAACAATATTGTAGTCACAATGTAGTCTGCTTTTTCGCCACTGCACCTAACTGCACAATGGATTAACGACATAAGTCAAACAGCAGTCTTTTATTACTGACACTGTTAAAAGTTGAGTGTATTGCAAGAACGTACTAGTTGGCGTAGGTCAGTTACAAATTTTATTATCTAACGTAAATGCTGAGATCATTGGCCAGATATATTTTTATGCAAGGCATTGAAGATTGGAGTTCTCTAGAGATCCTTAAACACAGAAACTTTCTACGGCCGCCATGATGCTGATGATCAAAAATATTGAATGGCTAGAGTGAAGGGGCTTGTGGCTAAGTACTAACAGCCGCACGGGTCGATAGATCAGGTTAAGCTGCTCTTGCCACGGTTGGCCCGTGAATGGGTGACCATCTTTACATACCAAGACCCCTCCGTGCCTCGGAAAGCACGTAAAGCTGTTGGTCCCGGCTGTCATACGTGGATCTTTGGCAGTCGTTGCGGGTCGTTAGAAGCCCGAAAGTCTAACAACCAGTCTTACCAAGAGTTTCGTATTACCCAGGTTGTGGATGTCAGATAGGCAGTCGCTCCATGTAAAATACTGGTATTCAGTTGCATCCGGTTAGACTGGAAGTCGACCCCAGCATAGTTGGAAAAAATGTGGGCAGATGATGAGATATAATCAATCAGCGTGATAACATTGTACTTAACATACTTGCTGCGAACAATACGTGAATAGTTCTTTAAATGCCGAGACTCCTTCGTTCCTTGGATAGAACATTAAATTGAAACTCAATGTTGTCATTAAGTAAGACAAGGTGAAAGTCAGTCTTGTAATCTGACACTTGTCTGACATTTGGATCGTCATTTAGCAGACCACAGATGGCCATTATAGGCTTCTCTAATCGCACGCAGTTTAACTCGATGCTCGGCAAGTCTCATTCAGCTGCTACCAACCAACCAGTGAAGATCCTTGTTCCAACCTAAGACAACCTAGGATGAAGGAAAGAAAGAAAGAAAAATTGTTTTTTTTTTGCCACAAAAATATGAGCATACAATGACAGACGTTTCAGATCCTCTTCTTCTCGTCTGCCTTACCTTTTACCAACTATGTCGGGGTCAGCTTCCCGTCTAACAGGATTCAGCTGAATACCATTATTTTACATGGAGTGACTGCCTATCAAACTTCCACAATCCAGTTACTGGGTAACACGATCACCTTCTTCTTTTTTGAAATTTGAAGACCTTACAATATTTTTCACAGCTACGAGTATCACGCCAGGTCATGGACCTTGTTAACGTATATTTACGGTCTACTTCTACAGTTTATAGCTTACGTTATTGGACGTGTAAATATCGGAAGCGCCATATAAGATCCAACAAGTTTTTATTGTCGCCAAGTGATTTTTGTTTTTATTATTGTTTAAGCACCTGCCCCACCGCTGGCGATTAACGAGAAGCGCGTAGGGCTAGCAACTAAAAACGAGTTGGTGAGCAATGAGCGGCGAGTGCGCGATGGCGACGAGGACGAAACTACACCGAACAAGGGGAACCCCCCTTGTTCTATGTGCTTAAGACAAAGACCAACAAAAAAAGGAAGGCGGCGCGTCACGTAAGTCAAAAGTGAAGCCACCTTTTTATCTGTGTGTGTGTCGAAGGGTTGCCATTTATTAAATTACTTCCCTATAATTTGGGGGAAAATATTATATGGGTCAGATATCATATTTAGAATTTTTTAATCGAATAGAGAAATTTTAATTCGTGTTATGGCTACCCTTGCACTATATGTCACTGCATTCGTTCACATTTCAAGTACTTACAAGTGAAAGTGATTCAGACTTTTTATGTGATTTGCTAGTTTTACAAGTTTTTAACCGACTTCAAAAAAGGAGGTTTTTCAATTCGGCCGTATATATATTTTTTTCACTAGCATAAGAGGGCATAATTCTTTTTTTTTTTATTATGTTAACTAGACGACGGCGACGACTCGTCATGTATTATGAGCGGTAGGCATGGTGTATGTATGTGCGTGAGCGTGTATTTTACGAGCATGGTTTTGTAGCTTCACTTTTGATGTAAGCGGCACCTTATTTTCCTTTTTTTTGTCGATCTGAGGCTTAAGAGAAAGGAAGGCGAAGAGAATATAAACAATTACAATTCTTGCTTTTGCAAAGCTGCTTTTGGCAAGCAAATATGGACATTTAACCATGTGGTATGGCGACAGATATAGCATATTATATTTCCAAATATATTTCAAATTCTGAGCCTGCAGAAGTAATTAGGAGTATTGGAGAAGCAATAAGACGAGTACAAGAGAAGGGTAGCAGTATGGCAAAACAGGTCTTTGCCATACTATGCTATTGTAACTCATCGAGAAATTTCAGCATGCAACGTCACGGTTCGCCTGTGTAACATCGTGATTACGTGAATACGTGATTCTTCTCAAAAAGTAGTTTTGTCAACTCCTGACTCTCTGGTAAGCGTGTAAGTGAGCGTCGCTGAACGAGTATTCTATTTGATAGCTCTTGTCGTAGCGCCGACGTGCCGGTGTGAACAGTCAGCGATCAACTAATAATATATTATATGTATCTGTTTTTAACCGACTTCAAAAACGAGGAGGTTCTCAATTCGTTGGAACCTTTTTTTTTATTTTTTTTTTATTTATGTTCCCCGATTACTCGAAGATGGCTGGACCGATTTGGATTTTATTTGTTTTATTCGAGAGGGTATATACATCACAGTTGGTCCCATATAAAATTGATTAACTTTGCTTTGTTAGTTTTTGAGTTAGCTTCAATAATACGTATTTTTTCCCCACTTTGTTCTAGTTTGTTTTGCAGGTAGTGGTATTAGAATTTGTGTGGGGTAGGTTCCACAACTAAAAAGTGAAAAATAAAAACTTTTTTATTAAAAAATACAACCGACTTCCAAAAACAACACTACAAAGTGAAAAATAACTTTAATTTCGGAAGTCGGTGGCAAAAAACGAAAATACATTTAACTAGACACCGACTTCCGAAATTAAAGTTATTTTTCACTTTGTAGTGTTGTTTTTGGAAGTCGGTTGTATTTTTTAATAAAAAAGTTTTTATTTTTCATACACATACAAGACCTACAATGTACTGTACGTTTCTTGAGTGACAAGATCGTTGACAGCTAATCACTTTCTCGTCGGCAGTGGGACTGGTACCTTAGTACTGTATTCGTCTTCTTTCGTCTAGTGAACTTAATCCTGTGTTTTCATCGTGAATGCTATAACATCTATAAAGTCTGTATCGCTAAGCCTTTTTGCGTCAGCTAGTAAAACTAAACTAAACTTTAACTCAATAAAATGAAAACCCAGACTGTTGTCTTAGGTCAGTGACGCTTTCAGTTTTACATAGTCTGGCCTGCTTTGCTGGTTGTGTATTAACTTTCTTGTTTCTTTTTAGGGTGCCGTAGGTCAAAAGGAAAAAACGGAACCCTTATAGGATCACTTTGTTGTACGTCCGTCTGTCAGGAACGCGTGGAGGTATCAATTTGAAATTAATATCAAATACGTAAGTATATGGGCTTTTGAAGCTCTAAAAAAATCAAGCTCCAAGTCAACGCAGTAAACAAATACGGCAATTTATTTGACATACTTTGATACTCGCAGGTAAATCAAAACTTACAGGGTACTTCCCGTTGACCGAGAATTATGAAATTTGACATGAAGCAAGGTCTCACAGCACAATTAAAGGAAAAATTCCGAAAATCGTTAATTTGTAATTTTATCGCATAAATTTTTTTTTTTGGGAGATATAGTTTTTCAATTCCAATGATAAGTTTGTTTTTGGGATAAATTATTTTTGACTACGGAACCCTTCACTGTGCGTAGTCCGACACGCACTTGGCCAGTTTTTGTCTGTTCTTGTGTAACAGGCTAGACTCATTCAGTCAGTCATAAACTAGATTATGTAAGCCAAGAAGCGCTTCTACTATAATTATCTTTACAGTCAGCAGTCAGTAGACACCTGTACAATGCATTCTCTCGACGGCTGGACTTTAGTTAAAAAAAAATCTGGGTGCAGTCAACAGGAAGTGGTTCCTAAGAAATCTTTTTCAATCATTGATTTTGATTGAAAAAGATGTTTTATCATTTGAACGTAAAAATTACATAAGACAGTCCCCAAACCACCGCTGGGAAGAAGTGGCGAAACAAACTCCCCGGCCCTTTGATTTACAAACTGAAAGAAGATATTATAAATTATAATGGATGAATTGATTGATAATGGGTCTGATTAGGTTTTACTGGGTTTCCCTAATCCTGCGCAACGAATGTTGGACTATGATGATTGTATCCCCAGATAGAGAAAAATAGGAAAGTGCGTGATTTTGTAATTGTATACAGAGTTTGATATACGGGTGATTGGAATATGGCTGCAAAGTTTTAAGGCGAAGATAGTACAGACAATTTAGAACATGGTTGTCCCAGACGAAGTCTTACCAATTTTTTTTAACCTAAGTTTTAAGTTTTTTTTTTGGAAATTCCCAAAATTTTATGTAAACTGCATAATTATGGCCAAATTGAATGATAAATGAATTCATTTTTTATTTATTTAATTAAAGTAATGTGTAAGCAATCAAGTAAATTATGTTTTAGGTTTCTGTGACATTAGACATTTTTTTTAAGAAGTTTCTAACTCATAAATATAAGTTTTTATATCCGAGCCCGCCCTCAGCACTTGACTGAAATCCTGACTTTCTCATAGCGTCTGTACTCTTCTATAAGCCTTGCATGAGACCACACGTCTCACGTAAAATTAGTAAATCACACCTTCCAATATATAAAGTAAAGGATAATAAACACACTATTGAAAACCTTAGAACGGTCTTTCCTTTGGCTTTCCCCTATAGAATATTTAAGTAAGTAGTAACAAGAATAAAATACAATTAATATTGTTCAGCTTCCCATACTCGAAGTAATTTCCAGTACATAATATTATTCCATTATATCTCTCCGTCAGTTTAATTTAATTTTTCGCCGTCAATGTGCGCCAACATTGTTGTGGGCTTGTCCCGAAATGTGCGGTTTCACATATTAACTGTGACGTGGACAGATTTTATTGCAGCCCCGCTAGTTTTAATCAGAGCTTCGTTGCGAATTGTTGGTTATCTGATTACTTCTGTTTTATGGGTTCAAGTGTGAATAGTGGCAGTAAAAGTCTGTTTTCTGACCGGAGAATGTAATTAAAATTATTAATTAAATTAAATTAATTAAATATTTGTTTATTAATGGCAACTAGGCCCAATTTAAACTGTAGGGTTAGCTGCGGGGACTTCTGACCAGCATCTCCACAGCGTGCGACAACCAAGGTGCGTCGCACTTTTCAATGAACATACTTAGGATGTCATTTGAACTAGACCGCGCTCTTGTTAGGATGGAATACGCTTTTTTGCGCATTAAGGCGTAAAAATCATCGGTATGCGCAAAAGCGAATACACCGGACGCACTACAATAGCGTGGCAGTCCCAACAGCATCCTGAAGCAGTTATTATATTGAATACGCAAATATGTAGCTTCGCTTTTGATTTGAAAAGAGATTGTTTGCGAGAGACTTTCCTTACCATTTCCTTTTACTATCAGAAAAAAAAAGATAAACCGGACAAGAGCAAGTTGGACTCGCGCACCGAGGGGTTCCGTACCATTATATATTTTTTGTAGATGATTTCACAAAAAGTTTGCTATTTAGAGACATCGTTTTATTTTTGCTGTAATCTTTACATAAACTTCTATCACATAGAATAATTTCAGATTTATACGGTATTTTTTTTTTACATGTTTCATTAAAATTCGAAAACTATGTGGCCTAAAAAAAGAATAAAAATGATTGAGAATATGCAAACAGCGCTCTTTCACATGATACTCCACATGCCCTAAGTAGCACTTCGAATTTTTAAGACCCCCTTTCAGTCCATGTTGCAAAAAAAAAATATATATATATTTATATTTGTTTCTAGTTGGGCAAACGTCATCTAAAACTATTCCAAATTTGAAGTTGATAGCATTAGTAGCTCTTGAGATATCCAGCTGTGGCAGACGGACAGACAAACAGACAGACAGACTGAGTCGCACCATAAGGGTTCTTTTTACCATTTTGGTACGGAACCCTAATTACAAAATTCCTTACAAACTTTTATCGCTTATTTAAACCCTTGGGATGAATTTTTAAAAGTCCTTACATATTGCTCACTTTCGGTATTAGAGGAACTCTTATAAAATAAGCGGTAGGCAACACAAAAAAGCAGTATTTCGTAAAAATTTCCTGGGCATGGCACCACATATCTATAATAAATTACCTAATACTTTGTTAAATATAAATGATATCAATGTATTTAAGAAGCAACTAACTAATCTACTGATAAGTAAGACATACTACACAATTAATGAATACCTGTCCGATAGAAATGTGTGTGTATAATAATAATACAGAAAATTATGGTTGAGTCCGATTTTTATTAAAATTATTTTGTTTGTATTGTTAATTAAGTGTTGTATTAGACATTACTTATTTATAATGACATTATTATACTCTGACATTATGTACCTACTTATTAATTTGAATTTATGACATTGCATAACTTATTGATTTGAATTTATGACATTATAGAGAGAGAGTATTGATGATTTTTATGAATTTTTGGTATTAATTGGAATTTAGGACAGTGTTTAATGATAATTTTGCATGCCTGTATTGGTGCAACACAGTGGACTGCGCATTCACTTGACATCTAGAAATGTATGATTATGTAATGTGTTGAGCAATAAAAATTTGAATTTGAATTTGAATTCTTCCGCAAAATTTCATGCTTCTAGACCCAGCAGTTTAGGCGTTGTCTGTCAGTGATCAAATGAATAAGATTTTTATTTATTTAAATATCTATGAGAACACAGTTTCTTACACAGTACCACTTTTTCATTGGTTACAAGGAAAAACATGATTTAGACACAATTTCAAACGTACATTTTTATTTATGTTTCCTAATATTTCCTTCGAAATCTTTGTAGAATTCTTTAATATCGAGTCCACACAATCGTATGCCATTAGCAAGCTTTTACAAGACACAATTTATGTTGACATCTTGTGCACAGAACGTAGAAATTTTTACTTACAGCTTAATATTGCCTTCATCCTATAGTGATGTGACACGACGCAAAATTATTTAGGTTCCTGTGGAATGAAATAGAAAGTATTATTAGTGTTTATTTATTTATTGCACAATGTACACACAGTTACAGGCTTTGCTTACAACTAATGAGTACATAACCCCGTTGGGGCGCAGCAAGATAACTTAAAACTAGAATATTGTGTCTGTAACATTATTAATTTTACATTAAGTCTAGAATTTTATTACATTATTAAATATTTATATTAAATTGTATTGTATTATATTATTCTGTTATTAGGCAATATATTTATAGTATAATTATAATCTGTAATCTGTTATTATCTAGTAGGTACCTATCATCACATAATTATATAAAGTTGAGGAACTTTCACAAACATACATTTAATTTGTATATTATTGATTAAGGTTATATCTAGCTTTACATCGAACAAAAAATTAAAAAAAATATATATTAAGTAATTATAATTCACATATTCTAAGGGTTCTTATCATCCATAAATTCTTGTATACTATAAAAACATTTTTCTATGAGTAATGACTTTAGCCTAGCTTTGAATACACTTAGTGTTTTGGTTGACCGTATACTTTCGGGCAATTTATTATATATTTGAATACTACGGTATTCTGGGCTATTTTTATACATTTGCAATCTAGGTGCTGGTAGAACTAACTTTGTTTTGCGGCGCTCGTTCTTATCAAAATTAAACATGGTTATGTTTTTCTTAACAAAAGTGGCTACTTCTAATAAATAAATAGAGGGTAGAGTTAGTGTTCTTTTTTCATTGGATACTGTTGCAATAGGTTCTTTTCACAATCAGGTGCCTGGTAATTAGTGACCAATACACCGATACCCTAAATTTTGGCGAGTTATGCGAATATAATTAGGGAACGGCTGATTTTTGTTTTGCGATTTCAGGTTTGGTCCCATGTAAAAGTTGTTTGTTATCATGAGTACAATCGGTCAATCGGTCACCAGTCACCCTATATTATAATATTATGTTCAGCCAATAATACAATAATTTACCTTTACCTATAACCAAGCAATTTTTTTTATCATATCTACTATTTTAATTTGAGATGACACTGTCTAAATTTGTTCTTCAGCATCAATTTTTTCACTGCTTTAACCAAAAATAAAATAATTTCCTCCTAAAACTCTATTCTTACTAAAGCAACTGATCCCATCCCTGCTCACCCACTACCCATAAATAATATTCTTTTCAAGGCACGTTATTGCACCGTACATATGGGGATGAAACAAATAGGAACGTAAGAACTGTCGTAATGTACGTGGATACGGCGCATACACAGCAGATAGTGGTTCCTATTGTCCGGCTACGCTTAGCTGACCAACGGAATTACGACTAAGAAAATACTGAGGGAAAAACCTGTATTGTGGATGAAAATCGTGCTTCCTTGAGGAAATGTGCGGGATATTTCGTGGACGATAACAGATGGGTGATGAACGTAGTAGCAAAATGATAATGTGCCTTTTTGGGTCTTCCTAAAAATATGTACAAATTAAATAGAAAAAAAGAACAAGTATAATACTTAATATGGACTCACAAAAAAAAAAAATTAAACGTGATTCAGAAATCAAAATAGATATGGGACTGCAGCTCAAACAACATAATTAACAAGTAAATTGTTGTCCTGTATTGTTTATCTGTATTTTTCATGCCGAAAGATAAAATATTTATGATGATACGATTGTGATAATAAAACATTGTTACAAGACATGATTGTATAAAATCCATATATTATTTACCCATATTTAAAAATAAATTATTTTGAATTTGATAGTTAAAGTTATAAACTATTTATAACTGTTTCTTATAAACGATGTTCTATTAATAATAGCCAGCGTAAGTCACTTCAATGAAACGCATGACAACTGTACCAAATTCACATGTGAAAATAATCTCAACATAGAACTTAAATCTCACCAAAAAACTTAATTACACGACCGATCTTATCAGCTTAATGATCCGTTTCAAAATTATTGTCCATCACTTCTTCATTGAAAAGGGACCAATAGTTTTTGTCCTCATAAAAGGGTCCTTCAAAATCATTGTTTAAATACCTTTGAAAAGGTACCACACACAATGCATATTTTGAATACATTATGACCTGTGAACTGAGGTGGCGTTCGTCTTTTGTCGTGAATATAAAAAATCCTCGTTCTAAAGGGTCATGGACCAAGGGATTAAAATTATCGTGATTGTGAGTCATCTTGGATTTGTTTGTCATGATTTGCTTTTGATCTATTTAAGACACATGTCATGTCAGTTCAGTTTCTATAGCTAAGATTATTGTCAGGTTGTGTTTGTCTGTGCTATGCTAATGCTTTCTTGTAAATAAATAAATTACCGTTTTTTAATATGGAATTTCTATGTTTAACTTTATTCATAACGTTTCTTTTTATGATTGAGTTAATACCAATTACATACTTGTGAAACCAAAGATGCTCTATAACAGATGCAGATGCTGCATTTAACATTGTGCAAGAACATTTCAACATTCTTTATTTATTATGTATTTGTATTTTTATTCATATTTACGCTATAATCTTATAACGTACTATAACGTCTTTATATTTATAAACACAATTTATCAACATTACCTTTCCTTATAAATGACCTACAAACTCATCCCCTTAAGACCTCATTCCTCAAAAAAACAGAATGTCTGTTCCATTCAAATCCAAATGACAATCATTAGACAGTATCACAATATAACGCATCAATCTAAAACCATATTGTGATACAGTTTCGTCACATATCATTAAAATAATAGTGGTCCTAAGATATTTCCTTGTGGGACGCCTTAGGGGTCCTTTTGTGTAAGTCCCTTATCTGAGCATATCATTTATTCATGGTCATTATTTGACCATTTCAGTGTTAATGATGTGAGATCATTGTTCTTCTGTGTTAAAATGTCGTTTAATGTTTGGTGGAACGCGTAATATGATATTAAATGGGTATAACGGCTCTTCTTTGTCGAGATCATTTAAAGGTAACCCTATTTTTTGCTTCCTATGTGCGAATGTTTATTACATTTGCAAATATTTGCAAAAGCGTTGGTTATGTACATTTTTTGAAAGTTTACATAAGGAAAGTTTATTCGAAAAAAAAAAGTTGAACATATTTCAAACTGACAAAATAGAACAATCCGTAACATTATTTCTGGAAATGTAACGTATTTTAAAAACCACGTTCAAAAGGACAACAGCCATTTGTCAGGTGTATTATAAATTTTATTGTTAACTAGCTGACCAGACAGACGTTGTCTTAGATATGAATATTCTAATTTAAACGCGCTAAGTTAAAATAGTCGTAAATTTTTCTGAAATTTTCCAATTTTCTGCGCAATTTTCTTAATTTTTCATTCCGTAAGAACCTTCTACAAAGTATTAGAAAACTTTAAAAAAAGATGAATGAAATCGATAAAGTCGTTCTCAAGTTATTGGCGCGACCAAGGTAAATAGGGATTCATTTTTTAAAATATACAGATAATATAATATAAGTAGTTTAATAAAAACTATAAATCAGTACTAGTCGTAGGTCATACAAAATTAACAAGTGATAACTGTATTGCTTTACTTTCAAAAATACAATTTACTTTTGAATTCATTACGATTAAAATATTAACGAAAGTCAAGACCCATCAGGTTTCGAAAGAAACCAAACTCGCTAATCAAGAAACTAAAAATTATATAGCAAAACTTCTCACAACTACAAAGCCAAATCAAAGTCGTTACATATTAAAATTTGTCCAAATTAATAATTTTCTCATCGAGTACCATAATAGCCATAGGATATTTATCGTCCATTAAAAATGTAACTGATTCAAGGGCTATTATACGAGTAACAAGGATATTAAAATGTACTTCTGGTTGTCTCTTATTGTTAGTTTTGATTTTTTGCACATTTGTCACTTGTTTTGGGGCTAATCCTTTGTAAGGAGCTGAAACCGGTTTAGGACTATAATCAACACTGTTGCAATGTTTATTAAACAAGGTAATAAGCGTGATCTCTTCAATAGATAGTTGTGTTTTGTTCTTTTCTGAAACCGGTTCACTTGACGTGTTGCTTTTGATAAAATCTTTATTGTGTGAAATGTTAGGTTGTAATATTTTGTAAGTAATGTCCCTCATACATTTATAGACGTACATTCGTATGTTTGTCCTAATAGCTGATCTGTGTAAAATTTCACTGAATCGAATGTTAACGTTGGAACAAAAATACAACAAACTTATATTCTTCTTTGACTATAGCAGAAGTAGTAATAGCTTTTTTTTAATAATTAGAAAGATGTCACTTTTTTTCTGACCATAAACAATAGAAAAGTTATTAGTCAAAAACGCAGAAGCATTGCAACAAGCTCCATGAATTATCTCCAAAATTAATAAAATTCTTAAGCCCATTAACATCGGTACCTGAAATCTTAATCCCATTGAACAAAAACTAAGCCCCTTCAAATTCCCCCATGCTATTCACACCATAACTCTTTCTTGACCCATACAAACACCCTTCTGAAGAACAGAATATAAGAATACCCAGTAATGAGGTCGGTGCATTAATTCTAGGTCATAAACTATAGAATTTATGACCTCAGACTAGTCCTATAAAATGCGACATGGTCTCTTTTTGGTAGCACCTTTCTTTTTTGACAATGTTGTTGAGTTAGTGGGACAAATTTTTACTGAGTTATTGCAACGTAGCATTGCTTTTGCATTGTTTGCGAAAGGTGTTGAGTCGGTAGTTTTTTATTTGCTGTGTTGTAATTCCTAAATAATACTTCCACATTGAGAGTGAATTGCAAGAACGCATAATTTTATTATAATGTTTAATTTTAAAAAGACTTGATTAACTCTTAGAAATCTATTCAACGTGCAGAGATCGTCCAGCAATAGATTGGTACAGATTGATAATATTGACTGTTGTTGCTGTTGGAAGCAGAATCATATTGAAAATTTCATCAAAATCTATTTTAATTTTTTTCAGTTAGTTTGAATCTTTGTTTTAATTTACTACATAGGTTTTAACACAATACTTTTAAAGTTTGCACCAAAAAAAATCACATAAATAAATCACAACACAATTTCACAAAATATGTTGGAATAAACTGGATTAAAACAGCCCAGTCTAGATAATACTGGATATCTTTGGAGGAGGCCTTCACCTGTAGAGGGGTTCTTGCAAAATAAATTATATGATATATATAGTATGCATATGAATTAAAATTAAACGTACTAACTTATCTTATAGCATATAGAGTTTTTTGGGGTAATTAAGATAACGGGGTAATTCCAATTGATGATAATGTAATTGGTCCACAAACCGTATTAACATAAATAAATAAATAAATAAATAATTTCTACCAAACGCAGTGACATTGTACATACATTGGCAACATATAGACTAGACGCCATTTTTTCGTCCGCCGTCCGCCGCTATATAAAAATGCTGCTGTGCTTGGTAGAAATTATCATCAATCGGTTATACCCCACTATCGTAATTACCCCAATAAACCTTATAATATAATTTACTAACATTTAGTTTTTATGTCTTAATTTTTTTATTTATAATTTCACACACTTCTGAAAAAAATGAAGAACCAAATCGTCTCCACTAGAACAAGGCAAACCAAGACAACTAAATTCCAAACTACCGTCCATAGAAAATAGTAATGGCTCTAATATCCCAACATAATTCAGTAGGTCCGTTTGCAGGACATAATTGACCATAAATAAAGCAGATTACACATGTTTATTTCAACCCTTTCAAAGAAAAGGGGTCAGTTGTAGACGGGCCTTTATTAAGACTAGACAAGTTACTAGAGTTAACAAATAGGTGCAGCCAAAATGGCAATAAATATTTTTGCATTGTTTGCTGTTCAACAAATAATGTAGTTTTCATTGTGTTAATGTGTAATAGTTTGTCCGTTATAGCTATGGGAATTTGTTCGGATTTAGTCATTTGTTTTTTAGTTATAAATAGTGTGTTTCTACACTGTTACAATAAAGCATTGTTGTTTTCGTTTTGATACATTTGTTTTTAATGAATCCCCTTTGTCTTCATCAATTTGACTACCAACATTTTCAATTTTTTACGCCTAATGACATGCTTGTCATCATCGCTATATTAAAGCCACAGTGGAACAATAAATTATGATTATCTTCAATTACATAAATGCAGTCACCATAGCACAATCTTTTTCATGGATTGTGGAATTTATACAAATTCTATTAATATGTTTTATCTGGGTTGACCCCTTGTTTCATCGAAAAGAAATTGATGAATTATATCGCTTCCCAAACAATTTTCCGCATAATTTCATTTGCCAAATTATTACTTAGCAAACAATCTCTTCACAAATAATTGTAACGCAAACCTAATGTTTGGCAAGAGAACGTTTAAACAATAACTTGTTTACCAACTAGTACTTTTACCAATTTTTATGTAGTCAAATATTTCAGTTGGAATAACACATTTAACTCAAATTAAAATAAGCCAAATTTTTGTTTTTCCATATTTATTTTCTATATAATCTAGTCGTTTCTGGCACTCGCCGGTCGCTACCGCGACACCACTCGCCTCGCTCGCTCGGCTCGTGCGTAGGAGGTCACAGTTCTAACCTAACCTCACCTAACCATTTTTTAAAAATAATTAACCGCGTCTAACTAGTTCAATTCTTGATAGCCTGTTAAAAATAATCTTTTATTTTCCACATTTTTTTCTGTAAAATCTAGTCATTTCTGGCACTCGCCGGCCGCTACCGCGTCACCGCTAGCTTCGCTCGCTCGGCTCATGGTAGAAGGTCTTAACCTAACATAACCTATATATTTTTTGTCATATCAAATCATTTGACCAAAAGACCAAACGATTATTGTCTAAAGATTGTTTGCTGTAATAAATCATTTGATTATAGACCTTAAGGCACTAGCCTTAATATGACATAATCCTTGGTAATATTCTGCCAAGTAAAAATTTGACCAAATGAAAATGTGCGTACTAAAATCATTCCAAATATTGCATTGGTATAAAAAAAGGTTGCTAAAATTTGTTTGGGTAGTGAAATTTTGTCAAAATCTTTTCGACAAAACGGCAGGATCCCGTTTTATCTAATAACTAATCTTACTTCATTTTCACTAAAATTACTAATCAGTAGTAAGCCACACATAACATTAGCTACATCTAAAACACACGTTAAAATTAAAATCACATTTCCATTGTTTTCAAAATCTTCAACAAAAGCCACATCAATTAAGGGTTTAGAACAATTATTTGGAACCCCTTTCTAATTGTATTCCCCACTTTGAACTTTGGCATCTCGTGATTAAAATATATCTGATCACCTTTGACCTATCCTATATAAAAGGTGATTTCTGTCAAAAAGAGTTTTATTTATATGTGAAGATTAAACACAGGTGTAGAAGATAACTTATTTTAATTTAGGTGTTGTTTAGTTTGTAACGGAAAGTTACGATATTATATCTGTAAAAATAAGAGAGGAAAGCCTTTGCCCAGTAGTGGGACAGTAGCGCTAGTAACAATTATCATCAAATGTAAAGGTTTTGCAATAACTATAATATATATATTGTTTTAGTATTATAAATGCTGGAAGTGTTGGAACGCCGACATCTCCCTTTGGGAGGGTTCCCAAAGGTGGGCGCTAATGGATGCAAGGCAGTTTTTTAAACTGATGCAGTTGTTAACAATGACTAACATTTTCATGAACACGTTATTTTGTTTCAATAACAAAATAAATGTTTGTTCCGTTATTTTATAACTAGTTATGACTGAAGACACACAACATCTAAGCGTACTTTATTTAGGTACTTTATTAAGTTTTATAATTGGCCAAAATTTATACAACTAGTATAGTGTAAAAGATATTCCTGACGAAACCGTTGTTTAGTGAAAAATATTTGGTGTCTAGCTAGATGATTCAAATCGTTAACTAACTAAATCAGTCTGTCGCAGATGAATTTCGAACATTAATATAACAGCATTAGTAACACAAATTGTTTACTATTTACATCAATCAATCTGCCCAGCCTTCCACCACCACCCATCCACCCATCCACGTACCGACCACGGCAAGCGTAGTTTAACCTGATGGATCGACCCGTGCGGCTGTTATTACTTAGCCACGAGCTCCTCGTGTTGTTAACTATTTACATATAATTTTTATCTTCTCTGTCCACCGCATCCCCCATAATTATATCCGAAAATCGAATCCGCTTGAATTTACTTCAAACTTCATAACCAAACAACAACAAAACGACAAGATATATTTCACCAAACAACTCTATTTACTGTCATTCACAACTTGACATACATCCATTGATCTTCATAATCACGTGATCAACTAAAGAAATAGCTACAATAACCGAATTATGCCGAATAAGAGCCCACGAATACGATAGATGTACATCATTGATATTCAACGTTGATATATTACCTTCTCTTGGACAATAGCTCCCCCCTAGTAAGTCGCATATTTCTGCCACCCCTCCCCCCTGAGTAGGGCTGTCGCGGACGTCAAGTGTCATTAATATAGTCGGTTTAAATATTGTTTGTGATTCATGATTTATACTTACGATTTAATTAACATGCTGGCTCTACCGTTCAATCTTCCTTGGGGGCCTTATATATTTCCATGGGTACCAAATAGTCAAACTAAAACTAGAAAAGTTTTGAGCAACTTTATTTTCCTTTGTTGTTTTTGTTTTGTTAAAACTACATATTTAACTTTAGTGAGCTTTCACCAAAATCTCAATTCAAAGTTCTAAAACTTTGTCTTAACAAATCTTGACAACATTAAGTTCAAAATAAAACAAATTAGTACAAATGCCAGCCCTGGCTAGTAACGCCCTCGTTACCGCGGCGACACGCCGCCGGTCACCCTTTACTGCTAGTGATGTGCACCTCGGAAACACATCGATATTATGAATTATTTATTTTATTTTATTGGTCGATGGGGCATTTGATAAAGTTGTGGGTGTCCTTGTGAACTTTTGAACAATCGGTTTGGCGGAGCTTTTGACAGTTGATTTAATTATGGGTTAGTTTACTTTTGTTGAAAAAAGTAATATTATAAAAGTTTGGTTCAGAAATGGTTAGACATAATTGAGTCAAACAATATATTATTTTCTGCAAACCACACACACAGCACACTCAATCATAAAATAAATGTTTTTTGTTTATCACTTTTCATGTTTCACGTTCTAAGAAATCACTGTATGATAGAAACAAACAATTTTCAGTAAAAACAGTAATATCATAGAATTACGCCATTACCCCTTTAAATGAAAACATGTGATTACAGAAAACACGGCATTTTCTTGTTCAAATATGCCAACACTTTGTCCCTAATCAACAACAATTATTCAATCATGCAATGACAATGGTAGTTAGGATTTAAATATTTTATGCGAAATTATACGGGGTTACTGGAAAAAAAAAATTGTTTTTCTGTGAAACAATGTTTTAACTCACAGTTGTATGAATTTTCCTGGTTTTAGATAAATACATAGGAACTTAGTAAAGTAAGACCCTATTAATGACTCGACTAAGGGTTGAATTGAATGGCTAGTAATGGTATGTTTAATGCTGGAGACGTAATATAGCTTTTATTTTTAGTAACATTAGGTATCTAATAAGTAGAAGGTAGAAGAGCTCGTGGCTAAGTAATAACAACCGTACGGGTCGATCCATCAGGTTAAGCTACGCTTGTCGGGGTGGTCCGTGGATGGTTGACCATCTTTACATACCAAGAATCCTCCGTGCCTCGGAAAGGACGTTAAGCCGTTGGTCTCGGCTATCATCCCGTGGGTCTTTGACAGTCGTTACAGGTCATCCGAAGGCCGAAAATCTGACAGCCAGTCTTACCAAGGGGTATCGTATTACCCAGTAATTGGGTTGTGGAGGTCAGATATGCAGTCACTCTACGTAAAATACTGGTATTCAGCGGCATCCGGTTAGACTGGAAGCCGACCCCAACATAGTTGGGAAAAGGCTAGGCAGAATGATTGAGGTATCTAATAAGTACACCTTTATCTTCCCTTATACCTACCAAACTTTAGCTTGTATAACGTATAATTTTAAGCAATAATACAAGAATATGTTTAAAAATAAACTTTGAGCAGGTAACAAAACGGGAATTTAAAAATAATAACGTGTTTTTGACGAAATGAATAAAATCACATTTATAACATCGTTTTAACTACGTTAGATAAGTAGGTACAAAAAAATCGAACTGTTAATTATTTGACATAGAAAAATAACCACACAAAAAAATAATTTTCCGAAGAATTAAAAACTGTATAAAATCTATGAATAATTAATTTAGCGTGTCGCATCACTATACGGCTAGTGTTGCGATGAGTCATCGAAGGCACGCTGCGGTTACCGCGCATGTGTTGTTAAACTTTTTTTATTTAAGTATTACCGTACGATTGTATTCGTATAATTTACTTCTATTAACGGGGTATATAGTATTTAAAGGCTTGTGATTGTATAGGTATTTTCATTTCGTAATGGATTCTAGGTATGGGTGATTAGGTAGGTAATAAGTTTGAAGAATAACTTGCTTGCTGTCTCTTTGAGTAGGGTAGGTCTTATAATATTGTACAGAAAAGAAGAAAACACGTTTTTATGCGGTAAGATTATTATGACGCAAGGAAAATATATAAAGCGTCACATCCACGCAAAACGGCTATCGCTCAGCATAATGCTGTAATCTTATGCGAGACAGAGCCACAGCGCTAGTTTTCAGTGACAGTCGACGTTAACCTTATAATATTGTCGTAATTGTCATCCTAAACTAAGGCATACCGTATGGCATAGTTGCATCAGATATTTTTTTTTTTATAGTTACAAAAGTAGGTACTGATTTCACATTTAATCTGATGCATGAAATCATTAATAAAAAATCAAGTCGCTTACATATATCTGTGTAACCGCGTTATTCTTTTAAACTACGCATTGGATTTTCACCATAAATTATAAAATTTATTCCGGAATGTTAAAATATAGAAATAGTAAAAACTCTGTAAATTAGGGGCAGGTAGCTGGGACTATAGAAATGGTGTAATTGTATTAGGTCAGTCAAATAGAGGATAAGATAATGAAAATAAAAAAGGTAAAGTATTTAAGACGCAAACTATGAAAAAAGTTAGAGGGGTGGTTTATAATAATTGTTTACTCACTAAATACAATGGGATTTGTATAATGGAAATAGGTCAGCGTGATTCAAGCAACTGCAGCAGCCGACGACGACCCTGTGGGGTTAATGTACGATGGTATACACACACACACACACATACATGTACACAACACTACACACACACACAACACACACACACACAACACTCCACAACACTACATGTTATGAAACTTTTCTATTCGTCGCTGTTTGCATATGCATACGATTCAAGGTAATGTAACTAGCATTATAATTATGCAATTTTCTATTCAATAGAATAATAATTGATCTACAAAGTAACTAATAAAATAATCCGTAAACCATTAATGTTTTGATTTTATTGTCTTTTCTTACTATTGTCTGTTTTGAACATTAAAGCAGCAAGCTCAAAAAAAAAACTGAACTTTGGTAAAAACAATTATTATTTTGGAAATTAATTTTTCTTCTGAGGCTTAGTCAGAATTTAAAATACAAGTGATATCGCTGATGCGCTCGGTAGCGATACTGGTCCAAAGTGACTAACCAGAAGATGCATCAATATTAGTACCGAGCGCAACAGCGATATCGCTTATATCTGAATAACCTTTAAATCTGGATTTAGTACTTACTGCGCCCCGCGGCTGTGCCCGCAATTTCACCCGCTTAGACAGGAATAAAAAGTAGCCTATATGTTAATCCAGGGTATAAGGTATCTATATACCAAATTTTATCTATATCTGTTCAGCCGTTTGAGGAGCTCGTGGCTAAATAATAACAGCCGCACGGGTCGATTCATCAGGTTAAGCTGCGCTTGCCGGGGTTGGTCCGTGGATGGGTGACCAGTTTTACATACCGAGACTCCTCCGTGCCTCGGAAAGCACGTTAAGCCGTTGGTGTCGGTTGTCATTCGTGGATCTTTGACAGTCGTTACGGGTCGTCAGAAGCCCGAAACTTTAACAACCAGTCTTACCAAGGGGTATCGTATTACCCAGTAATTGGGTTTTGGAGGTCAGATAGGCTGTCGCTCCATATAAAATACTGGTATTCAGCTGCATCCGGTTAGACTGGAAGCCGACCCCAACATAGTTGGGAAAAGGCTAGGCAGATGATGAAGATGATGATCTGTTCAGCCGTTTGAGCTTGAAGAAGTAACAAACAAACAGACACATAAAACACTCTCCCAAATTTTTGCCTTTATAACATTAATGTGATAGATATTAACATACATAACATCACGCCTGTAATTCCGGATGTGTTAAGCAGTGGTACCAGCTGTGTACCTATAGTACACCCTGATTTTGGCAGTTATGTTTTGACCCGTGTAATAGTGGGCGAGCCTATTACCATCAACCAAGCACAAATTAAGCTCCAGGCTGCTACTAACCCGCCGTAGGAGACGCCCTGGGCGGCGGGAATCGATTGCCGATTCCCGGCCACCGTAGGCGCGGGCTTGCGGACGAAGAGTAATGGGCAGCTCGCCGTCCGGTAAGGAACAGGCCCGGGTCGACGGCGCGTTGTGTTCCACGCGCGCCTCAAAGAGATGTCAGCAGTGACGGGGTCCAATAGGGCCGAAGCCGCCGGGGTCGCGGGTAGTTCGAAAGAGATACCGTGGCCCTGGCACGGGTAACTGAAGGAACACGGGTGGGTTTTAGTCAGTAAAAGTCTGACACGCCCTCCCCCTCTGCCCGGAGCGGGAGAAGTCATTTGATGATTTCCCATCCACAAAAAAAAAAAAAAAAAAAGGCAGCTACTAACAAATCCCTGATGGAAAAACCCAATTACACTTTGCTCGACCTGGGAATCGAACCCAGGACCTCATGCTCAGCAATAACGCTTGCGACCATTTGATCAATGAGGCAGTAAACTTTAGGTATCTATATACCTAAAGTTTAATGTAGTATTTGGTGTAAAATAAAGGATTCGGTGAGAAAAGTAACAGAATAAGTACATTATTAAAAAAAATAAATAAAAAAAAATAAATAAAAAGTAAATACATAAAAATAAATAAATAAATAAATTAAAATTATTGCCAAGTGATACAATAGTTACTTCTTTGGTCAAGATTTAGGCAGGCTCGTAAAATAGTTTCCCTTCCAAGACTTGTCCAATCTGAACGACAACACAACTCGGTAGGTAATATTTACCGTTTTAATTAAATTGCTGTGTCCATCTCTAGCGTGTGACAAGACTAATGTCTCTAATTGAAATACCTTTTGTTAGTGGCTGTCAAGATGCATTCTTTTGTATGTAGTGAAGATTTTAGTGGACGGTGGAATACCAGGGTGTCGTTTGACTGTCTTCAGAGAATTTGTTTTTGTTTTCTTATTAGAAGAATAGTATACTAGTATATACTAGTTACCTAAAACCGGGTCTCCTGCGCGTCTTTTTGCGAAACATTTGTTTTCTTATGCAAGCTGTCTCCTATGTATTCAAATATATTTTAAGCCACGCCTTTTTGTTTCAATGTTTTTGTATAATGTTTCACAAGAAGACTCGCAGGAGCTCGGCTTTACACCAAGATAGACGGATGGGATATATTGCAAGTAGTTTTGTATACTGTGACTTTAATTGACAATAATATTGTTATTGTTTACCAGGTTAAGCTGCGCTTGCCGCGGTTGGTTCATGGATGAGTAGCCATCTTTACATACCGAGACCTCTCCGTGCCTCGGAAAGCACTTTAAGCCCTAATGTTTCACAAGAAGACTCGCAGGAGCTCGGCTTTACACCAAGATAGACGGATGGGATATATTGCAAGTAGTTTTGTATACTGTGACTTTAACTGACAATAATATTGTTATTGTTTACCAGGTTAAGCTGCGCTTGCCGCGGTTGGTTCATGGATGAGTAGTCATCTTTACATACCGAGACCTCTCCGTGCCTCAGAAAGCACTTTAAGCCCCGGCTGTCCTTCATGGGTCTTTGACAGTCCTCACGGGTCGTCAGAAGCCCGGAAGTCTGACAACTAGTCTTACCAAGGGGTATCGTATCACCCAGTAACTGGGTTGTGGAGGTCAGATAGACAGTCGCTCCATGTAAAATACTGGTATTCAGCTGCATCCGGTTAGACTGTAAGCCAACCACAACATAATTGGGAAAAGGCTAGGCAGATGATAATTGTTATTGTTTGTCGCATATTAACACGTCACTTGACTTACTCAAAATTATTAGAAGAAAAGAAATTGGGGTGTGCTTATATGACAACAAGAAGTGAAAATTACAGCCGAGTATACGCGAATCAACGCCGAGTATACGCGATTCAGCGTCACGACCCCAGCGTGACGGTTCAGTTTCGTTCACTATTCAGAAAGAGCGGAAAGTGCACCTACAAAAGTTTTCACTTCAAAAACACTTGACTGTTGGAACGAAATTCTTCGGAGTTCGAAGTTGGAGTTCGCGGCTTATGGTAGAAGTTAATTGATAGAAATTGTCACGAACCAAACAAGTGTTATGCCCCATCCATGCGACTTTCTCTCGAGAGAGAAAGTGTAAATTTGCTCAAAATGAAAATCCAAGATGGCGGCTGCGTTTTTTTTTAATTTTTCGTCGTGTGTGTCGTTTTAATGGTTTTCGAGGGTGTTAAAGCCGATAGTGTAAATCCATGGAAAATCCAAGATCGGGGCTGCGAAAATTTTAAAATTTTTCATCATGGTTATCGTTTTCATAGTTTTCGACAGTGCTAAAGCCGATAGTGAAGTCAAAATGAAAATCCAAGTTGGCTGCTGCGGAATTCTTCAAATTTTTCGTCATTGTGTGTCATTTTCATAGTTTTCGAGGGTGCTAAATTCGATAGTGAGGTCTAAAGGTCCAATAGCTTTACATTTTGACCTCACGATACGGCAACGGCTGCGAAAATTTTGTTTTTTTCTTAAATCATACGTGAGAAGGAACTTCGTTCCTGACGCAAGTTCCGCACACGCTTTTATTTTTATGAACTCAAATTAATCGGCAATCTACATCAACAGATAAAGTGATCAATCAACTGACTAACTTCAAACTACCTACAAATTCGCACAGTATTTAGTTACCATCAATAACTGTGAGCTATCGCTGTTCAACATAAATCATAGCGATCATCTTTGTGGTTGTGTTCAACATGCACACAGTACACATTATGGAGTGTTGTGTAGGATTATGTTGATGACCGTGTTGTGGTAACTTTATGGAGAGACTGGATTATATACCCTGATTAAATCTTAATCAAATAAAAGCAACGACCAGATCAAATATGATTTATATTAATGTTATATATATTTTTTTTAATTTTATTTACTTGTTTAAATATTTAAAAGAGTGACAGTGAAAAGACAGTCCTAAAATTAATTTGAATGTTTTTAATTATTCAGGTCCGCGTTTCTATAATTCACTAGCTTTCATTTAACATATAAATAGATACAAAAATGTTGAAGGAATAAATTAAATTTCAAAAACATTAAAACTTCTAGAAATGAGACAAAATAATCAGCCGTCCCATACGTTTGTGTCGAGTAGGTATTGAAGTTTTCTATGGGACAGTTGAAAATTTTTTCACGATTACGATGTTGGTCCCATGGAAAAAGTTGTTTGGTTATCAAACCAAACAACTTTTTGATACAGAACATCAGTTCTGTATCACACCCTGAAATTTGACGATGATGCAAAACGATACGTTGTATATTGATGGTGTTCATAACAATTTTTGTTTTTACATGTCTACTCTGTCCCACTCCTGGGCAAAGGTCTCCCTCCACTCCTTCCGTATTTCGCGAGCCCGCGCGTCCCATTTTTGACGGAACCTATCCAGCTCGTCCCGTCATCTCCTACGTGGTCTGCCGCGACCCTGCCTCATTGTATCAGGACAACTAACAATAACAAAGAACAATATTAGTTCACAGTACCAACTTTTATTTTTGATCAATAAACACACAGACAACTAAGTATTTACACCAGGTACAAAATTAAATGACTAACTAACTGTATCACACGTCACACTCAAACTCAAAGCATTTATTTCAAATAAACCAATTACAGGCACTTTTGAATTGTCAAGGGTTCGATCAGTCAGAAAGATGAAGCTAGTTGCCTATTCCAAAGCGTAGTAGGTTCCTATGGAGAAGAACGGGCAAGAAACTCCACAGACACTAATATTAAAAATGTATATTTTCAACTTGAACGATGTAACCAATATTTTGTAAAAATATTATGATTTAAAAGAGTGTCCGTGGAGTTTCTTGCCCGTTCTTCTCCATAGGGATCTACTACGCTTTGGAATGGGCAACTAGCTTCATCTTTCTGACTGACCGACCCATTGACAATTCAAAAGTGCCTGTAATTGGTTTATTTGAAATAAATGCTTTGAGTTTGAGTTTGAGTTTGAAAACGGCGAAATTTTGTGAGTGTGTGTTACTTCCTCGCCCTTAAACGGCTGAACCGATTTAGATAGATGAAATTTGGTATGTCGATAGTTTATACTCTAGATTAACACGTAGGCTACTTTTTATCCCAGTCTACGCGGATAAAACCGCGGGAAGCGGCATAAATACAAATAACAGTTATCTTTTAAATTATAATTCTCACACTTCATCACTGCCAAGATCTTCTCTATTTCATTTCTCCACCACAAAAATTACAATACCTAAAACTCCTCACATCCTCACCAAACCATAAAAAATGGTTTCCCGGATAAAACCAAGAAGCGGTGACCGTAGGGACCGATAAGAGATACGTTTATTTATTTACTTTATTTCTTTGTATTCTCAAGACGTTACGGCATTATTTTTATTGAGATAATCCGTATGATTCATATACTTTAGCTCTGTGATTTATTACTAGAGTTCGCGATTGGAATTTTGTTTTTATCAATAATGCTTTGGCTGGTTTTGTTTTTGTTAAGAGCTTTTCCTTTTTTAACCGACGAAAAAAAAAGGAGGAGGTTCTCAATTCGAAACGTGTTTTTTTTTTTTTTTTTTTTATGTATGACCACGCATAACTTTTTACAGAGTCGTCCGATTTGAAAATGTTTTGTTTCATGCGAGAGGGTATATATCAAAGTTGGTCCCATATAAAATTGATTAACTTTGCTTGGGTAGTTTTTGAGTTAGTTTCAATAATACGTATTTTTTCCCCACTTTTATATGGATGATGTTCTAGTTTGTTTTGCAGGTAGTGGTATAAGAATTTGTGTGGGGTAGGTACCACAACTAAAAAGTGAAAAATAAAACTTTTTTACTAAAAAATACAACCGACTTCCAAAAACAACACTACAAAGTGAAAAATAACTTTAATTTCGGAAGTCAGTGGCAAAAAACGAAAATACATTTAATCAGACACCGACTTCCGAAATTAAAGTTATGGAAAATTATTGTTTTTGGAAGTCGGTTGTATTTTTTTGTAAAAAAGTTTTTTAAGGCTCCTTCAAACAGGCGCGACACGCGACAAACTTACATCACGCCGCTCGTCGCGCGACACGTGGTGTCTTTGTGTCGCGTCGCGAGTCGCGCCTGTTTGTAGGAACCGTTATTGTACAGACAACAGCACATCAGGTTATACCAAACTGTCAAATTTCTCCAAATGATTTTAAACCTTAAGATGTTGACGGTTAAGTTTAAAATCTAATGAGGACATTTTACAGTTTGTAGTAACTTGACCTGGCTGCTATGTGTACTTTAGCTTGGTTGGTTCTGCTAGCTTATTGAGGTATTAAACAAAAATGAAACAATGTACTGAATGTCTTTTTATAATGTCTTATATGCTTGTGAGTAAAGGGGCTCGTGGCTAAACAATAACAGCCGCACGGGTAGATCGAAGGTTAACCTACGCTTGCCACGCTCGGTTCGTGAATGAGTGACCAGCCATTACAAATCAAGACTCCTCCGTACCTCGAAAAACACAGTAGTTAGTCCCGGCTGTCATGGGTAGATTTTTGATAGTAGTTACGGGTATCAGACCCCCAAAAGTCTGACAACAAGTCTTGCTAAGGGGTATCGTATTAACCAGAAACTGGTTTGTGGAGGTCAGATCAGGCAGTCGCTCCATGTAAAATACAGGTATTCAGCTGCATCCGGTTAGACTGGAAGCCGACCCTAATATAGTTGGGAAAACGCTTGGCAGATTGATATTAATGCTTGTGTACTCATAGTACCTACTGGCACTCGCTCTACGTAAAATATTGGTATTCAGCAGCTTCCGATTAGACTGGAAGCCTTTTTTTTTTGTCGGTGTAGAAATTCTCATGGATGTCCTCCACCCTGGGGCGAGCGGAGGGTCTGTCAGGCTCTTACTGACTATAACCACCCCGGTGTTCCCTCATACACCTGCGTCGGGGGCTGCGGGTGCAGAGGTGTGACTTCCGCTGTCCCGGACTGGTGATGGCCCGCCCCATGCGGGCCACGTCCCATAGGGGGGAATGAGATGTTTAGACTGGAAGCCTATGCCAACTTGGTTGGGGTAAAGGCTAGCCTTTACACACACACACACTTCTACATAGTATTGGCTCTGAAGATCAATAGTCATCATCATCAATATCAGCCTATGACAGGCAAATGCTGGACATAAGCTTCTGATGGAGAAGCCAGGCATGTGCTCGATCTTAAATCATATCTCACTCGTGCAGACAAATTGATGCCTTTTCTTTTACCAATAAGTATCCACGTAATGTAAAAATCCAAAAGCTGACACATAACCGACCTTTAAAATTTAGAAATAGTGCAAAAAATTGTGACACATTATAAGACCCAATTCCATTTCCAGGGCCAATTCTCGTAATTAAAAACGTTCAAATTCAAGTCGCAATGTCAGCCAGCGACAATAAAATGTCAAAAATGTAGGCAAACTCTATACAATTTTGACAGATTGAGACTCAGATGAGATTGCGAACGTTGTTATAAAAATACGGGAATTGCCCCTCAGATATTTACTCAGAATCAATCTTCCTTTAACAAAAAAACATCCCATTAAAGAAATTCAATTCGACGAACCCAAACCACAAAATTCACAATCCCCATTATTACATACTCATACATTGCTAGTAAGAAAGCCGTCAATCTTATAAGCATGCCAACATAACACGTAATGGAGGATAAAACGATTGAAATAATCTAATACAATGTTGCAGGACAAAGGATTTGTACACGATCAAGTTATGAGCAAGACTCGGCAGTCAGTTGGGTGCAGTTAACAGAAATTCAATTATAAGTTAGGTTGCAGTTGGGCACAGAGTGAGCAGGTGGGATGCAGATTGTATTGTAGTTCTAAGAATTGACCCATTTAGTGTTCCTACACACGATATTAAAAGCGTCAGCACCATTGCTAGTCGAAGTCAAAGATGACTTCTTTCGTTCATAGTCTTTTAACTTGTGCAAGTGTATACGCGTCGAAGGTAGTCGACGAGGCACCGACGACCGCCGCTCGCCGACGTGGCTGTCGCGACGCTTGCAGTTTAGCGTGTCGCGTCCGCTATTTTGTAAGTGGACTGCAAATAGTTCAGGAGTGACAAAATGGCGGACGTGACACGCCACAACTGCTAGCGTCGCTTTAGATTGGCAGCCGCAGCCAACTTGGCGACGATGGTCGTCGGTCCGTGCAGTTGCCTCTGTTGCAGTTGAGGCGTGTCGCTCGTGTGTAAGAACACTTGCACAAGTTACAAGACTATGAACGAAAAAAGTCATCTTTGACTTCGAATAGTAATGGTGTTGGCGCTTAAATGTTGCGACATTCTGGTTGCATGTGTGAATAGTCTCATGCCAAAGTTAGATATGTTATAAATTAATTAGATGCATTTATGTTTTGTTATTTTGTTGCATGACATTACTTCAAAATAGGTTTGTCTGTAACGCATCTTGTATCAAAACCTTGTAAATAAAGGTTGTAGTCCTGGCTTCATACATACATAGATAAATTCACGCCTTCTTCCCATGGGGGTGGGCAGAAACTACAAAATGCCACCTGCCTCCTTAGATACTCCTTTTGCTCCTGATCTTATGACACTGGAAATACCTACGAACTCAAGAGTGACTACACTGATGGTTTTATCTTTAACTAGCAGCGCCCCACGTAGACGGGGATAAAAAGATAGCCTATGTGTTAATCCAGGGTATAAGCTATCTACATACCAAATTTCATCCAAATCGGTCCAGCCGTTTGAGCGTGAAGAAGTAACAAACATACAAAATACATACACACACATACACAAAATTCCGCCTTTATAATAGTCTGATTTGTATACATACCTACATAATTCAATAGATAATTTACAATCTTCATTGATTCCTCAAAACACTACTTTCAGCAAGAACCGTGTGTCCAATCTGTATATTTCAATTTGATCTATGCTTATAAAGCTTTACGGCATACATCGCCCTGTTGACTCATAACGCCGGTTGCGAGATCGCTTCCAGTTAACTTGGTGATGCGGTCGTCTTCTAAGACGTTCGTATGTTATGATAGTTTAGCGATTGTCATAAATTAGTGTAAAATATAGTCCTTTAGGCCGAATTTCGGCCATGGCGACCAATCTCAGCGGAGTCCACCTTTCGGCGCGGGAGATATTATAGTGCACAAGTGTGTGCGCAGACACAGGTGCACTCTCATAATCCGATGGGATAGCAATCCGACACGACCGAAGAGAGATCAGGCGCAGGACCAACGGCTTAACATGCTTTCCGAGGCACGGGGGTATCACACCGCCAACTTCCAAACTCAACTGAACCCAATAACATATTGCCCCTTTGAGCTTTGGTCTCGTGGTCGCAAGCACGTCTCTGAACGTTGGGTACTATGTTCGATTCCCAGGTCGGGCGAAGTGTACAATATTTATTTATTTATGTGGAAAAAGAACAAAGCTTTACATAAATACAATAAATATACAGGAATAAGAAACATTAAGTCAATTATAGGTCACGGCTAGCTGTACTGTAATTTAATAAGAGATCTTATACGCGACAAGTCATCAAGAAAAGATATAATGTACGATACGCAAAGAAACGTTAAGAGGGGCCTGTGGCTAAGTAATAACAGTCGCACGGGTCGATCGATCAGGTTAAGCGATGCTTGCCGCGGTTGGGGGTGACCATCTTTACATACCAAGACCTCTCCGTGCCTCGGAAAGCACGTTAAGCCGTTGGTGCTGGCTGTCATTCGTGGATCTTTGGCAATCTTTACGGGGAAGCATGAAAGTCTGACAACCAGTCTTACCAAGGGATATTGTATTACCCAGTACCTAGGTTGTGGAGGTCAGATAGGCAGTCGCTCCATGTAAAATACTGGTATTCAGCTGTATCCAGTTAGACTGGAAGCCGACCCCAACATAGTTGGGAAAAGGCTAGGCAGATGATGATGACACATAGACAGGAAAGGGCAGTGCCTTGATGATGCGTGAGCAAGCGGGATTCATGTGTAGGTATTTGAATAACACCATTCCAATGGAGGTAATTACGCCTGTCAACGATAAATAAATGCTCGGTCCATAGAAGACAATGTTTTTATTATCTGCTATCATGAAGTTACGTTCTGAAATTATATTTAAATCGCTTATATTCTTTGACTTACAACGCCATACAAATACTTCATTTAATCGCTCTAAAGGCAGGATTGATTCTTATGAAATGGATCGTAAATATTCAAATACGTCGCATGTTATGGTAGTGACGGTGTCTTTATTGTTCATCTGATTATCATTATACAGGATATGTTAAGTTTTTCCTTAAAGAATTATAAAAAAAAAAATATCTTAATTGGAATCATAGAATAAATAAATAAAAAATAAATGTTTTTACCATTTCTTTTTTGTATTAGTTCAATTTGTATTTTGTTCAACTTTTTGGCTTGAAAAAACTCCTTTTTTATTATATACCGTTGTTGCCCGTGACTTCATCTGCAATCAAGGATGAAAAGTAGCCTATGACGTTCTTCAGGTCCCAGACTACATATTTGTCAAATTTTATAACCATTCGCTCAGCCATTTTTGAGTGATTGAGTAACATAACAGTAACACAGTATCAACAAACTTTCACATATAAAAAAAACATACGTGTCGAATTGAGAACCTCCTCCTTTTTTTTTTTTCGTCGGTTTAAAATAATATTGATATTTTTGTTGTGGCTGGAATAGGCCTTTTCTTTTATTTAGGTTTTACTAGGAGTTATCACGAAGTAAACTATTCCGTGGGAGTTACAATAACATAAGCTGTTATCACCAAGCGCGATACTTAATTTTCTCCTTTTCTCCTTCTTCGTACAATAAATATCGATATATCGCAAGCATATGCATCCAATTAGCCTGAAAGCCGTCCCCAACATAGTCGGATAAGCGCTAGGCAGATGATGATATCGTAGGCATTTGTAGACCGATCTTAAACAGTTCGGCCTGATCTCTACAAACACACCAACAATTTTAGGTGTAAAAACTTTCTATTGTAACGATTCTACCACAAACCACATTACCTCATAGATGTCCAATTCAAAAGAATTGCAACCGAAATTATCTCTATAGCAAATTATAAAACCGTAAAATGAAATCCATCCCATTTCACTTGTCGTCGACAATTTTTACACTTGCCACTAATGTGCAAGTGTCAATCTGACACCTTTTGTCAAAATGTTTTGGAGCGAAAAAATCGTTTATTGCTGTTCTATTTTGTATTAGCTTGCAACACTGGACAGATGGGATTTAAAGCGCTTTCATCGCTTTTAATAACAAGTTTTTATGTTTGTCTAAGCTACTGTACAGCTATTTTGCTAACACCAATAATTGACCTAAGGTTTCTGGATAGCTTGAAGAGTATTTCATTACACATCATTCTTCAGAACTATAACTGTCAAATTTAGAATATAAGTCAGAATAAAACTATTAAGGACGCTGTTACAAATGAGCAGTCAAATCATTACTTTTTACACAAAAGTATGTTTATTAAATAAAATGCTTTGCATTCTTAAAATGTTTTTTGCCCAAATTGTTGACAGATATGCAAGGTACGATTCTGAACTATAAATATAATTTTAGATAGATACAGTTTGTCAATAAATGTACCGAACTGAAAATGTTTACTTCGGTACGTTTATTGAGAAACTGTACCTATCTAAAATTATATTTATAGTTCAGAATCGTACCATGCACATCTATCAACAATTCGGGCAAAAAGCATTTTAAGAATTCAAATCATTTTATTTAATAAACATACTTTTGTGTAAAAAGTAATGATTTGACTGCTCATTTGTAACTGCGTCCTTAAACTAAGTGCTGATCAAAAACCAATAAAGGAAACTGAAAGTATATCGAAATAAGTTTTTTTTTTAAATTCTAGATTAATGTGATTTGAGAACAATAAATGAAACAGTGGACAAAAATCTAATCAAACGTAAAAATTAATAAACAACCCAATAATGAAGTCATTAATTAAAATAAACCAATATAATCTGCTTCAAGCGTCAAAAGCGCTCTCAAATCTCCCACACACAAATTGTGATTTAGCCACATTGCGCATGAGTGGTTTCTGGTGACAAGTGATTGCTCGAGAGGGATTACTGTTCCTTCCACAACTGTATACGGGATTAATTTTCGTTCACGAAACGTCGAAACATCTGTCCTATTAGTTGCTACTCTGATATGTGTCTGGTTAATAGATTCTAAGTGGGGATTGGTTTTGTTATCGTAAAAAAGATTTGATATTGAATACTATCATCATGTTAATATTAAATATTTTTTTGAAGTGAAAACTTATTTAGGCGCGTTGAGCGATTTTTGGCAGGGGAACACTTACGAGTTCGCTCACCGCGTCACCGCGACACCTTGATACCGCGACGCATCCGCGTTAAAGAACTTCATTTAAAAAAAGATAAGCTAGATGAAGTCGATATTTCGTATCTGTCTAACCCTGAGAAGACATGGCGAAACAAAGTGCCAAGTAAATCAAAATATTCTCATGCAGAAAAAAACTTTAACCAATCTTTGATTGAAGACTTCCAACTTTAACCAATCTTTGATTGAAGACTTCCAACATTAACCAATCTTTGATTGAAGACTTCCAACTTTAACCAATCTTCGACTAAAAACTTCCTTATTTAGGTAGGTACAAATATAGATTACAATTTTGTAATGTTCCTCTAAGAAACTCTTTACGTAAGAAGTAAAAAAAATACGCGTTTTTTTTTTAATTATTTCTGTTTTTTTTTATCTTTTTTGCACGCTACGCCGCGCCGAGTCGTGGCGTTAATAAACGTTTTTCTTTCTTTATTTTCTTGCCTTCATAAAGGCTGTATCACTCAATATAACATGAACAAAATCTACATCAACATCCAATAAACAGTACCTACTAAGGCTCTATCCTGAAAAAATATTATCTCACTAAACCCCTTTGCGCTCGAACAAAGATCACGTTGTATTTACTCTGGCAACACTGAGTCGATAATATCAGTCTGTTTACACCCTTAGCTATCTAATTGCGTTTGTTTTACGTGGGACAGTGGGTTTAAGTGTTTATACTAGTTTTCCTATTTAATTGTAGATGTATGTGTAGCTATTTTAAAGATATTGTGAAAGTACTGGGTAGTAGCCCGCAGATTCAGACACGTTTTAGGGACGTAAAATTTCAACCAAATCTGTTCAGATGTACAGTCAACTAAAGAGATATCTAGGCAGTGTTTACTAACATATTTGTATGTGAATTGCTTCATGTTCAATTTCATGACAATATTCAATTTTGTGTTGGTGTGTTACAATGTATTAATATATATAAAATTGAACATGAAGCAATTCACATACACATATGTTAGTATACCCTGCCCATATATCTCTTTTGTTGACTGTACCTATGCGGGGATCTTGGGTATATGTAAATGGACTACCTGCAGTATTGTCTCTCCTTCTTCCTTAATCCATCCAAAGCTCGGCTTTAAAAGATCGCTTATAGCGATAAGGCCGCCCATTGTGTCTTCACTAACTTTTGCATTTTTATAATAGCGTAGATAGTACGTTTACGAATACTGCACCTTTGTACCCACGTAGAAATCTATCTTTATAAATAAAAAGAGAAGTCCTGACTGACTGGCTGACTGACTCATCAACGCCCAGCCCAAATCCTTGGACCTAGAAAGCTGAAATTTTGCACAGAGGCTCCCTTTATAATGTAGACAAGGAATAAGGAAGGATTTCTCGGTAGTACGTTCCTGTGGGATATTTTCCGACAAACACGAAGCAAAAGCTAGTATTTCATAAAAACCCACTGAAAATAACAACAACGGAATGTTCTGTTGTGTTTTTTTACATTAAAACACATTACAACACTTCATTAATAACAGTGACAAGTTGCTACAAATTAACATGACATAAACGACTCGTAATCAACAAACTCATAACTTATCTCATAAAAACAATAAAAACACGATAAAAATCATACAATTAAACAAATTACATGAAACAATCATACAAACAGGGGACAATTTAAAATTCATCAGCAACCTCTTTACAGAAATACATTTTTAATTTGATAATTGCACCTCTGTGTACTAATTCACTTAATAGGACCCTTGTATTAATTTTCATCCAGTGACAACTGTCACTTTGACAGATGGTCCGCTCTGTAATATTATCTGTGCTCGTCTGTACTTATTAGGGATGGGATAAAGTGTTTTCTTTTTTGTTTTAATAATTGTTTATTGGCTACTGTGTATAGTGGAGGAGACGTTGGTTGATCGTTTGATTTGTACAACTTAAACCAGAGGGTAATTGCCGTATTTTTAACAACGTTCGCAATCTCGTCTCAGTCTCAATCTGTCAAAAACTGTATAGCGTTTACCTACATTTTTGACGTTTGATTGTCGCTGGCATGAGATTGCGACTTGAATTTGAACGTTTTTAGGTTCGAGAGTTGGCCTTTTGGTAACATGACATATTTCGGACGTGCAATTGCTTTGAAGGATAGATTGGATACATGTATAGGGTGACTGGTAATTAGTGACCGATACTTAAACACATGATTGTACTCATGATAACAAACAACTTTCACTATGGGAACAAATCTGCAATCGCGAAAAAAAAAATCAGCTGCTCCCTGCATTTATGTTCGCATAACTCGTCAAAATGTAGGGAGCAGCTGATGTTTTTTTCGCGATTTCAGGTTTGATCCCATAGTAAAAGTTGTTTGTTATCATGAGTACAATCATGTGTTTAAGTATCGGTCACTAATTACCAGTCACCCTATATACCGTATATGAGGATAACATAGTTATTTAGTGCGCTCATAGGGAATCAAAACGGGACTTTATCTCAGCATAAGCTGCAGTAAAAAAAGTTAAGTCTGAACTCAGATCATTTGTTGATATGAGAGTCTGATATTCTTATCAGATGACCTGACTGATTAAGAGAGCCATAAAATAATTAAATCGAAATAACTTGAAACTAAATCTACAATACGCAAAATACGCGTTTTAACGTGGAGTTGCGGACATCAGCCCGGTAATTATGCTTTGAAATGAAATGAAATGAAATCTTTTTATTCCAGATGATTCTTTAATTATACAACACATTATAATCTGCCATAGCCTTTTCCCAGCTATGTTGGGGCCGGCTTCCGATCCAACCGGATGCAGCGGAATACCAGTATTTTACATTCAGCGACTGCCTATCTGACTTCCACAACCCAGTTACTGGGTAACACGATACCCCTTGGTAAGACTGATTTTTTGACGACCCGTAACGACTCTCAGAGATCCACGATTGACAGCCGGGAGCCCGGGACCAATAATGGTGCTTTCCGAGGTACGGAAGGGTCTTGGTATGTAAAGATGGTCACCCATCCACGGACAGACCGCCGTCTGTCTGACCTCCACAATCCAGGTAACATGATACCCCTTGGTAAGACTGGTTGTCAGACTTTAGGGCTTCTGACGACCCGTAACAACTGACAAATATCAACAAATGAAAGCAGGGACCAACTGCTTAACGTACTTTTCGAGGCACGGAGAGATCTTGGTATGTAAAAATGGTCACCCATCCACGGACCAACCGCGGCAAGCAGGATCGACCTGTGCTGCTGTTGTCATTACTTAGCCCCTCTATATAATACAAAGTAATGAAAATTTTGATTCTCAAAACGTCAGTCAAAACTTTATTATAATACGTGGGACATTTTGTAAATCACTATTCTATCATATTTGTATGGTAATATGCAAGGGAACACGGAAGGTGGTCATTTCGCTTGTCATTCGCAAGCGACCAGGCGAGAGGACACGTTTGTCTGATCAGCCCGAGGGCACGAATCTCCGATTAATTGGTCCATACTATTCTCAATGCCGTTTGAAGGCACATACCGATATAGACGTCCGCATGTCCCCTCTGTTTGTTTGAACTTAGGTATCGATATGCCTTGTATGGTTGTCCCTTAGTTATGAAGCGGGTTAGACAAACGTAATCCGGCGTTGATGAAATTAATCGTATGTTGTACGCGGTTTCAACCGGATTGCCTAGATTATGGTTGAACATAAACTCCAAAACTAGCAGTTCTGTGAACAGTGGACCTCGTGAGCACAAACTTTTTTACAAAAATTAATGTAGGTACCACTAAAGTTATTTAAAACGGGATATTTACCATGGTTTTTTTTTTCATCAGATTTGCACTAAATTTTTATGTGACCAACTTAAAGTACTTAAAAACCTTTCAAATAAAAAAATCCATTGAAATCGGACCTCTTATGGCGGAGATATGAAATAGCCCCCTTTTACCCCTTTTTGGAAGAAGCACCCCTCGAATCAAAAATCCCATTTGACAAAAAAATCTATAAAGTCGTAAAACTTTTATACCAAGTTTCGTCTAGATTGTTAAAAATTTTATCATCCATTTAACAATCATAAAAACAAAAAATATGTACAAGTATATAAAAAAGGAGGGTAAATAATCATACGGCATCAAAAAATTCGTCCGCATCGCTGTCGACAGGAAAAGTGCCCAAAAGGCTGGCAGCATTGCCACGTTGTATGGCAATGCTAATTCTAGATTGGTTGTAAAATAACGTGTAGAGGAGTAGCAACAAACTGACAGACAAAAGCAGAGACGCTTCGCTCGCTCAGTCAATAAAAATAGATAAACGTACATCTAAATAACAATTATAGGAATGAAAAAGACCTCGGATTACATTAAGTGGTGATCAATAAAATCATCTTCAATAGAAGAAGAAAAAGAACACCAAATCTGAATCTGATTTGGTGTTACCTGATACATCCTTGACTTCCTCTTTGACTTACTAACACAACTTCTAAACTCATTACTTCAATCAACTGCAAAACACTTAAATACAATAATTCAAATAATTACAACACCAATATTAATAAATTAACACTCAAATAATAAACAATTAATCAAAAACATCAATTATTCGACTATTCATCCCCAAACTATTAGTTGGTCATACAGGCTAATTATTTCAACATTTGTGTATCATGTAACGTCATACGAGTACCTATGTCACGCGATAGCAGCCATAAATGCAGTCTTCATTTAATTAATTATGTGTTGAATACCGGTAGCTTATATTACCTAGAAACTGCTTTTGTTTTGATGCTGGTAAAAATGCTGTTATTTTGCTATTGTAAGAAAAAAATTGTTAATGCTAGAGAACGAAGAGAAATTCCCTTTGTATGTCGGTCGGAAATTAGATATCAATCTGCCTAGCCTATTCCCAACTATGTTAAGGTCGGCTTCCAGTCTAACCGGATGCAACTGAATTCCAGTATTTTACATGGAGCAACTATCGGGACGTAGATCTACGCAAGCCAAAACAGATTTTTGTAGTGTGCTTTCCAGTAGTGAAAAACTAGATGGATTATGCTAAGGAGGATGCGCTGTGATAGCCCGCGAAATTCAAATTTTCTTGCGTTTTATGCAATTTGCAGGTCCGTGTCAGATTGTATCTTGATCAAAATATGATACGCGGGAATAAAACATATGTATTTACATAATTTTAATCATAAAATCATAAAAATTATCAATACATCTCTCTAAGTTAGATTTCGCGCAGATTCGTCGAACGAACGAAATCTAACGACTGCACGAAATCTAACTTAGAGGTATTGATAATTTTTATGATGAAAATTATGTAAATACATATGTTTTATTGCCGCGTATCATATGTTGGTCATGATACAACCTGACACGGACCTGCGAATTGCAAAAAACCCAAAAAAAAAATTAATTTCGCGGGCTACCACAGCGCATCCTCCTTAAAGGATGATGGCATAAAAACTTGAAACTTTGAAGAACATAGCAGAAATTAAAACAAACGTTACGACGATCCTAAAAAAGGGAGTAGAATGAAGGCATAACTTCTTCACCTTCTTCTGACGTAAAATATTTTCTTCTTGCATTTATACAATTTCATAACCTTCTCAGGTATGTAACGTTAAAATGGACTCCTCGCCATCATGCCTGTAACAAAATAAAAGCAGGTTTGTTGTTTTCCGAACCGGTCGTTTTGGAGATAGGTAACCTGGAGAAGGCAAGCAACTTCTCGTCATCCTAAAAAATTGTTTAATTTTTTTATTAAATACAAAATACACGCAGACGAAGATTTAGGTAACTACTGTATCAAACATCATTCTCCTGCCCTTATCCCAATCTATTTGGGGTCGGCGCAACATGTCCTTTTTTTCCATACTTCTCTATTATTCGTCATCTTTCACACAATCCATCCATCGTTTCTTTGGTCTCCCCCTACTCTTATAGCCATCGACATTCATACTCAAAACTTTCCTCACGACATTTTCCTCACTCCTCCGCATCACATGCCCATACCATGACAACCGATTTCCGCACAACTTTTCAGTCACCGGTGCCACTTTCAGACTTCCTCTTATGTACTCATTTCTTATTCTATCCATTCGTGTAACACCACACATCCCTCTTAGCATTCTCATCTCAGCAGCATGCAATTGCTTTTCATTCATTCCTTGTGTGGCCCAACATTCTGATCCATACAAGACAGCAGGTCTAACCATTGTTTTATATAGGTATCTTCCCCTTAAGTTATAATATGTATTGATAGAGTAGTTACCCTGTATATGTATTGATACAGGGTAACTACTGTATCTGTACGGGTAAGGTACATTTAAATGATAGTCTGATATAGGAGTTCAACTTGTGTATTGATATTCACACAGAAAAACACCCAAAACTGATAACTGATCGACGAAAAGGGATGAATGAAAAGCAGTTGCATGCAGCTGAGATGAGAATGCTAAGAGGGATGTGTGGTGTTACACGAATGGATAGAATAAGAAATGAGTACATAAGAGGAAGTCTAAAAGTGGCACCGGTGACTGAAAAGTTGTGCGGAAATCGGCTGTCATGGTATGGGCATGTGATGCGGAGGAGTGAGGAAAATGTCGTGAGGAAAGTTTTGAGTATGAATGTCGATGGCTATAAGAGTAGGGGAAGACCAAAGAAACGATGGATGGATTGTGTGAAAGATGACATGGCTAGAAAGGGGGTGACTACCGAGATGACGAATAATAGAGAAGTATGGAAAAAAAGAACATGTTGCGCCGACCCCAAATAGATTGGGATAAGGGCAGGAGAATGATGAGTGACTGATAACTGATCGACCCGCGGCGAATGAGTCCTTTTGATGATAGCCCGAACGATGCTATGCAACTACTGATTGCTTACTCCAATACGTGCATTTTATTCATTCGCTGCGCGTCGATGTCAGCATAAAAGTAATACTATTGATATGTACGGGTTTGCTCGTACAGTATCAATACATCTTATAAATTAAAGTCGCTAATCGTGTCTGTCTGTGTGGCCGCGTTGTTCTTTTAATCCACGCAACGGATTTTGATGCGGTTGTCACCATCAGTTTGAATTTTTTTTTCTAAAAGGTTTATGTGTATAATATTGCATTGATATGAAGCTAATACATAATAATAAAAAATATTGATGTTTTGTCAAGCCGTAAAACCGTGCCAAGCAGGAACTGGTCGCTAGTCACACTAATAGAGTGAGTGTGTGTTTGAATGTTTGTTACGCCTTCACGCTCAAACGGCTGAACTGATTTGGATGAAATTTAGTATGAAGATAGCTTATACGCTGGATTAACATAAAGGCTACTTTTTATCCCGGTCTACGCGGGTGAAACTGCGGGGCGTAGCTAGTATATTATAAATGCGGAAGTGAGTTTGTTTGTTACGATTTCACGCTAAAACGGGTGAACCTGGAATAGGGCATTTGCCCGCGGCCAGCTTCACTCCCGTGGAGATCGTAAACGTGGGATAATGTCGTCCTCTACCCGGGCGAAGCCGCGCGCAAAAGCTGGTAATCAATAAATTAATCAGTAAATGAGGTAGGTATATAATATGTGCGATTACTGCTTTACTGAACACAACGTCATGCCCTGATTATTTGGTACAGTCAAAGGCTAATTGTCTCGAATGCTCGCCAGTCATTTATAGCACAATCGTTTACTGGAAAGCACTTACAGTAATTAGATTGCGGAAAAGGTTGGGACTATGTCATCCTGAACTAACAGCATACAGCGTGCTGTATTTTTCATGAGATGGTATAATTAATTTTATTTTAAACTTCGTACTTGAAATCAAAATATCGGTTACTAATTACAAGTTTACAACCATGAATGGATCATGTTTCAATCAATTTACCTAGCCTTTTCCCAACTATGTTGGGGTCGGCTTCCAGTCTAACTGGATGCAGCTGATTACCAGTATTTTACATAGTGCGACTGCCTATCTGACCTCCACAACCCAGTAACTGGGTAATACCTTGGTAAGACTGGTTGTCAGACTTTCGGGTTTCTGACGACCCGTAACGACTGTCAAAGATCCACGAATGACAGCCAGGACCAACGGCTTAACGTGCTTTCCGAGGCATGGAGGAGTCTCTCTAGGTGAAAATGGCTGTTATGACTTAGCCACGAGCTCCATCATGTTTATTATTGTGAATTAGCCAAACATTTTTGTTCAATATCTCTTCTAAGAATCAAGAGCCTATCTATTTTCAACTACTAAAAAAGTTTTTATTCCCACAACGACTTTTATTTTCTTCGCTTTTTTTTTCTTTTATTTTAACAAAAAAAAAATCGGACTTCCAAAAAAAAAACTGTAGTGAAAAATAACTTTAATATCGGAATTAGGTGGCAAAAAACCAATATACAGATCAAAATACACCGACTTCCGAAATTAAAGTTATTTTTCACTTTGTAGTGTTGTTTTTGGAAGTCGGTTGTATTGTTTTGTAAAAAAGTTTTTATTTTTCACTTTTTAGTGGTTCACATGTGCTTACCCCTTCACAGCGTACCGGCGTGATGATATGTTATGAACTGGTGTAAACAATAAACAGACATGAGATTTTAGCAATATCCCAGACCATTTGCTATCATTTATTGAGGAGTTCCGTTGCCTATCTCAGAAGTTCTTCATCAGATCTTCACCAAATTGAAATGGGACCACTCCAAGAAAGTACTCTCCCAAAAACTATCCAAATCGCTTCAAGTGTGCCTATAAAATTGGAAGAGTTCTCTCTATTTCTCCAGGATCCCATCATCAGATCCTGATTTGATGATCATGAGACCACTTGGGAAGTATACCCTTTCAAACAAAAAAAAAAAAAAAAAAGGTTCCGACGAATTGAAAACCTCCTCCTTTTTGAAGTCGGTTAAAAATCATTCCTCCGTTTCTTTGTTTTACCTCTTCTCCCATAGCCATTGTTATTCTAGAAAAAATTGCAACGAAATATATTAAATAAATTACCTTCAACATACGAAGCAGTTCACAAACATACGTCCAAACACACTCGTTTTGTAAATGCAAGCTAAACAGACAGTTTCGTGTTTTCTAAAACTTTATACTGTTTAATTAAATGCCACTCTTCGCTTTCCTATTTATTTTCGTAGCTGTTCGTGTATTAAATAAATTGGTATATTATTTTAAATAATGGCGGACGTGATGTGAAAACATGTTTTGTTTTAGAGCTGTTTTAATTAGGACTGTGTTATTCTTGTTTACACAGCTCACTAGATTTAAATTAGAATTCCTGGTGATGTTTTTGTCAACTTGATACTTATTATTGCTTTCTTTTTTTGCAGAACCTTTCTCCATATTGGTAACAGACAACACAAAGCAAGTTTCAAGTTTGATCGAGATCGAGAAAAAGATAGGACAAAACAGACATTGCATAATCCCGGTATAAAGTCATCATGTCAGAATCTAACTGTAATCGTTTTTCGTACATTTAGCAACTACGATTCTTATAAGTAAGCAAAGCAATGATAGCAATCTTCATTGGATGAGAAACGCTATGAGATTGTTCAACATTCCAATTCAAATTTGTGTTGGAGTTTAAATACGCAAATCTATACCTACTCATAATATTGAATAGAGGTAAAATTTTTGAGCTTGTATGTCATATAGGGGGTAATCTTCGGAACTACTGATCCGATTCCGAAAACTCTTTTACTAAAGCTTCATACACGGTACAAATTTATTGCCTGTGGCAAATCTACCATAAAGGTGAAGGGCAATTAATTGGCACCGTCTAAATAACACAAACAATTATATCGCATGCGACTTTATTGAATGGCAAAACTTGCATTCAATTATTTTATAATCCACTAGCTTTTGCCAGCGGCAATTCCTTCCTTATTCCTTGTATGCATTATAAAGGGAACCTCTGTGCAAAATTTCGGCTTTCTAGGTTCAAGGGTTTGGGCGGGGCGTTGATGAGTCAGTCAATCAGTCAGTCAGGACTTCTCTTTTTATTTATATAAAGAAGATAGATATATAGATTTTATGGAACCTCACGCGTGTAAACACTTGCATGCAATTCTTGAATGGAAATAAAATTTAACGTGCTTTATGGTATGCGGTTATTGCTAATAACGGGTAAACGAAGCTTAATAGGAAGCTACAATATTGCCGAATGTCATAGGACATATTTTATGTCAAAGAAATTACACGTGGGCGGAGCCAGTTAAAAATAAAAAAAACCGGCCAAGTGCGTGTCGGACCACGCACAATCAAGGGTTCCGTAGTTGATCTTTTCAACTACGGAACCCTTGATTGTGCGTGCTTGATTTACCCCAAAAACAAACGTAACATTGTAGTTGAAAAAACATGTTCTCCCATACATTGACACACGTCACGGTCAATTCTCCAACTGCAAAAAATTTGTAATCACCAAAAAAAATGTGTATGTGATAAAATTACAAATTAACTATTTTCGAAAATTATCCGTTACTTGTGCTGTGAGACCTTACTTTTTGCCAAATTTCATGATTCTAGGTCAACGATAAGTACCCTACAGGTTTTGATTTACTTGCGAGTATCAAAATATGTCGCATAAATAACCGGTTTTTTTTATTGCATAGGATCATAGACCTACGTATTTGATATTAATTTCAACTTGATACCTCCACGCATTCCTGAGAAAAAAGGTCTTGACAGACTGACAGACAGGCAGACGAACAACGAAGTGATCCTATAAGGGTTCCGTTTTTTCCTTTTGGAAGAATGATCAACTTGAAAAATAACACAAACAAAAAAGCAACAAATTGCCAAAAGTTATCAACATCTATTAAATGAACAACAGCCTGTATAGAGCCACTTCACCACCATCCCCGGGGAAGTATTTACCGTCCACGGCACTGATCCGCCATTTTTTGCCGTAAATCTAATGTATTTGTATTAGTTAATGACTTACGCGTATAGTCAGCGACGGTATAACTCTTTCGTGGACGTTTGGAAGATGAACTGGTTTTGATACTTCGGTTTTATTTTCTTGTAATTATCGGCTAATCGGCTTTTTGGCCTCGCACAGGTTTTTTTTAGTTTCATTATTTTGTTAGTTTTAAAGGTTCCGTACCCAAGAGTGCCAAAGAGACCCTATTACTTATATTAAGGCTCCACTGTCCGTCAGTCCGTCTGTCACAGGGCTGTATTTTTTTAACCGTAATAGGTAAACGCTTAAAATTTTCACAGAGTGAGTTTTTTCACAACTATAATAAATAATAATAATAGTACATCGCCGAAAACATAATAAAAATAAACTAAAGTAAAAATTATAGGAGTTCCCATACAACAGTGAAAAAAATTGTAGTGTTAAATATTGTACGGTGGTACGTCTGTGTGTCTGACTCACACCTGGCCGGTTTTTTATTGTTTGTATTTCCTGTTAATATAAATTAGACAACAAGGTTGTAACGGGGATGACTGGCCAAGGTGCGCTGAAGTCACATTTAAGAATCGCTGATTCTGGGGGCTATTTTACTTTGCTCCACTTAGTAGGTAACTAAGTAGTTGATAAATCATTCTAACCTAATTTAACGATCCTGTATGTGTCCCACTGCAAGGCAAATGTCTCTCTCTCCCTTTTCCACACACTTATTTCAGTATCTTTTCGTTTTGCGAACGCTTTGTACAATTGGTATTTAGCAGAAATGATTACCTTGTCTTCTATAACTGTAACTCTTTTAAAAGAAAGAAAGAAAGAAACTACGTTTATTTCCGGTAAACATGACGCAAAGGACAACAAAATAAAATAACAATGTAAAAAGCAAGTTTTGGGGAAAATATGCGTCACATCTACGCAAAACGGCTTACTTTTCTTCTTTAGCTACCTTCAAAATGGTTGAGCTGAGTGGTGCTAATCCATGCGTCAGGTTTGTAAACGGGCACTGTCAGTGGAGGCTGCAGCCTCCACTGACAGTGTATGGTCAATGTATGGTCACACATTAGCTGCCAGGGCTTATTTTAATTTAAGATTTTTGAATTATTATTTTTTTATATTTTAATTACGGACGCTTTTAACGTTCTGCATCGTTATCACATGTGTAACTTCAACATGAATGATGTAACCAATATTTTGTAACCATACTTTGATTTATAAGAGTGTCCGTGGAGTTCATAGGTACCTACTACGCTTTGAAATGGGCAACTAGCATCTTTGTGACTGACCGACAACATGACAATTCAAAAGTGCCTGTAATTGTTTTTTTTTTTTTAATAAATGCTTTCTGTTTGCCAATTCTAATGTAATTGTTCTTATTTTCAAGTCATCAAGCCAACAAAGTATTTTTTCTTCTAATTGTTGAAAATTGTTTTAATTTTACATACTTAACATTTTGATTACTTTTTAAGTAATTTTATGGTAACTATAAGCTCAATGGTAACTATAAAAACAGTGCATAGACAAGCTTAGCTTGCTTGGTAATTATTTAAGTAATTACTAAGCAAGTCAATCTTCAAATCTACAACAACAAAGTATCAAAACGACTTAATCCACCCACAATCCTGGGTGTCGGTCGCCGAAGCGTATTGCGGACCAATTATTTTAAGTTTTGTTCCGTGTCCGAGCATTTCGCGGTTTACCCGTTGTCCATTAAACAAATACTGTGAGCGTTTGCCCGTCACTGAGTAATTTTAAAAGCTATTAAACCCGGATTGAAGTTTTATTCGCTCTGAGTTACGATGCTGGATTGTTTCGCGTTAGTAGCGGTCAAGCGTGAATTTTGATTTTTATTTCTTAATGTTTATCGTAAAATTATTGTGTCCTTTTCATTAATTTGTATGGGTTTGGTTTCAGTAGCTTGCTGGTAGTATGTCTTTTGTTTTATTTTTTTTTCTCTTTTGGATATATTTTTTTTATTTGATAATCTAAGAATTCATTTGTTTTCCTATTGGAATCTGCTGCCCCTTAAAGATGCAAGGCTTCATTTTTTTTATTATTATTATTTATTTCGGACTACACATACAAGCACACACAATGCATATACTTTCTTAGTATTGGTAACAATGACTTAAAAACTATGTTATTAAACTTTTACAAATTAAAACAACTAAAAATGACGAGGCCCAACATATGCCAACTTGTGTAGGGCCACGTCATATTTAGTTGTTTTAATTTATCAAGCAAAACCTGAATAGATATTTCATTTTGGCCATTTAATTTAAAAAATCAGCGCTCTTGATTGAATACTGTCAAATCAGGCATATATCTCAAGTTCAAAGCAAAAATAAATACTCAAATTGCAACACAATAAAATGGGAAGCCCTCGAGGCGACATGTGGCCTTTTAAGTGGCGGTGACAATACTACAAATAGAGTTACGTTTTATAAGAACAAAAATTGTATTAATATCCCAATCAAATCTATTCAATACCACCCTTATTAACGCAAAAAATACACACAAATATGAACTTTACAAAAATGAGGCAAGGATCAAAATCGTTTGTGCGGCGTTGACTTTTAGGTGTGTTCTAGTTAAGTCAATTGAAATAAACCCATATTCAAATATAAAGAGGGTGGCTATCGGTTAAAACGTATGTAATTATTGAATCGAGCAGGGGGTGACTTTAAAACAGACCAAGCGTGTTGAGTTTAATGAATTTTAGCGTATGAGCGATTACGATCGCGTGCGATTCTGAGCGGAAAGTTTTGAGAGGAAAATTACGAGACAATGAGCGTGTGTCATTCATTTTTCATATTTGTTGTTTGATATGCGTTTTTGAGTGGATTTTTAGAGCTATAAACTTTTTTTAATTTCTGTCAAGTTATAGAATTAATTACAACAGAAGTACTCATTCTTCTTCTTCTTTTCGTCTCGATAGTACTTTTTTCGATGATGTTCGCAGTTGTACTATTCTATGAAATAGCATGGCTAATTGTTTGCGTGACGACCATCATGCAGATGATATTGTTTTTAGATAATTATGTTTGATCGAAAAATCTTACTCCTTGTCAAACAAATTGAACCGTCATTTGGTTCTAAAATCGCTAAATTTTCACTGTGTTTCATACTGATTTAACAACTACAAACCCTCCCACTATCTATTTATTTGTTTTCACACAACAATTTAACACTACAACATAACACCACCAAAAACAAACATCAAAAAACATTCTCACGACACAAATCGCGGCATCACAATAAAGATTTGACAGACAATCAAAACTTTGACACGCACCAAGAAAACCGAGCAGTTAACACAATAAAACACCATGTATATAAATAAAATAACAAAAACTGTCAGTCGAGAATCAAACTAAATAATGGCACACACCATGTCTAAATGACTGAATAAAGAGTGCGTATAGTAAATTGTATAAAAACAATCGCAGACGCAGTAGTGTTTTACGATGGCTTTGACAAAAATCAGCGTCGAATCAAACGTACGTAAATGGAAGATCGTCGGATTGAGAACATGGAAATGAATCGAGTGGCGTGTTTGATGTTGGTTATTATTTTATTTTGATTTGAATAAACTTGGTTTTATTTTGTCTCTGCATCTATCTTTTATTCGTTTTAGTATTTTTAGATCGTTACGAGCGTAAGGTACTTTCTAAAAAAAAATATACTACAGTAGTCACTTTAATATGCTGAGCTGAGGCCCTTTTGGCATTACAATCTTTGTTTTATGTTTTTATAATTTTAAGGTGTATTTTTTTTGCTGTAATGCCAATTAAACGCATTTTTCTTTCTTTCTTTCTTTAGTGAGTAGTAGTTTATGATTTTACCACTAGCTTGAAGTTTTTTTTTACAGTACACAAATACCTATGCATAATCACTTTTATGCAAATAATCGCAAAATTATTTTTATAACTAAATTGCTGATTTTATAACCAATCGCCCTAACAATAAAAAAAAAACAGCAACAAAAACTCAACCTACTCCATCCCTTTTCATCTATCACAAAATTCAACTCAGTGCATCAATTTTCCGGTGCCCATCACGTCGGGCCCACGTGTCGGTCACGTGACCCGTCCGTCGGGTACGTCGGTACCCAAACGCGTGCCCCCTTTGTTCTTCCTTGGGGTGTCCCTGAGATGTATGAGCGATCGAATATAAAATTATCATTGAGTTTGCGTTTTGACCTCTGTGTGGGTCTGGTGGGTTTATTTGCGTCGCATTAATTTTTAGCGAATGAGTTATTTTGAAATGGTTTTGGTATCCACAAAGGCCCACTACTTTTCTTAGAATTTATTTTTTCACACTTTAGGTCCACACGTACAAATATAAACGTGTCTGTTTATATTATGTGGGTACATAAATTGTACCTACTGTACATAACAAAAAGAAAGAAAATAAAGGAAAAAAAAGAAAGAAAGAAAAGAAAGGGGCAGAAAAATGCGTGCAAAGGTAAAGCTTATTTCTAAAGACAAGACAGACGAAAAAGATAGAGAGAAAGAGAGCATGATGATGTGATGATAAACTCAAATTATTTATTTTCTTGAACTATGCAATATTCTGGCCATACAAATACAACAACTTAGCTTAGGACTTCATCAACTTAAAGGTAAGTACTTAATTAATAAAGCCCCAACAGCAAAAACTGCCCAAAATCTTTAATAGGTATGTGCCTAATATTTGTGTACGTTTTGAACAAAAAAAAAAAACTATGATACACTTAAACCCCCCAAATTCTAACCTCAATAGACTCCCACCACTTATCAAACACAAACGCTTCAATACATTTGTATGATTGTATGAACATTACATACAAAGCATACAAACAGCCTCAGGGAACTAGGGGCAAGTAATTGTAGTTTCGAATGTCAATAAGATCTTACCACCCTCGTGTTAATTTTTTTTGGGTATTTATTTTGGTAATTACGCTATTAGAGAATTTAGTTATTTGTATAATTGTGTTAGTTTTTTTTTATATTAATTGGGAATAAAAGCATTGGCTTGTTGTGAGAGAGCTCTTAATCATATTAATATTATAAAGGTGAAAGTTTGTGAGTATGTATGTTTGTCACTTCGTCACGCTCAAACGGCTAAACCGATTTCGATGAAATTTGGCATGTAGATAGCTTATACCCTGGATTTAATTAAACATGTAATACTTTTTATCCCGATCTACGCGGGTGAAACCGCGGGGCGGAGCTAGTAAACATTAATTATGATAATAGGTAGGTACGCAGATCTAACTCAGGATATTTATCCTGTATTCTACTTAGACAATTTTTATATAATTTTTGAGTCAAAAATTATTTGATTTAAATATAAATAATATTAAAGTTGCTGATTATGTAAAGGCTTATTTCACGATGTCCGAATAGCCACTACTTACCGAAAAATTATCTGCCAAGTAAGTTAATAGGAACTTAATCGTAGGTGATGAAACAGGTCCTAAGGGCCGGTTTCGTAGTTAACTCGACCAATGGTTAAACATAGTAACTAATGGTTGAATTTTGGCTAAATATGTTTGCCAAAATGCCTTTACAAACAATTTTTTATCATGAATGAGTTAACATGCATACATTCACGTTAACTCATTCATGTTTAGCCTTCACATTTAGCCAAAATTCAACCATCAGTTACTATGTTTAACCATTGTTTGAGTTAACTACAAATCTTTTCGTAAAGCAGTGCCCGCTTTGAATAATGTATCCTCCGTAAGTTTACAAAATTAATATTCATAGCATTTTGGTTTCTGTGTCGATGGGTTTCTGTTAAAAATCAACGTGTTTTGGTAAAATCTTGCCAGCATTTATGACACACATACCCTAAGTATCAAAGTATTGTATTATTTTGGTCTTGCACATTATACAGGGGCAAATTAATTTAGTTAGCAAAACTCTGCAGATGTGATGGGTATCGATTTGAAGATTTTTTAGGGTCAATGACCGCTGGTAGTATTGTGACTTGAAGTGTGAGTTAATAAAATCTGTTTTATCTTGTCAAGATATCGATATCCATCCCGTCTTGTGAAGTTTACTAAAAAAAAACGATTTTTAAACTGAAATTTTAAGTGACTTATACTTCCGGCGATGGACCTCAAAAAAAAAACATCATCAAATTCATTTATTTTTAGTTTTATCATGTTTAGATTCGATACGCATCACGTCTGCGTAGTTTCGCTTGCTAATTTAATTTGACCTTTTAGAGAGTCAAACGCTTTCTTCAATTACCATAATATACCAGCATAAAAAAGCAGCAAGTTGGCACTCCAAAATAATATAAACATATTGTTATAAATTATTTCCGCAAACGTTCTCTCAAACCGCTTAAGGCTACATCCCACATGGCCAAGCCTCCCATGAACGATAGAATAATGATTTGTAACAAAATATACAAACAGAATTTGGTGGTACATAAATGATAGGTAAATATTGTCATGTTTGGAAAGAGGAATGGTTCTGTATAAAAATAATAAAGGTAAAACGTGATTTTTCTAAAACAGAGGCGGGTCTTATGATTACTTGTATTTACCACCGTTTTTAGTGTTTTACCTTGAAATAAATTTTATTCGGCGAAATAAAGTATGATCATCATACATTGAAACCTTTAAGCAATTATTGCACTGTGTAAAGTTTTAATGCATGTTTTTTTTTTAAGATTTTAGCAGTGTGAGAAGTTATTGGTAGACTTAATAAAAAAAAAATTGCTTATGACCACACGATAGAAATGAAAACGTATGACTGGAGCCGAGAATACTCGATTCTGCATCACCGACTGCCTGGAGCCGAGTATACCCGATTCAGCGTCACCGACCCGAGCGTGATGATGACGGTTTAGTTTCGTTCATTATTCAGAAAGAGATCAAAGTGCGCATAAAAAAGTTTTCCCATCCAAAATACAGAAAGTTCCGACTGACTTCCAAAAATACTGATTTATTTCCGGGCGGAATGCAATTCAAATATTTGTGCATGATGTCTCTTCGCCTTTGACAATAGGTATCAAGCTTCAATTAATTCCAAATGGAGGCCAAAAAATTGCGGATCTCTAAAAATATCTAAACCAGTGCCCCAATGTTTTATTCATAGCGCACTCCCAAATCGTTATTATTATATTTTTTTTGGTTTTAAACCGCCCGCGGCGATCGCGTGGCTACGTGTTTAACTAAATAGTCAAGTTAATGTTTTAAAATTAGCGCATTTGAGGGTTGAATGATGTTGGACGTGGGAATTAGTGGCTGCTGAGTCTTTTGTTAATTTATTTATTGCGAAACAAACAGGGAACATGCTTAGTTCTTGATTTGTTGCCTTTTGTGGACAAACATATTATTGGACGTTTCGTTAATCAATGTAAAATGAATCGTCTTTTGACCACGTAGAGGGACTTTGGTCCCAAAGTATATACAAGGTTGATATGAGCGAGGTATAAAAATAAAATTAAAACCACAAAAAAAAAAAAAATTAAATTAAACCACATATACTTTGTATCATTTGCATCCTATATATTAAAAATAAGATAAATAGAAGCAATAGTATAGTCACTGGATTATTTTTTAGTTTTTCTTTGTTGAAACACGATGTATCTGCCCTAACAGCTGACTAAGTACCTACGCATAGTTATCTAGGGTCATACACCTTAAAACGACAGAATTTTGACGCGACGTTGGCGTTTTGTTACGCACGTCAGTGGAAATCTCTACAAAGGATGTTTACATTTTAATTCGATTACTAAGCTATTTTATTTGTTCGAAAAAACTTTTTCTTATTTTTCTCCTAAACTTTTATTTTAATAGTTCCGAGTTCACACTATGCATCTATAGTATATGTGGTTTAATTTAATGCCTCTCGCTCATATCAACCTTATATGTGAATACTTGCCTTTTGATAAATGAAAAACTTTAAATAAAAAAAGCAAAGCATTTGTAAGTAGCACTACAAATTGGCATCCAAATGTACGCTTTATGATTCTATTGCGTACATTTTCATTGGATACTTTTGGTCAAACCAGACAAGAGCATACAGCAGATATACATCTTCGAACATCAAACTCAAATTCAAAGCAATTAAACAAATTACAAGCACTTTTGAATAGTCAAAAAGTCGGTCAGTTAGTCAGAAAGTTGAAGCTCATTCCAAAACGTAGATCTCTATGGAGTAGAACGGACAAGAAACTCCAAAGACACTCTTTTTAATCGAGATATTATAAAATCCTGGGTACATTATTCGTGTTGATTCTATAATGTGAGAACAATGTAAAAAAAAAAACAAATAAAAATATAAGATTAAAATAAGCCCTGGCATTTTAAGATTTGACCAGTCTCAACTGACGGCGCCTGTTCACGAACATGACGCGTGGATCAGAACCATCTAGCTCATTTTGTAGGGAATACAAAATCAATTGTTCGAAATACGAAATTCCGAAATCTCCCGTTATATACTCAACTGAACTGAAGAGGTACATAACCCTCTAATGATCGTGGCCGGTCCATCATACCCCTGGACATCAAAATAAACACGGTTGCCACGTGTCCATTGAAACGTTCGACAAATTGCTTTCAGACTATGAAATATGTCAATTATAATTAATAGGGAGTGCGATTATTGGTATCGTATTGTTGGACTCCTGGACCTCGAGAAGTGGACCTTGAAAAGGGATTTTTTGAAGGACGCATTGTACGGTTTGTTGTTATGCGGATTATTTGATATTTCCGACCGATGTGTAGTGATTTTAATAATGATATTGATGTGGCATTTGAAGTGTTGTGTAGGATTATGAATATACGTTTTGTGAACTTTCGGACTGATCGTTTGACTGTAGATGTAGTTCAAATAAAAAGGACTGTTGCAACTCTGTATCAAACAATGTTTACCGATTTTCATTAAATATGTTGACACTGATGGCCGAGAAAATCGGAGAAGCATTTAATTAATAAAAATCTTAAATTTTTAAATAACTAACATTTAAAATTAATTTTAAATAATTATTTTTTTAAATATTTAAATTGGCAGTTTTTTTTTTCAATTTAATGCGTGTTAAATTAATGTCGCCATTGTGGCGGCACATTGTATAGCGAAGGCAAGAACTATGGTATGATTGCTTTTTTAATTCATCCACTTTTGGGGTTAAATAGATTAATAGAGGATGAAAGAGTGTACGGAAGTTCGTCACTTTTGCCGTTAGGATTGCTATCGGGCACCACCAATGCCACTTTTATTTGTATCATTTCGTAATTTCGATTTTATGCATTTATTTATTTATTTCGGGAAAACAAACAGTTACACAAATATCATAACAAACAAGTAGTGAGAAAAAAAAGAGATTACATATGTGTAGCTCACGGCGTTATCCACATCTTAAATACTACATAATTGTTAGTGAACTATTTGCACACGAGTGAAACTTAAAAATTAAATCTAAATAAAATTCTAAAATGAAGAGAAAGAGAAAAAAAACATTTTTTTTTTAAAACAAATCAAAACTACAATTCTTGTTTTAAAAATCTGACTCTCTAATTAATTTTACCAACGAGCTTCTAAACTTATTACCAGACAATGTAAACAAATCCAAATTTCCGAACAGTATTGAAATTTTTAGCTATGCGACGAAGAGGTATGCATGTCATTATTCCAACCACACCGTTCATTCAACCACATTACCATCCAATACAAAGCATCATTATTAAACATTATTACAATAAATCAAATTAATAATACCCCACTATTACTCAACTATACTCAACACTCATTGTCACCAAACACTCAACTCTTAAACAGTCAAGACCGTGTAGGGTGTCCTCAAAGACAATATTTGTTGAGGACAAGCCCTTCCCTCTTCACGTGAGGACACACGTGTCGAACGTGGGAACCGGTCTTCGAAATACGATAATTTGTGGACAATTTAATTCTGACGTGTGAATGGGATATTGAAGATGTTTCTTTGGAGTGTGTTTTGAATGTATGGTATGTAGGTACTCGTAATCTGCATGTGCCGATTTAAAGAAACAAAAAATCCTTTCGCATAGGTAGTAGGTACCTACATAAAATAAGACGTGCAAAAATAACGTAAAAAAAAACTACCTAGAAATTTGTTACCTACACTTCAATACTATACAACGTGTTGTCTTGCATCCTCGTCAAATTTAAAGGTATGGTATAGACCATCAAACCAAACAACTTTTTCCATGGCACCACATCGTAATCGTGAAAAAATAATCAGACGTCCCATACATTTGCGTCGAGTATGTACTGAAGTTTTCTATGGGATAGTTGAAAATTTTTTCGCGATTACGATGTTGGTCCCATGGAGAAAGTTGTTCGGTTTGATGTTCTGTATTGTTCTGTATCGCATCCTGAAATTTGACGAGGATTCAAAACGACACGTTGTATAAGTTTTTGCCAAAGTTTTACTTAAATCAATCAATCTGCCTAGCCTTTTCCCAACTATGTTGGGGTTGGCTTCCAGTCTAACCGGATGCAGCTGAATACCAGTATTTTATATAGCGCGACTGCCTATCTGACATTGACAACGCAATTACCGGGTAATACGATACCCTTTCGTAAGACTGGTTGTCAGACTTTCGGGCTTCTGACGACTCGTAACGACTGTCAAAGATCCACCACGAATGACAGCTGGGACCAACGGCTTAACATGCTTTCCGAAGCACAGAGGAGTCTCGGTATGTAAAGATGGTCACCCACCCACGGACCAACCCCGGCAAGCGTAGCTTAATCTGATGTATCGACCCGTACAGCTGTTATTACTTAGCCACGAGCTCCTAAAGTTTTTCTTAAAATCATGAAATTGAAGTTCTATAATTTCAACAAGGCAATTATAATTTCTATTATCTTCTCATCATCCAACTGCAGCTCTAATTATATCCTAGTTTATTTACCTACCTAATGAACTGGTGTGTACACTTAATATGTAAACACACACCTTATTAGCTCAAGTGTGCTGTGCCAACCTGCAAACGCAAGCCCTGAGGCTGTGCCACAATGATCCATACTATACGGAGGTTTATTTAAATGTAATATAAACATAACCTAAAAATAACAAAATTATATACTTGTTAGGATATAATTTTGTTATTTTTAGGTTATGTTAACTAATACTATTAAAAAACTAAAATATGGCATCGAAAAATTCCTCCACATCGCTGTCGACTGGTAAAGTACCCAAGAAACTGGCGGCATTGCCACGTTGTATGGCAATGCTAAGCCTCTGGCCAAGGTAATACAGAGTGTAAGTGTAAACACTGTTATCCTTTTAGGAGTCATTGTACTCATCATTATGAACAACTTTTATTATGGAGTAAAAGTTGTTCATAATGATGATGTACAATGACTCCTAAAAGGATGACAGTGTTTTTGTTTCGCAATTTCAGGTTTGGTCCCATGACTAAACCTGAAATCGCGAAAAGAAAATCTGCTGTTCTCTACATTTTGACGAGTTATGCGAACATAAATGTACGGAACAGCTGATTTTTTTTCATGATTTCAGGTTTGGTCCCGTTGTTCATAATGATGAGTACAATGACTGCTTAATAATTATAAATTATTTTATATGTAGACTGAACTATCGCATTAGGGCAACCTGTAACGATAGATATAAGGTGTTATAATTAAAAAATATATATATATTAGCACCCGTTTTCACTAAAACTAGACGACACCTTAACGCTTAAGCAAGCTGTTCGGTTTTCAACTTTCGGCGCTGTGCCAAAAGTTGAAAATCCAACAGTTTGCTTTTGGCATTAATTCCGGTGTCGCTTAGTATCACTCATACTAAGCGACACTTAAAACGGCATTGCTTGACGAGTATGTTAATTTAGAAGCAGACCCTCAGAGCCGACCCGTACTGTATTACAAAAGATACTCCGATTCGAATTATCGTTACTTCTATAATTATTTTAAAAGGAACAAAACTACGGCACAATAAACTCTCGTCCGTGATTATTTTAACTGTGATTTTTACCCAATTTAAAAAAAAGAGGTTTACATTCGGCAGGTTTTTTATTTGTCATGTATTTATTTATGCTTTTTTCATTTAGTAGATGAAGCTCTCGCTGGTGGTCCCACATTTCGTTAACCTTACTTGGAAAGTTTTTGAGATAGCTTCAATAATACGTATTTATTCCACTTGGTGTATTTTTATGATATCACTGTAAAGTGAAAAATACTTTTATTTTCGGAAGTTTAATTTAATAATAATTCGTAGGCTTGCTCAAAATATGTCTACGGCGTAGCAGCTAATACGTCCTAACGGTGTCTACGGCGTAGCAGTTAAAACTAACGGTGTCTACGGCGTAGCAGTATAAAAGCCATGATAAAGCTACCTACGTAAAGTGATTTTATCCAACCTTATAGACTCTGGGTTTTATTGGTAATCTACTGTGGAGTTTATATAGGCATCAAAAACAACATAATTTTCAACAAAAAAAATAAATCACTACAAAAATAAAACTCATACGTTTTTTTTCCGGATGCAATCCAACCCTTCCCTGCACCGGTAATTGCGAGCGACAGAAAGTAGTAAAAATTTACAACTTTTAGCTTCCGCGTACAAATGTCTGCAAGTATTGTGATGCTGATGTAGTTGCGATGTTAAATTCTGACAATATCCGGCTGGTTCTCAAAATTGCGAGTACACTGGTTTATGGGGTTGTTAAATTTTTGCATTAAGTTGTGTTTAACTTTTAAGTTGATGTAAGTTTTGTAACAGTATGGCATCGTCGAAAGTATTCGAAATTATAAAATATTAATTCTGTTAAGATAGGTCTAAGAAAGCAGCAAAGAATAATCTTCTTAATATATAAAAACACTTTTTTACAACAAAATACAACCGACTTCCAAAAACAACACTACAATGTGAAATATAACTTTAATTTCGGAAGTCGGTGTCTGGTTAAATGTATTTTCGTTTTTTGCCACCGACTTCCGAAATTAAAGTTATTTTTCACTTTGTAGTGTTGTTTTTGAAAGTCGGTTGTATTTTTTTGTAAAAAAGTTATTATTTTCACTTTTTAGTTGTGGTCCCTACCCTACACAAATTCACAAATTCTAATACCACTACTTGCAAAACAAACTAGAACATCATCCATATAAAAGTGGGGAAAAAATACGTATTATTGAAGCTAACTAAAAACTACCCTAGTAAAGTTAATCAATTTTATATGGGACCAACTTTGATGTATAATACCCTCTCGAATAAAACAAAAAAATCCAAATCGGTCCAGCCATCTTCGAGTAATCGGGGAACATAAATAAAAAAAAATAAAAAAAAAAAAGGTTCCGACGAATTGAGAACCTCCTCCTTTTTGAAGTCGGTTAAAAAGAAAAGTCCTGACTGACTGACTGGCGCCTAGCCTAAACCATTGTACTTAGACAGCTGAAATTTTGTACAGAGGTTCCCTTTAGAATAAAGACAAGGAATAAGGATTTTTGTTCCCGTGGGATATTTTCTGACACCCACGCGGGCGAAGTCGCACGGATAGTGCTATACTTTATTCACAATAAGATTAGACATTTAAACAAACCTTTTTACAGTCCGTTCAACCGATTTTGACTTCTATTCCGTAGGCTTAAGGATGGCATTAAAGGCAAAAAAGTGGTTACAATACCAACTGTTTCCTGCAGCTACCATTTGTCATGCCACCAACGCAATAGAAGTCAAAATCGGTTGAATGGACTGTAAAAAGGTTTATTTAAATGTCTAATATTATTGTAATTATAGTATAGTATTATAATTATTCATCTTTCAAAATAATTTAAAAATAACTACCTTTTACTGCATCTGCTGCCAAATACAATTACAATACATTTTTTTTTCTAATTTCTGCCAGACCTACATAAAAAACGAAATTTTTTGTGTAGGTCTGGTCTTTTCAATATTATTCATCATCTGCCTAGCCTTTTACCAACTAAGTTGGGGTCGGCTTCCAGTCTAACCGGATGCACCGAATACCAGTATTTTACATGGAGCGATCTGACCTCCATAACCCAGTAACTGGGTAATACGATACCCCTTGGTATGACTGGTTGTCAGACTTTCGGGCTTCTGACGACCCGTAACGACTGTCAAATATCCATGAATGACAGCCGGGACCAACGGCTTAACGTGCTTTACGAGGCACGGAGGAGTCTCGGTATGTAAAGATGGTCACCCATCCACGGCCCAACCCCAGCAAGCGTAGCTTAACCTGATTTATCGCCCCGTGCTGCTATTATTACTTAGCCACGAGCTCCTCATCCTCCTCATCTTCAATATTATTATCACTCTAATTTTAATTTACCAACATTGAGAAACACAGTGCGAAGCTGAAACAGTTTAAGCTCACGTTAACGACATCGATAAATACGACTAATGCGGTTTTTAACGAACCCCACGACCCGCGGAGCGATACCGGGAATTTTATAGTTCTGGTATCAAATACCAAAGCGGTGGTTAAGGGTTAAACATTGTAAAGTTTGTTTGTATAGCGCTTTATTGTTATGAGATGAATTTTATTTGAATTTATAATCGCTGTATGTGGTGGATGCTGCTTATAATGAAATACTAAAATTGCTTAGGAATACACAGTTAAATGAGTGGTCAGAAAAAAGCACGGCAAGAAATAATTATCCAAAGAAACTTCAATTCCATTGCACCATAGAAATATAAAAAAAACAGGAGAATTGGCAAGGGGGCGTGTTTGTGTCCGCGCGACATGATCGGTATGATCATTTCATAGTCAAATGGCCGTCTCCATGAACTATTGCGCTTTGGACTGTGATCGTGACAATTTATCAGTATGCCGTGTTGTTCAGTGGTTTCTTGTAAAAACCAAAGCCAAAACAAAAACTTTGTAAATAATGGAATCACTTACCATATGTAAGAACAAGACAGTATTTTACTGTATTTGTCTTTAAAATCATGAAAAACAACAAATCGTAAAATATTTCTTGCTTTTACTACTTTATTTTTAGGATATAGGAGCTCGTGGCTAAGTAATAACAGCCGCACGGGTCGATCTATCAGGTTTTAAGCTACGCTTGCCGGGGTTGGTCCGTGGATGGGTGACCATCTTTACGTAACGAGACTCCTCCGTGCCTCGGAAAGCACGTTAAGCCGTTGGTCCCAGCTGTCATTCGTGGATCTTTAACAGCCGTTTCGGGTAGTCAGAAGCCCGAAAGTCTGACAATCAGTCTTACCAAGGGGTATCGTATTACCCAGTTAATAGGTTGTGGAGGTCAGATAGGCAGTCGCTCCATGTAAAATAATGGTATTCAGCTGCATCCGGTTAGACTGGAAGCCGACCCCAACATAGTTGGGAAAAGACTGCGCAGATTGATTGACTACTTTATTTTTGGTTTCAAATATCACAGCGACTGTGCTATTTACGCAGTAAATACATTGCTCCTCAACCACTACCTAAGAAATCGCTAAGTGACTGGACGAGCAATGTAAAAATCACAAAACGATACTTTATTTATGCTTCTTTCTTATATCTATGCATTGCACAGATGACCAGAAGCGTCTTCCGTTCAATTTTTGTTTCTCAGGTTTTTCAATATCGTCCAGCCAGAGTCCATCGCATGGTGACGAAAAACGTTTCTTTTTAAACAGTAATTCTACTGCCCTCTCTCGTAATTTCTGTAGAGTCGAAGCAACATGTCCTTTTCTTCCATAATTGTTTATTAGTCGTCATATCGGTTGTCACTCTCTTTCTAGCCATGTCGTCTTTCACACAGTTCGTCCATCGTTTCTTTGGTCTTCCCCTACTCTTATAGCCATCGACATTCATACTCAAAACTTTCCTCACGACATTTTCCTCATTCCTCCGCGTCAACACGTAAAAGTCTAGGATAACATCACAAAAATGAGTAAATATACCGTCACGTAGCATAAAAATCTCAAAGTAAATTCGAAGATATCACCGAGTTTAACTTTTCAATTGAAAATGGAAGCAATCCATTTGAGTGCGAGCAATTTCCATATGGAACGGAACGATATGGAACGGTTGAAATTGTGTTCCCAACTATTGTTATGTTCACGAAAAGGTTGGTGCTATTGTGGTATCTTTGAATGCAGGTTTTATACCTGAAGGGAATATTATTAAGTTTATGGATATCTGCTGTAGACTGATAGAATCACATAGATCATCAGTTTACAGAGTATATGGGCCGAATTTCTCTTTTTAGGATTCCTTACCTCAAAAAGAAAAAATGGTACCTTTATAGAATCACTTCGTAATTAATTTTTATTTACACCTTGCCGCGATCGACGGGTTGGCCACCCCTGATATCAATCAATCAATCTGCCTAGCCTCTTCCCAACTATGTTGGGGTCGGCTTCCAGTCTAACATAACACACAGTCTAGTATTTGACATGGAGCGACTGCCTATCTGACCTCCACAACCCAGTGACTGGGTAATACGATACCCCTTGGTAAGACTGGTTGTCAGACTTTCGGGCTTCTGACGACCCGTAACGACTGTCAAAGTTCCACGAATGACAGCCGGGACCAACGGCTTTACGTGCTTTCCGAGGCACGGAGGAGTGGCCACCCCTGATATATACCTTTTATTTATTTTATTATTTATAATATAAGTGACTAATACGTAATATAAGTGACTACGAAGTATTTTCCTTGTATAGAGAGCGTTTTAAAGATGAATGTCACAAATGTTTTCACAAATATATAAATAGTGTCGAGGATGGTATTACCATTGATATGAAGCACTTTTGGGTTTACGTTGCTAATCGGCAATGTAAGACGGGTATACCGACCTGCATGTTCTATAATAATGTAACTTCTAGCGACCCGGTGGAAATTTGTAATTTGTTTTCAACATTCTTTCAGTCAGTTTATGAGCCGTCTAGTCTTTCTCCCGGATGGTGCCCAGCTTCTGATTTGAGTAATGGCAATAACAGCTCTCTTTGTACTTTAGATTTCACTGTCCATGAAGTTTGCAGACAGCTAAAATCGTTAGATATAAATAAGGGACCGGGGCCTGATGGCATACCACCCTATTTTCTTAAGATGACTGCTGAAACAATTTGTATGCCTCTTTCCATGTTATTTAACAAGTGTATCCAAACTGGTACTTTTCCGTCTGCGTGGAAGAAAGCAAATATAATACCAGTGCATAAAAGTGGGTCTAGACAAAACATTGAGAATTATAGACCTATATCGATTCTTTGTTCTATTGCAAAAATATTTGAAAAACTCGTTCATCAAGCTATTTATCCATTTTTGAGACACAATATTATACCTGAGCAACACGGTTTCGTTAAAAATAAGTCTACTGTGACTAACTTAATGATCTTTACAGATCACTTGTTCAATAACATGGACGCAGGTTATCAGACCGACGCTGTTTATACTGATTTTAAAAAGGCTTTCGATGTAGTGGACCACTCAATTTTATTAAACAAAATAGCCTTTAATGGCATCAGAGGTAACTTACTGCGTTGGTTCTGTTCATATATTAGCAATCGTAGTCAAACTGTAGTGAGCAATGGGTACAAGTCGGACTCATTTCTGGCGACCTCAGGCGTTCCCCAGGGATCTATTCTGGGCCCATTAATGTTTATTATATATATAAACGACATATGTAACTGCTTTCTAAATAGTAATTTCTTATTATACGCTGATGATCTTAAGGTATTTAGAACAATAAAAAATCCTGTTGATAGCAGCCTTTTGCAGGAAGACTTAGATAGATTATCTGATTTTTGTGATGAAAATAAATTAAAATTAAGCATCCCCAAATGTAAATACATAAATTTTACTAAAAATAAAAATGTAATAGCCTACGATTATTCACTTTGTGATAAGACTTTAGTTAAAGAAACCGGTATCTGTGACTTGGGCGTTCATCTTGATTGCAAACTTCACTTAAATCTACATATAGATAAAATTACTGCTAAAGCATTTCAAATGTATAACTTTGTTATGAGAACTTCGATTGACTTTAAACGACCAGCCACATATCTGTATTTATTTAATTCTCTAGTTCGCCCACAGGTGGAATATGCTTGTATGATTTGGGATCCATATTATATTAAATATGATACTGCAATTGAGAGAGTACAGCGTAAGTTCCTCAGTACATTGCAGTACAAATGTCGCACCGTACGTTTATCTTACAAAAACGCTTTGTGTAAGTTTAAACTATTAACATTACGCTCTAGACGCTTGTTGCTCCAGGGAATGATGCTCCATGGACTTGTACATAATAGGTTTGATTGCTCTGAATTAATCAGTAAAATATGCTATATTGTACCTAGAACAGTGTTGAGACGTGAGGCGCGCTCTTATCCACTGTTTGCTACAACTCCCTGCCGCACAAATGCAGGGGAGAGAGCGCCGCTCCAGAGATTGGTTCAGGCTTACAATAATAACTTTAATGATATTGATGTTTTTGCCCTATCTAAATATACATTTAGAGAACAAATTACTAAGCGCCTTGCTCATAAATTTTAATTATTATGTACCTTTTATGTACCTTTTTACATGTAATAGCTATTTATGTACCTTTTTACATGTAATAGCTAATTAATTACTGCTTAATTTTCCCAACACTGTATCTTTTTTTTTTTTTTTAAACTAGTAACATGTGGAAACGTAGTGGATTGTACATTTATTTATAGCATACTGTGTATCTAGATATAATATACAATGTACGATTGTTTGTTTTCCCAAATAAAATAAAATAAAAATAAAATAAAATTTATGTACACACAGTAAAATATATAGAGATACAACATAATTAAAATTTGGAGTACAAAGGTATGTACTGCTTATTCCTTATAATATTTCTTGCAGAAGACCTGCGAGAGGAAAGAAGTAAAAGAAATGTAAAAATATGAAAAAAAAATGTGTAATGTGAAGTGTATGTCCTTTTATATTTTTTAATAAAAAAATAAAAAATCTGTTCGCAAGCACTACGATATAAGAAACGACCTTCTTTGATATTATTTGAAACCATCACATTTTAAGGAACCAGGCATTTGTAAAAAACAACCTCTTTAGACAACGGTCTTTTCACATGCAAGCTAGCACAAAGCACAGTACGACATAACTTTGCAATATGTCCGATACATGTCCTCTAGGAACCCTTTCGGAAACTAGTCGATATCGTAAAACTTTACGATTGACATCCGACGGGTTAACGTGGTATACACGATGCTATGTCGAGATTTACGATCACTAGCTCTTCACATGCATTTTGGAGCCATGAAGTGTTTTAGTACATGCTTTGCATAGGGTTCGTGAGTCATTCCAACTAAATAACAGTATTGTAGGTATACAGCATGTATCAAAAAAGATGTGGTCATTTTTAAGGGTGTGGTACTGATCATCAAAGGAGGAGCTCGTGGCTCAGTAATAACAGCCGTACGGGTCAATCCATTAGGTTAAGCTACGCTTGCCGGGGTTGATCCGTGGATGGGTTACCATCTTTACATACCGAGACTCCTCCGTGCCTCGGAAAGCACGTTAAGCCGTTGGTCCGGCTGTCATTCGTGGATCTTTGACAGTCGTTACGGGTCGTCAGAAGCTCGAAAGTCTGACAACCAGTCTTACCAAGGAGTATCGTATTACCCAGTTACTGGGTTGCGGAGGTCAGAGAGGCAGTCGCTCCATATAAAATACTGGTATTCAGCTGCATCCGGTTAGACTGGAAGCTGACCCCAACATAGTTGGGAAAAGGCTAGTCAGATTGGTAGAGACCATCATACTGAACATCTTTCTCCAAACAACTGTCCCAAACAAAACTTCAACACCTCATCATCTGCCTAGCCTTTTCCCAACTATATATAGGGATCAGCTTCCAGTCAAACCGGATGCTGCTGAATACCAGAATTTTTGCGACTACCTATCTGACATCCACAAACCATTTATTGGGTAATACGATACTCCTTGGTAAGACTGGATGTTAGACTTTCGGGCTTCTGACGACCCGTAACGACTGTCAAAGATCCACGAATGAAAGTTGTTAACACGCTTAACGTGCTATCCGAGGCACGGAGGGGTATTGGTAAGTAAAGATGGTTACCCACGGACCAACCGCGACAAGTGTAGCTTAACCTGATGGATCGACCCGTGCGGCTGTTATTACTTAGCCACAAGCCCCTCAATACCTACAAAACAAAACTTCTATACCTACCCGACTCAAATGTATGGGACTGCTGATAATTTTTTCGCGATTACGATGTTTGTCCCTTTGAGAAAGTTGTTTAGTTTTACGATCTTGTACCACACCACACCTTTCTGATACATGCTGTATAGGGTACACCCACATTTTGGCACTATTATATAGTTCCAATAAAATTTCGCCAGTTATTTATAAGTCCCATGTAAAAGAGGACGAGGTTAACTAGCCACAACTTCAGACTCCGTGGCTGCCACTTAGAAATTGCTGATGGAAAAATTCAACAACAACTTGACCTTGGTCCGACCCGGGAATCAAACCCAAGGACAAATGACCATTTGATTTGTCCATAAACACAAGCTGATCGTCGTTGTGAATATTCAAAGTTATTTCTCTGTAAAATAATAAAAAAGCTTTTGCGAAAAAAAGAAAAATTGAGCATAACATTTTAAAGCCACACTTAACACTAAATCTATACCCCACTGCAAATATATAATCTACCACAACTATAATTTTGTCAACATATCGTCCAATTCTCGCCTTTACTGCGTAATAATTAGGAGCGTTACAAGCCGCATTCAAAACTCGGTCGAAAATATAAAGTGGGCGTCAATATAATAAATTTTAAATCCATTAGTAGTAGTACACATGTTCCTCTCTGTTCTACAGTCCATTTAACATTACGAGGTTCAAATTCGTTGAATTGCTAAATTGCTATCGACACAATTTGAAACTTACCCCCAGTGTTTTGATAATTGATTTTTGAGAAAAAAAAAATGGCAGTAGCGTTTTAGGGGGTTTTTTCGATTATTCCCGGTGTCCACCATTTGTTACTTCGGCCTCCACTGGGGGACAGACCTAACCTCAAAACGCTTTAAAGTTGCTTCTGCATCGTCTCCGGCGCTGCGGGAAGTGAAACCCCTTACGTAACAAAAAGGATAGGCACCCAGGCTCACCTCCGCAGTCTCGAGCCCCAGCCGCTACGGCTCGCATGGGTGCCTATGCTTTGTTGCAGCAGGTTTTTATAACACTCTAGAGGTAGCAGGCAAAAGACTACGTAAAGTCGGGGTGCCCCGATTCGATTTTCGAACAGATTCGACCTATTTTAACCATGAAGTAGTGGACAACGGGAATTATTTTTAAAATTTGTTTCGCTGTCCCCCAGTGGTGGCTAAACAAGTGGTGGACATCGGGAATATACCGGTTTTTTTTAGTGAATTTTATTTACACTGTTAGATTTCTAGTGTTTCAAATAGGTACAAAGACAAAGACATTTTATTCGTCAGATATGGTAGCAACAAAGTTAATTGATTGTTAATTATGTCCAGGACACATCCGCCACTAAAATCAGCATACGAATTTTTACAATAACAAAAGTTATTGTAAAAATTCGCCCATGTGTAGATAAAAATCTACACATGGGCTTAAAACCTTTTAAACTACATAACTATACTCTACGAAACAATACAAAAACACTTAAACTAAAGACATAAAGATACATAAATTATACTCTGTTAGACAATATAAAACAAACAATAAAAACACAACAACATTTATATTAAAAATCTAAATAAATCTAATGTAAATTACCCTTGTAATAAAAAAATATTCTGTAACAGTGTTTTAGTTAGGTAGATCTTTTTGTATTTAATGGTATGTTTGGCTTATGACGTCAGTACATTTCCTCAAGTGCAAAAAAGATTTCTAGGTCTACTTCACTGAGTGTATTTTCACTAACTTAACCCTCCATAATCTGCGCCAGAGTATTTTTTACATAAAAAAATAATTTAATAAAAAAACTACTAATACACTCAACAAAACCCGTATATCCATATAAATCCAATAAACACATTTAACGGTTCCACACTCAATAATTTTGTTTTTCCCTCGGGTCACTCCAATTTTGGTAATATCCGCGCGTCAAAACTCGATTTACGTAAAAAATGTTTTCTCTCCCCCATACAAAATCATCGGAGTGTGTTGAGTATTAACGACATTGCTTAACCCCTTTCTGCTGTGGGTAGTATTTTACCCTTAACTAGTAAGTGAAGGGTAAAACATACCTATATTTTTGAAAACTATGTTTTATTTAGGCCTGTGATTTTGATAAGACGGGCACAATAATTCATCAGTACTAACTATACTTATGTGGCTTTGTACATTATGTATAACTCTATAAGTAGTTATTTATTTATACATATATACACTATTTATCTGATTTACATCGGTAAGACGTCCTCGTAACGTAGAATACAGTTGAAAACCAACTTCAGGCACTAGATTATCGGGCAAACTATGGGGCAATTGAGTAACACACCTATTTCACCACCTACGATTAAGTTCTTATTAACTTACTTGGCAGATAATTTCATAGAAAATCTGTTCCATTTTTGAATTTATTCGGTGAGTAGTGGCTATTCGGACATCGCGAAACAGGCCTTTACAATAGCAATGGCATTCATTTTGACAGTTCAACAACATTCATTCCGTTATGTACGTTGTTAAGCAGACACATTTTTCGAACATATGAAGCAATGGATTAGCAATATTCTTCAAAATCATTCAGTGATTTATAGTTATTGTTACGCAATTAGGGTGCTGGGCTGTGAGGCACACCCACAGATAAAGATAGACCATATCCTGTGGGCACACCGTACTGCTAACTTATAACAGTATAACTAAGGTTTACTATTTTTTTTTTGTGTATATTATGTGCCCTGCCGAGTCAAATTTCTTTCTTCATTTATAAAAGATTTTGGAGATTTTTTTTTCATTTTCCAGAAAACAGTACCCAATCAATCTGCCTAGCTTTTTCCCAACAATGTTGGGGTCGGCTTTCAGTCTAACCGGATGCAGCTGAATACCAGTATTTTACATGAAGCGACTGCCTATCTGACCTCCACAACCCAGTCACTGGGTAATACGATACCTCTTGGTAAGACTGGTTGTCAGACTCGGGCATCTGACGACCCGTAACGACTGTCAAAGATTTACAAATGACAGTCGGGATCAACGGCTTAACGTGCTTCCCGAGGTATGGAGGAGTCTCGGTATGTAAAGATGGTCACCCATCCACGGACTACCACGGCAAGTATAGCTTAACCTGATGGATCGACCCGTGCGGCTGTTATTACTTAGTCACGAGCTCCTCCAATAAACAATACCCATTGGTTGGAATTTTCAAAAAAAAAAGGAATCATAATGATAGCAAACACCTCTTCAATATGCAGCTGATATAGAACCAATAATAACAATTTAAAGTAACCCCTATCTGTAATTAGATAATAACATCGAATACCCATATATCTTTTTTGCCAATTGTCACATTCATGATAAATTGTTTTCTTCTCTCTTTTATCAAAAAGATTGTTTGTGGCGAAATTACGGGTGAGTTAATTTACAATATGCCTTTTTGAATACACCATTAATAAAAGTAATGGCCACACCCTTTAGATTTGTTTGGGGTAAATAGATTTAAAAAAAAATTCTTTGCGAGTTTCATTTGTCATTATTATAAGACATAAATAATAGCGTTCTTGAATGGTTTCTCGTTTTTTTTTTTTTGTTGGCTTGTAAATAAGCCAATGGTACTCGATTCTAACCTAGAGGAGCTCGTGGCTAAGTAATAACAGCCGTACGGGTCGATCCATCAGGTTACGCTACGCTTTCCGGGGTTGGTCCGTGGATGGGTGACCATCTTTACATACGAGACTCCCCCGTGCCTCGGAAAGCACGTTAAGCCGTTGGTCCCGGTTGTCCGTAGGTATTACCCAGTTACTGGGTTGTGGAGGTCAGATAGGCAGTCGCTGCATGTAAAATACTGGTATTCAGCTGCATCCGGTTCGACTGGAAGCCGACCGACTAGTTGGGAAAAGGCTAGGCAGATGGATTGACTCGATTCTAACCTACAACATCAAATTAACGGCTTCAAAGGCAATCTAAAAAATACCTCTAGGGACTTCTGCTATTAGCAGAAGTAATATTTAAGAATCTTAGATTTAGCTGTTCATTAAAAAAATATAAAATAGGTATTATGCAACACAATGTGTTATTCATAGCCATTTTTGTATAAAAATATTAAAAGAAATAGATACATAAAACATTTTATTTTGAAAGTAATAAATTTTATTTACTATTGACAGATCTATTCACCCACATCTGAACGCTTGTTAGCAAAAACACATAAATATATCAAACTATGAGTAGCCAAAACAAAATGGCGAGAATTTTCAAAAATTGACCCTTTGTTTCGGCCCGGAACTAATTTCATCGCATTCACACTTGAACCGGACGGAATGTCCTTAAAATACATTGTCCGTGAATTCTAGGGTCATTGCGACCCGGTCACACCTCATTTTAGTGTTAACAATGACATTCTTGTTTAAGCGTAGAGCTTTGAATTTAGAATTTATTTGTGTTCGATATACTATGACTACCGGCGACTTTTTGACATTTAATAGATCCTAATTAATTGATAGATTTTTTTTAATGAAATTAGCTGAACTGAAATTAAGAGCGTTGGCTCCACACGGTGTTTCATACAAACTTTTAAGTCTTTTTTTATCAAAATTAAAGAACTGATTTTAATTAAACTTCATGCGCATAAGCAGGATACATAGATCTAAAAAGTTAGTTCAGAACATTTTTGAAAAATAGTGTTGCAGCAAAATTCGACCGATTTTAAATATTCCATAGAAACAGAGATTTCCAATTATCTTTTTTTAAATAAGACATTTTGAAAATGTTCTTAACTAACTTTTTAGACCTATGTATCCTGCTTATGCGTATGAAGTTTCATTAAAATCGGTTCATTCATTTCGACAAAAAAGGACTTCAAAGTTTGTATGAAATGCCGTACGGAGCCAACGCTCTTTATGTCACATAGATGAACTGAGCATGACAGAGAAAAAAATATTTTTTAATGTCATAGACGAGTCTCAGTCAGTGTTGACGTATCGTTCGGAAATAGATAACGCATCAAATTAAATGCATAGAATTCGATATTAGTACTTAATAGTGATGGAACAACGTTAATAATAAAAAAATATTTTCTTGGTATAGAACTCACACCACGTACAATATTAGGTAAAATGACTCCACGGACCCGATTCACACCGAGCTCGTGTGAGCGGATATAATTACCGCAATTTTTGTATTTGTATGATCTAACAGTAATCAAATCGTTACTTTTATTCCAACCCATGTCTTAACTAAACCCCAAAAATCTTAACTGCAGTTATAAAATCACACAAAATATGTCACGAATACGAATCTCACTCCGCCCAGTCCACTACAGTATCCAAAAGATTAAATCTTTACACAACATTTGTTAATTGATGTGGTCACACTTCTATTAAGATATTGTTGCGATGTCAATCTGGCTACCACGTGTGGTCATTTTGACCGACACGCTCAATATTGGTAATTTAAAAGCATGTTGCATTTCGAGGGTTAGTGGATTTATGTTGTTTTTGTGGTGGATGTGGCCATTTTAATTTTAGTATTATTGAAATAATACTGTGAATGACGTAATATAACTATTAGGATTTATCTTTTGTAATGATATGCTTCGGTTTTAATAAAAAAATGTGCGAATTCCATTCGTTATAAAGACAGTATACTTTAATTGAATGGTTACCCAACTCTAGTTATTCTTCATGTTTATTTATTTTTTTTTGTTTTCAGGATAATAATACCAGTAATTCAATAGAAATTATTAAATTAACCGATATCTAAAAATAAAAACGGCTATGTCTAGAAAAGCTAACTAATAAATAAATAAATAAAATAAAATTCATTATAATATCTATTAGTACAAGACCCTCGCTCTTTATCAAGCCCAGAGAAGCCTTTAAAAATAATTAAAATGCAATTTATCAATTCAAATTAACAGCAAGAAATTGCGTGCAGCAGCAAAAGGGTTAGAGTAATTAACACTAATTAATTAATAGTCTTATCAACCCTAAAATGACGGGTACATGACATTTTTTATCTGATGTGTGTTTTAATATTAAGTATATCATCTGCTAATCAGTTCATTAAATTGATGCCACGATGATTTTATCGGTAAAATACTTTACATGTAATGAGTAGGTATTTTGATTGAGTTTACTTCTTATTACAAATTAGACCTCTATGACCCAATGAACCTGAGTTCGATCCCTAGTTTGGAAAATTTTATTTTTATTTTTTAGTATCTATCTCTGTCTTTATTTCTATCCATATCAGCATTATTAATAGTAACTTTAAAATTTCCAAACACAACAATAAGAATCTTTCAAACAAATCAAAAGAAAGAACATCTATTACAGCACTCAACACCTAAAACTATTAAGCGAATACAATCAATACTAAAACCATTTATTAAAAAAAAAATCACGACACTTTAAAAAGCAAACAAACTCTATTAACGTCAATAATCATTGTTAAAATCACGTCATCTGTAAAATATGACATCGAATTTGACACTTGAAGCTTCGACCAGTTTATAACGACACGCGGCAGAAATCGGAACTAAAGTACAAAATGTTCTGGGAATTGATTTTCGCCTTGACAAGCAGCGCCCCATGGAATATCAAAATATATTGGACTGTCAAGTAACAATTGATAAGAACTTAATGGTTTGTCAAAACAGATGATCTGTTAATGATTTTCGATTCGAAGAGAATTGGTTTAAGATAAATGGTGTGATGATAGTGTTTGTGACATTCTCATAGATTTGTGATTGAATATTGAGTTTTGTTGGTAGCATTCATTTTGTGATGTGTCTTGTTTAGTCATGGAACTAATAAATATTGGGTTATTGCACAAATTCCCATTGATAATTTCCATTGACGTGTAGGTCATAATGGGGAATTGTGGTTAAAAAATTCACAAATCTTCATTGACAATCCCATGTACTATATTTTTTTATACGTCTATGTGTATTTCTTACAACAAAATGACAACAGCTTAGAAAAAAAAAACCATTTATTATTATATCTATTGAACTATTTAAAAGAAGAGTGAAAGAACACTATCTTTCCACTTCGTCATAGTTGTTAGTTATTTTAGTGATATTTATTTTAGAAGTATGTATGTATTTAAGTATATGTTTTATTATGTTTTATTTAATCAGTTAATTGTTTTTTTTTTGGATTTTATGTATATTATTTTCTCTTCTACTCTTACACACGTCTACATCTCTTTTTATCCTCTGTCCTATCGCAGGTATGCTGGAAGAGATTTATTTTGAAATAAGCATCACCTTTGTACGTATTTTTATGATACTTTTCTGTTTGTCTGTTTATTTTTGTGTACATGAATGGTTAAATAAATAAATAAACAATTTTGAATCAATCAAACACCTCGTTGGTCTATTGGTCACAAGTGCTACTGCTAAACATGAGGTCCTGGGTTCGATTCCATGACAGGCAAAGTGTTATTGAGTTTTTCTATCAGGAATTTGTCATTAACAGCCCAGAGTCTGGCTCGCCCCCTATTATTAGGGACTTAGGCCTCTGCCTCGAATTTTGCGGGCAGCGGGGCGGCAGCGGCGGCGGCGCGGGAGCGGCAGGATTTTATGCGTAAAAAACAAATGGACCGGACTTGGAAAACAGCGGCGCGGTAGCGGGGCGGGACAATGCGAGACGCGCCGCCGCCGCTACCACCCCGCTGCCCGCCAAATTCGAGGCGGAGGCCTTAAACATAACTGGCAAAATGCGGGTGTACACCTCTGCCTAACCATTCCAGGATTACAGGCTTGATATTATGTTATGTTTAGAATCAATTAAACAAAACAAAAGACGCTCTTACCTCATCCAATTAAACAGATAAACAGAAAATATTTTATATTTTTCACAATAAAAATCGTTCGCCATTATTGTAGTGGAAAATGTCGTCATAAAAATTTAAGTAGTTCGGACTCAGTCGAAAATATGAAGGATACAGATCGTAAAAGTGGGTAAATAATACAAAATACAATAAGTGCCAATATTGGAGACGGAAAGCGTTCGCGTTAGCTCAAGGTGGGGGCACACTGGAGGGAAAATGAAAGAAAAACTAAATGTTGAGGGACTTTTATGTCAATACAATAAAACGGTCGGTTCGCCAATAGATTTTTTTTCTTATTAATAAGAACATGATTATTTACGGGCTTATGCTATCTCAATCAATCTGCCTAGCGTTTTCCCAACTATGTTGGAGTCGGCTTCCAGTCTAACCGGATGCAGCTGAATACCATTATTTTACATAGAGTGACTGCCTATCTGACCTCCAGAACCCAGTAACTGGGTAATACGATACCCCTTGCTAAGACTGATTGTCAGACTTTCGGGCTTCTGACGACCCGTAACGACTCTCCAAGATCCACGAATGACAGCCGGGACCAACGGCTTAACGTGCTTTCCGAGGCACGGAGGAGTCTCGGTATGTAAAGATGGTCACCCATCCACTGACCAACTCCGGCAAGCATAGCTTAATCTGATGGATTGACCCATGCAGCTATTATTACTTAGCCACGAGCTCCTCTAACCTATGCTATCTCAATGCTGGACAATAACTTTCTACCCTGCTTTTTTGGCAGATACTGCGTTCAAGCCCTGTCAGTGTCACTATTCCAAAACAGTGATAACACTGACAACTCTTGAATGAATGCGGTTTAGATGTGAAAGTTGTCCCCAGAGTTTCATTGAAGCCGGGTCCCCTGTGCGTCTTTTTGCGAAAAATTACACAAAAACATCGAAAGAAAGAGGCATGGCTTAAATATATTTGAAAACGTAGGACACAGCTTGCCTATGAAAACAAATTAATTGTGTAATGTTTCGCAAAAAGACGCGCAAGAGACACGGCTTTTGTTTTGTTTTGAGTTTTGTGTAAGTACTAAGTTGTTTTTCGTTCCATAATTTGCATTTAGGTCATGAATTTCAGACCTTTTTGCTTTCAATAAACTCGTTGTATCCCAATACTAACGACTCGTTGTCACTACTAGGCGTCATAAGGGCGCGTCCACACTCGTCGCACCGCAGCGAGTCCCGATCGTAAACATTTACGATCAACGGGGGATTAAACGCAGCGTTCGTGACGTTTGCTTTTATTAAAAAACAACTAGGTATCTATTGTTGTTAGGTGTTGTTTGAAGGTACACTTCGTGGTTTAATTTTCTTTGTAGTTGTATTACAAGAAAATGCTTCCGTAGTTTTTCTATTAAGCGTTCTAGCTTTGTCTTTTTATTGATATTTATGTAGGTACTGTGTTGGTCGACTAACTGTGTATTGAACCGAACGCATCTATACTCCAATCTATTATTGTTATTTTAACAAAATTAATTTTTGTTTTAAAATTTTACATTTAACATGTTTAAATATTTTTATGTCAGTCTATGGCAAAACGTCATAATTCTATTAATAAGACCTTAATGAACCATGGTTTATAGCAAATAATTATATTATAATATTATGAATATATGAACCACGTCCAGTCGGTCCGTTCACGGCAGTCATATAATATAGACCTCCTCTACATTATTACGTACAATGTTGGCTATTTTTCATTCATTTTCTTTCATTATTTCAAGCGAATATTTACTATTACCAAAACAATTTCTGTTCATAAGGAATCCAATATTGCTAGTTTTACCTAAAACAGGAACTAACTATGGCAAAAAAATGCTAACTTTTGAGGGAGCACAACTCTATAATAAATTACCGCCCTGTATAAGAAATCTACACTCTTTCAATGCATTCAAAACTCAACTTAGCCAGCACATAATTGCGGATCGATCACTTCTGGAGAAATGAATGCATTGGATGGGTAACTATTTAACTTGTAATACTGATGACGAGCTTTTTGTAATCTTTAAATGTATGTTTGCACGTCGAATGTACACCTGGGTGTACATAAGGAAAAATCCTTTATATAATAGGTATATAAGCTTATATCATATATATATAAACGTAAAAAAACATCATGCGATGGAATAAAATCATCATCAGTAGTTGTGAACCTATGGGGTTCGCAACTAACCCCCCCCCCCTCCCCTGGGGTTTTGGGTTCATAAATTATTTACAGTCAAAGGGTTAATATTGTTCTCAAGTAAGTAACATGTGTCTTTATTGGGAATAAAGTTTCTTTAAACCGAATATTGTGCAGACACACAGCCTAACCTTATTTGCTCACTATGAGAAAACCACATAATCCAAATTCTCACATCTCGCTAATTATTTCTCACATCTCGCTAATTATATTTACTACTAACCGGACACGGTGACCGATGCGGAATCGGATTATTGACCGCAGCAGTGGCCAGTCTGCACACGGCTTTATAATAGGATAGAGATGGCCTTGCAATGAAATGCATGATAAATTGATGTCAATTGAAATACCTACTGATATTGTTGGAATTGACTTGACATGATAAATTATTTTGTTTGTGTAAAGTAGGTTTCTACAAACACTTTTGCTCGTCAATCATATTTCAAAAACTGGATGAGGTCGGCATTCCTTCTTTCCAACTACTCTGAAAAGAAAAACCGGAACAAACTCAGAAGTCACAGTCTCTTTTAAGTCCAGACATAATCGTGGTCAGACCGTGGGAAGACCGTGATGTCTAAAATGGTATTTTGAGGTCTTCAACTCTCAATATCTACTGATATGACAAACTTGTCTACATTTTAAGATGAGTTCTTCATTAAATGAGTGTTCAGATACGCAATGTGTATTTTGAATTGGATTTTTTATTTCCAATGATTATTTATTATTAACCGACTTCAAAAAGGAGGAGGTTCTCAATTCGTCGGAACCTTTTTTTTTTTTTATTTTTTTTTTTATGTATGTTCCCCGATTACTCGAAGATGGCTGAACCGATTTGGATTTTTTTTTGTTTTATTCGAGAGGGTATACATCACAGTTGGTCCCATATAAAATTGATTAACTTTGCTTTGGTAGTTTTTGAGTTAGCTTCAATAATACGTATTTTTTCCCCACTTTTATATGGATGATGTTCTAGTTTGTTTTGCAGATAGTGGTATTAGAATTTGTGTGGGGTAGGTACACAACTAAAAAGTGAAAAATAAAAACTTTTTTACAAAAAAATACAACCGACTTCCAAAAACAACACTACAAAGTGAAAAATAACTTTAATTTCGGAAGTCGGTGGCAAAAAACGAAAATACATTTAACACCGACACCGACTTCCGAAATTAAAGTTATTTTTCACTTTGTAGTGTTGTTTTTGGAAGTCGGTTGTATTTTTTTGTAAAAAAGTTTTTATTTAGGTAGAAATTTATTTAATATTTCCAGTCATTCTTCGATGTAATTAAACCCTCTAGAGTTTTTGAGCTTCCTTTTCCCTTGTATTGATAGAACTATCGAAAACACGGATGCCTTTACATCTTAAAGTTGTTTTTTGTATACACTGATTCATTGAAAAAACCCTGCCCCTATGGTCCTTTGTTTTACTTTGTCATACATAAGTACAATAATTCCAGGTTGCAAGAAAAATTGTTTCAAAATTGGAAAGGCCTAGCGTTTGTCGATGGTACTCGTACCTAAGTCAACGAAGTAAAAAGCTAGTGACTTAATAAAATTTCACCAATCAGCGAGGTCGCTGCGTATTAAAGGTTACGCTAGACGGCATCACACATCACACGATACACACACACAAACATCACCTAACATAGGCGAGCGGGCTCAGGGAGGTTTTGTAAATGTCACAATCTTCGAATTTTTAGTTATAAGTTATTCTTTTTTCTCTACCAATTGCAAATTGCAAAAAAAAAAAAAATAGTTTGCACAAAGTTAATTGCACGGATTTGTACTTGAACCCACGACTCCCAACTCGTAAGTTCGGGCTGACCACTAGGCCACCAAGCTACTGTCAACAAAATACATAATATCCCACGTCTATTAGCAGAGTATGTCCAAATCCCCGGACAACTGTCCACCGGTCAGTTTTAATGTCAAAGGGTTGTTAACACAAATCCTATTTTGACGCTTCATTTGGTCAGATTACGGTAATATTATTTGTGTGCCGTGGGAAATTGGATTGTTCGGTTTATACAATAATTTTACATGATCTGCAAGCACTTATACTGTACTCTTCGAGAGGGAGTGGGCTGTAATCTACCACGCGGGTCCAGTGCGGGTTGAAAGATTTCACATGTCTTCGAATTTTTGGTTCTAGGACATGCCGGTTTCCTTACGATATTTTACTTCATCGTTTTGAGAGCAGTGGTGATGAAATTATTTACACAAAATAAAGCGCCTGTCTGGGTTCGAACCTACGACCTGTAGGGTGCAAATGCAAACACACCCTAACATTAATTATAGAATGTCAGTGCAATTGTCAATGAGTGCCAACGGGCTCGAATCAGGAAATAAAAATGCAAGTTGTCCGACCCAAATCGCGTCTAATTGAACACTAAATTAAATATTGGTACAGAAAGCATCATCCGTGCCCTGCATGCTGCTGCTGCATGATTGTCATGCTTTCTAATGTAGGTCGCGCATGTAAGTGCAAAGATGCTAGCCTACTTATTGCACAACTCATTGCTTACTACATTATTTTAAAAACCATGTACGTGCACCGTACACGACCTACAACTCGGTAATTCGGGACTGTTACCGTCGGGCAACTGCTCAACACTGGCAGGGTGCCTGTATGACGTATTTTTTTTTTTTCTGTTACTCAATAAATTTAGAAATATTATGTAGTTACAACAACATAAAGGTCTTGGGTTCGATGCCCAGGTCAGGCAAAGTGTTATTGGGTTTTTACATCAGGATTTCCTCAGTAGCAGCCCGGAGTCTGGATTTGACACCGGTTAATAACAATAGGCGCGCCCCCTATTGCATGGGACTTAACATAACCGGCGAATTGTGGGTGTACTATTAGGTACACCTCTGCCTAACCCTTTGGGTATTACAAGCGTGTAGGTAGTCCACAAACTTTTATTATTAATAATACTATACTCATTCTAAAAATGGTTCAGGCGACAGATAAAACCATCGGCAGACTCACAAAATATTTTCATTACCATAAGTTATAATTTTATCCCCTCTTTCTCCATTACATTCGAGTGTTTATTTCATCGGTAAGAACGCGTCTCCTAAATAATTGTGAGATAACAGAAAACCGGTATCGCTAACAGTTACGCTAGCGATAAAAGCATAAGGTGGAAACTGTGGGGACGTTGGAATAGTGAGGATCAGCGGGGAAAAGGAATTTAAATCCTAACTGTGATATTATAAATGCGAAAGTAAGTTTGTTTGTTACCTTTTCACACCTAAACCACTTAACCGATCATCCAGAAATTTTGCATATACGTTGTCAGGTGTACAGAATCGGACATAGGGTACTTTTCATCCCGAAAAAAAGTACTGTTCCTGAGGAAAACAACAATAACGTTTTTATGATGGCGCCACGTGTTTTTCGAATCGTGATTGAATTATATTATTACAAGCAGAATTGATTGTCATATTCTAAATTAACGCGAGCGAAAACGCGGGCAAAACTAGTAAGAAAATAAAAATGTCAAAAAATCTTCAAAACTCCAAATCATGCTGGATTAAAAGTAATAGCTAGTCATTAATATGTAAATGCAATGCAAGAATCTAGCAACGTATATTGTAGGGAGTATAGGTAGCAATAATGCAAGAGATGTAAAATGGAATGCTCTCCGCGCATAGAATAGAGTTTAGCGGCCAGTCGTCTTCCCTGCGCCCTACCGATGCGCCGCGCCGTGGCAATAACTTGTTCTCTGTGTAACTAATGTAAGAACCCGTCCGTGTACTAACCACGTACTCATAAGGTCCCAACATAATATCACAGTCTATACATAACATAGTCATCCGACGAAGCCCGAGCTGCTTACGAAGTTCGACGAACTACGTACGCAGCTCGGGCTCTCGTCGGACGACTGTATGATGTAGACTGTGATAATATGGTGCAATTTTTCCCTCCGCATTAACAATAAACTCTTTTCTTCTTGTTCTCGCACACTATTGTTTATATTTCTTTTTCATTTGTCATTCCGCAGTTCTTCTGCTAGAAAAAAAATCTTAAGAAATAAGAAATACCTTTGTACTCAATACTTATAAATGTCATATCTGTAGCTATTTTACTGTGTGTACACAAATAATAAAATACATAAATAAATAAACTTTTTTTAAAATAAATTTTTAGCAAGTTGGTAGCGGGGCTGACGTATACCTAGGTAGAGGTGTCACTCGTAGATAGGTAGATAGATAGAATATACTCATTATTATGTACGCACGGCTACAGATCAAGTTTCCACTATAAGCTGATCTCGCATTGTGTAGGATTTCCTTACAACGAGAGGCCAGTGTAACTGGATGGTGTAGCCGTGTGTACCTGCACCATAGAAAATACAGATAAAAATGTAGAAATAGTATTTTTTTATAAATAAAGGACGTCTAATCGCAAAACCATAAAGACTCCTTCAAACAGGCGCGACACGCGATAAAATCTTTAACAGTAACCATCTACCTACCTATTTTAATTTTATAAATGGAAGTTTGGTAGCCTAATAGTTCAAAGTCCAAATCGTACAAATAAAAATATGAACTATACTTAATATAGCTAATAAATTATTCCCCTACGTTCTTTCTTTCTTTTAACAATAGAACAAAAAAGATAAAGGCACATCCACACTACACCAACCATCTTACTAAATGGAAACCTCCCGTCGAAACTAAGAAAATATTGGATAGAGATTAGGCCATATACTTTTATTGGGTTTTTCACTATATTTATTTAACGTTCCTTCCGATTGTGGCAGGGAGACGTGGAGGAACGTATCTACCACTTGAAAATAAATCTTTTTGTTTGTTAACACATTTTTTTCGTACAAAAAGTATTGGGGGAGTTTTTTTTTTTTTGTAAATAGAGAGGCTCGGTGATAACGTTAGGCTTAATTTATCGTGGAATTTGTGGAGGCTTGTATTTTTCCGAGTGCTTTGTCATATTATTTTGATGTTCTTTTAGTTTCTTTGTGTTGGTTCAGCGAGTTTGAGTTGAATTGCTTCCGTTTTGTTCAATGCTTCGGGACTATTTCGCGGATTATGTGTATTTGTGTATATCATCTAATTGGTATGTCTGCATTATTGATAAATATCTAAGTGTACATTAATGGTATACAATTATTATTATTTATACTACATATGTTAACGCAATTTTTTTATTTTTTTACTTTCATTTTTTTTTTTTTAATATCTGTAAATTTTATTTTATTGAGGAGCTCGTGGCTAAGTAATAACAGCCGTACGGATCGATCCACCAGGTTAAGCTACGCTTGCCGGGGTTGGTCCGTGGATGGATGACCATCTTTACATATCGCGACTCCTCCGTGCCTCGGAAAGCACGTTAAGCCGTTGGTCCCGGCTGACATTCGTGGTTCTTTGACAGTCTTAACGGGTCGTCAGAAGCCCAAAAGTCTGACAACCAGTTTTACCAAGGGGTATCGTATTATCCAGTTACTGGGTTGTGCAGGTCAGATAGGCAGTCGCTCCATGTAAAATACTGGTATTCAGCTGCATCCGGTTAGACTGAAAGCCGACCCCAACATAGTTGGAAAAAAGCTAAGTAGATTGATTGTGTATGTTATTATTATGTAGTTGGTATGTATGCCTTATTGATAACTGTCTAAGCGTACTTTAATGGTATTCAATTGTTAGACTAGATAGTTGGTAATTTTTGAAATATTCTACTTTGATATTTTTTTTAAATATCTGTAAAATGTATGTCCTGTCCTTTTTTATTATCTGTATATCTGTCCTGTCTGTGCATGTGTATTTGTATCTGTTATTCGTCTGTTTTTTTTATTATACTACTGCGATCATTTCTGAGAACGAAATTTTCAGTCTAGTTGAAATAAATTGTCTTCAATATTTTTGCGAAAGACGACGTAGATACAAAGTAAGTTATTGATGAATCTTCAAACTATATTTTGGAAAATCAACACGCAATACACAAAGCCAAACAAAAATTTGCTCAATTAACTTCCCCATAATTTTTAACACCAATCAACTCATTTCCCGAGCACATCGCCAAAATTCCCATTAAAAAAAATTTACAAACACACAACAATGGAATAATAACAATATCTTCACCGGAAGCCGTCCGGCCGCAGTGATCTTGCTGCGTCGTAAAAATTTACGATAACGTTGCACGCGCGTGTAATGTCACCGCGTCCCTCGAATGATGGCGCATCATGTTTATGATGTCCGAATATTTATTGGGAGACGCCCTTCAGTGAGATTTGTGATGTTGCGTTGTTGATTTTGATGAAATTGTGAATATAGCTCTCACGAATTCTCAAAAATATGTACGAGTAACTCAATTTCAAGCCGGTATTTAGTTGAAACTGAACCGAAGTGGTATCTACTGACTACGACTTTTACCGTAAATAACTATGGTTATATTTTTTTTGTTACTTGAAATTCTATAATGCATCCAAAAAGAAATATTGTGTGAATATTTCTTTTTGGACAAAAATAGTGTTGGAAAATCAAATGAAAAGAAAGGGAAAGCTTTGAGAAAAATATATATTAAAATAACCTAAAAGAGTTCTCTCTGCCTACCTAATTGAATCAGTGGCGTTATTGCGTATCACAATTGCAATGATAATGCAATTTGGCAATAGGGATGTTGCCTGGGTAAAAAAAACAAATTCTATACCGTAAGGTCGGGTTACTTTGACTCTAGGGCATAACTTTGGCCCAAATCGAGACAACTGTATAAACTGCCCGAAGTGTCACGACCACACAACCGAACGTCGTATGTCCTTCGGTAACTATTAGATGGTGATATAGACGCGTACTTGCGGAACCTTGTGTGGATTTAATGACAGTAAATATCTGTCTCGATTTGGGCCAAAGTTATGCCCTAGAGTCAAAGTAACCCGCACTTACTGTATGTAGTCCGTCAGTCAGATAATAAAAAAATATTAGACACGTATTTATTGCTTTATCATTATTAATAAAAAAATATTTAGATAAAACGCATTGAAGTTGGGAAGTGGGAGCTGGCTACGTCACAACTACATATAAAATCTAGCAAGGCAATCTAAGAAAATAAAACATGTGTTCAATATTTTTTAACAATCAATAAGACGGCCATTTTTTTTTTATCCTATTCAGCAATATTTATGGCGCCATTTACTTTGTCGAGTGACCAATATGTTACAATTATAAGTTTTATAACACACACATTGTTACATTATTATTGTTGTTATTATTATTGATTTATTGTTATTAATGTTATTGTTGTTGTTTATGGTTGTTGTTGTTGTTGATATTATTATTGTTTCTCGTTGTTTGTTGTTGTTGTTATTATTAATTATATATTATGAAGCAAGATCCATTCCTTCCAAATAAGTGTAGTGCAACAAGGATGCATCTGGTTATGTCGATAAAAATGTACAACAAACTACCCAAGGTACTCAGAAATGAGAAAACAATTGCTATTTTTACAAATAAATTAAAAAAAAAATATTACTAAATAAATTGTATGTCCCCAAAACGAAACTAGAACTATTTCTAGATAATGAGTTATGGCCCGACGGAATTACTTTTAGGCGTTTTGTAAATGAAACCTACAAGACGAAGACTGGCATAATTAAGCAAACATTGACACAATAAATAATGGATATTAGCAATTATCAGACGAGTAAATTTGTAAGTTTTAACTGCAAATCAGTGAAGCGATCTGTTGAGGCAGTTATTTTTCTGTGTCAGTCAGCTGACATAGTTGCCCTCCAGGAAACATGGCTGCTTCCTCATGATATACCCTTTCTTGGACAAATTCATAACGACTTCGAGTACACAGGAAAGTCAGCTGTTGACACCTCAGCAGGAATATTGAGAGGACGACCTTATGGTGGTGTTGCGATCCTGTGGCGTAAGCGAGCCTTTGAGTCAGTAACGGTAATCAGCTGTGTAAGTGCGCGTTTAACGGCGATTAAAGTTTCACTCAAGGACAGGTGCATAATAGTGTTCAGTATTTATATGCCGACTGACTCGAGTGAAAATCTGACAGAATTCACAGAGTGCCTAAGTGAAGTGAGTGCGATTGTCGAAACTGGTAACGTTGAAACAGTTTACATACTTGGCGATTTCAACGCACACCCCGGTGAGTCTTTTTGTTGCGAACTCTTGGCTTTCTGTAACGAACAAAAGTGGAGGTGTGCGGACATTGAAAAGTTAGGCTTAGACTCAAGTAGCTATACCTTTGTCAGTGACGCGCACGGTTGCAGGCGATGGCTTGATCATTGTGTCGTCACACAGTCTGCTTGGTTAACGGTGACTGAGATAGGTATTGTGCACGATGTGTTCTGGTCTGATCACTGTCCCATATATGTTGAGTGTAGGTTAGATAAGATTAAGCCAAAGTTAATTGACAATAAAACATCATGTAGTAGAGTAATTTGGGGCGAGAGGGATAGTGATCAAATAAACGTGTTCTATGACGTATGTAATAGTAAGTTAAAGCTGATTGATTACCCTCAGGAATTTGGTTTGTGCAGTAATGGTCATTGTAATAATACTGAACATAGGGCAATTCTTGACAAGATGTATGAAAGTATTGTTACTATTTTGTCAGAAGCCGCGGTACAGAGCCAAGTGGAAACTCGGACTCATGGACATGTTGGCCGTGTTGTTGGGTGGAACAAGCACGTGCGAGATGCTCACGCGAGGGCGAGGCTTAAATATCAGCTATGGGTATGGCACAATAAACCAACTTCTGGCGATATTTACAACGACATGTGCCAGACACGAAAGGTGTTTAAAAGCAGGCTAGTGTGGTGTCAGACTCATCAAGAACAAATTAAGCTTGATATTGTAGCGTCCCTCCGTAAAGCTAATAATTTTCAGAAGTTCTGGAAGGCTACTAAAAAGTTTGATGTTAGGCCTGGCTTTCCTGTGAGTGTCGGTGGTGCTGATCAGCCGGACAGCATCGCCAGCATGTTTATGGATCACTTTAAAGTGGAGTCACCGCTGGGCTCGTCGTTGCGAGTGCTCGATGACGGTTGCTGTCGTGATTCTGATCTGGTTCGTTTTTCGGCCAAGCAGGTATCAAGCACCATTAAGAAAATGACGAGAGGGAAGTCCCCGGGTCACGATGGTTTAAGCATTGAGCACTTGCAGCATGCCGGTCCTCACATAGCTAGAGTGCTCGCTATGTTTTACTCTTTATGTATGTGTCGTACCTTCCCTCTGATCTCATGCGTACTATTGTTGTGCCTATTATTAAAAATAAAACAGGTGACGTTGCTGATAAGTGTAACTATCGACCCATCTCCCTGGCTACTATTATTGCGAGAGTACTCGACAGTCAGCTGGACGCACGGTTGGATAGTTTGTTAAAATTACACGACGCACAGTTTGGGTTTCGTAATGATCTTGGCACTGAAAGTGCGATTCTCGGCCTCAAACATACGGTGCAATACTACACGAAACGTCGAACACCTGTGTATGCTTGCTTTCTAGATCTCTCCCGTGCCTTTGACCTTGTATCATATGAGGTTATGTGGAAAAAGCTGCGGGAGAGAAAAGTGCCAGCGGAGCTGTTGCGTATTTTCCAGTATTGGTATTACAATCAGACGAACAGGGTGAGATGGGCCGATGGGCTTTCTGTGTCGTACGGGCTAGAGTGCGGGGTTAGACAGGGAGGGATAACGTCACCAAAACTGTTTAACCTCTACATAAACGATCTGATCGTTGAGCTCAGCAGCAAGAAAATCGGATGTCGCATTGATGACGTTAGTGTCAACAACATCAGCTACGCTGACGATATGGTGCTGCTGAGCCCTACGGTTAGAGCGCTTAGAGAGCTGCTTAGGTGTTGTGAGGGCTATGCTCGAGAGCATGGCTTAGTTTATAATGTTAAAAAAAGTGAATTCTTGGTCTTTAAGGCTGCCGGTGCTAAATGTCCTGAGTATGTGCCCCCGATTCAATTAAATGGGAATGATATAACGCGAGTATACCAGTTCAAGTACTTGGGGCATTATGTAACCGACGACCTTAATGACCAAGTGGATATTGAGAGGGAACGTAGGGCGCTGGCAGTCCGATGTAACATGTTGGCTCGCAGGTTTGCACGCTGTAGCAAAGCAGTCAAAATAACGCTTTTTAAAGCTTATTGCCAAGTGTTTTACACGTGCAGCCTGTGGACCAACTTTACTCAGCGGGCTATCAGCGCCCTACGGGTCCAGTATAATAACGGGTTTAGGATGCTGATGGGGCTGCCCCCTTTCTGCAGTGCATCTGGTATGTTTGCACAAGCACGTGTCGATGGCTTCCACGCCATCGTCAGACAGAAATCTGCCTCTTTGCTCTGCAGAGTGCGGGACAGCTCCAACTCCATCCTGAAGACCATAGCGGGGAGGTACGATTCTCCTTTGTTAGGTGATGTTGTTCGAAGATGCATTTCGAATAGCACCCTTGTCGCTAAATAGATTATAAGTTTACTAACATAGGTATAAGTTATCTTTTTGTTTATTTTTGCTTACTAACCCATATATGGATGATGCTTATCCGAAATAAAGATTATTTTATTTTATTTTATTTTATTTTTTATAAATGTTATTATAGTATAAATGAATATTTAATTGACAAATCCATAGAACTGACATATTAATATATTAAAATGAATAATATTTTTTTAGATTAAATTAATAATATGTTACCATACCTTTTACATAGAATAAGTTAGTTTTGCATGTATAATAAGTTCTCTTCCTTCAAACTTTTCTTTTGCTGTGCCCGACAGGGTCCACGATTGTTACAACAAATGTCTACTTACTACCTAAGAATATACATTGTCGAATGCAATAAATGATTGAGTATTGAGTATCTATTATATTTGGCAATCTGCGAACCGTAATTCCCATTTTCCCACCAAAAATCAATATTCTCTAATGTCTATATCCAAACGCTGTAGTGACGTTGTAAACGTACACTTACTCTTTATTACCAATAAATATCATACGCGTCTCCCGCGTAAATTAATTCGAGCGCGTGTTCACATTCGCACGGAATTTTATGTCTGTATCATTCACGACAGTGTGAATGCACCATTATGATATTTGAATGTGTGAATGTGAAGTAGTGTCTACTTATTGGCTGTAGTATTAACGTCGTAATAGACTCAAATGGTCGCAAGTGCTACTGCTGAGCATGAAGTCCTGGGTTCGATTCCCAGATCGAGCTCGTCCCCTATATGGGATTACACATAACTGGCGAAAAGTGGGTGTACTATTAGGTACCTACACTTCTGCCGTTATGTTATGTGTTACTACACTAAAGTAAACAAAAATCATCATTTAAATTATTGTATATCAAAGTAATTTAGGAACACCTAACTAAAGATATTAATACCTAAGCACGGACTAGAAAAATAAGAAGGACTCCGCGCCACGCGTATCGAAAGTGAAGCACCGTACCGATCTATTTGTGCGTGATTTGACAAAGGTGCCATCGTATCACGTAATGGCGGCCAGTCGGCATACTATGATGTAAATGTGTGCGTGAGGCGTATTTGTACAAACGATCCCGGCATACTTACTGTGCTTCACTTTCGATATGCGTGGCGCGGAGTCCTTCTTTTTTTTCTAGTCCGTGTACCTAAGTTTCTCCACACTGATGCTCATCATCATCATCATCATTCGCAGCCCTGTTCCACCCACTGCTGAGTACATGCCTCCTCCCTTTTGCGCCATGCTTCCCTGGTCTATGCGAGCCTCATCCAGGTCTTGGCTGGTCAGGCTGGAATGACAGCTTACTTCACGCTCACTTCACTTAACCGTATTCACAATGATGAGAAATTGAAACAAACCTTTTTTACAGTCCGTTCAACCGACTTTGACTTCTACTACGTTGGCGACGTGACAAATGGCAGCTGCAGTAAACAGTTGGTATTGTAACCACTTTTTTGCCTTTAATGCCAACCTTAAGCCTACGCAATAAAAGTCAAAATCGGTTGAACGGACTGTAAAAAGGTTTGTTTAAAATCTCATCTTATTGTGAATACGGTATAAGTATTCACGGTGAGATTTTGGCAAAATAGATCATCAGTATTTTAAATCTTGTTAGCCCAAAACTTCGCCACAACGCTGCACTTACCAATCCATATGTTAGGTATAAATAAATCAAATCACTATGACAAAAATTTAATCAAAGCCACTGAAGGGATATCAAACTAGGTCACCGTTTACTAATGAGAATTGCGATCATGCGTGCAATGTACGCATTGTACCTACCTATTGTGAAAGCCAACAATGACTATAATGTTGGCTTATCTTTATATCTTCAATTACTTGCCATTTTATATTTGTTGTTGTACGGGCTATTAAAAAAAGGGAACTAACAAACCTTTAAACAGATTCGCCATGAATCACAATAAACACCTTTACATTTGTAAGTCGACGTTCGCATGGTAAAAATATCGTGGCGATTTTATTTCGCGCACTGGATTTTCAACGCTCTGCTGTCTATTTTCGACGCGCTAGAATGCACTCTGTTGTTGTTAAGTTGGATTCTCAACGCTCAGCTCAACAACGAGAGTTGAAAATCCAGTGCGCGATAAAATCCTGCCGCGATATTTTTACGTCCGTGTGAACGTCGGCTAATGATCGGTTTATTTATTTGTTTATATAGACTTCTCGCACACAATAAGGACAAAGGCGTAGCTTAATGCCTTAGGCATTCTCTACCAGTCAATCAACAGTCAGTTATTCAAATTAGGCTGAGAATTTGCACTTTTTGTACGTCAAAATTACATAAGACAGTCCCCCAAAACGCCCGCCTAACTGGGAAGAAGAAGTAGCGCAACAAACTCCCCAGCATCAGGTTAACCCAAAAAACCTCCCACAAGCAGTTTATACCAGCCCCTCAAAACTATTCCTACCTACTATAAAAGGAACAATCTTCCGATTAAAACTATGAATAACCCATCAAAGACCAATCTAATCCAATTTGCAGCCCCGTGTCGCAAATTGTAACCCCATGAAAGGCCATCTAATGGGTTGAGCCGTACAGTGGCCAAATGATGACGTAATTAGATTACCTAGCTACGTCATAGTTCCACAGTGAAATGTTTAGGGTTATGGAAAGTGTTATGAGGTTGTGGTCGTCTGGTTAGAAAGGTTTTGTAGTGATCTGGTTCTGGTAAGAAAATTCCTATCGCTGAAATGTGAGAATTGCCGAGCTAAATAAAAATCGCTAAGCAACCAACTAGACCCCGTACCCATTTTTTGTTTGATCCAACAATATTTTTTGCACGAGACACGAGTAAACGAGGCACAATAGAAGTTTTATTGTTATGACGGCTATACCCGTGTACCACGCCGGAACGTTTTAAAACTCACATAATTATAAACTAATCTAAATACCTACCTAAATATAGAGAGTAGGTAATCAACCGCTTAAAAACTTAAAACTATCTTACAAAATAACATCAGTCTATGAGGCGATGTATATTTTGACGTAGGTAAAACTATTCTACACCACCTAATAAGAAAATTATCAAAAACAAAACGATTAACATAAAAACCGTGCCATATGTGTCCAGTTAAAGATAAATTATGTGTTAGACACGTAACGCAACCCGGCTCGATTTGTCACGTTATCTACTAATTACTGTAACACTTGTTAGTTTTTTATAAAAATGCTAAATGATAAAGAAAAATTTACTTAGACAAAACTAGAAATTAAAATTAAGAACATCGGTGTCAAATATACTTAAAGAAAATACAATAAAATAAAATAAAAAAAAAATATTTTAGTCAATAAAGTAATAAATAACAAATGCTTTACTAATTATATTCTTTATTTTCCGAAAAAAAATTAAGTACCTACCTTTCTCTCATCACCCAATTATTATCTCGGTCAAAACACAAATTCAAATATAATTCAATAAAAATAAAATTAATAGACAACATTTCTTTTTCCTTACATTTGAGGGCGACAAATTGCTATAATTATTGCCCCACGATTGATGCAAGATAATCATTTTCACGCAATTTTTAGGGTCGCTATCAACCTAATCAGGAATGGTGTTTCACAGTGTCACTTTGACAAATACCCAATTAATTTTATTATTTGTATCTGTTTTATTTCATCTTTTTGGTTTTTTCTTTTTTTGTTGTTGAATTTTGTAATTATGGAAGATTTCCTTTTTGAATTCCTTTTTGTTTTCTTTTATATCATGATTTTTTTTTCATTTAATTGAAAGCTGTCGATGAAAAGAAAAATAGCATCACATTTTAGTTTCTGGAACGCGTCGGACTGCATTTAAATAGTTGCTTTCTAAATATTAATATACTTAACCAAGCTTTGTAATTTTATTAAATGCTTATACGATGCTTGAACCTTATGTGTTTTAGCATGCAACCTCAGTGGGCGATTAAATATAATATAATGAAACAAACTTTGATAGAAGATTTTGATTTATGTGATAGATGTCAGGCGGCCTCTCGGCCCGATAGAATTGTTATACAGATATGTAAGGTTCGACCCCTCACAGTATCGCTATTATTGTATTATGACATACTTTTCTTAATTTTAAGAGTAAATAACTCACATAACTTGTCTTGTTAATGTCTGTATAATATATCGGAACTAACGTCGCACAATAATTAATGATTTACGCTTAGATTATAATTTAAATTGTTTGACATTATACTTACACTGTTTGACATTATATGTACTTAATTAAAACTGTTTAGCAATGGCCATAAATTTCACTTCGAATGTTAATTAATAATTCGCAATTCTTTGTATTTATATTGCATGTGTATATATTCAACACAAAGTAAATTGTTTTATGAATAAATAAAATGAAATGACTTAAAATTACACCTGTATGCCCCGAAGGCTTAGGCTGAGGTGTACATAAAAAATATATTCTATTTTTATTTACCACACAAAAACAACAATAATTATAGATACCATAAATGGTACAACACTACATTCTCCTCTTCTAGGAACACGGCACACAGTCCGGTAGCCCAATAAAACAAAATAAATAGGAGTTACGATCTCAGCGCCATCTGGCGCACGGTGTTACAACCTAATGAAACAGCGGTGTCTGCAAATATTTGTACAAGGAGATTAATTACTCTAGGTTAGCGAGGAAAATAAAACTGAGAAAGCATATTTTTTTGTAAATTGGTTAAAAACAAAACACTTTTACACGTCAATATTATTAACTTATGTTTTAAAACTGGATAAATTCGGTGTTCCTATCTGACTACTCTGAGAAGAAAGACCGATAAAACTCAGTATTAGGTAGTAGTACACAGTAACAGTGCCATTGTTGAACTCATCAAAATATTAATAAACAAAGCTGTCGTCGCATAATCAAATTATTTCATGAGCCATCTTCATTCGTCCATACAAAACAACTATAAAACCCTTTCTTGGCAATAACATCTCCCTGAAGGCACTAAAAACAAAAGAACTTGGCTCGCTTTTACGACGTCTTGTTTAATGTCAGCAGCATCTAATTGGTACGGGATTATTATTTCTGTAAAGGGTTATTAATTAATTTCTTACATTGTATTTTGTAATAATATGCTGGGTTAAATAAATTATATTTAAAAAGCTATTTAAGTTTACGAAATGTTAGTTAATTTGTTTTCGGTATTGTTTTTTCTTGCAATTTGTGATTCTTAATACAAAAAAAAAAATCTAGGTTTTTGTGGTCAGTTGTGAAAGTTTATTTTTCGGCAATGAAGCGGTAAGTATCTGGCACTTTTTGTTGTTGTATTTTCTCATATACGAGTATAAAGGTACACGTCATAACACACAACTTAAACAAGTATGTATATTTGACAAAACCAGCGATCAATGGCAACAATTATTTCCACTAGCAACATTGTCAATTATAAAACTTTCGCACGAGGCCCGATTTTCCACAGGCGTCAATTGTCACTCAGATTTGACGCAATATCAAAGTACTGCACTACAGTACCTACCGTGACGAATCTTGACGCGATTTTAAAACTGTCACTTTAAATTAACCCTTTGCGAACTTGGCGGTTTTTTTGCAATCGTGGGAAAGATTTCTCTTCATTAGTCGTTGCTTTAGAGAGTTGTATTATAATTCAGATTATAACATTATTTCCTCTAACATATCAAATAATTGTTTAACTAAAATCTACAATAGTCCGTTTTTTTATTATTAACTCCTTTAAAAAAAATTTCTTCAGGCAGAAATAGCTAGCGATGAAGAAGAAGAATAAGTTATGTCTATTTGCAATTTTAAAATTAATTTTATTTAAAGCTGTTCTTATAAAAGATTGTATACTTAGATTCTGATTGTAGTGTTAATTTTATTTAAATCCATAGATTTAAAATAATTTATTTTACAACCGCAGATGTCCAACTTTTATATCACAACCCGTTAAATGGAGACATTATTTTAACGATACATATTTAATTTTACGATCGATACATCAAAAAGATGCTAAAAGTCATTCTTTTCACTGACGATCAATCGTTTACAGCACTATTAGCATGATTATGCAAATATCCTTCGTATTAACAAATCAACCGTTACAAATTAATGTTTATCATAATTTACATATTTTTCAATAAAATCGCGTGTCATGCTTTTATTATTTATGCAAAAAATGCGTCAACACTACTGCGTCATTAAATTTTTACAAAAAAACGAGTTTACGACATCGATCAATCAATCGGTTTAAAAGTTAAAATATTATGCTAATTACGCACATCACTATCGCATCCGTTAATTATTCATTAGGGTTGTCGCGATATAAATTGTGATTTTATGACGTCACTGAGGGTTGTCACATTTGCAGTTATATCTTCCGCATGATTTGTTCATTGAATTTTTCAAGCAATATTTTTAATGGTATGTCAATTTAATGTTATTTCTTTTGTGTGACGTATCGACAATATGTCGATAGGGTGGAAAATCAAATGTTGTACCAACGAACCCTTTTAAAATTTTAAAAGTTACAAATTGAATCGGTACAATGGATCGCCACCCTTTCTTATTGTTCGTAACATACATTCCTAAATCTATGTACTGTGCGTAATTTTGAAATTTATTTGACACCCAATATTGGGTGATGTTCCTTTTAGTGTTTCGTGCATGTGGTGAAATAAATACCCGCGTTTAGTGTTTGTTTTTATATGAATTGTGTTCCTACGGTTCCAACAATATTAAAGCAAAATTATAAGATTTTTTTAGAAAAACGAAAAATGAAACCAATGTTTTTAAATCAAGTCTGGGAAAAAATAATTAGTAATTGAGAAACTAAATCAATGTGCTATTACTTAAATTTAAATACACTTCTTCTATCGTAGTTTATTGGTACCTTTATGTTCCAAATCTGTCACACTATGCGCTGTAGGGTTAAAAAAAACTAAACACTTAAAGGAATCCAAAAGGCATTTTCTGCCTATTGTAGAAAACATTTCAAAATTACAGTAATTTTGAACAAGATTCTTGAATGTTATCTTTTCACACTTATCAGTTATCATTATCACACATGATATATAGATTTGTAATCAATCAATCTGCTTAGCCTTTTCCCAACTATGTTGGGATCGGCTTCCAGTCTAACCGGATGCAGCTGAATACCATTATTTTACATGGAGCGACTGCCTATCTGACCTCCACAACCCATTAACTGGGTAATACGATACCCCTTGGTAAGACTGATTGTCAGACTTTCAGTCTTCTGACGACCCGTAACGACTGTCAAAGATCCATGAATGACAGCCAGGACCAACGGCTTAACGCGCTTTCTGAGGCACGGAGGAGTCTCGGTATGTAAAGATGGTCACCCATCCACGGTCCGACCCCGGCAAGCGTAGCTTAACCTGATGGATCGACCCGTGCGGCTGTTATTACTTAGCCACGAGCTCCTCCGTGCCTATATATAGATTTGTAATCACGTTCTCGAAAACGGCTCTAACAATTTCTATATAATTTTTCTTTTTCTTTTTTTTGAATATGTACGTTTTTCTTCTCTTTATTTGATTTTTTTTTTCATTATTGGCATCTTGTTTTAATATTAATTCACTTAATTGTACTTTTGTGTGTTGTGCTAAATCTTTTGTGTGCACCAAATAAATGTTTTATCTATCTATCTATCATATCTGGGAAAATTAATTTTCTCTATTTTCACCCAAGCAAAGGTTGGTCGCCCAGATACTTATAATATAATAATATTATGACGTTACCAAGTAAATAAAATACAAAATAAACAGGGTGTTTGGTTAAACGAGAGATATACTTTGAGAGATTGAATGAACTCATGAACAAGAATAACTTTTCTCTTATTGGAAGAAAAAATCAGCTGCACTTTATAAGCAACTGTTATTTATTTTTTCATAATTCAAAGTTGGCCCCATAGTAAAAGAAGTCAAATTTCGTGAGTAAAAGTATGTCCCTCGTTTCACCTAACACACTGTCATACAATAACGAAGCAGCTCGTGACTACGTAATAACAGTCGTACGGGTCGATCCGTCAGGTTAAGCTACGCTTGCCGGGATTTTCCGTGGATGGGTGACTATCTTTATATATCGAGACTCCTCCGTGCCTCGGAAAGCACGTTAAGCCGTTGGTACCTGCTGTCATTCGTAGAGCTTTGAGAGTCGTTACGGGTCGTCAGAAGCCCGAAAGTCTGACAACCAGTCTTACCAAGGGGTATCGTATTACCCAGGAACTATATTGTGGAGGTCAGATAGGCAGTCGCTCCATGTAAAATATTGGTATTCAGCTGCATCCGGTTAGACTGGAAGCCGACCCCAACATAGTTGGGAAAAGGCTAGGCAGATTGACTGTATACAATAATGCAAAATAAAACGAAAACCGGCCGCAGTGACGGCTGTCATAAAAATGATGGCAGCGGGGTTTGACTTTACGATGTCAAAAAACGTTCTCTACGAAAACACACCAACATACTTTCTTAATAAAAAGTAAGTTCAAAAACTAAAACCCGACTACTGAAAAATCACGCTCACCGCGGTCGGTCTGTAACCCATTAAATTTACCTCCACTTTTACTTATTTTTAAAAATAGAAACATATTTATTTACTTAAAGAATATGATATATATACATATTTGTAATGTGCTCGTTAAGACTTTCTTTTGACACCAAACATGTCATTCCTATCTCAATAAAAATTTTTTCGTGGTCAGAAATTCACGTGTAAAACCCACCATATTAAATTTAGGGAGAATTTATATAGCCTATGCCACCCGGACCATTATTACAAATCTATTGATACCTCATTCATTATAACCAGTTCAGGAATTCAGGCGCTACGGTGAAACACACGTAAATACATATTTATATACATACATACATAGACTGCTAAAACATAACCCTTCCTTTTGGCTTTGATGTAGTGGTTAAAAATAACGTTTTACTGCCGTCATACTCCGGTAAATTACGGACACTATATGGCCGTCAACGGCTCTTCTAGGAAACCGAAGCTTTACCCAAAATTGATAACTACCACACAAAAGCAATTTCCTATGAAAATATCCACCACTTCACTCGTTCCCAGTTCATGTCAGATACAAACAAGGTAGATGAAACATCAATAAATACAGAAAGAGTAATCTTATTGGGAAAATTAATAAAACGAAATGTTTCTCTTGAAGACACGTGTGTTTGTAAAGACAAAGTAAGCGATATTTATACAGGGTTACTTGTAATTCGACGTATTCCTTGCAAGACATCATACCTAATATAGGGTTAAAATGCAACAAATTATAAGACACCAAATTTTCTACCGAAATTCAAATTTTTTGAGTTAGTTAGATTTTTTGTTTTTTTTTTTTATGAAAAATACAATTCAAAAATGATTTACGGCGCGACTTTACTGGAATTTAAGTTATTATCATAGCTGATACCGTAGAAGGTCTTTGTTAAAAATTAAAAGTTCAAAAATGCCTAAAACTTTGGCAAAGATCATAATTAAACATTTTATTTTTCAGGTTAAGCTACGCTTGCCAGGATTGGTCGGTGGATGGGTGACCTACTTTACACAATGAGACTCCTCCGTGCCTCGGAACGCACGTTAAGCCGTTGGTCCCAGCTGTCATTCGTGGATCTTTGACAGTCGTTACGGGTCATCAGAAGCCCGAATATCTAACAACCAGTCTTACCACGGAGTATCGTATTACCCAATAATTGGGTTGTGGAGGTCAGTTGAGCAGTCGCTCCATGTAAAATACTGGTATTCAGCTGCATCCGGTTGTATTGGAAGCCGACCCCAACATAGTTGGGAAAAGGGCAGATGATGACTTTATTGGAATAATTGTCAATATCCAATAAGACACCAGCATGAACACATTGAACACTTAAAAATAACTTTCCAACATCTCACTCTAAAGAGCAACTTAACCTGAATTTTAAACCCTCCGCCATACTTGAAAAAAATTATGCAAATCCTCTATCTAACGACAAGGACTTTGGTGCACATACTACCCGCATACTTTGAACCACTTGTGGTCCTAAGGGAATTTGAAGACACAAAAGCTTAATGCATTATATCTTATGCTATGCAAATTGTATTTATTGAAGAGCACTTGAATTTTTCTATTTATATTGGACGCAAAAGGGAAATCAAGTGGTTCTGATGTGGAAGAATTAATGTTTATGATTTCTCTTCCCGCATTGCTGGATCCTTTGAGGATTATTCAAGATTGGTTGCTCTATGGGGTTTGGAATGCGGGAATGTAAGATGTAGCATGTTTCTTTTCTACCTCTTTCATCAGTAATTGTTTGCTAATGATAACAGCCGCAAGCTACGCTTGCCGCGGTTATTTCGTGGATGGGTAAGCATCCATTACCATATCGAGACTCTTCCGTGCCTGCACGTTAAGCCGTTGGTCCCGACTGTCAGTCGTAGATCTTTGATAGTCGTTTGCGAGTGGTCAGAAGTCTAGAAATCTAACAACCCAGTCCTACCCAGTACCTGGGTTGTGGAGGTCAGATTTTGATAGGCCTTCTCCATGTAAAATACTGATATTCATCAGTTGCGTCCGGTTAAACTGGAAGCTGACCCTAACATAGTTGGAAAAAGGCTAGGCAGATTGATTGTGTCGATTTATTTACTACTTTAATTTTAGCTAATAATAATGGTAAATTAGGTATTGAAAATTCATGTTAGTAAAACAGAAATTTTTTGCTGTTTATATTTCATTTTCGTTTCCATATTTTGATTATTTAGTTTTTGTTCCGAAAACTGCCAACCCTACATTTTCGATAATGGTATCGTTATTTCCAAATATCTAGTTTTTCTTCTACCGAATCACTTTTCCCAAAACTTTTGTCATAATAATATCTCTAAGAATACCCTATATTCATATCTGGTGTATGAAATGTACTAGATTATAATTAGATTTAAATAAAATACCGTGCTGAAAGAGACATACTTCGATTTCTTTAAAAATATAATTAAAAATGCAAAAAAAAATGAAAATAAAAGTAAATTGTATAAAAAATGTAAAAAAAATATAAAATAGAAAAAAAAAACAGCCAATACCAAAATATTTAATGTAGGTAAGAGACGTTTTCTTTAGATATATCGAGTTTTTAAATATACCTATCGATTGAGCAAGAAATTTTGAGTCAAACGGTATACATAATATGGCTCATTTTTGACAAAATGTCCATTAAGTTATTTCATAATTCCACTAGTGATATCTTAAGGTACTCCCTTTCTTCTCCTAAACTTGTTTGTCCGAAAATTCAAATCTATAACACGTTTGCTCTAAACATCAGTAACCTAATGTTCAAGAATTCGGAATTTTGGTTTACATAACTGTCTCAACTTCTAAAACTGTCATAATATCGAGTACTATAATAATTAAATCTCCTAATTTTGCATGAAATGAAGTCATATGTCCTAAGTATTGTATTATATAATGTGTATTATTCCGAATATTTATATATTATATACTAAAATTGTTAGTAAAAATTAGGTTTTAGTGACAGAAACGAATCGCTATAAATCCGACTCCGCGCAGTCTTGTCTGCCCTACCCAGAGTGTAAGTTAAAATCGCGTAGGCGCGTAGGGCGACGCGTGGGACCGCCGGAGACCCGCAGCGCCGGAGCCGTGACAGAAACAGTGCCTGCTGCATGCAGCAGGCACTGTTTCTGTCACAAATAACGATAACATGTTGCATGCTCGCTTGCATGCTGCATTTTTGCTTGCATGCTTGCTTGCATGCTGCTTGCTTGCATGCTTGCTTGCATGCTGCTTGCTTGCATGCTGCTTGCTTGCATGCTGCTTGTTTGCATGCTGCTTGCTTGCATGCTTGCTTGCATGCTGCTTGCTTGCATGCTGCTTGCTTGCATGCTGCTTGCTTGCATGCTGCTTGCTTGCATGCTTGCTTGCATGCTGCTTGCTTGCATGCTTGCTTGCATGCTGCTTGCTTGCATGCTGCTTGCTTGCATGCTTGCTTGCATGCTCCTTGCTTGCCTGCTTGCTTGCGTGCTGCATGCTTGCTGCCGGAGCCGTGACAAAAACCATATTGCTTTTGCATCTTTACTATTTATGTATCGTATCAGTTGGATTTGGTAAAATAATAAACAATTGTAATACAGTTAGGTTAAATAAACATTATTTAATTTGAATTTAGAGGGATCCTGCCGTTTTGCCGAAAAGATTTTGACAAAATTTCACTACCCAAACAAATTTTGGCAACCTTTTTTTGTACCAATGCAATATTTGGAATGATTTTAGTACGCACATTTTCATTTGGTCAAATTTTTACTTGGCAGAATATTACCAAGGATGTTTAAACAATAAAAGTTTGGTCAAAGATTTGTTAAGGCAAAAAATATATAGGTTAGGTTAGGTTAAAACTGTGACCTCCTACGCACGAGCCGAGCGAGCGAAGCGAGCAGTGCTGCGGCAGCTGCCGGCGAGTGCCAGAAACGACTAGATCATATAGAAAAAAAAATATGGAAAAAAGAGATTATTTTTAGCAGGCTATCAAAACCGAACTGGTTAGACGAGGTTAATTATTTAAAAAAAAATGGTTAGGTTAGGTTAAAACTGTGACCTTCTACGCACGAGCCGAGCGAGTGCCAGAAACGACTAGATTATATAGAAAAAAAAATATGAAAAAAAAAAACCTAAAAAAAGAACCAAATTTGTCATTGACTAAGCATTTGACTGAATAGAAATCGTTAATTGAAAACTGACGATACTAAATATTTGGCTTATTTTATTTTGCGTAAAATGATATATAAAATAAACTGAAATATTTGACTATATAAAAAATGGTAAAAGTACTAGTTGGTAAACAAGTTATTGTTTAAACGTTCACTTGCCAAACATTAGGTTTGCGTTACTATTATTTGTGGGGTTTTTTTTTCTAAGTAATGATTTGGCAAATTAAATTATGCGAAAAATTATTTGGGATGTGATAATTTGTCAATTTCTTTTCGATGAAACAAGGGTAATCCGAACTTTTATTGAAAATGATTTTATGTCTTTTGTATATTATTGATTGTAATATTTATGACAAACACATTTAGGGCATATTGTACGAGTATTTAGGGATTTAAATTTTATGGCATGTGATATTATGTGAGATTAAGTTCGGGCAAGTTATCATTCGGACAAATGATGATTAGGACAAAAAAAGTTATGACACTTTAGATTATGTATAAAAAAGTTAGGAGACACAAGAGAACCATAATATGGTTAGAAAACCATAATATGGTTCTCTATTGTGTACTTTATGTCTCTATTGTGTCTCCTAACTATGTGTCTTATAACATATTATGTTAATCGATTAGAGAATACAATGTGCTCTTCGTTTTAGGCTATGTTCACCAACTTTTAAAATGGCTGTTTAGATATTAATCAGTTCTTTCCTTAGGAAGTTTCATATACTTAAACCAACTGTTTAAATATTTAACCGGCGGTTTGAATGTTGGTGAACACAGCCCTGCCTTTACCGTTCACTTCCTAAATCACACAGGCACTTGTGACCACTTTACAAGCACTATGGGCGGATACTTGACATTTGCATACAATTTCAATGGGACACCATGAATCAAAGGGAAGACGTATGGGGACATACGTCTTAGCATGTTGAATTGAATGTTGTTCAATTTAGATAGAGTTTGTGGTCAAGATAGTTCAGGAGGACAGTTGGAACATTGTTCGGTGTTAAAAAGAGTGAGCTGACTTAGAATTTACAATTTTTATTTAATAAACATTAAAAAATATCATAACATAATAACACGCCTATCATCATCTTCCTGCCCTTGTCTCATATTACTTGGGGTCGGCGCAACACGTTTTCTTTTTCCATTCTCCCCTGTCAACCGTCACGCTATCATTCACTCCCTTCTCTTTCATATCATTGCTCACACAATCCATCCACCTTTTTTTGGGCCTTCCTCTGCCTCTCCATCCATCAACATGTATATTCATCACTCTTTTAGTCACATGCGTTTCATCTAACACGCCTATATTCAGAGAAAAACCTCAGAAACCGGGCATAAGAGATTATGATTCAGTGAAAAACCTCAGAAACCGGGCATAAGAGATTATGATTCAGTGAAAAACCTCAGAAACCGGGCAAAAGTGATTATGAGTCAGATAAACCTCAGAAACCGGGCATACGGGATTATGATTCAGAGACAAACCTCAGGAACCGGGCACAAGAGATTATGATTCAGAGAAAAACCTCAGAAACCGGGCATAAGAGATTATAATTCAGAGGAAAAACCTCTGAAACCGCCCATAAGAGATTATGATTCAGAGAAAAACCTCAGAAACCGGGCATAAGAGATTATGATTCAGAAAAAAACCTTAGAAACCGGGCATACGGGATTATGATTCAGAGAAAAACCTCAGGAACCTTGCACAAGAGATTATGATTCAGAGAAAAACCTCAGAAACCGGGCATAAGAGATTATAATTCAGAGGAAAAACCTCTGAAACCGCCCATAAGAGATTATGATTCAGAGAAAAACCTCAGAAACCGGGCATAAGAGATAATGATTCAGAGAAAAACCTCTGAAACCGGGCACATGAGATTATGAGGAGAAGATACACAGCAGCAATATGTTTCCTGACAATAGCACCAAACTGTTACCTGTCTGCTAAACGTGGCAATAATGATGATGATTGAAAAGTAACCAGACGAAGATACAGGAGAAAGAAATAGTAATATGCTATTGATTAAGAACAATATTAATACTGCTAAAAACACAATGTCGAGTGACGAAGAATTTATTATTATAAATCCAAAGCGCTCCCATTCAACAAGTACTTACAAGCAAACAATGGACAACAATAGTTTCCGAACTGTCACTTCTATAACATTGACAAACAGTCCCGCCCCACTTGTGCATACATTACTGATTCACAAAGGCAAACGCAGGAATAGGTCGAAACCTTTCATATATCGGACCAAAGACTAACTTTAATAAGTATGGATAGAATGTTACTTTCTTAGTCCCGTATTACAGAACGTCACTCAATACTCAAGCATTACTTAAAACAAGTTTCAACCAATCAAATGGCTTGAACCTAGTTTTAAGTAATGCTTGAGTATTGAGTGACGTTCTGTAATACGGACATTAGTAACTGAGATGTTTAAAATCTGTTCGCGACACGTGACTACGCAGCGTTTAGTTTTGACGCGCGGACTAAAGACAAAACGTCCCAATTAGGACGTTTTCGAGTCCTCACGACGACGCGCGCGCTAGAAACATGTTTACCTCTTTTTTAACCGACTGCAAGAAAGGAGGTTCTGTGTCCGCGATTTTCTCAAAAACTAATGAACCTATTTTTATATTTTTTTCACTAAAGTCATCTACATACTTTCAGGAAGGTTGTATTATACACTTCTGGACACATCTATTGGCCCACCTTAGAGTTTAGGTTTCGATGGCCTCTACCGAAATATGATTGCTAGATTGAACAAAAACTGTTGATGCAGTTTTAAACCTGATACATTTTACCATCTTTTTCGATCGTATTGTTTTAAATTTGAATTCAGAATACCATACGACATGGAGCTACGCCTAACAAGTCGGATATGCGCCTTGTTAAAGGCAATTGATTTTTGAATAAAAAACATGTTTTATCAAATAAAGGTTTAATTTAATAACGCGTGTTGCCTCCATGGGCATCTACCACAGCTCTCATACGATTAGGCATAGAGTTTATCAACCGCTCTATGAAATTTTGAGGGATCATCTCCCATTCCTCTTCTATGGCAGTTTTCAACTCCTGCATCGTCTGGGCAACTGGCTGACGAGCCCTAACACGTCTTTTTAGCTCGTCCCACATGTGCTCAATGGGGTTCATGTCTGGGCTTCTGGCTGGCCAGTCCATAACTGTGATGTTCACATCCCGAAGATATTCCCTGACGATGCCGGCCGCATGGGCTCTTGCATTATCATGCATAAAAAGGAAATTTGGGCCCACATAGTCCGCGTATGGTATCACGTGAGGTTCTAAGCACTCACGAATGTACCTTTCAGCATTTAATGTTGGCAGCCGTGGTCCTGTAACAACCTCAAGTTGAGTTTTTCCGCTCGCGGATATACCGCCCCAGACAGTCCATGCGCCACCGCCATAAGCAACCCTCTCTTCAAAGCAGCATTGTGCGAAACGCTCTCCCTTACGTCGGTAGACCTTCTTCCTTCCATCATTGCCATGTAACACAATTTTAGACTCATCAGAAAAGAGTACACGGCTCCAATCTTGCTGTGTCCAATTTAAATGACTGCGTGCGAAATGAAGGCGCGCTGTTCGGTGGGCTCGCGTTAGTTTGGGGCCATTAGCTGGCTTGTGTGGTACCATATCGCGTTCTTTTAACCTTCTCCGAACAGTTCGAGCGCTCACAGATACTCCGTGGAAGTCGCGAAGTTGGTTTTGTATCTCAATGGAGGTAAGGTGACGATTTCTCAAGCTGGTCGTCACGATGAATCGATGCTGCCTTTCAGTTGTGACCCGAGATCGTGGCCTTCCTTGGCGACGAACAAAGCCGCCAGTCTCTAGGTACCTCCGATAAACATTTCGGACCGCAGATCGACTTAAATTAAGTTGAGCACTCACGTTTCTTTGGCTGTGTCCGGCCTAAATAAGTGCCACAGCTTGGGCGGCGACTTCAGGTGAAGTATCCATAGATTATTGATAGAACCTCACCTTAATGTTAAGAATAAGTAATGTTTGTTGCAAAACCAAAGATATCAATCACTTTTTCAAGAATTAAATCCAAGTAAACCAATAAAACCAAGTTTTCTTAGTATTCGATTGTTTGATATCACCAAACAGGCTCCAAATTGTCTTTTGTTTCTTTAAATTCTGTGTTCGAAATTCAAAAAAAGACTATTGAATGAAATTGTGAATGTGCCAGGTTCAAAACTGCATAAAAACTTTTTGCTCGACCTAATATAAAATTTTAGCTAGGACCAGACGAAACTGAAAATACAAGGTGGGCCAAAAGATGTGTCCAGAAGTGTATAACACATTAGGTAATTATTCTTATGAACGATGTTATATGCATAAATGTACTGTATCTCCGGAATTCCTACGCGGATTTTGATGATTCTTCTTTTCGTTTGTCTTGGGCTTATGTAATAGTAAACTTATTTAGATAAAGATGGTAAAATAAATTTACTTAAAAATAGTGAAAACCGAAAAACCTAAAATGAATAAAATAACTTTCTTAAAACACTAAACAGCTTCTGAAGTCGGTATCTTCATTATTCAGTGCACCTTAGCTTGGCACTTCAGAAGCTGTTGGGATTTTTTAAGAAAGTTATTTTATTAATTTTAGGTTTTTGAAGTCGGTTTTTACTTTTTTAAAGTAAATTTATTTAATTAAATAAATATTTTATGTCCGTGACATCACAGCGCGAGCGGTCCAAGCGCTGTAACAATCATTTTTAAATGTCGTATGATCATGCTGAGATTGGATCCTTTTGGCCTCGTACAGGACTTTGTTTTTATTTTAAACATTCTTAATCATATTCTTATTTTCATTTTATTTTTGTTTTTTTTTTTTTTTTTTGATCTTCCTGTGCGAGTCCCAATTAATACTTTTTCTTTCTTTCTTTTACCGAAAAGCATAAGTCTTTGTAGAAAGTATCTACAAAAACCTTTGAAAGCGATTGTTACTTATTGTCAAAGCCCCTTGGTGTTTCATACATACATAGATAATTTTATGCAGGCGTAAACACAGCAAACTTTGCATTCCATTTTTTTTTTTGTCAGATTAATATTCCTCTGTCACTTATTCGCTGGCCTCTCGTTCACAATAGCGATAAGTCAAACGGGACGATCACACTAACTAATCTAAAAATTTTTACTCTATGCCCTTTTCCCAAGTCCTTTTGTATGCTCGGACCAACGCGATCAAGCATCGGCCTGGGCGTTGGAGCGTCAAAACCAATCTCACTCCAGCCTCACTTGTGGCTTTTTGAATTTGATTTGGCCTTTTCCATGACGTCACGTGCTTTTGAAGTGCGGTTCGCCTTTGAGTGGACCTAAGTTTGCATTTCTTGTGTAGTAGGTGTTACGCAGCGGACTGAATTTCAATTTACCGGACTGGACAGGCCATTTCGGCATTTAAAGCTAGAGGCTGATTTGGACTTATTGGGTTTTAGGTATCATCTGTAGCCTGTATTTTTTATTAAGCAATTTAAACTTAAAAAGTAAGAACACAGACTTCAGCACTGTTAATTTTGATCTTGTGATTCGATTGTCACATTATGAAAATGAAAAAAAATAAATAAAAATGTTTTATTATTTTCATAAGTAATATCTTAACAAATAGTGATTGGAGCCTCCTTTTAAGTAAATAAGCCTGTGTTAGGAGACTCCGCTCTTCCAATATCAATAAGTTTATGTTACTTTACGTTTTGCGTAGATGTGACGCATATTTTCCCCAAAACTTGCTTTTTACATTGTTATTTTATTTTGTTGTCCTTTGCGTCATGTTTACCGCAAATAAACGTATTTTCTTTCTTTCTTTACTTGTTTTCTATAAGTAATAATATAAAGAAAATTAAGTTAAAAAAATAAACTAACACTAAAAAAAATTGTTCCACTATGAAGTGTTTAGAAACACGATGTCGAACCATTAATCACTATCCAATGGATAAACTCCGTTTAAAAACCTCAGAAACCGGGCATGACTGACATGGTGACCTTCCTGATCTCCATAATGAAATCTGCAATCTATTTGTCCCAAACAATTATTGTCGTAGCAGAAAACACCGCTTACTGGCTGTTCCAACTTGTCGTACTGTTGCACGCTCCAAGTCACCTATTCCTCGGACATTAGCCGCTGTTAACGCTCTCCTGAACTCAAACACAGATTTTGATGTGTTTGTGACTGAATGGAAGATGATTCTGTCAGAGTGCTTGAATTTTTGTGAGAAGAATGCATGACTGTGTTAAACAAACTATATATTATGTAGTGTAAGTATTTAAATAGTGTAATTGGTTTCGGCCGTTCTATTTAAAATGAATAAATAAATAAATAAATTGTTTTACCGGTCTAAAAATCACAACATGTACCCTTTTATTTAAATTCAAAAATATTAACAATATGTACAGCAACACCGCTAATGAACAGAGCTTAAACCAAGCAAAATTAATTGGCTGGCAAAGGGGTAAGATAATCCCGTCTTACGAACTAGTAATTATTTTGATAGGGACTTTACAGCCCATGGGAGTAAAGGGACTGGAGTTATGTGGTGCACGCGTGTTTTAATTAGATTCGGATTATCAGACTCTTGATTAATGATTTGGAAAGTTATCTGACATTTTGGTATTGTTTTTTGGGACTGGGTTATAATTTTTGTTTTCTCATTATGGTAGGCAACTGTGTCTCATACTACAATAAAAACTACAACCAGCCACCTCAGTGGGTAAAGGCTTCTTGATTTGATGTAAAACGCACATGACAGAAGTGACGAACTTCCATACAAACGGCCATCATCTATTTGACTCTTTTAAGAGATGATTTTGTAAAGTTCCTCCTTAGGGCTCTACCTCGTTATTATAAGAATCTCTTGTGCATTTCTTGCTGCAGGACCCAGCGAATTATGCTGTGCGTTATTTTTCAGTAAATTAATGTTTTATTAAGAGGTCTAACGCAAAACCTCTTAAGGGGTTATTATACTCCTCACTATAGACAACAAAAAATCAGCTATTCCCTACATTTATGTTCGCTTAACCCGTCAAAATGTACCGAACAGCTGATTTGTTTTCGCAATTTCAGATTTGGTCTCATAGTAAAAGTTGTTCTTATGTTTTACTGAGGAGCTCGTAGTTAGTGTTACAGGGCGTGCTACCCGTGAATATGAACAACTTTTACTATGGGACCAACTTTAAAATCACGAAAAAAAAAAAACAGCTGTTTCATACAAAAGTTCAATACCTACTCGACCAAAATGTATGAAACAGCTGATTTTTTTTTCGTGATTTCAAAGTTGGTCCCATAGTGAAAGTTGTTCATAATCATGGGTAGAACACCCTGTGAAAATTTGGCTGGTCATTGAAAACTAACCCTGTATAAGTAACATACTCGTATTATAATAATACTCCAAAGTATAGTAGCTCGATAAAACTATTATGGTATTAATTTGTAGACGAGGTTTCCTGCTGTACTCGTATACTAGGGGTAACTTAAATAACGCACAACCTCTAAGGGCTCATAGTAACATTATTCAATCTGCCTAGCCTTTTTCCAGCTATGTTTCCAGTCTAAGCGGATGCAGCTGAATACTAATATTTTACAAGGAGCGACTGCCTATCTGACTTCTACAACCCAGTAGCTGGGTATTACGATACCCTTGGTAAGACTGGTTGTCAGAATTTCGGGCTTCTGACGACCCGTAACGACTGTCAAAGACGATCTACGAATGACAGCCGGGACCAACTGCTTAACGTGCTTTCCGAGGCACGGAGGAGTCACGATGTGGAAAGATAGTCATTCATCCATTTTTGTTTTTTTTTTTTTTGACGCTGAGAAATGCTTTATGCATCCCCGCTCGTGGGGGACGAGACAGGGTATGTGGGACTCCTGTCGGAATGACAGTATACCCACTAAAACTCAGCAGTGTTCCCACATCGCCGTGATGGGAGGGCCATGGGAAACCGGCTCAGCCTTTACGTCCACAACCCTCCCAGCGCATGCCCGCCTAGCTGGCGGGCCCCGCATGCCTCCCGGGATGGGGGGCTACGGGAATGACCGGGAACACCTGGCCATTCCCGTCCGACACTGGTGGGGGCCTGTGCAATACAGGCAAGGATGCCCCCACACCCGTTGCCTGCTGGCCCCCACCTGGGAGGAGTCGTCTGCTCCGACCCCTCCTCCGCCTTCGGAGCGGCGCCGCGTGAGGGTCGTCCTCCCGCGCGCGCTCCGCCGCCATTTCGGCCGCAGAGGATAGGGAGAGCGGCCGACGTCATACCGACACTCCTCTTCCCCTGCGGCCCCACCGCGTCCGCCATCAAACGGTGGCGGCCCCGTCAAGGCTGCGGAAGGTAGGGAGAGCGGCGCACCGCAATACCGGCACTCCTCTCCCGCCGCGGCCTCCAATCCTCAGCCGCGATGCCTCCCATAAGACACCGCGGCCCGCCTCAGTTGCGGTGTCGCCCATACGACCACCGCAACCTACCCGCTGGCCGCTACGTCGTCGGCTTATCGGCAAAAGCCCTGACGAGCGGCCCCCGCATGGGTTCCTCTTCGCTTCACCGTGGGTGACCAAGCCACGGCTACTGAGCCCCCCCGCCTCGACAATGCGGGAACCCTCCGGGGGGGATAGTCATCCATCCATGGACCAACCGTGGCAAGCGTAGCTTAACCTGGAAGTTCGACCGGTGCGGCTGTTATTACTTAGCTACGAGCTCCTCAGTAAAGCCCGGCATGGCAAGTCATGAGCACGAACTCTACTCTTAAACCTAACGAATCTTATTTCCTATCAGGGCTGGTTGCTCACGGGCGGGAGCAATGAAATCAATACATTATCAAGCATATTTAAATACATATAGAAAACAGAATACAAGATCACGCTGACGAGGGCAGTGAAAGTTAAGGTGGAATTTGTGCTCACGACTCGTGCCGGCAATTATACCTAAGTTTTACTTGGATCTTTGAATAAATTTATTGACTCAGTTACGAATTTATATTATTGAGGCATGAATATAATTCTCAACCGAACCTGCTTTGGTTCGACTGAGAATAATCCTTTGGGTTCAATGGATCTGTAATTAATTTCTTGTTAATTTAAACTGTTCGTCGTGTTCAACCGGGAATTAACAGGGCTGAAAAGTTTTGAAGTTTCAGTGAATTTTGAAAGAGAAGATCTTAAACTGGTTTAATCATTCAAAATTATATTATTTGTTACAAAATCCAGCTCATTAACAATTTAACTTAAATAGATAAAAACCAATCTTACAGCCAATTACGGATTTACAATTTATAGCAACACGTAATAAACTTATTTTTATTCCTTTATTAATCATCTAAATAGATTATTTTCTCTTTTGTGAATGTGAGAACGTTGCAGGCCTAGTAGACTGTACATTTGTTGACTATTTTCTATTTTGTTAAGTACCTGGTAGTTGTTGAAAGGCCTACATTGTCCTCCCATACCTATTAACACTGTTATTTGAAAATATTGTAAAAGCCCATTATTTTTAAAAGAGTAAGCATGTAGTTTCTTACCGACTCTTCTCCTTTATGTGAAATAAAATATTTTGATTTTGATTTATTATGTTTAATTTACTAGAAAATATTATGAAAGCTTAGCATAGAAAGGTAAATAGAAATAGAAAATAGAAGGAACATGAGAAAGGAAGTATACATAAGGTCACCTGACTGCCTAGCTTTTTCCCAACTATATTGGGGTCGGCTTCCAGTCTAAGCTGATGAAGCTGAATACCAGTACACACACACAGTAGTAGAATAAACCAGCGCTGGGGATCCGTTTCGTATGGGGTCGCGGCATTATGCTGAGCGGTAGCCGTTTTGCGTAGATGTGACGCATATTTTCCCCAAAACTTGCTTTTTACATTGTTTATTTTATTTTGTTGTCCTTTGCGTCATGTTTACCGCAAATAAACGTATTTTCTTTCTTTCTTTCTTTCTTTCTTAGAACAGTAGTAGTAGTGGAGCGACTGCCTATCTGACCTCCACAATACAGTTGTTGGGTAATACGATACCCCTTGGTACGACTAGTTGTCAGACATTCGGGTTTCTGACGACCCGTAACGACTGTCAACAATCCAAGAATGGTAGCCGGGACCAATGGCTTGACGTGCTTTCCGAGGCACGGAGGACCCTCGGTATGTAAAGAACCATGGACCGACCGTGGCTAGCGTAGCTTAACCTGATCTATCAACCCGTGCGGCTGCTATTACTTAGCCATGGAACCATCTAACTAAGCATAGCCTTTTTTTTGTCACGAGAGGTAAGTTTAGCAAAAATACAAAGCACATTTGCCAGACACTATTTTTCAAACGACACTTTCATATTTTAGTAAAAACACTTCTGACTCATATTCCTGCATATTCGCTGCAACTATCCAAAATACAGGAACTTGTTCAGAGTAAAACGAGTTCCCTGTAACATAAACTGCCATGGAATACATAAAGTTTATTCTCTAAATATTCTCCCGAGTCTTCCTTTCCAGTAGTGAGGTGGTTGTGACTTACCATTTGTTTACGAAGGAATCATTTTTGCTAACTAGCGAGTTTGGTGGCTTACATTTTGTGCATATTAATACAGGGTGTATCTGAAAGGTGTTGTCATATAGGGGTAGAATGAGGTACATCATACCATTAAACTGAACAACTGTCCCCATAGGACCAACATCATTAGCGTGAAAAAATAATCAGCAGTCCCATACAAAACTTTAATACCTATTTGACCCAAATTGTGGCGTTTAGTCCACTCTCGACCCCTCCACCCCCAATAAATAAGGTATCCTTTGGACCCCTAAATATAGTTTATTTTCCAGGCAAGTTTTAGTTTCCTCTCGACCCCCAAAATACAGTCAGTTACGATGATAAATCATCAGTCACATATTTCAGGTTATATACCTACCAATATTCAATAGATTATAATGCTTGTTTTTCTCTTTTCAGCTATATGTTTTGTGCAGTCGAGTTTTTTTGTTTTTTTAAATATTTTTTTTATGATCACTAGGGCAACGAGACAGGTTTTTGTTTTTTGCTTTGTCTGGTTAGAAAAGTTTTAAAATTGCTTTACGATGGTAAACTCTGCTACATCCCTTCAATTTGATGGACATACACTAATATGACGTTTTTCACGTAAAGCGTTGCTTCCTTGTCTTGAATGTTCAATTCAGCAATGATAGGGTCCTAAAACTACAATATAATCACAAATAGATACGTTGTATCTGTTTACGCGTAGTGATTTTATTGCATAATATTTTGTGACCGACGAAAAAAAAGGACGAGGTTCTCAATTCGACACGTATGTTTTTTTTATTTTTTTTTTTTTGTTATGTATGACCACGCATAACTTTTTACAGAGTCGTCCGATTTGGATTTTTTTTTTTTTATTTGAAAGGGTATACCTCAAAGTTGGTTCTATATAAAATTGATTAACTTTGCTTGGGTAGTTTTTCAGTTAGCTTCAATAATATATTACATACAATATTTTTCCCCACTTTTATGTGGATGATGTTCTAGTTTCTTTTGCAGGTAGACGTATTAGAATTTGTATGGGGTAGGTACCTACCACAACTAAAAAGTGAAAAATAAAAACTTTTTTACAAAAAAATACAACCGACTTCCAAAAACAACACTACAAATAGAAAAATAACTTCAATTTCGGAAGTCGGTGGCAAAAAACGAAAATACATTTAACCAGACACCGACTTCCGAAATTAAAGTTATTTTTCTCTTTGTAGTGTTGTTTTTGGAATTCGGTTGTATTTTTTTGTAAAAAAGTTTTAAAAGAACCTACCTACGAGTATTCGGAGTATTGTGTTCAAAAAATCCTACAGTTTAGCCAAATTCGCATAGAATTAAAATATGTCATTTGTGTTTGTTGCCCATAAAAATTGGGATAAGGGCAGGGGAATGATGATGAATGATGATTTTTTTTGTGTTTTTACCTGTGAAAGTGTGAAATCAGATCATTGTTGGCGAAATCTATATCTACGAGAAAATAAAAAAGGCCTTCAATTCTGTAAACACTGTAAATACGCTAGCTGTAAGTTTCCTGAACAGAATGAAATAAATAAATATCTTACTGAATGCATTTTGGAAAAAAATTTCTACCTACCGCCACGGCAAGTTTGTGCTCCATATTATTAAATGTTTAAAAATATTAAAACCGCATAATCTGTCATAAAATTAGTACAATAACAAACTAAACGGTGTTGTGTTTATGTGGAAGTGTTATAAAAACTTAAATACTGCAGTGAACATCATTATAAAGTACCTAAATATTATCTCTCATAAACTCGATCCTATAAACTTATCAAGTGCTACAATCTTTATTAATCTGTTCAATGTGCAATTTCAATAATAACTCAACTTATACACGCTAAAAGTGTTAAAGAAGTGATAAAAACAAACAATAAAGTAAAACACAGTGTTTAAATCAAACAAAGAAAATGACCTTTGGACTTCGTTATGATGACATTTAAATTCAATGAGTCACAGTAACTTATAAGTATACCATAATTTCGTCGACAAAGTTAATTACTCAGTGGCTGAGTGTACACAAGAACCGGAATACAAGCGTTCGGAACGAGGTGCCGCAAGTTCGATCCTCACCTATGGATTGTCTTTTTGTATGATTTCTAAATTTATAACAATTATAAAAGAATATAGCACTCGCAGGTAGTATCCTTGCAGAGTTATTAGCAGAACTTAACAGAGGGCGCTACGGTGACGGTACATATATATAAAAATGGATCAAGAAAGAGACAACATCACCTTTCGAAAAATCTGTCGAACAAGTTCGTTAAATAATCTTACCAGCATGTCCAGCATGACAAGTAGCAGTAACAAAAACATATTCGACGCTACAATAATGAGTGTACCAGATAGCTTGCATGACAATAGTGGGGAAATAAATGACTTGTGTGAACAAGTTAATTTACTCACGTCGCAACTACAGAGCGCTCATCTAGAAATAGAGAACCTAAGTGGTGAAAACTTTCGTCTCAAATCTGATCTTCAAAAATCGATAAAAACGAACAATATATATAAACAAATGTGCTTATCACCTGAGAGAAAAAGCTGGACACCGAAATCGGTTCGTAGAACCAAAATACTGGTTCATAACAAAACTGAGACGAGTTTTCCAAACGATAATCTAAACAATGATACACCTAAACCATCATTGGTGATTGCCCCAAAAACTCGAAGATCCTGCTTGACAAAGATACTCAAACCTCTTGCCACGCCCATACGCAGACAGCAAACAATTTAAAAGATGCACACTTATCTATATCCGTCAGTAGTAAGAAACCTCAACACAGTAAAAAAGAGCTGGCTGATATCTTTGCAAAGAGTAAACATAAGAATAAATTATGCATTCTAAGCAGTGGCACTAAACCCTCAGGGCACTTATCCTTGATTGAAGACGTCTTCTCCGATTATTTCGATTTTTGCCATTATTTTATACCAAATGGAACTATAAAGGAACATCTGTACAGCATAGAACATAAATTGAAAGACTTCACCGATAATGATTACTGTATCATTTTCATTGGCGAAAATGACATAAAAGCTGAGACAAATTACATAAATATGATAAATATGATAAGAGAATCGTTACAAAAGGTGTCCCACACCAATAATGTTATCTGTTTACCGACGTTTATAACAGGAGCACCTATTTACAATTTTAAAGTGGACATGTTCAATAATCTGCTTTGTCTTGACCTACAAAATAATGACTACGCCTACCTATTTGACAGCAACAGCGAGCTATCATTTGACATGTTCTCCAATACAACAGGAAAAATCAAAATACAGGGAATGAAATGTATATACGACGGCATCATGAATAACATTGTAGTTGATTTGTGCTCATTTGGTCAGCTTGACATAATAGTGAATAATAGTAAAATACATTCTGAACCTTACATTATCATAAAATCTCCTGTAATCAATGAAAAAGAAACTGCTAACCAGTTTTTTCTCTGAGAAATATATGCATATCTTACATCAGAATATTGCAGGTTTAATTAACAAATCTGATGCATTATGTGTTAACATAGAAGAACTTGCAGACAGTAACAAAATTGTGGACGTCATATGTATTACTGAGCACTTTATGTTAGCAGGATTTGAGTCAAATTTATATCTACCAAATTACAGTTTAGCTTCATTTTACAGTAGAACAAATAGTAAAAGAGGAGGAACATGTATTTTACTAAGAAAAGAACATAAATTCAGGGTAATTCCAGAAATTCACAAATTTTGTCTTGACTGTGTACTAGAAGCTTGTGCTGTTGAACTTCTTGACTATAAAATTATTGTTGTTTGTATATATAGGGTACCTAAACAAAATAACTTGTATACGTTCTTCCATAAACTGGAAAACCTTCTGACATATATTGTTAAATTGAATTGTAAAAATATTATAATTACTGGTGATTTTAATATAGATATTCTAAAACCCAATAATGTAACATTAGATTTTGAATGTTTACTGTTAAATTATAATTTAAAATTAGCTTTTCATGAACCGACCAGATTCGCCAGTCAAACTTGTATTGATAATTTTGCACATAACTTTAATAAAAAGGGTTGTAAATCTGAAATTTTAGAACTAGGTCTGTCGGACCATACCGCACAATTAATTAGAGTTCCTGTAAAAAAAAATCTGACATTGCATTATTGGCGTACATTAAAACGCGACTATAGCATAGAAAATATTGAGAAATTTAAATTGTGTATTAAGAGCTTATCTTTCTCAGATGTTTACCTCACTGATGACCCAAACACGGCTTATCAACACTTTATAGCTGATTTTAAACTTTTTTATGACCTGTGTTTTCCACAAACACAATTTTTAATAAAAGTCATTCAAAAACCAAAGTGGGTATCACATGATGTAAAAATTTGCAGTCGAAAAAAAAAGGATTTGCTATGGAAATTTAGATTAAACTCAACAAAAGACAACAAACTAAAGTACTTAAATTATAATCAGTTATTTAAAAAAATTATAAAACTAACAAAACGTGCGCAAAATAACCATAAAATAATAACGTCTCATAATAAGACTAAAACAGCGTGGGGGATTATTAACAAAACTAGACTTAACACCCCAAAAGAATTCATTGATAACATAAAAATTGATGAAAACAACGTCCTTAATAATCCAACAGAAATAGCGAACGCATTTAATAATTATTTTATTGAAAAAGTTAACCCCCTTCCGGGTGCCGGGAAAAATGTAACGTCTTTAATTAATCACCAATTAAATTCAATGTTTCTTGCACCAAGTTCGCCCTACCAGATTAATAAAATTATAAACAACCTTAAAAATACCAACAGTGTAGGATACGATGGTTTCTCTACTAAAATTATTAAAGCAGTAAATGAGGATATTTGCCATCACCTGAGTCACATTATGAACTTGTCGATAACAACTGGAATATTTCCACAAGATCTTAAACTATCAGTTATAAAACCTTTATTCAAAAAAGGCAGTAAACAGTTAATGGTGAATTATAGGCCAATTGCACTATTATCAATATTTTCAAAAATTTTTGAAAAATATCTTTATGGCGAACTTAATTCATATCTCGAAAAAAATTAAATTTTGTGCAATGAACAGAAGGGATTTCGACAAAATAAAACCATAAATATGGCCATATATGAATTCATACAAAATGTTATCTGCCACGTTGACAAAACAGTTCCAGTTTGTGCTGTTTACTGCGATATGTCACAGGCATTTGATTATGTAGATCATAATATACTAATCAGTAAACTTGACGCATACGGCATAAGAGGCAATGTTTTAGATTTAATTCGATCCTATTTAACGAATCGACAACAGATAACAGTAATAACTAGAGTGAATCCTAAAACAAAAAAAGAAGAAATATTCAGCTCCGTGAGGAAATATGTCACATACGGTGTTCCTCAAGGCAGTGTGCTAGGGCCGCCGTTGTTTACTATTTACATCAACGACCTGCCAAAGGCAACGATTCAACCTATGACATTATTTGCTGATGACAGTACAATCTCAATTGCATGTAAGGACATTAATAATTATAAATCTGACATAAATAATTCACTGACATCTATAATTTCATGGCTTGATAATAATAATTTAAAAATAAATTTATCAAAAACAAATATAATGCACTTTGGACAAAGATTGCATAATCCATTAAATGTAAATTTGATTCATGACAATTACACTATAAATGAAGTGACTAATGTCCGTTTTCTCGGTTTAATTATAGACAGTAAACTAAATTGGAAAGAACACATTGACAAACTATGTAAAAAAATCAGTAGTCAATCATATGCTTTGTACCAACTAGCTCCATGCATCAACACTGATGTGTTACTCTCGGCTTATTATGGACTGGTTGAATCGGTCCTCAGATATGGCATTATCTTCTGGGGCAACTCATCAAATAAAGATATGGCATTTATAATGCAAAAGCGTTGCCTACGTGCCATGTTCGGTTTTCGAAGTACGGAGAGCTGTAAGCCATTTTTTACAAAGCATAAAATACTCACACTTCCGTCACTTTATATTTTGGAAATAGCCCTATTTGTCAGAAATAACCCCCATTTCTTTCCTCGAATATCGGACATTATAATACGTAATCGCCGGGATAACAGTAAAATTCGTGTTCAGCCAGCAAAGACAGCGCTACTGTATAAAAGCGTTGTATGCAGAGCGCCAATAATTTATAATAATATCCCTAACTGGGTTAAAAAACTAAATACAGAACAGTTTAAGAAAAAATTAAAAAAAATACTGACAGAAAAAGCCTATTATAATGTTAATGAATTTTTAAATGATAAATCGCTCTGAAGCTACTGACTGAATCAATTCTATATTTTATTTTTAATGGTATGACTATTGACCTAATTTAATTATTGTTTTGTTTAATATTAATGCTAATTGTTGATTTATTTATATTATTATTCTTTGTATTTTTATTTTGAAATGTAATGTAGTGAAATGTTATTGTCTTTTGACCTAATTTGTACACCAGCCATGGTCAAACATGTTGAGCCAAAAAATACCCTGTAACACCTATAATAAGCATCATGCCATGTATATTATCTACACATGTTTTTGCAAATAAATTAATCTGAATCTGAATCTGAATGCGACACTGGCTCCTTACTTTTACCCCCTCCTTCCTCCTCCTCCTCCTCCTCCCCTCCCCCCTCCCCTCCCCCATCCTTCTCTTCCTCTTTTTCCTTATATACCTATAAAAAATAGTAACGAGTACAAAAGCTGTACACTGAATATTTTTGAAAAAAAAAAAATATTGCTACGAGGCGTGGAACAAGTCTGATGCCAAAAATATAGTTTTTAGAATTTTTGTCCGTTTTTCTGGATGAATGTTCTGGATTGGCACGAAAACGGCTGAACTGCACACAGATAGTTTATAACCTGGATTTACACAGGGTACTTTTAATCCTGGTAGTACTTTCCCGAGCGATATCCCGACATCCACGCGGGCGATGTCGCGGGCAAAAGCTAGCTGTTAAGATTCAATAAAACGTCCTGTAAAGGTTACATAATCATAATCAGCCTATAATGTTCCCACTGCTGGGATACAGGTCTCCTCTCTGTGAAAGGGAATGGGATGTAATCCACCACGCCGGCCCAGTGCGGGTTGGTAGATGTCACATGTCTTTGAATTTTTTGGTTCTAGGACATGCCGGTTTCCTCACGATGTTTTCCGTCATCGTTTTGAGAGCAGTGGTGATGAAATTATTTACACAAAGTAAAGCGCCTGTCAGGGTTCGAACCCACGACCTACAACTGGTAAGTCGCCGTTACCACTGCGCCAACAGTGCTCTCAAAAAAAGGGTTATTTCATTGTAAATTTTGAGAAACAGAATTCTGAGAGAAGATGCAAGCAAAATCCTTAAAGGCCACTTAAAGATATTCCCTTAGTAAGGGATTTCAAAGCAAAGCTATTATCATATGTCCCGCGGCGCTGGTACCAAACAAAACGTTTGTCTTTTTAGCACATTTGTTTAAGATAGTTGTATTTCATCGTCGTCGCATGCATTATGCTTAGCATAAAAATATCTTACTTTAGGTAAGTCTTTCAGAACGGCAATGTTAGGTATCTACGTACGTGGTTCAACCAGCAGTGGGAACATTATTTATTAAAAAAAAAAAAATAATAAAAATAAGTAGATACAAAAAATCAATCAATCTGCCTGCCTTTACGCAACTATGTTGGGGTCGGCTTCCAGTCTAACCGGATGCAGCTGAATAAAAGTATTTTACATGGAGCGACTGCCTATCTGACCTCCACAACCCAGTAACTGGGTAATACGATACCCCTTGGTAAGACTGGTTGTCAGACTTTCGGGCTTCTGACAACCCGTAACGATTGTCAAAGATCCACGAATGACAGCCGGGACCAACGTGCTTTCCGAGGCACGGCAATAAGTAGATACAAAGTAGGTACTAAAATTTCTTCGTAATACATACCTACATACTCTACAAAAACCATGATCAGGACAATAATGGCGAACAATAATTGCGAGCGAAGGGTGGCGACCATTCAATCAGCATTGGAACATAATCATAAAGTCTCAGGGCCTACACTCGTAAATATCTGACCGGCTCACCACAATGTTAGAAATTGCAGAAGTTTAGTACTAGAAAGTTTTTCAATCAGGATTTTCTGAAATGACGTTCACTAGGTGGCAGCACTGAGACGTCGGGTCCGGGCACCTGTCAAAAGTATCAAAGCGCCTATATTTTCTTTAGCCGTGACTGAATGATGAACGAAGTATGATACGAATGATGAACGTCATCACATATTTTATATTCATATTAAGTATATTTTTTTATACATTTTTTTTATTATATTTTTTTTTTTGTAGAAATGGAAGGCCTCTTGTCAAATTGGTGTCAACTGGTGGCATGAATTTTCATGAAAACCCTAATTTTATCATTCAGATGTACCCAACCCGAAAGGGTGGTAAATTGAGCAAACACAGAGCAAATAAGTAATTATTCCATTCATTCATTTTATGAACGGTCAAGTATTATATACTTCGTCGGATTTCCTTTATCAAGTCAGGACGCAATACCTTTTGAAGCACCGTCACTAAGCAGCTTTTGCATAGAAAATTGCTATATTTAATTATTCAAAAAAGATCAAAATAGCAAACACATCTGCCCAATGTCGAGTTGACATCAACCTAACAGCCTGGCCATTTTATGAAATCCACTGCTGGACATAGAACTATCCACTAATGGACATAGGCCTCTCCGATTGCACGCTATTCAGCTCGAATCTCGGTAACTCTCAACCAGCTGCAACCACCTGCCCTGCGAAGATAATAATCACTCCACCTAGTCTGAAGACGGACCTTACGTTTGCAGTTTCGCGGTCTCCATTCAAAAACACATCTACCACAACGGCCACAATGATAGCTGATGTGTTTATAGCATACATGTCGACAATCTCGCGAGCGAAGTCAAGACACTTAATTTCTATATTATTATCGGCTTTCTCAAACTTCTCCTTGTTATATTATGGACAACGTGCGTCAACCGTCACATTTTCATCAGAAATGGGCTTAGTAATAAGTCGCGGGTCGCGTGTTGTTCGAAAGAGATACCGTGGCCCTGGGCCAAAGCTAACTGAAGGAACGGTAAGGAGCGGGAGAAGTCATTTGATGATTTCCCATCCACAAAAAAAAAAGAAAAAAAGGTAAGTACCTACTTGTGATAATACTTGTACTTGTAATAATATTCTCACAGACTGCATATTGGACCTTCTGATTTTTCTATATTGCATTAGATAGGTCGCACCACCGGACAGTTATGGCCTGCGTCGAGATGTTATGACGCAAAACGGTAGGGCGCTGTAATTGATCCCCGATTGCTATGCAGCCGGTGCTTTTTGCGGTGATATTATGACGATTCTGTGATATTGAAATAGAACAAGGAATCAACCTGAAAACACTAAAAACGTAATATCTGTGTTCTGATGGTAGGTTGTTCATCGAAAAAAAATATATAAGTATTAAATTTATAATCCAGTTAATGTGATTTTAATAATCCTACTAATATTATTATAATTGTGAAAGTTTATATGTTTGGATGTTTGTTACTCAATCACGCAAAAACGGCTGAACGGATTTGGATGAAATTTGGTATACAGATAGTTTATAACCTGGATTAAGACGTAGGATACTTTTCATCCCGGTAGAAGGTTCCCGTGGGATAATTTCCGACACACACGCGGCCGAAGCCGCTGGCAAACAAAAGCTAATAGTGGATATTTTTCTCGCTATTTCGAAGTTGGTTAGAGTTTTATATTTGCTTATATGCCGTGTAATTTTGATAAAATTTGGTAAGGAAGTAGCTGACACCCGGGATTAAAAAATAGGCTACTTTATATCTCGGTCTACGCGAGAAATTAAATAATAAATAAATAATAATCATAATAATGGGTTAATAATAAATGCAGTACACCGTACCCCGCTGCGGCTGTCCAAACCAACGTGCGCTTGCATTAAAACGTTATACTACCCAATTTTAACACCCCGGTTACAAGATAAAAAGGTTATTTTTCTACTATGCCTATCGGCCAGTGTATCGTATCGAGTCAATAAAAAGTCAACAATAACTGCTGTCTATTATAACCGTTGTTGCGTGAATAACGATCATCGATAAACGTCCACGGTTGAACGTAAAATGCATCCCTTACAGCTCTATGAATCTAGCTTCTGCACGCGACTTCATCCGCGTTAAATTTCTTGTTCCCCGACCCACCCCGTCGCATCGCGTCACCTGCCCGCGCTGTGACTTCGTTTTCGCTTAGCATTCTTTCTGACTTTTTTTCTTCTTGCTCGGCTCCTAAAAGTATGTGTTTAGGTGATGTTAAATAGCGGGTAGTTTTCCTCAAGAACGGACTATCAAATGTAAAAAGAATTTTTCAAATTAAACTGGTGGTTCCAGAGATTAGCGCGTTGAAACAAACAAAAAATCAAAACAACAAACTCTTCAGCTTTATTATTAATAAAGATATACATAGTTATAGATTAAATCAGTTTAACAAATATGTAGATGATAATGCTGGAATAGCTAAAAAGAAACGATCGTATAAAGAGAGACTTTTGCATTTCAAGATGATATCCCTACAGAAGAGGAGGGATTTACTGGACTCGTCTTTTTTATTTAAAATTTTGAGACATAAAATTGACTGCCCCCAATTGTTGAGCTGGATCAAAATCCGTGTGCCCACGAAAAGCCCACGAGCTCCTATAACCCCCTTGTGTCCTCCTTTTCGCAGAACTGTCCTTGGTGCTAATTCTCCAATCCCCCGCCTATGTAAATTATTGAATAGCTGCCGTGATCTTGTCGATGTGCACTGTGACTCACTTAGTAGGTTCCGAAGTATTATGTACAAAAATTTGTAATTTCATTTTAGCGCTTATTTAATTTTAATTTTACCTAATTTTAATGTGTTTATTTTGATTTTAATTTTAGTGTTGATTTTTAATTTATTTTTTAAGTTTAATAATGATTTTGTTTTTGATTTTGACTATGATTCTGATTTTATTTTGATTTTTAATTTTGATTTTAATTGCCGTCCGATTTTAATTTTTAATTGTATCTTGATTTTAATTTTAACTTGTTTTTATGTAATCTTAATTTTGGCTTTATTTTGATTTTAATTTAGAATTTGGTCTCTAACATAATTTATGCTCGGTGTGTACCTAGGTGCCCAATATTTATCGTGAAATAAGTAATGCATGTTGTGCTTACCTGTTACAAGTTGGAACACTAGTTAATAATTATTTTGGATGTATCTCATATCTTTGTATCAGTGTATTCAATTGTTGGTGAGCCAAATAAATAAAATAAAAAAATAAAATAAATTTTGCTTTTGCCAGCGGCTTCGCCCGCGTGTACGTCGGAAATTATCCAACGGGAACCTTCTACCGGGATGAAAAGTATCCTATGTCTTAATCCAGGTTATAAACTATCTGTATACCAAATTTCATCCAAATCCGTTCAGCCGTTTTTGCGTGATTGAGTAACAAACATCCAAACATACAAACTTTTACATTTATAATATTAGTAGGATGGCAAAGCTACTAAGTACTCGTATCTAGTTCCATGCCAAATAAAATGTTTGTCATATCCCAAGGTCATTTGTGTTTACGTGTCTTCTCATCCATATATTTAGTACATACAGTTATTTGTACTGCCACGGTTTTATTTTCCATGTATTATTTGCCTGAGTCTATAAGTACATTTGGTTTTAAAGGAATTTTAACAAAATTATCGACTTAACTTAGCTGTCCAAGAATCTTTTTGCGCGTGTCAGAAATCGGAGCTAACGCCGCCATCTTGTTTTTTTTATACATTTCACAAAACAATTGCACTATAAACGGTTATTGTTTATCAACAGCGCCTCCTTGTCAACGAACGTCAATCGAGCGCCAAAAGATCCTTGTAGCAGTGAAGTATAGACCCCGTTCCACTGACAGAAATATCTTTGGCCACGAAATTATGATAATTAAAAAAAAGAAGTATCTGTAGGTACGCAACTAAAAAAAAAAAACAAAAAAAAACCACTGCTGGGACACAGGTCTACTCTGGGTGAGAGAAAAGGGGCATAATCCACCACGCGGCCCCAGTGCGGCTTGGTTGATGTCACATGTTTTCGAATTTTTGATTCTAGGACATGCCGGTTTCCTCACGATGCTTTCCTTCACCGTTTTGAGAGCAGTGTTGATGAAATAATTTACACAAAGTAAAGCGCCTGTCTAGGTTCTAAGCTACGACCGCTACACTTGCATGGTAATATTGAAGGAATTATCACTGTTATATTAAAACAAAAATCATAGTTTTCTACCAAATTGTGGTCTGAATATTTTGACAAAAGATCACTTACCAAAGGAATTTGGTACAGAACCTTGCAACCAGCTTTGCCTCGAGTCCCTTGGTTTGAAAAATGCAATATGGGAAGGTATGACATTGTGACGAGTTTTAGACTTCGCTCAGGACACATTCCGTTAAATAAGTTTGGATTCTTGATGAGAAAGTTAATTCTTCGAATTGTACTGAATGTGATATTATAGAGGACGTATATCACATCTTGATGGAATGTGTTCGTAACGAAGCATTTAGATTTATGGTTCTTCAAAACGTGGTGTCTCCTTTCAATGTTGGATGGTGTAATAGCATTTTGTCTCCCTCCCTCCTTCCCTGTCTCCTTCCCTCTTTCGGAGGACGCCAAGTTGCTATATAGACTTTCACCTATAGGTATTAAGAATAGATCACTTTAAGTTAATCCACTGTATGATTTGTATAAGTACCTAGTTAAATTTAGTTTTGTGATGTGTATATTTTCATGTATATTCTTACGGGGGTGACATGTTCAAATATGAACAAACCTCCATTAATAAATAAAGATTAAAAAAAAAAAAAACAAAAATCATGCAATCTGATTTCTCAAGTTATAATAATCCTACCAAGTCAAATAATCACCATCAAAGAATGGACAACCCTAAAAAAATTACGCGCACAAAGTTGCGTGCACAACCAATAACCAATAAACGTCAACCAGTATAATGACGTCACGAATTTCGGAAATATTCTTCCGAATGCACCAATCGTAAAAGGTTTACTGCCAGTTCCGGGGGCACCTAGGTTTATTATCGTTTTATACATGTGTGTGCCGTAATGGGCTATTAAATTTAGTTAGGACTGATAGGTAGTCAGTAATAAAAGCCTAATGATTTCATTGGGATGTGGATGTGCGTCTGTTTGTGTTTGTGTGTGTGTGTCTTTGGATACTATGGTGCTATTTTATTCTTGTTCCTCCAGCTCACCGTTTCACATCGCATCGGCCCGTGCTATTACTTCATTTATCACTTCTTTTTCTTTTCGCTCGGCTCCTAAGGGTCAAAGCGTGATGTTAAACAGCCTATAACCTTCCTCAAGAATAGGGCTATCAAATGCAATAATATTTTTTCAAATCCAACTGGTAGTTCCAGAGATTATAGGGGGTAATCTCTGGAACTACCAGTTGGATTTGATACAAACAAACTTACTAACAAATACATCTATAACATATTAGAATAGATGATTGATCTGACAATGTAGGACAACAACAACTTCCGATTTATTTACATCTTTAGTCTGGTTTTTCAATCAACAGATTAATTTTTCGACGTTCTTACTGTTTTTTGTATAAAAACTAATAGGTTGGGGAAAAAGTCTTTTCGCATTATAGTATGTATGAACTTAAAATAAAATCTCTTTGGCTATACTATTTGTATCTGGCTGGTTTTGGTATCATTGAAAGTTTAAATTTTAACGAACATAATTCCAAATTCAAATTAGGAAAATGTGTGATTTTCATTTGTTTTTCGTACTGTCAAGGTGAGTGAATTTAATGAAGAAATTCGGTACATTTTAAAATTTTACTACAAAAAAGGTAAAAATGCAACGCAAGCCGCGAAAAAAATTTGCGGTGTTTATGGACCCATTGCAGTGTCTGTGAGAGTAGCACAAATTTGGTTTAGGCGTTTTCGTCCGGAAATTTTGATGTCAAAGATGCACGTCGCTCTGGTCGCCCTATTACGGATAAAATGGATGCCATTTTTGAAAAAGTGGAGCAAGATCGGCATATCAGTAGTTACGACGTAGCTGAAGAACTGGGAATCGACCACAAAACAGTTTTGGCGCATTTGAATAAAACTGGGTACACAAAAAAGCTCGATATTTGGGTACCTCACGAGCTCACTGAAAGAAACCTAATGAACCGTGTACTCATTTGTGATTCTTTATTACGACGTAATGAAACCGAACCATTTTTGAAGAAGCTGATAACTGGTGATGAAAAGTGAATCACGTACGACAAGAACGTGCGAAAAAGGTCGTGGTCAAAGACCAGTCAGGCTTCACAGACTGTGGCGAAACCCGGGTTAACTCGCAACAAAGTGATGCTGAGTGAGTGGTGGGATTGGAAGGGCATTATTCATTATGAGCTGTTACCACCAGGCAGGACCATCGATTCTGAACTCTACTGCGAACAACTGATGAGATTAAGGCAAGAAGTTGAGAGAAAGCGGCCGCAATTAATCAACAGAAGGGGTATGGTTTTTCATCATGATAACGCTAGACCTCACACATCTTTAGCTACTCAGCAAAAATTAAGAGAGTTTGGCTGGGAGGTGTTAATGCATCCGCCGTATAGTCCTGACCTTGCACCTTCAGATTTCCACATGTTTCGGTCTCTTCAGAATTCTTTAGGCAGTGTCAGGTTAACATCACGAGAGGACTGCCAAAACCACTTGTCGCAGTATTTTGATCAGAAGTCCCAAAATTTCTATAGCAATGGGATCATGTCCCTACCTACAAGATGGCAAAAAGTTACCGAACAAAATGGTACCTACATACTTTAGATAAATGTAAATAATGTATATAAAAAAATGTTTTGAATTTCCTTAAAAAATGCGAAGGAACTTTTTCCCCAACCTATTATGTCAAACGTCAATTTTATTTTTTCAATTATAATTATCTGTCGATGAATGGAAACGGACAAAGCTTTGAAGATTTTTCTAAGTTCTATTTATCAATAAAATTAATCTTAAGGCGGATGCGCTGTGGTAGCCCGCTAAATTCAAATTTTCTTGCGTTTTATGCAATTCACAGGTCCGTGTCAGGTTGTATCTTGATCAACATAATTATGATACGCGGCAATAAAACATATGTATTTACACAATTTTAACCATAAAAACCATCAATACATCTCTCTAAGTTAGATTTTGTGCAGATTCATCGAACGAACGAAATCTAACAACTGCACGAAATCTATAAAAATGTAAAATCTATGTAAATACTATGTTTTATTTCCGCGTATCATATTTTTATCAAGATACAACCTGACACGGACCTGCAAATTGCAAAACACCCAAACAAAAATGAATTTCGCGGGCTACCACAGCGCATCCCCCTTAATGAACAATTACCAATTTTCATTATAAAATTAGGTCTTTACCTATGAAATTGCCGTTTTAACTAGAACAAATCAAACAATTTTTTTTAAAAGAAACATTGTTTATGCAATTTTGCCATTTTAATTAAAGTTCGTTGATGCCTAAAATTCTAGGGTACGGGAATCGATGAATTATTTAAAGGCATTTTTCGCCGCCTCATTGGATTTGAAATTTTTCCCCGGGGCTCATTGTTGAGATCAAAACTTCCAGAACGGAAGCGATCAAACCAAAAACGCACCGTGCGTTCACTTGCAGTACCTTGTCTATATTGCGTGCTGTCTGTGCTGCGTTGGTGCCACGACAGAACTCGTATTCGAAAATAGTGCGCAATTTCAATTTTTAACTAACGAAATAACAGGAGAAGATTCTCAATTCGACACGTATAGTTTTTTTTTCCATGGTTACAGAAACATCGATATCAAAGAAAAATCGAACGGCGGGAAAACAAATGAACAGGATTTTTTTAAATATCATGCTATTTATAAAATTAATTTGAATTTGGAATACTAAATAAAATGAAAGATCTTCACACTAGCCGTATCAAAAATCGATAATTTCATAGGTTTGACCTATTATTAAAGTTTCTCCTACCTTTGTTCCGTCTACGTCCAATTGCAAGGGGACCCTATACATATTATATAAAATAAATCTATTCAATCAAAATCACGGCCATTGATAACTCATCAAACAAAATTTAATTACAGAACACCTACGGTCAAATTCTCAACAACTATTCAGACTATCCCAAAATTGCCCCGCTCAATTAAAATTAGCCCCATATAAACAACAAACAATGTCTTATAATATGCTTAATTAACTAATACTTAATGACCATATTCAAATAGGACGAGAATCGAAGCGCCCGTATGTTTGTATGGGAAAATGGAGCGGGCAGTGAATAGATAATAATTGCGGAGGTCATTTGAGACGGACAAAAGATTGGTCCCCAGCACCCTTTGACTGAAGCACGCCTGGCATGGAGTCGCGTTTTTTTTTTTTTTTTAGTAGCCTTTATTTGCTCACTGCTAGGCAAACGCCTACCTACTCTCTTTCCACCTCTTTCTGTCCAGAGTTGCCAAGGGCCAGTCTTTATTAAAGGAGTTCAGCTCATCCTGCCATCTCCGACTGGTTCTGCCGCGAGTCGGATGGAGTAGTGTTGTTAGGTGAAAATAATATAATATCATAACTTAACGCCTGTAATCCCCGGAGGGTTAGGCAGAGGTATACCTATAGTTCACCCCAGTTATATTTATGTGTTCATATATTATAAATGTGAAAGTTTGTATGTTTACATGTTTGGATGTTTGTTACTCAATCACGCAAAAACAGCTGAACGGATTTGGATGAAATTTGGTATACAGATACTTTATAACCTGGATTAAGACGTAGGATACTTTCATCCCGGTAGAAGGTTCCCGTGGGATAATTTGCGACATACACGCGGCCGAAGCCGCTGGCAAAAGCTAGTGTTTCATATAATAGGGCCGAGTCTTTTTCCATATAAATATTAATGTATTATACATATATACCTTCCGGAATAAATTTTCTAAATGATGGTGAAAACCGCACCAAATCCGTTACGTAGTTTAGAAGAACAACGCGGCTACACAGACAGACATGAAAAGCGACTTTATTTTATAATATGTAATTATATAAAATGGGCTGAATTTTCAATAGTCAGACAGTTTGACATATTTTCTATACAAACGCTATCAAATTGAAATATTTATTCTTCAGATAAGTGTCATTTAAAAATAAAAACTGGTCAAGAGCGAGTCGGACTCGCGCACCGAGGATTCCGTACCAACATGTATATGTATTTTTTGTTGATGATTTCTGAAATAGTGTGCTATTTACAGACATTGTTTTATTTTTCCTTTAATCTTCTTTCCTGTAAACTTCTATCACATTGAATAATTTCAGATTTTTCTCTATGCAAACTTCGGAGATTAAGGGGGAGGAGAACGGTATTTTTTTAAACATTTTCCATCAAAAGTCGAAAACTATGTTGTCTAAAAAAATGTTTGAGAATGTGTAAACAGCGCTCTATCATATGATATCCCACATGTAGTAGCCCCACTTCGAATTCTTAATACAGGGGGTCTTTAGTCCCCGTTGCAAAAAAAAACATAATATATGTTTTTATTTCTTTCTTATTTGGAAAATACTTGGGCAAACGTCATCTAAAACTGTTTCAAATTTCAAGTTGATAGCATTAGTAGTTCTTGAGGTATCCAGCTGTGACAGACGGACAGACAGACAGGCAGACTGAGTCACACCATAAGGGTTTCTTTTACCATTTTGGTACGGAACCCTAATTAACCCTTACTTAGTCATTGTTAGTAGAGTTGAAATAAGTATAGTTTTGCAAAAACGAACAACGACGTTTTTTGTTGTGGAATTTCTTTGCTCTATATATCTATTACGAATGCTTAGAAACAGCTAAAGCGGTTTTATTTTAGTGATACTTTGTACTTTTGTGCTCTGCTATCTCTACAGGATTAAAAAAAATAAAAGTGTGTATAAAGGAATAAAAAAAATAAAAACAATAGTTCGACTCTATCGCTGTCGAAAATATTCGCCGTCTGCCCAATGGAGTGGACAGTTTTTTCCTATTTTGCAATTGATAGCCGCCATCTGAAAATAAAGGGGTCTCTGCATATTTTAAACATTCCTATTGTTATGCAGATTAACGTATTGACCCTGCTTGTACCCGAAGTGTTAAGAGCTATTTCTGTTCCATGCGAGAAAGAAACACTGCTTCATTTTGTATAGCGCTGTCTCTTTTCCGTGCAGAATAATGACAATTTTTAATCTCGCAATGTAGTGTGACCCTAAATTCTCTGGACATTCACATTTAAACAATTTTATTTTTGTATTAAATGTTATTCGAAATTCGCTTTTATGCTTTTAAAATAAGAATCATAACTACAGCAAGAACATTTTGGTTTTTCCTCATTAATTATTTTTTACTTGCCACGATACTGTGTCATCAAATTTTGAATCTAATTTTCCGTACATTAAAGTGTAGTTTAAATTGAATAAGAATTTAAAATTATTTTATTGGCAGCTTCCGTTTTGCTAAAAAGGCGTGAAAGGGATAGAAGATGATTGTTTAGAGTTATTCGGATCACGTATTAGTGTTAATGGACCGGACGCATGAGGGCAGATTGTTGGTGACCAGTGATAAAAAAGTATGAGAAAATATTTTTAATTAAACGATATAATCTTTCAGGGGCTAGATTGAATGGTACAGCGTGGTAAACTTTAAATTAAAAGAATTAAATATTTTTTCATTTTTAATTTCTGAAAATGTCAACAATATTATTATAAAAAAATATTTAAGTACTAAAATAAAACATACATTGAAACTAATTGGACTAAATACAAACACCTAAATATAACTGTAAATATAAGTTGGTTATTATTAAATAATTATTAAGTATATTTTACATAAATAAATTAAAATAAACGATATTATTTTTTTTATTATTTCGCCTAGTCCCTACGCTATCCACCTTTACTAAATAAAACTTGGAAAAAAAAAAACATGAATTAACCAACGTTCATTCATATTCTTCACTATTCACACCTGTCTAGGCATTACACAGAATATTTTACGCGATTCACAACCTTAACTACTTCAAAATAAAGTTTAAAATTATTTATGACTTAAGAGACCAGGGTGACCAGGTGTGTTCACGGTCGGTATAGCACGAGATAGAGGTGAGTCATTCGTGTCTTTAAAGTTCAGGGCACGTGGTCACATAGTCGTTAACCTTTTGCGGTTGAAAAGATACAGTTTTTGCAAAAAAAAATGTCTTGATTCACGGTTGATGAATTAATAATGGCTTTTGCTATAAGAAAGTTTCCGGTGTTAAAAGAATTTAATAATTAATTGTTATTCAAAAAAAAGACGGCCAAGGAAGTTTAGTTACATATTATTTGATTATATTGTGTATTTGGAAAAACAACTTTAATACACGGTATTAAAATTATTTTTTTTAAGTTATAGTTATTTTGTTGAAGCTGTAGCGCCAAATGAACTTTAATTTTAGATTTATAAGGCTCAGTTTGCGCTAACAACTTTGACTTGATTTGTAAATTAAATAAACAATAATACAAACTACCTAGCATTTCGTAGGATTTTTTTAAGTTTCAATTAAGTACCTAAGCATACAAAAAAAAAACACAATCCATCTAGCATTAATAAATAAAACATTGCTATTAGGTACTTGTTACACTTCACTTAGTACTATTTTTTTATTCGCTAAACATTATAACGGTATGCTGACATTACTGGTCTGCCAACATCTGCCATCCACCCTGCGCACGCGCTTATACTAACACCTTGAGGAGTGGTCAGGGTAATTATAAATAGTAAACTACGACTACATGCGGGTGCAAAAAATTAATTCTTGTGGCGTACGAGTTTCTGACAGTGCAATATTATTATGTAAGAAACTACCTTTAGAAGAAAAAATAAAATATTTAAGTAACAAAAATTAAAAAAAAAAAGACAAAAGTGCAAGAGCTCCATTCCCTCTAATAAATTGCGGTTACACAAAAGTTAAATTATATGTGTCTGTGAGTTGTTAATTTATTTATTCAACAATGAAGTTATAGGTAAATCTGTATTTTTTTAATTATCAGGCATTTTTAATAAATAAAATATATTAATATGATTTTCAGCTTCAAATCTGTTGTTGATCATCTGCTTACAAGAAAGAAAGAAATAACATTTGTTTATTGATACAAACGACGTAGATACGCCTATCTTTTCCGAGAATATAAACATGTGATATTAAACGTTTATCCTCAATTATTAATAAATAACAAGAGTTTTATCCATCAAAAAAAAAATCTTAATTTATGACACAAAATATGTCTGCAATAATGGAGATGTGTTAGTGATTGCAGCGACCAAACGCTAGGCGCTTCACGAAAAGCAAAATCTTTTCAACGATAAAAAATGTTTCTTATCAGTAATTAGGTATATGTCCAGTGTGTTAGCATAAACTGCATTAATTCCTATATTCTAGTTAATAATAAGTGTGATCAACTGCTAGATGCATTTTAATAGCACCATAACGAGCAGTTTAAGAGATACTAGTATCTCTTAAACTGCTCGTTCGTACCCGGGCAAAACCACGCGCTAAAGCTAGCTTTAGCGCGCGGTTTTGCCCGGGTAGAGGTTAGAAACTATCCCACGGATACATAGGACCGGGATCTCCAGGATAAAATTACTCTGTGTCCTTACCTAACCCAGGTCATGGCCTTTTCGTCGAGCGTCGAATTCGTTCAGCCGTTATGGCGTAAAAAGGTAACAGACAGAGTCAATTTCACGTAGGTACCTATATCGGTATGGAGTGTGGACTGAATACTCGTACAAATGGTAGAATAAATGCCACACCCTTGTCGAAAAATCACTTAGACTTTAATTAATTCCCTTATCAATGAAGTATTCGAACTGTAATTTAGGCGAAATATTATTCCAATTCCAATTTATAGTAGTAGCTCCATCGGTTTATCGATGACTAGCTTTTGCCCGCGGCTTCGCCCACGTTTATTATACATATAAACCTTCCACTTGAATCACTCTATCTATTAAAAAAAACCGTATCAAAATCCGTTGCGTAGTTTCCAAGATCTAAGCATACATAGGGACAGACTGACAGCGGGAAGCGACTTTGTTTTATACTATCTAGTGATTCTGTCAATGTCAAGGTTGAAGGAAACAAAGAGCATGTACGTTGAGGTTGACCGGTTATACAGCCTGTCTCAGTTACTTATGAGTCTTATGACTGACACACAGTATGATTTACTTGAAAACAGTGTACCCACTTTGAAACACTATTTATAATAACACAATTTAAAACTCAATAAAAAAACGAATCCAATGTAATAAGCACACAAATTCACAGCACAAAATACCTGGTTTATATAAAACTATACACAATACAAACACAACCTCAACAGATTCGCGTAATCAGAGCATCCCCACAAAACGGGGGTGCAGATTAACATCCCAAAAGAAATTTCAAATTAAATCCATTCTGGTAGATTGTGACAAATGCCATCAGTCATGCGACCCCTCATTTGCATCAGAAAAACTTGAAGAACAACTATTTATCAAATGGCGAGAGGACTTCCGGCTGCCATGACAGCAGGCGCGACGTGTTTCCGCCCGCCATCTTTGGATGAACGCTCTATATCCGACTGCGGGAGGAATGTCTTCTATGTTTATACTAGATATGATATTGTACTCAATAAGAATCTCAAAAAAATAAACTTACTGATAATAATAGAGAACAGTTAAAGGTACTCTTTTTCTTGGTACATTACCTACGTTATATTGATTAAAATGTCGTTAAGTACTCTGATAATTAATATGTGGGACAAAATTTTTATTTTTATTTAAATAGCTTTAATTTGACTATCTTTGTGATGAAAAAAAAAATGTTTTCTCTTCTCCAAGATTTATTTATTATTATTTATTTATTTATTTATTTATAACAGCTTAAACTACCATTACAGGGTTTTACCCTAATGCGACAGTTAAGAACTTAAACTATTAACTTAAGCTACATACTTACAATAATTCAAGAATGTGCCTCAAAAAATATTCATAGCAACAAGTACCTTCCAGATGCACAATGTTTTTTTTTTCTAACGGCGCATTGCCTTCTTTCGGGGATTTCGTCAAATTCATAGTTCATGTTTTTTTTTTTCGTATTAAATGTGAGGTCACCGAGGTGTTGTCATAATCACCATGCTTGTCACCCGTTGGAACAATACTGTGATCTTTTTCACGAATGCGAAACTGTGCGTGCTGTCGGAACGGATAAAAATGTATGCCGCAATAGCTGGTGAGTATCGGGAGGAAAAAAATACATACAGACGAACATAGAACCTCCTCCTTCTTTGGAGTCGGTTAAAAAGTCTCACCAGATAGGCTACTAGTTCCGGGCAATCAGACTCACCACGAAGGACAAAAGAAGCGTAGTAGCCTCTAGTAACTAAACTACACTTACAAAGTCATGTCGCTTCCAGTTGAGACCCCGAAATACTCGTAGATCTTTGATCTCGAGACTCAAAATCGCGCTGATTGGGGAGTGATCTCTATTTAGATAATTTAGTGGTACGTTCACGATGAAATATTTTCAGAATTCCGCCGTGTGCCGTTGATTGTCGGTGATTCTGTTAGCTTGATGTCAGCCATTTTGTTTCCGAGCTGTTTACAAATTTTTTGGTTGTGCAGTTGTTTACAACGAAAAATCTTTTGTATGACCCATATTACAGTATTCGTGCACCGGAATTGGTTTTGGAAATCGTCGCTGTCTGAGCTACCCGATAAATGCGTGCACTGACTGGACAGGTCCACTCAAATCTGTGTGGTTCTTTCTTCAAAAGACCATCTCAGACACTAATCTTTCTAAAGAATTAAAAGAGACTGTGATTCTTAAGTTTGTTCTGGTCTTTCTACAAGTAGTCGGATATAAAAACAGTGTTACAGATAGTTTTGATACTTACAAAATTTATTTTGACACTAGGTACCTACTGAATTAAGGTGAGTAGGTACCTATAGCTGATAACAGCGCCACCATTGATAAAAAAAAATAATAAGTCTGGAGATAAGGAACCGTTTTTGGCGTTATAACCGAGGTTTAGTGTTGATTTTTTATACAAAAAATTCTACCTCACCTGACTAAAAATGTGAGCTTAGGAAATTTCAAAATGTTCCGTATCTCCAGACTTATTATTTTTTTAATGGCAGCGCTGCCAGTTAGCAGCTCAGCTCTACTCGCCTTAAATGACTAACTAACATAAGTCAGTTAGTCATTTAAGGTATAATTATATACAAATAAATACTTAGGCGTCGAAGTACTGGTGTAAATAGTTAGTTGTGTTATGTTATATTATATTGCTTAAAAGCATTAAATTTATTTTTATTTATTTAATTTATTTATTTATTTTTGGGGAGGACTTACTTACTTAAATACTTATCATAAATATATCACAAATGTCATTTATCAGTTGTTCAAATCATTATTATCTGCCAGTTTTTAAGATAACTTATTGAATTTGTTTTATTTTATTGGTGCAGGAGTCTAATATTCCTCGTTTTGTGAAATATATTATGTACAAAAATATCTCTGTAAGCACGCACTTTAGCTCAAAACGTGTTATAAACGCGTGACGCAAAGTGAAATGCGTAGCTACACGATGACGACGACGTGGCGAAAGAGGTCTATAATTTCGACACATAATGTATACCTTCGATAGCTCAGTTGGTAGAGCGGTGGACTGTAGCTGGTAAACAATTGATATCCATAGGTCGCTGGTTCAAATCCGGCTCGAAGGAACTTTTTGTTTTTTAATAAAATGTGTAGACCGTTATTCGTTGAGTTTAGTTAGGTACATATATTTTTCGCTTAATTTAAAGTTTTTACATTCTAATTGTTTTTATTAATACCCATGATTCAAATAAAATTTTGAGAACGATTGTTCAATATTATTACTTTACAGTGGTATTAGACCACAGACATACTGACAAACATTTTTCTATTATTTTGATTCTTGCCATATTTATTCAAGCTTCGTTTTAATTGTACAAGTAGGTAGGTAAGTATTCTTCTGTATAATTCTGATTATAAAAAAAAGACCTGCTGCAAAATATCAAGATACATCGTAATCACTTAAGTATTGAAATTAGTACTTTTAATAAATTATGATTGATTATACTTATCATAGAAAAAAAAAAACACAAAAATCTTAATTAAATTACCTTCCAGACGTAAAAGGAAACTTTTTCTCGCAACAATCTACAATCGAATTAGATTTCAAATTCAATTTGGGTACGATACAAAGAATTTGAATCACCTTAACCCTGCAACCGCGACTCTTAGAACCGTGTTGAATCAATTAGAGGGTTGAATCGCATTTTATTTAGATGTCTTCGTACAAATAAAATTAATTTAAAAAAGTTTCTGCCGTGGATATTTTGTAGAGATGTACCTAGATGAGTTTAATCGATAAATATTTTAATAACAGGTACCTATAATAATTTTGCAATGTAAAAATTTAGGTACATATTATTATTAGAAAAGTGCTTAGCACTTGAGTTTGTAAATTAGAATCTTAATTCTCAATTTTTAATTGCAATCCACAACGTACAGTCAACAAAAGATATATCTAGGCAGGGTAACATATTTGTATGTGAATTGCTTCATGTTCAATTTCGTGACAATATACAATGTTGTGTTGGTGGGTTACAGTGTAGGAGTATTGCAAAAACAAAATAATATATATAAAATTGAACATGAATCAATACACATACAAATATGTTACTCTACCCTGCCTAGATATCTCTTTTGTTGACTGTACATGCTTAGGTGGTAAACATTATCTAAAGAACAATCGTGGACCCTGTCGGGTTTAGCAACAAAAAGATTTTAGAGAGAGATGACGACTTATCGTTTATCTTATAATCTAACTTATTCTAGAAACATAGAAAAGAAAAGAAAGAAAAAAATCTTAATAAACAGAATAAATTTAAATCTTATTATACAGCGTGTGTCAGAAATGTGTGATATTTATGGGTGTGGTAGGTACATACAGACTATCAAACAGAACAACTTTCTCAATAGGAACAGCATCGTAACCGCAAAAAAATAATCAGCAGCAAAACTTCAATATCCAAACCAAAAAATGGGACAACTTTTAAGTATGTCTACACATTTAAGATACACGCTGCAAGTACTCGTATAATACAAAATAAAATGTTTCAACACGTAAATATGGCTAACTTGTAGATAATACACCTAAATGAGGCAATGAAGCAACTTTATAATACCTTATTAAAATAATATTTCTATCGATTTAAATATATCCGACTCTTCCAAACAAAAAAAAAAAAAACTCATTCTATTAAAATCGTCCCAATTATACGCAAATGAAGTTTTAACCCTTTCGATGTTCAGTGGAACTTTTTAATTGCTGTTAAATCGAAAAGGGATCAAATGAAAACGGGCCAGTCCATTGTTGACTGTCATTAATCTATGTGGGTGGGTACAATTTCACGGTTACCATTGTACGCAGTACAAAACTGTTTTGGTGCGCGTTTCTTTTTTTTTTTTATGCAACGTTTTTCAGAAAGGTGTGGTAAAATTTTAAGGGTGTGGTATAGACCATCAAACTGAACAACTTTCTGCATGGAACCAACATCCTAGTCGCGAAAAATAATCAGCCGTTCCATACATTTGGGTCGAGTAGATATTGAAGTTTTGTATGGAGCAGTTGATATTTTTTTTTTTTTTGTAATTACGATGTTGGTCCCATGGAGAAAGGTGTTCGGTTTGATGGTTTATACCACACCCTTAAATATATCCACACCTTTCTGATAGGTACAGTCAACAAAAGAGATATCTAGCAGGGTATACTAACATATTTGTATGTGAATTGCTTCATGTTACAAATTGTAACACACCAATACAAAATTGTATATTGTCACGAAATTGAACATGAAGCAATTCACATACAAATATGTTAGTATACCCTGCCGTTGACTGTACATGCTGTAGTTTATTCCTTGAAAATATATTATGAATAAGTATATACATAGAGTAGGTAATAAGTTGTAGGTAGCTTTATAATGAGTTCGTGCGATCACTCATGTGCTGACAGCTAAATGGTGCTAAACTTCTATTAATCAAAGAGAACAGGTATTTTCAGCGTAGTCAATCTGCCTAGCCTTTTCCCAACTCTGTTGGGGTCGGCTTCCAGTCTAACCGGATGCAGCTGAATACCAGTATTTTACATGGAGCGGCTGCCTATCTGACCTCCACAACCCAGTAACCGGGTAATACGATACCCCTTGGTAAGACTGGTTGTCAGACTTTCGGGCTTCTGACGACCCGTAACGACTGTCAAAGATCCACGAATGACAGCCGGGACCAACGGCTTAACGTGTTTTCCGAGGCACGGAGGAGTCTTGGTGTGTAAAGATGGTCACCCATTCACGGACAACCCCGGCAAGCGTAGCTTAACCTGATGGATCGACCCGTGCGGCTGTTATTACTTAGCCACGAGCTCCGAGTATTTTCAGCGTAGTATGAAAATAAATCGCGAAAAAAAATCTGCTGTTCGCTATATATTGACGAGTTAGGTATGCGTACGTAAATGGGAACAGTTGATTTTTTTTTTCGCGATTTTAAATTTGGTCCCATAGTAAAAGTTGTTCATATAAATGAGTACAATGACCTCTTAAGAGGTTGTGCGTTATTTAAGTTACACCCACGAGGTCAAAGCTAGCCCATATTTTTTTTAAGTAAAGAGAAAACGCAGCATCAGTCGTTAATAGGCTAAAGATAAAAAAAAAACTAAAACCTTTTACTACATTAATTAAAATATTTTATCAAAAACTTTGAGAATCACCGCTGTTAACCCTTCCATGTGGCACTGATTCATCTTAACCCGTCACCGACTGATGGATCAAGATATTAATACCGAGAGCGTGGCGAATGTGACCAAACGTTAACCCTTTCAATGCATTTATAATTAGAATTGCGCTGCGGGTCTTCTAATGACTGTTAACCCTGATTTTCTTTTCATAATCTGTGATTGATTATGTAGGAGTATTGTTAAGAAAGGCATTTGTAAGGTAGTTTTTAAGCCCAAAAATATTCGTTTATTCATATTTTTAAGTTGGCTGCTCTTGCCTTGTGTTTTAGGTACGTGAACGCTTGCATTTCCTGCTGTAGTTTTTGACGTGTACTTAGTTCTGTCGTATCGTAAAGGCTAATCGTTGCAGCCTTGAGTCGAATTGTGTCACGTAAGCACGGCTACAGAACAAGTTATAAATATTCAGTATAAGTTGATCTCGCATTGTATAGGATTTCTATACAATGATAGGTCAGTGTAAACTGAAAATGTATAGCTTGATATGTAGCCGTATGTACGCCAGCGTGGTCAATACCACAGTTTGTTCAACGGTTGCATTTTTCGCACCAATTGAACAGTGACGTCATAACACGACTGCTATATTTTATCTGCTTTTTTTTTCAGCTATAGGTACCGTACATTTTGACGATTTAGGCGAACATAAATGTAGGCAGCACCTGATTTTTTTTTACATTTTGGCAAAATGTGAACCAAGTTGAACCATTTTTAGCTATTTTTAACTATTGGTTGAGTTAACTACGGATCAAGAAACCGGCCTTGTAATCAAAGGTTGGTGTCGGTAAAAGGTGTATCATGTCAAACTTGGCTATTTGTATTTTTTCTATATTATGATGATAGATGGCGTTACTGAGACATGGGATCAAGTTTTTGTATGACATTTCTTCTACTATTTGCCCGTTAGTACTCTACTGCTTGTTGCATACACATTTCAAATATTTGTATATGGAAATTTTTGTGGAGGGGCAAACAGTTTGAAATTAAAAGATTCTTACGAATTTAGCAATGGCAACGAAAGTTAGTGGTGCCAAAATGGAAAAAACCAACTGGTCGACATTTTTTAAAATAATTTTCACAATTAAGTAGGTACACTACATTACTAAATTTAATAGCATTTTTTATTTTTGTGTGGAGTTACTAACCTGGTATTAGAGTTTTTATGCCGCCCATGACTTGGCTTCAGATGGCGTCGAGAAATATCTATCAGCCAGGTTAGGAGACTTATGACTTGAATTAATACCATCACCATTGCGTAACACAAATTCAAATTTGATTCGTCTTGAACCAAATTGCTAATCTGCTATTTCATTATGTTCGAAAGAATGGTTTGCTCGACAACATAATTAATCTGATTTATAGTGTCACGGAATTCAGGCAAGCCAACTCACATATAGACAAACACAGCTCACACACACAAATACACATACAACACACACACATATCACACACACACACACAACACACACGCACACACACACAACACACACACACACATCACACACACACAGCACACACACTCAGATACTCTCGCGCACAAACATACAAACATACCCTCGCGCAAAATTAGAAATTAGAATCGTTATTATGTATCATAAAACCTTGTGTGCTTTTTTATTACGGGAGGACACTGGCTCCTGCAACACAGTTTTAACTAGTGCAGGAGTCAGAGAATTCCATATCTGGTGTACCATCTGTTTTATGACAATAAATAATTTTTAATTTTTTTTTTTTTATGACTTGACAGTCCGACGCGACGGTCACACCACTAGACTATAACTGCTGTTTAGACTACTATACACTCGCAGTTAACAATTTATTGAAAATCTATATACAACGTGCTGCCACTATAGCGACATTAATTAAAGACACAGGTCAGTATTCATAAAAGTTATAAAATAATTAGTAAACTGAAAAAAAATAATTTCAAACAATAAATAATAAAATAATAACCAATATTAGAATCACTCTATGCCAACGACTCATTCATGAAGCTAGTGTTCTGTGTAAGCTGCTAAAAGGTTGTTGACCGATACCTTTTTTTTGTTCATCGTTTGTCTATTGTTCTGACCCAGCTGTGAGTAGCTTCATGAATGAATTTTTTGCAAAACCCCCAGAAATAACTCGAATGGCATGACCCTATTTTTTTTCTCGTTCGTTTTAATTTCATCTCTGCGCTACAGGTTGCTCCAAGAAGCTAATTTAGAAAATTGTAAATAAATCAATAATTAATAAAGTTTAATGAAATTAAAATATCTTTATAAAACAAAAATTCAGAACCGTTTACGCGTCTCAAGTGTCGTGATTGCAGCGGCATGTTGTATATCGCTTAGGTCTGTAGGTTTAAACTTATTAAATTAGTTTTTTTTTAACTAACTAAACTTATTTACCGCTCTAAAAAAAAATACTATAAAATTACTCTACTATAGTAACCTAAGCTGTATTTCCATTGAATGGCCCTTGCTTATTAAGGGCTCACCGAATTAATATGCAGATTAGCTGAATTAGAGTGAATTTGATCGATGAGACGAGTAACAAGAAGAAGGGTACAATGTGCCCGCATAAAATAAAATTTGCCTAAAGAGTATTGGGTGACCACTTAAATACTTGTGTGAAAAGTTCAAATAATTATGGCCAGAAATGTTTATTCAAATAATATTTGAAAGCATTCTTTTTGCCGTCGCAAATTTTTTATCACCAATTCTTTGATTCGATTTTTTTATCAGGCAGTTTTGTTCCATCAAATCATTCCTAGCCCCGGGGAATTTACGTCGAAGTTTAGGATAACTTTGCATTAATTTAAAACAATTTTTTTTTCATTTATCATGTAGGGTATAGACAGGTGAGTACCTATGTTAAAATTTACCTATGTATATTATAAAAAAATAAATCAACTGTTCCCATTTATGTTCGTATACTTAACTCGTCAATATGTAGGGAACGGCTGCTTTTTTTTCGCGATTTCGGGCTTAGTCTCATAGTAAAAGTTGTTCATAATGCTGAAAACCCCTTAAGAGATTGTGCGTTATTTAAAGTTACAACTTGTATAATGAAAGTGAGCACTAAGAAAGGATTTTTGGAAATTCATCCCCTAAAAAGGTTAAAAACGATGAAAATTTTTGAAAAGTTTTTTTGAATGATGGAAATATCGTGAGGAAAAATTTAAGTACCTATGACTGCTTTGAGTAAATGGCTATAAGAGTAGGAGAAGACCAAAGAAACAATGGATGGACTGTGTGAATCATGACATGGCTAGAAAAAAGGTGACTACCGAGATGAACTAATACAGAAGTATGGAAGATAAAGACATGTTGCGCCGACCCAAAATAAATTGGGATAAGGGCAGGGGGATGATGATGATGGTAAGTTTCTAAATGGCTCCCACCCAGGGGAGGAGGGGAGGGGATCTTTCCCCCCTTTTTTTTTAAAAAAGAAAAAAGGGGGGTACCGCGCAGCCACGTAGAGCTTACCCCAGGCTGGTCACTCTCCCATCGTTTGGAGGAACCTAAAATCACAATATTATACATAAATATATATACGAACTCACGCCTTTTTTCCATGGGGGTAGGCAGAAACTACAGAACCCCACCTGCTACGAACCTTACATACTCCTTTCGATTCGTTTACATTCATAATATCCGCATCCTAATTGCGTAACACACTATCCAACGCAATCGGTTTCATTTTGACAGTTCAACAACATTTAGTGCGTTATTTACGTTGTCGAGCAGAGAAATTTTTCGAACAAAATTATGAAGCACTGGATTATCAATTTGCTTCAAAATGATTCAGATTAGGATTGATAGTGTGTTACGCAATTAAAATATTTTAATATCATCTTCCTGCCCTTATCCCATATTACTTGGGGTCGGCGCAACACGTTTTCTTCTTCCATTCTCCCCTGTCAACCGTCACGCTATCATTCACTCCCTTCTCTTTCATATCATTCCTCACACAATCCATCCATCTTTTCTTTGGCCTTCCTCTGGCTCTCCATCCATCAACATGTATATTCATCACTCCTTTAGTCACATGCGTTTCGTCTCTCCTCATTACATGCCCATACCAAGACAAACGATTTCCTTTCAACTTTTCTGTCACTGGCGCCACTTTCAAACTTCCTCTTATATACTCATTTCTCACTTTATCCATTCTCGTCACTCCACACATCCATCTCAAAATGTTTTAATAATTAAGTAAAAAAGACAAAGAGAGGATCACAAGGAACGAATCTTAAATGCAAATGTCATACGACATACCCTTCGCAAGCGTAAATTTACAACAATATTTTGTTTTTTTCTTTACCACTGGACTCTCTATGATCGTCATATAGCAAAGTTTATCCTCATACCTCCTAAGAGCGTGTTTTTGAACCTAATCAGGATCGCATCGAACATTCATTAAATCTGGATAAGCATTTCGTCTTATTCACTCTCCTTATCGAAGTTTCAGCCGTTTTTCTCTGGTATTATTCCCAATTTCGTTTGCCCTAGGTAGAACCAGTTCCTTTCCTCAATGGCTATGAAGTAGCACCCGGCCCGTAAACTAAAACTGAGTTAATTTTAGCCGTTCATCAGGTCCATCAGAGCCCTACAGCCGCTCATATGCCTTTTCACAACAGAAGACCTTCGTACTCCTGTAAAGCGGGTTCCTGTGTGTGACACTTCGAGTTTTCTCAGGATCTACGTACTGTTTAACTATCCCAGAGCATCCTATCTAATTTCTAAAACTTTTGCCTTGCATGTCTCGAAATATTGATCATAGTCAATTTTCTTTAACTAGGATTTTGTTCAACTGCGAGTATACTTAGCGTCGTCTTTATTACTATTACACCTACTTGCTACTCCTTAGAGAGTTTGAATTTGCGTGCGAGAAACCTAAAAAGTGATTGCAATCGATTTCTGAAGGTCGTGAAGCAAATCCGTGTCACAAAGAAATTACCATCAGATGCGTCCAAGTTTCCTCGCGTTATAATTTCATTTACAACAATCAGCTTATCCTGCAATGTTTTATCATTATTACGAGTATTCCATTATTACATTTTTACATTTTGTATTTTTGGTGTGATTTTAGTATTTTATAAATCATACGTGATTCAATCAATCTGCCTAGCCTTTTCCCAACTATGTTGGGGTCGGCTTCCAGTCTAACCGGATGCAGCTGAACACCAGTATTTTACATGGAGCGACTGCCTATCTGACCTCCACAACCCAGTAACTGGGTAATACGATACCCCTTGGTAAGACTGGTTGTCAGACTTTCGGGCTTCTGACGACCCGTAACGACTGTCAAAGATCCACAAATGACAGCCGGGACCAACGGCTTCGTAGGTGTCTCGGTATGTAAAGATGGTCACCCATCCACTGACCAACCCCGGCAAGCGTAGCTTAACCTGATGGATCGACCCGTGCGGCTGTTATTACTTAGCCACGAGCTCCTCCTAAAAATCATACGTGATTCAAGTGGCTAATTTATCTTTTAATAAGCTAGAATACATAAATTAGACAGCACACAATCAGCAGCAACTCATAGTCAGCTGTAGGTAAGTACTCACTCTAACAACAGTAGTTACGTGGTAGTTAAAACTATTCAATAAACGATAATTTTTGGCATCATTCAAGCTGACATCCGAGGTGTGTGCGACCCATTCAGCAACACACACAAAATCCTATCCTGCAAAATAGTAACTATACACAAAAAATTTTTTTACAAACAAATACAACCGACTTCCAAAAACAACACTACAAAGTGAAAAATAACTTTAATTTCGGAAGTCGGTGTCTAGTTAAATGTATTTTCGTTTTTTGCCACCGACTTCCGAAATTAAAGTTATTTTTCACTTTGTAGTGTTGTTTTTGGAAGTCGGTTGTATTTTTTTGTAAAAAAGTTTTTATTTTTCACTTTTTAGTTGTGTACCTACCCCACACAAATTCTAATACCACTATCTGCAAAATAAACTAGAACATCATCCATATAAAAGTGGGGAAAAAATGCGTACTATTGAAGCTAACTCAAAAACTATCCAAGCAAAGTTAATCAATTTTATATGGGACCAACTGTGATGTATACCCTCTCGAATAAAACAAAAAAAAAAACCAAATCGGTCCAGCCATCTTCGAGTAATCGGGGAACATACATAAAAAAAAAATTAAAAAAAAAAAAAAAAAGGTTCCGACGAATTGAGAACCTCCTCCTTTTTGCAGTCGGTTAAAAAGACACCCCTCAATGGTACATTCCGTACCAAGTATCATTTTAGATCAAACACGTGATAATGGCTATAAGAGCGCCCCTATTATTTGATACAATAAAAGTGAAGTGCAGAAATACTTGGCATTCTACTGCGAAATTGCACCTCACATAATTTTGACACAAATGACACCCCATTTTCAAACAAAACTGATTCTTACAGCTTATGATGTTAAGTAAAAATTTCCGTAACATTTGATGAACCAGATGAGGGATTTTAGGGTGTGGGCTTACATGTGTATCGGTCGTTCAATAGGCCGTACACTCGCAGATACGGTACTAATGGTGATTGAGAAAAATATGGCAGGAGAACACAGTACAATAACTTGCGGTTATAACTTCATGAATATTGAAGATCACACCGATAGTCTGACATGTTTTTATTTGATTATGAAATATAATAACAAGTTGATGGCCACCGTAAAGTGACAATGGTGCCGATTCTCTTGTGAACGCACTAAACTAAAATTAGTTGAAAATCATACCGATAGTCTGACATGTTTTTATTTGATAATGCCATATAATAACAAGTTGATGGCCACCGTAAAGTGACAATTGTGCCGATTCTCTTGTGAACGCACTAAACTAAAATTAGAGAATCGCTATCTTTTACTAACAGGCAGCGCGAGAAAAGGACGGCTATAGCTATGAACTAAGTTGGAGATGTCAAACTAATTCACGCCTTGCGCTTCACCGTGTTTTTAGTCGACATGTTTTTACGTGTCGTCTAAATGTCTATGGAAAAATTAGTTCTAACTAATTTGACAGCTCTAATTTACTTCCGTCCCTTTCTTGTCATAATAGAGAGAATAAGTTAGCAATAGCCTAAATTAAGTTTAGTTTGTGCACAACAGAATCGGCACCAATGTCGGTTTTATTTAGGAGAATTTTTATTCAAGAGATGACTGAAAGTAGAGATAAATTATATGAGAACAGTTTATGTCTACTAGGAGAGCATCATCTGCCTAACCTTTTCCCAACTATGTTAATGTCGGCTTCCTGTCTAACCGGATGCAGCTGAATATCAGTATTTGTCATGGAGCGACTGCCTATCTGACCTCCACAGCCCAATTACTGGGTAATACGATACCCCTTGATAAGACTGGACTGGGACTGGGCTTCTGACTACCCGTAACGAATGTCAAAGATCTACGAAAGGCCAACGGGTTAACGTGTTTTCTAAGACACGGAGGGGTCTCTATATATAATGGATGGTCCTTCATCCACGAACCGACCGCGACAAGCGTAGCTTAGCCTGCAATCGACGCGTGCGGTTGTTATTATTTAGCTACGAGCCCCTATTAGCAACATTATAATTTATTTTTGTGATATATCTGGTTACCTATTTCTAAATCTATGAGTACCCCCCCCCCCCTAGTTTATTAATTACCGTATCATTAACGCGTTCCTGGTTCAGACGCGATGCTTTGTCGACTACGAGATTATTCACCCCTTTCTCCTTCTAGTTGACTACTTATTAATATTCCGAGGGTAATCTCTGACGATTAATGTTTTGGGCAAAATTCGTCACGATATTTGTCTGCTGACTGCTGTGCTTTCTCAACGAACGGAACTCTTGTAGGATCATTTAGTTGTCCGTCTGTTTGTCAGTCTGTCAAGACCCTTTTTCTCAGGAACGCGTGAAGGTAAGTATCAAGTTGAAATTAATATTAAATACGAAGGTCTATGGTCCCTCCCTCTTTAAAAAAAAAACAATTTAATAAGTCAACGCAATAAAAAAATACGGCCATTTAACATAATCAGCCTATACTGTTTCCACTGTTGGGACACAGGCCTCCTGTAAGGGGAGTGGGTTGTAATCCACCACGCGGGCCCAGTGCGGGTTGATAGATGTCACATGTCTTCGAATTTTTGGTTCTAGAACATGCCGGTTTCCTCACGATGTTTTCCTTCACCGTTTTGAGAACAGCGGTGATGAAATAAAGAATCATGGCAGAACTTGGCCTGGACTTTTTTTTGGCGTCCATAGATTTCATTTAAATTAATCCAATTTAATTAATTTTCTACGTTTTTTCAATTATTCACTCCTTCTCGTAAAGGCCGGAGTTATTTTATGGTTTTTAAAAGCTTATCAAAGATGTTCCTAAATACATTCGAAATGTTACCATTAAAATAGTGGTGTGAGTGCAAATAGTATGAATGCAATTTATCTTTGTCAATTATTAAACGAATGATCGATATAATCGACCGATCGATCGACCCATGTAGAGTTGGTTGTTTTTAAACATAATTATTGAAATGCTCTATTATTTTCAACCGATAATTTATCAACTGATATTTTTAAAGAAATGCTTCTACTTTTATATCCAATTAATAATGGATCAAAATATCACAGGATCGTTTCAGTGTTGTATCGATTCTTAAGAAAACCGATTCAAAACGTGAAGCACTATTGTCTTTGACAGTGACATGTTGTCTGTCAAGACGCTACAGACTCCTTCCGTGTTTTTCACCTCGGTTTTGTTGTGTTTTTATTTGGCTTTCTATTTATTTTTACCCGACCTGCTACCTAATTGCGAAAAACATTTTCGTCATCCGAGTCAGTCTAATTGATTTGGCTTTGGACTGTTTATGAACTGATTGTTTATGAACTGATTGATTGAACGGACTGGACTGTTTATGAACTGATTGATACTGCTCTGTGTGACTAGTGCGTGCCCTTAAGACTCCGATATTGCTTTTGCGTGACCTTAAGCTAATCTTACTGTGCTCCGATTGTGCCCAGCGAATTGGTTTTGTTGTAAACCCGGAACAATCATAATGGCAGATTACGATAGAGGTCATCATCGCACGCGCATTTTATGTGTAAACTGCGATATATGCGTGAACACACTGCGCCGATATCAAGTCTTAGCACTTGACCCGAGAGTTGCTGGCTTACTTTGCAGCTGGGTATTCCCACGAGTTGTAAGTACCTATCTTTTCTATATTGAAAGTTACTTAAGAAGATCGGGGCCTAAAACGGCCACATTAAGCAATTCCTCTAAAAGCGGTCAATTTCCTGAATTCCTAGCAATTTATTATGATTGTGCTATTTGACGTATTTGACATTAAACTTCATTATAGCAATTCATAATTTGTGGACCATTTTACAAATCTCCATACAAAACTGTCAAACAGATGAATTGCGTGCTATGAATTGTATGCAGATAGATTATAAATTGTCAGTTTGTGACTGTTTTACGATTTCAAATATATGATTCATAATACCTATTATCCTATTGTGATTTTGCCAAAGTGGCCGTTTTAGCCCCCCTGGATAGGCAGAGGCAGTATCTAAAATACAATTCATGTTTTTGACAGGTTTTACAAGAAGACTTTGTTTGTGAAGCATGTAGAGATCTAGCAATGTTTGCAGTAAATGAGAATTTGCAGCAAGATGTTTCTGACAATACAGATCAACAAGCTGGATCAAGTCACCAAGGCCACACCAATGTGTGTCTTTTATGTGGATTATCGACTTTAAGAAGACGGAGTGATAAAATATTAAGAAGCAATCCATCTCAACTGCAACAATCCATGATTGCTATTGTAGAAAGCAGAGTAGCACCACAAGAGGTATGAATGATTATAAAATATTTTTATAGAAGTTGGTTAAATTAATATCAAATCAATCTGCCTAGCCTTTTCCCAACTATGTTAGGGTCGGCTTCCAGTCTAACCGGATGCAGCTGAATACCAGTATTTTACATGGAGCAGCTGCCTATCTGACCTCCACAACCTAGTTACTGGGTAATACGATACCCCTTGGTAAGACTGGTTGTCAGATTTTCGGGCTTCTGACGACCCGTGACAACTGTCAAAGATCCACAAATAACAGCCGGGACCAACGGCTTAACGTGCTTTCCGAGGCACGGACGAATCTCGGTATGTAAAGATGGTCACCCATCCACTGAGCAACCCCGGCAAGCGTAGCGTAACCTGACAGATCGACCCGTGCGGCTGTTATTACTTAGCCACGAGCTCCTCTCCTTAAACATATTAAGTTGGTCAAATCAATATGTTGTTTAGAATAATATAATTGTTTTATAACTCCTAGAATTTCCTTTTTTTTATATATACAACATTAGTTTTTGTTTATACTAAACTCAAAAAGGGGTCATCGTACTCGTCAGTTTGAACAACTTTTACTATGGGACCAAATCTGAAATCGCGAAAAAAAAAGTTAGCTGTTCAGTACATCGTCAAAATGTACTGAACAGCTGATTTTTTTTTCGCGATTTCAAGGTTGGTCCCATAGTAAAAGTTGTTCAAAATGACGAGTACAATGACTCCTTTTCGGGTTTAGTATAAACAAAACCTAATGTTGTATAAAACAATACATTTCAAGCATATTGATGATTAAAAAGAATTTTATATTTTTTTCAGATTTCACAGCATGATGTTGTATGCCATCCTTGCTGGCTTCGGGTTCAAAGAGAAGCTCGTCGCATGCCTACTGTTGATGCTACAAGATCCCAGTTGAGTGCATCACAACCGCAGGAGGAGCCCCAAGTGTTGGAGGAGCTCCAGGTGTCACAGTCAGAACAAGCAACACGCTCAATTGATGAAGTAACATTACCCGATTACAGAAGAGCAGCCAACACTAATCATTACTGTGTATTTCCAAACTGTGAAAACACTACATTGCACAGTATTTCAGATAAATTAAGAGCAATAATCCTAAGTGACTACAAATATTATCTGCCTAAGGAAGCCCGTATTTGTAATGACCATTTGATGGCCAATATGTGGGATACATTATTTGACTCCCAAAACAGTTACACAACATTTACCATTCAGCAGATACAGCATGTTTTTTCTTTTGTAAATGCTTTCAATCCATCAATTGATTTTGAAAACATAGAAGAAATTGATGACAGAATATTCGAGTACTGGATAGGACGTTCAAAACATAACTTTAATTTATTACTTGATGAAGTACCTTGAATAAGAGATATTCATAGAGGCACATTAGGTCTTTTAGTATTTTTACTAAAACTCCGAACAGGGGATTCTGATGAAAGAATCGCGACTTTGGTGAATGTTCCCCGTAGAACGTTAGAAGTTTTAATGAACAAAATAAGGGAGATACTTCTTCAAGATTTTGTCCCAAGAAATCTTGGGATTAATCATTTACCCAGGGATGAATTACTCCAACATAGTTTGATCATACCAAATGGACTATATGGAAATGGAACAAACAGTATTGTCATATGTGATGGAACCTATATTTATGTGCAAAAAAGCTCGAATTACTCATTCCAGAAAGAAACATACTCGCTCTATAAATACAGAAATCTTTTAAAACCTTTTATGATTGTTGCTTGTGATGCGTTATATTCCTGATTGTTATGGCCCTTACAAAGCAACAACTTCGGATGCTGATATTATGAATAATTTGTTTTGTGATGGTTCTGCTTTAAGGGAGTATTTTCAACGTGATGATGTGTTTATCTTAGATAGGGGATTTAGGGATAGTATAAGTCAGTTACCGGCATGTGGCTATAGAACATGTATGCCAGAATCATTATTAGAAAGCGAGCAGCAATTAACAACTGCTCAAGCAAATAGAAGCCGCTGCGTAACAATTTGCAGGTGGGTGATAGAGTGCGTCAATGGTCATTTTAAAAGAGATTTTAAACTGTTAAGACAAGAATATTTTCATCGGTCTCTACCACATATGATGCAGAATTTTCAAATAGCTGCAGCATTGTTGGACAGGTTTGGTGTTCGTTTTGAGAACAATATTTATTCCTCACAAATATTGGAAATAATTCGAGAAAGAATGGGGTTAGAAAATAATCTGGCAAACATGGTAGAGGCTCTTAACCTTTTGAACGCCACGGTCGTGTATAGCCGACAAATGAAAACGTGCCCAAAACGCCACCGTCGTGTATAGACGACAAGAAAACGACATTTTTAATATGAATAGACGAACAGCCCAGTTTGAAAATATATGTGCTGACCAAAATAATATTTCATGTTTTCCAACATTGGAATATAGCGATTTAATTCTGTTCGCCTTGGGGACGTACCAAATAAGACAAGCTCGGTCTTATTACGGCGAACATGTACGTTTCCAAGGCGGATACAGAATACAGGTGAATAGGGGTGAAACTATCATTCAAAATGATTATAACTTTAGAGGTAGTGGACAAAAGACCCTTATAAGAGGGAAAATAAAGTCCCGACATATAACACGAAAACAATATTATGTGTACATTTTAATTGAAAATAATATTCCTGGCAGAACCGGCATACTTGAGTATTGCTGCAGTTGTTTAGTTGGCCGGCGCACTGTAAGGCTGCTGCGCACACACTATGACCATAGTGTGGTATTTAGGGTGGGCCAGACATCAAGGATAATATATCTCGGCACCAGCAGGTTTTCTTGATGAGATAATTATACGAGATGAGGATGAAGAATAAAATAAATATTTTTAACAAAATGTGTTTTTTATTTGCCCTAACATTAGGTATTATAATAAACCTCAGTTTTAGGGTTTATGGGGCAAGTGCATTTTTTTTTTAAATACGCGCCCAGATTTCGTAAACATACAATTGAGAAGGGTTAGAATTTATTTGGGTTTTTCTCGTTATCCGTACCTAAATACTCTTATCCTCACTTAGAGCACACCGAAATATCCATTTATAAGATTTAATTTCAATCTGCGATGTTTAATAAATAATTGTTGTTTGACGTACATTCATAACCTAAAAATTCAAACACCGAAATCTTTTTTTTCCGGCTTTCCCAAATGAAAATAGTCTCATTTATAGTTTCTGGAACTAACGCCAAATCTTTTAACATATTTTTCATTACGGGATGCTTCAATTTGATCCCAGACAATTCTTAGTATGGAGAGCTGCCATTGTTCTTTCACAAAGTAATGCACCTGCTTGCTTGGGTTCGAACACACGACCTACAATAACTCGTAAGTCGGGGCTGTTACACTGGCCCACCACTGCTCACACGGCCACATGGCCGTGTGCGCATACATATGCGACATATTTTAATACTCGCAAGTAAACCAAAACCTAAACCTTCTCATTACAAAACAAGTTCTAACTTTAATCCAAACCCAAACCTTGGAGCCAGTTAATGTATTCTTAATACAAAATTTACAACATAGACTCAGACGTCAGTTTTTGTAATTAGAACTATGACTTTGTCGGACTAAAGATCGAAATTCAAAAATTATTAGATGCTTTCAACGTGGCTCTAAAGATAAACCTTGTTTTACAATAAGGCCGATAGGGTACTTACCGTTGACCTAGAAACATGGCAAGAAGCAAGGTCTCACAGCAGAAGTAAATGAAAAAGTCCGAGTACCGTTAATTTTTAATTTTATCACATAAAAACATTTTTTTTAAATTACAAACTTAAATTTGCAGTTGGAGAATTGACCGTGACGTACATCATTGTATGGGAGAACCTGTTTTTCAACTACAATGCAACGTTTGTTTTTGGGATAAATTTTTTTCAACTACGGAAACCTTCGTTGTGCGTGGTCCGACACGCACTTGGCCGGTTTTTATTTTTTTTTTGCCAATCAAGACGACAGGATTTAACAACAACGTCTAGTAAAAAAGCTGTAGGTTCAATCGAAATCAAAACGTACGGTAGGTACGCATTATGCGGACTATCCTCATACGCGAACACTACTTACTCTCTTGCTTCAACGCTAGTACCCTGATTCATAAGGGTGAATATATTATGGATTCCAATTTGAAAATTGTCAGCCCCAATATCGGATGAGGTTTCAACAATAGAATTCGTCAGTACAGTGTTACCAGTGATTATTTCCTATTAGTTATATGATAAACATTTTGATTTCGTTAGTCTAATAGGATTTTGTTTGGGGAGGCAATTATTGAATTATGGAAGTGATGTATTTTCCAACATGACAGTGGGTTTAGCTTGGTACGTAAGTGTAATTGCGTTACGGCTGTCTAGCTTGACGCGCGAGATAGAAGACTCACGCGCACCGGAACTAAAGACTCACTTTCGCATTTACTAGCCAGTCCACTGTTGAAAAACCTTCTCCAGTCCGCGGTCATTTTATTCATATTTGTGTCGAAGACTTTTCCAGTCCGCGCGGCTCTGACGTACATTTTGACCGTTATTGTGCTAATAATCTTTACTGCTCTAACTGCACAAAGTGTAGGGAAAAGAACAAGAATGGCATACCATCACATGTCAAGTCTCTAAAACACAAACTTTAGAGATATCGTTATTTTAACCCTTCATAGGAACATAATGTACTTATGTATGAACCCAAAATCCCAGTGGGAGATGGGGGGGGGGGGGTTTAGTTGCGAACCCCGTAGGTTCACAACTACTGATGATGATTTTTTTACGTTTATATATATAAACGTAAAAAATAAATATAAACGTAATAAATTTTATATATATTTCTATACTTCTATGGAGTAATATTCCTGGAGGTTTCAATTATTGCCAAGATGTGAATTCCATACTGTATATAAGCTTATATACCTATTAGTAAAGGATTTTCCTTATGCACACATGGAGTGCAATTGGCGCGTCAGAAGTCACACGCGCCGTTATCGCGCGAGACCATCACCCAGAAGTACCGACACAAGCGCGTAGATTCGACAAAATGGCCGACACAGCGGGTGACGTACGTAAATGTAATTCTGATATCCTATTTGCGGAACAAATAATTTCATTTAATTTCATATCTATGATCTAATTTTATCTTCCCATCATGAAAATGTTGTATAATTAATTAAAAGACGTGTCTCATCCATTACTCGGATAATGTCCACAAATTAGTGTAAAAGAACTCATCAATCTCCACGCCAATTAAAATGATTGGATGCTTTGAATATTTCAATTAAAATATTAAGATAGCAGACACGCGACCGCAGTAGCGCGAGGCATAATATACAATTGAGTAACATGTCAATTTTTTCTTTCACGTAAAATAATAATCAATATATCTAGCCTTTTCCCAACTATGTTGGGGTTGGCTTCCAGTCTAACCGGATGCAGCTGAATACTAGTATTTTATATGGAGCGACTGCCTATCTGACCTCCACAACCCAGTAACTGGGTAATACGATACTCCTTGGTAACACTGGTTGTCAGACTTTCCGGCTTCTGACGACCCGTAACGACTGTCAAAGATCCACGAATGACAGCTGGGACCAACGGCTTTACGTGCTTTCCGAGGCACGGACGGGTCTTGACCAACCCCGGCAAGCGTAGCTTAACCTGATAAATCGACCCGTGCGGCTGTTGTCACTTCGCCACGAGCACCTCTATCTATAACTATAGATTATTACTTATCTATCTACCCTAGCCTTACCTAACGGTCGATTGTCTTATCAATAATAAGTGTACATAGGTACTATCGAGTGTTGTAGCTACATTGTTGTTGTAAGTATTAAACTAATTATCATCAGAATCGTATCACAATCTAATTAACAGTTAATTATTGCTCTAATTGACGTATTAATCAAATTATCTATGTATATTATAATTATATGTGTATATGTCATAACTAGTGCGTAGGTTGAGAATTCTGATAGTTCAGCAAAATAAGGTATTTATAGTTACTAAAATAATTTGTTGTAGTATACACGGCTACACATCAAGCTATACATTTCCAGTTTACACTGACCTCTCATTGTAACGAAATCCTATGCAATGCGAGATCAGCTTATACTGGATGTGTATAGCTTGATCTGTAGCCGTGCGTACACCATTATTACGAAAGCCAAAGCCAGCCAGAAAAAGAAAGTAACACGAAGTAAGCGAAAAAGAAGAGCCATGTATGTGTGTGTGTGTGTCACACATTTGCTGCTGTTATTACTTAGCCACAAGCCCCTTTGAAGATCGTCACTACGTCATGTTAAGATACAAAAAAAAAGTTGTCGTGACAAGCTTTAAAAAGCCATAAACGAAGCCGTGTTCTAACCAATAACCTTTTAAAAACATGGATTTTTATCAGCTTTGCAGGGTTTTTTTTTAACCGACTTCAAAAAGGAGGAGGTTCTCAATTCGTCGGAACCTTTTTTTTTTTTTTATGTATGTTTCCCGATTACTCGAAGATGGCTAGACCGATTTGGATTTTTTTTGTTTTATTCGAGAGGGTATACATCACAGTTGGTCCCATATAAAATTGATTAACTTTGCTTGGATAGTTTTTGAGTTAGCTTCAATAGTACGCATTTTTTCCCCACTTTTATATGGATGATGTTCTAGTTTATTTTGCAGATAGTGGTATTAGAATTTGTGTGGGGTAGGTACACAACTAAAAAGTGAAAAATAAAAACTTTTTTACAAAAAAATACAACCAACTTCCAAAAACAACACTACAAAGTGAAAAATAACTTTAATTTCGGAAGTCGGTGGCAAAAAACGAAAATACATTTAACTAGACACCGACTTCCGAAATTAAAGTTATTTTTCACTTTGTAGTGTTGTTTTTGGAAGTCGGTTGTATTTTTTTGTAAAAAAGTTTTTTTAAACTACAAAAACATTGCAGTTCAATAGAAAAGAAATAGTTTTTGTACTTTGTTTACAGCCCCCGCAGACTACTGACTTTCTATCGGCTGATAGTTTGGTACAGTTTCTTAATCAGTATTATAACGATCGTACTTGCATACATGCAACTGCATACTTGCATACCTAATCATTATGAAGATACTCATTAGGAAACCGCGACCAAACTATCGAAAATTCTGTAGTCTGCAGGGGCTCTTAAATGTACTAAATTTGCATGATAGGTTAGTTAGAATGTACTACATGGATTTCTCACAACTGATTTGTATATCTATATACTATGCAAATAACTATATCTATACTTGGATTTTTAATCTTATTCATATGTAACTTGACAGTTGAAGGGTTTTTGTTCCTGACAATAAAAAGGAAATGAGGTGAAAAAAATAATTAGCGAAACTACCTTGATGTGCTTATAGTTTTAATCGTTTATCAATCAATCTGCCTAGCCTTTTCCCAACTATGTTTGGGTCGGCTTCCAGTCTAACCGGATGCAGCTGAATACCAGTATTTTACATGGAGCGACTGCCTATCTGACCTCCACAACCCAGTTACTGGGTAATACGATACCCCTTGGTAAGACTGGTTGTCAGACTTTCGGGATTCTGACGACCCTTAACGACTGTCAAAGATCCATGAATGGCAGCGGGACTAACGGCTTAACGTGCTTTCCGAGGCACGGAGGAGTCTCGGTGTGTAAAGATGGTCACCCATCCACGAACCAACCTCTGCAAGCTTAGCTTAACCTGATGGATATTACTTATACCGTATTATAAACGATAAATAATTTAAAAACGAAAATTATTTTTCTTCGAACCGTCAAGTTATCGAATACGATTTTTAAGTCTAAGTATAATTCTATTCTATTATTTTGAAAAAATCCACAAAACAAACCACCTCTGATTTAACTAACTTTAGCCCAAAGCAATACTATAAACCAAACTGACTATTACATTCAGCTATATCCCATTCAAACTTGCCAAAGCCTTCGGAAGCTAAACATAACCATTTCCTACTCCCATACAAGTCCCATTCATCTCAAACTATAGAACGACAGGAGCCATCAAAACACAATACCTTATATATAGTTGTCATTATACAAGGACCAACTTATATTTGCTACAAGACAGCCCTTTTGTGACTTAATTTGAGCATTACCATCTTCAGAATAAAGGCCTTCACGTTGAAATGTGACGGCAAAATTAAGTTGGTTAACCGCTTTGGCTATTCGACTAGTCTTAGATGCCCCGCTGTGTTAGGTAAAGAGAAATGATGAGTTCAATTTTCATAGATAGTTTCTTCGCCAATGATGTGTGTTTTGGTGGTTGAGTTAACGCTGAGACACCTCGCGATGTTTCCATGGTGACCCCATCCATTGGCTGTACCTACTAGTCTCCACAAAGGATTTATCAGAAGTTGTAATCTTCATATTTTTAAGGCGCCTCCAAGCAAGAAAAAAACAGGTTTTATTGTATTGCTGCCTTCAGGCACCTGTCCACCTTCGGCGATTAACAAGAAGATAGTATAGCTAGGAATTAAAAACGTGTAGGCGAGCAACTATCAAATATTTCGGCCACGTGGTTCGTAACGAACACTCCATGGAACGACTCATTGTCCAGGGACAAGTGGAGGGCAAGCGGTCACGCGGTCGGTCAGCTACGCGTTGGACAGACCTTATCAAAGCGTCAACACAAACCTCCATAGTTCAGAATTTTCGAGACGCGGAAGACCGAAATAAGTGGAGGAGCATCGCGAGGGCTGCTTTGGCCAAAGAAAATGCAAAGTCATCAAACTACGACCACTAGCAGCGTGTGCGTGACGGCAACGAGTGATTACTCGCTGGTATGCACATGTATCAAGCGTGAGTCTTCTTTCAGCGATGGGTCTATCCGCCAAGCATGCGTCGCTAAGCGAGAACTCTCTTTTATAGCTCTTGTCGCTGCGATAAACGAATAGGTACTATCTCTTTTACTTCCACAGGACCTACAATCTTTTATTCCTACGTTTCTTGAGCGAGAAAATCGTTGATGGCTAGTTACTTTCTCGCAGGCGATGGGACAACTGCTTTATTTTGGAGTTAGAAATATTGGAATTATAGGTAGCTCCATAGGCAGTAGCGAAAAAACAATTTTAAAACTGGATAATTTCAGGAAATATATTGGTAGTTCATTCCGTATAATTTGTTAGGTAATCTACAAATAGTTTGCATGTTTAAACGCGCTAATCTCTGGAACTACCCGTGGGATTTGAAAAATTTTGTATACATTTAATAGCAGTATTCTTGAGGAAGGTTATAGGCTATTTAACATCACGCTATGACCCTTAGGAGCTGAGCAAGCTGAGCAAAAAGAAAAAAGTCAGCAAGAACGCTAAGCGAAAACGAAGTAGGTGATAGCGCGAGTGGGCGATACGTTGCGACGCGGTTGGTCGGGAGAACAACGGTCAGATCTCAGAAGCTAGTCTGAAGATAAATCCAAGGAAAACCTATTTTTAGTATTAAAAAAATACTTTTTCGAAAATTATGGACCTGCATTCAAGGTGTTTAGATATGTATAACTTTTATATTTACCATGGGACCCGTCTGAAAATAATAAAATATTGTTATTGTTAAAACGTAAAGACTTTAAATTCACTTTTGGATGTCCAATGCCCTTTAAACACATACGGCGAGTTGCACAAACCAACATTAGTTTAACGGAGACTTGAAATTGATGCTGTCACTTTCTTTTTGATACAAAATGTAAGGGATGCATTAATTTAAAGTCGTTGAGTTGGTCTCGTGCAACTCAACGTTACACTGGGAATCAGTTTTAACAACCCGTCATTCGGTACTTCGTTATTTTTTAACACCACAACTACCAATCAAATGACCAATTACTGTAACTATAAAAATGACGTGAACAACAAGGGAAAGCTTTTTGTTAATGAATGGACATGTTTAAATAATTCCTTGTGGGGTATAATTTAGCCCTAGTCGCACGCACATCGTTAATGGGCATCCTTATTGAAATATTTAGTTGACAACGAATAGTAAAAGATAAAGAAAAAGTTTTTATTGAGAGTCGATAAGAAAATTTAAAAAAAAAAAAAAAGTATGTATAGCACGACACAATTTAGATGTAGCATCGGCAAAATTCGTAAAACCGATCTCGATCCGAATTGAATGCGCCTTCAACATCACCAATATTTATTTCTGCTTTATGCGGAAAGGATCTTTACGCATACGGAATAACTTGTAAAGTCATATAGCCAAATACATTCGTAAAATTTAAATGAATGAATGCAAATTTTCCAATCTATGCTACATCTAAGTTGTGTCATACTGTACCAGCCTAGCGCGAGTCGAACACTCAGGTGTGTACCACCAAAACTAAAAAGTATTCACACATTTTAGAAAAAAGTACAGTCAGCTAGAAAAACGTATCACGTTTTATTTTAGTAACGCCCATTGTATTTTCATGTGATGCGGAGGAATGAGGAAAATGTCATGACGGAAATTTTGAATATGATTGTAGAGGAAGACCAAAGAAACGATGGATTGACTGTGTGAAAGATGACATGGCTAAAAAAGGACTGACTACCGAGATGACGAGTAATAGAGAAGTATGGAAGAAAAAGACATATTGCGCCGACTTCAAATAAATTGAGATAAGGGCAGGAGAATGATGAATCGATGCGGTATCGTAAAGATTAAAAGATTGTTCTGGACCAATCAAGGTTAGGGAGTTCTAAGTAGAAGGCACAGCGGACAAGTGTAGCACAAGAACACCGTGTGGTTTTAGTCAGTAAGAGTCTCACAGACCCCCCTTGGGGTGGATGGAGGGGTCTGATTGTGGAAATCAAATAGGCAGTCGCTTCATGTAAAGTACTGGTATCCAGCTGCATCCGGTTAGACTGGAAGCCAACTCCAACATAGTTGGGAAAAGGCTGGGCAGATTGAAAGGGATTGTCATAGTAAAGCTCTGGGCAAACTGAAGCGAATCCCGCGCGGGATGCGGGAAGACATTCGCTCGCGCCGATTGTGTTGGTATACTTGCACAGAACAATACATACACAATAATACATTTTATTAGATAACTTAGTTAACACAAAATCGCGAAGTTTTGATATGTCGCCGTTATTGTAATATTTATATACTCGTAACTACTATTTTGGTTTAATGAATTCACCGTTAACAAATTGATTTCTTACCCAAACAGAAACACATTCATGATTGCTTTCCTTGAAACACACAAACTATCTCCTATTATTATAAGAGGGGCAAGTATTTTCATTAATTCATTCACTAACCAAGTTTTGTGTATAACTCGTACTTCGACACGTGTCACCAAATTGCTGACCAATTTACTAACCGGGAATCGAACGCGGTCATTCGACAGAGTAATTGCTCAGTTTTACTTTGTTTCATTATTTTCTTTTTCAGTAATTTTCTGGTACTTATTGTTTTTTGATATTGTTTGCTTTTGTTTGGAATAAAAGTGATCCCCTATTTATTTTTATTTATCATCAACTTATCAACTATACTCACTCCATCTATATAAATAATAATGAATCTCTATTTCCCTTGGTGAAATCCTCCTCTATTTCCATCACGAGTGAACGGATGGAACAATTTCGCTAATTCTTTGTTTGTTTTGTTTATTATTGTCAGGAGAAGATTCTTATGATGAGAGAAATTTGAAAAGTTGCCGCGAAAATTAGAAAATTCGGGAAAACTGAAAGTGAATTTTCTATGGTAATTTTGTATGAATTATTGAAATTTGGACAGGACAACGTCGGTCGGGTCAGCTAGTTTACAATAAGATTTGACGTTTAAACAAACCTTTTTTACAGTCCGTTCAACAGATTTTGACTTCTATTTCGTTGGATTAAGGATGGCAAAAAAGTGGTTACAATACCAACTGTTTACTGCAGCTGTCATTTGTCATGCCACCAACGCAAAAGAAGTCAAAATCGGTTGAACGGACTGTAAAAAAGGTTTGTTTAAATGTCTAATCTTATTGTAAATGGAGTATAGCAGGAAAATGCTTTTTTAATAAACATTTTGCTTTTTTAGGGTTAATTGTCTTAACACACGAATATTCAATCAATCTGCCTAGCCTTTTTCCAACTATATTAGAGTCGACTTCCAATCTAACCGGATGCAGCTGAATACCAGTATTACACTGAATACACGGAGCGACCGCCTATCTGACTTCCACAACCCAGTAACTGGGTAATACGATACCCCTTGGTAAGACTAGTTGTCAGACTATCGGGCCTCTGACGACCCGTAACGACTGTTAAAGATCCACGAATGACAGCCGGGACCAACGGCTTAACTTGCTTTCCGAGGCACGCAGGAGTCTCGGTATGTAAAGAAGGCAAGCGTCGCTTAACCTGATGGATCGACCCGTGCGACTGTTATTACCTAGCTACGAGCTCCTCTTCCCTCATCGTAATATAAACACAAAAGAGTAAAAAGTTTACAAATTAATCACCTACAAACTAGTTATGAAGTACATTAACTTCTGGACAGTATCTCTAAACGCATTATATCATTTTAACGCACTAAGTCGGGTAACAGACAAAGGTGTTATAAATCGCGGTCATTTATAATGCATTGTTGAGTTTTCATTGCGCGGCGAAATGAGGAGGGTGACATACAAAATACTAGGAGTTATCCTACAACGTATAATGAAAATGGTATCAAAATCAAAATATTTTATAGCACATAAACCTACATGGGCACTTATGAAACATCAGCACATTGCGCTCTAGCATGGTGCGGGTGACACATGTCAGTATGGCATGACTAGGTCATTGACAATATATGCACAATTCAATTTTATCGATAACGATTCTTACAGCAAAAATTTCGTTCTGCTAATAATTTTAAAAATGTCTTTGATATATCTTAGTATTGTGAAATTTATTTTAAAGTATGTATTTAATACAAAACATAAAAAAATCACTTTCAAAGCACTACCGATATTTATATAAAAAAAAAAAAATCATGGTATAATTTTTCGGCTAATTTAACTCTATAGATGTCTAACAACAAAAATTAAAAAATACATACAGTAAACTTCTTTTTTAAAAAAAAATATCGACTATCGATAAAAACCCATAATAGCAATACATCTCATCACTAAACATGTCTATGGCGTTACGTTACACGCCTATCTCTTTGCTTCATTTTTCTTTAAATTTGATTTTATTTGTAGATAATAACATTTTGGCAGGATAATTTATTTAATTTACTACAGTTATTATTGAATCTGTATTTACGATTAGGTATGATATTTAGGGTGCAGCTTAAATATTAAATCATGATTGTAAATCGTGATAACGTTCAAAATTGAAAAGGAACAGTTCGTCAAATGTCACCCGCACCATGCTAGAGCGCAAGAATTATAGGTGCACGGTTCCAAATTGGTCGTTTCCTAAGGAGAATTGCCGGCAAGAAACTCCATGGTTACTCCTTTAAGAATAATTGGCTTTAACAATATTTCCAAATAACAGTGTTAAAAGGTATGGGAGGACAATGTAGGTACTTAACAATATAGAAAATAGTCAACAAATGTACAGTCTACTAGGCTTGCAACGTTCTCACATTCACAAAATAGAAAATAATCTAGTTAGAAGAATAAAAATAAAAATCTATGACATAACACAAATGACATGATTGCCATTACAACCACAGTAACAAATCTGAATAAATATCATGTTCACAAAAGCCACTAATATAGAGTTAAAATTGAAATTGGATATGAAGGTGAAAGCACTAGGGTGGGTAGCTTGCTTTCAGTAGTACCTAAGCAAAATCACTGGATTCATTAATAAAAAGATAAATCTGGTAACATTTTTGGTAATTTTCTAACAGAACTTCCTACTTAAAATTTGCATTTACCGTATTTTTGAGTGTTAATTTGTAAGTTATCATACTACTAAAGTAACATTTAAAACTTCACATTTAAGCGCCTGATAAAAATGTTACAGCAAAATCTAAGCCCACGCAACTATGGTATCATTTTTATCGGTTATTCAACTTAGATCTGCCTTCCAGAAAATTGTGTTACACAGCTGTCATTACTTAAGAACTGTTAAGCTTTGGTTTCCGCGGCCTTCATGAAATCTGTAATTTTACCAGTATTTGACATACCCCACTCCCCAAAGATTTAAATCGCTAGATTTTCCCTCACCGTACTTAGTCACAAGAAAAAGTATCCATGCTGAGAAGAGTGAGCTCACACATTATCAAACAGCGTTTCCATGATAATCAAATGAAGTCACTGCGTTATTGCGTGTAAGAGGTGTCAAAATGAAACAGAATTGCGACTATCTTTTGCCGCGGTAGGGCGAATCTAACGATTTAAATCTTTGCCGCTGTCATAATTTTAATGACAGCCGTCACTACGGCCGTTAAATGTGGCCACCGCACTTCTAGGAAACCGTAACTTTATACAATTCTGTACGGATTTTTAGTAAAAACCCGCTGAGAGTCAACGTTTTGTTGTAGTAAGACACTAAACATCTTACTTAGGTTCTCTCTAAACCGCAACTGTTCAAAGGCATTCCTCTCAAATACCTATAGTACTATAATAATCATAAATTCATGCAAACGGACGTCAACCGTCAATGGTACGGCATCCCCCTAGGGAGTCAATAGCTGATGCGTGCGTAATCCTTCGAGCAATCTCTGTCGTCTCGTTACCGAGATATCAAAGGGTTTCTGTTGCATGAAAATTCGGGAGATTTTTAAAGTTTCCACTACATTGTGTTCTTCTTGGCGTGTCGATGGTAATCTAAAAATTATTGCTTCAACAAAATATATAAAACAAAACACTTGTAATTGCGGCTTTGTCGATTTCTTAATGGTTCATAAATTGAACATGGTCCACTAAACAGGTAACTGTTTAGTGGACCATGTTCAATTGAAGTGAAGTGTTTCTCTTGGTACTCGTACCTTGATGCTTGGAGTTATAACTAAACCACATTAAAGGGTCATCGCTTATGTTTATTTTGTTACTTTTATATGATCCTTCTTTACTTATTGTATTTCCTGTGCGTGTGTTTGTTCTTTGTTTCTTTTCTTTCTTAAAAAGAAAGAAAGAAAAATATTTTATTTGGGACACGCACAGGAAATACAGTTAAAAAGGAGCATATAAAAGTAACAAAATAAACATTAAAAAACAAAAAAAAAGAAATTAAATTAAATAAAAATGAGACCTGTCCGAGGCCAAAAAGGCTCCCATCTCAGCATAAAGCTGCAATATTTAAAAAAAAAAAAACACAATATGTGGTAAGTTGTAACAGTGGTATGTACAGGCCTACTTTTTCTTTTTGGATGGATTTTTCATAATTACACAATTTTTTTATCGTCTTTGTTTTTTTTTTAACGACAAAAAATATAAATAAAAAATATATTTGAACTTTACACCAAAACGAGAGCAGATGGGTAGTTAATTTAACTTTGCAAATTATGTCCAGTCATTTTGCAAAGAGCCCGTTCTGAATCTTACTACAACATTCGGTAGCCAATCCTGCCATGTTAATACTGCAAGATATTAAGATAGGGCTAATCCTCACATAACTTAGGATCACGCCAGTTATATGCCATTCAGTACCCACTGACCATTGTCCTGCATTTAATTTAAACGGGAAACAGCTCCAAGCGAAGTGGTAATGATTTTACTAGCCCCTACAAACTTACTGTGATCAACGACCTTAATAGCGACAACTCTTAGCAAGTTGCAGCAAGGTTATTTTTTCTCTGTTTTCTTGTTTCACGGCGGAGGATTTAAGTTTGTTTGAAGGTGTCGTAAGATTTTATGCGTGATGCTCTTTATGCAAACAAGCCCTAAGGGTGACGTTTCTGGTTTTTGGCGCCATTGAATTTTGACCCGCTATAAATGTTAATATGATATTGCTGCGGTGCTTGTTATTTGATGGTAGAAGATATGAATGTTATGATACTAAAACATAATTTGAATTTCAGACGTAAATTCAAGCCAAAACAGCTCAACGGCTGAGAAAGAAATTGCGGTAAACGTGACGCAAAGAACACAAACACAAAAAAACTTTTTTACAAAAAATAACAACCGGCTTCGAAAAAAAAACACTACAAAGTGAAAAATAACTTTAATTTCGAAGTAGATGTCTTTGGTTTTGTAATTTCGTATTTTGCCACCGACTTCCGAAATTAAAATTCGTAAAGCAAAGTTAATCATTTTTACATGGGATTTCGAGGTGTACTCTCCCGAATAAAATAAGAATCTTTCAAATCGGATAACTCTGTGAAAAGTTATGCGTGGTCATACGTAAAAAAAAAAAGGCATGTCGACTTGAGAACCTCCTCCTTTTTTTTTTTGGTCGACTAAAAAAGAACAAGTTCGAAAGAAAGAATGAAAATACGTTTATTTGCGGTAAACATGACGCAAAGGACAACAAAATAAAATAACAATGTAAAAAGCAAGTATGTTGTGAGTTGTGGGAGAATATGCGTCACATCCACGCAAAACGGCCATCGCTCAGCATAATGCTGCGACCCCATGCGAGACAGAGTCACAGCGCTGGTTTTCAGCACCAGCCGGCGTTACAACGTGCGGCATATACAATTAGATTTATATTCCAGATTACTAAACCCTAAACCCTAACTACCTTCTTACTACCAAGTAGAAATACTCTTTTTAGGGTTCCGTACCTCAAAAGGAAAAAACGGAACCCTTATAGGATCACTCGTGTGTCTGTCTGTCTGTCTGTCTGTCCGTCTGTCACAGCCAATTTGCTCCGAATCTAATGGACCGATTAAGTTGAAATTTGGTACACATATGACTTTCTGTGGCCCAAACACGGACGGGTAAAGTAAATAAATGAATTTTGAATATATAGGTCATTTTTGGGGGGCAAATAAGAAAATTAAAAAAAAATGTCAAATAAAAGGGGTTACTATAAGGGTCTCAAATATATATTTTTATAATTTTAAAATAAATTGTTTTAAAGTTATTTTAGAAAATAGACGAAAATTGACAATTCCCCCCCCCCCCCCCTCCTTATCTCCGAAACTACTGGGCCTAAATTTAAAAAAAAAAACAGAAAATAATAAAAAGTCTGTGGTCTTAAAATGACATGGTAAATCTATCAATATTGTGAGTACAAACTTACATTTACAGTTGGAATGCATGGGAGAACAGGTTTTTAAACTACAATGTTAAGTTTGTTCTTAAGATAAATTCATCCCAACTACGGAACCCTTCATTGTGCGTAGTCCGAGTCCGACACGCACTTGGCCGGTTTTTTTTCTATACATTAAAAAGCAAAAATCCACATCACAGGGTGATCCCAGGTTGTCACCCATCCAAGTACTGTTCGCACATGATGTTGCATAACATCGGTGATCAGACGAGAACTGGGGTCTTTCAACAAGATAAAGGACTTTGACTAGCATTATTTGTATTTGGAGAACTTTTTGGAACAAAAAAAAATTTGAAGTCTAAAAAGATATTGAAAGCGATGTTAGACTAGACTAGATTCTTCTAAACCTAACCAATCGGGAGTTTATAAAAAAAAAAAAAAAATTATACCGATATATATATTTGTCGACTCGAGAACCTCCTCCTTTTTTTTTCGTCGGTTAAAAATAAACTAGACACCACATTACGCTAAAATAACAGACACATTTTTATAAAACTTCTCTGTATACAGGATGTGGCGTAAATAGTGGTCCAACGTTAAGGGGTCGATACACCGTATATTCAGATATCACGTACCACAATTTGAACCATTTTTTTCCCGTCTCAGAATAATTTTTTTTTATAAAATTATTTGAAAAATTGACACCTTGCTTCACTAATTTGGCTGTATTTTCTATAAATGACATATTTTTTTTAATTTTGTTTCTTGTTTGTAACTCTTAATTGCATAAGCTAATCACATGCAAATGCAAAAAAAAAATTACTAAAGCAAGTTGTCAATTTAAAAAAAAAATGTATTCTGAGACCTAGGAAAAAAAATTGTTCAAATTGTGGTATGTGATACCAGATACACGGTGTATCGACCCCTTAACGTTGGACCACTATTTACACCACATCCTGTATAGTATACAGGGAAGTTTTATAAAATTGTGATGTCTGTATTTTTGGTCTTAGCAGCCAAACTATACGTGTACACAAAAAGCCAGGACTGGTGACGCGGACAAGCGACGTACAGGTTGTCCATGTGAGTTGCAGCTTGTCCTGAGGTCAACACCCGCAGCCTTCGGTAGCAATTTCCCATTGCTTGCGAAGTTTTTCGTTTTTAGTAAAACGCCTGCGTGGCTGCGTCGAGTGGCTCTTGGCTAATTAATTACAGCCGCACGGGTCGATCGATCAGGTTAAGCTTAAGCTACGCTTGCCGTGGTTGGTCCATGGATGGGTGATCATCTTTACATACCAAGACCACTCCCGCCTTGGAAAGCACGTTAAGCCGTGGTCCCGGCTGTCATTCGTGGATCTTTGACGGTCATTACGGATAGTCAAAAGCCCGAAAGTCGGACAACCAGTCTTAACAAGGGGTATCGTATTACCCAGTAAATGTGGAGGTCAGATAGTCAGTCGCTCCAAGTGAAAATATTTTTTTTTTTACAAAAAAATACAACCGACTTCCAAAAACAAAGAACTACAAAGTGAAAAATAACTTTAATTTCGGAAGTCGGTGTCTAGTTAAATGTATTTTCGTTTTTTGCCACCGACTTCCGAAATTAAAGTTATTTTTCACTTTGTAGTTGTTTTTGGAAGTCGGTTGTATTTTTTTGTAAAAAAAAAAATATTTTCACTTTTTAGTTGTGGAACCTACCCCACACAAATTCTAATACCACTACCTGCAAAACAAACTAGAACATCATCCATATAAAAGTGGGGAAAAAATACGTATTATTAAAGCTAACTCAAAAACTACCGAAGCAAAGTTGATCAATTTTATATGGGACCAACTGTGATGTATACCCTCTCGAATAAAACAAATATAATCCAAATCGGTCCAGCCATCTTCGAGTAATCGGGAAACATACATAAAAAAAAAAAAAAAAAAAAAAGAGGTTCCGACGAATTGAGAACCTCCTTCTTTTTGAAGTCGGTTAAAAATACTGGTATTCAGCTGCATCCAGTTAGACTGGGAAAAGGCTATGCAGGATCAATAAACGCCTGCGTTCCTGCATATACCTACTACCTAATGCCACAACACTGATACACTGACTGATGCATTCTTAGATAAAATAAATAGGCACGCACCTGAATTCGATTATATACACTTCTTTTAGATATGAAGAACACTCGAATAATTTGGCGTTGTTCAAAAATCCTGGCATATTTTTCATTAACGAAATCTACATCACCCTTATAATCTGCTGATGTAACCGGTGACAAATGGCTCTAATAAGAAACCTGTCGCGGGAGGATTAGCTAGTGTTAATTGATGTTATTATTGTCTAACTCTAGGGTTGCGAACTTTTCTTATCGATATCGATGCTATGACAAATTTTAAAAACACAAAATTATCGATATATCCCCTTGTGGCGGCATCTAAACCGCAACATAAATAATTAAACACACCAAACTATAAAAAAACTCACACAAAACCACCGTCATAATAATAAACTCACACTCAATTCCCACTATTTAATTATGAAATAGGAAAGCTCAATTACCTACTCACTTTTGAAAAGTCAATTCTAGTTCTTGGTCATGTCGTCTCCCCCTGGGGCTAGTTGGTATCAAAAAGTCAAACAAAATGTAGGATATCTTGTAATCAACAAAGAATATAAAAAAAAAAGATAGGCAATATGGGGACTGCCGGCAAAAGTGAAAACTTAAACGTATGTATCGCGGTTTCGCGGTGACAAAGTGACGCGAACCCCCTACCAAAAATCGCTCAACGCGCCTAAAGAATTGTTCACTTTAAAATCATATAATACATGTACTTCTACTGTACTTCTTTCTTTGACAGTTTTCTGACTTGCTAATTTTTAATCCACCATAAAAATATGCTGACAAAATAGTGATATTTAAAATGCCCAGTCCCATCACTATTTCATAATTTAACCTTACCAGCACCACAGTATTTCGTAAGCGGATTAGTGTTAAAATCAAAATGGCGGGTGCTCGTCGTAATTAAAATGTGTCATAATATTAGGGGTGGCTTCAGTGAAAATAAGAATTATAAATATTACTCAAGACTAGACAATTAATTTTATGAATAGGTGTTGAAGTATTAGAAGTACTTATATTTTTTTTTAATAATATTTTAATCCTTGATGTTTTTGTTTTGGTGATGCACGAGGTTGTGGGATGATATCTGAGCAAGTACCAATGTAACTTTTCAATTCAGATGTTCTTTCTAAGTCTATTTTGGACATCATTGACATCGGTGAAGGAAACCCGGACTTATCTATACTATTGTAATAAACCTGAAGAGTTTGTTTGTTTGAACGCGCTAATCTCCGGAACTACCAGTCGGATTTAAAAACATCTTTTTGCATTTGATAACACAATTCTTGAGCAAGGCTATAGACTATTTAACATCACGCTAGCTCCCTTCGGAGCCGAGCAAAAAGAAAATAAGTAAGAAAGAACGCTAAGCGAAAACGAAGTAATAGCGCGGGCAGGCATTGCGATGCGACGGGGTGGGCGGGGGGAACAAGAAGTTTCACGCGGATGAAGTCGCGGGCAGAAGCTAGTCTATACATGAATAAAATAATTAATTAAAAAAAAAAATATTTCTACGAGGTACTCGTGTGTATGGATTCTGATGCCGAAAATATAGTTTTTAGAATTTTTATTCTGCCGTTTGTCTGGATGTATGTTCCGGATTGGCGCAGAAACGGCCGGCTGGATTTGGATGAAATTTGGCCCATAGATAGTTTATAACCTGGATTAACACAATAGGGTAGGCACTTTTATGTATGTTCCCGTGGGTCCAACATCCACGCGTGTGAAGCCACGGGCAAAAACTAGTTATTAATATAAGCCTGAAACCGCCAATCAGCCTTGAGTTATCTCTATTTCACTACTATTCTCAAAACGCTTCAAAATATACCTAATGCCATATAAGTCTTGTCTATCGTGACTTTGATGCATCGTTGATAACCATGAATTATTGTGGCAACACCAAGCGAGATATACCAACCGTAAGAGTAATTAAAGGGACTGTTTTAATTTGCAAAGAGCGAATATAATCCTAATTCGTTATGGTACTACCGAGACGGGGAACTCTTCCTAACCCTTCAATCTCTGGTCATTCATACCTATACTAACCCCTTTCAAATTAAAACCATATCCATACTTCGTGTTATCGAATAATTAACCTTATTGTAACAGAGTAAGGTACACAGCAATAGCAAATCATAAATTGTAGTGTTGCCAACAAATAGACATGAGTAATAGCGCTAATGATTGAGACACGTCATCGAATATTCGTACAGTGTTTGAAAGTTAACTTTATAGAGAAGTTATTAAAGTCCTTTTAGGAAGCACTTTAGTTCGACGATGATTTTACTCTTGAAATACATTATAGCAGAATTTTGTCTGCCTGAAACTTAGAAGAAATAATGTGTTTATCAGCCTATATATGTGTATGTATGTACGTTTGTTTCTTTGTGGCGCTTTAGAGACCAAACTCGTGGGCCGATTTTGATGATTGTTACATCAATCGATTTTCTTAATCTTGTGAGTGTCATTAATGACATGACTGTTGGCGCCATTGCTTTCAGCGACCAAAAATAGCGCCAGTATCACGAGTCAAGCGACGCACCGTGGGTCCAGTGCTGCCACCTACGTCGGACTGGATGTTAGAACGTTGCTGACAAGTCACTGGCTACGGTTCAGCGGGAGAATAACAAGTCTTTAATACCCCGAGCTCAGCGCTTCTTCGTAGAAACAACATTTTATATTGTTCATTTTTGTCAAATATTAGGTCTTTACCTATGAAATTGCCGTTCTGAAGTACTGGCCATTTCAAATCAAAATAATTTTTGTTTGGCTAAGAATTCTAATTTCAAATTAATTTTATTTTAAAAACATGGATTTTTTTTTCCAAAAGTAGTCATTTTTTTATTGATTAGTGTTACATTTTCATCGCATTTCAATCTTTTTCGTCATCATGGATACGTTAAAAATTCGAGTAATTATGGAATATGAGTACCGTCGTGGCAGCAACGCGGCACAAGCGGCATGCAACATCAACGACGTTTACGGAGCTAACACTACAAACCAACGCACCACTTGTTATTGGTTTGCTCGCTTCCGTTCTGGAAATTTCGACCTGAAAAATGAACCTCGCGGTCGTCCGAAGACTTTGGTCGACAATGACGAATTAAAGGCGATTGTGGAAGCTGATGATACACAATCTACGGCTGAATTAGCAGCAGCTTTCGACGTTAGCGTCAAAACAATATTGGTCCATTTGCGTCAAATTGGCAAGGTAAAAAAGCTTGACAAATGGGTGCCCCGCGAACTCAATGATCGCCAGCGCGAATTACGCGTCGAGACGTGCCTTGCACTGCTCAACAGACACACAAATGAAGGAATTTTGAACCGCATTGTTACCTGCGATGAAAAATGGATTCTGTTTGATAACCGTAAGCGCTCAGCAAGTTGGTTGGATCCTGGTTCAGCACCTAAACAATGCCCTAAACGAAAACTTACCCCTAGAAAAGTGATGGTCACTGTTTGGTGGTCTAGCGCCGGTGTGATTCATCACAGCTTCTTACCAAACGGGGTGAGCATTACTTCAGATGTGTACTGTGAAGAACTGAACACAATGATGGAGAAGCTGGCACATCTCCAACCAGCATTGGTCAATCGCTCGTCTCCGCTGCTCCTGCACGACAACGCGCGACCTCATACTGCACAGCAGACGGTCTCCAAGTTGCAAGAACTGGGGTTGGAAGCTCTCCGTCATCCGCCCTACTCACCAGACCTTGCGCCTACAGACTACTACTTTTTCCAAAATTTGGATAACTTCTTGGCGGGAAAAAAATTAAATACATAAATAAATACCCGAGAGGCAGTACAAAATGCCTTTGAAGAATTTATTGCCTCCCGTCCAGCTGATTTCTTTAAGAAGGGCATCAATAAACTGGCACTGCATTGGCAAAGATGCATTGATTGCATGAGTGATTACTTCGATTAATACAAATAAAAAATGCATGAAAAAAATTCGTTTAAATTTTTTCATACAAAACGGCAATTTCATAGGTAAAGACCTATTACCGGGGCGTAACTCCGCTGCCGCGAGAAATCACGGTACAGCGGACAGAGCTCCGGCGGGATCTCATGGCGACATGGAGAGTGCGATTGTCGCAACCCAGCGCTGGGCACGTCACAATTGCGGCGATAAGTCCCCTCTTTGAGGAGTGGTTGGAGAGGCGCCACGGCGTCCTCACCTTCCGCCTGACACAGGTCCTCACCGGACACGGTTGTTTCGGGAGGTTCCTGTTTCGGATAAGGCGGGAGGAAACGCCCGGGTGTCACCATTGTGTAGATCGCCCGGAGGACACGGTGGAGCATACAGTGGAGGTCTGCCCGGCTTGGGCGGAGCACCACCGTGTTCTCACGGAGGCGATCGGCGGCGGCGATCTCTCGCGTCCAAACTTGGTCCAGGCCATGGTGCGGAGCGAGAGTGCATGGGAGGCCGTCACCTCCTTCTGCGAAGCAGTAATGCTCGCAAAGGAGGAGGCGGGACGCGAGAGGGAGAGGCAACAGCCGCGCCCTCGCGCCCCTAGCCGCCGCAGGAGACGCCCTGGGCGGCGGGAATCTATCGCCGATTCCCGGCCACCGTAGGCGCGGGCTTGCGGACGACGAGTAATGGGCAGCTCGCCGTCCGGTAAGGACCAGGCCCGGGTCGACGGCGCGTTGTGTTCCACGCGCGCCTCAAAGAGATGTCAGCAGTGACGAGGTCCAATAGGGCCGAAGCCGGGGTCGCGGGTAGTTCGAAAGAGATACCGTGGCCCTGGCACGGGCAACTGAAGGAACACGGGTGGGTTTTAGTCAGTAAAAGTCTGACACACCCTCCCGCTCTGCCCGGAGCGGGAGAAGTCATGTGATGATTTCCCATCCACAAAAAAAAAAAAAAAAAAAGACCTATTATAATTGTTTTTTTGTGGATGCGTGTAATGTTCTTGAGAATGAATAAGAGCGTTGAAAGTTCCTTTCAGAATTTATTTATCCACGATACCTAATACAATGAAGTACTTTACGAGTATAATAAAGATCTAAAAGGCGCCTGTCTGTATTGGAGGGTACGGAACAACTCAGGTTCGCCGCGCATGTAAGTCCAATTGACTAAATTAATGTGTGCTTCAGCGTTCCTCTACACTAACCACCCCCTTTTTTTTTGAAAATTTAACAGCACTGTTTCAGCTACGATCGATCAGTCAAACAAAAACCAAATATAAACTAAAAAGTCTTAAAATAAACAATTAAAACGATGTGACTTTTTCACATCTCAACGATACAATAGTGCGGATACTTTTCTAGAGGTACGTCTTGAAGTTGAAAATATACTTAAATATAAATATAATATAACTGTTATGGTTTATTTGAAACTAGCTTTTACCAGCGGCTTCGCCCGCGTGGATGTCGGTAAATGTCCCACGGGAACGTACTACCGGGAATTCCTTCCTTATTCCTTGTCTACATTATAAAGGGAACCTTTGTGCAAAATTTCAGCTTTCTAGGTCCAAGGGTTTGGGCTGGGCGTTGATGAGTCAGTAAGTCGGTCAGGACTTTTTTTTTATTTTTAAAGATAGATAAATGCTTTGAGTTTGAGTCCCATGTAATAGGGGACGAGCCTATCGCCATTAACCGGGACAAATCCAGACTCCGAGCTGCTACTGAGAAATTCCTGATAGAAAAACCAATAACAATTTGCCTGACCTTTTTTTTTTTTTTTTTTTTTGTGGATGGGAAATCATTAAAAATTTGCCTGACCTGGGATTCGAACCCAGGACCTCATGCTCAGCAGTAGCGCTTGTGACCACTAGACCAACTAGCTTTATAGTTTTAACAAATAATATATTTTTTAAAAGGGTAAGTAACCCTAATTGCTGTAAATAATATACAAAAAAAAAAAATGGATGTGTAAATGGTGTGCATAATAAAGAGTATTCTATTCTATTCTATTATATACAAACCACTGAATATTATTTGATTGAGCCGAGTCCGTAACAAATCTGAGCCATTTGAAGTAATGGTAACATTCGTATCGGTCAGTATGACAGACTGCTCTGTTTCATAGAGTTATAAGTCGTGACCGAGGCGAGTTTGGGTAAGAATTAATCGGTGCCATTATTTACCCTTACTTACATAATACGTATATTATTTACTGTAGGGACAGTCAGTAACAAAAGTCGATTAATACTTGCAGTTTTTTAATCTTAATTATTATGCGAAATATTTATTTTGTGCTAAATTCCTAATTTAGATGATGTCAAAAAGTAGCAGTGTTAACCAACTTCTGTTGCTGACCGTATTAAGGTTATTAATATGGTTTGGTCATGTTGAGAAGATGAGTAAAAGGCGCTTACATAATCAGCCTATAACGTTCATACTGCTGGGACACAGGCCTCCTTTTGGTGAGAGGGAGCGGGCCGTAATCCACCACGCGGGCCAATGCGGGTTGGTAGATGTCACATGTCTTCGAATTTTTGGTTCTAGGACATGCCGGTTTCCTCACGATGTTTTCCTTCACCGTTTTGAGAGCAGTGGTGATGAAATTATTTACACAAAGTAAAGCGCCTGTCTGAGTTCGAACCTACGACCTACAACTTGTAAGTCACGGCCATTACCGCTGGGCTGCCACTGCTGATTTAGTGACCTTGAAAGGTCAGGTGCGTAGTACTCGCTACCGGCGTGTGTGTTCCTATGATTAGAGGGCAATTCCCGAATTTTTGATAACGTTTGCAATCTCATCTGTCTCAATCTGTTAAAAATTGTATAGCGTTTACCTACATTTTTGATATTTGATTGTCGCTGGCATGAGATTGCGACTTGAATTTGAACGTTTTTAGGTACGACAATTGGCCTTCTGGTGTATGAACGTAAATGAGGCAAAAGGAGTATGGTGGCGTTCTGTAGTTTCCGACAGCCCCCATGGAAGGAAGGCGTGAGTTTATGTATGTTTGTACATAATGTTTGTGTGAAATATTTACCATAGCTTGACATTGTTCTTTATGGAAGTATCCAAGGCTAAATAAGAGCTAGTTAAAAACAAAAATTGTTTTAAATTAATATTTTCTAATTTTGTTTAGGGGCTTTTATCAAAGATATGTCAGCCCCATCGTACCCTTTTACATTATTTGGCTTACAAAACAGTATTAATTTATAATATTATTAATCGCTAATGAATTAGAGTTATTCGCGGAGGACCGTAATTAAATGGCACAACTTTTTAATAATCTCTGAAGATGGTACAGATAAGATGGATTGGATTATGCCTACATCCAATTTATTTATTTTAAAATCCTTCACGAACAACTCGCGTTCTACTCCGTTTCGAGCACACTCCATCAGCAAATGTTGCACGTCCTCGATTTGATTGCAAACTGTGCAATTAGGAGAATCAGCCTTTTTCATAAGAAATGCAAACTTTGCCGATGGATAGTGCCCAGAACGGAGTCTTAATATCAATTTAACATAATTTCTATCTAATTTAGTATCCTCGAACCATGGAACACGAGATGGCTGACCTTGAATGCTTTTGTACCAAATGCCTTTATCTAGAGACATTTTGATAAAATGTTGTTTCCAGGAGATAAAGCATACAGATTTAAATTTAGTTGTATATTCCAATAATCTGGTATATAATTAATTATACAACCGTCCACTACCGCTGATTTGGAAATTTGGTACGGTCAGCCTCCTCGTTACCGCTTAGTCCAATATGTGCTGGAACCCATTGCAATCTACATTCTATATTATTGTTTTTATGTATAATTATAAGTTTTAAAATATCATATGCTATCGATGTACCTCTGCTATAACCAGAGGCGCATCGAGCGATATGACGGAGTGCGCTTTTGCTATCTGAAAAAATTACTACTTTATTTAAATTTTGATTCAAGACATAATTTACTGCTTTGTAAATTGCTATGAGCTCCAGTGACATAACTGATATATTACAATTAATTTTATATCCAAATCTGTTCCCTAAACTCTGGTCAAATAAACCTGCTCCTTGTCCCTGAGCACTTTTCGATGCATCAGTGTAAATTTTTTGTCTACATCAAAAAAGGAAGGCTGGGCGTTGATGAGTCAGTTAGTGAGTGTGAGTGAGTGAGATATAATTTTTCTGTTTATACGAGTGTAAGGATTTAAACCGCTAGGTTCAGCCTATAAAAATAATATAGGTACGTGCATAATACTGAAACATAACCTAACAATACATTTTTTTTTTTTTTTGTGGATGGGAAATCATCAAATGACTTCTCCCGCTCTGGGCAGAGCGGGAGGGCGTGTCAGACTTTTACTGACTAAAACCCACCCATGATCCTTCAATACATAACATTCCGTAACTAAATGTCACACCAATATCACACCTCATTCCCCGAAGGATTAGGCAGAGGTGTGGTGAGGTAGAGGTGTGTGGGTGGTGAGGTGTGATGGTGTGTGTGTGGTGTAGGGTGAGGTGGTGTGTGGTGTAGAGGTGGTGGAGATGTAGGGTTAGGTGGAGATGTGGTGTGTGTGTGGAGGTGTGGTGTGTGGTGTGTGAAAGGTGTAGAGGTGAGGTGTGGTGGTGGAGTGGTGTATGGAGGTGTGTGTGTAGTACACGCATATTTCGCCAGTTATACGACGTGTCGTTTTGTATCTTCATCAAATTTCAGGAAAAACAAAAAACAAAAAAAAAGACAAAAAGAAAAACACAAAGACAAAAAAAAACAAAAACATAAATAAATAAAAACACAAATAAAAACATAAAAAACATAAATAATCCAATAAAATTACGATACCTGCTCAATAATTAATACATACTTGTTTTTTTAGTTATTTAAGTTTGACAGTATTTCAGAATACATCACTTTCAAAGAACAGAAGCGCCCGTTGCGTATACGGTAGGCAGTACGTTGCACGACTATGTCGCTCTGTGCGAGCGTGTCGACGATCGGCTGGCCTCGCACACCTAACAGCGGCGCGTGAAAAATGAGAAAAAAACAAATTAGAAAAAAAAATACCTACTTATTTTGTTATAGATTCGTGTCGAGAATCATTAGCATAGTTACCTCCTTGAATTTGACGAGGATGCAAAACGACACCTTGTTTTTAAGTTCCATTTAATAGCCAAACCTAACCTAGCAAACTGTTTTGGAAAATAATTACATCACATAAAACAAGGAATGATTTTGTACCACCTGTAACCTGCCACCACCGATTAGAGTAATTAACACGATAGGCGCTTTTAGACGACGTTTACGGCAGTACCTCATAGAAGAGCAACAGAAGTTGGATTTGGTCACACTAAATGTCTCAATTATATAATGTATGTACGTACCTATCCATTTATGTATGTATCAGAGTTTTTTTTTGTCGGTGAATGTTGCACGAAAATTGAATTTAAATAGCTGCTGTTATACTATACAGTTGCTGGGGATTGTTCTCGCTCATCCTAACGCTCGACTCGGCTTGCTGGCTCATTGTCCCATATTATGCTTCGGCTCGGAGATTGTTGTTGCGATATCCGCGGCATCGCTTCGTCCCATTCGCGTATGTGAGACCTGTATAATGATTACAATACATTGTAATAAACGTTTATCTCAATCTCCAACTTACTGCATTGCTAACCACGATGTGTTAGCGCGCGGAAGTCTGGCATCGTTTAAACAGGTTTTTTTGTTCTGACACAATATCACATTATTTATGTACGTTTATTTGACACAAACTTATTTTTTTTATTTAAAGTAAGTATACATCACACGTTGCAGTATAAAACTGATTTACGTCCGTCACCTCACACTTCGGTCCAGTTGAAAACCAGCGTCAGGCACTAGTTGTCTGGCATTTTTTTGCTGAACTGGGCCTTTTTGGCACAGCCGTGAGGCACACTTTCCTGCAGTGTATTTTTTATTTTTTGTTGTTATTACATCGCAAATGTAGATTTTTAAATTTTATTGTTATTTTTTACTTTTTTGTTTTGCCTCTTTAATTTAGTCTGTGCTAAATAAATGTGTTTTCTTTCTTTCTTTCTTTCTTTGTGATTAAGCACCTTACACATATGTAAACCTTAAATAATCCTTGTTAATGATATACGGCTATCTAACCTTATAAAACTCATTGAGCAGGGAACCGGGAAAAGGTTCATTCTCAATACACAGCGACCCCTGTCGGCGAAACAAAACGGGTTAAGAATGAAAAATGAAATCAAGTGGACATTACCTACGGTTAGACTCAGTAACGTTTGGACTTGGAGAATAAATACTGGTTTGTGAATGTTCATTACTTATTTTTTTTGTGTTTAAAAAAAAATAAGCTTAAGAAAAGAGCTTTAAAGTGAACCCGTAATTTTTCCAACTTGTCAGATTCTCCGCTTATGGCAAACCTCATTCGACTTATACAGCTCGTGGCTAAGTAATAACAGCCGTACGGGTTGATTCATCAGGTTAAGCTACGGTTGCCGGTGTTGGTCCGTGGATGGGTGGATGGGTCCATCTTTACATAGAGAGAGACTCCTCCGTGCCTCGGAAAGCACGTTAAACCGTTGGTCCCGGCTGTCATTCGTGGATCTTTGACAGTCGTTACGGGTTGTCGGAAGCTCGAAAGTCTGACAATCAGAGGTTGTGGTCTGGGTTGTGGAGGTCAGAAAGGCGTCGCTCCATGTAAAATACTGGTATTCAGCTGCATCCAGATAAACTGGCAGCTAACCCCAACATAGTTGGGAAAAGGCTAGGCAGATTAATTCAACTTACACAGGATGTCTCAAACGTTTTTAGTTTTTTGCGATTTTTTTTTCAGGAAATGGACTGATTTTGAATTGAAGTTTATTTCTGTTATTTTAATTTTATGAACGAGAGTTCTAAGTAGGAGTCGAAATCAAAAGTAATTATTTGCCAATTTTCTCTAAAATTTGATTAAGTTGAATATTTTTTTCTCAAACATTTTTTATGAAAGTGGTATAAAGTGGTTCATACATTGATAGACAACTTTTACAAGAATACATTGTAATTTTTCCATACCCTTTAGACGTTAAAACGATCCGTAAATATGTGATGTTCTAAACCTCTTACAGCAAAAATTCACAAAACAGTCGCCCCGGTTTAGGTCGATTAATCAAAATTATATAATAAAAATAAATAAGTAGCTCATACATTAGATCATAATTGAAATGATCTTTCATGTTGTGCATTAAAACTTATAGAAACTGTAAAATTACGTAAATCAGTGAAATCGGCAAAATTTCGTGTACGGCCTCTTAATGTTATTCTAGTACATTCGAGCCACATACCATCAAAATCATTTGCGTAATACCTTAAGCCCGAACTATCAGTAGGCCGGTACGCTTACTGGGCAAGCTTGACCATCATTAATCAGCAGCACTTAGCCCACTTTGCATAAAATGATTAATGCCCACATGAAGTTGCCCGATGAACATCATCATTCTGTTTATTTTGTGCTGATAAATTGTGCGAGCAAGAGGGACGGGGGGTTCCATGAAACTATCTTGCTTGAGTTTTATTGTATTTCATAAAAAAGGGTCTGTTTATATTAATCTGCCGGTCTATTCTGTAATAATCTCACCGTGAAAACTTAGGGTGAAGTGTCCTATAATGTCCACCTGATGCTAGGTATTGACACTATTGACAGCTCACTTCAAGCTCACTGTCTATTGGTAGGCGGTATTCCTGCCACGCACAATGGTCCACATGAAGGACTAAGTGCGGAAACCAAATCCTTAACATAGAACATAGATAGAACATATAATATGTGAGAACAATGTAAAAAACATATTTAAAAACAATTCAAAATATAAGGTTAAATTAAACTTGGCACTTAAGTGATGACCAGTCTCAACTGACGACGCCGACGACGTTCACAAATATGACGCGTGGATCAACACCATCCAACTCAACCATATTGTAGGGCTGTAAAGAATACATCAGTTATACCAACTGAGTGATCATTAGCTGTTCTTTACTTATCCCGTGCGTAGTGGACATAGAATGTGTTGACGACAAAATAAGATAGAGGAAATAGTGAAACACAATAATGACGCAAAACACAACAGCATCAACCAAAGGTAAAGAAGAATGATGAGACGATAACTAACCAGGAGCTAAACAACGGAAACACATTAATTACACACACATGAAAAAAATACGGCAAAGTCTCGTATGATAAACGCGCAAACTCGTGCCGATGTCGCACGGAAACTGTAAATCTAACTAAGCCTTCGTACTTCCTAAATAATAGATGAGTCGGGTAAAAATCCGGTAGGAATTACCAAGACACGTCATTACTCATATTCCGAATGCAAAATACTCGAAACTCGAAATACAAATGTATTGGCGTTCGAAAATGAAGATTGGAGGGTGATTCTCTTTTGTTTTTTTTTATTTATTTTTATTTTTGTACAGTCGTACACATTTCTTTTTTGACAAGTTTCTTTTGTGATTTATGTGGGCTATAAATAATAGGTAGGTAGTAGTAGGTTTTAAAAAGCATTTTGCTATGTTTAGTTCCGATTTATTTATGAGTAAATTGCTATGAATTTTATTTTATTTAAACATTGGTTTAGAATTGTGTCTAGTTATTTTAAAATTGATTTAAATACTAAAGTTACGTTCTTTTTTAGTTTTATAATTTAATTTTTTGAAAGAGATTATAAAAAGTTGTTACAAGGAATTCGACAGTCCATATATCGTAATAACATGAAAAATAAACCTTCTTGAAAATATTCATGTCACTTTCCCTACTCATCCTTCTCATTTTCCTACAAAGAAACAGAGACAAAAATAAACAACAAATGGACACACAAATCCACAATTCGCAAACGAAGTCAAATAACAGATGACGTTCGTTTTTCTCGCATCCGTTGCCGCGTATTCAAATTTGACAGTGACAAATCCTCGGCCATTTCCGCCTGTGGTTCGGAGCGACTCGGATGTTCATATCATTTATATTCATTCGAGATTAGGTCGGCTTTTGTTCGAAGTATAAGTGACAAGTCAGCAATGATAGTAGGGGGGTGAGAGTTAAAAATGGAGAGAGGCGTTGATTGGTTTGCGAAATTAAATTAAAGGAATTAATTTGCAGAATAAGTCTCATCTTTGTGATGGCACATACAAAAGTTGATGCCTAATTTTCTAAATCATTTCAAAATTCGATTGATCCCGTTTGAACGGCATCTAAATAAGCCATTTCTTTAATTACCAAGATACCACAAAAAAAATATAAATATATTAAAACAAATTATAATTCATATGCCTGTAATTTTTACACCTTAAGATATAGAGCTCTTTTCGTACAGAAAAATTACCCTTCCATTTTACTACGACCTATACTTTTACCGTGACCTTATACTTTTACCGTAACACACCAACAAAATTTAAACAAAAAAATAACAGTATTGAACCCACAATCTTACGACTTACGAGGTTGTGGGTTCAATACCTGTTAATTTTAGACTACGGTGCTTAATCCTTTGACCCAAAACGACGACACTTGAATATGGAAAATAAAGGCCGGGCAATCTTATCTGTATCAAAAACTACCTATACCAAAACAGGGAAACTCATTCCCATAAAATATTTAAGGGAAAAACAGGAAAATCTTACTAACACTTGCATTAACATGTTAAGTGACCCGTTCTAAACTCGCCCTTAGCGTATGTAAATGTTATCGTCAATTTATTGCTATATTCGCATTCTCCTAAGTGATTTTCAAGATTTCCTTTTCGAAATATGCTCCAGAAACTCTCCTTTTATTGTACTGAAAATAACCAGTTTTGAAAGACCTACGAGCTTGAAATACATACCTTAAGTTTTTGGGGATGTGATGTATCAAGCTATAATGGTAAGGGTTATAAAGCGTATTTATGTTTTCGTGAATTTCTAGCAATTTAAGGTTATGGAAATTGGAAGTCGGAGAAACAAGTTTTCAGTACTATTTAGTGACGAAGTCTAAGTCGAAGTCTAGTTTTTGTTACTAAGTTTTTACATAACTATCCTTGTAAGTAAAGAAGAATGTCTATGATATATTCAAGGGTTTAATGGGTGAATTTTATATTTAATATACAATTTAATGTTTTATAAAATAAACAGCGACCCGGATCGCTACCAAACTTCACAGAATCACCCACTGTGCACTGGGAAGAGTCCCTAAAATTCCATCAAAATCAGTCCAGCCGTTTTTTTGAGTCCATAGTGAACATACATACACAAATCGATTTTTATAGATATTTAGATAGATTGATTGAAATACTATCTTGAATTCATGCAAGCCTTTTTTAACTGACTTCAAAAAGGAGGAGGTTCTCAATTCGTCGGAACCTTTTTTTTTTTTTTTTCTTATGTATGTTCCCCGATTAATCGAAGATGGCTGGACCGATTTGGATTTTTTTTTGTTTTATTCGAGAGGGTATATATCACAGTTGGTCCCATATAAATTTGATTAAGTTTGCTTTGGTAGTTTTTGAGTTAGCTTCAATAATACGTATTTTTTCCCCACTTTTATATGGATGATGTTCTAGTTTGTTTTGCAGGTAGTGGTATTAGAATTTGTGTGGGGTAGGTACCACAACTAAAAAGTGAAAAGTAAAAACTTTTTTACAAAAAAATACAATCGACTTCCAAAAACAACACTACAAAGTGAAAAATAACTTTAATTTCGGAAGTCGGTGGCAAAAAACGAAAATACATTTAACTAGACACCGACTTCCGAAATTAAAAATATTATTCACTTTGTAGTGTTGTTTTTGGAAGTCGGTTGTATTTTTTTTGTTAGGTAAACTTCACAGAAATTGTGCACTAATGATTGAAATACCCATGTACTATCTTGAATTCATGCAAGCATAGTACTTTTTTTTCGGTTATTGCTCAGAAATTGTGCACAACGTATTGACAAAAAATTACAAAACTGGCAAAAAAAAAATCTGTTGATCCGATCGCTACCAAACTTCACAGGATGAAAATTAATACAAACCGCTCCACCCGTTTTGGAGTCCATGGGGAACGAACATACACACATATTATGTACATACCTACACACATCGAATTTTGTATATGTAGATTACTTAAACAATGTATAACATATCAATGTTCTATTGCATGTATTTTATTTTATTTTAATGTAGATATCTATAAAACCATAGCTCTTTTCCTTGTAAATAATGATATATCTATTTAAACATCATTTATAAACCTCTTTTATGTACCATGTAGCTCTTAGTTTACGCACCGAGTCGGCCTTTTTGCTGGGCCACCTGGTGGCGTTAGTTTTATGTTAAATTATATTCCCTTAATGTGATGTGTGTGTGTGTGTATGTGTGTGTGTGTGTTTGTGTGTGTGTGTGTGTGTGTGTGTGTTGTTATAATTTATTATTTTTAGTTTATAACAACTAATCTCCTTTCCATTTCCAAATTCCCCGTTATAATATAATTTCGCGAGTACTTGATTCTTACGTTTTGTTATCAAATAAAACATTGACAGTGGCAATAAGCACGAATAGTGCAACGCCAAAAAGAAAAAAAAAAAACATATCAATGAATTAATCAAATTAAAGCCCTCTCCCTCTCTCCTACTGTGCCCATGTTTCTACATTGCTGTACCAATGATTATGTCATTGTAAAACCTACCACGTAAGTTCTCATTCTGGAATGTAAATAAATATTGAGTTATTGAGTATTGTATTTTTTGGATATTACGATCGTAAAGAATCCCGAGTTTTATGAAAATTTTATTATACCTAACCTATGTGATGGTTCTCTTTCACTATGTATTATGTGTAATTGAAAAAGCTGAAAACCTGAAAACAGGACGTTGTGCTCATTATTATGAACAACTTTTACTATAGGACCAAACAAGAAATACACATAACTCATCAAAGTGTAGGTAACAGCAAATTTTTTTTTCGTGATTTAAGTTTTGTTCCATAATAAAAGTTGTTCATAATGATGAGTACAATGACCCCTTAAGAGGATAATGACAATTAAAATTACACCCTATAGATGCCACATCCACTGCTTCCTACCTCAAATCTACCATAAACAGATTTCGTGTAAACGTGTGAGAGGTTCGCTGGTGCATATCTAAAAGCATTGTAAATTTTCACACAAACGTTGCCGTCAGTACATTGTGAACTGAGCGAAGATATAGTGGTAACGGTCCCCGGATTTCAGAGTGTTTCAGCACTGAAAGAGGGAGTGGAAAGTTTTTATTTTATTAAAATCGTAGTATCTAATGTACAGAAGCCAGCACATCAAGCCACCCGAAACTCCCAAATCTTCCCAATCAACCTTGAACCTAATGCTTTAGCGATAAAGATGAAAATCTATTAATGAAATTTGACAGATTGTAGTAACTTGATGTGCTGGCGTTTGTACCTTAGATTATACATGGTTGAGTGGATTTGGTTGCTTTATTTTTGATACAGAAGACAGTCGTAAACATGTTTTTTTTGGGTTGCGTACCTCATAAGGAAAAAACGGAACCTTTAGGTATACGAGTAGGATCGCTTCGTTGTCCGTCCGTCCGTCTGTTTGTCAGTCTGTCATGACCCCTTTTCGCAGGAACGCGTGGATGTATCAATTACTAATTTACATTTGCAGTTGGAAAATTGAATGTGGTCTGTGACGTATATCGATGTAAGTATGGGAAAACATGTTTTTCAACTACTTTGTTAAGTTTGTTTTTGGGATAAATTCATCCCAACTACGGATCCCGGAGTGAAACTCTGCAGATGTTGGTTAATGGTGTATAAAGTCAAGATAAAACAAAAAATAAATTAATCTGATTTGTTTTTTTGTGGGGTCAATCGACCGCAGTTGATGTAGTCCCTTGATTTTTTTTTTTTTTTTTTGTAAATTTCACAGCCGTGATGGGTATCGTTATCTAAACACGACAAAACAAAAGAAAACAGATTTTATCAACTCATACTTCAAGTTACAACACTACAAGCGGTCGTTGACCCCCCAAAAAGAAAACATCAAATACTTTTAATTTTAATTATCGTGTTTGACCGATAACGTCTGCAGAATTTCACTAACTAATTTAATTAGACCCTGTAGATCTCGGCCTAAGTACAATCGAGTTTTATTAAAGAAGCTTGTAAGTACTTTGGATACTTTATTTTTCCCGCCCCAAACTACCAGGACTTAAATATCTCTTTTACCATTAGCGTAAACTTTTGACGGCTACACTCACAATAAAATTTTATAACTGTTCAATTTATCGCTCAAGCTACATTACGAATTCATCATTTTAGTAGGATAAGGAAATATGTTTACGCTATGAAGTTCTGAACGATAAAAGGATTAAATTATATTAGGTGAAGAGAAAATAATACCAACAGTGGGTTACTAAAAACCGCTTAGTCTAAAGTAGGTTAATAAGGGGGTACTTACTTAAATTTTTCGATTCAAGAGGGGTTTGTGGCTAAGTAATAACTGCCGCAAGGGTCGATCGATCAGGTTAAGCTTCGCTTGCTGCGGTTAGTCCATGGATGGGTGACCATCTTTACATACCAAGACCGCTCGGTGCATTGATTGTTTCCGAGGTTCGGCTTAAAGTGCTTTCGCACTTTAATCCGTTGATCCGTCTTACCCAGTAACTGGGGTGTGGAGGTCATAGAGGTAGTCGCTCCATGTAAAATACTGGTATTCTGCTGCATCTGGATAGACTGGAAGCTGCCCCCAACATAGTCGGGAATAGTCGGGTTGATGATGATGATAATGGACCTGGCAAACGGATGACCTCATGGTGATTATAGCTTTACCTTTCAGTTACAGTAGAATTCTTTGCTCTTTACGATATCTCTGGTATTGTAGATTTCCAATGATTGCGTCGACCACTTTACATTATCAAGTAATTTTTTTTTACGACACCGGTGATTGATAAGTTATGTGGAAATCGGTTGTCATGGTATGGCCACGTGATGAGGAATGAGGAAAATGTTGTGAGGAGGAAAGTTTTCAGTGGAGTAAAGGAAGACCAAAGAAATTGATGGATTGTGTGAAAGATGATAACATGGCTAGAATGGGGCTTACTACCGAGATGACGACTAATAGAGAGAAGTATGGAAGAAAAAGACATGTTGCGCCGACACCAAATAAATTGGGATAAGGGCAGGAGAATGATGATGACACATCAAACCTCGTTTACACCTATAAACAAGTTGTGATACCTGTTTTCAACAAGTTTTGTTAAAGAATTTTCAAAAGCATGTCGTGTACCTACAAAATATATGTTGACGTTGTTTTAGTCATGTCTTGTTAACGATTTTTTTCACCTTTTAAAAATTTTGCCAAGTTTGTACATGTTTTGTATACAACTAGAATTTACAACTTATGTTAGAGAAATGCATTACGCATCCCCGCTCGTGGGGGACGAGACGGGGTATGTGGGACTCCTGTCGGAATGACAGTATACCCACTAAAACTCAGCAGTGTTCCCACATCGCCGTGATGGGAGGGCCATGGGAAACCGGCTCAGCCTTTACTACCACAACCCTCCCGGCGCATGCCCGCCTGGATGGCGGGCCCCGCATGCACCCCCGGATGGGGGGCTACGGGAATGACCGGGAACACCTGCCCATTCCCGTCGGACACTGGTGGGGGCCTGTGCAATACAGGCAAGGGTGCCCCCACACCCGTTGCCTGCTGGCCTCCACCTGGGAGGAGTCGGAGATGACTATCAAACTGACGTCTTCTCCGACCCCTCCTCCGCCTGCGGAGCGGCGCCGCGTGAGGGTCGTCCTCCCGCGCGCGCTCCGCCGCCTGCCCAATTTCAGCCGCAGAGAATAGGGAGAGCGGCCAACGTCATACCGACACTCCTCTTCCCCTACGGCCCCACCGCGTCCGCCATCAAACGGTGGCGGCCCCGTCAAGGCCGCGGAAGGTAGGGAGAGCGGCGCACCGCAATACCGGCACTCCTCTCCCGCCGCGGCCTCCAATCCTCAGCCGCGATGCCTCCCATAAGACACCGCGGCCCGCCTCAGTTGCGGTGTCGCCCATACGGCCACCGCAACCTACCCGCTGGCCGCTACGTCTTCGGCTTATCGGCAAAAGCCCTGACGAGCGGCCCCCTCCTCGGGTTCCTCTTCGCTTCACCGTGGGTGACCAAGCCACGGCTACTGAGCCCCCCCGCCTCGACAATGCGGGAACCCTCCGGGGGGAACTTATGTTACCCTTTTTTTTTTTTTTTTTTTTTTGACGCTGAGAAATGCTTTATGCATCCCCGCTCGTGGGGGACGAGACAGGGTATGTGGGACTCCTGTCGGAATGACAGTATACCCACTAAAACTCAGCAGTGTTCCCACATCGCCGTGATGGGAGGGCCATGGGAAACCGGCTCAGCCTTTACGTCCACAACCCTCCCGGCGCATGCCCGCCTAGCTGGCGGGCCCCGCATGCCCCCCGGGATGGGGGGCTACGGGAATGACCGGGAACACCTGGCCATTCCCGTCCGACACTGGTGGGGGCCTGTGCAATACAGGCAAGGATGCCCCCACACCCGTTGCCTGCTGGCCCCCACCTGGGAGGAGTCGTCTGCTTCGACCCCTCCTCCGCCTTCGGAGCGGCGCCGCGTGAGGGTCGTCCTCCCGCGCGCGCTCCGCCGCCATTTCGGCCGCAGAGGATAGGGAGAACGGCCGACGTCATACCGACACTCCTCTTCCCCTGCGGCCCCACCGCGTCCGCCATCAAACGGTGGCGGCCCCGTCAAGGCCGCGGAAGGTAGGGAGAGCGGCGCACCGCAATACCGGCACTCCTCTCCCGCCGCGGCCTCCAATCCTCAGCCGCGATGGCTCCCATAAGACACCGCGGCCCGCCTCAGTTGCGGTGTCGCCCATACGGCCACCGCAACCTACCCGCTGGCCGCTACGTCGTCGGCTTATCGGCAAAAGCCCTGACGAGCGGCCCCCCCATGGGTTCCTCTTCGCTTCACCGTGGGTGACCAAGCCACGGCTACTGAGCCCCCCCGCCTCGACAATGCGGGAACCCTCCGGGGGGGAACTTATGTTACCCTGCGTTAACCTAAAACAACGTATAAAACATGTTGTATCAACGTAGACACAACATGTCACAACGTACAAGTAGGTACGAAAACAAAATCCACCTGAAATATCAAAAAAACTTTTTTACAAAAAAATACAACCGACTTCCAAAAACAACACTACAAAGTGAAAAATAACTTTAATTTCGGAAGTCGGTGTCTAGTTAAATGTATTTTCGTTTTTTGCCACCGACTTCCGAAATTAAAGTTATTTTTCACTTTGTAGGTTTTTGGAAGTCGGTTGTATTTTTTTTGTAAAAAAGTTTTATATTTCACTTTTTAGTTGTGTACCTACCCCACACAAATTCTAATACCACTATCTGCAAAACAAACTAGAACATCATCCATATAAAAGTGGGGAAAAAATACTTATTATTGAAGCTAACTCAAAAACTACCAAAGCAAAGTTAATCAATTTTATATGAGACCAACTGTGATGTATACCCTCTCGAATAAAACAAAAAAAATCTAAATTAGTCTAGCCATCTTCGAGTAATCGGGGAACATACATAAAAAAAAAGGTTCCGACGAATTGAGAACCTCCTCCTTTTTGAAGTCGGTAAATAAATTCAACGTTACTAAATATCAACAACTGCAACAGAACAGTGAATAAATTCGCATATTCTCGCGGCGGTGCTCGCGGTTTCATCGATTTTAATCACACTAAGTGACAATGTATTTATCACCTAAACTCACCGACACCAATATTGGAGCCATTGGTAGGGCTGTACGGGATTTTAAATGGACTATAGATTTTTTTACAACCATAGAAGAACTACATATTGGAAGATCTTTCTAAATGAGCTCATCGGGAGACGTACAACATATCCCTTGACCTTGCCCCCTTGCTTGGCCTTGGGCCTTGTTTCTGTGTACCAGTTCTGAAGGTATGGTATGCCATTTAATAAAGAAATGAAAAAAATACCTTTATGTACAGTAAACAAAGACAAAACACAATCACAAAAAAAAACTTTTTTACAAAAAAAAAAAAAAAAACAACCGACTTCCAAAAAAATACTACAAAGTGACAAATAACTTTAATTTTGGAAGTCGGTGTCTTTGGATCTGTTTTTTAGTTTTTGCCACCGACTTCCGAAATTAAAGTTAATTTTCACTTTGCAGTATTCTTTGGAAGTCGGTTGTTTTTTTTTTCTTGTAAAAAAGTTTTTTATTTTTCACTTTTTATTTTATCTAAGTTACAATAGACTCATGTGAACTGCTCATCACCTTTTACAAAATATTGCTTTTCCCGATACAAGGACGTTAATTGTTGAGGAGTTCTCCCAGTAAGGAACCAGGACCAACTGTAACTGATTGTGAAGTCACCATCAGCTCGTCTTCAACATATATATTGTGACTAGCATAAATTGCTTAACAATAAACAAATCGCAACCCGTGAAATACGTATTATTGAGTAGTTCCGATGGTCATCTGTGGTCTTACTCATCAGTTCCACTTCACCAAATGGTGCTTTCCGGGAGCAAATACACGAGTTACTATAAAAATTACCCAAATCGCTATAGGTTGTGCCTATAAAATTTGAAGGTTTCCTTCGATTTCTCTGGGATGCCATCATCAGATCCTGGTTTCCTTATCATGCTACCACCCTTGGAATATCTCCTTTCCAACAAAAAAGAATGATCGAAATCGGTTCATTAACGACAAAGTTATCCGCGAACACACATAAAAAAAATATACGGTTGTATTGAGAAACCTTCTTTTTTGAAATCGGTTAAAAAACCGGTCGTCAACATGTAACATATCTATGATCATGAGCGCAGAGAAGAAGTATAATCGGCAGCTGCACGTCGTGACTGTGACAAGAAGTCCTCCACCCAGCACGGTGCCGTGCTATGGGGGACTCACAGCACAGCGCTAATCACAGGAGGCTGATCTAAGCTATCTGACCATTTATCTTCTGGTGACCTACACTTACGTTGAAAAAGTTGATGGCCTTACAGGCAACCCTGACTGTCCACGAACATGCAAATTCGATTGGTTATTTGGACTAAAATTTTGACTCCCCGTGGCTGCAATTTGAGTGATATTAGATTAGGTTTAACGCGATATGCCCGTGTTAGCTTAATGCATCGGGATTCCACGCTAATCTCATTATTCGTGTTTTAACTACGGTACCTAATTTAAAAAGACAATTTTAGTTTGATTAGAAAAAATAGTAGAGAGTGTTCCTATTTCCAATTGTGTGTATCAGCATTTATCAGAAAGATATGCTCATATTTAAAAGTGTGGAATGAGCAGTGATGGCCCAATGGTAACCGCCGCGACTTACCTACGATGAGTTGTTGTAGGTTCGAACCCAGACAGGCGCTTTACTTTGTGTAAATTATTTCATCACCACTGCTCTGAAAACGGTGAAGGAAAACATCGTGAGGAAACCGGCATGTCCTAGAACCAAAAATTCGAAAGCATGTGAAATCTACCAACCCGCACTGGACCCGCGTGGTAGATTACGGTCTACTCCCTCTCACAGAGAGGAGGCCTGTGTCCCAACAGTGGGTATATTAAAGGCTGATTATGCTACTGACCATCAAACTGTACAACTTTCTCCATGATACCAACATCGTAATTACAAAAAAAATATAACCTATCCCATATAAAACTTCAATACCTATTCGACCCTTTAGTTGAATGCTAAAGCAGAGTTAGAGAAGTTCTCAGTATCAAATTCTCAAATCAGAAACCAGATATTATTAGGAATCGCTTGCGGCTTTCCCAACCCTAACAACAAAGAAAAAAAAACCGGCCACATGCGTGTCGACAATGAAGGGTTTTATAGTTGAAAAGAATTTATCCCAAAAACAAACAATCCCAACAAAAAATATTTTTTATGTGATAAAATAAGAAATTAACAATTTTCAGACTTTTTCCTTAACTTGTGCTGTGAAACCTTACTTCTTGCCAAATTTCATGATTCTAGGACAACGGGAAGTACCCTTTAGGTTTTGATTTACTTGCGAGTATCAAAATATGTCGCATAAATGGCCGTATTTTTGTATTGCGTTGACTTCGAAGCTTGATTCTTTTAGAACTCCAAGGGACCATAGATTTACGTTTTGTTATTAATTTCAACTTGATACCTCCACGCCTTCTTGAGAAAAAGGGTCTGGACGGACAGCCGGTCAACGAAGTGATCCTATAAGAGTTCCGTCTTTCCTTTTGAGTTACGGAACCCTAAAAATCAATGGAAATACATCAGTTGGCTACTAATTACACCTTTTGTCGCAGCCGAAGCGTTACGTCCACAGATGTCACGTCTAATTAGTACTGTTGTGTGCGCTTGACATTAACACGTGGCGTCGCATTCCGATTAAATTGAACGCCGATGCGCGCCCGTGCTTAATGTATTTAATTAGTGCAATATATACATCGATGCAGTAATTAGGGTGGTCGGATCTAGTGAGGGATTAGGTAAAGCGGTTACGGATAAAACGGTAAAATATACCAATTTTTGGATGGTAGAGAAAAACATTTAAAGTACTGCGCAAAGCAAACCTTAGTGACATAGGACACAGATAGACAAAATATATCTCTAAAAACTTTTTTACAAAAAAATACAACCGACTTCCAAAAACAACACTACAACGTGAAAAATAACTTTAATTTCGGAAGTCGGTGTCTAGTTAAATGTATTTTCGTTTTTTGCCACCGACTTCCGAAATTAAAGTTATTTTTTCTTTGTAGTGATGTTTTTGGAAGTCGGTTGTATTTTTTTGTAAAAAAGTTTATATTTTTCACTTTTTAGTTGTGTACCTACCCCACACAAAGTCTAATACCACTATCTGCAAAACAAACTAGAACATCATCCATATAAAAGTGGGGGAAAAATACGTATTATTGAAGCTAACTCAAAAACTACCGAAGCAAAGTTAATCAATTTTATATGGGACCAACTGTGATGTATACCCTCTCGAATAAAACAAAAAAAATCCAAATCGGTCCATCCATCTTCGAGTAATCGGGGAACATACATAAAAAAAAAAAATAAAAAAAAAAAAGGTTCCGACGAATTGAGAACCTCCTCCTTTTTGAAGTCGGTTAATAAAGTCGTGGTTTTGGAAATAAATCGCACTTTCACCGTTAAACAGACCTCTGACTAAACATAACATCATGCCTTGTTTCTCTGATGGGTTAGGCATATAGTAGGTACACATTCTCTAGTTATGTTTAAGTCCCATGCCCGGTTCCGTGCCCGGTTGATAGCAATAAGCTCGGGGGCGAGCTTATTGCTATCAACCGGGCACAAATCCAGACTCCGGGCTGCTACTCAGAAATTCCTATTGGAAAAACTCAATAACACTTTGCCCGACCAGGGAATCGAACCTAGAACCTCATGTTCAACAGACTTCTGACTAACCCCACGTTTACGACGAACTTTGAGGCTATCTCGTTTCCCGCATTATTAGTCCAATCCTCTTAGCTCCCCAGCACATCTATAACCATAATTATTATGTATCGATATAATTATAGCCACATCTCTACGTGACTTCGCACCATTTCGAGGTAGATACAAATGTCCTACATAATGAGGTATCTGGGTATCGACAACGGGCCACGTATTAGCTAATGAGATCAGAATTAATTGCATGTCGATTTTGTAATATGGTGTGACAGCTGCGAGTTTGCACGTGACGAGCAAAATTCAATATAAATTGGGGTAAATAGATGATCAATGCAGATATAGGCTGTATTGATGATTTCTAATGCTTTGGTCAGAGGTAAAATTGTATTTAGTCAAGTAGGTAAGGTGTATGTTATTAGAACAGTACCAGACAAACAAATATCACACAAAGGGTTTTTACAAAACTCAAACTCAAAGCATTTATTTCAAATAAACCAATTACAGGCACTTTTGAATTGTCAATGGGTCGGTCAGTCAGAAAGATGAAGCTAGTTGCCCATTCCAAAGCGTAGTAGATCTCTATGGAGAAGAACGGGCAAGAAACTCCACGGACACTCTTTTAAATCGTAATATTTTTACAAAATATTGGTTACATCGTTCAAGTTGAAAATATACATGTGAGAACAATGTAGAAAGACGTGCACGTTAAAAAGCGTCTGTAATAAAAAGATAATAACTAAAACAACTAAATTAAATATTAAAATTAAAAATAAGCCATGGCAGCTAAGAGACGACCAGTCCCAATTGACGGACAATCTTCATCATCCAGCCGAAAGACGTCCAATGCAACGCTCACCCCCAAGCTTACATTTAATCATTCTGCCTAGCCTTTTCCCACTATGTTGGGGTCGGCTTCCAGTCATAATACCAGTATTTTACATGCAGCGACTGCCTATCCGACCCCCACAACCCAGTTACTACTTGGTAACACGATACCCCTTGGTAAGACTGGTTGTCAGCTTTTTGGGCTTCTGACGACCCGTAACGACTGTCAAAGATCTACGAATCTTAAATTATAATGGTTTAATTGATTGCGTAGACAATGTGGTACAGAAAACAAAACAGATGTGCAAGGTCAAATTCAAATCAAATATTTCGGTTTAGAACATTCTGTACCTTCTTTAGGAATGATAAGGATCAGCTTAATTTTATGGCAAAAAGCAGCCTCGAAATTTTCTCTAATTCTTATTTATAGACAAGAACACCACCCAATTCACCAAAATAAAAGAGACAAAAATATCCCAACAAAACCGATTATGTCTGACTGTCTGACGCAATTAATCCCCGAAATCCTATAAAAGCAGATTAACGTAGGTCCACTCGGACAAATTGTGTATTAATATTTTATGTAGTTCGCACCGGCCTACCGGGAGCCGGCTATAAAGCTGTCATCACAAGACAAACTGCTTGCACTTCTTATGGGTGATTTAGGGTTGGATTATAGGGATCCCATACATATGTAGGAGTGAATTTTGGTAGCGAAGTGTTGATGGTTTCTAGTGGTGGAATATAGTTTTGTAAGTTAACGGGAAAATGTGTTTTATGAGATAGATATTCGAAGAAAAAAAAACCGGCCAAGTGCGTGTCGGACCACGCACAATGAAGGGTTCCGTAGTTGGGATGAATTTATCTTAAGAACAAACTTAACATTGTAGTTGAAAAACATGTTCTCCCATACATTCCAACTGTAAATGTAAGTTTGTACTCACAATATTGTTATTTTAAGACCACAGACTTCTTATAGGTTTTCCTGTAATCTACAGGTAAAGATCTGTTTTCTGTATTTTCTTCAAAATTTTAGGCTCAGTCGTTTCGGGGATAAGGGGCGGGGGGGGAATGGTCAATTTTCGTCTATTTTCTTAAATACCTTTAAAACAATTTATTTTGAAATTATAAAAAAAATATATTTGAGACCCTCATAGTAAGCCCTTTCATTTGATATGCCACATGGTGTAGTTTGTGTAGTTTGCAATTTTTTTTTTTAATTTTCTTATTTGCCCCCCAAAAGTAACCTCTATATTCAAATTTAATTTATTTACTTTACCCGTCCGTATTTGGGTCACAGAAAATCATAAGTGTACCAAATTTCAACTTAATCGGTCCATTAGATTCGGAGCAAACTGGCTGTGACAGACGGACAGACAGACAGACAGACACACGAGTGATCCTATAAGGGTTCCGTTTTTTCCTTTTGAGGTACGGAACCCTAAAAATAAATAAATACCTACCTAAGTATACATAAGCTGGCTCTTCTTTGTAATTGAACCATCAAGAATAACCTAAAAATATGTAAAATTGCCTTTGAACAAAGCACTGGTCTAAATAATCTTTCCTAAATATTAAAAATACTAAACCATTCGTTACAACTACTATTTTGACATTTGAGAACAATACTAGGGTTGTTGAAGTCAGTTGTCAGAACTCAGAAGTACGCTTCAAATTTAAATAACAGTATTTTGATTCATTCATAAAGGGGAACCATTATTATTTTCCTCATTTGTAAATACATAACTACTTTTTCTTTCAAAAAAAAAGTGTTTGACATTCTCCAAAGCAAAAATCAGAAACTCTGATCCCATCATTTCTATAGTAAATATATTCTCCACAATTACAGAGGCTCCAATACATTTAGCGACAGGAGACAGGGCATAGAACTGTACCGAGGCATTTAATTAGTATTAGACCAATCGCCTGAGGCAACGCGTACACAGCCTCGGTACCATTGTGATTGATATATGAGAATACCGCTAGAAATTCTAACATGTAAGTCCATGTATTGGATTTGAAGTGTAATTGCTCTGGAAACGGTGCGCTGGTACGGTGTTAGAGAATAGGGGTGAAGTGGAAATGAGACGACGATGGGAAAAACTTGAGTATTTATAAAATAAGTAATAATAATTTCGCAAAACGATGAACAAATAAAAATATACAGCTTGAGCGAATAAAAATATTTTTCGAAAGGTAAAGATAATCTGTATCTGTGTATCTGTGTGTCGGGGTTGTGTTTGTCTATGTGTGTCTGTGTCTGTAATCTGTATCTGTCTGTCTGTGTCTCTAATCTGTATCTATCTGTCTGTGTCTGTAATCTGTGTCTGTATCTGTATGTCTGTCTGTCTGTCTGTGTGTGTCTGTCTGTGTGTGTCTGTGTCTGTAATCTGTATCTGTCTGTCTGCCTGTCTGTAATCTGTGTCTGTATCTGTCTGTCTGTCTGTCTGTGTGTGTCTGTAATCAGTATCTGTCTGTCTGTGTCTGTATCTGTCTCTCTGTGTGTCTGTAATATTAATAGTGTGTATATATTAGTGTGTGTTTGTAATATTAATTACAAAAAAGTTAGAAAAATAATTCACTTTTAACAAAAACAAAAGCGTATCCTCGCAATGCCCAGGTCGATATACATTACAACCTAATAATGAATGAATAAATTAATTAACTGACGAGATTATTTGACCAAAAAACACGTTTAAATATCACGTCATAATTTTAGGTCACTGGGCCGTAATTTAATGATTTTAAAAACTGTCTTGGGCCGGAGTGTCAACATATTTTTGTCATTAAATTAGGTTGTTGGGCGTTACGAGTATAGAAAACCGATTCAAAAGAGTTCAATGTTATAAAAACGGAAACACCCAAAAACATAAATGACAACAACAATAACACAGCTGCAATCAATCTTGACAAAGTTACACTAAACAGTATAGATAACCTATCTCCTGTAACAAGACTCAAACGCACATCACTAATAGGAACGCCTCCAGGCCAATAGAAACAGTAAATCCAGAAATCGCAGGAACATAATTACGTACTAGCAGATAATAATATAATCGCACAATTCCCTTGCAACGTCCCAGGATGAGCATCATTAATATATGAAACTAAATTATCGACGGTGGATAAGCACTGTTCAATGTGCCCAGCACTAAATATCTTTGCATCGTAATAGTTGCCTGGGTTTTTAGGGATGTGGGTGTGTTTCTATCGATATATTTTTACATTTTAAACCAAGTATTTTGTAAGTGTGAAATTTTATTATAATTATATTTTATTTTCACAACTTTTCGACTATGTGCTTTATCAGATTGATCAAACAAAAAAAAAAACTTTTTATGTGCGTATTTAGTTTGAACTTTGAGTTAGTCTTATAAAAATACATATTTATTCAATGTGACAAGCTTTCTGAAATCGGGCATAACCAAATAATAACATCGACATCTTCAAAGGACAACACTTACCTACGATAACACGCATACCCACCTATCAGATGTCACCATCTCATATACGGAAACCACATTCTGTTCCTATTCTGCCTATAATATTCCAGTTCATTCCCCTTACATCTGGTTTGAATCGGTACACAACCAGTTTACACTGGTCCCTGTCATTTTAATACCGCAGTGCAAAACGTTCAAATATCGAAGGTCTAGATGAAATGGTTTTTAGGACCTCTAAAGCTAAATGGACAATGGTGACCGCTGAATTTCAGAAAGGCCAAACGCCTCTAAAGGCCGTCTTTGTTTTGCACGGACGGACGGCTAAAGCGGCTTTATTATACATATAGAATGAGTTACTAGGAAACGGAACGGCAAAGGAATTTAGCCTTTGTTTCTAGGATCAGATTTGATTAAAATGGTTGAGTCATTCGGCGTGTGTGTAGTACGAAAATTGGTTCCAAGTAGATGTAATTCCAATGTAATGTTTGTATATTGTGTGGGATTACTGGAATTCGTGTAAAGGTTGGCTGTCTTTTTTTTTTTTTAATTATATAGAAAGTTTGTAACAACTGCAATAACAAATTATCCCTGGTATTAAGGTGAGTACAGTCACCATTGAGAAAAAAAATTATAAGTCAGGAGATATGGAACATTTTGTCCTATGCTCACATTTTTAGTCAGATGAGGTAGAATTTTTTGTATCAAAAAAATCAACACTAAGTTCACTAGGTGCATAGCAGTTAACGCCAAAAACGTCAGCATAGGAAATTTCAAAATGTTCCATATCTCCAGACTTATTAATTTCTCAATGATGACACTGCCGGTGCTAACCGGCAGTGTCATCAGCTATACTCGCCTTAACAAGAAATATTTTATCAATGCTTGAAATATACATTAGTATTATCTACTACGAAAGAAAAAAAACTCAGTATACATTACATTACTCTAATACGTATAACATCTATACCATATACCCATGTTAGCAAAGAAATAAAAAAAAAACATTTTCAACGAAGAGAGAAGAAAATGACACGAAATTTAAAAAAAAATCTTGAAAATGTCAATTCGCAAACTTTTCAAATCAAAATTTATCACTAGCCAAACAAAACAATTAGGACCGCTGTTACCCAACTCTCAGAGACTACAACTAGTACATTTGCATCGGATCGCAGTTAACGAGGCCATTATTGAAATTTTATGTGAGTTTGATTATTATTCAGAAGACCGCTATTAGGACTGGACACGGGATTAGGGTATTGCTAAAAAGGTGTGGAAACAGAACCCATTTGCTTAAGTAAAGTTAGTTAGTATGCCATTATGATAGAACCTCGAATACTTAGTACATTTTTAATTGTATTTGTAAAATATGTATGTTTTTTTTTTTGATTTCTACAATACGCCCCTTTAATGTAAATTTTTGCCATAAGCAATATAGCAAAATATTGCCACATAAATCGGGATGGAGCCAGAATGACTTAAAATAAATTTTAATTAGTTATTAAAATATAATTTTACAATTAAGAGTTACGGAAAATTATATATAACAAAAATATATCAAACAAATAGTTTAAAATCAAATAGAAATAAGTAGCCGCATAGTTGTATCAAAAACTCTGGAAACGGTACAGAGTACAGACAACAGCACATCAGGTTATATTCCAAATAGTCAAATTTCTCCAAACGATTTTAAACCTTAATATATTGATGGTTAAGTTCAAAATCGAATGGGTAAATTTGACAGTATGTAGTAACTTAGCCTGCTTCAGTGTGTACATTCAGTCACTAGCCGATATCAGGCGCATCACTCGAGGAAATGTTTCACTCGAGTGCAGGTCCATTTTTGTTTCAGTTCACGTTCACATTACACTGACAAAATTAAATTGGAATGAATGTTCATGAGCTCTTTTGCTTACAATTTTCGAGCATTCGGTAGGCGTGTGAAAGATGCCGAGTGCCGAAATCCAACATCATTGGATTGACTTCACTTTTGATTGATTTTGTATTCAGACGTTTCACTTCGACTGAAAGATGCCGAAAACTGAAGCATCTGGTATAGGTTTACATAATCAGCCTATAATGTTCCCACAGCTGGGACAGAGGCCTCCTCTCTGTGAGAGGGAGTGAGCTGTAATCCACCACGCGGGCCAGTGCAGGTTGGTAGATGTCACGTCTTCGAATTTTTGGTTCTGGGACATACCGGTTTTCTCAAGATGTTTTCCTTTACCGTATGGAGAGCAGTGGTTATGAAATAATTCACACAAAGTAAAGCGCCTGTCTGGGTTCGAACCTACGACTTACAACTCGTAAGTCGCGGCCGATACAACTGAGCCACCACTGAAACAATGAACTCCCTGGTCATTTATAAACTAACATTCATAACCTAGAACTCTTTCCATACCAAGCTACCCGAACCTTGAGTGAACAGCCATCGCTGAGTTATGTAATGGAAACCTGTTAATTGCTCTCAAAGTGCCAACGTACATAATTCATATAATCACTAACTTATGTGGCGAACACACCGTGTATAGGCTTCCGTCGCGATGCATATTATATGCATGGATGACTTCATTTGCATATTATTACGGAGGGTCACACATGGCTTAAAATTTTTGGCGTTAATATGCTGGAACTTATATACTGTTATTCGTTACATATTATAATGTAAGTGTCATAGGTAGTACAATTTAGATTTTCATCAACACGTAATAAAAAATTCTAAATTTTTAGATTTAAGTACCACTTTTGTTTATATCGAAAAACTAAATTCAAAGTTGTGTTCCCATTTCCATATATACGTTAACTTAAGTCAATTTGTATGGAATAATTATGTTTCCCAATATAGTCACCAGACGGCGCTTATTCAGTTTCAGTACAAATTGAAGTTTATGTTAAGGGCGCTGTTACAAATGGGTAGTCAAGTCATTACTTTTTTAACACAAAAGTATGTTTATTAAATAAAATGCTTTGCATTCGTAAAATGTTTTTTGGCCAAATAGTTGATAGATTTGCATGGTACGATTGTGAACTATAAATATAATTTTAAATAGGTACATTTTCTTAATAAATGTACCGAAGTAAAAAATTTCACTCCGGTACATTTGTTGAGAAACTGTACATATCTAAAATTATATTTATAGTTCACAATCGTACGAGTACCATGCATATGTATCAACAGTTTGGCCAAAAAACATTTTAAGAATGTAAAGCATTTTTAACCGACTTCAAAAAGGAGGAGGTTATCAATTCGTCGGAACCTTTTTTTTTTTTTTTTTAATTTTTTTTTTATGTATGTTCCCCGATTACTCGAAGATGGCTGGACCGATTTGGATTGTTTTTGTTTTATTCGAGAGGGTATACATCACAGTTGGTCCCATATAAAATTGATTAACTTTGCTTCGGTAGTTTTTGAGTTAGCTTCAATAATACGTATTTTTCCCCCACTTTTATATGGATGATGTTCTAGTTTGTTTTGCAGGTAGTGGTATTAGAATTTGTGTGGGGTAGGTTCCACAACTAAAAAGTGAAAAATAAAAACTTTTTTACAAAAAAAATACAACCGACTTCCAAAAACAACTACAAAGTGAAAAATAACTTTAATTTCGGAAGTCGGTGGCAAAAAACGAAAATACATTTAACTTGACACCGACTTCCAAAATTAAAGTTATTTTTTACTTTGTAGTTGTTTTTGGAAGTCGGTTGTATTGTTTTTGTAAAAAAGTTTTTATATTTAATAAACATACTTTTGTGTAAAAAAAGTATTGATTTGACTACTCATTTGTAACAGCGTCCTTAACGTGATCGAATAAGTATAAAAACTTGCACTAAGGCTTCTGTAGTTCAATCACGTTTTAAAACAAGATAAAATCCACTAAAACCTTAAAACCTATTTGATCAACTTTTTACGGTAGTGTTATATAAATTTCGGTTAGCAATCAATATAAATCTATCTTATTTCAGAGTAGTTTATTATCTTCTTTTTTTTTTTAAATTTAATTTTCAATGGAAAGCCACTTAACATTTCCATAACAAAAATCAATATCATCCGACAGAGCCGAAGCCTTTCAACTGATATTAAAATTATATTTCCATCCATAATGAGCCTTATTTTGTGAAACCCAAATAATTTACTCAATTAATGAGTTCAAACGGAGTCAGATTTCATTTTAATTGGTGGATTACTCTGACATCTGACGCCTTGTTTTTTAGCAATTCAAAACAGGGGATTTTCGCGTCATCCTTGACGGAAACAGAGAGATAAGGCGAACGTAATTGCACTCGTTTTTTAACTGCTTTATCTGATTCTTCCTTAGCGTCACAATTCAGCTCCAATCTGACCAAGCATGTTAGTCTCGCCACACAATTTTCTTCTTTATGCTTGTAAAACTTAGGTTTCTAATGCTTTGAAATATTTGGATCCTCCAGCATTTTTCCAAAGCGTCTGCGGGCATCTATCAGGATGGACAAGCGTTTTGTTGAATCGTGAATTGGACGTTGGTCCGAGAGTTTTAAATCTGAACGATTTACGCGAAAATAATAGCTGGAAAGCAATCCCGTTGGACGAATGAAGCTTTTTTGTTGAATTCGATTTAGAATTCGTTTTTTATCTGTTTTATGAGTTGAGTGAGATTTTATTGTGGTTTGATAGACCATTATCATCTTTCTTCCTATTCTTTATGTTTTAGGGGAAATGGTATTTTTTAAGCTAGTTAATATTCTTGCATGTTGCTATATGATAGAGATATGTCATACTAAGGTTACATAATCAGCCTATAACGTTCCCACTGCTGGGACACTGGCCTCCTCTTTGTGAGAGGGAGTGGGCCGTAATCCACCACGTGGGCCCAGTGCGGGTTTGCAGATGTCACATTTCTTCGAATTTTTAGTTCTAGGACATGCCGGTTTCCTCACGATATTTCCCTTCACCGTTTTGAGAGCAGTGGTGATGAAATAATTTACACAAAGTAAAGCGCCTGTCTGGATTCGATCCTACGACCTACAACTCGTAAGTCACGACCGTTACCACTGGGCCACCACTGCTCTTATACATACTCGTACTAAGGTTAAAAAATGGAAAATAAAACTATATTTTCTGCGCAAATCTTTAAAAAAAAAAAAAACGAAATAATATCCTCGAGGTGCTTGTCAGGTCAAAAATAATGAAAATAAGTGCGTTACAATTTCAAGGGGTTTCACAAATAAAAATACAGATACATATTACTACACAAAAAACCTTATTGAAATTAATGAAGCAGCTCAAAAGAAACCAGAAGCTCTATTGAAAAAAGATAATAATGTCGTAATAAATATCAGCATAAATGATTGATGCTACACCATCTTCCCTCAACTCTTGCCCGTTAGCATTGAACATACAGGACCACTGACAGACGATCATTAATCTTGCCATGTATGTAAATTTTGCTCTGATAAATCGTTGGTCAAGCAAAACAGGACCTCGTCCATTATTTCGGGTCCAGGGTCGTTTGTTACTGTACTTGTTTGTATTGCTACTTTGCTGTTTGCTTTTTATTTATTAGCTAAAGTGTGTTCTACAGTCTGATTTACAATAGCTGCTTTGGGTGTTTTGGCTTGTTTGAATTGTTTGAATTTGTTAGTGTCTATGAGGCTTTCTGGCATACTGATTTATTGTACACTAATTTAATAAAGATTTATCATTTAGGTTATTTAGCTCAAAATACGACTGTCATCCAAAGAATTCCTCATGGAACTTGTACACTACATCAAACAATTCATCCATATCAACATAATATCCAATATCAATGTAACAATCTAAAACTATAACACCACGATTCTATCCCTCATTTCCTACATAACTACACATATATATACTTATCAATGCAGTACCAGGGCCACATAGCCTGAAGCATGTCGCTCCCCTCGTATTGTCGCCAAGGCGCAAGGGTCAGTGTACTATGACATGGCCTCCGTCGCCTCTATCTCTCTAATATTGCACTTGGATAATCCAATTAGTGTCCAATAGTGCAGATATGTGTCCTTTGATGTCACGGATTTTAGTAGCTTTTGGTGTTCTATTGTTAGTTGAAGTTATTGTCATTGTTTTGTGGGATTGTATTGTAATTATGTGTAGCTAAAAGAATTCCGATCAATACGTAATTATTATATAATCTGGTTTTTTAAATCATCGTCAAAAAATAAGCATCATAGTTTAAATTATTTTAATTAATTAGTCTAAGCCATATGGAATCAGAAAACTATGATACCGTCGTTATAAAAAGTTGCAGCATATCCAATGTATTTCCCTATGCAGAAAAGTAGTCAAAATAATTATTGCTAGCAGATAAAAATCTCAGTACCAACGAGCATTCTCACGCCTCTAACATTAGCAAATAATTACAACATAACAAACATCTAAATATGACAAACGACTTTAATCCACTCATGTGTGAAGACGCGTGTGCTAAACTTAAGTTTGAACAAAAAAAATATTACTACCCCTATATTTTAAACCTTCAACGTCACAGCGTAGAATTCAAAATCTCTTGATGTGAATGAAGTTCTAAATCAAAATAGTTTAAACTGTAGGGCGTGTTGCAGACAAGTCAATGTATGTTAACTCATGTTTAATGGTTTTCATAACACTCAATTGATCACGCATCGCGTCACAAATACATAAATTATTTTTAAAATCATGGGAAATGGCGGCACGTGGAGGCACTTTTAAATTATAAAATTGAAAAATTTTGAAGGAGCGTGAGAGTATGTGCCAGTAAATTAAATTATGTGTACTTATCATAATTGTATTTGCATCACTATGAGATGTTTCTTATTGATGCAAGTGACATTGCAGCAATCAAATTAGGTGCGTATTGACTAATTCAAGTGCAATCATTTTAGCACCACCGACTTCTCATTATTGACTAGTAGGTAAAATAACCAATTCAATAGCTGCACCATAAATTGACTTTATTATCCGACTTCCAAAAGGAGGAGGTTCTCAATTCGACTGTATTGTTTTTTTTTTTTTTGTGTTTGTTAAGCGATTTCTCCGTCAATTGTGGACCGATTTTAAGAATTCTTTTTTTTTAAAGGGTATGCTCTCGAGGTAGTCTAATTGTCACCAAGTCAGAATCTGATGAGGGGATCTCATGGAAAACTTATAAAGTTATTTTTCTCACATTGTAGTGTTTTTTTGGAATTCGGTTGTTTTTTTTTTTTTTGTAAAAAAGTTTTTTTCTAATTTCTGATGAGAAGATTTTCTTGTTCGTACTGGGATTTCTTTGTAATAGAACCACAAAACGTGCAACAACATTTTCTACTGAAAAGATTGATTCACAAAATACGACAATAAAAACTATAATAAATTCTCCTTTTACAAAACCCATTCTATTATATTTGTTCACCCAATTCCCTCGTCCCTAATCGCAGCCTTTCACGAACTATTTGTCCACTAAAACAATTGCGAGGGATAAGGAAAAACACTAACGTCACGTACACAGAGTTTAGTTCGGCTAACTCGACATATAGGAATTAGTTGAGACAGTGATCGATGGGTATCGGAGATAAGTTTACTCGTCGGTAAGTTACAGTCGGTTAACTGATTTAGTTATGTGTTATTGGATAATTAGGAACTCTAGAAACAGCTTTGGATTTGTTGTTGTGTATCTTAATGATTGAACGGTAAATTTTACTTCAAGTTTATTGTAATGTCTGTTTTGTCACAATCAACATTTTGTCAGAATCAAAATGGAATGGTTGTAATTTTTAAATTAATTACAAAATTTGAAGTTTTTTAGGGTTCCGTACTTTGAAACGAAAAAATGGAACCTCTAATCACTTCGTTGTCCGTCTGTCTGTCAGTCTGTCAAGACCCTTTTTCTCAGAAACGCATGGAGGTATCAAGTTGAAATTAATATCAAATACGTAGGTCTACGGTCCCTTGGAGACATTGGTCCATTGGTCCATTTATGCGACATAGTATTTTGATACTCGCAAATAAATCAAAACCTATAGGGTACTTCCCGTTCAACGTTCGTTCTAGAATCATGTCATTTGGCAAGAAGCAAGGTATCACAGCACAACTAAAGAAAAACGTCAAAAACCGTTATTTTGTACTTTAATCCCAAAAAAAAAAAAATTTTGCGTTTCCAAACTTATATTTGCACTTGGAGAATTGACCGCGACTTATATCGATGTATGGGAGAACATGATTTTCAACTACAATGTTAAGAAAAAAAAAAAAAAAAAAAAAATTGATCCCATATACGAAACCCTTCATTGAGCGTGGTCCGAAACGCAATTGGCCGGTTTTTTAACAAATCGAGACAGATTAGAATGCAAACGTTCTAAATAAGGGAATTACCCCCTTGTATTCTGCTAACTTTTCAAAGCTTTTTGCGGAAAGGCTGAGCAGTGGTGGCCCAGTAGTAACGGCCGCAACTTATGAGTTGTAGGTCATAGGGTCGAACACAGACAGGCGCTTTACTTTGTGTAAATTATCTCATCACCACTGCTCTCAAAAACTGTGAAGGAAAACATCGTGAGGAAACCGGCATGTCCTAGAACCAAAAAACGAAGACACGGTGATATCTACCAACCCGCACTGGACCCACGTGATCGATTACTGCCCACTCCCTCTCACAGAGAGGCGGCCTGTGTCCCAGCAGCGGGAACGACATAGGCTGATTATGTATTCTGCTAACTTTTCAATAGTTTTTGCGGAAATACTCGCAAGGTTGGTATTATAAAGAAGTTACTGCAATTAATGGTTTTAAGGGCTAAATAATATATTTACATGAATATGAATGAAATGAAATATCTTTACATGAAAAAGTTGCGTCGGTGCGGTGGTGCGACGAGTACGGGGAAGCCCGAATAGCGTCTTAAGGTCAGGTTGTTCGGGCCTGTAGGCCTTTGAAACGCTACCTCCGCCTCCCCCAAATGCAGCGCGACGTGTTTATTTACGACGCGCCGCCGACGATTTCGCAGAAAATCCATGCCACAGTGTAAAATATTTGCAGTTGATCAACTTAATTAGTTTTTCTTAGGTCGATATTTATTCCTCGAACGCGGTGTGAATCGGGTCCGTACCTAATATTGTACGTGGTATGAGTTCTATACCAAGAAAATATTTTTTTATTATTAACGTTGTTCCATCACTATTAAGTACTAATATCGAATTCTATGCATTTAATTTGATGCGTTATCTATTTCCGAACGATTTAAGATACGTCAACACTGACTGAGACTTGTCTATGACATTAAAAAATATTTTTTTCTCTGACATGTCATTGTTCGGTCCGTCGACTGTGAAAGTGTTTTACTCAGTTAATAGTTTAATTGTACTGTGGTAAGTGGGTTTATTTATGTTTCATGTTAAGAATTAACACACCATGCATTTTAAACCTTAAAACATATAGGTCATCGCTTGTTTTTTCTTACTAGAGCCATTTCTTTGAAATCTGAAGCTAAATTATCTTTGTTCGTCTTTTTAACCATTTCTAGAAATGTAAACAATAACAAATTCAAACGAAACATTCAATATAATGGTCCTTTACTAATTAGGTTTCCAAGTAAAGAATTGGAGCTACAGAATTCTTAGAAACTATGCCGCTATCGCATTATGTAAACAAACGCGCGCCGCGGGCCGAATGACGTCAGCGGGTGGTACACTTGACTAGTTTTTTAAGCGGGCGTACCTGCCGTGTCAGCGGTTATGTTTACATTTTATGGTGTCTACGGTGGAGTGAACTAAGATCATTACATAAAATGTCGTGAATTTGTTTTCACATTATCAGATACCGATACCAACACGATTCGATAGCGATAGGTTCAATTATTACCGGCCCCATGATATTGTTGAATATCGATGACCATCGCGACTCGACAAACAAGCACACTTCTAAGTAACGACGTATCGAAGCCGGCAGTGCGAAAAATTTTGCTCAAGTGAAAGAATGCCCGCTACTCTCACCCCGCAGTGTCTTCGCCGGTAGATATCGTGCCGATATCGGTGTCGGTGTATGTGGAAATCGGTTACAATGTTATGGGCATGTGATGCGGAGAATGAAGAAAATGTCGTCTGGAATGTTTTGATTATGAATCTGGATGGCTATACGAGTAAGGGAAGACCAAAGAAACGATGGATGATCTGTGTGAAAGATGATATGGCTAGAAAGGGAGTGACTACCGTGATGACAACTAAGTAATAGAGAAGTATGGAAGATAAAAACAAGTTGTATCGATCCGAAAAAAAATGGGATAAGGGCAGGAGAACGTAGATGATCGGTGTCTGTCGTTGACTACGACGATATAGGTGACAATAAAACACAATGTAAAAGCGAATTATTCCATTACTTCACTGGGCGGAGCAGGAAACGAATATAGCAGATAGTTTCAGATTTAACCTTTAAATGATTATCATCGCGCTAAATCTTTATAGAGTTAAGGCTTAGCGGATGGAAGGATGTCAATCGTGATATAATAATAACATAAGAACGGCTATTTTAGTCAACATTCATCCAAGCAAGTAGCTTAGTGGTTCGCAAACCTGTGGTTAAAAGTTCGATTCTCAACTGTTGATATTTTTTTCGATTCTTTTTTTACATTTTGTTATACTGTTATTTGATAGTTCGTAGAACGTACACAGAATCCATGAAGTTTATTCCTTTTATATCATCTACGGTTATAATAAAAATAAATATCAATGGTTAGCTGACAGTATTAATGAGAAATCCCGTGTGTACAATCTACTGTTATATTTTTTAGCGATAGCCGGGTTCGTCAGGAATAATCTGTCAGGATCACTCAGTGTATCAGTGTTGTGCCATTATGTATTAAATGCAGGAACGGCACGAACAGGCGTTTACGAGTATTTATTCACTAAAAGCGAAAAACTTTGCAAGCAATGGGAAATTGCTACTGAAGGCCGCGGGTTTCGACCTTAGGACGAGCTGCTTCTCAAACGGACGACTCTGTATATTTTGGCTGATGAGACCACAACTACAAACGTACTGTACAGAAAAGTTTTATAAAATATGGCTGTTGTTTTAGTATATTGTGAAGTCGCGGGCGGAAGCTAGTTAGAGATAAACATGATTTTGAGGTAGTAAGGTGAAAGTTTCAAATTGCAATGTTTCTACTGGGTATCAAAAAGTCACGCAAAAGTTAATGTTAACAGAAATTTAATTTTTTCGTTAAAAAAAGATCTCTTTTGCAAAATTTCATGCTTCTAGCCCAGCGATTTAGGCTGTGGATTGTCTGTCAGTGAATATAAGAATTTTATCAAGTAGACAAGCCGTGTGCCCGATGGTATTTCCCATCGACATAAATGGTGAATTTTCATCCCCTATTTAACCCCTTTAGTGACTGAATGAAAAAAACAATAAGATTTTTATTAAGTACGGGCTAAAAATGGTCGTACTGCTTTGCTTCTGCTGTAACCATATTCTTTTGTTTTTGATGTCGACCACTGCTCATAAAGATAAGTAAATATTGACAACTACATATGAAGGAACAATTGCCGTACTTTATTGTCAAGGGAAGTACCTACTGCTACAGCTATAATTTATCGAATCTACTATTCTAAGACATCAAAATTAATTTATTGTATTTTTAACCGGCCCCGCTCATGTTGGATTGCCATTCCTTAGGACTATTAGCCTAAAAAAAAATTGCAAGTATCAATATGTTAAAAGTTACAAACCAACAAATATACGATAGGTACGTCATCGACTAACTTGCTTTGGAACATGGACACCGAGTGATAGGTACGGTTACCGCCTAACCAGGCTACGTTCACACGGCGCTATTTTTCAAGTGTATAGAATACGATATTTTATCGTATACAGTGACTTTTTGTACTCAAAACTGAAAGTTTGTTCACACAGCTAAAACGATACAAGAAAATAATCTTTTCGATCGACAATTTTTATCGTGTTCATGCATTAGGTCATGTTAGTATAGCACTTTTGTTTGAAACAGCTCGACGAAATTCTCTGGCCGAAAATCGTCACGTAACAAAAAAACGTTTAAATGCCCCCTACATGCGACTTTGTCTCTTTGTCTCTTTCTATTATATCTTGAAAGAGACAAAGAGAGAGAGGACAAAACGACGACAGACGAGGACGGAGAGGGGGAAAATTTTCGAATTTTACTTCATGGGTGTCGTTTTCATGGTTTTCGAGGGAGCCAAAGCCGGTAGTGAAGTTAAACTGAAAATTCAAGATGGCGGCTGTGAAAATTTTGTGTTTGTGTTTTAAATCATACGTTAGAAAGAACTTCATTCCTGACGGTGGTCCCCGACCGCACATTTTTATTTTTTTCTAATTTTCATTGTTGTTGCCAGAGTGAAAGTTGATTATATTAGTATGCAACCGACAACCGGATACATTGTATTTATACATATTATGTGTAATTAATGTAGGATATGGTAGTAGCGAAGACAGTTCGATGGAGAGTGAAATAGTAATATGGATGAATCTGATGAAAAAATCTTAGAAAAATGTGTTTTAAAACTTCTTCATCTTTATGACGAAGTTTTAAAACACATTTTTCATCGCGAGTAGTTTATAATTTTTTATCGTGGTCCTTTGACCACGATAAAAAATTATAAACTACTGAGAGTCCTGCGGGACGTCATGGAGGTTGGACCTGTGTCAAAATTTTTAAAAATTCGCTCGCGATCACAGGATCGCGAGCGGATTTAGCCAGATTGACTAATTTTGAGTTTATTTAAAAAAATCTATTAAACTCAAAAATTCAACCGTTAAATTCCCTTCGAAATACGATTACCTCATGATACATGCAATTTTCATATAATTTTATGCTGTAATTAGGAAATGAAACGGAAAATGGTTTTGAAATCGACCATGTTTCGGATTTTTTTTTCATCGAGGAAAGTACAACTTATCGTGTTTTGAACCGTTAATTTCCCTCAAGCAAGGATGTATCTATGGCATATATTTTTTTCAGGACCTTAGTACACTAATTTGACCATTTAAAATTGATTCTGAAAACAGGAAAATTCGGATAACCCCCCGTTAAGGATGATTGGCGAGAGAACCGATACTGTTCTAGCTCAGTAGGTTCACTGAACTCCATGTGTTGCGAGACCGGTGAGCCTGCTGTGCAGGGGTAGACGGTGTGTGTAGTTTAGTTTAGTTTGTTCTTTTTAACTTTTTACTAACATTAGTTATAAGCTAAATCACTGTTTAATAAGGACGATAAAGCTCCGTTTAAAAGAAAAGTCGTTCGAAAACCATTTCTTATCCCAAAAAATCGACTTAAATTGTGCGATAAAAACTGTTTCACTATGGCAGTTACAATATACAATAAACTACCTGTAGGCATAAGAAATTTATCAAGGTTAGAATTTAACAGGACTCTCTATAAGTGGCTTTGTGATAGATGTTTCTATTCAATCGATGAATTTATTAATTTAAAGCATTGAATTTGTATGTTAATGTACAACTGCATGAAAATTTTAAATTATGTACTATGAATTTATTTATTTTTTAAACATTTACAATTTTAAATTTAAAATGTTATGAATTTATTTTAAGCAGATACAGATAGATACAGTAGATACAGTTATTATAAATCTATTTAAAATATTTAAGTATTGAAATTATCAATTATTAGGAATTAACTGGATCTTGTATGTAGACTCGACATATAACTAAATGACCAAATTGATTTTAATGACTTATTAAGCTATTGTTAATCAAGTATAATATATAATTTAATTTAATTCTAATTTAAAAATGTCAATGATTCACAATAATTTAATTTTACTTAACATTTGCACAACCGAAAGTTTGAATATAGTGTATCAAACAAACTGTATAACATATAATGCACATCCTATATTCTAGCAAATAAAGTTATCATTCATTCATTCATTCATTCAAGCAAAATTCTTGCTACTAACAACCTTACCTTGCCTATGGACTTTTTTGTCTAAAATAAATGTTTTTTTTTATTTTTTTTTATTTAATATCTTAAGGAGTACATCTCAGCGCAGACCTAACCCATTACAACTTCGTAATTTTATCAATATGCATCACCGTAACACCAGCCTAATCTTTCTTCAAAACCTTATCTATCTACCTAATTATCTTCTAACCCTTACGAGACATCACTACGGACTTATCTGGAATGCAAATGATTCGTTACGTCCCGCTCCGCATCGGATCGCATCGGATCGCAATTAGTGTAAACGGTACGGGCGCCGCCGTCCATGTAAGCTCACTTGATCCGTGTTCCGGCTTTGCGACAGCCAAATCCGACGTGGATTTTTGATGATATAGAGAAACTGGATGTGGTTGATGTGATTTATGAAGTTTATGGAGTTAGAAATGGGAATTTTTCGTCACCGTTTTGTCAAATCCACATCATCATCTTATGAAGTTACTAAGACAAGATGTGGCTAAAAAGGGAATATGGTGGGTGCTCAAGTTCCAGCTATTAAAAATTCAAATGCATTCATATGGACCATAATAAGATGACCGATACGTTTTCAGAATTGTCCCCTTAATCAATCCATAAAAATGTTAAAATCACAGATTTACCTAAACGTTTACCATGCGATACCACTTCCAGGTTCAATTTAAATCAAAGTCTCGTATTTTGTAATTGTTGCGAATTCACGCGCATCTATCAAAATTAAATTTTACAGGATTTTGGGCTTTAAATCTTTGCTATAAAGGATTGAAATGTTACACTTTGTTTGTTTAATGTCAGTTCTGTACATTTCCAGTTTTCCACTATATTGGAGTCGACATGTCCGATGTTTTTACTTTATTTGAATGTCACTGCTGGTGCAACAGCATGTATATTTTGTTGAGGTTGATTTTATAAATTGTTTGCTTCTAACTGTTTGGTTTGTCGTGTTTTAAAGTAAATTGGCAGTTTTGAGGATAGTATAGTTTGAAGTAGACCATAAATTGTCCCGATTTGGTAAACCTTTCCGTACAGCTAAAACGAATATTTATACTTTATACAATTATATTTCACGATGTCCTAATAGCCACTACTCACCGAATAATTTCAAAAATGGAACAGAATTTGTTTGAAATTATTTGCCAAGTATGTTAATAGGAACTTAATCGTAGGTGGTGAAAGAGGCTGTTACGTTCTTTATTTAAAAAAAATGCAAAGTGCAGACATCTAACTATTACAAAGTAGCCAATACCTATTAAAAGAAAAAAACTGTACCTCCCTACAGCATCACAAACACTATAAAATCCTACACAAAAAATAGAAACACAAACAACAAAAAAATCGACTCATCAAATTGAATAATCATTGACAAAGATAAAATTGTTGCAAAACTATCATTTTTGATGAATCGTGAACACGCGTCGTTTACGTGACGGATCGCATCCGTCCGCACGAGCAAAGTGAATGATAACTTTATATTTGTAAATTTAAAAATGTGTGTGCCAAATTGAACCTTGTAGTGAAGAAATAAGAGTGTTGAAATTGTAATCGATCATTTAGATTCGCTTGAATGAATTGATGTGTGTGAAAAAATTGGTTGTACATCTTGAAATGAAATTGAATTAATCCATGTTTTGTGCAAGATGAAGTTGATCTGTGTTGGTTTTATACATTTTTAACCGACTTAAAAAAAGGAGGAGGTTTCTCAATTCGACCGTATAAATATATATTTTTCAATCAATAGTTCGCGGATAACTTTGTCGTTTAGTAGGAGATATCCCAAAAGTGGTACCATGATAAAAAAAACCAGGATCTGATGATGGCATCCCAGAGAAATTGGGGGGAACCTTCAAATTTTATAGGCACACCCATAGCGATTTGGGTATTTTTTATAGTAACTCGTGCATTTGCTCCCGGAAAGCACCATTTGGTGAAGTGGAACTGATGAGAAATACCACAGATGGCCATCGGAACTACTCAATAATATGTATTTCACGGGTTGCGATTCGATTGCAATTAAGCAATTTATGCTCGTCACAATACATAATTATGTTGCAGTGGAGCTGATGGTGACTTCATCATCAGTTCCAGTTCTATTGGTTCCTCACGGCTACGGCGACTTAGATAAATTACAGACTGACCCACGAAAAAGTGAAAAATAAAAAACTGTTTTACAATAAAAAAATAAAAAAAAAACCAAAGTCGGTGGCAAAAAACTAAAATACAGATCCAAAAACACCGACTTCCGAAATCAAAGTTATTTTTCACTTTGTAGTATTTTTTTGGAAGTCGGTTGTTTTCTTTTTTTGTAAAAAAAAAAAAAATTCCAAGTCCATTTTCTAAGTTACTGATGTTATTCTTTTCAGTCAATCGTATGCTGTGAAAACATAATAGAGTGCCTACTGACATTTTCAATATATGCTCATAAAATTACTGAGATTTTTTAAGAGCCACTTTTAAATTAATAAATTTTAAGTTTTTCACAGTAAATAGACTAAAAACACTTCATCATTCCCTCAATAATACACCGTTACCAATAATCAGCAGAACTCCCAAATAGCTTAAAAGCTTTCACCAACAACTTCAACAAATCATCACAACTATGAACAATATGGACCAAGATAACCATCTTATATCATATTCATCAAAGGCTTTACCCAAATCTGAACAATGTTACATCTGTTTGGAACTGTCAAACATTTTAGGCAGCAATACGTATGTAAATGTGACGTCCCTTCAAGTTTATTGTTATGGCGAGATGCTCTTAAACGGCTCTCGATAGGCATAAGACGTTTGAGACATACTGCGTTGGAGGATGAAGAATTTTCTTTGGTAGAAATCAATGTCGTTTCTTCTTACTGAAGTAACGACATTGAATATGGGGCTCACTTTTGGGGGGCAAACAAGAAAATAAAAAATAAAGTTTTGCAAACTGTACCGTGTGACATATGAAATGAAAGGGCTTACTGTGAGGGTCTTAAATACATTTATTTTTATAATTTTAAAATAAATTGTTTTAAAGTTATTTAAGAAAATAGATGAAAGTTTACCATTCGCCCCCGAATCCCGAATTTATATATCCGAAACCCCTAAAATTAAGCCTAAAATTTTAAACAAATAGAGAATATAATTCTTTACCTGTAGATTACAGGAAACCCTATAAGAAGTCTGTGGTCTCAAAATAACATGGTAAATCTCTCAATATTGTGAATACAAACTAACATTTACAGTTGGAATGTATTGGAGAACATGTTTTTCAACTACAATGTTAAGTTTGTTATTGGGTTAAATTCATACCAACTACGGAAACCTTCATTGTGCGTGGTCCGACACGCACTTGGCCGGTTTTTTTATTTATAGTCAGGTTTTCAATTTTATTACTGAAACCATTGTAACACTGAGCTCTTAAAGCTCACATACATACATTTTTTATAAAATTCAATAGCTCTACAGTTCCGTTTACATTCACTCAACCAGAAAAAACATTCAGTAATCCAATCCAGTTTTTCACAGAAAATGTTGTATCATTCAAGCTGATCTGTCTGTAGCTCATGTACTGATCCGTGTCTAAGTGCTACGGATCTCGTTTTCAAAAGCTAGTGAAATTCAAAACAGGCAGTTTGAACGTCAATGAGTGCTGGGAATTTATTGAAATGACTACACTGTATATTTCGGATTTTATTATATCGCTAAATGTTCCAGCTGTATCATTATTGCGGAGTTACTGACTTGAAATGGAAAATAAAATGATTGTTTACGGATTTGTGTTGTTTTCTTGTCTTCACATTTAACACTACATTTGGTTTTGTATAGTAGAAATCTTGAAGTTTTTACTTTTCCTTTTATTCTATCGTTTTCCCGGCCTATCGGAGGGTTGATTTTCCGTGTAAATTGCAGTGAACTTACTAGTAGTAGTGGTGGCAATAGCAGGATTGCTTTTATCATTTCCTTGAATACTACAGGAAAATGAATTTTTATATTTTCACTTTCTTTTTCTATTGTAATAAAATATATTCTTCAATAAAAGAAAATTATTAAATTTAAATGAGCTTAAGTACACATAAGGACATTACAGAAACTAAAATAAGAATAGACTCAGAAGTTATAACTCAGAGGACAATATTACATTGAATGCTCAACGTGAAATGCAGTTTACGTAGTAACTAGCATATCACTTGAGATGAAGTTACCAAATTTCGTTTTAAGGTATTGAGTTGTATAATTTATTGTTTGCCTTGATTTTGTTTTTTACTACGAGGTAGAATTACATGTAGCATTAAGTACAAACCTTAGTGGTTTAATAATGCTATTCTGATAAAACAAATGTAATTAATTTTTATATGGTATGTAAATAAAAAAAAATTAAAATATTTAAAACGGATCTACCAAACGAAGTTGATTTACAAACCAACAAAAGGCAATTCTTCGTCCAAGACAAAACTATTGTAGCGAACCATTCTAGCGAAGCTTAATTTGGTATAGCGATACCTCAAAGGGGATACAAGACATAATAGATCAGTACAGAAGGTCGTCTCCATACAACGAGTGAAGACAAACGTACGCACATATAAGGCATAATTCAGTTTTTGCTTAAGCGACTCACACAAATAAGAATTTTATTTGTATAAAATTACAGTTCGAATTCTTATGAAACGCTTGCCCACATCTGCCTATATGAATACATTATATGCATAATTAATTATAAGGTTAATATTTGTATGATTCACTTACTTAACAAAGCAAAGTCAAAGTGCGTTCTAGGAATCTTGCTAAGAGACACGTACGCTGATCTCAAACAAAAGCTAGTCGCGAGTGCGCTTCCACACGTTGTATCTGAAGCCTGTCTATAAGCGTAGGTATGTCATCCTTCCCTGTCCTTATTCCAATTTATTTGAGGTCGGCGCAGCATGTCTTTTGTTCAATACACCTCTATTAGTCGTCATCTCAGTAGTCACCTCCTTTCTAGCCATGTCATCTTTCACACAGTATCGTTTCTTTGGTCTAATCTTATAACCATCCACTTATATACTCAAAACTTTCCTCTCGACATGTTCCTCATTCCTCCGATACATGCGTCACGGCGTGTCTACGTGTGCGTGCGTTTTCGAACGTTGTTTATATCGCACCTTCTGTACGTATCTGTTTGGTGGTGAAGACTCGCGGTGGTTGTCGACTTCAAGCTAATGTATTCTGGCTATTGTTTGTGGCAGACGGGATTATGTGCCTGATATCAAATTGCTAGGTAAAAGGGATTGGGTTGGTTTGTCGATATTACGGGTTGTGGCAAGAAATTGAAGATGGTTTTGGTTGAGTGTTGTTGTGAGTTTACCAATAAAATAGCAAAAATTATAATATTCTTGATAAAGAAAAACCGACCCAGGATGGGAGAGCAGATATTTTACTTTATATACTGACTAAGTATGTACAATTCAATTTTTTCTTGAATTATATATGGCTCATAATCTAATATGATAATATTTTTAGCCCAATGAATTAGCATTGCCGTCCAACGTGGCATTGCTGCCAGCCTTTTGGGCACTTTTCCCATTAACAGCGATGTGGACGAATTTTTTGATGCCATAAGAGCTCTTCCCCTTTTTATTTTTTATTATATACTTGTACATAATATATATTTATATATGTACATATATATAAGTCTCACAAACCAATCTTACCAAGGGGTATCGTATTATCCAGTTACTGAGTTGTGGACGTCAGATAGGCAGTCGCTCCATGTAAAATACTGGTATTCAGCTGCATCCGGTTAGACTGGAAGCCGACCCCAACATAAGTTTTGAAAAGGCTAGGCAGATGATGATATGTACATATATTTTAGTGTTAGTTTGTATATTGTTATTAAGGTAAATAAATAATACCATGAAAAAAATATGATAAAATTAATGTCATATGAGGTCATGAGCCTAATGGCTCCCGCAGACAGGCACAACGCGACTCCGGTAGAACCATTTCAATAAAGTTTTGACGAAATTGTTCCACCAGAATCGCGTCGCGTCTATGACAAATCCACTATCTACAAATCTGTTATCTGCCTGATAAGATAGCCAAAACTTATCCATAGGAGAAACAGTCTCCAGTAATTTCCACTGGCTTTAATATATTCAATCAAACAAACATTACCTACTCTTATTGCTACTAGCGCCAGAATTTCAACCAACCACTTACAAATATCTGTAATTCTAACCATTACATCATCTTCAAATCCCCCATTAACACCCAAACTATTCGAAGTTTAAAGACGTCAAACTATAAATCCAGGGTAACATCGACAAGACCTTTTACCAAGATTAACAATATCCCAAGCACTAGTTGGTCAAAGGACAAATTGCGATCCAAGATGGTAAATAATTAATTGTACTAATGGAACAGTTAGTTGGCAACGTTGAAATTTGTCAAAACAAGACGACGGTTTGAATAGATTGTAGATGCTGGCATTGTTCAGTTTTGATGAGATTGTTTGGTCAAAGTCAGGACTAAAGTTATAGGAAGCGGTATCTAATTCTATTTTTAACCTACTTCAAAAAGGAGGAGGTTCTCAATTCGTCGGAACCTTTTTTTTTTTTTTTTTTTTATGTATGTTCCCCGATTACTCGAAGATGGCTAGGCCGATTTGGATTTTTTTGTTTTATTCAAGAGGGTATACATCACAGTTGGTCCCATATAAAATTGATTAACTTTGCTTTGGTAGTTTTTGAGTTAGTTTCATTAATACGTATTTTTTCCCTACTTTTATATGGATGATGTTCTAGTTTGTTTTACAGGTAGTGGTATTAGAATTTGTGTGGGGTAGGTACCACAACTAAAAAGTGAAAAATAAAAACTTTTCTACAAAAAAATACAACCGACTTCCAAAAACAACACTACAAAGTGAAAAATAACTTTAATTTCGGAAGTCGGTGGCAAAAAACGAAAATACATTTAACTAGACACCGACTTCCGAAATTAAAGTTATTTTTCACTTTGTAGTGTTGTTTTTTTTTTGTAAAAATGTTTTCACAAATAGTGTCCGGAAATTTAAAAAAAATGTTAAGTAACTTTTTATTTGAAGAGTAACTTTGCTGTGTAATGTATTTTATTTTTGTTTATTCTCTACAGTTGTTTCTATTTTTAACCCTCACGCTGTTTGTACCGTTTTGTAAACTTTATACTTCTTTACATATATGAAAAAGTTAACAAAAAGCTTAAAATCTTTCCCTTGACAAAGTTTGGGTGCAAAAAACAGGTTCAGGATTCGGTTAAGAGTATATTTTCCAGCCGTTATAATAGGTCAAATTAAATTAGCTAGCGAAACTTCACAGAAGTGATGAACGTGACGTTTCATCGTCTGTCCTTTTATTCGTAGATACATATTTAGTATTTCTTTGTTAATCACATTTATGTCTATTTTATTCTATTTTTACGACTTTAAATAATAAATCATCGTAAAACTTATCTGACAAAAGTAATACCACTAAAAATAAATAGCATCAACCATCATAATCCCAAATTGCTTTCCAAACATGAAACTTTAAAAAGGAATCTATGATTGAATCAACACACGATAAATCGGTGAATTGAGGGACCCTTTATTGTCACCTACTTGAACGAAGATAAAATTCTCTGGATAATTCTTCGTAACCACGGGCGTTTTTAGGGTCCCTTAGCAAATGGCAAAAAACGGAACCCTTATGGATTCGTCATGTGTGTCTGCCTGTCTGTCCGTCCGTATGACACAGCCACTTTTTTCCGAAACTATAAGAACTATACTGTTGAAACTTGGTAAGTAGATGTATTATGTGAACCGCATTGAGATTTTCACACAAAAATAAAAAAAAAAACAATAAATTTTGGGGGTTCCCCATACTTAGAACTGAAACTCGAAAATTTTTTTTCATTAAACCTAGGTAGGATAGGTCTTAAAAAAATGATATTGAGGTTTGTAATATATTTTTTTTCTAAACTGAATAGTTTGCGCGAGAGACACTTCCAAAGTGGTAAAATGTGTCCCCCCCCCCCCCTGTGACTTCTAAAATAAGACAATGATAAAACTAAAAAAAATATATGATGTACTTTACCATGTAAACTTCTACCAAAAATTGGTTTGAACCAGATCTAGTTTTCTTTTAATACGTCATAAATCGTAGACCGCAATTTACCTTTCATTCAATCAAACGAACTACAAGAACTTTTATAATAGGTCTTTACCTATGAAATTGCCGTTTTGTATGAAAAAATATAAACGAATTTTTTTTTTGCATTTTTTATTTGTATTAATCGAAGTAATCACCCATGCAATCAATGCATCTTTGCCAACGCAGTGGCAGTTTATTGATGCCCTTTTTAAAGAAATCAGCTGGACGGGAGGCAACAAATTCTTCAAAGGCATTTTGTACTGCCTCTCGGGTATTGAATTTTTTTCCCGCCAAGAAGTTATCCAAATTCTGGAAAAAGTAGTAGTCTGTAGGCGCAAGGTCTGGTGAGTAGGGTGGATGACGGAGAGCTTCCAACCCCAGTTCTTGCAACTTGGAGACCGTCTGCTGTGCAGTATGAGGTCGCGCGTTGTCGTGCAGGAGCAGCGGAGACGAGCGATTGACCAATGCTGGTTGGAGATGTGCCAGCTTCTCCATCATTGTGTTCAGTTCTTCACAGTACACATCTGAAGTAATGCTCACCCCGTTTGGTAAGAAGCTGTGATGAATCACACCGGCGCTAGACCACCAAACAGTGACCATCACTTTTCTAGGGGTAAGTTTTCGTTTAGGGCATTGTTTAGGTGCTGAATCAGGATCCAACCAACTTGCTGAGCGCTTGCGGTTATCAAACAGAATCCATTTATCATCGCAGGTAACAATGCGGTTCAAAATTCCTTCATTTGTATGTCTGTTGAGCAGTGCAAGGCACGTCTCGACGCGTACTTCGCGCTGGCGATCATTGAGTTCGTGGGGCACCCATTTGTCAAGCTTTACCTTGCCAATTTGACGCAAATGGACCAATATTGTTTTGACGCTAACGTCGAAAGCTGCTGCTAATTCAGCCGTAGATTGTGTATCATCAGCTTCCACAATCGCCTTTAATTCGTCATTGTCGACCAAAGTCTTCGGACAACCGCGAGGTTCATTTGTCAGGTCGAAATTTCCAGAACGGAAGCGAGCAAACCAATAACAAGTGGTGCGTTGGTTTGTAGTGTTAGCTCCGTAAACGTCGTTGATGTTGCGTGCCGCTTGTGCCGCGTTGCTGCCACGACGGTACTCATATTCCATAATTACTCAAATTTTTAACGTATCAATGATGACGAAAAAGATTGAAATGCGATGAAAATGTAACACTAATCAATAAACAAATGACTACTTTTGGAAAAAAAAATCCATGTTTTTAAAATAAAATTAATTTGAAATTAAAATTCTTTGCCAAACAAAAATTATTTTGATTTGAAATGGCCAGTACTGCAGAACGGCAATTTCATAGGTAAAGACCTAATATTATGTTACTTGTTGCTACGGAACCCTTCATGGGCAAGTCTGACTCGCACTTGGCCGCTTTTTTCTTTTTTTACATAATCAAAAGATTACGGCGATACATTGAGTTAAAATGTGGCATGACGTCACGCCTAGCTAGATTTTATACGTAGAAGTTAGTGACGTAGCGTGGCTCGCTACGAAAGTGATGGCTTCACTTCCTAACTTTAATGCGTGTTATCTAAGTAATTTTTTATTGATATGATAAAGCAAAAAATACATGTCTAATGTTTTTGTATTATCTGAATGACGGACTAAATAGAATTTCTTTTTTTTTTTACCTAGGCATCATCCCTATTGCACGCTATCTAACTCGATTCCTTGGAATTAAAAAAAAACTTCTAAAATACAAAGTACTCTGTTAAAATTTTCAAAAGTTTCCTTCGACGCCACTGTCACATCCAGTCGCCTTTACTTCCTAACCTCTATTGTGTAAAGCAATATTGAGTGCGGGTGTAAGGGCAAGTAATTGTGAAGATGTCGTCGGATTACCGACCCTTGGGGTAAGCAGAACTTCAGGGATAAGTGATACATCAGTGTCGAATTGTGTCCGTTTGTGTCCGTGATACGGTTTGAATTCTCGATGATAGATGTGTTTTTTAGTATCGATTTTTGATGTGATGCTGTTTCTTATATCGTGGTTAAGGTTGAGTATCATGCCTAAATAGAGAACAATGTATTAATTAAATTGGCTCCGTTGTACTTTAGCACCCGCGCATCCGAAACTTCACAATTTTATAGCGTGTTGATGACTTTGAGTAAAACACTTTCGCAAAATATTACACTGCGCAAACGACTAGTTTTTGAGAAAAAAATCTAAAGTTTCAGAAAATCAAACTTAGTTACACAATAAAATTGATCACACGCGCGTCCGAAACTTCACAATTTTATAGCGTGTTGATGTCTTCGAGCAAAACACTTTTGCAAAATATTACACTACCCAAACTACTAGTTTTTGAGAAAAAAAATTCTTAAGTTTATGTCAATCTATTACACAGTACACTACACATTAAATACTTAGGATGCAAGAGCGAGCGAAGCGAGTTCGGGACTTGGGGCACCCCGACTCGGACAGGTTAGGTTCGAAGAAGACCCCGCCATCCCCTTCGTGGTAATTTTTTTTTAAACCACCCAGAAATAGGAGATATTTTTTTTTTAATGTTGGCACCTACTGATTACAAAACAAATGAATAAAAAGCTTTAAAAGATCGTAGAACTTTACTATAACTAGATGAAATCTTATCTCGGGTGGCTTCAAGTTTAAAGTGCATGAAAAGACACTGTTGTACTTCAAAACTTACAAGAAAACAAAATTGATTCTAGTCGTCCCTTCCATAAGGTAGTTTGGTATGGAGAAGAATGGGCAAGAAACTCCACCGTTTTTCTTTTAAAATGGTTTACAATATTTTTTTTTATAAATCCATTATAATTATTAGTTTTAGTATGGTGTAAATAATTGTATTCAGCTGCCTCCGGTTACACTGGAAGCCGACCCCAACATAGTTGAGAAAAGGCTATAATTAAGACGATGTGAATTTCTTAAATTTAGCAGCACAAAGAACAAATTCTTACAATGATGTCTATTGTAAAATCAGTAAAAATAATAGGGATGATGATGGTAAAAAAAAAAAACTATTAGACACGTATTTTTTGCTTTATCATAATAAAAAATGAACGCAAAAACGCAAAAGTTAAAACGCATTAAAGTTAGTGAGTCAGGGCCCGCTACGTCAAAACTATAATAAAATACGTATAAAATTTAGCAAGCAACGACGACAAGCCACATTTAAACTCAATGTATCACCGTAATCTTTTGATTACGTAAAAAAGAAAAGAAAATACGTGTCCAATATTTTTTAATTTAATAATAAATAGGGCGGTCAAAAAAAAAATTGTCATTATCCCTATTTACGATACTGATACAGGTTATTCAATCTTTCAATAAAGTGAATGTAAATAATCAAAAAGTAGCCATTTTCTTTAACGACAATAGCACTCTGAAGCATTCCCCATTCCCTTTGTTTACTCAAGGGGAAATAATTAGAGCAGATTCGGATGAAAACAAGGAAGGAAAAAGAAATAATAATTCATCAGGTAGAGAGAGATAATCCTGAAATTTTTAAAATGGGATATAGTAATGGTGCAGTTCCAACAAGAGCGATTTTTACTAAAATATTATCGCATGACTAACACTGTAAGGCAAAGACCTACTTTTCTAAAATGACGTTCACTAGGTGGCAGCACTGAGACATCAGGTCAGAGCATCTGTCAAAAGTCTGAAAAAAGAACGAATGAATGACACGAATGATGAACTTCATCATATATTTTATATTCATTGTCGAAATGGAAGACCTCTTGTAAAAGTGGTGCCAAATAGTGGCGCGAATTTTCATGAAAATACTCACTGTGTACCTAAATCAAAAGATGGCAATCGATCGTAATGCTTTTCATTTTGACAACTAAGCCACGTTCATTGCGTTATTTACATTGATGAGCAGTCCATTTTTTCTAAATTAAAGCAATGGATTAGGAATTTCTTTCTAAACCTTTTTGCCCCGCCGCTGTACTCATACAGAAATTACATTGTGATGATTTAAGAATTGGGTTGGCTTCATTAAGCTACAAGAATGAAAGACTAAAGACACGACGAATGGTTCGTGTGAAAGATGATTTGATAAAAATGGAGAATTATTATTGAGAGATATTCTTCTTTAATTACAACACACAATTACTTGCGAATCTTAGCTTTCCATTTTTTGTGGCAGGCATATTTTATAATGAAACGCTATTTGAAACCGCAGATGTAATAAAAAACTAAGACAGCGCTGCGAACAGTACAGTAAAGGATGCGCAAAACTAAACCTTGCTCTGTAAATACACACTCACACGCACAAATTTACACCAAACAAAACTAAACTACACCTTACTAAGTGCACACATGTTTACGAAATGGGCCTCATTTCACTGTTGACAGCGCTTTGTCCTGGTTTTTTATTTAGTCTGAGTTTGGAAGATGTTCAAAGGTAATTCACACTCATTGAGGTTCAATTCACACTATTGTAGTGTACAATAATGGATTCGTTTTGATTTTTACTCACATCGCTTCGTTTTTTGTGTACTCCGGCTTTATTTACAACGGGGAATAAGAGAACTCAGAGATGAGGCAAATTAGCAATTATATTATAAAAAAATCATCGGTTGTTTTAAAAGCGGTGTCGTAGAGAATATTTTGTTTTAGCAATACGATACGATGTAATAAGGGTCGGATACGTTATATGAGAATGGACGACGCGACGTTAGACAAAAAAAAAAATTGGATGTTTTGTCTCTATAAGGATGTGTTGTTAAAAATGGATTGTTTTTCTTTTACTTACTTCAAAAAAGGAGGAGGTTCTCAATTCGTTGATTTTGATTTTTTTTTTATTTGGTAGAGAATGCGGGGTCCCACATATATATGTCGGATCCGGTCAATAGTACGGACGCGTAACGAATCGTAAGCGCGACATAGGCGACATCACGTGAGGTGCCCACGTCTACAGCGCGCTTCTACAGAGTCGTGATGTTTTAACCTGATGGCGAGAAGAACAGTCTAGCGTCGGATCGCATCGGAGCAACATCGGGGTTACTACTCCACGGAACTGTATTCGATTCGTTGTGCTTAGTGATTGTGTTAGATTGTGATTTTAAACACCGTGTATCGCACCCAGTGTGTTTTCATTGCACGAAACCCATCTTCCGCCCACGTGTCTGTCTAAATCTAACTGAGTAAATCATGACGTTCCGACATACATTTTTTTAATTTTGCTTCGGTATGTTTTGAGTTAGCTTCAATAATACGTATTTAATCCACTTGGTGAATTTTGAAGATATTATAAAAGTTCCTATCACTTGTTCTTTAAATAGTAAGTAGTGGTAGGTAGTAGGTAGGTGGTAGGTACCACAAATAGTGTGAGGTAGGTTTATTTTTGGAATAAAAAAATTCTTTTTTTACAAAACAGATAAGTAACGGAACTGATCACCAAAATGCTTAAACATAGACCTTATTCAGGACTCAAAGAATTTTATCATATAAGTGATATTTTTTTGCCTGGCAAGTTTATAAGTATTTAGTTTTTAACTTAAGCGAGACGTTAATTAAAAAAAATACGATATAAACTATTCAACATAAATTCGACAGAACAAATTAAGTACTATCACAATCAATTCAAAACTATCACAAAATCTGGTAATCGATCAAAATATCCCTCAAACTGCATTGTGTCCCTCAAAAATTTGTAACAGATTTGTATGATCCATTATACCCACCCTCGTTCCATACACACCTATAGATGTATTTTGTGGGGACAAGTGGTACTTTAAGTACCGTTGAGAACTCTCCAACATGTCTTAGGATTGAGACAGATGGCCGACGCAACACTTGAAAGCAAATTATCATTTTTGTGTCCGACTTTTCTTCATCTTTGTAGGGTGAGAAAAATGAGGTAGTTAGAAGTTATCCGGCAAGCGAAAATGACACTGTGTCTTTATTTGGTTTCACATGTGGCTAATTTTTTAGCAGCATACAGGATATTTTATTAAGCAGTGCGCAAATTTTTCAGGGCGTTCTACCCATGAATATGAACAACTTTCACTATCGAACTAACGTTCTCTGAAATCGCGAAAAAAAATTAGCAGCTCCCTACAGCTGATTTTTTTTCGCGATTTCAGAGTTAGTCCCATAGTAAAAGTAGTAAAGTTCATATTCATGGGTAGAATACTCTATGAAAATTTGCGCACTGCTCAAAAAATTATCCTGTATACAACATCAGTTTTTGTATATGCGAGACCTGAAACACGTGTCTGGTATTTTTATGTAAAGAATCTATGTACAAAATTTCAAAACTGTATCATGAAAAATCACAAAGTTATAGGCTTGTTATGTTACCTGGTTGTCCGTACAAAAACATGAACACCACACGGCGCCCGCTGTGCACCCATGCCTAGTGCCGCTATGACCTGCAGTGACTTGTGTTCGTCGCGCGGTGTCCATATTGTAACCTTTTTTAAAGATTTTTGGGGGCAAAATATAACACAGTATAAAAATTATTGGAATCGATTCAGTTATTTATTCTGAACAAATTATTTTCAGCTTTCGCATATACTAAAAATTATGTTGTATATATATATTATGTTATGTCTAACAAAGTTTAAAGAACAATATGGTTTCTTTCTACGGCTTGCGTAGCTATTTAGTAGCTTCTGTTGGTAATATTATTTGTTAATGTACCTAAGTAGATTCCGAAGAATTTTTGTATGCCAAATGAGCTCTTCCTTTTTTTTGACACATACATAATATAATATTCTAGTTTTGCTGAATATTTAGTGTTGTAGCTTATATCAGGTTTTAAAAAATTAACTCTAAAAACTTTAAGGAATGCTTTAGATCATTGAACTTTGTTGAAAATTTGAAAAAAAAATTCTGTTGTTCCGTACATTTTGACGAGTTATGTGAATATGAATGTAGGTAGCAGCTGATTTTTTTTTCGGGATTTCAAAATTGTTCCCATAGTAAAAGTTATTCAGTTCGATGGTCTAAGAAACACTCCTTAGAGTTTATTATGTACTGTCTTATAAAGTGGACAAAATATAAACTACTATAACTTTGACTCTTAAAAAAATTTAGGTAACTTATGTAACTTTCGGGCCTCTAAACACAAAATCTCCTATATCAACATTCACCATAACTTAAGTGATTAAAAATAAAAATGCAAATCCGTTATAACCCCACCGTCCATATTTATCTACTGTCGCATTTGCATGCGACATGTTACGACACGTCTCGACACGTGCCCACTGACGTTTCACGCAGATTACATTTATTTTCAATCTTCATTGTTGATTGAAAATGAAGATTTGCATGTTTTTGTTACTTTTGTTTATAATGGGTAATATCGTCATGCTTTTTCTTGTAATGGATCTAAAGATGTAAGTAGAGCTGATGTGTGGATATAAAATAATATAAAACTAACTATTTATAAAAGTATATTTACGTACGAACCAGAAAATATTGTCCTTATATTTAAGCGAAACTAGTATTAAAAAAATGGAATATTTTTCGAAAATATTGGAACCAGTTTTTTTTAACCTCGTCTGTTGGTCTGCTTTAGGCTGTTTGGTCGTTGTTCAACCTCTAACAAAAGAAAATAATCAATACAAACCATTAAATAAGACACCATAATCTAATAATTTCCCACAACACTATTATGCCGCTGTCCACTTACATTTTTTTCTACCAAATGCTTGGTCACGACGTAGGGTCAACCAAAAAATGTGCGGCTACCGTGTATAGCCGTTTGTCTTCATTGGCGACAGGTTTATGACCGGGGGCGGTAAATAATATCGGCGCGGAAAAGACGTCATGCAACATTCATACGTTATTTTGATACAGGTTGATGTTGCTTTTTGAAAAAGTTGTTGTTCAATTCTTAAAATAATATAATAAATATGCAGTTCTGTGAAATGCAAAAAATTGAATACAAACGTGGATAGATTTTATTTATTGCTTACCTTACCATGATGTTTTTAGATACACCTCTTTCGTTTGAGATGACGATGATAGCTTTTAATCCAAAGCATCAGGGAGGCCGCGAGTTCTAATCTTCTGTTGTGCAAGTGACATAAATAAACTTCTCTTACAATAATATTATTTAGTTTGGTGCTGGGGTTAACAAGAATACATCTACCTACCTAGCCTTTTCCCAACTATGTTGGGGTCGGCTTCCATTCTAACCGGATGCAGCTGAATACGCTCCATGTCAACTCCACAACCCAGTAACTGGGTAATACGATACCCCTTGGTAAGACTGGTTGTCAGACTTTCGGACTTCTGACGACCCGTAACGACTGTCAAAGATCCACGAATGACAGCCGGGACCAACGGCTTAACGTGCTTTCCGAGGCATGGAGGAGTCTTGGTATGTACAGATGGTCACCCATCCACGGACCAACCGCGGCAAGCGTAGCTTAACCTACTGGATCGACCCGAGCAGCTGTTATTACTTAGCCACGAGCTCCTCCGAATACATAATAATCAATAAATAATCCGCATTGCTACAGAATATTGCTTTTGTCGAATAATAAAATTAGTTAGGAAATGTAACAGTTTTCTCGAACGTAACCAATATAGACATTGCGAATTTTCCAAATAAAAAGACACATCCTGTATATGAGCCAGTGACTGGATTTCCTCAAATGCTTCTGAGCTGAGGGTCTATTTCAAGATATAGTTGGACAACTGGTGTCGTTCTTACTGGCAGGGACAAGTAGACTGATACTGTAGATACTATATTGTTTCATATTATTGCGACAAAATATGACAAATATATAATATAAAGTTAATTGATTGCAGTTTAAGTAGTATTTTCATAATATAAATAATTAGTTTAAATTTAATTAACTGCGATATACAGGGTTACTGGTAACTCGACGTATTCCTTGCAGGACGTCATAGTAGGGTTAAAATGCAGCAAATTAGGCCACCAAATGTTCTACCGAAATTCAGTAGTTTTTGAGTTAATTCGATTTTTAGCTTTTCTATGAAAAATCCCAGATTAAATCATTTGGAGCCAATTTAAAAATGATTTACGGCGCGACTGTACTGAAATTTAAGTTAACATCATAGCTGACGCCGTAGCAGATCCTTGTTAATAATTCAAAGTTCAAAAATGCCAAAAACTTTGGCAAATATCACTAAAGAAACATTTAGTTTTTTTGTGAATTTTGCTATTACTTCATACAAAATGTTGTCTAGTGAAAAAAAAAATTACTACGTCTGATGTACAAATTACTAGGAAAATATCCTTGTCTTATCAGCTATTCAGAAAGGTATGAAAGTTAATACAAAGTTAAGGACTACATTATGTGCGTCTCACAAAAAGGTGATTATTCGGAAAATCAATAAAACTATTTCGTGAATATTAGCATTATTTTTAATAATAAAATATCAGTTTAAAAACTTTTACTACACTTTCACACATCTTGTTCGATGTGCTGCCCTCGGTTTCTAATACACGTTCTTATTCGCTTCCTCACTTCAGTTTTTGTGATTCTTGATGTGATTGTTGCCCTCATCTGGTCCGCTGCATCTCTTATTCTCTCCCTTAGTTCTTCAATTGAATTTACTGGGGTCACATAAACTAGGTCTTTCATATGACCCCAGACGTAAAAGTCTAGTGGCGTAAGATCAGGGCTACGTGCAGGCCACGGAATTGGCCCACCGCGCCCTATCCATGGGTTTGGGTAGGTTTCATCCAGCAATTGTCGAATTGTGATTCGGAAGTGGGCTGGACATCCGTCATGTTGATACATCATGTTTGCTCTTCTGTCTTCCGGTACATCCGTGAGCAGTGGTGTTAAATGATTTCTTAGGAAATCTTCATAAAGTTCCCCATTTATTTATTTATTTATTAAAACTTTATGCACAAGTAAAAAAATACCGTACAAAGGCGGACTTAATGCCTGAGGCATTTTCTACCAGCCAACCTTAGGGTGGTGCAGAGAGAAGACATGGCAGGTGCAACATAAAGGATAGATAACAAGAAAATAACTATAAAATATAAGAATAAATACATAGATATTATATAATTACACAAATACATACATATATATATAAATATATATATATATAAACGGAATAAACTTTGTAAGGAGAAATAACGATCGGTAGAGGAGAAACAACGATCAGTAGAGGAGAAAAAGAAGCCAACAAATCAGCGCTGGGATGCTTCTGCCAACTTATTACGTATATACTCACGTGTCATCACTTTAAAAGACAACCGATTGGTTGCCATCCTGATGTTCAGAGGGAGCGCGTTCCAAAGAAAGACCGCCTGGACAAAGAAAGATGAGTGAATGAATCCAGAGCGGTGAGAAGGACATCGCAGAAGACGATTATTGGAGGACCTAAGGTTTTTACTATGGGCAGAGCATAAGTATTGAATATGGGAAGTCAGATAAGAAGGAGAAGTGGGATTGTCGAGAATAGAAAACAACATAGACAGAGCCCTCAGCTCTCTGCGTTGACGAATGGGTAACCATTTTAACAGCAATCGGTGCGCAGATACATGGTCATACTTACGAAGATTGAAGACGAATCGAATGCAATTATTGAGAAGGCGGTCAAGTTTATTGAGGAGATCTGCATTCAGGTCATAGTAACACACATCACCATAGTCAATTATAGGAAAGATTAGGGACTGTACAAGCATTGCCTTTATGTATGATGGGAGAAGGTTTTTCAACCGATAGAGCGACCGCAACGTTCCGGTGACTTTTTTACTAACAGTAGTGACCTGCTTTCGCCAGTCAAGACGAGTGTCGACATGCAGACCAAGATCCTTAACATCGGAGCTAAACGGAATGATAGAGCCGTCAAAGATTATAGGTGGTACAGTTAAGTCATCCAGCTTTCTTATACTGTAGGGGCTCCCTATTATAATAGCCTGACACTTGGTAGGGTTAACCGCCACTCCAAATCGGTCAGACCAGTCCTTAACCACACCCAAACTCCGGTTTAACTCCTCAATCGCATCTGAAATGTTATCAACACTTGTCTGGCTGTAAAGCTGCAAATCGTCGGCATAAAGATGATACGCAGTGCGAAGCACGGTAGTTATGAGATTAATAAAAATGGAAAACAAAAGAGGAGACAGTATACCGCCTTGAGGGACGCCAGCTACAAGATCACACCAACTTGACGAAGAGTCCCCAGCATGAACAGACTGCTGACGCCCTCGAAGATAAGAGGAAAACCATTGTAATACCTCCGGAGAGACCATAAGATAGGAAAGGATGGACAAAAGGACTTCGTGACTGACGGTATTAAAAGCATTGGAGAAGTCAATTAACACTAAGACTGTAACTTTAGTGTCTTCCATTCCCCGCCTTATATCGTCAGTCACTTTAAGGAGAGCTGAAACGGTACTGTGCCCGGGCCTGAAACCGGATTGAAAGGGACTAATGAGGGAATTGTGGTGAATAAAGTGGGAGAATTGTTTATGAACACAGGCCTCGAGCACTTTAGACAAAAAGGGAAGGATGGAAATTGGGCGAAAGTGACTAGGAAGAGAGCAGGTGGGTATCTTAGGCAGGGGCCGAACAAGGGCTTTTCGCCACAGGGCGGGGAAAACACCGGTGTAAAGGGAGAAGTTTATTATGTGGGAGATTGCAGGAAGTAGTTGGTCAAGAGCCGTGACGATCATTTAATGTTTGGGGTAAAAAATGTGGGCCAATTAATTTGTCGTCGATAATACCCATCCAAACATTAAGCGAGAATCTACGCTGGGATGCGGTTGGTTTCAGTTTCTTAGGATTTGCTTCTGCCTTCGGTGCCCAGTAATGTAAGTTGTGGTAATTTGTGATACCATCACGGTCAAAACATGACTCATCGGTCCACAGAATGTTTTTTAAAAAGTTTTCGCTTTCGGCGTCGGCATTTAGCATAAAACGACAAAATTCAAGCCGTCTTGGCGGATCTCCCTCTTCTAATGACTGGACAGGTTGATAGTGGTATGGATGTCGGCCTGATAAGTGAACTACAGACCAGACTTTCCACTGTGACATAGCAAGCTCACGCGCTACGATGTTTGTCGATATGTTGGGGTCGTCAATAAAACGTTGAAGAATCAGCTCTTCGTCCTCAGCCGTGTATCTCCGAGAACGACCAGTGTCAATTTGCCTGCTTCTTTGGACGCTGCCAGTTTCAGATAATCGCCGATAAGTCGATCCAAAAACACTAACGTGTGGGAGTCGGCGGTTGGGAAAACGAAGTTGATATTCTCTCCGCGCCTGAGCAGCGTTACCGTCACTAAGTCCGTAACAGTACATTATGTCAGCGTATTCAAGGTTAGAATATGCAGCCATAGTCAGCACTTATGAAGGCACAGCACAGCACAAGAGCAAGATACGCAGTATCAGTTAAGGAAATAGCCAGATAACAAAACACGAGCTTGCGCGACGTAGAGTTGAAACTAACTGACTCTGACGACCAGATTTTGTAAAGTCGCACCCCGTGTCATGCCGGGAGAACAATAGTGACCAATCACAAAGCTTGCCGAGTGTTTGGGGTTCAAGCGCAGGTAAAAACTACGAATAATACGAATATGAAACAATAGGTTGACCGTCTCGCAATTTTACCTGCTCCTCATAAAACTCATTCTTTCCCTGTCACACATGCAAAAGTATTGACAATCATACCTTTCTGAATAGCTGATAAGACAAGGATATTTTCCTAGTAATTTGTACATCAGGCGTAGTAATTTTTATTTTCACTAGACAACATTTTGTATGAAGTAATAGCAAAATTCACAAAAAACTAAATGTTTCTTTAGTGATATTTGCCAAAGTTTTTGGCATTTTTGAACTTTGAATTATTAACAAGGATCTGCTACGGCGTCAGCTATGATGTTAACTTAAATTTCAGTACAGTCGCGCCGTAAATCATTTTTAAATTGGCTCCAAATGATTTAATCTGGGATTTTTCATAAAAAAGCTAAAAATCGAATTAACTCAAAAACTACTGAATTTCGGTAGAACATTTGGTGGCCTAATTTGCTGCATTTTAACCCTACTATGACGTCCTGCAAGGAATACGTCGAGTTACCAGTAACCCTGTATATAAAATAATATTAATAATGGCTGATAGTCTGTACAATTATTGTATATTTGTATTTATGTTCCTATTACTTTTTAGAAAATTGTTTTAGTCTGTATTGAATTTTAATCGTAAATAAGTTATTAAAGATCTGTAAAAGGACCGAACTGCCGCATTGGGTAGACACCTGTAATGATAGTTGTAATGGAGATTTAAATAAATAAATGAATAAATAAAAATATTTGTATTGAATTTGTATTGAGTTTTCTTTTTTTGTTGCAATGAAGTTTGACTACCGGTTTCAATAGGTACATAATTTACAGATTTTCTACGTTACCTAGAAAAGTAGTAAAATTGACAAAAAAAGTTTAAGTTTCAAAATAAAGGTGAAGTTTCAAGTTTTAGTTTTTTCTTCATTACTTTGGGGAGAAGGTAAAATGACATTGCATTTTAATAACGTAACAGATAGCGCCATCTATGACAATAGGTCAGAACTTCTATATCATAAAAATGGTGACCTATTAGTGAGATAACCGAGGGTACGACTATTATGCTTGGCTTGGGGTCGCGGGGTTAAATGACATGAGTGCCAGTAGATTTTAATGGTTTAAAGAACTTATATATGTTTATATATTTATCATCCGACTTATTTAAAATAATTTAAATAAGCATAAATTTAAAAAACAAAACTATGTAACATTTAATTTGTACAATACAACTTCCTATTAGACGCCAATTTGATGTCATGTAGGTTGCTAATATCTCATATAATATGTTATCAATCATAGCATAATCGTATGGTCAACCAAAAATCCTTAAACGTATCAACCTATTAATCAAATCAAACTTAGCCAGATGGCGTCCATAACCCAATAAAACCGATCCATACTTAAATATCAATCAATAAGATGACACATTACATTACAATAATTACATTTACCCAAAAAAATATTCACCCTCTAATATCATAATCCGTAGTTTCCCCAAAATACGTACTTACCCTAAGATCCGTAATTTCCCCGAAATCCGTTTAGACGCAACTATTTTTGGTAAATCGGTGTAAAGAGGAATGGATGGTGTGGTGTACAAGGGAAGTTTAATCAAATCATGGCGCAGATATAATTGAGTATTATGGAGTTTTGCGGGAAAATAATTTCGGTATTTTTTTGTCTATTCCATTTTTATTCATGACCGTGTTTTTTTTATTTAATTATAGTATATTAAGTTCTAGTAATACGGTCTTTCGGTACATACTTCAATAGTAAGCTGTTCTTAATTTATAAGCTCCGTGATATTACTGCGGTAAGTTAAGGAATTAACTTTCCGCAGTAATATCATGTATCAGTTATTATTTTCTTATTTATTAGTTATTATTGTCTTACCCAAAATTGGTATACATTACTGTTTAAATAAAATTTTAAAGTCAGAAGGCAAGTAACTGAAAGACAAAATGTTGACAAAAAATAGTTTTTAATAATGAATCTGAAATATAATAATTAGACTGTCGGTTGACTTGTAATACCCCGCTTTATATCAACCACACTTTACATTGCAGATAATCCAAAATTCTTTTAGCTTACTACCACAAAAAGAGCATTCAATTTCGACAATAAATCATACATTACCTGTGGTAGGGCTATGACAGGCAATTTGTCATGTACCCGCTGACGCGAAACGAAGAGATCTGAGGAACCCTTTTGAGGAATACTCAAATCCTTTTGTTGAATACCGAATTTTGTTATTGTTACGGTTATATGCGTTTTCGTTTATTTGCGAAATAATTGTAAGGGTCGTGGTGGAATTTGAATTTAGTGAGTTTTGTTATTTTGTAAATTGAGTGGATTTAATTTAATGGCAAGACGAGTGGAAAAGTATAAGGCGTGATTGCTTTTCTAATATTGATATTCAAACCTCGTTGTACTTTCATTTGTTTTTTTTTTGTGACCAAGTACCTTCTTGTGTTGTTTAAATCATGTAGTCAATGGTTTTAGTGAAGGATAAAACTCTAAAGAGTTTTTATGTTGGCACCAACTTAAATTTATATCATGTATGTGAACAACTGAATGAATATATTTTTTTTAATTACTCCTCTTATTAGGTACTGTAATTAACGTAACTTGCTTTTAAGGTTTATTTAAGAATCTGCACGAGTTTTTGGAGAGTAGTGGTGGCGCAGTGGTAACGGCCGCGACTTACGAGTTGTAGGTCATAAGTTCGAACCCAGACAGCCACTTTACTTTGTGTAAATAATTTCATCACCACTACTTTCAAAACGGTGAAGGTAAACATCGTGAGGAAACCGGCATGTCCTAGAATAAAAATTTCGAAGACATGTGACATCTACCAACCCTCCACTGGGCCCGCGTGGTGAATTACTGCCCACTCCCTCTTACTCTCAGCAGTGGGAACATTATAGGCTGATTATGATGTGTTTTTGCTGTTTTCGATTAACCTCATTATTGAATTCGTTTCTAAAACTATAATTTCTAAAGACATTACTTTGTACGTACCTCATTTTACCAGATTTGCAAGTTAGTGAAATAGCAAAAGGACAACAAAATGTAGGAATCAAAGCAAGACTAAAAAGTACCTAAACAAAAATAATTTTCATAATAAAAATAACGAACCATAAATTCTGTTTTTATTTCACCACCCACATACCCCATCTTACCCATGATTAACACATCATTAGCCATAGCCCTAGGGGTGAAATCGAACCTTTTTTCCATGTTAATTAAACAGATTAAAGGCGGTGTCCGCATGACCTATTTTCACCCCGACAGCATGCTTTTCATTCCCGCGAAGGGATGAAATACATAAGGGTAACGTTTGAACGATTTTAAATAATAATGTTAATTAGTTGAAGAAATATTGCTATGGTTCGTTTTAATTGGACGTGTCGTTATCACGAATTAAGGGATAAATATAAGGTTTTTTTATTTGGCACAAAAAATATACTTACTAGCTTTGTACATGCGTAAAACAAAGTACAAACGACTATTTTGATTTAAAAAATGATAATAAAGAGAATGAACGCTTAATTTATTTAATATATCACTTATGTGTATAACTTTCAATACCTCTAAGTGTTATTAATTAATTTATCTTCCAAATGCCTCAATCTCCAAAATAAATTCAAACGTTTTCTAAGCAAATACCCAATAATTCTCTTCAATTTCAATTGCACCATAAAAAATAATGGAACAATGTTGACAATGAATTCTAACAAGCTATTCAAATTAAGAGCATCATCGCCAAGGCTTTAAAACTCAAAGCCAGATGGGTCCAAAGCCGAAATTATCTCATTTCATTATAATATTATTATTTGAGGACATTTCTGAAGCAATCTCGGTTGTCGCTACACCTGAGACCGTAGTGTATTGAAGTGCAAACTGGAATTTTGAAATGAGAATGTTGATTATTTTGAAAATGGAATTAAACTTTTAAATAAAAAAAAGTATAGCCTGTCTCTAGTGTGTAAATAACACTGCAGTAGCGCTATTTGAAGTTTGATGACATAACACCTACATAATGAGAACTTCGCCAATAATTACATAATATAATTTATTTCGGAAACTAAACCGATATTTATGGGATTCAGGTGTAATATTTTAAGATAAATAGACTTTTAAATAGGTGGAGGAGCTTGTGGCTAAGTAATAACAGCTGCACAGGTCAAGCAGGTTCAAAATCAGGTTAAGCTACGCTTGCCGGGGTTGGTTCGTGGATGGGTGACCATCTTTACAGACCAACTCCTCCGTGCCTCAGAAAGCACGTCAAGCCGTTGGTTTCGGCTGTCGTTCGTGGATCTTTGACAGTCGTTACGGGTCGTCAGAAGCCCGAAAGTCTGACAACCAGTGTTACCAAGGGGTATCGTATTACCCAGTTACTGGGTTTTGGAGGTCAGATATGCAGTCACTCTATGCAAAATACTGGTATTCAGCTGCATCCGATTAGACTGGAAGCCGACCCCAACATAGTTGGGATAAGGCTAGGCAAATTGATTGAGACTTATAAATAGGTATTTTGTACTTGCCTTGTTTTTTACAAAACATTGAGACAAATATAAATCCTCTAGATACAACATAACACGGTATACAAATCTTAACAAGGTAAGTCGTTACCCGTAAATACGACTAAATTTCCCTCGCTTATACTCCAACATTCAATATCCTAAAAGATTCACTGATACCAAATCAAAAAACACTTCATTCAAGCCAAAACCATCCTTGTGGCATCAACATAGAGTTGATACTACACGCAAAAGAAATTGGTAAAACTGTAACCGCGAAATTGTGTTCTCAACTTTCAAAAACCACCAGTCATTCAAAAATCAATCTTATGGTGTACAAAATAAGGTGTTTATAAACTGCAGATGTTTTGTTAAGGGTAAGTAAGTCCTTAACACAATTCGTTGGCATCTCGTCACAGAATTACGGGTGCGTTCACGTGTGAACCGTCTCTTACGGCTTCGGTAGCAGGTTACTTAAACCGCTGAGTTTTATTGATTGTTTGATAGGAAATCTGACGAAAAGTACTGTGATTTATAAGGAAAATAGCAACCCGGCCCTGCTTCGTATGGTTTTTACGGCTTGATAAAACATGAAGGTTTCTATATTATCTAGAAGTTAAATATTAATATATTATACATTTAAACCTTCCGGCATAAATTCTCTAAATGATAGTGAAAACTGCATCATAATCAATATCCGTTGCCTCGTTTCGAAGAACAACGCGGCCACATAGGCAGACATGAAAAGCGACTTTATTTTATAATATTTATTATTTTATATTTATTAATTACTTTGGTGAATTTACGGATTCAAAATATTTTTATTATAACCCTACTCGCTCGTGGCTAAATAATATCAGCCGCGCGGGTCGATTGAAGGTTAAGCTACGCTTACCACAGTTGGTTCGTGGATGGGTGACCATCCATTACACATCGAGAGTTCGAGACCCCTCCGTGACTCGGAAAACATGTTAAGCCGTTGGTCCCGGCTATCATTCGTAGATCTTTGACAGTCGTTACGAGATCAAGGGATATCGTGTTACCCAGTAACTGGGTTGCGGAGGTCAGATAGGCAGTCGCTCTATGTAAGATATTGTTATTCAGATGCATCTGGTTAGACTGGAAGCCGACCCAAACATACTCGTAGTTGAGAAAAGGTTAGATAGATTGCTGTCGTAGGTTTGAACCCCGACAGGCTCTTTACTTTGTGTAAATTATTTAATCACCACTGCTCTCAAAACGGTGAAGGAAAACATCGTGAGGAAACTAGAACCAAAAATTCGAAGACATGTGACATCTACTAATGGCCACTGGGCCCGCGTGGTGGATAACGGCAGTGAGAACATTATTAGGCTGATTATGTTGTACCTACCAGATTTTTTATATAAATACCCTACTAGGGTAGAGGAATGCTGACGCACATGTTTTGTAATTGAGTAGTGAATCAAGAGCACAGCTAGCCTCAGTTGCCCCGGAACCACCTATGTGAACAGTTGTACTATATCGCACTCTACAGACGCGTGTATTCAGTTATTCTAAGTACAATAATTGTAATGGTGTTTGGAACAATTAAAAAGAATTTAGTGTTTCTCGAAGGTTTTACTCATCTCTCAACACACTTCCTTTAGATCAAAATAACACGCACACAAAACATGTATTCAAATCGATAGAATTTTCCCAACTTGGTTAAATATAATATTATGATGGATTAGTCAAGTTTAACAAAAAAAAAAACCGGCCAAGTGCGTGTCGGATCACGCACAATGAAGGGTTCCGTAGTTGGGATGAATTATTCCAAGAACAATCTTAACATTATAGTTGAAATACATGTTCTTTCGTACATTTCAACTGTAAATGTAAGTTTGTACTCACAATATTGAGAGATTTACCATGTTATTTTAAGACCACAGACTTGTTATAGGTTTTCCTGTAATCTACAGATAAAGATCTATTTTCTGTATTTTTTTCAAAGTTTTATGCTCAGTAGTTTCGGAGATAAGGGGGGGGGGGGGGGGAATGGTAAAATTTCGTCTATTTTCTTAAATAAGTTTAAAACAATTTATTTTAAAATTATAAAATATATATATTTGAGACCCACATAGTGAGTCCTTTCATTTAATATGTAACACGGTATAGTTTGCAAAACTTTTTTTTAATGTTCTTATTTGCCCCCCAAAAGTGTCCCCCATATTCAAAATTCATTTATTTACCTGTCCGTGTTTGGGTCATAGAAATTCATATGTGTACCAAATTTCAACTTAATCGGTCCATTAGATTCTGAGCAAATTGGCTGTGACAGACGGACAGACAGACAGACAGACACACGAGTGATCCTATAAGGGTTCCGTTTTATCCTTTTGAGGTACGGAACCCTAAAAATCGTTCAGTTGTTTTTTTTTTTCGTTTTGATTCTGTGTGTAAGGTATCTAAGCTTGTGTTTTAGTTCATTAAAGGTGCGTGCACGCGGAAGCAGTCGCCGCCGGATGCCTTTTACAGCAGCAAGTCTTTGGCGGCGTGATCAATGGAGTGCAACTGAGGTGACCACAAAATATCAGGACACTTTTTGTTGGCATCTGTCTGATACAATCGTGGTACAGTACGACAGAACTCAGAGGACACATCGCTTATTTTCCGAAAAACCGAAATATAGCTAATGAAATATGATTATCAACCAATAGAAATTGATTTATTATAGATTGACGCACTAATTACGTCACTCGCTTATTGGACCAGTCACATTTAATTCGGCAAAGTTCGGTTTTTCCGAAGATAAACGACGTCACCTCTGAGTCCTGTCGTACTGTAATGCAGTATTTTGTGAAAACACTTGCAGGAGAGGGATTCAGTGCTAACATAGTCATCATCATCAAATCAGTCGTACTTAAAACGTGGCATATCCGTATTCGGAATTTTGAAATTGAAGTTGAGAACCTGTCAAACTCTACTTGAGGATTCCTTAATTAATGCAATAAAAATAAATTTTCAATAAATTTTTCATATAATTTTGAATTCTGTGACAATTTGTATCTCTTAATCTTCATTTATTTTAATTGCATTAGTATTTTATTTTAATTTAATTTCTTTGACCTTTTTAATGTGTAAGTACCTACTTATTTTAATTGTATTGACATTTTGTTCTAATCTATTCTGTGGCCATTATTATGAAATTTTATTTTATGTATTAAAGGTCTTGCTTGAATTGAATGAATTTTAATTTATCTTATTTTTAATGCTAAAGTAGTTGACAAGTTCTCAACTTCAAATTTTCTATTTAGTGACCGGGTGACAATCACCGCCGTAACAACCAATCCTGCGCTGCTTGTCCTGTTGCTTTTGCTGTTGATCCTGTGGTATTGTGGATTAACGTCCCGAATTCGCGATTTAGGTAAAATTACTTACATTATTTTGATAAAGTTTTTTTTTTTGTTAATTGTTTGCGATGAATTTAATTTTAGAAACGTCACAGCTATCTTCAACTTTCTGACTAACTGACCGACTCTTTGACAATTCAAAGGTGCCTGTAATTGGTTTAATTGAAATAAATGCTTTGAATTTGAGTTTATGTGACACTTGAAAGCTAATTACCTACCTTTTTCAAATCTATCATTATCTTGTATTTAATCATTTTATTTTACAAAATTCTTACATTCCTACAGCTCAAACAGCACATAATCCAAATTTTTACCACACTCAACCGAACAATTCCGTCACACATTTCACCATCCCATAGTCACCCTACTTTCTTTGACGCTCGCCGCCCGCATAAACAATAACATTCAAACTGAGTCACCTCAGGGAGTACCTTTGTCACGAAATGATCAGCCTCACAGAAGGAAATCGTCAAAAGGTATATTAATGAGATGCGAGTCTTTGACGAGTCTCGCAAAAGGTAATCTTTGATGATACTCTGGGGAAGTTATTGTATTTTTCCTTTTTTGTTGCAAGAATTATCTTGGTTGTTGAAAAATTTTGACGGGATGTTGTTTTAATCTGGTAATGGAATACTTGAAAATAGGAGTACGTTATAATACGCGCATAAATATAGAAGTATTTTACTGGATTTTTTTCTAATTTCAAAAAATAGTCACGTTTTTTCAATCACTTTATGTTTTTTGTTATGTTAACTCCTTTTATTGTTTAACAATAATCAATCAATTTTTGCTCACCTCATATACCACACAAAAGGTAATTATGTAAGAAAAAGCTGTAGTTAAGATTTCAATATTTAATTTTAAATAAATCTCGTTGAAAGATCTCAAGGTGCGCTACCAATATTGGTGCGTGACTACGCCGCCTACGAAATTGTTCAAGACTGCTACGCCGTAGCCTGCTACCTTTCTACGTCGTAGCAATTGTGGTTTTACTTAGTCAGACAAAAACACTTGGGTTCCGTGTTAATTTTAGTGTTTTGTGAATATTTCGGTTTTCAGAAGCAAGATGGCTTTCGCTGAATACCAGCGCTGTGACTCTGTCTCGCATAGTGTCACAGCATTATGCTGAGCGATAGCCGTTTTGCATTGATGTGACGCATAGTTTCCCCCAAATTGTTATTTTTTGTGTTTGTGTTTTTCTATGCATAACGCAAAGTCAACAAAAGAGATATCTAGGCATGGTATACTAACATATTTGTATGTGAATTGCTTCATGTTCAATTTTATATATATTACTTTGTTTTTGCAATACTCCTACATTGTAACACACCAACACAAAATTGTATACTGTCACGAAATTGTACATGAAGCAATTCACATACAAATATGTTAGTATACCCTGCCTAGATATCTCTTTTGTTGACTGTACCTCAATTTTAACCAGCTTTTACGTACTGAAAATGAAGTTGCACTCTAAAATATAACCTCTATCCCAACATGGTTAAATAAAATCACCGTTAAATTAGATTTGGTTCTTAAACGAGATTGTTACGGTTCAGATTGTTTCCTGTCCATTACCCCTTAGCTACAAACCATATTACTGCAATTTCCTTTCAGCGCCGCAAGTTATTGAATTTATTTCTATTTTCATGGGTCACTCTGAGAAAACATTCGGTTATTGGATCGAAATAGGGGTTAATTTAATGTCCTGTGGTAAGGCCGGGCCGGTAAGCTGACATATTGTATGTAACCTAATTTTGAAAGGTTGTTATGAAAACATAAGATTGAGGTGAGATTTTTTTTGTTTAAAATGTTAACATTATACTTTTTAAACTTTCGCGATTTGTACACATTATAAACAAATTGAGAACGGGTCTTCTCGCGATATTCCTTTTTACAAGGTAAACAGGTACCAGGTAGGTGGTAGGTCTGGTGAGCTGTCATCAGTCCTACCGTGACCACAATCACTGCAAGGCGGTCGAAACGTCGGGAAACAAGTAGGTACCTATTTACCTCATAAAAAGAAATATCGCGAGAAGACCCGTTCTCAATTTGTTAATAAAATTTTAACATGTTAAACTTAACACACTTTGATAATTTTGGTTTCCAAACATCCTCTAACTGTTAGTAATACCTACTAACTTTCTATAAAAAGCAATAGAACCCTTGGCATGACTTAACTAATATAAAAATAATCTTGAGCATGCAATTATGCATTACCTCCAACTCGAATCACAACATGTACAGCCTCTTTCTGATACCTCAAACTTCTTACCAAACAGTGTGTTGAAACTGTTGAGTTTAACCATTCGCCTAAGGAACCCTAAGAACTAACCAATAAGTAAAGAAACAATAAAAAATATATATAGGTGTTAACTTTACTGAAGACTGTTAGTGCTTAAAAGAAATCAAGAACTAAATTCAATCAACTATTTAATATATTTTTAAATTATTACAGTAATATAATAAAGCAATGTTAAGGAGGTGTGCGCTACTTAAAAATCTAAACGCAAAATGTGACGCTCCGCTTCTGTGCAGTCGTTTTTATAACCTCCGATGGCGCCGTTGAAGAAACGCCAGCAATTTAAATATTAAACCGCCCGCCGTTCACTGCAATGTTGCCAACACGGCCATGCTGCATGGTGTCTGTCCCAGGCACTACTCGAGTGTGGGTGGAATTCTGAAATTGAAATTTGTACATGTTAAAATTTTGAAAGCATCAACACATCCCTAAGACATCTGAAGAAGTATTGCACATTTTTTTTTTCATGGATTGCAATGCCATTTCCCCGCACCCAAAGGGACTTTGCCACACTTAGGAGACCGGGTTTACAATTGAAAAAAAAAATCACTTGCACTCAAAGAGCATTTAACTCACTCAAGCGTACCAAGTTGATCTTGTTCAACACACAGCAAAGCAAAACATTTATATTTCAACAATGCAATACTACAATAATATTAATATTAAAAAAAAAAAAACATACACAACAGTATTCTAGCCAGGCTCGCAAGCTAAATACAAGAATAGGTTATACAAAAAGGAACAAACGGATGGAACAGAATAATAGGTTATACGAGGAATACAAAAAGGTTAATGGGCCTATGATGCCCAAACTGTAAACAAGATTTAAAAAAAAAAAAAAAAAATCAAGCTAAAATAATAATAAATTATCAAATATATACCTTGCCAACACGGTTTGTTATTATTAATACATATATTTACATGGTCCAATCTTCAATATTAATCCATGGTTTTATATTTTCAGCCACGGCTACTCCATTATACTTTTTAGAGCTTCTTAGGCTACCTCTTAAATCTGATATCTCGTATCTACTCGTATCATTATCCAGCACTTTCTTAATCTGGAACGGACCTTTGAATGCCGGTAAAAGTTTTCGACTTTGACCATCATTATTTTGGCTTTGAATTTTGATCAGTACCAAGTCCCCATCCTTGTACCGTGTGGCTTTGATTCGGGTTTTGTCGAATCTTCTTTTCTGTTCCTCTGCACTAGCTTTAACATTTTCGTCTACCTTTTCACGCAACTTTGACACGTCTACCAGTGCTTCGTTATCTAGATCCGGGGCGAGACTATCACTATCCGTACGTAATCTATATCCAAACATTACCTCACTGGGGACGGCTCGAGTAGTTTTGTGAATAGTACTATTAAGTCCTTGTTGTAAAGCCTTAATACATTGATCCCACCTATCATCTGTGGTATCCGCACCCATCGTTTTTAAGGCTTCTAAAATGGTTTTGTTAAACCGTTCTGCCTGTCCGTTAGCACGAGGTACGCCTGTCGCTACGATATGCAACCTAATGTTTCTACCCGCACAATATTGAGTAAATTTATTTGAAGTGAAACATGATCCCGCATCACTAATTATTCTCCTAGGGTTACCAAATGTTTTAGATATACCCTCTAACTCTTTAATTACACCAGCCGCATTGGTTTTGCGTACTGCAGATATAAATACGAATTTCGTGAACGAATCTACAATTACCAGCAAATATTTGTTTTTGTTTTTAGTTGTAACAAAGGGTCCAAGATGATCAAGGTGGAGAGTATGGAAGGGTTGAGCATATTTTGGCAGGGGATTTAGCAAGCCCTCCTTTGGACCTCCCTTATTTTTAAAATATATACAATTAAGACAGTTTTTGACGTACTTTTTCACAGTGTTACGCATCCGTGAAAACCAATATCGTGCACGTATACGCTCGACACACTTGTCTACAGAAAAATGACCTAAATCATCGTGATTACACCGTATGATTTGCCAAATACATTTTTTTGGAACAACCCATTTACGACCTTGACTAGTTCTCCTATAAACTTTTCCGCCTAAAAGCTCATAATTATTAAAAATATCTTTATGTTCGTCGGCCTCTCCTGATTCTAAAACATCTCGTATTTTGACTATCTCAGAGTCTTGTACCTGTACTGCCAGTAACCAATCTGCCTCCGTAATTGACATAATAATCTCCGATTCCGATTTTTCGCCGGATAGCACGGGATTGCGACTCAAGGCATCTACATGTTGCATCCGGGATCCTTCCCTATGAATGATATCAAACGAGAATTCTTGAGTTGATAGAACCCATCGGGCTATACGTGGGATAATGTCTTTTTTAGTTAATGCATACCTAACTGCGCTGCAATCAGTAATTATTTTAAATTGCCTACCTAACAAGTATAAACGGAATTTTTGAAGAGAACATACAATGGCTAATAGTTCCAACTCAAAAGAATGGTATTTCTTTTCATCTTTGTTGGTTTGCCTACTATAGTAATGTACAACCTTCTCGCCCTCGATGTCTATCTGGGTGAGTATACCTGCAATTCCGTCTCTACTTGCGTCTGTATATAAAATCTTATCTTTGTTTGGATCGAAAATAGCCAAAACGCTTTCCGAGGTTAATTTATCCCTTAAAATGTGAAACGCACGATTTTGAACATCATCCCATACCCATACGGCATCTTTCTTTAACAGTTTTGTAAGTGGAGCCGATAGAATCGCACAGTTTCGAATAAATTTACGAAAATAACTGATTAGCCCTAAAAACTGTCGAAGCTGGTGAACCGTTTTGGGTATTGGGAAGCTCTTAACAGCCTCTAATTTAGTATCATTTGGCATAACGCAACCTGGTTTAATTTTATAACCTAAGAATTCAATTTCATGTTGGAAGAAATGACATTTTTTTAAATTTAATGTCAAGCCGTTTGTTCTGAATATCTGTAATACATCTTCTAATAATCTAATATTTTCTTCTACAGTCTCACTAACCAAATATACGTCATCTAAATAAATAATTACATTGCCGAATCTCAAATTACCTAACACTTTGTTCATCGTTTGTTGAAAACATGCAGGGGCATTGGCCAAACCAAATGGAAGTCTTAAAAACTCGTAATGACCATCTTCAGTTATGAAAGCCGTCTTCTCTATCGAATTTTTATGTAAACAAATTTGGTAATAGCCACTTTTCAAATCTAAACTTGTAAAACATTTATAACCTTGAAGCCTATCTATTAAATCTTCAATCCGCGGCATAGGGTATTTGTCTTTTATCGTAATTTTATTTAATGCCCTATAGTCAATGCAGAGCCTTTTTTCGCCGTTTTTCTTGTTTACTAAAAGAGCCGGACTGGCATATGGAGAATTACTGTCGCGCACAATTTTGTTTTCGAGTAATTCTGCCACCATTTCTCTAATTGTTTGCCTATCTGAAAATGAGGCTCTAAAGGGTCTGCACTGAACTGGCTGCGAACTTGATAAGTTAATTGTCATTTCGTAGTTAGTCACTTTTCCAAGCTCTTTTATACTTGAAGCGACACAATCACTATATTTATTCAGCAGAGCCAATAACTCGCTTTGATGAGTAGCGGTATCTAAGTCTATCGCAGCTACATTATTGCAAAATTCTTTAAGTTCACTGGCATATTGAAATTTTAGGTTTTCACCTATACGAGAATAAACTAAATCAGATCGCTCAGTCACATTTCTTCCAATTAATATGTCGCATCCTACCATATCATCCAAAATATACATGTCTACGTCACTCAAAACGATAGAATCTAATGTCAAACTAACCTTAACCTTTTTATTCACGTGTTTAAAATTTCCTTTTGAAAATCCTTGCAAAATAACGGGTGAGGGTAGTATGACATATGATAAAGAAAGTTTATTTGCTAACCGCTCTGATATTAATGAGCAACTACTGCCTGTGTCAATAAATGCCTCATAATAATTATTAATTATAAATACCTTTTTAATAAATTTGTTACGTGGATTTGTAGATATAAATTTAGTTTCTTGTTGTTCAGGTTTTATTAGCGTTTTTGATGAATTTTTTTTATGGTAACAATTCGTTTCTAGGTGCCCTCTTTTCCCACAATATTCACACTTAATGGCATCGCATTGGTTCCTTTTATGATTACCCCCACAATTATAACATTTGATTGTTTTGCGACTAACATCATGACCAATGCTGGAAGAAGGCTGGATTGCGCTAGTTGAACTTGTAGATACTCGAGTTTGATTAAAGGATGCAGACTGGTTTTGGGTTCCTGGTTTTATCTGTGCGTCACGTGAACTACTTTCCTGTTTTGAATTTTTCTTATACACACGGCTATGCAAATAACTAGCTAATTCCTCACTTGTTTTAAAATTACTAGACTCTATAGATGCACCAATATTACTATCACCTATATTACCGACTATGATTGAAATAATGTCTTGTTCCGAAAAATTCAAACACAAACGGTCAATCTTGCATTTCTGTTCAAAATAAAACTCGTACAAAGATTGGTTATCCAAAGGTTTTTTCTCTACAATTTCTTTTAAAAGATCAAACATATTTCTACGTATTTGAAAACTATTTGACAATTTCGACCTCCAGTCGTCCCATTTCCATGTGGGCCATTGTTTTTCTGTACGTAATAACGAATCATACCAGACTTTTGCAGATCCTTTTAGTTTATTTAAAGCTTGATAGCGAATCATTTGATCAGACCATGAAAAAGTATTTGCGTAAGATCGAATAATGCTAAGCCAGGTGTCAATATCGTCTTTTAATGGGTCAAAATCAGGTATAAAATTGTTCAGAGTAATAGAATTCGAATTACTCACAGTTTCGTTATATTTGCGTGATACCTTATCTTTCCGTCTTCGAAGCGGAGATGGTGTCCTTGCTCTGGAGCTTGAGGAAGAGGTGGAGGGAGCCCGCTCTTGCCTTGACCGCTTACTTGATACCATATATTTCCGTCTTCGAGGCGGAGATGGTGTCCTTGCACTGGAGCTTGACGAAGAGGTGGAGGAAGCCCGCTTTCGCCTTGACCGCTTACTGTTACTACCTCGCTTACCCATGGCGTGAACGTTGCTACACACTTCTGATGTTAACTTTACTGAAGACTGTTAGTGCTTAAAAGAAATCAAGAACTAAATTCAATCAACTATTTAATATATTTTTAAATTATTACAGTAATATAATAAAGCAATGTTAAGGAGGTGTGCGCTACTTAAAAATCTAAACGCAAAATGTGACGCTCCGCTTCTGTGCAGTCGTTTTTATAACCTCCGATGGCGCCGTTGAAGAAACGCCAGCAATTTAAATATTAAACCGCCCGCCGTTCACTGCAATGCAACATAGGTCTCCGTAAGATATAAATAGTAGGCAGTTTATTGAGTTTCATTGAACCTTAGTTGTCCTACAAATAAATAAACAACATTACCACCTGAAATAAAAGAACGATAAACGAGGGTAGTCCTGAAATGTATTTAATTCCGTTCGGGGACCGTCTCGGTCCACGAATGGCTTCATTTACGATTTTTATTTCCGGCCAGTGTTGTGCTTAAGGGATGGTAAGATGACAGTGAGGTAGTTATCGATAAAAATCGGTGATCGGTTCTTGAAGTGTCGTTAAATAATAAAAATACGGTTGCGGTCGGGGCACTGTCAGGAATGAAGTTCCTTACGCGCTACTCGCTCGTAAACACACACTCGTATATAATAGAAAGAGATAGAGAGAGAAAGTCACATGGAGGGGGCATAACGCTTTTTTCTTACGTGAAGATTTCTACCAGTTAACCTCTACCACAAGACGCGTTATAGCGCTTCATTGCAACAAGAAGAATAGTAAGCCATTTATTTATTCTTCTAGCATAAGAATACAAATGTACAGAGCGGGGTATGAGGTATCACTAGAGTCGGTAGAAGATTGGAGTTGTAAGAATTTCTGATTGATTATTATTATGACTAAGCTATATATAAGGTGCTATAAAAATATCTGCCACGGCTGCAATGGGAGACAGTATTTAATTGTGTATATAGATTACAATATTGAAGATAAATTATTGATCTTATGTCAAACTTTTTCATACAAAAAAATGTGCGTATAAATTAGTTATTTAGTTATAGTTAGTTATTTATAAATGGCATCTCGCAGTTGACCACTGAGGGTCGAGACTGCTCAACCGGGCGTTTCCTGTGGGTTCTTTAAGCGAACTTAAAGCCCCCGGCCAGGCTTAAAACTAAGATACTGATACTGATACTGTGCGTATAAATTTGAATAGATTTATTTATATGAAACCGTCCCCTGGTAATTAGTATTCATTCATAGAACTGTTAGAAAGAGGTAGCAATTGTTTTCGTTGACGAAGCGACATATCGCGCGTAGTTTGTGAAGAATGAATATAGTAAATGTTTATTTAATTTATTTATTTTCTCAATTCCGAGATAAGAAATTCCTTCACTATTGTAATCTTTATACAGAATACTGTCTCCCATTGAAGCCGCGGCAGATATTTTTAAAACACCTTATATAATAATATTTTATTGGAACAAATTTCCTTAACGTGACTTGCAGTAAGAGTTGAGCGATAGAAATCGTCTCCAAAAGGATTTCTCCTTACGTGATGATTAAGAGAGGAAGTCGCATGGAGGGGACATAACACTTTTGCGTTATGCCCCCTCCATGCGATTTTCTCTCTCTCTCTTTCTATTATATACGAGTGTAAGTATGCGTGCGGAACTTCGTTCCTGACGGGGTTCTCCCGACCGTACACGTTTTTTTTTGTTTTTTCTTTGTTCTATAATTCTAAATAAGATTTCAATTACAAACCACAAAATTCTAGTTTCAAAAATCTTAGTTTTGCCAATGTTGTTGTTGTGTTAAATAAATAAATAATGTCTATCGATAATTCTATCGATATCGACACGCTACAGCCCTACCTATAATAAGCGCGATCCGTGTATTGAGATTAACTTGTTTTTATAGCATTAGGTTAGTGTACATTAAATTTAACTATCACGCTTCATTGCTCGAATCGGAGGCAAGCAGAGACAATGAAACAAAATGTTTTAACTATTTATTTTAACTCCCCAGGTATTGGAGTCGTTAATGGAATGAATGAAAGAAAACAGTGCAGTTAATGTCGGGATAGAACGTTTGAATGGAATTGAATGTGGTTATAATTTAAGACGAGATTATCTAATCTGTGCTGAAGTTGGGAAATTCTTAAACTAAATTCGTAACTAGAAATTGGCTTCCCTATATGAAGATATGTAATGCATTAGTAATTTTACATAATAAAAGAAGTTTGGTTGATCATTGGTATACAGAGTGTGTAATTTTAATCACCGTTAACTTTTTAAGGGTCATTGAACTCATCATTATGAACAACTTTTACTAAGGGACCAAACATGAAATCGCGAAAAAAATCAGCTGTTCCCTACTTTTTGACAACATAAATATAATATACGGATCAGTAGATTTTATTTTTCATGATTTCAGGTTTGGTCCCGTAGTAAAATGACCCCTTAAGAGGTCAACGGTGATTAATATTACATCCATACGAGTATATGTACAGTCTTATATCCTCTAGTGCTTTGTCACTTGAGTTCTTATTCGAATTATGGAACTAAGTTTGAACCTCACTTTTTTAGCCAAGTAAGCAGGTATCGTAGGGTCGTGGTTGGCAAACACACTTATCTATTCACTGTATTTTTGACAGTGATAAGCTTTATCATCGACAAATTTTTTTTTAGGGTTTTCAGTCTGTCAAGACCCTTTTTCTCAAGAACGCGTGGAGGTATCAAGTTGAAATTAATACTAAATACTACGTAGGTCTATGGTTCCTTGGAGTTCTTAGAAAACCAAACTTCTAAGTTAACGCAATACAAAAATACGGCCATTTATGTGACATATTTTGATAGGTACTCGCAATTAAATCAAAACCTATAGGGTACTTTCCTTTGACCTAGAATAATGAAATTTGGCAAGAAGCAAGGTCTCACAGCACAAGTAAATGAAAAAGTCCGAATTTGTAATTTTATCACTTAAACAAAATGTAATTAAAATATACAAGTTAACACTAAATTATTTAAACTATGTACAAGTATATAATAATAATAAAAAAAGGGGAAGAGCTCATAGGGCATAAAAAAATTCATCCGCATCGCTGTCAGTGGGAACAGTGCCCAAAAGGCTGGCAGCATTGCCACGTTGGATGGCAATGCTAATTCTTTGAGCTAAAAATAGGCCAGCCCTCTGGTCCCGTGTGGAGTCGACCAACCGCTTGGCGATGTCCCGAAATACTCAATGAGCACTCGGACCCCAAGGCCCTAGTGTTTCAACCCCAAACGGCTCAAACATATTGCTCCCAATAAGGTTGTTATATTTGCGCCGTTTGAGGTTTTCTGCACCTGCAGCAGCCGCTCCAACACAGCACGCCGTGCTAGGAAGATGGGATGGCGCGAGGGTGTCAACACAGGTTGCATTCCACACCAAAGGCCTACCCAACTTCCAAGGCATTATGGTCATTCCGTCTGGTCTCTTCCCATCGTCGCGTGCCAAGCCATTGGTTTATAAAACAGCTGGCACCCCGGCGGTGACAAGAGCCCGACGGATGATGTCGTTAATGCTGGCGTGTCGTGCCATCCGACCAGCGCTTTTGCTGCAGGATAGGCCATGGTGTCCGAGGCAGTCGACTCCTTCACCGCACTGACTGCGATGTGGAGCCCCGCAAGGAGTACCCAGACACAAACATGTAGCGAGCCGGAATGTGGTGTCACTCAGCATAGTGCCTATGTTGGGTGACGGTAGCGCCTGAAGCCAGAGACCCGATTCCCATTCACCCACAGCCAGCAGGCGGGCACGCTCTGCAGTATTGGTGGACGTATTAATAAGATTATTCCGTACCAACCTACAGAGCGGCTCATCCCACTGTCTCTGGGAAGACGGGTTCTCAGGCTGAACCGTATCCGGGCAAGTCACTTTCCAGGCGTTCACCGCATCGGTCAAATCATCACTTAAATAAATATTGTTTTGGGATTACAACGTTAATTTTGTTTTTCGGATAAATTCTTTTCAACTACGGAACCCTTCATTGTGTGTGGTCCGACACGCACTTGGCTGATTTTTTTTGGAGTCCTAAAAAATTAAGAATTTTTTGTTCTGAAAGATTTTTATGTTTTCGGACGGTGTAAAAGATATGATATTGGCTTTTGTAATACCATCCTTGCTTTCCCAGTGTCTGATAAGGCTAAACAATTGTATAAGTTAGTTATAAGGTAGATTTTAATAAATAATTTTGTGTTTTGCTGCACTGGGCGATGTGGTCGCTAAGCGACAAAGCCCTTTAAATAAATAAATAAAAAAAAAAAAAAAGAATTTAAGTCCTAAAAGAAGAAACCTAGATAATCAAACATTACAGGACTGTCATTAATTAATACAAAATATTATACACTCTCATACATTTGTATACCTACCAACAACGGACATTCCTCACACACCTACCTACATCAAAAACAATAATCAATAAAATGAAAGCCGACCCCGGCGACTAATTAATCGCATGAACGACTTTCAATAATCGCCCGTACGGTCCGGTTAATGAAAAATCGTGCGGACACGTCCGTTCTCGTCCGAAAGAATCCGGTGATCCGGCTGACCGTTGTAATTGGGTGGTCGTTTGAATAGAACCACGTGTTTTGATCTAGGTAATGGACTAAAAAGAGGGTGCTGATATTGATTTTCGTTTTTGTTTTATTGTTCGGGTTACATATTTGAAGAGGAGCGAGTCCAAAATACACTCGAGAGCAATGAATTAGGGTCACATACCAACCACCACCACCAACCACCTGAAAGTCTCGGAAACTAAAATGCTAGTTTAGTGAAATAAATTGTGTTTATTAGACAATTAAATGTTCTAAATGTTACCTCAAGATACGAACTATGACTACATTTCCAATTCCTTAAGTCTCTTAAAAAGGGGTAGGTACACAAATATTTTAAAATTATCAAGTTTTTTTTTTTCGAATTTTCAAAAACGCTGAACCACATATTTCTTTATTTCCTACCAAAAGCATAAATTTGAATTTTCATATCCCTAACTCAAGAAATGCTGGGTTTCCCTTACAAACTGTCATCCCTTCAATCCGCTGTAGGATTATTTTTGAGAAAAAAAGTAGCCTATGTCCTTCCCCAGGATGCCATATAAACACAATTTATTTCATTAAGTAGCATTCTTAGTTTCCTACACTTTCAGGTATCTTTATGTGACCCTAATTCATTTCTCTCGAGTTTAGTTTGATAACGAAAAGCTGCTGATAAGTTTTTAGTTTTTTTTTTAAATTACAGAGACGACACAGGGAATCCTAGTGTGGGGTCCAGAGAATTTGTATTTATTGTACCGTGTTTTTTTTTCTGAACTGAATAAAGTTTTTTTATTATTATTTATTACAGAGCGTTTTATTTTAATTAATGATAATGAAGTAACTATGAGGAGCTCGTGGCTAAGTAATAACAGCCGCACGGGTCAATCTATCAGGTTAAGCTACACTTGCCGGGGTCGGTCCGTGGATGGGTGACCATCTTTACATACCGAGACTCCTCCGTGCCTCGGAAAGCACGTTAAGCCGTTGGTCCCGGCTGTCATTCGTGGATCTTTGATAGTTGTTACGGGTCGTCAGAAGCGCCAAAGTCTGACAACCAGCCTTACCAAGGGGCATCATATTGCCCAGTTACTGGGTTGTGGAGGTCAGATGGGCAGATTGATTGATTGATTAAATCTGCAAATTGCAGATTGATGGATAATGAAGTAACTTATGTAGCTTCATGGGGAGAGAGGGAACAAAAAATGAAACACTAGGAAACCCTTTGACAGAAGTTACCAAATAATTTACGTTTTCCAAACTATTTTCTGATGTATCGCAGATGTTAATAAGAGTTTCAAACCACAGAACTTTGTGGGAGCCGCTTACTTTTTTGTCATCCAAAAACATAGACAACAAGAAAAGCTTGGTAAAATGTACGAAATACCTCGTTACTCCGAACATAACTAACTCAATCAGTTTCAAAATAAACTCAGGTGCACAAAAAATCTGCAGCAAGCGCTTCAAAGCGGAATCGTAAAATTAGAAAAAGTACCTTCAAGCGATCCCTTATCCGAGTCACTTTTATGACCCTATTATAAAATCGTCTTTATACCCCATTTTATTGCTAAAAGACTTAGGTAATTACGACACGGCGCAAAGATGAGATTCTCAGAGTTAAAGAGCTATTAAAAGTTTTTGATATTCTGGTCAGAGACAATCAAAATGTTTGATTGGATTTTGTTTTACTATTACTTTAGATATTATAGGATTTAATAACCGTATCTACGGTTTAATATAGGAACCATCGTCTTTCTTCATTCCGAGTGAAGTGTGAAACACTAACAAAAGTTTAAATTAATAATACTTAATTAACAAATAAGGGCTGATTGTTCAATAATCAGATAATTTTTATCAGAGGAATAAATATGGCGGTTTGACAGCTCTTGTATGGAAAATATGTCAAACTGTCACATTTATTCTTCAGGTAAAAGTCATCAACCTATTGAACAATCAGCCCTTAAAGTTATAAATATAATATAAGATTTTTTGTATTACTAACAGTATATGGACTACGTCTGAAATAAATGTCTTATTCTATTCGGAGGAGGAGGAGCTCGTGGCTAAGTAATAACAGCCGCACGGGTTGATCCATCAGGTTAAGCTACGCTTGCCGGGGTCGGTGGGATAGGTGACCATCTTTACTTAACGAGACTCCTCCGTGCCTCGGAAAGCACGTTAAGCTGTTGGTCCCGGCTGTCATTCGTGGATCTTTGACATTTGACACAAGCCCGAAAGTCTGACAACCAGTCTTACCAAGGGGCATCGTATTACCCAGTTACTGGGTTGTGGAGGTCAGATAGGCAGTCGCTCCATGTAAAATACTGGTATTCAGCTGCATCCAGTTAGACTGGAAGCCGACCCCAACATAGTTGGGAAAAGGCTAGGCAGATTGATTCTATTCTATTCTATAAATATAATGACGTCGAAAAATTCATCTGCATCGCTGTCGACTGGTGCCACGTTGTATGGCAATGCTTCGGCTACGGTAAAAGCCAGCCCTTCACAAAATAGTATTTTTTCCATTTCATTTCTATTGCCATCTCATGATGCATTTAATAGAGCCTTCATAATTGGTTTTTTAGCGCAACCTGAGCCAGCTCGGGTTAGTCAGCCTCACGGCATAATTCACGTACCTCTCGTCTCAGGCACAAAACAAGAGAGATAGGTACGGTTAACACTGCTACTTTTTGACATCATCTAAATTAAGACAAAATGATATGATAACCTTCTTTTTAGCATTTCATTTATTAGATAAGAGTTAATTTTCTTTAAAATTTACATCTGTTCCGATTTTAATGAAGTATTTTGCTCAATAATTAAGATTTAGAAAACTGAACTGTTAATCGACTTCTGTTGCTGACTGTACCTATAAAACTATTTTAAAGTATGAAAAAATCACTGGTTTTCATAATTAAAAAGCTCAATCTAAAACCGAAAAAAATATATAGAAAATCATTTAAACAACACTCATAAATACAGGCTGTATCCAAAACTCAACCTCCCCTGTCATTTATAATAAAACCTTTTTTTATTTATACCTTGGCGACCGTCATTAAAGCATGTATTCCATCAAGCCGGTCCCCTGTCGCGCATAAACAATAGATATAAAACGAGCCAAGTGGAACACCCCCTTTTGTATGCGGACTCAGCTCGTCATGCCTGTCATACACTACAGGGGACGTCGGTTTGATTTCTGTGTGAAAGATTTTTCCTGGACGTTTTCCTGTAGGTGGGTTTTGCTTAAAGTCATATTACATTGCTGCTCCTTGTAGGTATAAGTTTCGTTTGAACTTACTTGTCACTTGCATTTTTTGTTGTACTTTTAATCTGGGGAGTTTGTTGCGCCACTTCTTATTCCCAACTAAAGAACTAGAAAATTGTGAAGGGTAATTTTGATGTTCAAAAACTGCTGAATTTCAGCCTAATTTGAACTTGAATTTTTGATTTTGGATATACGCATATAACAAAAGTAGGGTTATTTTTGACATTTACCTTTATTCTGAAACTAGCTTCTGCCAGTGACTTCGTCCGCGTGAAATTTCTGGTTCCCCCGTCCCACCCCGTCGCATCGCATCGCCCGCCCGCGCTATTACTTCGTTTTCACTTAGCGTTCTTTCTGACTTTTTTTCTTTTTGCTCTGCTTCTTAGAGTCCTAGCGTGATGTTAAATAACCCCAAGAATCCTTCTTCAAGAATTGGGCTACCAACTTCAAAAATAATTTTTCAAATCCAACTGGAAGTTCCAGAGATTAACGCGTTCAAATATACAAACAAACAAACTCCTTAGCTTTCTAGATGTTGGCAGAAAATTTTCTAACACTGATTTACTTACTCTGCTTCAAAAAATATCTTTTAGCAGCTATTTACGATTCTGGTAGCCAAAAGGTTTTACAATATTGAGTAAAACGGCTTGCAATAAATACCACTCAACAATTTGGCAGTGTTAATAAAGCATCCTGTATACAGAAACCCATTTAGTGCATTTGTAGTAGTTGAATTGTTGTCCAGCGCGAATCAATCACTGGCCTCTGCCGGACACCTGATGCCGGCTGTCTTTGTGTACTTATGTACGATATGTGTAAAATGAAAAACAGTCATGTACGTAGATACAACACAGTGGAAGTCCACGCAGAAGGCAGCATGATGAGCAGACGTCAATACAGAAGATATTGATGAAAGAAAAGAAAGAAGATTGTTTTATAAATTGTTATTTTATTTTGTTGTCCTTAGCGTCATGTTTACCGCAAATAAACGTATTTTCTTTCTTCTTCTTTCTTTCTAAGATAATACGTTTGTTGAAAGATTATTCATGAGTGATGATTCAAAATCCATGGCTGTTCTTTCAAGGTCAAAGCACAAGCAAAGTCACATCGCTATAATATATAGTGACATGCAATAATTCTTAGTATTCAACAAAAACAATCTTTTTCACCCAATAGCTTCATTCTGACATTTACTTGTGACTTAAAACTATTGCACAAAAAATAATGTACTCAATTCCAGTTTTGGTTTATCAAGGAAAACTTACTTTTAAAATAGGTTGTAAGTCAGCACTTTTTGATGGTTAAAAGTTACAAAAGAGTTAAAGTTTAATAATATATTTCAGAAACGGATCCTTAGATCGAAAAATTGTTTTACAAACCCGCAATATTTTTGAAAGACCCATTCAACATTACCCCACATCATGCGGTAGACGAAAAAAAAAAAAACATTCCCACTTTACGTGTACCGAAGGTAAATATTTTTTTTTTTATGATTTTATTTTACATGTATATCCATGACAAATCATAGCTTTCTAGGACTAAGAGAATCTGAGCTAAGGTGCAGACGGACAGACGGATATAGCGCAACTGTTAGGGTTCCTTGTTGACTACGGAATCCTAAAAAGTGGATCAACGAAAATTCCCTAACAATACTGATTCCTATTAATCAATCTATCTAAATCAGTAACAATTACTGATAACCTCCTCCTTGAAAATGGTTCCATTTCTGACAATTTCTAAACCACACTAATGACAAAATCGACCACATTAGGTTCACGCCACATACAAAATGTAAGGTAACCAAAAAGAATTATCTTTCAAATACTAGCAATAAAGAAAAACAGTTAATAAGGTAATGTCACGAACCTACGACAGACGGAAAGTGTAGGAAGATTATGATAATTACGCAGAAGGGACACTTGAACATGCGATGCTATTTTTGTTTTGATACATAACTATACTCCATTTTCCATAAGATTAGACATTTAAACAAATCTTTTTTACAGTCCGCTCAACCGATTTTGACTTCTATTCCGTAGGCTTAAAGAATGGCATTAAAGGCAAGAAAGTGGTTACTATACCAACTGTTTACTGCAGCTGCCATTTGTCATGCCACCAACGTAATAGAAGTCAAAATCGGTTGAACGGACTGTAAAATAGGTTTGTTTAAACGTCTAATCTTATTGCAAATGGAGTATAGGCTGAGGAATCCTACTAATTTTATAAATGTAAAAGTTTGTGAAGATGTTTGCATGTTTGTTACTCAATCACGCAAAAACGGCTGAACGGATTTGGATGAAATTTAGCACACAGATAGTTTATAACCTGGATTAACACATAGGATACTTTTTATCCCGGTAGTAGGTTTCCGTGGAATAATTTCCAACATCTATGCGGGCGAAGCCGCGGGCCACGGCTAGTGATGTTAGGCAACGATGCGGTTAAAAGAAAACCTACTGACAAAAAAATTAAAACCGGTCGCGAGCAAATCGGACTTGCGCACCGAGGGTTCCGTTCCGATTATTGAAAAAGTGTGATAGTTAAAGACATCGTTTTATTTATTCCATAGAAATATTCTTTACATAAACTTTTATCACGTAGAATAATTTCAGATTTTTCGCTATACAAACTTCGGAGATAAGGGGGAGCACGGATTTTTTTTTTTACATTTTTCATCAAAAGTCGAAAACGGTTAAAAAAAAGAAAAAAAAATTGTTTGAGAATGTGCTAACAGCGCTCTTTCATATAGCGCTCAGCGTGCAAAAATACGACAGCCCTCTCAAGTATGTATATATATTGACATATATTATATACTTGTTGACAAGGAAGGGGCTCGAGGCTAAATAATTCATGGGTCGATCGAAAGTTCAGCTACGCTTGCCGAGGCCAATTAGTGGATGGGTGATAATAAATTACATATACCCCTCCGTGCCTTGGAAAGGACGATAAGCCGTTGGTCCCGACTGTCCTTTGTAGAGCTTTGACAGTCGTTACGGGTCGTCATAAGTTCAAAAGTCTGACAACCAGTCTTACCAAGTTGTATCGTGTTACCCAGTAGCTGGGTTGTGGAGGTAAGATAGGCAGCCAGTCCATGTGAAATACTGATATTCAGCTGCATCCGGTTAGACCGGATACCGACCTCAACAAGTTACGAAAAGGCTAGGCATGACAACTTAATGATTTCACTGCCGTTTCTGCTAATACAGGCTTATACTCTTTGCCCTCATAACGTTAGTTTTATTTTTGCTTTATTGGCGTTTCCATACAATATAGTGGTGCACCGTTATGGTGGCGTGAGTAAGCACTATTTGTTAGCCGACGGACACCGGACTAGCGCAAATAACTTAAAACGAAGATTCATTGCGTTTTAAATTGATAAGCAATAAACTTGTGCAGTATTTTTATTATTTTCTTATAATGTTTAGGTACTTATTAATGTTCTGGTTTAATATAAAATAATATCCGATAAAGTATAGGAATTATAATCTTATTGTACATTAGTTTCTGCACATTTTTTGGAATTACATGTTAAATTGGTATAGTTATATGGTATGGTATATATGGTGTAAGATATTGGAAAAGATATGAGTATGAAATACACTTAGGGCTTGTTAATTACTTGGCAGGTTCATGCTCATACAAATTCTGTTCCATTTTTGAATTTATTCGGCTATTCGGATATCGTGAAATAGGCCATAAATGTAATAAATGTATAAAATAGTGATTCCAATATGGCCAGTTGGCGTCATAAAAATCTTATTTTATACAAATAACAAAATTATAATTACAAAAAATCTAAAAAACTAAAATGTCTCTTAGAGCACTGTCGCATATTTTCGGTAGTCTTTGTGGCCCTCTTAACTTGTTAATAAGTTCAAACACCGGTTTCAATTCATCTTGAGTCACTCCCTGAAATAAAAAAAAATACATAAGAATTAAAAGAATATTTCAAATATATATAAGGTCCCATTAAAATATAGTAGATGGACTAACACAGCGTTCAGTACGTCTAACTAAAGATATCCAAGCAAAAAAAAAACATTGATTAAAGTGATTTTATTTTGACCTAAATTAATAAAAACTTTTTTACAAAAAAATACAACCGACTTCCAAAAACAACACTACAAAGTGAAAAATAACTTTAATTTAGGAAGTCGGTGTCTAGTTAAATGTATTTTCGTTTTTTGCCACCGACTTCCGAAATTAAAGTTATTTTTCACTTTGTAGTGTTGTTTTTAGAAGTCGGTTGTATTTTTTTGTAAAAAAGTTTTTATTTTTCACTTTTTAGTTGTGTACCTACCCCACACAAATTCTTACCACTATCTGCAAAACAAACTAGAACATCATCCATATAAAAGTCGAGAAAAAATACGTATTATTGAAGCTAACTAAAAACTACCAAAGCTAAGTTAATCAATTTTATGTGGGACCAACTGTGATGTATACCCTCTCGAATAAATTTAAAAAAATCCAAATCGGTCTAGCCATCTTCAAGTAATTGGGGAACATACATAAAAATAAAAAAATAATAAAAAAAAAAGAATGGTTCCGACGAATTGAGAACCTCCTCCGTTTTGAAGTCGGTTAAAAAAGACGCGGCGGGCGCGGACGTTGACGTGTTCACGTGCGCCTGCACATTTGTATTATCAAAATGAGATAACAAAGACATGGATGTGTTTATTCATTGGGTAACCCACATTATTAATGTACTTTCGTTAACTGTTTTTTTTCTTTTAAGTATCTAATGCCATTTTCTTATTATTTTTTTTACCAATGTCCTTATTTTGATGGTCTGAATTATTTCTAAAAGTTTGTCCGTCCACTTTAATGGGACCTTAAATAATCTGTGTGTCTGAACAATTTAAGCATTAATGCTAACACTAGAAAACACTAAAATGACGCCTGAATATTATTGCACTGTTAAATTTTAGGCAGGCTACTTATCTATTAGGTACTCGTATGATGATTCTATCTTTCAGAAAATGTTAGCCCGTGTCTTGTTGAAATCCAATCAGCAGTTTGCTATCACGGCTCGCGGCTAAGTAATATCAGCGGCACGGGTCGATTCATCAGGTTAAGCTACGCGTCCCGGGGTCGGTCCGTGGATGGGTGACCATCTTTACATACCGAGACTCCTCCGTGCCTCGGAAAGCACGTTAAGCCGTTGGTCCCGGCTGTCATTCGTGGATCTTTGATAGTCTTTACGGGTCGTCAGAAGCCCGAAAGTCTGACAACCAGTTACTGGGTTGTGGAGGTCAGATAGGCCATACTTTACATGGAGTGATTCTCCATGTAAAGTACTGGTATTCAGCTGCACCCGGTTAGACTGGAAGGTGACCCCAACATAATTGGAAAAGGCTAGGCAGATTGATAGTTTGCTATCACGGCTGATCGCTTATGGTGGCTGTGTAATTTTTTTGCCATAGAGTTTCCATATTCGGCAGTGAAATGGCCTATGTTTAATATAAGCCAAACGAATGTTACAAGACACTTCGTCATAAGCAGCTCACCTGTTTCCGCCGGTAGATGACGACAGCGATCATTCTTCCCCATAGCATTTGCATCAAGAACGGCTGAGAACCTTCGACTTCTAAAAGATGCAGTTGCATCATCGCGTCGTGTTTCAAGGCTTTATCTGTAAAAAGAAGATGACAAGGATGAAGCAGGACCTTTTTGTTCCATTGGCCACCCTGCGATCCATGTGGCATCCTATTTCCTGCAACTTCGGAGTTAAAGGTTGTCAAAAGAAAACCTTACTTATCCCAGGCGGGGGCTAAAATCGAGCTTGCACATCCTACATTTTTTTAGTGTTCAACTTTTCTGCATAAGTCGACCCAGTAAGGCCTCGTTTACAGACACGCGGGGCGTCAGGCGGTGCGGTGCGCGGGGCGTCAAGCGTTTTCTCCGTTTATGGCACGCACGCAGCGGCGCAAGCGGTGGCGCTCGAACGGCACACGCGGTGGTGCTCGCGGTGTCGCACGCGGCGGCGCACGTATGTTAAGAAGTTAAACCAAAGAAACCCGCCGCGTCTCCCGCTGTGTCACCCGCTGCTTCTGCCGCGGCGTCGCCCGTCGCTTCACCCGCCACATGCGACGCTACAATTCAAACGCGTGTAAAATCGCGTCTCCGTAAACGCTGTCATAGAACGCCCTATGTTTGAATTTAGTGCGGGCCGCGCCGCTCAACGCGCCGCGCGACGCCCCGCGTGTCCGTAAACGAGGCCTTACTCCGATTTCTGTATGAACGATCAAAACAAAACCTAGCCTATCTGAGACGGGGTGCTATAAACATGCTCGCTTCGCTTGCTCTTGCATCCTACATTTTCTAAACGAGCCCCATTATCATAAAATGTCTAGGGCCTCCTATACTTTAAAGACGGCCCTGGGCTGAAGATAGGGGTCATGGCTATTATAACCCCATAAAATCGATCACTCATTCTTTGCAAATGTACCTACTATTATAATGTCGGAGCTTTCGCCTGCGGCTTCGTCCGCATGGTATGTCAATAAAAAGTAGCCTATGTCTGTGCACACAGACAGCTGCTAGTTGTTTATTGAGTGTGCTACAACTGCCGCTCCCTATGCACACAGAGTGGCTAGATAGAGACAATAACGACCTAAGTTCCTACCCCTAAGTCCCTAATGCCTACAACCTAGCTCTTACAATTCAATGCCTACCTGTCTGACTAGCCCTAGTACCCTATCAGCCCTAACGCCCTAGCCCTAACATACAAACCATAACACAACGTACTAGTACTGTTGTGTGGGCAGGAAGCCTGTTACCAGCGACCTAAGGCAACAGACCGGAGCGGGTAGGAAGGCAAGGTAAGTGTACCAGGTGCAATGTACACAGGAGGTGGATATCTCACTGCCGATCCCACAGACTCACAGGATCGATCGTACTGATGGCTAAAGGTGTCTTGGCCACAGTGAGGGGTAACTCGACGGAGAGGAATCAAACACGACTCCAGCTTGATGACTAATTTTATTTACAAAGTTTACATCTTATATACTTTCACCCCCGCAAGAGGAGCGCAGTGGTCATAATTGCTGTCTTTTTCTGGCCCGCTGACTGCATAGGCCAAAGTCACACGCGTTTACCGTTATACAGACGGTACCGGAAGGACGAGTGACGTAAATTGACTCATTGTGATTGAGCGGAACTATGCCTCATACACCAACTACATCGTCAAAACCTGATGTTTCCAAAGCAAGTTCTCGGGAGACTAGTAATATTACAACCCGCACAAAACCCAAGAAACCAGATGGAGAATATTTTGAACATCAATTTGGGACATTTAAGGAAGAAATCAAGTCTTTGCTCACGTCAATGTTTGAGTCCTGGAAAAATGATCAAGAATGTACCATGTCTAAAATAGTGCGCGAGATCACTGAAGTTAAAAGTCAACATGAAACAATTAAGGAAGAAATTCAGAATATAAACTGCGGAATAAAAAGTAAAAATACAGAAATGGAAAAGTCTATGGATTTTATGAGTAACAGATGTAGTGATCTGGACACAAAATTCAAAAACTTGGAACAAATGCATCATGATTACATCCTCCATATCCAAACCCTGGAAGAATCCATTGACGAACTGCAGCGCATATCAAGACTTTCAAAACTGGAAATTAAAAATCTACCGAAAACTGCAGAAGAAAATAAGGACAGCATCGCAGCTATGGTGCTTAAGATGGCTCATACTGTAAAAGTGAGTATGTCGCTGTCTGATCTACGAGACATCTATCGCCTTCCGATTAAAGGATCAAACATAGTCATAGCTGAAATGACATCTCCCATGCTTAAATCAAAATTTATCTCAGCCGTGAGGAAATACAATACATTAAATACGCAAAATCAACTAAATACCAAATGCCTAGGATCGACCAATGACCCGCAGCCAATATATGTATCAGACAACCTGACACCTAAATCCAGGAGGTTACATTTTCTAGCAAGAGACTTTGCGAAGTCTAACGAATATGAATTCTGTTGGGCAACCAATGGTAAAATCTATGTAAGGAAGGCAGTTGGTAGCAAGCAAATCCAAATAAAATCAGCTGAGCAACTGGCTTCTCTGAAAAATGTTCAATGACTGTGTGCAGGATGGTGTCCTCATTTAATTAAGGTCTGTAAAACATGTTCGACTCTGAATGAGTCTCCTTGTTTTTGTTTCAATTTGTACAAGAATATCTTAAATATAGATACTCGTAATAACAACTATTTATCTACTCTGTGTCTTGATAATATTATAACTTTTGTAAAAAACATACACATAACAATCCACACAAATACACCATCTCATACCTCAAGTATACATAAATTATTGCAACCAAAAAGTATCATTACTTACATATTAAAAAACATCACATCATATACACAATTACCCACATACTATTCACAAAATACACAATCAATTCTAAATATACATTATATAAAAATCATGATATCGGGTCTCCATAATGTCTGGTGCTTGGTAGTTATAGCTAATTTTAAGAAGGTAGGTTTATATCATATAAGTAATATAGAAATAATATTTAACTTTGTGTTATATTTTACGGCACTAACTAATCAGACTTTAATTATTATAACCGCGCTAAAATGACGTGTACACACCAAATAAATACCGAACTAGATAATTACCGAGTGTCTAACTCCTTAATGTGTGAAACTAGCAGTGCTGCTCAATATATAAATAAATCACGTAATAACTTAACTATGATCACGCAAAACATACGGAGCATAGGCAGAAATATTTCACAGTTTGAGGTTTTTCTTGCAAATATCGGTGTGGAATTCGATATAATTATTATGACGGAGTGTTGGGCAAATAAAAATATTCTACCCCCTCCCCTCCATGGCTATGTCAGCTATGCGACTAAGGACTGTGCGACGCAAAATGAGGGTGTGGTTACCTACATACATGCATCATTGACGCATGAAGTATACGAACCTCCATTTACGGGTGCGAACTGTGTTGTCATAATACTCGGATCTAAAGTAGCTATAATGGCGATATATAGATCTCCCTCAATTCAAAATATCGATAGTTTCCTTGCCTCTTGTGATAATGTTTTAAAAACGTTATCGACATTTAATACCATAATTTTAACTGGGGACATAAACCTTAATATAGACCCTGACAATATGGATGCACGCTCGCACTTGTATCTCAATATGCTTGCCACGCACGGTCTTTTGCCGGGACATAGCCTTCCTACCCGAGACACAACCTGCTTGGACCATATAAACATAAAAACCGAATGTAGTTCAAATATTGTAATAGTAAAGTCATCCGTCACTGATCACTTTCCTGCATGTCTCTCATTGGAATTACACATTACACGTAAAGTTTTAAATAAAACTCAAGAAAGGATAAATTATGTAAAAGTAACAGACGAAATAAGACATAACCTTTCAAATAGTAATACTCTTTATTCAATAAATAACGTAAATTCTGCGGTTCAATTTCTTGTAGACATAATAAATAACGCAATCAAAGTGAACAAAACTACCATAGAAGTTCCTCATCGTAGAAGGGTATTTAAGCCGTGGATTACTCCAGGCCTACTTCGATGCATAAGACATAGGGACAAACTACATCTGCACCATAAAAAATACCCTAATAATAACATTTTAAAAACTACCTACTTCAGATATCGTAACTTCTGCAACGACATTCTGAACAAAGTTAGAGACACGCATGAAAAATCAGAATTAGGTAAACACACAAAAAACCCAAGGGAAACTTGGAAGCTAGTCAAGGATATCGCAAACTTAAATTCGACACGTCAACCTAACCTAGACTTACTTAAACTAGAAGAAACCCCGGAGGAGGCTGTAAACACTGTAAACAACTTTTTTGTCAAGGTAGGTGAAACCCTAGCAAGTAAAATAAGCACTCCGAACGACATTCCCACAAATAGTAATGACCCACAAGTCTGTAACTCTTTAGTTTTGCTTGATACAGATGAGCAGGAAGTAGAGCAAATTATTTTAAACTTAAAAGAAGACTGCGCTAGAGGTTGGGACAATATACCTGTTAAGATTATTAAATTAGCTAGAGATGTTCTGGTCCCTGCTCTTGTTCATATTGTTAACTTAAGTTTTAACTCGGGAACATTCCCCACACTATTTAAACTCTCTGTAGTCCATCCAATTTACAAGTCTGGTGACAGGGCCGGTGTCAGTAACTACAGGCCAATTTCTGTGCTTCCAATACTTTCTAAAATAATTGAAAAACTTATGAATAGTAGACTAATAAATTATCTAAATAAATATAAATTAATTTCTCCTAACCAATACGGCTTTGTATCAGGGAAATCTACAGAGGACGCGGTAATAAAACTAACAGATCATATTGCAGATAAACTAGACAGCAAAAATAAATGCATAGGAGTCTTCCTAGACCTAGCAAAAGCATTTGACACCGTCTCTGTCCCCAGGCTTGTGAAGAAGATGGAGAATATAGGGATTCGAGGAACCCCTCTTAAATTATTCACGGACTACGTTACTAACAGAGCTCAGCTAGTTAAAATTGACAAATACATAAGTGATAGTGCAAATATAGATTTTGGTGTACCTCAGGGCAGTGTGCTTGGACCTAGTTTATTTCTAATCTATATTAATGAGATCTGTAATTTAAATCTACAAAATGGTCAAATAATAACATATGCAGACGACACGGCGCTCCTCTTTCATGGAAAAACTTGGTCAGAGGTTGCTGCTCTTACAAATGTCGGGCTGAGAACAGTTCTAGGATACCTTAACCAAAACTTACTCACCCTAAACGTAGAAAAAACAAAGTACCTCATGTTCTCAATAAAGAAGCCTCCACAATCTGCTAGTGAATTGGTTGATGTCCGAGCACATACCTGTAGTCATAGCAATATCAATGAATGCAGATGTCTTCCTATTGAAAAAACAAACTGTATAAAATATCTTGGAATTCAAGTGGACGACCAGTTAAACTTCCACAATCAAGTAAAAATACTAAGTTCTAGGGTTAGAAAGTTGATAACAGTTTTTAAGAAGTTGCGCAGGGTGTGTGACTTGAAGCTGATGAAAATAATCTATCTATCTTTATGCCAATCAGTACTGGAATACTGTATCTCTGTTTGGGGTAGTACGCACAAAACTCATATATTAAACCTAGAAAGAGCCCAGCGAGCAGTTCTAAAAGTGATACACAAAAAAAACTTTCAGTATCCAACAGAGCAACTATATAAGGATTGTATGGTTTTAACTGTAAGACAACTTTATATCAGGAGGGTTCTGCTTATTACCCATAAAGGCTCATCGTATGACCCGGTAGGACTAAGAAACAAACGTAGGAAGGACCTGGTATTTGACCTGAAACCGTGTAAAACAGACTTCTATAGGAGACAACCGTGCTACTTGGGTCCTTATCTTTATAATAAAATAAGTAAAAATACACAATTATATAACCTACCGATAAAGAATCTAAAACTTACCTTAGACGACTTCCTTCTCTCTCTAAATTATGAAAATACAGAAAACATGTTAAAAAGTATAAAATAAAATAATACTCTAACCCACTCAGGCCCATTCATAATGCGCAAACTCATTTACATACACACACAAACATACCCTTGCACACACACACACACACACCCCACTACACACCGCAATCATACACACACACTCACGCATGTTTATTTTAATAATTTAATTTTCCTATTAGTGTAATATGTGCGGTCAGCATCGGAAGTCGGTTAATACTGCTACGTTTTTGACATCATTTAAATTAACACAAAATTACGATAACCTGCTTTTTAGCATTTCTTTTATTAGATAAGAGTTAATTTTCATTTATTAGATATACGATAACCTGCTTTTTAGCATTTCATTTATTAGATAAGAGTTAATTTTCTTTAAAATTTACATCCGTTCAGATTTTAATGAAGTATTTATCTCAGTAATTAAGATTTAGAAAACTCAAATGTTGATCAACTTTTGATGCTGACTGTACTTACAGTATAATATTTGTTTTGCTCTGCACTACACTTGTGATGGCAGCTCGAAACGGTGGTGACGAAAGTAACTGGTGCTTATAGCACAGGAATCCTCCTAGTTTAAGCCCAGTTACACAAGTTTTGTACCTTGCCAGTACCTAGTCTAATTGCACAAGAAATGTAATACTAGTTATAAAGGTTTAAGTCTTGAACAAATAAATATTATTTTATTTTATTATTATTTTATTTTTATTATTTTATTTATACTAATTATAAACTAAATACACATAGATGCTTGTTTAGTGTGTGTGCCTTCCGTCATCCATGTGTGATGTTGTTGATGCAGCTATCTCTCGTAACTCGGCCAGACAAAGTGCTGATGCTGATCCGAACTTTGTACAATAAATGTTGTAATCCGTTGATTTAACGATTAAGATGAAATTAGCTGCATTGCAATGTTTGGATTAGGGTTCCGTGGTGCTATGGTTCACTTGTGAACATTCTGGCCCCTCTCAAAGAATGACTTACATCTGTTGTAATTCAACGATTTCGCTCAAATTAGCCGTTTGGTTACGGCGTGAATCTGGTTTTGGTCTTCTTTCTTCCTTCGGTATTGGTTGACTGTATGTCGGTTCCATGGAAACTGCTGACTGCAGCTGCCTGGGTGGTTTGTTTGGTGGCCTTTGGGTTGCTGCAACCTGTCCTTGTCCTCTGGCTGGGTGACCGGTTGGTTTTGCTGACTCTCCTCCTTTTGGTGTGTGCACGATGTTTGCTAGCCAACTTACTATACGTCGACCATAACAAGCTATAAACAATATAATTGCTAATATTACTATTGATGATACGAAACTGGTTAAATATGTGTGAGAGCTGATCTGAGTCCATACAGTATTATCTAAACTGGTTTGTAATGCATTCTCTTTATTTATTAAATGTTGAAAACTATCTGTTGAATCAGCCATTACTTCCTCCCTAGTTAGATTCACTAAGTTGTTAGCAACATTCTGAGTATTTACTGTGAAATCTAATTGTTTCGAGTACGACATTACTATTGGTAATGACACAGTTCTTTTTGCGCTTAGTATGTTATTAACCGTTTTCATGATACAACTATCTGATATTTGAATTACACCAACACCTCGAAGCTCTAACTCTTCTCTTTCTCCGTCACAAATAATTGACGTCGTAATGTAGTCGGGCACTATAAATAACCAAGTATTCTGCATATATAGTTGTTTCCATATAACTTTATTCGGTATATGAAACGTTTTGGACAAACATTTTGTATTTGTTTGATTTTTGAAGATTTGGTCAACAATGCAATTTTCGCTTAATTGCATGTTCTTCACCGCCCCAGGAAAACAAATAAAGTGAGCATATTTCTGCAAACAACTCTTAAATTCGTCGTAGTTTAATTCAAAATATAATTCGTTATTGTAATCTAATCCTATGTAAGCTTTAGGTATAGCTATAGATTGCACTGACTTATCTGTTTTTATGTTCGGAACGGGTGTAACGTACATTAACATGTATTTAGATATATCCTTTATAGGTAAATAGGCATATACTTGTATATGGGTATCGTTTTCTGATATCTTGGTATCTAATAATTGTTGCTGAACTATTTTTAAATTTGACGGCAATTTTTGGTTTGCTGACGATATCAATTCACTGACATTCCTTGGTGATATTACGCTATAAACCGTTGCCTTTGTCAAGTAGATTTGTAAAAACCCAGTGTAATGATCCATGACTTCTGATATATAATTAACTGCCAATTGGTAAGTTTGCATAATGCGTATGCTTATGCTATTATGGTCAACTGTACTGAACCAATGGTTGTATGCGTCCATATAATCTATAACTTGGTTCAATTTATTTTGAAAACCTTCAAGTTTTAGCTTTATCTTTTCTTCTGTTTTATTGACTTGTGAAATAGTCGATATCATAAATTTGGTTTGGTGGTTGGCAGCTTCAATGAGTTTTTGTTGATTCATATTCAACGAGTCTATGTCTCGATAAACCTCATCATTTACGCCAAAGATTGATGTCAGTAATTGTCCTAAGATTCCTCTTTTCTTTCTAGTTTGATTTACTTCCATTAAATATTCTTTAATTCGCTCAAATTTCGATTCTTCTTCGATTAAATAATGGTGTAACTGTTTACAATGTGATGTGTCACTTAATTCTTCCGCGTTTGTACATAACTGCCGGAATTTTGACGTTACTGTCCTCACTCTATAGAAATCTTGTTCTAAGTGTTCTCTCTCAAAACTTGTTTCTATTCGGAATATTCCTCTATTTATACTTGCTGTACCGATTTCTTCAATGTAGAATCCTGATGGCACCTTTTTTACCGAATATGTTAGTGCTGCTGTTCTCAATATTTGTAACATTATTAGTAAATATATGAACCATTTTGACATTACACTACATTTCTTAGATTGATCACTTTTACTTCTATGGTTTCTAACCACGGTAATGCTATTAGTTCGTACCACATTTGTTATATTTCCATCATTACAGCTTTCATTTGTTTGAATTGGTAATGGAATTAACGTGTGAATTGACCTCTTAAGAATTGACCCCGATGATTTTTGAAGCGTCACGACTCTTGTTAACTTATCATTTCCTGCGTGTATTTCCTTGACTTTTGCAAGTGGCCAGTTACTTGGACTGATTTTTTCATCTTTTATGATTACTAAAGTTCCTACCGTTAGGTTTTCTTGATTAGTTTTCCATTTGTATCGTTGTTGTAGTTGATGTAAATAATCTTTGGACCAGGTGTTCCAGAAATCCCTCTTCATTTTTTGAATACGTTTCCATTTGTTTATTAAATCCGTGTTATTGTCTGACAGTGGATCTGGTATTCCTACTGATTCCCGTCCTATCAAAAAATGGCTAGGAGTCAATATGACATTGTCATCAACATCTTCACTTAGTGGACATAACGGTCTTGAATTTAGGCAAGCCTCAATTTGGTGCAAAAATGTGCTCAATTCCTCATATGTAAGCGTTTGTTCTCCTATGACTCTTCGCAAATGATGCTTCATAGACTTTACTCCTGCTTCCCAAATCCCACCAAAATGAGGAGATGATGGCGGAATGAAATGCCATTGCGTTCCAATGCTGGCCATAGTGTTTTGAAACTTGCTTGATTGTGTTACTTCTAACATTTCGTTATGTAGAAAGTTCGCAGCTCCTACAAAGTTCGATCCATTGTCACTATACAAGTGCGATACTGGGCCTCTGCGTGCTATGAATCTTCGCAAGGCGGCTATGAATGTCTCTGTCGACAGATCACCTACTAGTTCTAAATGTATAGCCTTTGTGGCTAAACACACAAACACTGCAATATAGCCTTTGTAGGATTTATGCCCTCTGCCTTTCATTGCTCGAACCTGGACTGGTCCTGCGTAATCTACGCCAGTGTGAGAAAATGGGTAAGACTCTGTTACTCTAGCTTTTGGCAAACTACCCATTTTTTGTGTGGCTGTGCATGATCTGTATCTTATACATTTCACACACTTCCTGATATAACTTTTCACTGCTCGTTTTGCTCCAAGTATCCAATATTTCTGTCGTGTATACGCTAAGGTTAAATTGTTACCCCCGTGTAATGTGTTTAAATGAGCGTCTTGAATCATCATTCCTGTTACGGGATGATCTTGAGATAACAGAATTGGGTGCTTCTGATCATACGTAAGTTCTGAATTATGTAATCTTCCTCCAACTCGCAATAATCCATCGCTGTCGATGAACGGATCTAAACATGTCAACTTGTTCCCTTTTCTTAATGATAATCCGTTTTTTATGGTTTCATATTCCTCAGCGAACATTGATTGTTGTATCAATAAAAGAACCGTTTTAGTTGTTCTGTTAATTTCCGTACAGCTCAACGGATCGTCCCTCCTTTCCTTGTGTATGAACCTATAACAGTATGACAATACTCGGACCATTTTTTGAAAACTTGAAAACCTGTCCCACACATTATTTTGTAGTTGGGACTTCGTTGTAATATGATAACAACGTTTAATCTCTTCGCAGATCTCAGGTATTGTTTTGGTACTGGGTATGTTATCCGTGTTTAGCCAATCCGGACCACTCCACCACCTGGTTAATTTTTCTAATTTATCGGGCGTAACTCCTCTTGTGATCAGGTCTGCCGGATTTTGAGACGTATTTACGTAATTCCACCTTGCTCGTGGTAGTATCCTCTGTATCTCAGAGTATTTACGTAATTCCACCTTGCTCGTGGTAGTATCCTCTGTATCTCAGACACCCTGTTTGCTACGAAAACCTTCCATCGTTCCGCTTCTCCTTTAATCCAGCCGAGAGTAATCATCAAGTCAGTCCAACAATATATATTTGTTACACTAATTTCCATGGCGTTTATAACTTTTTCCATTAATTGTGTGAGTAGTACCGCCGCACATAACTCTAATTTTGGTAATGTTGTCTTGTGCTTTTTCGGCGCTACCTTTGACTTAGCTTGTATCATGGTTATACTATATTCACCATTATTATCACATATCCGACAGTATATTACTGCCCCGTACGCTTTTTCTGATGCGTCACTAAAGCCGTGCAACTCTATTTTACAGTCAGGCGACCAATGACACCATCTCGGGATGGAAATGTTTTCAATCGACTTCAGTTCTTTCTGTAAACCACTCCACCTTCTTTTAATATCGTCATCTACAGGCTGGTCCCACTCTGCACCGTTTGTCCAAAGTTCCTGAATTATAAGTTTCATGTTTATGATTACAGGTGCTAGCCATCCTAAAGGATCAAATATCTTAGCAATCTCTGATAAAATGAACCGTTTCGTTGGCTTTTCATTTTGATTAACCTTAATTTGGAATCTGAAACTGTCTTCGTGCGGTGACCATAACACTCCTAGTGACTTTCTAGTTTCATCTAGCGGGATCTTCATCATTTGACTAACTTTGTCTTCATCTAAAATATGGTCTAACAACTCTGCGTTATTAGCAGACCATTTCCTGAGATTGAAACCGCCTGTCTTCAGCATATGTATAAGACCTTTTTGTAACTCTTTTGCAGATTCCACATTGTCTTCCCCTGACAAAACGTCATCTACGTAGAAATCGTGAAGGGTCCTCTGACTGGCAACGGGATAGTTTGATTTCTCATCTAACGCCAGCTGTCGTAGTGTTCTAACTGCTAAAAACGGTGCTGACGCTGTACCGTAAGTCACAGTAGTTAACTCGTATTCATCGATGGTGTGTTTCGGTGACTCCCTCCATAATATGCGTTGGTATTTTAAGTCTTGCTCGCTTACGTTTATAAATCTATACATTTTCTCTATGTCCGCCATAAATACAATTCTATGTTTACGCCATCGTACCAGAATAACTGCTAAGTCTTGTTGCATTCTTGGACCCGTAAACATGTTGTCGTTCAGACTGACCTTGGTATCCGACTTACTCGATGCATCAAACACTACCCTTAACTTAGTGGTCAGGGAATCTTCTTTGATTACTGGTTGATGGGGAATATAGTATCTCCCTTGGTAATAATCGTTTTTAGGGACCTTCCTCATATGGCCCATTTCAATGTATTCGTTCATCTTCTTGAGGTTCTATGTCTCCTGGTTCGTAGAGTTGTCCTACAACGACTAACCTTTTCTCACACTTTACTAGATACTCGATGGCTTGCTCGTAAAGTTTTTTGAGGCCGTCAAAGTAGTTGGCAGTGATGTACTTGTGTTCAGACATCACATCCTGACTCTCTAGTTGTGTGTGGTTAGTTGACGTTCTGGTAAAAATTTCTGTGAGTCGCGCCTTCCTGTCTGCGATGTATTTGTGAGTTTTTCTCGTCGCCGAGTCTTTCTTGATGTTGGTGAATATTTGTCTAATTTCATTGTAATCCGCTTCCTGGCTTCTTATGATTCCATTTATTTCTTGTGCGTCCATTCTTCCCTAACTGCCCTAGCCTTTTCTCAGGTATAGGACACTTAGCTGCGATCTGTACCCTCGTTGCGATAAGTGCGACTTCTCAAAATACCGGTGAGACCCGCTTGTGGGAGGCCGGTTTCCGATCCGCTATCGCACGAATGGCAACTAAGTGTCTCACCTACCCCCGAACCCTGGTCTGGTAAGTCTGTCAGTCGACCTACGGGAATGAAGGGACTGCGGTTATCCGGGAACATCCGGCTCGAAGGACCAAAATGTGCACACAGACAGCTGCTAGTTGTTTATTGAGTGTGCTACAACTGCCGCTCCCTATGCACACAGAGTGGCTAGATAGAGGCAATAACGACCTAAGTTCCTACCCCTAAGTCCCTAATGCCTACAACCTAGCTCTTACAATTCAATGCCTACCTGTCTGACTAGCCCTAGTACCCTATCAGCCCTAACGCCCTAGCCCTAACATACAAACCATAACACAACGTACTAGTACTGTTGTGTGGGCAGGAAGCCTGTTACCAGTGACCTAAGGCAACAGACCGGAGCGGGTAGGAAGGCAAGGTAAGTGTACCAGGTGCAATGTACACAGGAGGTGGATATCTCACTGCCGATCCCACAGACTCACAGGATCGATCGTACTGATGGCTAAAGGTGTCTTGGCCACAGTGAGGGGTAACTTGACGGAGAGGAATCAAACACGACTCCAGCTTGATGACTAATTTTATTTACAAAGTTTACATCTTATATACTAATTATAAACTAAATACACATAGATGCTTGTTTAGTGTGTGTGCCTTCCGTCATCCATGTGTGATGTTGTTGATGCAGCTATCTCTCGTAACTCGGCCAGACAAAGTGCTGATGCTGATCCGAACTTTGTACAATAAATGTTGTAATCCGTTGATTTAACGATTAAGATGAAATTAGCTGCATTGCAATGTTTGGATTAGGGTTCCGTGGTGCTATGGTTCACTTGTGAACAATGTCCTTTCCCAGGGTTTATAGTAACCTCATTCATCAAGATCGGTTCAGCCGTTTAGCCATGAAAGCGTAAAAAACAAACATATAAAAAAAATCAAATCTTTTCTCTTCATTATACCTAGTAAAATTAGTTCTGGTGGTGACAGTCGTTACTACCCGAGTTGTTTGCGGCAATGAGTAGAGACCAACTCACACCTCTAGCCCTGTAACTGTGAAGAGAATGGGCAGTATCGTGCTTTTGTTTGCTAATGACGACACACTGGGATCACGAATCCCTCTGGATACCGCTGTGACTGTGGCAATGTTTGGACAGTCAACACAGTAAGCAGAGGTAGGCAGACTATGACACTGAAAAATAAGTTCTAGTGGAAAACCAGCGCCAAGCAAATGCGGCGCATGCGCTTACATGGTGCAACAGTTAAGCATTTAATCTGTGTTATTTAATTAGGTTTTCTTTCTTTCTTTGTGACCACTCTCCGTAGCGGACATAATATAGGGACAAATCAAATTAGCCAGCGAAACTCTACAGACGTGATGGGTATCGCTAACTGAACATGATAAAACAAAAAATTAATTAAAATTATGATGTTTTTTTTAGGGTCATCGACCCATACGCAAAATACGCGCATTGCCGTGGAGTTGCGGCCCCCCCCCGTATTACCTATTAGCTGGGGTCATCGACCGCCTCGATCGATCGATCGATCGATCGATCGATTTTTTTTTATTGTAAACTTCACATACGGGATAGTTATCAATATCTCAACACTATAAAACAGATTTTATCAACTCAAACTTCAAATAACAACACTACCAGCGGTCATTGACCCCAAAAAATTATCAAATTATTTTTATTTTTATTTTGTCGCGTTGGTTAGATATCAATACCGATCACGCCTGTAGAGTTTCGCTAGCTAATATAATTTGACCCTCTAGTGACGCGATCATTTCATAAAATAACATTCAATTATTCAATGAGGCGCTCGCGGCTATGTAATAAAAGTCGCACGGGTCGATCGATTAGCTTAAGCTACGCTTGCTGCGGTTAGTCCGTAGATGGGTCACCATCTTTAGCTGCGTGCCTCGGAAATCATGTTAAGCCGTTGGTCCCAGCTGTCGTTCGTGGATCTTTGACAGTTGTTACGAGTCGTCAGAAGCCTGGAAGTCTGACAAGCAGTCTTACCAAGGGGTATCGTGTTAACCAGTAACTGGGTTGTGGAGGTCAGATCGGCAGTCGCTCCATGTAACATACTGGTATTCAGCTGCACCCGGTTAGACTGTAAGCCGACCCCAACATAGTTGAATAAAATACTCTTTATTATGCTCACCATTCAAATGACAGATATCAATGTTGAAATTTTACATAGGGTGACACAATGGGCGGTCTTATCGCTAACAGCGATCTTTAACAGACAACCTTTGGATGGAGTATGGGAACGAGGACAGACAGTTCTGGTGTACCATATATATATATACAATAATAAATATATACTTATACAATAATAAACATGAAACAAGAGCAAGGGATTATACAATGTAATAATGATGTTTAAAGAGAGAGGCTTTTTAAAAGGCTATGGCGGATTGATTGATTTTTAATCAATAAATAACGATTAATGCAAATAACTCACGTATATCATTCTTGCCAATATCCAAAGAAATGACTTGCTGGAAGCACCCGTTCACTCCTCCAATAGATTTAGACCAGACATCGAAAGGGTTCTCAGTATGGTACCTCTGTCGTACTATGATGCCGTCGGTGTCTTTTGGTAACAGTTTCTTTGTTAAAGTTACTGTATTATTTATTAGCCATCTTAGACTACCCTGTAAGAACATCATTATTTGGTTTTAAAATACAGATTTTCTTTATGCGTTAAGGTAACCCGCGAAACTCAAATTTTCTTACGTTTTTTGCAATTTGCAGTCAGTGTCAGGTTATATGTTGATTAAAACATGATTCGCGGCCGTACCTAATATGGCTTTACAGAATTATTATCATTAAAATTAGGAATACTACTCCATATGTTAGAATTGATCTCAAATCTCATAATTTCATGAAATAGTCATACAATAGGGTATTACGAACTTAGAGAGTTGTATTGATATTTTTTATTAAATTATAATTTTATTAATAAGTATTTAATACGGCCACGAATCATATTTAGATCAACATGCAACCTAATACTGTTTTTTGACCTCAAACCTCATTTTTTATGAAATCGCTAGATTTGAGGTCAATTCTAACTTATGGAGTTGTATTGCTGATTCTAATTATTATAATTCTATAAAGCAATATTAGCTACGGCCGCGTGTCATATTACAGCCTGACACTGACATGCAAATTGCAAAAAACGTAAGAAAATTTGAATTTCGCGGGCTACTTTAGCGCATCCCCCTTAAACTAAATCATTACAAGCACTCAATCAAACTTTGAGAGGTGGCCCAGTGGTAACGGCTCTGACTTACGAGTTGTAGGTCATGGGTTCAAGCCCAGGCAGGCGTATTACTTTTTTTTAAATAATTTCATCACTACTGCTCTCAAAACGGTGAAGGAAAACATCGTGAGGAAATGAAAATTGAAGCACATGTGACATCTACCAACCCACACTGGGCTCGCGTGGTGGATTACAGCCCACTCCCTCTCGAAGAGAGGAGACCTGTGTCCCAGCAGTGGGAACATTATAGGTAGGCTGATTATTATGTAATCAATATTAGAAAATCGACTACGATAAAAGGTACGGGTGTTTGAAAACCTTTCCAACTCAATAAATCTGCTGCGTATAATCGAATGTAATTAATAATTTTGATTGGTTGCTCAAAAACTACAGTGCGCGCGCAAGTGCTAGTCACCACCTGAGGCATGTGAGCGGTGAGACGGGGGAGGTCGCGATTGACAAGATTGGCAGACTGAGTTAGCTTGACGTTTGTCTACCTCCCCGTCTCACCGCTCACAAACCTCAGGCGGTGACTAGCACTTTCGCGTGCACTATAACAACCAAACAAATACGGTAGCATGGGTAATCAGATTTATTTAGTTTAGGGTTACCCTAACCAGCTCACTCTGAGACCGTAAAATAATCTTCTTCTTTTGTATCGACACAAGCAAAAGGAGAATTAAGCTATGGCCATGGCAAAAAAGAAGTCGAGAGCTAACGTGGGAACAGCGAAATGAACTTCGTTCCAAGCGTCCCACGACAGCTCCCGACTTCTTTAACAAACAGAATAGAATAGAATTTATTCAAAAATAAAAATTGGTAAAATACAGTATAAATCTTAGAAATAATGTAGGTATTACAAAGTGTGATGCCTGTACTAGGATAAACCTGTATCACAAATGAAAGCAAGGACTCATTATATTTTACTAACTTCGAGTCGGGAGTACAGGGTCTGCATTTTGAAATTCTAGTTATATATTTGTTCGAGTTAGAACGTCTCAATAATTCAAGATACTGCTTATTAGGCAATTTTCGTCTATCCGAGGAAGGTTCGAGTTATCGAGGTTACACTAAAGTATGAACGTTTTTTGGTTGTGACGATTTCTACCAGTCAACTACTACCGCAAGCCGCGTTAAAGAACTTCGTTTCAAAAATTGGCAACTAACTATCCAGGGTGAGCTGGGCGACCGTTTTTTAGTACCATCCTTCATGGAGTCTTTTGCCACATAATACTAGCCTTCTAGGATAAATTCTCTAAATAATGATGAAAACCGCATCAAAATAGGTTCCATAACAGATCGGGACAAATAGGCCACAGTCGTCACGCAATGGGACCCAGAAGACGGGTGACATCTCCGAGGGAGGCCGAGGAAACGCTAGAGCGATGGCTTACAGACGTTTATGGGGGAGTGCCGGAGAAGACAACACATGGGGAAGAGTGGAAAGCTGTGGGGAAACCTTTGCCCAGCAGAGGGGCAAAAATAATTGAAGAACAACGCGGTCACACACACAGACACGAAAAGCGACTTATACTACACTCGAGAGCAATGAATTAGGGTCACATAAAGATACCCACCTGAAAGTGTCGGAAACGAAAATGCTACTTAATGAAATAAATTGTGTTAATTAGACAATTAAATGTTCCTCAAGCTACAAATACAAATACAAATACAAATACAAATATTCTTTATTGTGGTACATAGGTAAGCAATAAGTTGTTACATGTTTCCGAAATTGTACACAGCTATGACCCGCCATAATGGCATACAATAATTTTAAAATGGGTAACATTTTAACAGCACAATCAAATAGAAAATTAAAATAATAACAATTTAAATATTTAAATATGCAGCACTTTAGAATTAACGAATATTTTTACATGTCTCAAGGCAACAATTAAAATAACGAGACATAAATTATAAATTCAGTTAGAATTAAATAATACAAATTATGAAATATATACATTTTACTTATCAGGGGAACAATTAAAATTAAATAACATCATCGAGATAATCTTTTAAAGTATAGTAACATTTGTCTAACAGCAACTGAAATAATTTCTTTTTATAATTATGCAAATCTAAATCTCTAATTGTCTTTGGCAATTTATTATATATGTCAGGTATTAGATAAAAAACACTTTTGTGGAAAAGAGCAGTTTTGTGGGGTTCACGTGACATTTTGTCTTTATGTCTGGCTCTATTACTAAATTTGAAACGGTGAATATTTAATTTTGCGAAAATGGCACATTCGTAAATAAACGAACTATGACTACATTTCAATCCCTTAAATCTCTTCAACATTACGTACATAAACATTTTAAAATATTATTTAAAATTTTAATTTTTTTTTTAGATTTTTCAAAAACGCTGAACCGCATGTTTCTTTATTTCCTACCAAAAGCATTAATTTGAATTTTCATATGCCTAACTTAAGAAATGCTGGGTTTCCCATACAAACTTTCATCCCCTCTAACACCCGCTGTTGGATAATTTTTGAGAAATAAAAGTAGCCCATGTCCTTCCCCAGGATGTCATATAAACACAATTTATTTCATTAAACTAGCATTCTTACTTTCCGATACTTTCAGGTATATTTATGTGACCCTAATTCAATGCTCTCGAGTGCACCTATGTACAAGTTAAAGAAAAAGTAGTTAAGAATCCTCACCCCATCAGTCTCACTAATCTCCACCTGATAACACGTCACCTGTTTTTCAGGAAACAACTTTTCAGGTATGATGGCCACCACATGCCAAGCACCAATCACATCCTTCAAATTAAAGTTGGCCTGGAAGTTGTCACACTTGGTACTGTTGTCAGTACCTTCTGAATTTACCAGGGTTATAACGAGTAAAATTATAAAAGGTGTCATGTTCGAATGAGGTTGAGGACCGAAGTGGAGTTTTGGAGGGAATTTTGTGAATTAAGTTGGTTAGACGGTGTGATGGATTTGGAACTAATAGAACTGGCGATAAGAATGCTTTTTATACCTACTACTATCACGATTTCCAAATTAAAGTTGAAAGTATGTGATGATTTCATGAAGTTTAAAAATGTCTTATTTGACATTTAGCCGACGTACGCACGGACGTAAAAATATCGCGGCGGGATTTTATCGCGCACTGGATTTTCAACTGTCGTTGTTGAGCCGAGCTTTGAGAATCTCTTAACAACAACAGAGTGCATTCTAGCGCGTCGAAAAAACACAATGTTGGATTTATAACTCTCGGCGCTAAGCAGAGCGTTGAAAATCCAGTGCGCGAAACAAAATCGCCGCTATATTTTTGCGTCCGTGTAAACGTCGACTTACCGCCAAAAGTACTGGTTTTTTCTAGCGGAATGAAATGGAACTACGATATTTGGAGCGTCGCCTTGTTCCTAAGTTCTCTTCGAACCTCGGAACCTAAAGGTTATCTTTAAGGAATCTAAAGTATTTACTGTTATTTATTGAGTGTCTAGTTAAATAGTTTGTTAAATATTGCTATCCTATGCCAAGTTTGTATGTGTGTATGAATATATACAGAATTATTCGTACTGAAAAGCTTTATCATTTTACACTTCTGACCGCTGCAGCAGTAGCACTGAGAGCAGCAGTCCAATCAACATCCTCATCACTGGCAGCCTTGTTCAACTCACTGCCGAGTGCAAGCCTCCTCCCTTTTGTGCCATGCTTCCCTGGTCTATGCAAGTCTCATCCAGGTCTTTGCCACGATCTTCTTCAGCACTCTCAATCTGCCTAGCCTTTTCACATGTTGGTTGTCGGCTTCCAGTCTAACCGGATGCAGCTGAATACCCGTGTTTTATATGGAGCGACTGCCTATCTGACCTCCACAACCCAGTAACTGGGTAATACGATACCCCTTGGTAAGACTGGCTGTCAGACTTTCGGGCTTCTGACGACCCGTAACGACTGTCAAAGATCCACGAATGCAGGACCAGCGGCTTAACGTGCTTTCCGAGGCACGGAGGAGTCTTGGTATGTAAAGATGGCCACCCATCCACGGACCAACCCCGGTTAGCGTAGCTTAACCTGATGGATTGACCCGTATGACTGTTATTACTTAGCCACGAGATCCTCTTCTCCTTCTTCAGCACTGTACTGCAATGAAATGACTACATTACAGTCTGGCCGTCGACAGAATGCGTTTTTGACACATGTCAGTTTCATAATAACAAATATGTATTTTGCGAATTTAATCCTTATTACAACTATAAATATTGTCATTGTCCAACTGGAGTCAACAAAGCATTCTCTCGACGGCCGTACTGTAAAGTTATTATGTATCTCTTGGATTTTAAGAAATAAGAGTCTCGAAACTTTTAACATAATAGTAGACGAGTTTTTGTTCGTCATTTGAGTTTAAACAAATAAGTACATACGGGCATTGTACTTATTAATATTAATTGTATAAATGTTAAGAGGTCGGTGAACTCTGTGCGTGCACTATGTAAAACAGCTGATTTTGTTTTGCTACAAGAGACGTGGTTATATCCTTTCTTGAAAGTATTGATCAAGGATTGTGTTTGTGCCTAATTGTTTACTAACTATGAGCAGTGGTAACGGGACTTACGATTTGTAGGTCATACTTTACTTTATATAAATTTTTTCATCACCACTGCTCTCAAAACGGTAAAGGAAAACATCGTAAGGAAATGCATCATGTTTTAGAATCAAAGATTCGACGAGATGTATTGACATCCAACAACCCACACTGGGCCCGCGTGGTGGATTACAGCCCACTTCCTCTCATAGAGTGGAGGCCTGTGTCCCAGCAGTGGGCACATTATAGGCTGATTCATCTGTGCTTGTTGGACTTACAAAGATTTTAGTTAATTTGTAATAGTAACACTCTATGGGCCTTCGAAAACTGATAAAATAAGTTTTTTATTTATTGTGGTCTCTCGATTGAGAAAAACTGCAGTCAAAAATGATCCATTAAAGATTAAACAAGAACAAGAAGATTAAATAAGCAAAAATAAGTATAACACATTCGATTTTATCCAATTTTCTGTCTTTGTAAAATGACTAGCAGTGCCCCGCGGTTTCACCTACGTAAGTCTCGAATCCATGAGAATATCAGGATAAAAAGTATCAACTATCAAATATAGTTTATAAACTATCTGTATGCCAAATTTTATCAAAATCCGTTCAGTTGTTTTTGCGTGAAAAAGTAACAAACATCCATCCATCCTCATAAACTTAAGAGTTTTTATTATATTAGTATAGGATTGAAAATTTTTGTCCGTTCTAAACACTTCAAAGTACTATAAATATGAGGTGTGATAATTCGACACGTGGGCGATAGTTTTACGTGCAAATAATTGGATAATCTCTTAATGTCTGCTAGACTGGCGTGTGACACATTTTAAAACAATTATTCAATTTGTGTGACACGTAATAAATGGAAGTCAGTCCAGCGACCTAATTTTATGAGTTCATTCACAAGATCTTGAGAAATTCATGTGGCTAGTTTTAAATCTTTGGTCGTACATTTTTATTGTTACCCTTGAGTGTGCAAAGGTTCATGTCAATGTGGGCTCGAATGTCAACCGAACCCCATAGCTTCACAACTACTGTAAGCCCGCGGTTGCCATCGAATGATGGTATTTTACGTTTATTTTTTTGAACTTGAGAGGGCGCAGTGTTCTCTGCTTAAGGTTATGCTCTTTAAACCTTATCGATTCCCTACCCGAAGTCTTTACCTGACCTCTGGCCTTCTGTCTGCAAGGAAAGTTTACCTACTCCATCTTATCCTGAGAAAACACAAATCCATTCCGTATGATCCACAAAGCCGCGTAACAGTGGCACCAAGGACTTCTATGTGTAAAAAGAACTGTTACCATATGTGTGGACTGGACTTATTCATAACAAACTGCCAAAGAAATTTAAAGACATACCTAATAATTTATTTTTTATACAGTTAAAATTATGGCTGCTGCAAAAACGATTTTACTCTATAAATGAATTTATAAATAATGTTAAATAATTTGTTTTAATTTATTGTGACGATAACTGATTTTTTTTTTTTTTTTTTAGCATTAAATACCTAAATTCTAATGTTTTGCATGTCAAATATCTGACTTTGTATTAGGAACTCAGCCACTGACTTTAAGACCAACACTGTACCAATACTTATTGCAAATAAATGATTATGATTATGATGAGGTTACTTAAGTCACTCCATCTGTCCCAGTCAGATCCGTTTTTGCTAAGAGGCAATATGAAAAGCAATTTTCCCACGTATACAACCTGCTGAACAGAGCTACACATCTTTCCTATGAAACTCCGCGACTGTAAATTAACTGTATCTGGTTGGCTTAAGAATAAATCCTATGACGACATTGAGGCTTTGGTATCATTGCTTCCATAACTTGTCCTGAAATTAATAGGACCATGGTAGCCAAACTGTTAGTGGAGGAAGCTGTACCTAGCTCCCTCCGATCCCAAGACATTGTCGCAGGGCTAACCTAACCTAATCCTAAATAGAAACCTAACCAGTTGCCCAGACGATGCAGGAGTTGAAAACTGCCATAGAAGAGGAATGGGAGATGATCCCTCAAAATTTCATAGAGCGGTTGATAAACTCTATGCCTAATCGTATGAGAGCTGTGGTAGATGCCCATGGAGGCAACACGCGTTATTAAATTAAACCTTTATTTGATAAAACATGTTTTTTATTCAAAAATCAATTGCCTTTAACAAGGCGCATATCCGACTTGTTAGGCGTAGCTCCATGTCGTATGGTATTCTGAATTCAAATTTAAAACAATACGATCGAAAAAGATGGTAAAATGTATGAGGTTTAAAACTGCATCAACAGTTTTTGTTCAATCTAGCAATCATATTTCGGTAGGGGCCATCGAAACCTAAACTCTAAGGTGGGCCAATAGATGTGTCCAGAAGTGTAGATTATAATATGAATTACTTTATAAAACGTTAAAATAAAATTATTTCTTAATAAAAAGAAAGAACTTCTTCTAAGAAAATTTAAAACACATACCTACTTAACAAGTACAATGACTGAAAACGACTAAAAAAAACATTCCAATAATAAAAACCAAACTTTAGAATTTTCTTTTAAATCGCTATTTTCCTATTCAAAAACATCTCAAGAATTATCTGTGTTCCCATACAAAAACACGGTCATTGTTTAAAAAGTCAAAACCGACATAGATTTACTTGAACAAAGGCAGTAAAAGCGGTTTATAGACTTGTTATTGCTGTCCCGACGGACAGTGGGAGTGGTACAATTTGTAAAGTTTGAGCGATTTAGGTTTCACTTCACTTTACGGTAAGGCTTATATTAGCTTGAGTTTTGTGACACCATAACATCACGTCTGTATTCCCCGAAAGGAAAGGCAGAGGTGTACCTTACCTTACCTTATACCTTACACCCGCATTTTGCTAGTTGTGTTAAAGTCCCTTGTAATAGGGCGCGAGCCTATTGCCATCAACCAGGCACAAATCCAGACTACGGATTGCTACTGAGAAATTCTAGATAGAAAAAACCTAATAATACTTTGCCCGACCCGGGAATCGAACCCAGGACCTCATGCTCAGCAGTAGCGTTTGTGACCACTCGACCAACGAGGCAGTCAAAAAAGCCTCAAAATAAGTAAAAAATATACAAACGCAAAATAAAAAAGGACAACAGTGTTTTCAACCGAAGTTTAAGAGGCTACCGAGCGCGCAGTGGCGCCCTCATCGTTTGTTTGGTTATTATTTATTTTATTGTAGAATGAAAATGCAGAAAATAAGCCGGAATAGTTGTGCTCCACAAGACTATACGGTATTATTATTACAATTATGAGCTTTATAATTTTTATAGGATATTAACGATTGAAATAATCAAACAAACGATTAGGAAGCTACTGCGCGCTCGGTAGCCGCTTAACAAGAATATGGGTAGAAGCATTTGTGCGATGTAATTGCATTGTAACTACTGCAACTTTTTATTTACAGTATCTTCAGTTTATAACTATTGGACGCATAATAGAGAGCAGTGGTGGTCCAGTGTAACCGCCGCGACTTACGAATTGTATGTAGGTCGTAGGTTTGAACCCAGGCAGGCGCTTTACTTTGTGTAAATTATCATCACCACTGCTCTCAAAACAGTGAAGGAAATCATCGTGAGGAAACTCCTAGTCCTAGAAAAAAAAAAATCGAAGATATGCGACATCTATCAACCCGCACAGGGCCCGCGTGGTGGATTACGGCCCGCTCCCTCTCACCGAGAGGAGACCTGTGGGGACACAAATAAACGTGTATAATTAGCCTATAATGTTCCCACTGCTGGGAAGCAGTGGGAACATTATAGGCTAATTATACACGTTTACTATTTATAAAAAGTATTTTACTCTTATAAGATGAAAAACATTAAGTACATACCTTACCTATTTGGTGGGTCGTTAAACTTGAGATGATTTGTGTAAAATAATGGTCTAATATGAGTTATATTTTTATAAGGTGTATCTATTCATACACGAAATCTCTTAAGGGGTCATTGTACTTATCATTATGAACAACTTTTACTCTGAGACCAAACCTGAAATCGCGAAAAAAAATTAACTGCTCCCTACATTTTGACGAGTTTGCTAACTAACGTACGGAACAGCAGAATTTTTTTTCGCGAATTCAGGGTTCGTCCCATAGTAAAAGTTGTTCATATATAGACAAATTAAGTGTGATTACAAGAAAAGAAGAAACACATTTTTTTACGTAACTAATTTCTTAAGCCTTGCACCGTATTCAAAAGACCGAAACGGTGGAAACAGATTTTAATGTATCCTATGAAAATCTTCATTCAAAAGCTCTTTCCCTTTGAATTTTAATATAAATCTCGAATTGGGAGTTTATTAGCGTTGGCTGAATACCAATAAATGTGAAAATTATGTATTCTTTCGTTCAATGGATATTTATGAGAGATTCTTAGAAATATCGTCGACTAAAATGCAAAGCTGCTTCATTATCGAAAAAAAAACTAAATATGTTATTGTTTCAATGGTTGTGCTTCTTTGGACTAAAAATTATAAATATCGACTTTTGTTAGTTAAATCTACATCTAAGGCCTCTGCCTCGAATTTTGCGGGCAGCGGGGCGGCAGCGGCGGCGGCGCGTCTCGCATTGTCCCGCCCCGCTTCCGCGCCGCTGTTTTCGTGGTCCGGTCCATTTGTTTTTACGCATAAAATCCGGTCGCTCCCGCGCCGCCGCCGCTGCCGCCCCGCTGCCCGCAAAATTCGAGGCAGAGGCCTTAAACTGCATCCACAGTAGGTACTGTGGGAGAGCTACAATAATAAACACTTTTTAGGAATTTAATAATAATAATTAAATACGTTTTCACATTTATCTCAAGTCAAACCATAGATAAAGTAATATGACTATGACTATGACCACTGTATAAAGTAATATGACAAACGGTTTTCTTAGCTGACCACTAATTCTTTTTCTGCCTTCTAAATTCGTATTAGTGATTGTTTCCTAATTTTCCGTGCCTCGGAAAGCACGTTAAGCCGTTGGTCACGGCTGTCATTCGTGGATCTTTGACAGTCGTTACGGGTCGTCAGAAGCCCGAAAGTCTGACAACCAGTCTTACCAAGGGGTATCGTATTACCCAGTTACTGGGTTGTGGAGGTCAAATAGGCAGTCGCTCCATGTAAAATACTGGTATTCAGCTGCATCTGGTTAGACTGGAAGCCGACCCCAACATAGTTGGGAAAAGGCTAGGCGGACTGATTGATTGATTGTCTCATAATTTTATGCCATTATCTTATAACTAGCTGCGCCCCGCGGTTTCACCCGCGTAGACCGGGATAAAAAGTAGCTTAAGTGTTAATCTAGAATATAAGCTATCTACATACCAAATTTCATCTAAATCGGTCCAGTTGTTTGAGCGTGAAGAAGTAACAAACATAAAAACACACCCTCACACTCACAAACTTTCGCCTTTATAATAATATATTAGTGTGATAGTGTGATTACTAAAAAGGTTGCATGCCACAAATTATGCATGTTGTAATCTCTACAGCAACCACTAATTTCAGACTTTTATCAATATCTCAAGCAATCTTAAAGAAATCAGCGTCCTTTTTATTTTCTCTTTTCAAGAACATTTGTTTATAACTTTATTAGTTTTATAAACTCACCCGTTTTACGATTTATTATCCAAATTATCCTTAACCCAAACGACCTTATAATTTTTTACATCTAAAACAAAAATGGCAGTAATTAATCATATACCCTTTCACGAGCTGTTAGTCTCGTCGAGGATTTAAAGTTTGCGACTCATTAACTGTGAATATTTCATAAAGCATATCCGTCAAATTTTCGGGTTAATGTCAAAAAGGAAGGATGAATGATTTTTATTATTATGGGGGATGCGCTAAGATAGCCCGCGAAATTAAAATTTTCTTAGGTTTTTTGTAATTTGCCGGTCAGTGTCAAGTTGTTTGTTAATCAAAATATGATTCTCGCCGTAACAAATATCGTAACAGAAATAAAACAATTAAAATGGTCAATACAACTGTTCAAGTTGGAATTGGCTTAATGTCATGATTTCATGAAATAGTCATTCAATAGGGTAATTTGAACCTAAAGAGTTGCATTGATGACTTTAATGATTATAATTCTCAAGATGCATATTTATTACGATAGCGAATCATATTATATTTCGATTAACATACAATCTTTAGGCCAATCCTCGTAACTAAAAACGTTAAAATTCAAGTCGCAATCTCATGCCAGCGACAATCAAATGTCAAAAATGTAGGTAAACGCTATACAATTTTTGACAGATTGAGACTGAGATGAGTGAGAGGGGCAATTCCCGTATTTTTAACAACGTTTGCAATCTCATCTGATATAGACCTGCAAATTGCAAAAAAAAACCTAAGAAAATTTTAATTTCGCGGGCTTCCCTGGCGCTTTTGCCTTACTGGCTTTGAAAATAAATCGTAGTATCATAGAATATCACACCTATTCCCTGAAGCCGTTGATTATAAAATAAGGTCTTTTCTGAAGGGGTAAGCAGTGTATCATCCACATTTCTTCAGTAATGTTTTGTTTAAGTCTCATGCAATCGAGGCGAGTCTAAAGGCGTATACGCACGAGTGAACAAAAACATGGTGAACACGAACATCGAACACTTTAAATGTTCAACATGGTCCTGAGTTTCTTCAGATGATCTGTGTTCGATGTTCGTGTTCAACATGTTTTGTTCGCTCGTGCGTACACGCCTTAACGGAACACAAATTTAGTCTACGGGCTGTCACTGAGAAACGTCTCAATTACACTAATTCTTCTCCTGATCTAAAAGGTAATTGCGTAACACACTTACAGTGGCAATGGTAGGGGCTCGTGGCTAAGTAATAACAGCTGCATGGCTCGATCGATCAGGTTAAGCTACGCTTGCCGCAGTCAGTCCGTGGAAGGGTGACCATCTTTACATACCGAGACCCCTCCGTGCCTCGGAAAGCACGTTAAGCCGTTGATCCGGGCTGTCATTCGTGGATCTTTGACAGTCGTTACGCGTCGTCAGAAGCCTGAAAGTCTGACAACCAGTCTTACCAAGTGGTATCGTATTACCAAGTAACTGGGTTGTGAAGTCAGATAGGCAGTTTCTCAATGTTAAAATACTAGTATTCAGCTGCATCTAGTAAGACTGGAAGCCGCCCCAACATTGTTGGGAAAAGGCTAGGCAGATGACTTACAAATGGCAATGGCTTTCATTTTGACAGTTCAACAATATTCATTGCGTTATTTACGTTGTTGAGCCGACAACTTTCTCAAACATATGAAGCAATGGCTTAGCAACATCCTTCTAAATCCTTTGGATATAGTTTGACCGATACCGCTGTACCGCGGGGGTGAAGTTGCCATGAACGTTTAAAACTTGGCAAAACACAACAACAGCTAATTAAAAAAACAAAACAGATCTTCAGATAACTCCTTAATTACCATAGCCATTAAAAATATAAAAACAAACAATATAAATTGAGATGCTCACCGAAATAAAACTCTATAATGAAATTTCAACAATGGTAACACCATGAAAACTGCAAATCTCTCCCATTGGGCGCAAAGACAAGTTTTTTACGATTTCATAAAGCAACGAAACCGGTTTTTCATTTACACAGTTTTAGTGGTGATAAAATATAATTAAAATATTTTATACTTGCTTTATCTCGAGGTTTTTACGGTTTGTGTGCTTTTAGGAATGCTGGTAGGTTAGTAGTACAATGAGAAATAGTTCTTAATTGATTTTACAATACATAATTTGTGCCCAATTGGTTTATTAAGAGGCCAGTATGATCACAGACAAGCTTTTAAAGACCCAATTTTAGAAACTCTTATGGTAATTTTTTTGATGCCTGGACTCTAATATATTATTCTCAAGAATACAGTGTATCTTTTAGTTACTGTTATATTTTCGATATCTCAACACATTCCACCCCCTCCCCTAAAGCCTGATTTACACGAGGGCACTTTAATTATCTGTGGCATACCATTAGTAGCAGCAACAATAAACATTGCTGAATGAAGAAAAAAGAAAGGAAATGACTTGCATCGTCTAAAAACTGTTTAGACGGCTAAACAGTGTTCAGACGATGTAAGTCATCTGTTGCTTCAATTTTAGAGTATGCCCCAGGCTAGAAACTTGTATCATGTAAATGAGGCTTTCAATATTTAATCATGATTAGCGTCAATGTCACCATATTGTATCAGTTTTTCTTAACTTTTACACAACAATTATAAGTTTAGTAATGACTTGAAAGATTTGACTATCTTTACATACCCATCCGTGTCCCGGAAAGCATCTCTACTCCGTGGTCCCGGCTGTCATTAGTGGATCTTTGACAGTGTTAAGGGTCGTCAGAAGCCAGAAAGTCTGACAACCAGTCTTACCAAGAGGTATCGAATTACTCAGTCACTGGGTTGTGGAGGTTAGATAGGCAGTCGCTCCATGTAAAATACTCGTATTCAGCTGCATCCGGTTAGACTGGAAGTCGACCCCAACATAGTCGGGAAAAGGCTTGGCAGATGATTATTATGATAAATTATTTGAAAGATTTCTTTTCTGAAAACCATTCTAATTAGTTTTCTTAAATCCAGTTCTTATTGTGTCTCAAGACTTATCCAAAAGATATAATCAGAAACACTCAGTTTCTCAAAATTAACAATTCTCTGAGCGTGTTTTATATTTAGCTGAAAAGCAGTAAAGTGTAGAATGCACACTGACTGCATTCATAGCCGGAATGGGAAAAAAGATAATTTTCATTTTATTTGGGTTTGTATTCGTAATGTTTTGCCAGTTGTAAACAGTAGGATATGTATTTTTGATATTTAAATAAGTATGAAAAAGAGAATAAGGGAACACCAAAGAAATGATGGATGGACTGTGTGAAAGATGATATGGCTAGAAAGGGAGTGACTACCGAGATGACGACTAATAGAGAAGTATGGAAGAAAAAGACATGTTGCGCCAACCCCAAATAAATTGGGATAAGGACAGGAGAATGATGAAATAAGTATCAAAGAGAAGAGAAACTTGAAAGTCTGATATGTAGGTATTTGATTTGAATTCAATTATTCATCAGTCACTTTTAATGAAAATGTGTATGCAGTCTATACAGGGTTACTGGTAATTCGACGTATATCCGTTAGGGGCTGATAAGGGGGCCAAAATACAACAAATTGAACCCCCCATATGTATGGCTGAAATTAAATAGTTTTCGAGATACTTGAATTTTAATAGTTTTTCGATATTTACCCAAAATTTGACATTTAATTCCAAATAAAAAAAATACATATTTGAATGGGTACCATTAAAAATGATGTTGTAGCTGGCACTTTAATTAAGCTATTGACATAATTAAAACTACTTAATTTAACAAAATAATTAAAATAATGAGCGATTTAAGAATAATATCTTATTATTAAACGCGGAAGGCTTAAAGCTAACATTACATAAATCTCAATCAATTCACTTATTTGAAAACCAGGTCGCATTTGTTTTTAAAACACTGTATCTTGTGATTGGTTTACGAAAATAGCACTTAAGGAGGATGCGCCAAGGTAGCCCGCGAAATTCCAATTTTCTTACGTTTTTTGCAATTTGCAGGTCATTGTCAGGTTGTATGTTGATTAAAATATGAGTCGCGGCCGTAACTAATACAGCTTTACAGAATTATAATCATTAGAATTATCAATACAACTCCATGAGTTACAATTGACCTCAAACCTCATGATGTTTAACGCGAGATTTGAGGTCAATTCTTACTTATGGAGTTGTATTGCTGATTCTAATGATTATAATTCTGTAAAGCCATATTAGTTACGGCCGCGAATCATATTTTAATCAACATACAACCTGTCACTGACCCGCAAATTGCAAAAAACGTAAGAAAATTTTAATTTCGCGGGCTACCTTAGCGCATCCACCTTAAATGGAATCAGAACCTAGAGGTCCACTGCTGAAACTAATTAGGTTTTGTGATTTTACCACAGTCCACTGCTGGACGTAGCCCTCCCCCAAGATACGCCACAACACAAGCACAGCACCCATTTCTCCGCCTTTCGCTCACTCTCGGCGCTCAATGGTCTCTTGTACGCTAAGCCTGACTGTGATGTGTTCGCGGATGAATGGAAGAAGATCTTGTCAGTATGTCTGGAGTATTGTGAGATGAGCGTATGACTGCCGAGTAGTTGTATAAACTACTCCACAGGTCCAAAGGTCGGTCAGGCCAAAGTATACCTTTATGGTATTGTATTTGCTTTAACTAATAATAATAAATAGCTTTATTTCCCAATACATACAGATAATTGTGATTGTAGTTTACAACTTTGAAGATATGTGATTTACATAAAAACATCTAAACGCTGCAAAATCTGTACACAAAAGATTAAACTCTGTCTCTTAAACTAGGGTATCCTGTATCTTAAGAGACAGTGTCTCACAATGAGGTTCCAACTAATATAGTTATGTGTGAGTGGACTGTGTCGATATTTCATCAGAAGGGGGAAAAAAAAAAGAAAAATGTTTTAGTTTACATCTGCTATTAAATTATGTATGAGTATGAAAGAGTACAAAGGTGAGGGTGAAAGAATGTGATTGTAGGTGTGTATAGGTGTTTGTTCGTGAGTATGTATGAGTAGGTGATGAGGTGTTTGGAGTGTAAGTGAGTAGGGGAGTTGTATTATATTCAAGTATGTTTGGTTGCGAGGAAAGAGTATTCATGCACGCATGCATAAAGTTGGGTGAGTACTTATTAGGCGATGTAACTATTGTCCATAATTGGTCTTTGCCGTTCTATGTCAAACTAGCTTTTGCACGCGACTGTGTTTCTTGTTTCCCCGACCCACCCCGTCGCATCGCATCGCCTACCCGCGCTATTACATCGTTTTCGCGTTCTTTCTGACTTTTTATTTATTTTTGCTCGGCTCCTAATGGTCCAAGCGTGATGTTAAATTGCCTTCCTCAAGAACTGGGCTATCAAATGCAAATTTTTTTTTTTCAAATCCGACTGCTAGTTCCAGAGATTAGCGCGTTCAAACTTACTAACAAAAAAAAAACTGTTCTGCTTTATTATTAGTTTAGTTAAAGACAAATAAATTAAATCAATTTGAGACTCAGCCTCCAAATTCAAAGTAGACTTACAATAGTTCACAAACATCCTTATTTTCAACAAGACATCCGCCAACATCCCCCGGGAGGATGTCATCCGTCATCCACGACGCGCACTTAATTGGAAACTTCCTGGAACGAATTTAAATTTGAAATTCAGTTTTGGAATCGTTTTATCTGGATAACAATGTAGTATCTTTATCTTTTAAGATGGATTACAGCTTTTTGTAAGTAAGTTGGTGATTGCATTATAATTTAAAAGTTTTGTAGACTGTTTGATTGAGAGTAATTTAAATTATCCCTAGAATGATGATTTTCTCACGTTTTTTTTGTAGGTGGATTTCGGATTATAGACAGAAATTTAGTACTTACTCGTTTCTTTATATTTGTGTAAAAGGTTACTATCATGGAATTACAACGTAGAAAGAATATATAAGTGACACAACACACGTTTGGCAGATAGACATAGACTACAAATGTTGCGTTTCATTTCTAACATTTTTAAATTCATTGAGACCCCAGTTGTCTCACGCCGCATTTTCACTGTACTCTGCCGAGCGAACATTTTGTTCAGAGCAAATGTTTGCTGTTCTGCCGATGTTTATTTATTTATTAAAACTTTATGCACAAGTAAAAATACTGTACAAAGGCGGACTTAATGCCTGAGACATTTTCTACTTGTCAACTTTATGATGATGCCGAGACAAAACATTTATTTATTTATACAATCTTACACTAAACATGGCAGGTGCTAACTCGAAAAAGAATAAATGTTCGCTCAAAACAGAAACTATCTGTTTTCACTACAACGAGAAAACGAATGCTCGCTCGCCGTGACCTCGTTTTCACTGAAAGAATGAGCGAGCGAGCATTCGTTCGCCGAGTCCAACCGATCATCATTGAACAAACATGTTCGCTCGCTCAAGTGTTTTCATTTACCGCGCAAACAAACGCTTCCTCCCTTAGTATCGTTCAGATCGCTAAGTAAAAATGCAGCTTTACTTTGCTCCACACATCATAAATAAATTCCTTTGTGTTGTTGTTAATATTTCCAATACTTAACCATAATAATATTTATTATTCATTATTATAAATGAATCCTACCTCTGATGCTTTTTCCAACGCTGGTTTATCCGAAGGTAGCATTGTCCTTTTATTTTTTCTGAAGTAACGGTATCTAACAGACTAGGGAATATTTACTTAAATGTCGTGAAAATGTGTCAATTGTCTAATATTTTTGACAAATAAGTCTCATTGCCAGTTTAGTTAAAAAGGCCCTTGGTATAGTAGAATATGAAATTACACTAGACGTTAAAATATTCTTTTTAATCCTACTGCAAAGAAGTTACATTAAAAAAAAAAAACTTTATTCAGTTCAGAAACACGGTACAGTGTAAAAAAAAACTACCACACTATAATATAGAGAATTTAGACTTTTACAAATTCCTTGGACCCCACGCTAACCCGACGTTCGCACGGACGTAAAAATATCGCGGCGATTTTTTTTCGCGCACTGGATTTTCAACGCTCTGCTTAGCGCCGAGAGTTCAAAATCCAACAGTGTGTTTTTTCCACGCGCTGGGATGCACTCTGTTGTTGTTAGGTTGGATTCTGGTATCTCGGCTCAACACCGAGAGTTGAAAATCCAGTGCGCGATAAGATCCCGCCGCAATATTTTTTCGTCCGTGCGTACGTCAGCTAAGATTCCCTGCTGCTAATTTACCGACATATTTTGTCATACAACATAATATCACGCCTTCTTCCCATGGGGGGTAGACAGAAACTACAGAACGCCACCTACTACGATCCTTACATACTCCTTCCTTTCTTTTATTAAACAATTTCCACTTAGAAAGCTACAAAATCAATTACAAACAGATTCGAAATCCTACCTTCACTTACATTAAAGGTAAATTAAAAATGCGCCACTTACTTCCACCCTTTACCTAAAAGTGGGCAGTCAGGTGTGAAATTACTAGAGAGAGTGCATCTGCCAGCGCTAATTAGTAATTATTATAGTTAATTGTACCTCCTTTTAGCGGGTAGATATAGATTAATGTATCCTTTGATCCGTTTGAGGTTGGTTAGACTTTTTTTGGGGGTAATCTTGAGAAGGTGGTGTCTTATGCACGTTGGTAATTGATTTGAGCGTCTAAGGGTTAAACCAGTTTGGGTTTAAAAGTAAGTACTGAAAGTTAATAGTTAACTGATCCGAGTATTGCTATCTTAAAATTAATTAGATTATGTAACTGAATGGTTCTTTGGTCTCGCTGTGTGGAAATTAATCAAGTATTCGTAATGCGAAAAAAACTCAATTTTCAAGAATGTTATATGAGAAGATGCTTTTTTGAAAAACGTAATCAATTAAAGGACTTGTAAATAATGTTAATTTAATTATTTAGATTTTGATTTTTTCTGTAATATTTTTAAAACTATGTGTTGTAGTGTTTCAAAAATCAAATAAAAAATTTTTTTGTGGCTTAAGGTGCTCCATCACCAAGAGCATTCGCGTGTTACATTACGTAACATTACAGATTCGACTTTGAGCATTACATTACAATATCTCCCTGACTGACGAGCATTCGCGTGTAATGTAACATTTAATTAGGTACAAGTGGAGCATGTTACAAGTTGTATCAATGTGTAATACATTGTATCATTACAAGGTGCGCGCTGTAATGCTCGATTTTCCACCCTCACTGATGTAATGCTCGAATCTGTAACGTTACATTACACGCGAATACTCCTGGTGACGGAGCACCTTTAGGTTTAAGTTATACAAAACTATCTGCCAAAAATACATAAAATACAATAAATATTACTCATACCAACAACAAAACAAAAACAGAACAACGCAACATACAACAACAACAATAAAACTATACTACAACATTAAAACGACCACATTTTACTCTATCATTTCATAACCTACCCAGTTTTTTAGATAAAAGCACAAAAGGTTTTTAACCCCGTATTAACATGTCGGCTTAATAAACTGTCTGGGCGTTGAAGACAAGACTGAAGTCATTGTAATGCACCTATCTAATGACGTCACTACTTATGAGCCATTTGTAAAATGTTTAGCTGGGCGCGGCATGGAAAAGAAAAGCCGCTGCAGCGATGGAAAGCGATGTTTTTTGTCATTATAATTCAAATCAAATCATTTATTACTTTACAAACGTGGGCAATATTGGTACCTATATGTTCATTTTTTTTTTAAATAAAGTAAAACAGGAAACAAAAAAATCACAAAATAAGAACGCACATCAAAAAGAACACAATTCAAAAAAGTACTTTAATTTAGATAAATAGTCTTGAATTTTAGGATCCAAATTTTTTAGTTACAAACTTAGTTAAACTTTACGTTCCGAAAGAGAATTTACAATTTTCCTGCATTCATTTCTTGTAAAAAACTTTTTTACAAAAAAATACAACCGACTTCCAAAAACAACACTACAAAGTGAAAAATAACTTTAATTTCGGAAGTCGGTGTCTGATTAAATGTATTTTTGTTTTTGCCACCGACTTCCGAAATTAAAGTTATTTTTCACTTTGTAGTGTTGTTTTTGGAAGTCGGTTGTATTTTTTTGTAAAAAAGTTTTTATTTTTCACTTTTTAGTGGGTCTGTTTATAATTTGTATAAGTTACAATAGTCCAATGTCAATTGCTCATCACATGTTACAAAATATTGCTTTTCCCGATGCTGGGTCGTTAATTGTTGAGGAGTTCTGCTGGTAAGAACCAGGAGAACTCCTCAACAACCACTCACCACACGCATTGTGTGACGAGCGGAAATTGCTTAGCAAACATATTAAAGTAATCGAATCGCAACCCGTGAAATATTTATCATTGAGTAATTCCGGTAGCCATCTGTGGTCTTCATCATCAGTTCCACTTCACCAAGTGGTGCTTTCCGAGAGCAAATACACGAGCTACTATAAAAAATACCCAAATCACTGTAGGTGTGCCTATAATATTTGAAGAGTTCCTTCGATTTCTCCAGGATCCCATCATCAGAACTGGATTTTGACAAAAATGGGACCATTTGGGAAGTATACCCTTTTCAACAAAAAAATTATTTTTCAAATCGGTTGGCATGCGACGGAGTTATGCGCGAACAAACATAAAAAAAAAAAAATAGAAACATCCGAATTGAGAACCTCCTCCTTTTTTAGAAGTCGGTTAAAAATAACTTTCAGCGCTTTGGTCGCTTTAAAAGAATGCGAATAGAAGCTTTGCTCTATGCAGCGATTGCATTCATCACCTGGAAATGTAGGTTAACCAAATTTTGCATAAATCAGGGATATCTAAAACTACCAGAAAAAAAATAGGAAGGTGTCGTGAAACGCTTGGAACGAGATCCTTTCGCGGTGTATTATAATTATTATAGTGTACAGGGTCATCTAGTATGGTCTGAAGTTTCAAGAAGCAATAGAACAAAAACATCAAACATTCTTTTTAGATTTTATTGCTACATTATATTTTACTAATTTCGACTTAAGAAATCTAAGTTTTTAATTTAAATTCGAGTTATATATTTGTTCGAGTTATAAAGTCTTAACAACTCGAGATATCGCGTATTAGGCAATTTTTTTCGGATTACAACTTAACGAGGTTCGAGTTATCGAGATGCAGTATGAACGCTTATATAGTATGAACGCGCGTGACGATTTCTACCAGAAAAAAACTTCGTTCCAATGAGTTATTCAAACACCAATCGTGGCTTATAAAAGTAGAAACTTGTTTCCTACTCGTACTACAAAATATTGCTACGGTCTTTTGTCTTGCTTGAAAAAGTTTCATCTTTGTCTTTGGGATAGCAACGTATCTTCGATGACGGTATCAGTGTGCCACAGATTCATAATACTTACAATCAAGTGGGGTAATTATTTTCCAAAAAAAATCCTGTAAGCCATGGTCACTTTACCCGATGACGGACGGGCGGATACAGCAAAACTAATGCCTGCATCATAACAAGTGACGTAACAGTGTAGGAATTTAAACGCGATTTATACAGTTTAGTGGGAGCGGCAGACACACCCGGGTTTGTTGTGGTTTAGAACTACTGTTTAAACGAATAGTAAGTGCATGTGAATTTTTATTTGCATGGGATTTTATGGTTAATAAACTTGTTTAGATGTCTGTAGCCGAAATCTTAGTAGTTGTATAAAAAAAGTTTTGCGAGCAAATCTGGGACTTTGTATACAGCACGGTTTCTTTACGGTACGGCGTACAAAACCACGCCGTAGAAAAAACGTCTCTGTCAACAAACTTCCATAATGATCCACACAGCACTGACGACCGTGCCTACACACTGTGTATAAACCACGCCGTAGAAAAAACGTCTTTGTCAACAAACTTCCATAATTATCCACACAGCACTGACGACCGTGCCTACACACTGTGTATAAACCACGCCGTAGAAAAAAACGTCTCAGTCAACAAACTTCCATAATGATCCACACAGCACTGACGACCGTGCCTACACACTGTGTATAAACCACGCCGTAGAAAAAACGTCTTTGTCAACAAACTTCCATAATTATCCACACAGCACTGACGACCGTGCCTACACACTGTGTATAAACCACGCCGTAGAAAAAAACGTCTCTGTCAACAAACTTCCATAATGATCCACACAGCACTGACGACCGTGCCTACACACTGTGTATAAACCACGCCGTAAAAAAAACGTCTCTGTCAACAAACTTCCATAATGATCCACACAGCACTGACGACCGTGCCTACACACTGTGTATAAACCACACCGTAGAAAAAACGTATCTGTCAACAAACTTCCATAATGATCCACACAGCATTGACGACCGTGCCTACACACTGTGTATAAACCACACCGTAGAAAAAACGTCTCTGTCAACAAACTTCCATAATGATCCACACAGAACTGACGACCGTGCCTACACACTGTGTATAAACCACACCGTAGAAAAAACGTCTCTGTCAACAAACTTCCATAATGATCCACACAGAACTGACGACCGTGCCTACACACTGTGTATAAACCACACCGTAGAAAAAACGTCTCTGTCAACAAACTTCCATAATGATCCACACAGCATTGACGACCGTGCCTACACACTGTGTATAAACCACACCGTAGAAAAAACGTCTCTGTCAACAAACTTCCATAATGATCCACACAGCATTGACGACCGTGCCTACACACTGTGTATAAACCACACCGTAGAAAAAACGTCTCTGTCAACAAACTTCCATAATGATCCACACAGAACTGACGACCGTGCCTACACACTGTGTATAAACAGTAGGATATTATTGGGCATTCTAACCCACGCTTTCGTTCCTACGGCTCACTCCGTTCGCCTTCGTCACTCTCGGTGTGTTAGATTGCCCAAAAACATCCTACTATAACTAGCTCTACATATCAACCACTTATCCGTTCGCCTCGTCACTCTCGATGGATTAGAATACTCAATAATATCAATTAAATGTTACATAGTGCAGTAAAATACAGGTTCTTGAAGGACAGCCATGGTGTGGTTGTTCGTACAGTTGTTCGAGTTAGCGACAATGAGCTATAAATGTCAGTGTAATACATTAATTGACTCATTATTAATATAACCGTTTCAAACAGTCGTCATGAAATTTGTAAAACAACCACAATCGTTACATGTAAACAAACTTTGTATTAATTCTCAGGAGACTGGTTTTCGCCATGGAGAATTATTACCTAAATCGATACGATGCATCATTTGCGGACCGTCAAATTGTGGAAAGACGAATTTGTTAATTGGTCTTCTTATACACGAGAATGGTTTACGATTTCAAAATGTTTATGTTTATTCGAAAACCTTGCAACAACCCAAGTACGTTTTTTTAGAAAAAGTCTTGCAACGAGTACCAGGCATTTCATTTCAGAAATATCATGAAAACGAGCAAGTACTGAGTGTTCAGACCGCAAAACCGAATTCTGTAATTGTATTTGATGATGTTGCTTGTGAAAATCAAAGTAGTATGCGCGATTATTTTGCTATGGGGAGACACAAGTTCATCGATTGTTTTTATCTAAATCAGACGTATAGTAAAATCCCAAAGCAGTTAGTAAGAGACAACGCAAACCTAATCGTACTTTTTAAACAAGATGAAAGAAATATGAGACATGTTTATGAAGAACACGTTAACACTGACATGACATGGATTGAATTTCGTGAAATGTGTTCAAAAATATGGAGTACACCTTTCAATTATATTGTAATTAATAAAGATTGTTCCAAAAACAAAGGATGCTATAGAAATAAATTTGACACGTTTGTAGTCTTTGACTAAGAACACGAATACATATATAAGGCCATTACCTGCCTGACATTATTATTCGCCTTACGACGCTAAATCAATTCCGACCTATTTTACCAACAATATGGAAAAATTATTGAAACGACAAATTGTTGATGCGGCAGAAGCTGTAAAGATAAAAGTACGAAAAATGAGAGATGCTGAGATTAACAATAAACAAGCACTGGAATCTGTTTTCAAACCTGTAACAGAACCTCTCAACCTAATTGCTAATGCAAGTAAGCAAACTCCTCTCCTGCGTGCTAATGATGATTTTGCTGATGTTCCGTTTACTAAAGAAACTTATCAGAAAGAAGAAACTGGTAGCGCAGAAAGTAATGATAATAATGACGATGAAGACAAATATGAATCCGATATCAACAGTGATTCTTCATATGCATCAGTAGTTGAAACTGATGAAAGGAATCAAGATTGTGATACGTCATCCTGGTCAGTATCTTCAGAGGCGTTGGTAGATGTTCCATTTGGGGTTAGAGTAGAACGCGGGAAATTGATGTTAGGTTCGGCTTGCATAACGATCAATGATCAAAACATCATCGTGGCTGGACGTACATACCGATATACACCTGGATTAAAACAGTTGTTGTTTAAGAAAGATGTAGACTTAAGCTTTGTTACAGAAAGTGATCTGCAAAATTATAAGTCGATGCTACTTGTTACAAATGCACATCGTCGAGACTATGAGCCAAGTAAGCCAATAAAAAGTAATAAAGGACAAAAATATTTGCAAGTTATTAAACCTCTTTTTAAACTGAAGAATGCAGTTCAGGGAAAGGGTCTACCTTTAATGAAAAAGTGGAAAAAAAACGTAGATTTAGTGTATTGGGATAATCCTAATGAGTTAGTGGAAAGGTTAAAATTATTAATTGCGTCTAGAGATGCTGGCAACACAGGGTTAGATAATGAAATTATATCTATCATTGAAGAATTGCGTGAAAGTAAAGTTATAAATAAATAAATATTTGAGATTGTGTTTATTTTATTATCAGCCTCTCGATACAATACACCTTAAACATGAACGTAGACAAATTCGGACACTACATTCACAAAAGAATGCGTTTATCAGAGTTATTTGAGTTTAATGAGAATGCATTGTTAAAATCAGAAAACGGCGATTTTGATTTAAAAACATCAAGACTGAGAGGAATCAGATCTCCAGTAGAAGCAGATGATGCTGTAAACAAGGACTATGTAGATCGATTGAATGCTAATATGTTTAAAGAATTTAATAATCTGATTGGTGCATTGCGTTCTCAAATCATGAAAGATGCAAAGAGTACAGTTCAAGCTACTTTAAAAGCAAGAATACCTGAGGTTTCAACTCATTTGTACGATAAGTTTTATACTAAAGCAGAGGTGGATAAATTACTTCAAAAAACTCCGTAATGGTGAAACAGCAAATTGTAAATGAAATACATAAAGCGGCACGAAGAAATTTCCTTCGACGTTCTGTTATTCTAAAAGGAATCCACGACTTATGGCAAGCAGACTTGATGGACATGCAAAACCTGAAAAAGTATAACAAAGGTTACAATTTCATCTTAGTGGTGATTGACTGCTTTTCAAAGTATGCCTGGGCAGAACCGATAAAATCAAAAAATAAATCGGAAGTCACTCGAGCATTTGAACGTATACTAATAAGCAGCAATAAAAATCCTGTTAACTTACAAACTGACATGGGTACAGAGTTTTATAACAACACATTCCAAACGCTCATGAAGAAGTACAACATTAACCATTACTCATCTTTCTCAATTAAAAAAGCTTCAATTGTAGAGCGACTAATTAAAACTGTTAAAAATAATTTATATAAATATTTTAGTCTCATTGGAAACTATAAGTGGTTAGGATCACCATTAGAAGATTTATTTAAGACTTATAACAACACAAAACATCGTACTATTAAAATTAACCCGATTGATGTGAATAAATATAATGAAGCAGTCATAAAAGAAAATATTAAAAAAATATGTAAACATGTATCCATCCAGCGGAAGCCTAAGTTTAAAAATGGTGACTGTGTTCGTATCAGTAAATACAAACACAATTTCGAGAAAGGTTATACTCCTAACTGGTCAACTGAACTCTTCACTATAAAAAAGATTAATAAAACTGTGCCAGTAACATATCACATAGAAGATCAAAGAAAGCAAGATATATTAGGAACTTTTTACGAGCAAGAACTTCAAAAATCTGACTATCCTGATGTTTATTTAGTAGAAAAAATACTTAAAAAGAAAGGAAAGAAACTATTCGTCAAATGGTTAGGTCTCAGTAATGAAGAAAACAGTTGGATTGATAAATCTGCATTAATAAATTGAGATATAAAAGAAGTATTTTGTAATATTTGTATCATTATACTTTAAGTAATGCAAGGTGGTGGACTAGTTAACAGTATAATTAATAACCTACCGTTCGAAGCTCATTTGCCTGGATACAATTATTGCGGACCAGGAACTAAACTTCATAAACGTTTGTTGCGAGGTGATCGAGGTGTGAATAAACTAGACGAAGCTTGTATGCACCACGATATAGCATATGCAAAACATACAGATTTACCTAATCGTCACGAAGCCGACTTACAGCTATTAAACATGGCTAAACGCAGACTTAAATCAAAAGATGCAGGAAAAGGTGAAAAATTAAGCTCATGGTTAGTAAGCAAAGTTATGAAAGCCAAATTGAAATCTGGTTCTGGTGCCAAAACATTTAAAAGTTTAGTATCAAAAATAAAATCGAAAATAAAAAAACTAAAACCCAATGATAGTAAGTCTTTAATAAACTTTGCTTATTTAGCTGCAAAAAAGTTATGTCCCAAATTACATCAAATTCGAGTGCCGAGAGTGATACCCATACCGAAAACTGGCGGGGTTCTACCTTTAATTCCAATTTTTGCTGGCTTATCAGCTTTAGGAGCTTTAGCTGGTGGTGCGGCTGGAATTGCAAAAACGGTGAATGATTACAAATCAGCTCAGCAAAACTTGCGAGAGACTGAACGACATAATAGAACTATGGAGGGTTTAGCAGTGGGCAAAGGTTTATACCTAAAGCCTTATAAAAACGGCAAAGGATTGTTCATAAAATCATCAAAAAACTGAACAAGAAGCTACCCAATCGCCCACTAACTAATGTAGACATCCAAAACTATGCAAGAGATATTCCATATTTCCGAGGAGTATATATGAAAGATCAACTACCAAGGACGCCGAAACGTATGGAATGTGGTATCGTTAACTTAGACGATTCTAAAAACGAAGGAACGCATTGGGTAGCTTATGTAAAAGTATATGACTATTGTGAATATTTTGATAGCTATGGAAATTTAAAACCTCCATTAGAACTGCTACGATATTTTAAGAATTGTAAAGTTTTATATAACTACACAAGATATCAAAAATTTAACACTGTAAACTGTGGTCATTTATGTTTAAAATATCTGAGGACTTTTTGGAATAAAAATGTATAAAATAAATGCTTTTACTTTATTTCAATCATTTGCAAGATGTCACTCACTTTGTCGATAACTGGAAACCCTTCAATTTTATCTACGTACTATCCTAATACGCTGCAACTAAATGGAGAATATGAGTGTGCTTTGTTACATTTTTCAACATTTAATTCTATACCAAATATTGATATAAGTAATAACAAGTTCTACTATGGTTCAAATGAAATTATTGAAATACCGGAAGGCACCTATGAATTGCAAGATATTTATGATTATTTAAAATCTGAAATAAAAGACGCCTCAATCAAATTACAGTGCAATAACAATACTTTAAAAACTAGCATATACTGCTCAAAAGACGTTAATTTTAAGAAAGAATACTCTTTCAATAAACTGTTAGGCTTTGATAAGCAGGTCTTGAAAGCAAATAAATGGCATGTGTCACAGTATCCAGTCAACATTTTACCGACGACAGTGGTAAGGATCGAATGTGACATTGTGAGCGGCTCGTATATAAACGGTGAACCAAGTCACATAATTCACGAATTCGCACTCAACGTACCACCAGGTTACAGAATCATAGAAATCCCGAAGAACGCAATATATTTTCCTATCAATCAAAATAACATAAGCTGCATACATATTCGACTACTAGATATAAACAATCGCTTAATTAATTTGCGTGGTGAAGAAGTGCAGCTGTATTTACATCTTAGAAGAAAAAATGATTGACTACAATAAATATGTGCCTCAACAAATTAAAAATACCAGTTCCACTCAAGCTACCTACCAAATAAGACGTCGTTCTAAGAGCAAAATAAAATTAACTAAAGACAATAAGATATTTCTCAAAGCGATCGGATTGTTAAAATGAATATCTTAGACGTTTTATCCACTCCGACTTACGACAACAGTATAGAAGGAATTGAATTTCATTCGTACAAACCTTATGTAACGAGTTTCAACAGGAACGATGAAATTCGCATACCTATCAACCAACAGGATCTATACATATTACCTTCAGCCAGCACTCTGTATTTGGAAGGAACCGTTATCGTTAGCAAAAAAGATTCAAAAGAGAGAGCTACTAGTGTCAATTTTACGAACAATGGACTACTCTTCTTGTTCCAAGATATTAGGTACGAACTAAATGGAGTGGAGATTGATAAAATAAAAAACGCAGGTATAACTACAACCATGAAATCATTAATATCAATGAATGAGAATGAATCAAAAATTGCTAGAGCTTGGGGTTGGAGTATCGATGGTGTAAAAAATATTAATGGAGGAAGTTTTTCTGCGTCTATACCACTTCGGAATATCCTTGGTTTCGCAGAAGATTTTAAAAAAGTTGTGATAAATAGTAGACATGAACTAATATTGTTACGAAGCAACACTAATTTGAATGCTGTAAAATTGAACACCGGTGAAATAGTGGAAGACATTCAAATCAATAAAATTATATGGCGCGTACCCCATGTTAAAGTATCAGACAAAGAAAAAATAAGTTTATTAAAACTGTTGGAAAAAGATCGACCACTTCAGATGATATTTAGAAACTGGGATCTATATGAATACCCTACTTTACCTAAAACTACAAAGCATACCTGGTCCATCAAAACTTCATCTCAAATAGAAAAACCAAGATATGTTATAATTGGACTACAAACAAGTAGAAAAAATAATGCAAGTTCTGACATGTCGCAGTTTGATCACTGCTATGTTCGTGATGTTCGAGTGTACCTTAATTCAACATATTTCCCGTATGAAAGCCTCAATGTGAACTTCGCTAATAACAGAATTGCTTTATTATATGAGCAATACATCAGATTTCAGCAGTCGTATTATGGACGTTGTCCGGAGTCTTTATTAAGCGAGAAACAATTTAAAGACTTAGCACCGTTGTTTGTTGTTGATTGCTCTAGACAGACCGATAATCTGAAGACTGGTCCTGTTGTAGATGTAAGGGTAGAAATCGAGAGTGATTCAGAAATACCAGATCAAACTTCAGCGTACTGCCTCATTCTTAACGATTGCATTGTTGAATACAAACCATTAAGCAACACAGTGAAGAAGTTATCATGAACGCAGATATTATCATTGTCGAACTCCAAGGATTTAAATATTTAGACAATAATTTTATTGTCAAAGAAGTGGCTATCGTAAGTAATGAGCACACACAGACGTTCTTAGTTAAACCACCACATTCGTTTTACTATTTAACTCAAGAAGAAAAGAAGCAGGTGCGATGGTTGGAAAGAAATCGTGGAATTTTCTGGAGTGAGGGCTTTATAGACTACAGAGAGTTTCAACACGTCATCATGCCGTATTTAGAAAATAGAAAAATTATTACAAAGGGTTTAGAAAAGATTAAGTGGATAAAAGAGTTATGTGCAAACTGTGAAGTGATTGACATAGGTGAGAAGGGATGCCCTAATTTTGCGACCTTAAAAAAAAAGTTTTGTAAAAATAAAACTGATTATAACTGTGTGGATCACAAATTGAACTGTGCATTAAATAATGCTGTGTGTATTAGAAAATGGTACATTGATAATAATATGTCTGTATTTAATTTATTTTAATTATTATTGTGTTGATCAGTTAATAAAAAATGTATATCTACTTATGAGTGTTTTATTTAATATAATCAGGGTAACCTACTTACGAAACTTTAAATTAGCTGCAGCAAAATGATATTTCTTATAAAATTTCATCCATGATTTTCAACGAATTATTCTAATAAAAAATACTGTTAGCAAATAAACACTATAATTATATCTTTAAACTAGAGCTAATTTAGAGTTCGAGTATAACTAAGTAATAGAAAATAAAACATAATTTAAATCATTAAAGAATACAGTTTTATTTACTTTTTTACATTATTTACAATTATTACAAACTAATTATAACTACCTACCCAATAATAGATGTCATCACTTAGTTTATTTAATGTTTTCTATACGGACCTACATACTTGTGATGTATGTACATTGTTCCAACTAGATTAGACAAAGAAAATCTACATACCTACTTAATAGTATATGTATTTTTTTTTTTGTTTTTGTTTTTTAGGACTATGTAGGTACAGGATAAATTACAAAAGTTATAGTTTATTTAATGTTTTCTATACATACCTACATACTTAACTTACAAACGTGTGATGTATGTACATTTTCCCAACTAGATTAGACAAAGAAAATCTACATACCTACTTAATAATATATATTTCTTTTTTGTTTTTTTTAAACTATGTACAGGATAAAATACAAAAGTTATAGTTTATTTAATGTTTTCTATACGTACCTACACACTTAACTTACAAACTTGTGATGTATGAACATTACCCTAACTACATTAAACAAAGAAATTAATATTATCTACATTATAATATTTTAAAGTTTTAGTTTCTAGACTATGTACAGGATAAAACACAAAAGTTAATGACAATAAAACTTACATAGTTGATATTTTAATAATTTATACATTCAAAACTTACACTACATAAAACCTAAGATGTATAGAGAGTAAAGAATAAGAAAGCAAATAAATGTTATACATACCTAATAATATTACTACAAATCTTACACAATAACTTATGAAGTAGGTACTTACAAAATAATTATATCTGTTAATAGTAACAATTGTCCCCACAAAGTTTTTTTGATATTTTATTAATTAACGATTGTGTCTCCTCCATAATATGGTCCACCGATTCAGTCACTACATACTGTGCACTTAATATTACCACGTCTTGATTGTCACTTGCAGGTTCTTGTTGTTCACTGATATCCAGCACTTGCACCATGACCAGTCGTAAACCTTTTTTCTTCTCATTGTTTATAACGAATGATTGACATGTAGGTGGAGATGACTTCTGTTTTAGACACTCCCGTCTTGTTCTAGGCTTCTTGCTGGCAGGTCCGCAGTTTTGTCTTGCTCTAAACTCCTTGTTGTCAGGTCTTTGTTGTTCTGAGAATTCCGGGATATGCCAGCTTAAACTCGGTGTCGGAAAACCTTGAGCGTATTGTGAGAAGTCGATAATATCTGGAGAATCATCCATTATCAATAATCTGAAACAAACGGAATAATATTTAATTATAATTACATAAACAACATGATGAAATAATGTTATAAGTAGATAGGTACTTGTACAATACTTACAATTCGTTTTGTTTTATTTGAAGTGATATGGTCGCACCGGCTGACTGTCTAATAATGAATGTTCTACTCAATAATATTACTGTGGAACGTATGTAATTAGACTCTATAAGCATTGCGCCGTGATTAATTTTCATGTTTTAACGTGTTCGAGCTCTTGCACGAACACCTGCTCGGTGTCAAATTCTACACCGCGCGTGCGAACTTCGAGCTATGAGTGCTTTGTAATCAAAAATTGACAACATGTTTTATCAAGTTGGAGTCTGTATCGTCGTGTGCTTTGTCATAAATCAGGAATGAAAATGAAACAGATACAATTATGATTATAAAATAGTATTTATTATTTATTTATTTATTTCATACAAATAGGTACTTACTTAAAAGAAAACTTAGGAATCAGGTTTATGCGGCACAGCATTTCATTTTAAAGTCCGAAGTTTTGGAAATGAATAATATGACATAAAAGTTAGTAGAGAATATTTTAGTATTTTTTATGAAATGCCGTGTCGCGTAAACGGTCTTAAAACTAATTAAGACTAAATAAGATTTTACGTTATTTGCTACAAGTAATAAGATAATAAGGTTACACTTTGATTCAGTAAACTTATTGTATTTGTTTCTTTATATAAAACAATTTCAAAAACTGTGTTAAAACACTTATAGCGGTTACAGTTTCAGTCCCTGCTTAGGTAATCTTTAACTAGGTACCTATTTATTTATTTTCAATTATAAACTAATATTACATAAATGTGGAGCACCCGATTACATAAAAATAGTTGCATTTCCCCAGGCCAAAGTAGATACCTTGTCAGGTAACAGCAACCGTTTATCATCATTGCTTGATAATGCTATTTTATTTACACTTTGTGTAAAAATGTTGTGTTTTATGGACCTAAACAGTACATTTTTTTTGCGAATGATATTGCAATTATTATACAAAATATTTTTATAATCTAACATTTTTAAATCTTTCATTACACATTTTTTTGTGCCTTTTGCTTTCTTTATGGTTTTATTTAATGTTTTAATACAATAAAGTTTTGAGCGCAATCCTACAAATTCTTTGATAATTTTACCACCCATTTCGTCCTTAAAGAGTCCTGGAACCTTCTTATTAATAATTGGCAAGTTAAATTCATTTGTACAATCGTAGTTGCTTGTATCAAAATATTTTAGAAAGTGGAGTTTAAAATCTTTATATACGTCACTAGTCTGTACATTATAAACTAGGCTGTCTGTGTCAGTATAACACAATTCAATTCGGTTACCGTAAAAAGGTTTTATGATGGAATAATGGAAATCGTACATGTGACCCTTAGATAATTCTAATACAGCAAAACCTATGTATATTGGTTTATTAAGAAGTACGCGCGAAGGTTTCATTTGAATTGCTACTAGATTTTCAGAAAATATAGAAGCACTATGAAAATATGGGCTGGCTATCAATTTTTCAGCACAATTGGTTTTTTTTGTTTTATTTTTCAAGTCACACCAGTTGTTTATTAGCTTAACATCTACCCGATGTTCATTATTTTCCAAGGTCTTACCAAAAATACTATTGTTCAGTAATTTAAAAAAATCTTGTTCAAACGTCGACTCTGCCTTTTGACGTAACTGTGTGTTAATATCGATATATTGTTTTAAAAAAGCACTTTGCTTGAATATAACACCGCGATGGATCCTATGCAATACTAAACCATGCTGTAAGCATTTTTTTAAATGAACGTAATGAATAACATAGTGATATTTATCATACAAATTTGGTATTAGTTTTTTATTTTTACCACCGGGTGGCAAGCATTTTTCGGGACAAAATGGAAAGTCATTGTGATCCATGTGTAAATTCTCAGGATATAATAAATCAACTTCAAGAATGTAACCGTTTTCCGCGGAATCACTGATGTCTGTCAAGTTATTTCGCAAAAAATCAATTTCTTGTCTATCCATAAATCTAAAATCGGAATAAGGTAAGGACTGACACATGCTAAAACCGTATAAGTTGTTACAGTCTAAATAAATGATGAATGAACTGGGATGGGATGGGTCGTATGTATCTAAATATTTATGATTGGCTTTGACATGTCTTTTAGAACACATACAAACACCTCCTCGAATACCATTTTGTATCATCCTATAAATTTCAACATCGCTTATCAATTCTAACCGAACTCTGGTTTTTAAAAGCATAGCATCAAACGAAAGACTTGGAGCCGTGAGATAAAAGGCAGGGTCGAGATTATAATGTCGTTTGCAAGTTTTTCGAAAACTTTCAAATACATCTGTTAACAATAGAACATCTGTCTTGAGATATAAATCCGTGTACATACCCATATTTCTAATATTAAACGCTGACCAAACGGATTGCGCGTGTTCATAGTCTTCATCGGTAATTGACTCGTTAGTCAATGAGTTATAAAAGTTATTTTTAGTAGGCAAACACGTATGTTCATAATGTTCCCATGTAGACATATAGTCATAAGGATACACTCCCTTACGGGTGAGGAGCTCAAATTCTGTTTTGTTAGGAAAATAAGCTTTCAACTGTTTAAATTCTTGTTTTTTCATTGTACTAACCAATTTTTCTAAACTAGTTCCTAAAAACTTGAAAGAATCTACAAATCTAACCTGCATACTTTCCTCAGAGGAAATCGGAATAAATTTTGTAAATGAAATGTAATTTTCTTTTGTTTTAGGTATAAGTTTAATAGATCCAGGGGCTTCGCCCAATTCCTTAATAAAAAGATGACAATCATAACCAGATAAATTATGAAAAAATACAGGCAAAAATGTTGGTACTTTGTATTGTAGGTTACAATAACTATGAGCTGCACCCCGATATCTACCAGTTAAGTGGCAATGATCGCGGACTCTATCTCCGAATAAGAAGTTTTCACAAATATGACAGGTCATAGCGTTCTCAAAATCTCGAGCATTATCCTCTGTGTAAATCATGGGAACATTATTTTTTAAAATTTTGTAAATTTTTCGTGCATCTTTAAAGAGAGTCTTCACAAATTTGGAAACACAATCAGGACCACGATACGAAACGTAACGATTATAGCTATCATCCAGCGCACACGTAATATGATAGGCAAATGCTACAGGTACATGGCGCTGACGTGTAACAGTGCTGGCCTTAGTTGGGTCAGGGTCACAAAAGTCGTACCGTTCTAGCATTGTTTCAAAGTCTGCGTATATAACAAATGGTAGTATTTGTTTTCTATTATAATTCTCAAACTGTATGAACGAACCTTTTGGAGGTAGTTCAGTTGCAACTCCCCCACAACTATGTGAACTAAGATCATCGCGTGAATTGAAAAACATTAAGCAAACGTTACAAAAGTACAATTTACTGTGGTGTTTCGTTATTTGATTCTTAACAAGTCGTGGTAAATCTTTAATAAGACAATAATGTGACAAGTCATCCTTCTCCAAATAAAGTAAATGAATCACTTTCCCAGTCACAGTTTTTGGTTTGTAAAGCGGACCAATTATAGTATTCTTTTTTATGCCATAAATATAAATACAAACTCCTGGGTTATTTACTTCAAACCGTGCAATATCCGAGAAACTTAATGGAAATGTTAAGTCTTCTAAGTTCAACACAGTCCGAAAATCTGGGTAAGACGAAACCCTATCAGGATGACTTTTAGCGGGATATAAAGCAGCAACAACGGACCATAAGAAACAATACTCATCATTGTTACGAATATTGACACATGCTTTTTTCGCTTTAATTGCAGCCGGTAATTCGATAAAGCCTGAACCGCGCAATGGTTGGTATTTGTTAATATTGACTTCTAAATGCGAGCTACTCAAGAAAGTCCAACCACTGTCACGGTCTTGAAACTCCTCTAATTTTTTTACTAACGCATTTTTAACCTGAGTAATTAATGAATCATATTCATAATTCTGGTGAAGTGTATAATTTTTAGTACCAAATGATTTTATCTCCTGAGAATCATTTTTAACCATTAAAAACAGTGCAAAATATTCAAAATTAATTTTTAAACTTATATGTTCTTTAAGAGACTTATCTATTAATGTTTTGATTTTGTCTCGGATACTATTTAAAAACAATTCTAGAGAATAGTTCTCATATAGATCAACAATTCTATAAGAAGCTATACGATTGCGAAAGGCAGAATGAATTACTTCAACACCTTCGCAAAAATGTGAAATATTCCTGTTTTTATGGGTGGTACTGCGTAGGTGACCAGTCCAATGACTGCGCTCAATAGTCGCGTTACAAACAGTACAAAAAGGCATTTTAGATTACGATTACGTTAATTATTATCTTGCACACAAGGTTTATAGTGAAATGCAACTGAAATAATTAAGATTACAAGACATAAAATTAAAATATTCTGTGGGTGCTCCAAGTTAAAATCTTAAAAATACATTAATTATTACTTAAAACTAAATTGTTCACTGTAGAAGACAGGCTCTGAATCGTCGAACAATTCGTGAGCCCGCCTCATGAATGACTGCAAAGTGTCCCACTGAGGACTTTCTTTACTTAATTGCACTTTTAGTGCAACGGCCGCCTTCTTCCACCGATCCTCCCTTACAGTGGAGATAATGTCGGGCTTATGGTAAACCTTTACCTCCACATAAAAGTCACCGTTCAAGTGTGCTGTTCGCCGCACCTTGCCGTTTGCGACGCGGCTCAGAAGGGAAGATACCAGGTCCCCGCTGGATGTCGTTGGACGATCTGCGACTGCGGCGTCCTCTAACCCGAAGAGGACGGGCGTGTCTTACTGTAAAACAATAATAACATATTATTTATAGTAATTATTAACGATACTAGGGTAAAATAGATATTCGGAACTGCAATTCGGTAATATACGTAAATATTATCTCACTGACCACACTGTACGAAAAAAGGTAATGTATGTAAAATGAATTTCATTGCTCTCTACGTTACAGGTCTAAGTTTGAGACCGATATGCATTAGAAACTTCACTTCACTTCAACGACCGATGTGCACAAAAACATACTTAAAGAAAAATCAGTAATAGTAAATTACCTTGATTTTGGTTTCGAAGGCGTGGTGCACCTTTCAGATTTGCGCTTCGTCGTTGCCTTCTTCTTAGCAGACTGAGCCGCCTTCTTAATCTCGACAGCGTGATCGAGCCTTTGGGACTCGTATTCAACTTCGGAGTCAGACCTAAAATCGAACACATTAAAATTATTGAACTTTATGCTAAAACCATAATTTTCTAAAGAAGGTTACAACAATGAACAATAGAAACAAGGTCACTAAAATTAACTTAATATAATACTTACTTACATTTTTAGAAGTCGGTATAATATTATATTATTAGGAATATAATAATAATATAATGTCAACAGCGGCACTGGCACTGGGAAGCACTGGAGCGAATTTAATTTTTTCACCTAAATTATTGATTTATATTCATAAAAAATACCATTTCAGCAATATTTACCTCATAACAAAATTAAACCTTAACTACATATCCTCACAGGTGTACGACTAATTTATGTTACTTACGTCTAATTAAACCCTAGTGATTGAAAACCCTTTCTGTCAAATTGCAATTTTGTCGTGAGAAATGAAATACAAAACCAGCTTCTTACCCTCGCCGACAAAGGTAAAGCCGCAGACAGTAACTTAGAATTAACACAATAGATATTATAATAAAGTATGTAAGCATGTTTGTTTAATACGTCTTGATATAAAACGTTCAATGACATCACACTCGTGAAATAAATAAAATTGCATTTTTGGAGCTCGTGGCTATGTAATAATAGTCGCACGGGTCGATCCATCAGGTTAAGCTACGGAAAGCACGTTAAGCCGTTGGTCCCGGCTGTCATTCATTTTCGTGTTTTGACAGTCGTTACGGGTCGTCAGAAGCCCGAAAGTGTGACAACCAGTCTTACCAAGGGGTATCGTATTACCTAGTTACTGGGTTGTGGAGGTCAGATAGGCCACAGAACAGTAGAGTAGGCAGTCGCTCCATGTAAAATACTGGTATTCAGCTGCATCCGGTTAGACTGGAAGCCGACCTCAACATAGTTGGGAAAGGCTAAGCAGATGATGATTTTTGAGAGTCAGAAATCAGAATGTATCTAAAGATGCAAAATCCTTACAAAACTTTTTGTGTGCAGAACAAACCACGTGAACAAATTCACGATAAAAACTTAGTTAATTTTATGTTGCAGTTAAACTCAAAGTGTAAAATCATGAAACTACTAAATCTAACAAACTTTATAAAACATTTCATGCAAAGAAGGTCGATTTCTAAATTCAGCAATGACATTAAAGGATCGCCTTTCAAACAATTCCTAGACTTACAAAAAAGTTATTACAAAAAATTAGTAGTTATTATGTTCAGGAAAGAATCATTCTTTTATAATCAGTTAACGGAATTGATATACACATAGTTCTTATTTAAGGATCACCCCCCAGTTTGATGAAGATGATTAGGTATAGGAAGATCGCTTAAACTCGAATTTTAATTACGGACTACAACATGTACAGCGATCGTCTTACAATACAATAAAGTTCGAATAAGCAAATTGATGCATGATACAATGTTGCTGACTTTGACATTTGTAAATGACTATGTACACACACGACGGCTGCCTGATACGTTTATTGTCAGGCGTTTCACGTATGAGTACGGCGCAGCGACTAACCGTTGAACGGCGCATGCTCCGTTTTGACGTTGATTATACGGGGCACACTAGACGGAAGGATGGTAAGTGTATAAGCATGCGAAACCAGAAGAAAACTCAATACATAACTTGTACGTTAACGTGTAAGGCAGTGTCGTCTGTTTGAATTAATTAAATTAAAATATGGATGTCCTTGGTGCTCAATCTGAGCCATAGAAATAGAATGTGTGTGTCTGTAGATGCATACTATTTCTTGCTCTGTGAAGTGACATGAGTCAATCTGTCCCAAATTTTAGTTTAATGTTATGAAAACCTAAGTTCAGATGTCCTTGGTGTCCCAATCTGGGGTCATAGAAATAGAATGTGTGTGTGTCTGTAGACGCATGCTATTTCTTGCTTTGTGGAGCGACATGAGACAATCTGTCCTGAATTTAGGCTAGTGGTTCAAGCAGCGAGCGCCCTTATTTGTTAACATGTAAGCTAGTGTCGGCTGTATGAGTTAATTACATTAAAATTTGGATGTCCTTGGTGCTCAATCTGAGCCATAGAAATAGAATGTGTGTGTGTCTGCATTTCATGCATGGTGCATGCTATTTCTTGCTCTGTGAAGGTGACATGAGACAAGCTGTCCCAAATTTTAGTTTAATGTTATAGTATGGTAAAGTTCAGATGTCCTTGGTGCTCAATCTGAGCCATAGAAATAGAATGTGTGTGTCTGTAGATGCATACTATTTCTTGCTCTGTTAAGTGATATGAGACAATCTGTCCTGAATTTTAGCTTACTATGATCGTATAGTTCGATTATTAAACGAAGTATGTGTGAAAGTGGTTGATACAAAAATTGTGAACTAAAGTAGTGATTTAGTGCTCAATCCAAGAATCTGCGGTACCTAGTTGATCGAGGTAAGCCATCGGTAATAATACTAATGCTCAGCCCTTTAACTTATATATTCATTAGTCACTACAAACAAATACACTTCTGGACACATCTATTGGCCCACCTTAGAGTTTAGGTTTCGATGGCCCCTACCGAAATATGATTGCTAGATTGAACAAAAACTGTTGATGCAGTTTTAAACCTGATACATTTTGCCATCTTTTTCGATCGTATTGTTTTAAATTTGAATTCAGAATACCATACGACATGGAGCTACGCCTAACAAGTCGGATATGCGCCTTGTTAAAGGCAATTGATTTTTGAATAAAAAACATGTTTTATCAAATAAAGGTTTAATTTAATAACGCGTGTTGCCTCCATGGGCATCTACCACAGCTCTCATACGATTAGGCATAGAGTTTATCAACCGCTCTATGAAATTTTGAGGGATCATCTCCCATTCCTCTTCTATGGCAGTTTTCAACTCCTGCATCGTCTGGGCAACTGGCTGACGAGCCCTAACACGTCTTTTTAGCTCGTCCCACATGTGCTCAATGGGGTTCATGTCTGGGCTTCTGGCTGGCCAGTCCATAACTGTGATGTTCACATCCCGAAGATATTCCCTGACGATGCCGGCCGCATGGGCTCTTGCATTATCATGCATAAAAAGGAAATTTGGGCCCACATAGTCCGCGTATGGTATCACGTGAAGTTCTAAGCACTCACGAATGTACCTTTCAGCATTTAATGTTGGCAGCCGTGGTCCTGTAACAACCTCAAGTTGAGTTTTGCCGCTCGCGGATATACCGCCCCAGACAGTCCATGAGCCACCGCCATAAGCAACCCTCTCTTCAAAGCAGCATTGTGCGAAACGCTCTCCCTTACGTCGGTAGACCTTCTTCCTTCCATCATTGCCATGTAACACAATTTTAGACTCATCAGAAAAGAGTACACGGCTCCAATCTTGCTGTGTCCAATTTAAATGACTGCGTGCGAAATGAAGGCGCGCTGTTCGGTGGGCTCGCGTTAGTTTGGGGCCATTAGCTGGCTTGTGTGGTACCATATCGCGTTCTTTTAACCTTCTCCGAACAGTTCGAGCGCTCACAGATACTCCGTGGAAGTCGCGAAGTTGGTTTTGTATCTCAATGGAGGTAAGGTGAAGATTTCTCAAGCTGGTCGTCACGATGAATCGATCCTGCCTTTCAGTTGTGACCCGAGATCGTGGCCTTCCTTGGCGACGAACAAAGCCGCCAGTCTCTAGGTACCTCCGATAAACATTTCGGACCGCAGATCGACTTAAATTAAGTTGAGCACTCACGTTTCTTTGGCTGTGTCCGGCCTGAATAAGTGCCACAGCTTGGGCGGCGACTTCAGGTGAAGTATCCATAGATTATTGATAGAACCTCACCTTAATGTTAAGAATAAGTAATGTTTGTTGCAAAACCAAAGATATCAATCACTTTTTCAAGAATTAAATCCAAGTAAACCAATAAAACCAAGTTTTCTTAGTATTCGATTGTTTGATATCAACAAACAGGCTCCAAATTGTCTTTTGTTTCTTTAAATTCTGTGTTCGAAATTCAAAAAAAGACTATTGAATGAAATTGTGAATGTGCCAGGTTCAAAACTGCATAAAAACTTTTTGCTCGACCTAATATAAAATTTTAGCTAGGACCAAACGAAACTGAAAATACAAGGTGGGCCAAAAGATGTGTCCAGAAGTGTAGTTCCCTTTATTAAACTTTCAGACTTACACGTATTAACAGCTATTTAAAATGAATCCAAAAAATTACAGTCCTCGATATGAAATTTATAACAAACATCAAATTCGTTGTGAAAGGAAAAGAATATGTTGATAAGTTCCGTCCAATCCATCGGGTGGAATAGGCACCGAACCAGTATTTTACTGCACTATGTAACATTTAATTGATATTATTGAGTATTCTAATCCATCGAGAGTGACGAGGCGAACGGATAAGTGGTTGATATGTAGAGCTAGTTATAGTAGGATGTTTTTGGGCAATCTAACACACCGAGAGTGACGAAGGCGAACGGAGTGAGCCGTAGGAACGAAAGCGTGGGTTAGAATGCCCAATAATATCCTACTATAAACCACGTCGTAGAAAAAACGTGTTCATCAACAAGCTTCCATAGTGATCCATACAACACTGACGACCGCGCCTACACACTGTGTATAAACCACGCCGTAAAAAAAACGTCTCTGTCAACAAACTTCCATAATGATCCACACAGCATTGACGACCGTGCCTACACACTGTGTATAAACCACACCGTAGAAAAAACGTCTCTGTCAACAAACTTCCATAATGATCCACACAGAACTGACGACCGTGCCTACACACTGTGTATAAACCACGTCGTAAAAAAAACGTGTTCATCAACAAGCTTCCATAGTGATCCATACAACACTGACGACCGCGCCTACACACTGTGTATAAACCACGCCGTAAAAAAAACGTCTCTGTCAACAAAGTTCCATAATGATCCACACAGAACTGACGACCGTGCCTACACACTGTGTATAAACGACGCCGTAGAAAAAACGTCTCTGTCAACAAACTTCCATAATGATCCACACAGCACTGACGACCGTGCCTACACACTGTGTATAAACCACGCCGTAGAAAAACGTATCTGTCAACAAACTTCCATAATGATCCACACAGCACTGACGACCGTGTCTACACACTATGTATAAACCACGCCGTAGAAAAAACGTATCTGTCAACAAACTTCCATAATGATCCACACAGCACTGACGACCGTGTCTACACACTGTGTATAAACCACGCCGTAGCAAAAACGTCTCTGTCAACAAACTTCCATAATGATCCACACAGCACTGACGACCGTGTCTACACACTGTGTATAAACCACGCCGTAGAAAAAACGTCTCTGTCAACAAACTTCCATAAAGATCCACACAGCACTGACGACCGTGCCTACACACTGCGTATAAACCACGTCGTAGAAAAAACGTGTTCATCAACAAGCTTCCATAGTGATCCATACAACACTGACGACCGCGCCTACACACTGTGTATAAACCACGCCGTAAAAAAAACGTCTCTGTCAACAAACTTCCATAATGATCCACACAGAACTGACGACCGTGCCTACACACTGTGTATAAACCACGTCGTAGAAAAAACGTGTTCATCAACAAGCTTCCATAGTGATCCATACAACACTGACGACCGCGCCTACACACTGTGTATAAACCACGCCGTAAAAAAAACGTCTCTGTCAACAAACTTCCATAATGATCCACACAGCACTGACGACCGTGCCTACACACTGTGTATAAACCACACCGTAGAAAAAACGTATCTGTCAACAAACTTCCATAATGATCCACACAGCATTGACGACCGTGCCTACACACTGTGTATAAACCACACCGTAGAAAAAACGTCTCTGTCAACAAACTTCCATAATGATCCACACAGAACTGACGACCGTGCCTACACACTGTGTATAAACCACACCGTAGAAAAAACGTCTCTGTCAACAAACTTCCATAATGATCCACACAGAACTGACGACCGTGCCTACACACTGTGTATAAACCACACCGTAGAAAAAACGTCTCTGTCAACAAACTTCCATAATGATCCACACAGCATTGACGACCGTGCCTACACACTGTGTATAAACCACACCGTAGAAAAAACGTCTCTGTCAACAAACTTCCATAATGATCCACACAGCATTGACGACCGTGCCTACACACTGTGTATAAACCACACCGTAGAAAAAACGTCTCTGTCAACAAACTTCCATAATGATCCACACAGAACTGACGACCGTGCCTACACACTGTGTATAAACCACGTCGTAGAAAAAACGTGTTCATCAACAAGCTTCCATAGTGATCCATACAACACTGACGACCGCGCCTACACACTGTGTATAAACCACGCCGTAAAAAAAACGTCTCTGTCAACAAACTTCCATAATGATCCACACAGCATTGACGACCGTGCCTACACACTGTGTATAAACCACACCGTAGAAAAAACGTCTCTGTCAATAAACTTCCATAATGATCCACACAGAACTGACGACCGTGCCTACACACTGTGTATAAACCACGTCGTAAAAAAAACGTGTTCATCAACAAGCTTCCATAGTGATCCATACAACACTGACGACCGCGCCTACACACTGTGTATAAACCACGCCGTAAAAAAAACGTCTCTGTCAACAAACTTCCATAATGATCCACACAGAACTGACGACCGTGCCTACACACTGTGTATAAACGACGCCGTAGAAAAAACGTCTCTGTCAACAAACTTCCATAATGATCCACACAGCACTGACGACCGTGCCTACACACTGTGTATAAACCACGCCGTAGAAAAACGTATCTGTCAACAAACTTCCATAATGATCCACACAGCACTGACGACCGTGTCTACACACTATGTATAAACCACGCCGTAGAAAAAACGTATCTGTCAACAAACTTCCATAATGATCCACACAGCACTGACGACCGTGTCTACACACTGTGTATAAACCACGCCGTAGCAAAAACGTCTCTGTCAACAAACTTCCATAATGATCCACACAGCACTGACGACCGTGTCTACACACTGTGTATAAACCACGCCGTAGAAAAAACGTCTCTGTCAACAAACTTCCATAAAGATCCACACAGCACTGACGACCGTGCCTACACACTGCGTATAAACCACGTCGTAGAAAAAACGTGTTCATCAACAAGCTTCCATAGTGATCCATACAACACTGACGACCGCGCCTACACACTGTGTATAAACCACGCCGTAAAAAAAACGTCTCTGTCAACAAACTTCCATAATGATCCACACAGAACTGACGACCGTGCCACACACTGTGTATAAACCACGTCGTAGAAAAAACGTGTTCATCAACAAGCTTCCATAGTGATCCATACAACACTGACGACCGCGCCTACACACTGTGTATAAACCACGCCGTAAAAAAAACGTCTCTGTCAACAAACTTCCATAATGATCCACACAGAACTGACGACCGTGCCTACACACTGTGTATAAACGACGCCGTAGAAAAAACGTCTCTGTCAACAAACTTCCATAATGATCCACACAGCACTGACGACCGTGCCTACACACTGTGTATAAACCACGCCGTAGAAAAACGTATTTGTCAACAAACTTCCATAATGATCCACACAGCACTGACGACCGTGTCTACACACTATGTATAAACCACGTCGTAGAAAAAACGTGTTCATCAACAAGCTTCCATAGTGATCCATACAACACTGACGACCGCGCCTACACACTGTGTATAAACCACGCCGTAAAAAAAACGTCTCTGTCAACAAACTTCCATAATGATCCACACGGCATTGACGACCGTGCCTACACACTGTGTATAAACCACACCGTAGAAAAAACGTCTCTGTCAACAAACTTCCATAATGATCCACACAGAACTGACGACCGTGCCTACACACTGTGTATAAACCACGTCGTAAAAAAAACGTGTTCATCAACAAGCTTCCATAGTGATCCATACAACACTGACGACCGCGCCTACACACTGTGTATAAACCACGCCGTAAAAAAAACGTCTCTGTCAACAAACTTCCATAATGATCCACACAGAACTGACGACCGTGCCTACACACTGTGTATAAACGACGCCGTAGAAAAAACGTCTCTGTCAACAAACTTCCATAATGATCCACACAGCACTGACGACCGTGCCTACACACTGTGTATAAACCACGCCGTAGAAAAACGTATCTGTCAACAAACTTCCATAATGATCCACACAGCACTGACGACCGTGTCTACACACTATGTATAAACCACGCCGTAGAAAAAACGTATCTGTCAACAAACTTCCATAATGATCCACACAGCACTGACGACCGTGTCTACACACTGTGTATAAACCACGCCGTAGCAAAAACGTCTCTGTCAACAAACTTCCATAATGATCCACACAGCACTGACGACCGTGTCTACACACTGTGTATAAACCACGCCGTAGAAAAAACGTCTCTGTCAACAAACTTCCATAAAGATCCACACAGCACTGACGACCGTGCCTACACACTGCGTATAAACCACGTCGTAGAAAAAACGTGTTCATCAACAAGCTTCCATAGTGATCCATACAACACTGACGACCGCGCCTACACACTGTGTATAAACCACGCCGTAAAAAAAACGTCTCTGTCAACAAACTTCCATAATGATCCACACAGAACTGACGACCGTGCCTACACACTGTGTATAAACCACGTCGTAGAAAAAACGTGTTCATCAACAAGCTTCCATAGTGATCCATACAACACTGACGACCGCGCCTACACACTGTGTATAAACCACGCCGTAAAAAAAACGTCTCTGTCAACAAACTTCCATAATGATCCACACAGAACTGACGACCGTGCCTACACACTGTGTATAAACGACGCCGTAGAAAAAACGTCTCTGTCAACAAACTTCCATAATGATCCACACAGCACTGACGACCGTGCCTACACACTGTGTATAAACCACGCCGTAGAAAAACGTATTTGTCAACAAACTTCCATAATGATCCACACAGCACTGACGACCGTGTCTACACACTATGTATAAACCACGCCGTAGAAAAAACGTATCTGTCAACAAACTTCCTTTGATCCACACAGCACTGACGACCGTGTCTACACACTGTGTATAAACCACGCCGTAGCAAAAACGTCTGTGTCAACAAACTTCCATAATGATCCACACAGCACTGACGACCGTGTCTACACACTGTGTATAAACCACGCCGTAGAAAAAACGTCTCTGTCAACAAACTTCCATAAAGATCCACACAGCACTGACGACCGTGCCTACACACTGTGTATAAACTACGCCGTAGAAAAATCATGTTTATCAACAAGCTTCCATAGTGATCCATACAACACTGACGACCGCGCCTACATACGGCGAATAAACCGTAGTGTTTCACGGCAAGAAAAACGTGTGTGTACAAAGGGCCTACTTTAGTATTAAAGAAGGTCTAGGTAGTTTTATTTTATTTTGGTATTATTTAGTTTTAACTATTTAAAGAAATGCTTTGTACCAATAAATAAAATAAAATAAAATAAAATAAAATAAAATAATCTTTATTTCGGATAAGCATCATCCATATATGGGTTAGTAAGCAAAAATAAACAAAAAGATAACTTATACCTATGTTAGTAAACTTATAATCTATTTAGCGACAAGGGTGCTATTCGAAATGCATCTTCGAACAACATCACCTAACAAAGGAGAATCGTACCTCCCCGCTATGGTCTTCAGGATGGAGTTGGAGCTGTCCCGCACTCTGCAGAGCAAAGAGGCAGATTTCTGTCTGACGATGGCGTGGAAGCCATCGACACGTGCTTGTGCAAACATACCAGATGCACTGCAGAAAGGGGGCAGCCCCATCAGCATCCTAAACCCGTTATTATACTGGACCCGTAGGGCGCTGATAGCCCGCTGAGTAAAGTTGGTCCACAGGCTGCACGTGTAAAACACTTGGCAATAAGCTTTAAAAAGCGTTATTTTGACTGCTTTGCTACAGCGTGCAAACCTGCGAGCCAACATGTTACATCGGACTGCCAGCGCCCTACGTTCCCTCTCAATATCCACTTGGTCATTAAGGTCGTCGGTTACATAATGCCCCAAGTACTTGAACTGGTATACTCGCGTTATATCATTCCCATTTAATTGAATCGGGGGCACATACTCAGGACATTTAGCACCGGCAGCCTTAAAGACCAAGAATTCACTTTTTTTAACATTATAAACTAAGCCATGCTCTCGAGCATAGCCCTCACAACACCTAAGCAGCTCTCTAAGCGCTCTAACCGTAGGGCTCAGCAGCACCATATCGTCAGCGTAGCTGATGTTGTTGACACTAACGTCATCAATGCGACATCCGATTTTCTTGCTGCTGAGCTCAACGATCAGATCGTTTATGTAGAGGTTAAACAGTTTTGGTGACGTTATTCCTCCCTGTCTAACCCCGCACTCTAGCCCGTACGACACAGAAAGCCCATCGGCCCATCTCACCCTGTTCGTCTGATTGTAATACCAATACTGGAAAATACGCAACAGCTCCGCTGGCACTTTTCTCTCCCGCAGCTTTTTCCACATAACCTCATATGATACAAGGTCAAAGGCACGGGAGAGATCTAGAAAGCAAGCATACACAGGTGTTCGACGTTTCGTGTAGTATTGCACCGTATGTTTGAGGCCGAGAATCGCACTTTCAGTGCCAAGATCATTACGAAACCCAAACTGTGCGTCGTGTAATTTTAACAAACTATCCAACCGTGCGTCCAGCTGACTGTCGAGTACTCTCGCAATAATAGTAGCCAGGGAGATGGGTCGATAGTTACACTTATCAGCAACGTCACCTGTTTTATTTTTAATAATAGGCACAACAATAGTACGCATGAGATCAGAGGGAAGGTACGAATGACACATACATAAAGAGTAAAACATAGCGAGCACTCTAGCTATGTGAGGACCGGCATGCTGCAAGTGCTCAATGCTTAAACCATCGTGACCCGGGGACTTCCCTCTCGTCATTTTCTTAATGGTGCTTGATACCTGCTTGGCCGAAAAACGAACCAGATCAGAATCACGACAGCAACCGTCATCGAGCACTCGCAACGACGAGCCCAGCGGTGACTCCACTTTAAAGTGATCCATAAACATGCTGGCGATGCTGTCCGGCTGATCAGCACCACCGACACTCACAGGAAAGCCAGGCCTAACATCAAACTTTTTAGTAGCCTTCCAGAACTTCTGAAAATTATTAGCTTTACGGAGGGACGCTACAATATCAAGCTTAATTTGTTCTTGATGAGTCTGACACCACACTAGCCTGCTTTTAAACACCTTTCGTGTCTGGCACATGTCGTTGTAAATATCGCCAGAAGTTGGTTTATTGTGCCATACCCATAGCTGATATTTAAGCCTCGCCCTCGCGTGAGCATCTCGCACGTGCTTGTTCCACCCAACAACACGGCCAACATGTCCATGAGTCCGAGTTTCCACTTGGCTCTGTACCGCGGCTTCTGACAAAATAGTAACAATACTTTCATACATCTTGTCAAGAATTGCCCTATGTTCAGTATTATTACAATGACCATTACTGCACAAACCAAATTCCTGAGGGTAATCAATCAGCTTTAACTTACTATTACATACGTCATAGAACACGTTTATTTGATCACTATCCCTCTCGCCCCAAATTACTCTACTACATGATGTTTTATTGTCAATTAACTTTGGCTTAATCTTATCTAACCTACACTCAACATATATGGGACAGTGATCAGACCAGAACACATCGTGCACAATACCTATCTCAGTCACCGTTAACCAAGCAGACTGTGTGACGACACAATGATCAAGCCATCGCCTGCAACCGTGCGCGTCACTGACAAAGGTATAGCTACTTGAGTCTAAGCCTAACTTTTCAATGTCCGCACACCTCCACTTTTGTTCGTTACAGAAAGCCAAGAGTTCGCAACAAAAAGACTCACCGGGGTGTGCGTTGAAATCGCCAAGTATGTAAACTGTTTCAACGTTACCAGTTTCGACAATCGCACTCACTTCACTTAGGCACTCTGTGAATTCTGTCAGATTTTCACTCGAGTCAGTCGGCATATAAATACTGAACACTATTATGCACCTGTCCTTGAGTGAAACTTTAATCGCCGTTAAACGCGCACTTACACAGCTGATTACCGTTACTGACTCAAAGGCTCGCTTACGCCACAGGATCGCAACACCACCATAAGGTCGTCCTCTCAATATTCCTGCTGAGGTGTCAACAGCTGACTTTCCTGTGTACTCGAAGTCGTTATGAATTTGTCCAAGAAAGGGTATATCATGAGGAAGCAGCCATGTTTCCTGGAGGGCAACTATGTCAGCTGACTGACACAGAAAATTAACTGCCTCAACAGATCGCTTCACTGATTTGCAGTTAAAACTTACAAATTTACTCGTCTGATAATTGCTAATATCCATTATTTATTGTGTCAATGTTTGCTTAATTATGCCAGTCTTCGTCTTGTAGGTTTCATTTACAAAATTCATTTACCAATGAGTTACAAATATTGGATGTGACTTTGCTGCGGAGGGACACTGATCTCTAAGATACAGGGATACCCCTAGTTTGAAGATCAGGATTTCAATGTATTGTGCATAGCATAGCCACCTAGTTATATATATAACATTGTTTTAGTTAGTACCTACTTTGGCTTTTCTTCAATAAAAATTTGAAGAGCCGAGACTTTATTTAAATTAATTTGGTTAATTAATTTATTTGTCGAAAAAAAAGCCAGTTTACGTACAGGTATGTGTAGCAATAAAATACTGCAGACACCTACAGGCATTGATGACAGATATTGGTTAACAAGTTCAAACGATTCCTGCAATCTATTGAATACAATCCTGCAATATTGAAGATGCAGTTTACCTATTACGTTTCCGAACGGATATTATTCAAATGCGAAAGATTACGATCCCATTCATAGACTCCCATTATGGATCATAACCGAACGCCCTTCGAAATTCAATCAAGATTCGATGCATTGATTCAAGATGGAACAGATTCATATATAGTGAGACATCACCGCAGCACTAGTTCCTTTATTAGGGGAACCTACTACTACCCCTATTGGGTGTTCCCCTAGTAGTGCAGATTACTAAGAGGCTGTGTCGTGTCGGAAGTGATCGTAAAACTTTACGAACTGGCGCCCTCTATCGGTGACAATCATCTTCGGGCACAGAGTAGGTTAGCGCGGAGACTTTTTTTTTGTTTTTTTTTTCAACGTCTAGGAAAATTCATGGCTTTCAATTAAGGTGTGTTTTCTAGAACGATGCTTAGCCATTGATTAAAATTTTAAATTAGATTTGGGTTGAGAATAGTATGAAATCTGAATGAAAAATCTGTTTCTTGTAATTATTTTTCACTGACAAAAAATCATTTGGCTTAGCTGGCTGGCAGTTTGGATTAAGAGTATCTGGCGTCAATTATTAGATAGCCCAAAGAAGTTTATAATATTCGTATCAGAAAAGATTTTTCCGTCTTTTTATTAAAGCAGTATTTTCCATCAATTCGTCATCATTCTCCTGCCCGTATTCCAATTTATTTGGAATCGGTGCACCATATTTTTTCTTCCATACTTATCTTGTAATCGTCACCTCGGTAGTCAGTCTACTTCTAGCCATATCATCTTTGACTCAGTCCATCCATCGTTTCATTGGTATAGCCACATTCATGGATACTTACTCAAAATTTTCCTGACGATATTCTCCTCATTCCTCCGCATCACATACCCATATCATGACAACCGATTTCCACATAACTTTTCAGTCAGCGGTGACACTTTCAGAGACATTTTCCATCAATTTCATGTCTACATAAAAGTAGGTACATAACAAAAAAAAAATCTCTGACTCCATCGCCTACTCTGTGTTATAAGAGCTGAGATTTCAATAAACGACATCGGTGTTCTGATTGCAACAGTTGAAGACGTTATACATATCCTCGTTAGCAGTGACAGACTGACAGCAGTCACATACCCACTGTTATATGTTTATTGACGAACATAAGCGAGATTGTTCTCGGTTTATAGTAGCGGCAGTAAGTGATTTTGGAAATACTATTTTATTGTACCTACATTTATGATGTTTTTTTTACTTGTGTTATTTAGAACAAAATAGCTTATTGATATTTTGATGTTTAGAAAAACTCGTGATTTCTTACCTTGTACGTGTTTTTTTACCAAATAAAACGTAAAAATACACTTTAGTCTATTAGTTATACGGAAATAAACTTTGCTTAAAACAAGACTGATATTGTAGTGTACCCAATACTATTCATGTTAATTTAAGTTAAATAAGCAATAAATTAATTATTGGTTACTATTTACCTACTAAATAAATATAAACAAATGAGTATGGCTGCAAGCAACAATACTGATTTTTAAAGGTAATTAAACGGTATCCTTATTAATTATTAATGATTGCACTAACTTTTACCAAACCGTATATTTTACTACCTATTAATACTAAACTGTATTCTTATTATTTAATAGTGTATTTGATTATTTTTCACCAAACCGTATGTTTACTATTAATTTCAAAAACCTCAGTCAAAATATAAAACAATTAGTTATCAATTTCTTGTAGATTTGACAAACAATTTGTTTTCTTTAATTCATTAGCTTATATATTAATAGTATAAAATAAATTTGTAGGTGTTTGACTGTTTTTTCGACTGTTATGAGTAATAACATCAGTTTTAACCCGTCGCGCGCTAATTAGCAGACACAATTGAAATTCTATTGTTATCTGTACACATGGTGTGCAATCGACATTTTAAGAGTTAATGGAAAACCCTGTTCCTAGTTGCCTGTTTGCCTAATTTTGTGACCATTATCCCACTAGACACATAATGCTGACGTTAAAAATGTGCTAAAATATTAGCTATTAATTTTTGTCATTAAAATAAAATATCGTAGTCATCAACGTTCTAATTAAAAAAAAGAAATAAAATGTTAAATTACCCTCCTAATAATTATAGTGTAGGTTTGCAAGCTAAATGAAGACGCCATACAAAATGAGTGTTTATCCTCCCGGGAATAAGCTGACAGAAAAGTAATTATGTTTAATCCTTAGGGCGAACAGTTCACGGGCTAATTAAAGGTGTCAGAGTCTGTTGTGCAAGTGGTTTTTATTTATTTTTATAATTATGTGTACGTACAGATCAATATAAACTAGTTATTTTGCAACCACTCAATTACGAAGACGGTCAAAAAATGCTTTAATTACATCCAATGTGGATGAATGTGGATGGCTATACAAGTAGGGGAAGACCAAAGAAACGATGGACGGACTGTGTGAAAGATGATATGGCTAGAAACGCAGTGACTACCGAGATGACGACTAATAGTAATAGTAGTAATAGCACATGTGTGAGTACTATGTACATACTCTAAAGCTACCATTTACTGGGTACGTCTTTGTTTGACTTGAATGTGCCCTGGCGGCTGAGAGTATGTGACGCTCACTCTAATGTCTCGCTGATGGTGGCGCGTGTTGGATCATTTAGCTCATCCATGCGTCAGGTTCGTGAACAAGCGCTGTCAGTGAAGGCTGGGCATACCTTAGCGGCCACGGCTTATTTTAATTTAATTTAAATATTTGAATTGTTTTTTTTTAAGGACGCTTTTAACGTTCTGCATCGTTCTCACATGTAAAATTTCAACATGAATGATGTAACCATTATTTTGTAACCATATCTTGATTTAAAAGAGTGTCCGTGGAGTTTCTTGCCCGTTCTTCTCCATAGGTACCTACTATGATTTGGAATGGGCGCCTAGCTTCATCTTTCTGACTGACCGACCCCTTGACAATTCAAAAGTGCCTGTAATTGGTTTAATTGAAATAAATGCGTTGAGTTTGAGTTTGAATAGAGAAGTATAATACGACCCCAAATAAATTGGGATAAGGGCAGGAGACTGATGATGGAAGAATTTTAAATTGACATTTTCACTCCTTTGTAACGTACTAGGAAAGTAATAAAGTTTCACAAAAAATATGACTAAGATCACAAAATATTAAAAAGAAAATCAATTAAGTATTACAGTTGTAGACTCTGTACTTTTACAGATAATCTAGTAATAGTTTAAATATGAAGAATTAACTATTATTCAGGTTCATGGCTTTCAAAAATAAGGTTTTAGAAATAATAGACACATGTTAATGTACTTACTTAGTGTATTTCCCAAACACACAAAATCAAATATACTTTTACAATCACCACTCGGTATCCTTGAAACACAGCTAGAGATTAGCACTCGTTTTTCGACGACTTATGCACGACTAAGTTTGCAGGATTGGCACGACAACCAAGATGGCGTTTTCCCGCCATTATTATTCCCGCCTTTTTGCGATACGCTGTGATTGGTTAGTCGTGCCATCTACAAACTCAGTCGGTACTAAAATAGTCAATACAATACTTTTAATATTAGAACAGATATAATTTTAACATAACTAATTGAATAAATACGATAATTATTTATTATTGATAACACAGTGAATACTTTGCGAACCAAACACAGAATTGTTCAACTCAAAGATTGATTAAAGTTGAAGAAGACTTAAAACACAAAAAAGAAGTTTTAGTAGGTACCTAATGCTTAAAGTAGTATTTGACAATTGATCAACTTAAAATTCTGAATTCAGAAACCGGGTAGGTAAATGAATCTGTTTGAGTTGCCGCTAAAACTACGAAAAATCTTGTATTCTTTCTTTCAGAAAAAAACAAAGAAAGATTCCAAATAAAGACTTCTCCTGAAAAAGTCTTGCTGTCGGTGAAATACACTGAAATAAAGACAACGAGGGCAAAGAGTAATGATGCTGAACAGTTCCGATGAATGTTTTACATCAGAAGAATATGTATAGAGCTGTATGTTTTTTTTTTTTCTTGTTGAATTATAAGATGTTACGAAGACATTTTGTGAATGTTTTCAGAGAAAAAGTTCTTTCCTGTTCCTGTTGTATATACTAAAGACATTTTTGTATGTGGATGGGTCGGATCAACACTGTCAATTTTTATTAACAGGCACTGCGGCTACGAAACAATCTTCTGCGCGGTCAAATATTCTTTACCGTATTTCATAGCAGATTATAGTTGTCCATTTTCACGAGTTTTACCGGAGCTGCTATAAAAAAATTAAGTTGTTCTAGTTCCTGGCGACTTGATTGGGCAAAGCTGGGTGGCGAAGAGAAATTTATGTTTATATTATGTTCGGAAAAAATACACTCGCCCGATTTGTGTCAAGCCAATCCGTATATGATTCACTGAGGCTTTTGTTGCTGAATCGAATGTGCATAAGTTTATAATACCCTGATAAGCATTAGGTATGTATGTGCTTTGTTCATTAAATTGTTAATCACCTAGCACAAGTGTCAGGGACTTCACACTATTTGTAATGCACTTTCTTATGTAATAAAGATTATTATGTTATGTTATGTTATGTTATTGTATGTAGATTTCATTGAATAACCAGTGTATTTCAAGTTCACCACAAAATTGTTAATAGTGTAGTACGATTGAAAATTTTGTTTTTACTGTAACCTAGTTCGGAAGGCGTTGGTGCATTTTTTCATTAGTACAGACACTAACGAATCCAACGATACACCTCTTTCTGGAATAATATAGTTTTATTTGAAAAATTGATTTTGTGAACCGTAAATGTTTTTTTTTTTTTTTTTTTGTGAAATAATATTATTATTTATCATTTTCGCCAAAAAGGGTTACAACAACTCTATATCCATCCAACATTTCACCCGTCTCCATCGATCGTCCCTGATGCGTCGAGATAGGTCACAGACAAGATTGGCCAGCAATACCTCTCGTCTTATTTATTGGGCTGACAGACAGACAAATGTGGCCAAACGTATTAATGGCTCCAACTCTCCAAGGTTTTTTTTCTACTGCCCTATTAGATCTGATTAGTGATAGTGGAAATGGTGTAATGGGCCGATTTTTTGTTGATCGCTTGTTATTTTTTTAAACGTTGATTGGATTTCTTTTGGGTAATCTTTTTTTATTTCGATGGAACATTTCTGACAGCTGACTTTTCTTATGGAGTAGGTACCTAACATAATTAAAATTACACAATTCAAGACTTAAAAAGAAACTGACAACATTATTAATTGTAAAATGCTATTATTCTGTGAATGACTTTAATTGACACTGACTTATGTACTGATTAATTTAATGTAATTTAATTTTAACATACCTAATTATGATATTGTTTCAATTTATTTAATATGGCATATATTAAAGGTTTACAGAGCCCCAGTTCAAGGAACCTCGGGACTCAATTGAATTCTATAATAATTCACTAATTTTATGTTTTATTTTACTTTTACTTTAAAAATCGCAGGAAACCTAAATAGATTTTACAATATTTTGGTACAAACATACATTAAAACACCGATCATTTATTTATTCAAATAAACAGTAATAGCCTGTTTCCTCCTAATAAGTTTCGGTTATCTTATTTAACAGATAATTTGATTCAAATTCTGTTCTATTTTACTTTGTAAAACAAGTTTAGGAAAAGAGACGTAGCAGGTGTTACACTGTTCACTTCCCTTAACATACCAAACCAAGGCCTTTACGTATTCAATTCAAAACGGTACCTACCAACCAAAAACTATCCATAAACAAAAGTAAACTTCTTCAAAGAAAACCAAGAACATCTGGCACTGAATTATGCAAACCATACCCTTAACATCTAAATTCGATGTCCAACCAAGCGATCTCTTAAATGAACCTTGTGGCCACAATACGCAGAACCCTTTACGCTGGTCAATATTTATGAGCGTCCGAACAAATTTACTGAACAGAGGGGTCAGTGGATACTGGTCAATGCTTTTAGGACCTTATGTTGTAAGTAATAAGGGTGTTTATTGTTATGACCAATTTAAGAGTTTGGGTTGCAAGTGGCTTTGATGTGTCATGAATTTGTGTGGGATGAATGCTGATGAATTTGGCTGTGATTTTGAGAGGTCTGATGAGTGAAAGTCTTCTTTCTTCTTTAGAATATACAGGGTGAATTTTTCAAGTGAGCGTGGATGGCCAAATTCGAAACTATGAAGATTATTGTAATGTTGAATACAGTACAAACTTTGACACGTCGAATCCAGCTTTGTATTGAAAACAATGGTCATCATTTTGAAGAATTAATCAGTTAAGGTTTATTAAGTAGGTAGGTAACGTAATCCGGCGCGACTTCCCGGCCACCGTAGGCGCGGGCTTGCGGACGACGAGTAATGGGCAGCTCGCCGTCCGGTAAGGACCAGGCCCGGGTCGACGGCGCGTTGTGTTCCACGCGCGCCTCAAAGAGATGTCAGGAGTGACGGGGTCCAATAGGGCCGAAGCCGCCGGGGTCGCGGGTAGTTCGAAAGAGATACCGTGGCCCTGGCACGGGCAACTGAAGGAACACGGGTGGGTTTTAGTCAGTAAAAGTCTGACACACCCTCCCGCTCTGCCCGGAGCGGGAGAAGTCATTTGATGATTTCCCATCCACAAAAAAAAAAAAAAAAAAAAAATCCGGCGCGACCGCTAGAACTCGGCCCGAAATTGTGACGGGTTGATGTACTGATAATACCAAACATGTTTGATTTTGTCCACACACTGCGGTCACACCGGTGCCGTTCACCCGACTTTTATTTTGTCTATCATAACATACTGAACCACCGAGTTCAGTCGCGGTGGATAAACGATCGCCGTCACCGGGACGTCACGTTCGGTTCAAATAATCTCGATTCTCGATGACGTCCCGATGACGGCTGCGGTAGACAACGTACGCCCTTATTCTATTCAACTTCAATAATTCTCTATAATAACAAAAGTATGATTACAGCTAACAGCAACATCTTCCTCCATATGCTAACCTTCCCAATCTCATCATATCTCAAAAAGACGCCATCTTGGAAACCGATCGAAAATATATCCGAAATCATTACTCATTGTCTCATAATCCATCAGAGCTGTGAATATTTTACATTCATCGTAATACGTCACATGGTTCCCGTGCCACAATAAAATCTTTATGGCTATTGCTTCACATCTCTCCTTTATGCTTTCCTTGATCCCGTATGGAAGGTTTACGGGGTTTTCCAGCTAGAGACACTGTGTCGCTGTGTGCCGAAATTGTGAGAAGTTTCGGAGTAGCTATTTGAAATCTTTGGTCTGGAAATATACTATTCTATGAGCTGTGTTGTATCTGTCATTGACTACAGCTACATTAAAACTTATTTATAATAGTCAACTCAACAATACTCTACATGTCACAATGGCACAGAAGTTTAAGGGACTCGTTTCTTGAGCTTAAAGATCCGAGTTCGAAACCTGGCAAGAATCTACCATAATTATGACTTTTCAAAAACACATGCAAGTATCTACTTTCTGAGTTTACCTTTTAAACATCACTGACATATGAGAAACAATGTAAGGAAACCTGGGCCTGAAGTCGTATACGGCCAACATGCAATAGTAAATAAAGCTTGCTCGAGAATAGGGATGATGTCTGGGCTAAAAAAAAGAAATTCTATTTAGTACGTCAATCAGATAATAAAAAAATATTAGACACGTATTTTTTTCTTAATCATAATAATAAAAAATTACTTAAATAAAACGCATTAAAGTTTGGGAGTGGGGGCTCGCTATTACATTCGCTACGTCACAGCTATAACAAACTACGTATAAAATCTAGCAAGGAGTGACGTCATGCCACATTGTAATGTATCGCCGTAATCTTTTGATTACGTAAAAAAAGAAAAAATACGAGTCCAATATTTGCGCTCACAGCATCTGTTGCTCTCAATACCTGTGTTCTTACTTCAAGTAAAGATTTGTCTTTACGACGCATGTACGGGAAATCGATCGTTTATTCAAAGCAGGTGATTCCTTCCGAAGCTCCATTTATGAGCGCTCTCATGTTGATAGCCTGGGGAATAATAGCGTGAATATAATTTGCAAATTGAAAACTATTAATGTCAAGGGGGGTTAAATCAATTGCAGTTGGTCGGGATTTAAGTGAAGTTATTTAATTGTTCATTAGTTATTAATAAATACCAAATACGAATTGGTTAAAATATAATAAACCATCTTATTTCTTCTTCATGTAATGTATTCGGCGTACCCTGAGCAGCCAATATTTTATAAAATTCATACCAGTGAAATAGCACCACAAATGTATCTTGCTTGTTTTCTTGGCTTCAATGTTTTGTGCGAAGACGCAGATTAAAAACATACCAATAAAAGAAAAAACCGACAGTTGTAGTGCACAATCACTCATACAGCAACGAAAAAAGAAAAAAAAACATGTTCCTACCAATATTAAAAACATAAACAACCTACCAAAACATTACTGTCACATTGCCAAAGAACAATCGGGGCAATTTGGTCCCACCAGCCTCTTGAATTAGCCGATGTCTTGGGGCATTTATTTCCTCAATCAAAAGTGCAAGTGGCTTCGAGTGGGTCGAAACGACCTAATGAATTCTCTACTTTTAGCTTTCTTAAGGGGGATGAAAGGAGAATGGTGTACGTGACATTTTGAAGATTGTCTGTACCGACGGTATATTTTGTGTGATGTTTTAATTAGGCTGGATTGATGGTTTCTTTTTCGTGAATGGATTTTTAAACTCAATTCTGTCCGTAATTGTTGTACTAGCACTGTGCATTACTCCTCAAATACCGGTGTTAGATTTATTCATAAAACAAGATTTGATTCGTTATTCCATTACACCAAAGATTCTATGCAGCAAGTTTGGTGCAGTATTTAGGTGAACCACAAATTCTATTGTGATTTTCAAAATAGTAGGTACAGCTGTTTTATCTCACGAAAGCGGGTGAGCCATACTTGTATGTGTAAATGTACATGCACATTGTCTATGCGTGCGTAAGCTTGGGAGCGCGCTACCTGCAGTTACGCACACAAGAGCGCGTGTCTATACGCATTACGTCTACAAGTATAGCTCACCCGCTTTCGTGAGATAAAACAACTGTATAGTGCTAATTAAATAATATTCAACTTTTGTCGAGCAATTAAATTTCATTGCCTCTTAATAAACGTTGCTTAAAGTTAGGAGACGTCTTTAAACGTCAAAAATGTATGGTTAAGTAGACGGTAATCATTACGTGCTTCAAAAAACATTTCCGCAAATAAACGTATTTTCTTTCTTTCTTCATTCTTTTTTCTTTATTTATAAATAAGGGAGTTGTTAGAGTCAGTTCCGTACCTCGGAAAGCACGTTAAGCCTTTAGTCTCGGCTGTCATTCGTGGATCTTTGACAGTCGTTATGGGTCGACTGGCTGTCAGAACCAGTCTTACCAAGGGGTATTGTATAACTCAGTTACTGGGTTGTGGAGGTCAGATAGGCAGTCGCTCCGTGTAAAATACTGGAAGTCAGTTGCCTCCGGTTAGACTGGAAGCCGATCCCAATATAGTTGGGAAAAGGCTAGGCAGATTGATTGATTGGAGCTGTTAGAGTCAGTTACAGATTATTTTCTTACACTGGCAGTTAAAAATTATTACCTTGTTTCAGACTTTGAGTCTTAAAAAAGATGATGTTTTAAATGTGTAGCTCTTTTTTGTGAAACTATGATTTTTCTAAATCTATTATTTTCAATACCTACCAGAACTTATTTCCAAATCTTTAAACGTGTTACAACCTTATCCTTGTAGAGCAAGCCAGGGGTGGCGACTGTATTACAGTCCGGGGGTCGCATTCCGAAGATTACTGCGTTGCCTTCGTGAGACGTTTACTGGGTGTCACTGGCAGATGTATAGAAGATCTGGATGTGGTACACATTCCAGCATAAAAGGGACTCGTTTTAATAATGCTAGTGTTATGAAGGTTCGAATAATGACAATAAAACGTAAATTGATCGTGAAAATGAAGTTGTCAAAATAAAAAGTTCCAACCAGGTGTCGTGGGACACCTTCGCTGTATGTTATTTATTTATAATAAGCACACCAACTGCACGGTTACTTGCAATTCTAATTAAAATAACATATAAAAATGGCATTTTATTAACCATGCAAATAAAAGGTATCACAAACAAAACATTAGAGACAATGGAGAAGAATAAAAAGTTTGTCTAGTAGCACTAAATTTAGAATACTACAAAACATACCATTCTGAACTATATTGACGTGCACTCTTCGCACTGTTTAAATAAAACTAAAAAAAAAAACTAAAATAAAATTAAAAAAATAACAAAATAGAAACAGTGAACAGAAACACAAACAACACCACACACAGAAACAAACAGAAACAGTGAAACAGTGTTCGACATAGTGAACTATGAAGCAAAACTCATGGAGATAATATTAATAGGGTAATCTGTCAAGTTCGACCTTTCGTTATATTGTCTTGCCATACGTGTTAGTGGGCTATTAAATTTGGTATTCAAGGTGAATGTAGGAGCTCGTGGCTAAGTAATAACAGCCGCAAGGGACGATCCATCAGGTTAAGCTACACTTGGCGGGGTTGGTCCGTGGATGGGTGACCATGTTTACATGCCGAGACTCCTCCATGCCTCAGAGAGCACGTTAAGCCGTTGGTCCCGGCTGTCATTCGTGGATCTTTGACAGTCGTTACGGGTCGTCAGAAGCCCGAAAGTCTGACAACCAGGCGTACCAAGGGGTATCGTGTTACCCACTTACTGGGTTGTGGGGGTTAGATAGGCAGTCGCTCCATGTAAAATACTGATATTCAGCTGCATCCAGTTAAACTGAAAGCCGACCCCAACGTAGTTGGGAAAAGGCTAGGCAGATTGATTTAAGGTGGATGTAGGCAATTCATCATACGATGATGACGCTTACTACGTTGTTGGCTAGACCTAAAGTTGAAATAATTTACCAATTCTGCATCTATAGAACCGTTTATTATGTATTAATACAGAGCTTTAGCTTGCTAAAACCTATATTTGATGGCTGTGTATTAAAAAAAAAAAATTGACACTTGAAACGACGGCATGTTACGTCACAATTTCTGACAGTTTACTCCACTGTGAACGGCTATGGTAACATTCGTGAAAGTTTTCTTTTTTGATTCCAAATTAAAATAAGTTGCAATTTCCAAGAGCGCTTCCTTTTGAAATTTTAGTCTTTGGTTAATCTAACACCTATTTTTTATTAGTTTGATCAAATATGCTTGTAACTTGTGGTCGACATAAAATTAAATCTTGGCATTCAGAAATCGCAGAAAGTAAAACAAACACTTCGAAAGTCCTTCCACTTCCTACACATCTTTGTTGCTCCTGTTCACAATTTGCCTCAATAATGCGGCCGCTTGTTTCACCCACTTACAGGCCTTATACAATTTATTATTAGGGGCACCATCCTTATAAGAAAGCCTATGATGATGGGACTTGAAGATGTCTGTAATGCTGTATGCATCTGTCACGATTTTATTGTTATTGAAGAAATGAGAGATACTTGGTACAAAAACGATTTTGAACTATTCAAAAATGGTTCCTAACTTTGTCGCGAATAATGGTATTACTAACAAAAAAGAGTGTGTTTGTGTCAGCTCCAACGCACGACGGGAGTTTACTCCTTAAGTAGGTACATGTATATTACATACCCCTTGTCTTTGAAAATAATGGATAGATTGACCGCTACAATGAAGACTGGCCGAAAATAAACAAAAAAAGTATATACATACATGATTTCAAAGTGAAAAGTGCGCAAAGTACGTTGCGCAGAAAAACGTAACGCTTTTGAGTTAACGCTTGTGTTAATTTTACTTCTTATAAAATATCCATACTGGCCTTATAATATGAAAATTGATTCTTAAGGAGTAAATTCCGAAAAAACTGTACAAAATACTTGACCGCTGGGCAAAAGTCTCCACACAATGGGAATCTATGGACGGCGCCGGCACCGCGCCGTCGAGACCGGCCCAGAATGAGCAGACGAGATGACCTGGACACGTACCGCGAGGGCTGGTTCAAGGTGGCGCAGAAAAGCATCCTTCGAACCAGAATGCTGGAATTATGCTTTACAGAAGGATTAGTCATAGTCATTTCTTCATAAACAATCAAATTGTATCTGAATTTACACATAGAATTACACAATTACAGCATATACACTAAAATAATTTACATTTGAATTTTATAAATTACATTAACAATTTAAAAATAAAAAATGTACATTTCTTCAATATCATTTCGACATGTAAATAAAACAATATAGTCAACACCTTAAAATTTAAAATAATAACAATAAAATAATTAAGTACATAATTCACGAAAAGTAATCAAACTTGGAATGATATCCTCATTACTATAGTCAATTCGAAAAAAATACCAAACCTGCTATTTCTATTTGAAGAACTTAATTTAAAATGCCAATAATAACACCAACTCGATATCCAATCATTGCGTACATTCAAAGTCAACACGTAATAAAGTCATTATTCCATTTACACAAATATAAAAAAAACCTTATGTTCCTCACTTTAAGGGTGAATTTCCTTTTACAGCTTTAAATAAAAGTATCAAAATTGTGTTTTAAATTAAGGGTGAGAAATAACATATTACTTCCTCTATAGTAATTTTAAAATCATTATGTCGTTAGTATTGTTTGTAAGTATAGATTTTTAAGTCACTTATGATATTGATAGTTTTGACATTAATAATAGGAAAAGCTTTTGATTGACTATGATACCAAATTGTTTATATAATATATTTGTTGCCTCTTTGTTCTAGTGGTGGCAAGCTGGACTGCAGAGTATGGGGTCCTGGGTTCCATGTCAGGCAAAGTATTATTGGGTTTATCTATTGGGTAATAATTCTCAGTAGCAATGGAGTCCGAATTTGTGCCCAGTGACTTCACACTAATGTTATAAAGGCGAAAGTTTGTGAGTGTGTGTGTGTATTTGTATGTTTGTTACTTCTTCACGCTCAAACGGCTGGACCGATTTGGTTGAAATTTGGTATGTAAATAGCTTATACCCTGGATTAACACATAGGCTGCTTATTATCTCGGTCTACGTGGGCGCGGGGCGCAATTAGTAAAACATAATTGATGACATGTGGGTGTACGGTCAGCCGAAGAGTCAGATATTTTAATCCTCAGCGCTCACAACATTATTTAAAAGCAGTTGCAAGTTAGCTGCTTGTATACTTATTATTGCAGAGTAGCTGGTAGCAGCTGGATGAGAGTTGCCGAGAATTGAGCTGAATGGCGTGCCTTATACATGTGATTCAAATTGGGGTCAAATATTTTTTTAAATAAACTTTATTACTTTAGAATTTAGCCTCCGTCAATATCTATGTTTTTATTATATTTGAGCAAGAAATTAATATTTAAAAACTGCAAAAAACTGTAGGATATTCAAATATTTGAAATGCTACGCCATTTTTCAGAGCGAATGTGACTTAAAAGTCTATGACAACAATAAAATGTCAATGTGTTTTGTAGGAGTGTTTGTGATTTCTTGTTTGTTTATTGTCATAGACTATGACGTCACACCAAGCGCGCCAAAATGGAAGGTAATTAAGTTGCCCATATCAGTTGGCTATTTTTTACATGTATTTTTGAAAAGCTTTTATTTAACTTGCAATGTATGTATGTATGTTCGTGTGGATTCTTGCTACTCAATTTTGAAGCAGATATCTTCATCCGATTGAGCTGAAATTTTGTATACACGTTTAGTTTGGATATCAATATACGATAAGTTGTGTGACGTCATTCTAAATCCAATATGGCGGACCATATAAGATGGCGGAATAGTTATTTTTAATGCATTTCTACAATATGGGTATCAAATGAAAGGGCTTGTAACATGAAAAATAATGTGACGTCATTCTAAATCCAATATGACGGAACATCCAAGATGGCGGAATAGTTATTTTTTATGCACTTCTACAATATGGGTATCAAATGAAAGGGCTTTTTAAGAGTAACTCGAAAAATAATGTGACGTCATTCTAAATCCAATATGGCGGAACATCCAAGATGGCGGAATAGTTATTTTTTATGCACTTCTACAATATGGGTACCTATCAAATGAAAGGGCTTGTTGAGAGTAACTCGAAAAATAATGTGACGTCATTCTAAATCCAATATGGCGGACCATACAAGATGACGGAATAGTTATTTTTAATGCATTTCTACAATATGGGTATCAAATGAAAGAGCTTGTTGAGAGTAACTCAAAAAATAATGTGACGTCATTCTAAATCCATTATGGCGGAACATCCAAGATGGCGGAATAGTTATTTTTATGCACTTCTGCAATATGGGTATCAAATGAAAGGGCTTGCCGAGAATAATTAGAAAAATATTCTGACATCACTCTTAATCCAATATGGCGGACTTTTGAAGTTTTTATGCTTTCCTATAGTATGGCGATAACTAATAAGTAAAAAATAAATTTAAAGCAAAACAAAACCTTTTAAAAAAAAAAGCTTTTATTTAAATGCTCTAAAAAAAAGAAAATAAAATTTTCTTTTAAAATTTTAACTGTCAACTTATAATCTCATTATACACAATTTATATGATCATAAAAGCTTGTCGCGAGGTTTGCGTAAGTACCTAGAAGTATTTAATTAAACTGAAATTTAAAAAAAAAATAAACTTAGCAGATTAAGTTACTCAATTAAATAGGTACTAGTTTATTTACACAAGTAAATCGCGCGACAAGCTTTTATGATCATATAAATTGTGTATAATGAGGTTATAAGTTGATAGTTAAAGTTTTAAAAGAAAATTTTATTTTCTTTTTTTAGAGTATTTAAATAAAAGCTTTTTTTAAAAAAAGGTATTTTTGCTTTCAATTTTTTAAATATTTGAGAGACCTATGTCCAGCAGTGGACTGGTATACGCTGACAACAAGTATTATATTATCTCTTTGTTTTAATGTAGGTACTTAAACACTGCCTAATTCTTCGATAAAAAAGCCGCTGTTTTTTTTTTCAAATAATAGTGTCTATAAAGACCCAATCAAAAACTACAAGCACATATCCATTACACCCTAACAGAAAGTAGTCTCAAAAAAGATTATTGACGAAGTTTCACCAAGTCATCAGCGAGCAATCATTCCCTGATGACTAGCTAACGTGATTACAGTTTCATTACCGAGCGCTGTTCAGCCCCCTATTTTAATTGATAGTATGAAACTATTGGGTTACTTGTGTATGTGGGTTTGAAGCGGCTGCAGCAAATTAAAGCGGTTATATTTGTTTAACTTTCTGAATACTATTGTTTGTTTTTTTTTTATATAAAATGGCTAATTAGCTATAGGTAACCTGAAAAGTAATAACTCAAAAGTAGCCTTAGACTTAGGAAGTCTAAACTAAATTACAAAACTTGCAATGGTCTCGACTGTGGTCTCGCCATTATGAGCTTATGAAAGATTTTGTGTAGCAAATCTGCAAAAAGCTCACAACAGAATTTCTCACTTTTTTATTAAAAAAAAAAAAACAGATATATCCATCTAAAGTTGATATGGCTGACATTTGAAAGATGCGTCGCCGGTACTGGACCATGCGATTGGCAAAATTTATCCAGATTCATCAAAATTAACGACTTCAGAAGCGAGGCCCTCAATTAACTGGTTTAATAAAAGCACTCATCCCATTATTGGTCAGAGTTCTGATTGCATGATAAAATATGTGTGTGTGGGTTTTGCCAAACATACAATCACTTTGTAAGCTAATTAATATTAATATGAATACTATATTGTCTTTGCAATTGGAACTTAAAGAAAAAAAAAAACACAAACCATCGCTGCAGCGCTTCAAAAACTAAAAACACATCGAAAATAACATAAGAATTTTTCAACCAGCCGACTGTTACCGCTGTAATATAATTAGTACACGCTTAACACACGTCTGCAGCAAATGGGTTTAATTAAAAACTGAATAGTTCCACTGTCATGATGCGATCAGCCAGTTTCAGATAACGAAGCAGGTTTCATTTTGTTATACAGTTTTATTTTCATTAATTAAATTGTGTTTACAAAGTGGGTTGAATTTATCTGCCAGTATTTGTATTGTGTTGGAGCGTTTTACCTTATTATTTGTTGTGATACTTGCGGCCGTGCTCGTCTATGTTCTGTTAGACGATTTGGTTTTCGTAGTTAGTCCTTCATGTGGACCATTGTGCGTGGACCATGGCGGCCGAGGACGTAATAATTATGTATTTCGAGACATCGCCAAGCGGTTGGTCGACTCTTCTCGTATCCAGAGGGCTGGTCTATTTGTTGGCCAAAGAAACAGCATTGCCATTCATCGTGGCAATGCGGCCAGCCTTTTGGGCACTTTTCCTGTTGATAGCAATTCGGACGAATTTTTTGATGCCCTATTGAGTCATTCCCTTTCTTTTTTATATAATTTGTAGTTATCCAGATTACCTGTGCAATCTTAAGCATAATAATAAATAGAAGGTTTCGTTGGTCACTTTCATTTAGAGGTTTCTTCACAAAAAAAAAAAACAAATCTCAATGTATAATAATTAACAAAACTTTTTTACAAAAAAATATAACCGACTTCCAAAAACAACACTACAAAGTGAAAAATAACTTTAATGTCGGAAGTCGGTGTCTGGTTAAATGTATTTATTTTTTACCACCGATTTTTGCCACCAACTTCCGAAATTAAAGTTATTTTTCACTTTGTAGTGTTTTTGGAAGTCGGTTGTGTTTTTTTGTAAAAAAGTTTTTATTTTTCACTTTTTAGTTGTGATACCTATCCTACACAAATTCTAATACCACTACCTGCAAAACAAACTAGAACATCATCCATATAAAAGTGGGGAAAAAATACGTATTATTGAAGCTTACTCAAAAACTACCCAAGCAAAGTTAATCAATTTTATATCGGACCAACTTTGATGTATACCTCTCGAATAAAACAAACATTTTTCAAATCGAACGACTCTGTAAAAAGTTATGCGTGGTCATACATAAAAAAAATAAAAAATATATACGTGTCGAATTGAGAACCTCCTCCTTTTTTTTAGTCGGTTAAAAAGAGATATCTAGGCAGGGTATACTAGCATATTTGTATGTGAATTGCTTCATGTTCAATTTTATATATATTACATTGTAAAACACCAACTCAAAATTGTACATTTTCACGAAATTGAACATGAAGCAATTCACATATAAATATGTTAGTATACCCTGCCTAGATATCTCTTTTGTTGACTGTACCAACACAGAAATTCACAGTAACTAAGTTTCATTTAAGGTGATATATTGGAAAAAACGTGCTTTTTCTTTATCGTGTACCTTATTAGGTTTAAGGCATAGGGATTCAATATTTTAGTGTATGTTTTTTGACTAGTATTCTAGAAAAGGAATACACGATACAATGAAATCTTCTCGATACAAAAATAATGCAAAGTTCTATCTACTTTTATGTTTTTTGAGTACCAAAGCGTAACGCTTATGAGTTATTCAGTGAAGTTTATTTTAAAACGTAGAGAGTAGTCGAATCAAGGTTTAAGGAAAACAGTTTTAGTTTTAATAATACTTTTTATTTAGAAAAAACGGTAATTCGATTTGGCACATACGTCAGTGATATCGTTAGTTCCAGTTTTGAGCAGTGCTGGTTCAGATAAGTTTGTGGCGGCGACCAACCGACCACGGAAGATGGAACTGCCATTCCCCGCTTGCGGGGAAAACAAGCCACGCCCATCACACTACTATTTATTTTCAAAGTAGGGCCTTAAGTAAGAAAGTAGTAGTAGTAGTAGTAGTAGTAGTTTTAGTAAGTTTTTTTTTTTAGTTTTAGTAAATGGGTGAATTCATCTGAACAGAAATAGTGTTTTATTCGAAGTGCTCGTGATGAAACCAAACACACTAAAGTACTGCCACAATAACGTTTGGGCAAGTCGGGTAGATACCGTTTGTCTAAAAAAAATCTGTGTTATTGCGTATATTTTTATATATGTTAGTCTGTAAGGTATTTATTTAGTTTAGTTGTTGACCGCACTCGCCGGTGACTGAGCAACCAATGACAAAGACCAATTCTGTGTATTGCGTCTGTACACTTCTTTGCATGTGAGCGTAACCGCTGTGGAAGGGCGTTAATTTTTAGAATAGTTTATAAATCTCTACCTGCTCGCACTTAAATATTGAGTAAATAAATAAATAAAAACAAATAAATTATCGTCCAATTACCAAACCCCTGAGAGGTCATCTCTCCCCTGCACTACAGTGTAAAGCACACAATATGTACACATACGTGCATTGTTGTAGTGGCGGCGCACAATACAGGAACACTAATGGATTATCAGTGATTTGCATTTAGCTGGCTTTGCTGGTTAAGCTTATGCGAGAATGATTCAGCTTGATTGTGGATTTATAAGTGGTAGTGGTTCGTGGTAGCTTATGACTGCAAAAGGTCGTATGTACTAATTTGATATGTTCAATTTCATATCCAAAAGACCTTGAGTGACAAAATCTGCATAGCCTTTTCCCAACAATGTTGGGGTTGGCTTCCAGTCTAACCAGAGGCAGCTGACTTCCAGTATTTTACATGGAGCAACTGCCTATCTGACCTCCACAACCCAGTAACTTGGTAATAGGTACGATACCCCTTGGTAAGACTGGTTGGCAGACTTTCAGGCTTCTGACGACCCGTAACGACTGTCAAAGATCCACGAATGACAGCCGGGACCAACGGCTTAATGTGCTTTCCGAGGCACAGAGGAGTCTCGGTATGTAAAGATGGTCACCCATCCACGAACCGTCCCCGGCAAGCGTAGCTTAACCTGATGGATCAGAAGTGACAGCAGTACTAAAAGGCAAAATCGAGAAAGTCGCGGAAATCTGCTGGATGTGGGAGGCACGCAGCCCCGATCGTTGTGACAATTCTTTCGGAGGGCTCCCCGAATCTCACCTTTATCAAACAGCGGACGGTTTTCGGCTGATGAATTTTATAAAAGAATAGCTTCTACCTGCGACTTCACCCGCGTAAAATTTCTTGTTCCTCCGATCCACTCCGTCGCAACGCATCTCCTGCCCGCGCTGTTACTTCGTTTTTGCTTAGCGTTATTTGTGACTTTTATTTGTTTTTGCTCGGCTCCTAAGGGTCCTAGCGTGATGTTAAACAACCTAAAGCCTTCCTCAAAAAATAGGCTATCAAATGCAAAAAGAGTTTTTCAAATCCGACTGGTATTTCCAGAGATTAGCGCGTTCAAACAAAGAAACAAACATAAAAACAAACTCCTTAGTTTTATTATTAGTATAGTATAATAGATTCTACTGATTTATGCAATAAAAAGTAAGTTCAAAAACTAAAACCCGACTACTGAAAAATCACGCTCGCCGCGGTCGGTCTGTAACCAATTAAATTAATATTACTTACCTCCACTTTTACTTATTTTTAACAATTTAAACATATTTATTTACTTAAACAATAAGACATATATACATATTTGTAATGTGCTCGCGAAGACCTTTTTTTGATACCAAACATGTCATAATTATCTCAAATTAATTTTTTTCGTGGTCAGAAATTTACGTGTAGTCCACCTTAATAAATTGAGGGAGAATTTATATAGCCTATGCCACCCAGACTATTATTACGAATCTATTCATACCTCATTCATTAAAATCGGTTCAGTAATTTAGGCGCTACGGTGGAACACACGTAAATACATACTTATACATACATAGACTGCTAAAATCATAACCCTTCTTTTTGGCTTTGCGTCGGGTAAAAAGAAACGTTGAGAGGATATCTTGATTAAATTAGTTTGATAATGGTGCCGATTCTCTTGTGAACGCACTAAACTAAAATTAGAGAATCGCTATCTTTTACTAACAGGCAGCGCGAGAAAAGGACGGCTATAGCTATGAACTAAGTTGGAGATGTCAAACTAGTTCACGCCTTACGCTTCACCGTGTTTTTAGTCGACATGTTTTTACGTGTCGTCTAAATGTCTATGGAAAAATTAGTTCTAACTAATTTGACAGCTCTAATTTACTTCCGTCCCTTTCTTGTCATAATAGAGAGAAAAAGTTAGCAATAGCCTAAATTAAGTTTAGTTTGTGCACAACAGAATCGGCACCAATGTGAGCATGAACCATCATCAATGCACGCTCCTTCTCTGTATGACGACATCTTTGTCCTGTCGGGCAGAGATAAAAGCAGTTAGTTTTATATTTAAAGCAGACCTTCACTTGGTCATTGTTCATGTAGGTAAAATAGGAAGGAGGAATTTTTAGGATAGTGCAACGTTTTCACCATAATAAATCTATACATCTATATCTCTAGAGGGTGACTGGTAATTAGTGACCGATACTCAAACACGTGATTGTGCTCATGATAACAAACAACTTTTACTATGGGACCAAACCTGAAGTCGCGATAAAAAAATCTGCTGCTCCCTACATTTTGACGAGTTATGCCAACATGAATGTATGGGGCAGCTGCTTTTTTTTTCGCGATTTCAGGTTTGGTCCCATAGTAAAAGTTGTTTGTTATCATGAGCACAATCATGTGTTTCAGTAGCGGTCACTAATTACCAGTCACCCTATATATAATATAAATAAAAATCAATTGCCGAAATGTATGCACATCACTTCAGAACGGTTTCACCTATTTGGCTAATTCTTTTTTTTTTGTTGTCTTTGTAATTGTCAGGACAAGGTTTGTATGAAAGAAAATATTTGAAAAGTTGCCGGGAAAAATTATTTTACATGCGATTTGATCATTCTCGCATAGACCCATTCTTCGGCAACAATGATGCGAGTCGACAGAGGCGCCCTCTCACGGTCCAGTTGAAAATAATTGTCTCACTGATAGCGCCCAACTCATTCGATAGTGCACATATTTGTGCGTAGATATGTAACGTTACTTAGCAACCCTTCTCTCATACTGTAGATATACAACGTGCATCCTCGTCAAAAAGGGTGTGGTATAGACCATCAAACCGAACAACTTTTTCCAGGGCACCAATATCATAATCGCGAAAAAATAATCAGCCGTCCCATACATTTGCGTCGAGTAAATATTGAAGTTTTCTATGGGACAGTTGAAAATTTGTTCGCGAATACGATGTTGGTTCCATGGAGAAAGTTGTTCGGTTTGATGTTCTGTACCACACCCTGAAATTTGACGAGGATGCAAAAGGACACGTTGGATCATTATGCAACGTGTCGTTTTGCATCTTCGTCGTCGTGGGATTGGTGTACTTGAAGCAAAATTTAGTTGCGGAAACTCGTATACAAATAGGCACAACAACGATTTGCAAATAGGATCTTAGAAAAAAAAATAACTTGGGTAAATATCATTTAAAAAAAAATAAGCATGCATAGCATAATCAGCCTATATAATGTTATCACTGCTGGGACATAGGCCTCCTCTCGGGAAAAAAAAAATATATTGTGTCTTATTTTTTGTTAAAAGATATTTTTTTAATTCTAATTTCTTCGTGTATGGATAGGAAAAAATCCTTAAATATTACATACAAATAAATATTCCCAATAAAATTAACGAGTGTGAGTGAGTAAAATTAACGTGACGTGTTAACGTGAACCAAAAGAAATGAACTCAGCTATTAATAGTGCTGTGCTGACCGTAGTTCATATTTTTAACCGACGAAAAAAAAGGAGGAGGTTCTCAATTCGATACATATGTTTTTTTATGTATGACCACGCATAACTTTTTACAGAGTTGTCCGATTTGCAAAATGTTTGTTTTATTCCAGAGGCTATACATTAAAGTTGGTCCCATATAAAATTGATTAACTTTGCTTCGGTAGTTTTTGAGTAAGCTTCAATAATACGCATTTTTCCCCCACTTTTATATGGGTGATGTACTAGTTTGTTTTGCAGGTAGTGGTATTAGAATTTGTGTGGGGTAGGTACCACAACTAGAAAGTGAAAAAAAAAACTTTTTTACAAAAAAAATACAATCGACTTCCAAAAACAACACTACAAAGTGAAAAATAACTTTAATTTCGGAACTTGGTGGCAAAAAACGAAAATACATTTAACCAGACACCGACTTCTGATATTAAAGTTAATTTTCACTTTGTAGTGTTGTTTTTGGAAGTCGGTTGTATTTTTTTGTAAAAAGTTTTTTTTCTTTTGTGATATAGGTATTATATTTTCAGGTAACACAAAGGTAGGTTTTACATGAGTAGATACCAACTCATCCCAAAACTATAGGAAGTAGAAATACCCAAAAACTATAGGTACAAAAAATGTAACCTTTGAAACGAGAACTCTTCTGTAAAAGACGATCAATTAAGAAACTACTCAAATAAGCTATGTAAGTCACTTAGTCACCTCACACGTTAATCAGTGTTTCGGTCACAAATCTCAGTATAAAGCAAGTCGTTCTTCCGACACATTACACACAGACGACTGTTTGTCGACACACATTTACGAGCGAGCCGGAAATCTGATCGCGACACCTTAGGTAGTGGCGTGAAGGTGACGGTATTAGATACTTTTGAAGTTAAACTATTCCCAACTATGGGACTGGTCGTCTCTTAGCTGCCATGGCTTATTTTTAATTTTAATTTAGTTGTTTTAGTTTTTATCTTTTTATCACGGACGCTTTTTAACGTGCACGTCTTTTTACATTGTTCTCACATGTATATTTTCAACATGAACGATGTACTTAACCAATATTTTGTAAAAAATATTATGATTTAAAGAGTGTCCGTGGAGTTTCTTGCCCGTTCTTCTACATAGGGATCTACTACGTTTCGGAATGGGCAACTAGCTTCACCTTTCTGACTGATCGACCCATTGACAATTCAAAAGTGCCTGTAATTAGTTTATTTGAAATAAATGCTTTTGAGTTTGAGTTTATGTTCGGCTCGGCTTCCGGTGTAACCCGATAAAGTTGAATACAAGAATTTTACATGAAGCGACTGCTTAGTGCTTATCTGACCGTCATACAAATATACTTAGGGGTAAATAAAAAACCGGTCAATTGCATGTCGGACCACGCACAATGAAAGGTTCCGTAGTTGAAAATAATTTATCCTAAAAACAAACTTAACATTATAATTCCAAAAAAAAAAAAATGTGATTATTACAAATTAACAATTTTCAGACTTTTTCCTTTACTTGTCCTGTGAGACCTTGCTTCTTGCCAATTTTCATTATTCTAAGTCAACGGGAAGTACCCTATAGGTTATCAAAACCTACATACATGCATTTATCCGACATATTTTGATACTCGCAAGTAAATCAATTACTTGCGAGTATCAAAATATGTCGGATAAATGGCCGTATTATTAGATTCTTTTAAAGTTCCAAGGGACCATAGACCTACGTATTTGATATTAAATTCAACTTGATACCTTCACGCGCTCCTGAGAAAAAGGGTCTTGACAGACTGCCAGACAGAAAGACAGACAGAGGGACAACGAAGTGATCCTATAAGGGTTCCGTTTTTTTCCTTTTGAAGTACGGAACCCTAAAAATAAAACTTTCAAGTATTAACTACGCCGTCATTACAGCGAAAATACCCCAGTTGTCTCACTGCGATTTAAGAAGACAAAGGACAGTAAAACGAGTGATTGCTCACAACACTGCTGGCGACAGAGATGCTGTGCGCACCGACTGTGATTAGACATAGTTAGCTTCAAAATGACTATTGTGGGTTAGACGTAAAATAACTTAGCACTAGTCTCCTATATCTTTAAGGTACTGAGGGGAAAGATTCACAATCCAGGCGTGTTGCAGCAACTATGCATGTGTGTTCCGGACAGGTACGTGTGGCGGAGGCGGCGGCCGTGGCTGCTGGTGGTGCCGCGCGGCCGTACTAAGCTGGTGAATGAGGCACCGTTTACGCGCGCACTCCGTGTCCTAAACCGTATAGCGGAAGACATGGATATATTTTGTTGTACTCTGGGTGGGTTCATAGTGAGAGCCCTCTTTGAATTAAGTTATGGTCCTATTGTGATATAGATAATAATTATTGTGTTTATAGTAGCCATAAGTACCTACAAAATTATTAGTTTGTAACTAGGTAGCGGGATTTTGAAAATATGTTTAATAGTTGTCTACATTATCGCATTAGGTGTTAAACCTGTAAAGATAATTGTATGGTGGGAAATAAATAAATAAATAAACTGTAATTTAAATTGGTGTAAGGAAAATATAATGAATACGAAACAGTAAAAAAAAAAAAATAGCTTACAATCAATCTGCCTAGTTGGGGTCGGCTTCCAGTCTAACCGAATGCAGCTGAATACCAGTATTTTACATGGAGCGACTGCCTATCTGACCTCCACAACCCATTAACTGGGTAATACGATACCCCATGGTAAGACTGGTTGTCACACTTTCGGGCTTATGATGAACCATAACGATTGTCAAAGATCCACGAATGATAGCCGGGACCAACGGCTTAACGTGCTTTCCGAGGCACGGAGGAGTCTCGGTATGTAAATATGGTCACCCATCCACTGACCAACCCCGGCAAGTGTAGCTTAACCTGATGGATCGACCCGTGCGGTTACTTAGCCACGAGCTCCTCAAAATATTTAGCTTACACAAAGTTCTTAAAATATACAAGCAGCATGGTATGAATGTATATTTTAAGAACTTTGTGTAAGCTAAATATTTTGAGGCCCTGAGGCTGCGACCGGCCCGCCGCTTGAACGCGTCCCAGAGGGTCATGGCCATCCGGTTAGTCCGGGGATACCGCACTGTCTCCTGTGAGGCGGCGAGCCTCCTTGCCGGATTACCGCCATGGGACCTGGAGGCAAAAGTCCTCGCGCACGTGTGGGAGTGGCGCGAGGAGACGAAACGCCGGGGCGTAACTCCGCTGCCGCGAGAAATCACGGTACAGCGGACAGAGCTCCGGCGGGATCTCATGGCGGCATGGAGAGTGCGATTGTCGCAACCCAGCGCTGGGCACGCCACAATTGCGGCGATAAGTCCCCTCTTTGAGGAGTGGTTGGAGAGGCGCCACGGCGTCCTCACCTTCCGCCTGACGCAGGTCCTCACCGGACACGGTTGTTTCGGGAGGTTCCTGTTTCGGATAAGGCGGGAGGAAACGCCCGGGTGTCACCATTGTGTGGATCGCCCGGAGGACACGGTGGAGCATACAGTGGAGGTCTGCCCGGCTTGGGCGGAGCACCGCCGTGTTCTCACGGAGGCGATCGGCGGCGGCGATCTCTCGCGTCCAAACCTGGTCCAGGCCATGGTGCGGAGCGAGAGTGCATGGGAGGCTGTCACCTCCTTCTGCGAAGCAGTAATGCTCGCGAAGGAGGAAGCGGAATGCGTGAGGGAGAGGCAACAGCCGCGCCCTCGCGCCCCTAGCCGCCGTAGGAGACGCCCTGGGCGGCGGGAATCGATAGCCGATTCCCGGTCACCGTAGGCGCGGGCTTGCGGACGACGAGTAATGGGCAGCTCGCCGTTCGGTAAGGACCAGGCCCGGGTCGACGGCGCGTTGTGTTCCACGCGCGCCTCAAAGAGATGTCAGCAGTGACGGGGTCAATTGGGCCGATGCCGCCGGGGTCGCGGGTAGTTCGAAAGAGATACCGTGGCCCTGGCACGGGCAGCTGAAGGAACATGGGTGGGTTTTAGTCAGTAAAAGTCTGACACGCCCTCCCGCTCTGCCCAGAGCGGGAGAAGTCATTTGATGATTTCCCATCCACAAAAAAAAAAAAAAAAAAAAAAAGCATGGTATGAATTCTCACTAAGATAAGACTATAACAGAATAAACAGCGGGTCCCAAACTAAGCAAAGCCTGTATCTTGGTGACCCAAAGACTACACGAAGTTTATAATTTTAATGTGATCTGATAGCGTAAGATTGTTATTATAAGTTTATTACAAAAAATAGTTAGTTAGTCATTTACATTAAATTTTATATTATAATACTATACATTTTAAAATAAATTTAGGATTCAATTAGAAAAACTAAAACTTAAAAATTTACTGATAATTTTAAAATGGTAATCAGATTTTTCATTACCTATCAAATTAGTGAAGTTACAAATTAGTGAATTACAATTAGTAAGGTAATTATTATTCTTTCACAGGAATCCCTGTCCACTAATCCGTAGGTTACAAACCTTTTTTAGGAATACCTTTTAGTTTGTAAAATCTTTGCTTCTTGTAACTACAGACAGACAACGATGATGAATGAATGAATGATGAATAATAAATATTTAAATTAAAAAAAAAAAAAACAAAAATGTATGTGTGTGGAAAAAAAAAAATGTTTATGAAACTGTTGCGTAATTACGGGTATAAAATCCGAGCCGTAGACGAGGTGCCTTATCGTACTAGTGTTTTATTATCTAGTTATGTGCAGTTTCATACACTATTTTATATACTCTCATACATTGGGATTGAACCTACTAAATAAAAAGATCAAAGATGAGAGTGTAAGAAATAGTTTGTTTGGGATCAAAACTATTTTGTTATGCTATAATCATAATGCCGGTAATAATGCTAGATGACATTATGTAAATCTCATCACACTTATTATATTACAAAGGCGAAAGTTTGTGAGTGTTTGTGTGTATTTTTGTTACTTCTTCACGCTCAAACGGCTGGACCGATTTAGATTAAATTTGGTATGGAGGTAGCTGTGTTTGGAGATGAAATTAAAGTCTTCTTCGATAGTATTAGGCGTGTAATTAACGAATTTAAGTTTTACATATTTGCAATGCGTGTCGTGTTGTATGTCGACCGATATGTTCAATGCGACGGTGGCGCTTCGCGCGGAGGAATTTGTTACCACGCCCCGCACTCCTCTCCCCTCTGCTGTCCAGTGGTGGTGGGCTCGCCGCTCATGGTGTTGATGCGTAGACATGCCCCCCGCCTTGGAGTAACAGCCTCCAACGAAGAAGTAGAAGTAGGTAGAAGTTGAGAGAAGAGTTAGGGTTCTTCCTCTTTTAGCAGCGGACACAATCTGGGGTATGATCTTCGTATTACTCCGTTAGCTGTTTTAATGTCAGCTACGCGTGCTAGTCCGTCCTTGCCCGGTGAAGTACTTATGACTCGTCCAAGACGCCATTTCAAGGGTGGCCAATTGTTGTCTTTAATGAGCACTAAGGTATTAGGTGCTATTGTGTCGGTGTTGGATTGCCATTTACTCCTCGTCTGCAGCTCCGAGACGTACTCCTGCGACCACCGCTTCCAGAAGTTCTGCCTCGTCTGTTCGATGCGCTCGTAGCGGACCAAGCGTGAAGTGTTTGCAGCTGTGAGGTCTTCGTAGGCAGGAGCAACGAGCGGCCGGCCAATCAGGAAATGGGCTGGTGTGAGAGGGAGTAAGTCGTTTGGGTCTGAAGACATGGGATACATAGGTCTGGAGTTTAGGAGGGCTTCTATTTGTGTCAATAAAGTGGAAAATTCTTCATAAGTGAAGTTTACGTTTCCTACACGACGGAGATGATGTTTAAAGGATTTAACCCCTGCCTCCCACAAACCTCCAAAATGTGGTGAATAGGGAGGAATAAAGCTAAACTTAATATTTTCGTTTGCAGCAAAATTTAAAATATTATTTTCATTAGTAGTTAAAAATTGAGAGAATTCCTTTAGTGCGCCTACAAACGTTTTTCCGTTGTCGGAAAATATTTGCGCGGGTTTTCCACGACGAGATAGGAACCTTTTTAAAGCCAATAAGTATGCCTCAGAAGTTAGACTGGTGACTAATTCTAAGTGTATTGCACGAGTAGTAAAACATATGAATAGGCAAACATAACATTTTTCCAGTTTTGAACCCCTTCCCTTGCGATTCAATATGAACATAGGTCCCGCATAATCTACACCGCAGCGCAAGAAAGGATACCCCGGTTCCAGTCTTTCAGGAGGCAAGTTACCCATTTTTACTGATATTGCCTTCCCTTTCTGGCGAGTACATGTAATGCACTTATGCGCTGTCTGCTTGGCTAAATCACGACCCTTGAGTGGCCACCAACTTTCTCTAATAGTAGCTAAGAGCAGTTGTGGACCAGCATGAAGTAGACGTTTATGTTCAAATTGGAAAAGAAGTCGCGTGAAAGTATGTTTGGAACACAATAATATGGGATGTTTTTTACTATACGAGAAGGTATGTGAATTTACTAATCTACCTCCCACTCTAATAATGCAATCGGAATCTAGGAACACATCAAGACTAGATATATTTCTCATAGATTTAATAGGTAATTTTTTTATTAATGCATTAAAAATGATTGGAAATGACGTTTGCTGTGCTAACCGTACTAAAACTAAAGTTGCTTTACTTAATTCATCAGACGTAAGCGCGCCAGTGCTACGTTCTGTTCTGACCTTGGTTCGTGCATTATGAATGAATCGGAACAAGTAAACGGCTGCACGTCTCATGCGATTAAAATTTGAAAAACGTTCAAAGGTAAAAATACTAGTAAAAGTTGATTGTGTAAATAAAGAATTAACATTTGATTTAATTTCTGGTAAATCGTGCAAATTAATTATTTCATCGTGATTATTTTGTTTAAAATTAGTGTTAATTTCGGTTAAAAATGCTGGCCCGTGCCACCAAATATCTGAGTTTTGAAGCGCGTCGAGCGTGAGCCCGCGAGATAAAAGATCAGCCGGGTTGGTTTTACCAGCAACATGTAACCACGGTAACTCACCAGTCAACTCATTGATTAGCACTACTCTGTTCTGAACGAATGGTTTTAACAGATTAGGTGAAGTTTTAATCCAGTTTATGACAATCGTGGAGTCAGACCAAAAGTATGTGTTATCAAAAGTTAATCTCCATGACTGAATAATTTTTTGATATAACTTAGCACCAACTAAAGCTCCGCATAGTTCAAGTCGCGGTATTGTAACTGGTTTAATTGGTGCGACTTTACTCTTAGCACAAAGTAGTCTAACAGTGACCGGTGAATTATCGTTGTATGTACTTATGTATGCACATGCACCATATGCATCCTGTGATGCATCCGTGAAAATATGTAAATCTGTGTAGTTTGTATTCACTTGTCTAACATGACGAGGAATTTTTATGTTTTGTAGATGTTGAAGCGTGTCAATAAAGTTTTTCCACATAAACAAAATATTGTTAGGTACTGGATCGTCCCAACTTAACTTACAAAGCCATAGTTTTTGTAAAAGTATTTTTGCAATTATAATTGAGGGTGATAATAAGCCTAATGGGTCGTACACCTGTGAGACAACAGACAAGATAACGCGCTTAGTCACATGAGTGAAAGTTTGATCAATTTTTGTAGTAAAATATAATAAATCTAAATAATTCAACCAACCAAGACCGAGAGTTTTAGTTAAACAATTTTCGCCTAAAGCCAATTCTTTTGTTTGATCTGTTGTAGAAGTCTCCAGATTAAACAACCATTTACGTAAATGGAAGCAACCAGATTTTAAAACATCATTAACTTTGGTACAAATGTCTAATAAACATTGTTTATTATCATGACCCGTGATTAAATCGTCTACAAACAGATCTTCATCTATTACTTGCTTTATGACGTCATCCTCGCACTCAGATACCAGCTGTTTGATGCAACGAATACTTAGGTATGGAGCGGACGCGGTACCGTATGTCACTGTATTAAGCTGGTACACACCGAGTTCGTCCGATTTATTTTCACGCCAAAGAATTAACTGGAAGTTTCTTTGATCCGGTTGAATATTAATTTGTCGATACATTTTTTCGACGTCAGCGCATGCAACAAATCTAAACTGTCGAAAACGTAACAAAATCGAGAAAACGTCATTATGTAAACTAGGGCCAATATACTGAATATCATTAAGCGATTTGCCCGATGTTGATTTTGCACTTCCATCAAAAACTACTCTAAGTTTTGTAGTACTACTATGAACTCTTAAAACACCGTGATGCGGTAAAAAATAATTTGGTGATGGATAGTGATTGACTCGACTCATGTGTCCTAAACTTAAATATTCATTCATAAAATCACAATATAATTTTTTGTATTCAGGTGTAGATTTATCTAATTTAAGTTCAAGTGCGTGAAAGCGGTTTAGCGCGAGTTTATACGTATCTCCTAGTGTGTCACTAGACTCAGCTAATGGAATGCGCACAAAAAACCGTCCCGTGTTATCGCGGTACGTAGTTTGCACAAATAAGTTTTCACATAAAGACTCGTCCTTAGTTAATTTATTTTGCGGAATTATTTCTTCTACCTCCCAGAATTTTCTAAGTTGAGTATCTAATGATTGTGAGTAATTGCATTGAACTCGATTGTTGCGTGAAGGTTTATCATTCAACAATGAACCAGATATTATCCATCCCAACTTAGTACTCTGAAGGTATGGACCGCTACTTAGTCGAATTAGACCGTCATTTAAAAGTTCCCAGAACCTATCTGCCCCAATTAATAATTCGATTCTTGATGGCGAATAAAAATTAGGATCTGCTAACTGTACATGTTCAGGGATATTTATGTGTGATTTTGTACCTAAAGATGGCAACTGAGCTGTAATTTGTTTTAAAACTAAACATTTAAAGCGTGTATTATATTGTGTAGTTTTAGACCTCAAATGGATTTGGCATGATTGTGTGGAATTAGTCACCGAGTCACCTACCCCGGAGACTTGCACAGTGGACTGTATTAAATTAAGATTTAGTCGTTTGCATAAAGATTCTGCAATAAAGCAATGCTGACTGCCGTTATCTAATAAAGCGCGAGTAGTGACAAAATTATTGCTTTTATCTGCTACCTCCACTAAAGCAGTAGACAGCAGTACCGTCTCTAATAATGAATGAGTAGTACTTTGATGTGTTGTGTGAGATGCAGAATGTAATGTGGTAGTGTTTGAAGTATTAGCACTAGTCGTATCCTGCGGCGATGCCTGTGAATTAAGCGCAACAGCTGACGATGTGGATGCATCCGAATTATCGTCACATTTATCATGAATTAAACTGTTGTGTTTCTTATTGCATTGCTTACAAGGACCGAACCAGCACTCATCTACCGAATGACTACCGCGTAAACAATTACAACATAACTTCTTTTCATTAATGAATTTAATTTTATCGTTAATAGATAATTTTAAGAATGAATCGCAAGAATAAAGCGGATGGTTAGCTTGACACATAGTGCAAATACGAGGACGTTTGGAATTTTTATTATTAGATTGTTTATTTTGTGTTGATGTGTAACTATGTGATTTGTTTGGTTGTTGTGAATGTGATGGTTTCTTTACGTTATTGTCCGTGGTAGATTTACTATGTGCCAAATGAATAGTCTCTAGTACGTCAGCCCTATTTTTAAGAAAAGTAATCAAATAATCAAGAGATAAACATGAATTTGACTGCTTATGACTATTTATAATTGAACTTTTATGAGTCTCCCATTCTCTTTCAGTAACTGAATCAAGTTTAGATGTAATTAGGTAAATAATTAAGGTGTCCCAAGACTCAGTCGATTCGCCGAGGTTTTTGAGGGAACGTAGATTTTTGAGAACGGTGTCTATAAGCTTACGAATTTGATTAGATGATTCCTTTTTAAGTGACGTAATAGAAAACAAAGCTTTTACATGGTTTTGCACAAGTAAACGGTTATTATTGAATCTGTTTTCCATTAACTCCCATGCTATATTGTAATTATCAGAGGAAAATTCCAATGACTTAATCACCGATAATGCACTGCCAGTAAGAGAAGACCGTAAATAATGGAATTTTTGCACATTATCTATTTCTTTAGAACTATGGATGAGAGATAGGTAAGTATCGCGGTACTCTAACCAGTGATCATAAGAGCCATCAAAGGAAGGAAGTGAAATTGTAGGTAATTGAATTTTACTAGAAACTTTAGAAGAATTTTGAGCGTTATTTGCGTTAATAATACACTTAGCTTTAGTCACATAGGTATAATAGTGGGTTTCAAAAGTTTCCCTCTCAGATAATTCCTTTTCTGTTTGACTATCAGGGATTTTTAAGTCTATTTCATCCTGAATTTCTGAAAACTGCTCTAACAATAAATCTGCCTTTTGTAAACGCGTTTGTAATTCTGTTTTAATGGTTTCAGTAATAGGCATTATTTCTACAGAGTCTACATACTTCATGAATAGTCGAAATTTACCGCGAACAACACCTCTTCTTTTATTTAAATCTTTAATTATATCCTCTTCTGACGGAGGTTTAGTCATTTTGGAGTTTGTGGTAGACAGTGGAAAATACTAGTTTGTAAAGATTTGCAAAGGATTATTTTTATTTAAACGAAGTTGAGGGTAACGGCAAAACAAAAATCTTTAGGCGTTTTTAACTATTTAACGGGAATAAAACACTAGGATTTCACACAATATTAACACAAATGAAGCACTGAATATAGAACAAAGGGATAAGGATGAAGAATGATGATTGACCTGACCGTTTTATGCTGGTTCCGTGGATGACTTCGCTGATGGCCTCGTGCGTCCGATTAATGCTGGTCGCTACGATTTCTTCTGCTGCACCCGGCGTTGAAGGTCCAGAATATGTTTGGAGATGAAATTAAAGTCTTCTTCGATAGTATTAGGCGTGTAATTAACGAATTTAAGTTTTACATATTTGCAATGCGTGTCGTGTTGTATGTCGACCGATATGTTCAATGCGACGGTGGCGCTTCGCGCGGAGGAATTTGTTACCACGCCCCGCACTCCTCTCCCCTCTGCTGTCCAGTGGTGGTGGGCTCGCCGCTCATGGTGTTGATGCGTAGACAAGCTGATACCCTGGATTAATACATAAGCTACTTTTTATCTCGGTCTACGCGGGTGAAACCGCGGGGCGCAGCTAGTTAATTATAAATTAAAGCAAAAATCACGTAAATCGGTTAAGTGCTCCTTCAGCTATAAGCGCACTTACGAACACACGGAGAGAAGATGCGTTTTGTATTAATTAAGTAGGTATGTAGGTCAAGTGCATTGCAACTTTATTATACCTTTATGATAAAACTTTATTCATACACTAGCTGCGCCCCGGAGTTTCACCCGCGTAGACCGGAGTAGTATATGTGTTAATTCAGGGTATAAGCTATCTATCTACAAAATTTCATCCAAATCGGTCGAGCCGTTTGAGCGTGAAGCAGTAACAAACTTATAAACAGTCGCACACGCACACACACACATTCACAAACTTTCTTCCTTTATAATATTAGTGTGATAATAACACGCCTGTTTTCTCCAGAGGGTGAAGCAGATGTTTACCTATAGTACACCCACATTTCACCAATTATGTTTGTCCCATGTAACAGGGGGCGAGCCTATTGCCATGAATCAGGCACAAATCCAGACTCCTGTCTGCTACTGTGAAATTCCTAACAGAAAAATCCTGTAACATTTTACCCGACCTTGGAATTGAACCCAGGACCTTAGACTCAGCTTTTGCGACCACCAGACCAACGAGGCAGTCATACATAGTGCGTTAATATTGGAAAGCAAAAAATACTTGACCCAAATACAGTGATGGCGTAGCACCGTAGCACTCAGCGTAGCGCTACGCTACAAATTAATCGTAGCGAGTGCGTAGCGCGTAAAGCGTAGCAATTAAAGGTATTCTAATGACGAAGCGAGAGTGATCCGGTACTTAATGATGCTAGTAAGTACTTCAGGCGACGATAAGTGAGTTTTAATGATTTTAAACTGAAGATCACGTTTAAACGAGTAGTGTTAATGATTAGGAAAAATATAATAATATGTTGATCTAAAGCATTTTCTTAATAACTAAATATGTGAATATTTTAGATTATGTTTATCAATCTGCCTAGCCTTTTCCCAACTATGTTGGGGTCGACTTCCAGTCTAACCGGATGCAGCTGAATACCAGTATTTTACATGGAGCGACTGCCTATCTGACCTCCATAACCCATTAACTGGGTAATACGATACCTCTTGGTAAGACTGGTTGTCAGACTTTCGGGCTTCTGACGACCCGTAACGACTGTCAAAGATCCACGAATGACAGCCGGGACCAACGGCTTAACGTGCTTTCCGAGGCACGGAGGAGTCTCGATATGTAAAGATGGTCACCCATCCACGGACAACCCCGGCAAGCGTAGCTTAACCTGATGGATCGACCCGTGCGGCTGTTATTACTTAGCCACGAGCTCCTCCATTTTAGATTATGTTTATATTACTTATAAAGTAAAGGGGGATAAAAAACTGGGAAACACGCAAAAACTATCAAGCGCATTTTTATGAAACCTTCACTATTTTTTAATTCAGGTCTGTCTGTAAGCTACTTTATGACCGTACTTACTCACTCGAAAATAAAACTTCAAAGTTTTCATAATGTGTGTTTTTATTAGTGTTGTACACGTACAAACTTAAATGACTTAAGTTGGATTTATGTGACGAGTTGTAAGTAAAGGAGGAAAGTTTGAAATGACTCATAACTTATTACGTCATTCTTATGAACGACTTGCATAGGAAGACTCTTGTTGTGCAGTAAATTGCCTTCAATGATGAGTACAAATAATGTGGACACTGAGAGTCGGGCTGGTCTACAAACTCAAGGTCGCTCAGCGCGCTATGGAGCGGGCTATGCTCGGAGTTTCTTTGAAGGATAAAATCAGGAATGAAGTTATCCGGAAAAGAACCGGAGTAACCGACATAGCTTGCAGAGTAAGCAAACTGAAAGGCAGTGGGCTGGCCATGTTCGTCGAAGGACCGATGGCTGGTGGAGCAGACGAGTCCTGGAGACCACGTATCGGTGAGCGTAGTGTGGGACGCCCTCCGGCTAGGACCGACGACCTGAAGAAAATGGCTGGTAGAGACTGGATGCGGAAGGTGGAGGACAGGGTGCTGTGGCGCAGCCTGGGAGAGGCCTATGTCCAGCAGTGGACTGCAATAGTCTATTGATTGATTGTATGATGAGTATGTCGATTGGAAAATCGATGTTTTGCCAAACAAACGGCAAATAGGTAAATTAAGTACTTTGAGCAATGCTAATAAATACACGGTCAAATTAAATTAGCTAGCAAAACTCTGCAGACGTGATTGGTGTCGATATCTAAATTATATAAGATATTTTTTTCTGGGGTCAATGACCACTGGTAGTATCGTTCCTTGAAGTATGAGTTGATAGAATCTGTTTTATCGTGTTGAGATATCGATATCAATCATTGTCTGTAAAGTTTACACAATAAAATACAGATTTTTAAACTGATATTTTAAATGACTACACTACCGGCGGTTGATGACCACAAAAACAAGTCATCAAATTAATTTCTTTTTGTTTTATCATGTTTAGATTTCGATGATGATGTTGATGTCCATTCCGTCTGCGGAGTTTCGCTAGCCAATTCAATTTGAACCTATATATAGGGTGACTGGTAATTAGTGACCGATACTTAAACACATGATTATGCTCATGATAACAAACAACTTTTACTATGGGATCAAACCTGAAATCGCGAAAAAAAATCAGCTGTCCCACACATTCATGTTCGCATAACTCGTCAAAATGTAGGGAGCACCTGATTTTTTGTCGTAATTTCAGGTTTGGTCCCATAGGTAAAGTTGTTTGTTATTATGAGCACAATCATGTGTTTAGGTATCGGTCACTAATTACCAGTCAACCTATTTATAGTGTGTATCAGAAATGTGTGGTCATATTTCAGGGTGTGGTATCAAATTGAACAATTTTATCCATTGGAACAACATCGAAATCGCGAAAAAATAATCAGCTGTCTCAAACATTTGTGTCGAGCAGCTATTGAAGTTTTGTATGGTACAGTTGATAACTTTTTCGCGATTACTATGTTAAAGCATGTTAAAATTAACAATTATTCAGACACATAAAGAAAAAATATTTTTCTTCATTACCTGAACTAGCTGCGCCCTGCGGTTTCACCCACGTAAACCGAGATAACAAGTAACCTATTTGTTAATCCAGGGTATAAGCTATCTACAAACCAAATTTCATCTAAATCTGACCAGCCGTTTGAGCATGCGCATGAGCATGAGCGTTTTGCATGTTTGAGAAGTAACAAACATACACACACACTCACAAACTTTCGCCATTATAAAACTAGTGTGATAATTGTTAACTTCACATTCTTAAAGTGATAAACGATTAAACATGTTGTTTAGGTATTGGTATACCATCTTGATACAATCCCCACACCGAAAGGGCGTGTTGCAATGATTTATCCCCTCTTGTTTTATGCTAATCAAGTGCTGAGCACATCTGATTTACGGCCAAAGTTTTGAGAATAATTATAACAATACTTTTGTGACACGATTCTTGTTTAATAATAAACTAGATAAAACAATGGCAGTTTCAAATGAAAGAACAGCGCTTTTGAAATTCGAATGTTTGGGACGTAACTAGATTATGCTGTTCCTATTTCAAAACAGTGCTAAAACTATTTAACTCTTAAAATGTCGATTGCACACCATGTGTACAGATAACAATAGAATTTCAATTGTGTCTGCTAATTAGCGCGCGACGGGTTAATCAATAAAATTGTCGTTGGAATTAAAAATTGTTAGCACATACCGTGGTATAATATTAGCACATTATTTATTGTGGTAATATTGATATTAGGTACTTATTTCATTTTTTTAATTAATCACAACACAACACAACACACACGCATGCATGTCACATCATTTCATTTTAATTAATTCTCTAATATCTATTCTCTCCTTGTGTTAATTATTCAGATTATTCTAGCCTTAGATTCTAGCGTATGGCACTCGTGGGTTGCAGCTGAAAATCAGCGTCAGGTGGTACACCTTGTGTTGCCATCTGACAATATGCTGAGCTGAGGCCCTTTTGGCATTACAATCTTTGTTTTATGTTTCTATAATTTTAAGTTGTATTTATTTTTTGCTGTAATGCCGATTAAACGCATTTCTCTTTCTTTCTTTCTTTTCCGATTAGCCTAAGCGAAAGAGCGGCTGTCTACCAATGTAATTTTCCAATGCTGCCCGCTTCTCATATAGAGAAGGCACGAGCATACCACACCACACCCACCACACTTGCTTGAGGCGGAATGGTAATTCCAGACTAAGGGCCTATTTCACGATGTCCGAATAGCCACTACTCACTCAATAAATTCAAAAATGGAACAGAATTTGTCACCTACGGTTAAGTTCTTATTAACTTACTTGGCAGATAATTTCATGTTCCATTTTTGAATTTATTCTTTATGCAGTGGTTATTCGGCCATCGTTAAAAAGGCCCTTATATTAAATTTAAGTCCAGGTTTCCTCACGATTTTATCCTATTATATATCGATGTAAGTGATGTCCAATGTAAACTTCATAATAATTGAAAAGTCATTCTGGTAGTTCCCCGGATTTGAACCCAAAACCTGGTGCATAAGTAGCGAAGCCTTAACCCCTGGACCATCACGACCTTTAGACAATAGATAGGAAGAGGTATTCCAAACAAAATACTTCTACATATATCTACTGATCAATCGTTCTGCAGTAACAACTCTAAGTTTCTGAAGAGAGTTCCGTAGTTGGATTGAATTTATCCCAAAAATAAACTTAACATTGTAGTTGAAAACATGTTCACTCATACATCGATATACGTCACGGCCAACTCTCCAACTGCAAATGTGATAAAGCTACAAATTAACGATTTTCGGACTTTTTCCTTTGCTGTAAGTCCTTGCTTCTTGTCAAAGGTACATTCAAGAAACTATTGGTAACTTCTGTATGCGATGATTTCACTAGATAGGTATTATATCGAAGTACGCGTGCGGGGGCGCACTCGCACGAAGCACCACGTTCAGACGTCGCGGCACCATGTTTAAGCCTTCTCGGTCTTCTTGGGCCGTTTCTAAATAGAGTTGAATGTAAGAATCCATACACTACTACAACACTTCACACACACACACCCACACACACACCCCCCACATTACACACTTTGATATGCTTGCTTAGATGGTACAGTCAGCAACAAAAGTCGATTAACAGTTGCAGTTTTTTGATCTTAATTATTAAGTGAAATATTTAATTCAAATCGGAACAGAAGCACTTAAAATTTTAAGAACAATAACACTTAACAGTTAAACGAAAAACAAGCAGTTTATCGAATCATTTTGTGTTAATTTAAATGATGTCAAAAAGTAACAGTGCTAACCGACTTCTGTTGCTGACCGTACTAGCATGTCATCCTGTTGTTTCTGATGCATGTAATAAGTGTTGCTATCATAGATATATGAAAGAAGGAGATATGCCCGGTAGTTGAAAATGTATCAGAACCCGATGTCGCTAGGTTGGCCCCACCACCGCGCCACTACTACACATGTAGTTCAATAAAAGCAATAGATACAGTCGCGCACACACTTGCAATTCATAAATCAGAACATACTACACAATCAATTATAAACCTTAACTCGTCACACACAGCGTGCATTTACCATGCACCGTACAACTTACTCACACAAAAACATCTGGCGCTATTATTGTGTTGTGCAAAAAGCAATTTATTTTACGTATACGCTAGTGATTGACTAAATCGGAAAGTTATCGATACTTCCATTTATTACCTACTGTACAAGAAAAATATGGGGTCCTGAAAATAAAATAAAAAAATTATATGTCCAGAAAGTATTATATATTTTAAATAAAAAAAAAATGTATATTAAAAAAAAACACGAATCAATAAATTAAAACAATCCGGTTAAGTTGGTTTAGGCTGTGAAACCATAGGAATTGTTGAACCCTGTTATGATGTGTTTACTCACTGACCTGTAAAGTGGAGGTATTTGTTCAGTACTTGACGTACTCTTAATTTTGGGATTGCCCATTCAAAAAGCCTGCGAGTTTTCTTTAGAGGCTGGAACATTTCTGCCTTAAGCTAAGCTAAGCTAGTATTAAGCTATAGTCTATAGTTTAGGAACTAGTTGGCCGCTGAGACAGGGGTGAGGCGGCGGTTCGCAATGCACGTACTGAGTAATGCGCCCCCGCTCCTCCATCCCACCGCTCACATACCTAAGGCGCGGTCAACTAGCTCCGCGCGGTCTATACTTCTTAACCTCACGATGAGTAAGCAGGTAGCAGGCAACAGGCGAATAGGCTTTTGTTATTTAAAAAAAACCCTTAGTTAAGAAATAGTTAAATATATGAAAACAAACACACGCCATACTCATGCATAACAAATAAATAGCATGAATATGTTGACTTATTTTAAGCAAAAATCACTAATATTTTATCTGAACCATACCGATTACTACAACGCATTCGAATCTTGTGGTGCATAGTTAAAGACTTTAGCGGAAGTAAAATACCAAAACCAAAAAAAAGTAAGGAAATAGTACGAAGATGCGATAATTTAAACCCAAAAACACTCCACCTAAACATTAATAAACTTACTTTACGACCGTTGGTTATGCATTCCTCAACTAGGTAAAATAATCAAAAACAGTAAAAAAGATTATTTTACATTCTCAAAGGTTTTCCAACCGTACTTAAACGTCATCTTTTCAAGTGTTCCAACCGGGCTAAAACGGTTGACAAATTGAAAAATAAACTATAATAGCAATATAATATTCGTTGGGCAATCGACATTATTATCGATAGCCTACTTTAGTGGATCTTAACCTCATCACTATCTCGCCGCAAGACACAGCGGCTGTACTATGCAACGCTCCGCATAAATAAAGTATCGTTTTGTTATTTTTACATTGCTTGTCCAGTCGCTTAGCGACATACTTAAGGTAGTGGTTAAGGAGCAATGTATTTGCTGCAAAAATAGTACAGCCGCTGCGATATTTGAAAACAAAAATAACGTAGTAAAAGCAAGAAATATTTTACGATTTGTCGTTTTTTATGATTTTAAAGATAAATACAGTAAAATACTTTTACTTACATATGGTAAGTGATTCCGTGAGATACGACGTTTTTAATATCACTTCGGTTTTTGCAGGAAACCACTGAACAACACGGCATTTTTATAATTTATCGTGACCACGGTCGAAATCGTACTAGTTCGCGGAGACGGCCATTTGGCGAGTAAAGGCGCAGCGTGCGCATAACGCGTTGTCCACGCGTTATGACACGCCCCCATGCCACTTCTCCTGTTTTTTTATATTTCTATGGTTGCTATTAATTGTAAATCCGTAATTGACTGTAACATTGGATTTTATCTATTTAAGTAAAATTGTTAAAGAGCTGTGGATTTTGTAATAAATAAATAAATAAATTTCATGATTCTAGGTCTACGGGAAGTATTATAAGTTTTGATTTACTTGCGAGTATCAAAATAAGTCGCATAAACGGCCGTATTTTTTTATTGCGTTCACTTAGAAGCTTCAAGGGACCATAGACTTACGTATTTGATATTAATTTTAACTTGATACCTCCACGCATTCTTGTAAAAAGGTCTTGACAACAGAGATAGACGAACAACGCAGTAATCCTTTAAGAGAGTTTTTCTTTCCTTCTGAGGTACGGAACCCTAAACCAGCCAACTTATGCATTGTGTATTAAAATAGCATACAAGCAATACAATGCAATACAAGCATACAAGCGCAGAGCTATGAAGAAACGGAAAATCATATAAAATTTTCAAGTTAAGCATCACTTCTTTAGACACGAACATACAATCTTTCCTCACTCATGTGTTTTATTTTCACACTAGCTGCGCCCTGCGGTTTTAACTGCGTAGACCGGGATGAATGCGTTAATCCAGGGTGTCCTCTATACCAAATTTTATCAAAGTTGGGCCCGACGTTTGAGCGTGCAGAAGTAACAAACAAACATACAAACACATATACACACACAAACATACATACACACACACATACTTACAAACTTTCTTCTTTAAAATATTAGTGTGACTAACACTACACTTACACACATTCTACTAAAGGCTTCCTCTCCTGTATACTGTGCCACTCTTGACATCGTCGTCTGTTGCAACCAATGTAAGTTTCATTTATGTGAGAATGCTGGTATCCATAACACAAGTTAAATATTTTTTTGGATACCAGAGTTCATACTATTTTTGTATACGCATGGTTTAATAAAAACAATATTTATTATTATTATTTATAGCCTCCACGGCCAAAAAAAAAACAACGAAGCCCACTTTCTCCTCCCAGGAAACGAACTCAACCTCAATGAGTTTGTGATTGTGACAAGATCAACACCATGTTCCAATGATAAATACCCTCCCGTTCTATGCTAATTGTGTGCTAAGTGGCTTCTGATTTACGGCACGGATTTAAGTATTATTATTTAGCGAACACCCTTCGAGTCTTGAGTATGTCATTTGTCAACCAATGTGCTAATTACTGATGGTCTTATCACGGCTTTGCATTTGTCTGTTAGTGTGATGGGATCGGGAGTGATTTTTAGTAGGTACCTACTTGTATTTGAAGAGAGTTTATATACGAATACAGGTATGAATATTGAGTGTGTACGTCTATGTAGGAGACAAAATATAATTAAAAGAAAAAAGACTTATTAAGGTGAGCAGTCACGATAAAGAAAGAAAGAAAGAAAGAAAGAAAAATATTTTATTTGGGACACGCACAGGAAATACAGTTAAAAAAGAGCATATAAAAGTAACAAAATAAACATTAAAAAACAAAAAAAAAGAAATCAGACTAAAAAAAAAAGAGACCTGTGCGAGGCCAAAAAGGCTCCCATCTCAGCATAAAGCTGCGATATTTAAAAAATAAATACCGCAACGCTGGTATTCTGATAGGGCCTGTGTGATGCCACGGACATACCCACGGATATCACGGATACGCCTTTTGACGTGGCTCCGAACGACTAAAGTCAAATGGAGTGATTGGAAATCCAGAGTTTTATATCACGCTAATAGATTTTAACATTCACGATCAAACTTTGGACGTACATAATGCCATTTGGCGCGATGGACTGACCGTGAATGCCCTAAATAACAGTATAACTTTTTCGATGTTTAAGGCTCCTAATTATTTTTAATTTTACTCGATTGAATGATAAATTATCAACTAAGGGCTGATTGTTCAATAGGTTGATAAGTTTTACCTGAAGAATAAATGTGACAGTTTGACATATTTTCCATACAAAAACTGTCAAACCGCCATATTTATTCCTTTGATAAAAATTATCTGACTATTGAACAATCAGCCCTAAATGGTCTGTTTTATTAATCTAACTAACAGCCAAACTTTATTAATTAATATGTGCGAAAGTGAGTTTATTTGTTAGTTACGCTTTCACGATAAAACGGCTGAACGGATTTAGATGAAATTTGGCACACGGGTAGACCATAACCTTGATTAGGACATAGAATACTTTTTATCTCAGTAGTACGTTTCCGTGGGATAATTTCGACATGCACGTGGGCGAAACCGCTAAAAAGAAAATAACAGACAGACATGAGAGGGGATAACCCGTGGGGGGTTACACATTTACTGTAAACTTCACACAGTGTAAAAATTAACAATTATATTAAGTTTTCTCCTTTATAATATTTGTATTTTGAATATAATATTAAGTATTTTGAATAACAAAACATAAACTATGAATCAGTATCGAGCGGGTATCAGCAGTATTGTAGTGTTCGGGTCATTTGCCGTCGGATCATTACCCCCGCGGCCCCGACTCGATATCTTCACCCCTCTTGTCTTTATTGTGACAGACAGGACGCTATTACGGTGCAGACTGATTTCTGAATATTGTTTTGCAAATTCAATTATGGTGCGCTTGGGTCATTAGTGATATTGAGCACGAAAATAATATGCTCAAGATTATTTTTTGCATTGGAACGTTTCTTCGGATTGCCTGATATTATCTTATTATTCTTTGTGCAAAAGACTAAGCTATTTTATTGTAGCTATTTTTGCTGTTTCTGAAAGCAAATAAATTAACGCTCAAAACTGCGTTAAAATACCAATAAATTCTGCTGTATCTTTGCCTGTGTACGATTCTCATATTAGTCATATCCGTCCAAATTATTTTCTATAGTTAAAGTAATTTATTCACCAGAAACACAGTTTAAATAATGATCGTGTATTTAAAAATAAATCTAAATGCACCCACTCATAATGCAAATTCTAATCATATTATGTTGACTTAGCCTATTCATATGTTAATATCATGTCAATATCATAACAAATTGTTTTATACGCAACTAGCTGTGCCCCGCGGTGTAGACCGGCATAAAAGTAGTTTATGTGTTAATCTAGGGTATATTCTATCTACATAACAAACATCCAAATCGGTCCAGCCGTTTGAGGGTGAAGAGGTAACAAACACACACTCAACACTCACAAACTTTCGCTTTTATAATACTACTAGCTGCGCCCCGCGGTTTCACCCGCGTAGACCGAAATAAAAAGTAGCCTATGTGTTAATCCAGGGTATAAGATATCTACATACCAAATTTCATCCATATCGGTCCAGCTGTTTGAGCGTGAAGAAGTATCAAACATACACACACACGCACACACACACTCACAAACTTTCGCCTGTATAATATTAGTGTGATATTCATATATATATAGTGTGATACATCATCTTTCTGCTTTAGTCCCAATTTATTTGGGATCCGCCCATCATCATTCTCCTGCCCTTATCTCAATCTATTTGGGGTGGGCGCAACATATCCCTTTTTCCATACTTCTCTATTAGTCGTCATCTCGGTAGTCCCTTTTCTAGCCATGTCATCTTTCACACAGTTCATCCATCGTTTCTTTGGTCTTTCTCTACTCTTATAGCCATCGAAATTCATACTCGAAACTTTCCTCACGACATTTTCCTCATTCCTCCACATCACATGCCCATACCATGACAACCGATTTCCACACAACTTTTCAGTCACCGGTGCCACTTTAAAACTTCCTCTTATTTACTTATTTTTTTCATGTTTGGGATCCGCCCATCATATGTTTTTCTTGAATACACCCCTATTAGTCGTCATCTCAGTATTTAGCAACATCGAACATATTGAATACCTTCAACCAAGTGATATTCTGATGCCCCATGGACCAGTAGCTAGTAAGACATTGATCTACAACCGAAACAACATCACTTAATCCACCATTAGAACTAACGCCTCACACTTAACAACTAACACTATTCACGATGTGAAAAATGAATCCTAAGAGGGTAGATACACAACGATTCGGGACCATTTCCTCTTCCGGTGCAGCATCCATCTTAGTCGGATGTTTGCCGACACCCTTTTTAAATTATGGTGTCGTAATGATAGTATACCTTCGGTCTTTGTGTGGGCTTATGAGGCAATAGTTATTGATACATTTTTTGGTGAAGATGGATCTCCTAGATATTTATTAATTCTAACTTTATGCACAAGTAAAAAAATACTGTACAAAGGCGGACTTAATGCTTGAGGCATTTTCTACCAGTCAACCTTAGGGTGATGCAGAGATAAACCATGGCAGGTGCAACATAGATAAAATAAATAAATAATAATAATAAATAAACCCGCAGGGCAGCATGTGGCGAGCTGTTGGGCAGTAGCGACCCCACGGACCCTATTTCCCGGGAGAAGTCTTGTTCTTCACCTCTGGCTTGCCTTTAAATAAATAAATAAATAAATAAATATGTTTGGACATATCACACAACGCCATCTAGCCCCAAGCTAAGCAAGCTAATGCTTGTGTTATGGTAACGAGATGGCTGATAAACTACTTATATACATTTTTTTTTTTTGTAAATACATACATATTATAGATTATTATTATATATCTTATATATCTTATCTTATATCTTCTTCTTATCTTATTCTTATATATCTTTATTGGCCGGCTGGAGTGAACACTGACGGGAACAGAGCTCCCACCTCATTCTTGCCTTTATTGGCCGGCTTGAGTGGAGATTCGCAAGAGCAAACGTGCTCGGAGGAAGGAAGTATTCCAGTAAGTGCTTGTAGGGATCTTGACCATCTTCCGGGCTCTGGGATTGTTCTGAGAGCCGTGGAATACCTCTCCACTCCTCAAGCACCTCAGGACGTGTTGCCCCTTGTCGCTACGTCACTATGTGCTAGCGACCGTTTCCGGGGGCCCATTATTGTGTGTGCAAGTCACCCCCTGCCAATTTATCTGTGTATATTATATAAAATTGGTCAGGCAGGGGACATAGTTCTTCCATAGTTCAAGGTACCCAATCCATGTAGCCACCCAAACCCATAGACCCAATGTGTTTTGTTTCCATGTTCTGCAATAGTCCTGCACCAACCGGGGGTTGTTCTTGGGTGCAGTTGCATAGTGCATACAGGGATAATCGTCGGCTGGTGCCTCCTCGTCATTTGAAATTGTCTAAAGGGGCCTCTGCGAGTGGGCTTCGGCCCCTCGTACGCCTTCCAAAGGTCCGGGACCCCAGGGTCCCGAGATAAACCAAAGACAAGAAATAATAATAAATAATAATCTTTATTACATAAGTGAATTACAAATAGTGTGAAGTCCCTGACACTTGTGCTAGGTGATTAACCTGTGTTACAAGAGCCAGAAAAGATATCTCAATAGATAGCTCGGAAACAACAATAAAAAAATACAATCGAATTGAGAACCTCCTCCTTTTTTTTAAAGTCTGTTAAAAACAAGAATAAATAGTAATACTATTGCCTCGTTGGTCTAGTGGTGCAAGCGCACTGCTGAGCATGAGATCCTGATTCGATTCCCGGGTCGGGCAAAGAGTTATTGAGGTTTTCCATCTAGAATATCTCAGTGACAGTCCGGAGTCTGGATTTGTGCCCGGTTGGCAACAGGCTCGCCCCTTATTACATGGGGCTTGAACATAACTGGCGAAATGTGGGTGTACTATAGGTGCACCTCTGCCTAATCATTCAGATGATGTTATGTGTTATTTGAGTGTCAATACATACATACTTACAAACAAAATAAACTTTGTCAGGCGAAATAACGATCGGTAGAAGAGAAATAAAATAATAATAAAATTCTTTATTGAACAAAAAACACAGTATGACAAAAACATTTAGTGCGATAATACCTAAATTAGTAAAATACTGTGTCGTAGGAATTAACGCCCACCTCAGGAAAAGGACGATAGCGTTCTAGAATTTATACTAAACACAGGAGATCGATTACAAACTAGAATAATAGGTTAAAAATGTGAATATGTGTAGGTACGAGCGAATGTATCATGTGCGTGTGGGTGTTTGCATAGGTATGTGAGTATGTGTGTGTATGTGTGTGTGTGTGCGTGAGTGTCTCTTAATTTATATGTTATGAATCTATTTCGGAAGGAAGAGGTCGATATTGGAAACAAATCAGGGTTTGATCAAGCTCTCCAGGTCTTCATAGGTGAGGGTTTGAAAGAAAGAAAACGACTCTAGCAAATCAGCGCTGGGATGTTTAATTATCTTCTTAGCAAAAAACATTGCCCTTCCATTACCTCTAAGAATTGAACTAAAACCAAAATTAAATCTCAATCTGCCTAGCCTTTTCCCAACTATGTTGGGGTCGGCTTCCAGTCTAACCGGATGCAGCTGAATACCAGTATTTTACATGGAGCGACTGCCTATCTGACCTCCACAACCCAGTAACTGGGTAATACGATACCCCTTGGTAAGACTGGTTGTCAGACTTTTGGGCTTTTGACGACCCGTAACGACTGTCAAAGATCCACGAATGACAGCCGGGACCAACGGCTTAACGTGCTTTCCGAGGCACGGAGGATTCTCGGTATGTAAAGATGGTCACCCATCCACTGACCGCCGCGTAGCTTAACCTGATGGATCGACCCGTGCGGCTGTTATTACTTAGCCACGAGCTCCTCCTCAAGAATTGAACTAAAACCATACTTTATTTTTCGTTCAGCATTACAGTGTTCTAGTTGGGAGAGTATAGTGCCGCCGTAGTTATAAACATGTAAGATATTTCAGATTTTTCAATGGGATAAGAACATAATCTTCAATGCCTCTGGTATAGCAGATGCCTAAAGATGGCAATGAACATTTACCACTTGGACAGCCAATGCTTGTTTTCCAGCGAATCAAAGAAAAAAGAAAATCCTAATTTAAGTAGCTACTTAAATGTAGCTCGTGGTACCTTTACATGCTGAAGTTATTTGCACTATGTACAAACATAGTGAGTAAAGGTACCACGTCTTCATGAAAAGCTATGTAAAGTTATTTCTAACATATATAAGGTGCTATAAAAATATCTGCCACGGCTTCAATGGGAGATAGTATTGTATAGGTAGATTGTGCAGAAATTTCGTACTCCGGAATAGTTAAATCAATTTGAGAAAATAAAGTAATTCAATAAACATTTACTTTATTCTGCATAACGTGGTTCACAAACAACGTGCGATGTGTCGCTTCGTCAATGAAAACAATTGTTACCTCTTTCTAACTGATCTGTGAATGAAGACTAATTACTACGGGACGGTTTCATACAAATAAATCAAATACGCACATTTTTTGTATGAAAAAATTTATGACATAAGATCAATAATTTATCTTTACTAATGTAATCTATAGGGTGACTGGTAATTAGTGACCAATACTTAAACACATGATTATACTCATGATAACAAACAACTTTTACTATGGGACCAAACCTGAAATCGCGAAAAAAAATCAGCTGTCCCTTACATTCATGTTCGCATAACTCGTTAAAATGTAAGGAGCAGCTGATTTTTTTTTCGCGATTTCAGGTTTGGTCCCATAGTAAAAGTTGTTTGTTATCATGAGCACAATCATGTCTTTAAGTATCGGTCACTAATTAGCAGTCACCCTATATATACACAATACTGTCCCCCACTGCAGCCGTTGCAGATATTTTTATAGCACCTTATATACAGCAGATACCGCGAAACAATATACCACCATAATCCCCATACCAACATTCAATATCTCTTAACATAGATCGAGGGTAACACAAGTATCAACAAGTACCTATAAATACGCTACAGAAACCTTTGTGTATAGCGAAATAATAGCTACAGAAGTGGTCTGGATAATGGCGATCATTATATGGACATCAGTCTTTTGTCCGGCCGTCTAATTGAGTTGCCATGGCAACGGTAAGGTAGAAATAATTGTCGGTAGATATCTGTGATGGTTGTGATTTTTAGGGTTCCGTACCTCAAAAGGAAAAAATGGAACCCTTATAGAATTACTTCGTTGTCCGTCTGTCTGTCTGTCAGTCTGTCAAGATCCTTTTAGTATGGTGGAGGTATCAAGTTGAAACTAATATCAAATACGTAGGTTTATGGACCCTTGAAGTTCTAATAAACAAGCTTATAAGTCAACGTAGTAAAAATACAGCCACTTATGCAACATATTTTGATACTCGCAAATAAATCAAAACCTATAGGGTACTTACCGTTGTCCTAGAATCATAAAATTTGGCAAGAAGTACAAGTAAAGGAAAAATTCCGAAAATAGTTAACTTATAATTACATCACATTAAAAAAATGGAATTTTAATCTTTTCAGTTGGAGAATTGACCGTGACGTATATCAATATATGGGAGAACATGTTGTTTCATGTTTTTGTTTTTTAAGTTTGTTTCTGAGATAAATTATTTTCAACTACAGAACCCTTCATTGTTCGTGGTCTGACACGCACTTGGGCGGTTTTTAGATAAAAGAATTGCTTACCTATAATATATCAGCATTATAAATGATTCGTAAAGGTTTCCTTTTATTTAAATTATGGTTTCGATTCGGTGAAAGATTCCGAAATTATTATTTCAAGAAATAAGAAGAGTCATTCAAAATCAAATCAAAATCAAACTATTTTATTTCACATAAACCTACATGGGCACTTATGAAACGTCAGAAGCTAACACGGTTCCAAATTGGTCGTTTCCTATGGAGAAGAGCCGGCAAGAAACTCCATGGTTACTCTTTTAAAAATAATGGGCTTTTACAATATTTTCAAATAACAGTGTTAATAGGTATGGGAGGACAATGTAGGCCTTTCAACAACTACCAGGTACTTAACAAAATAGAAAATAGTCAACAAATGTACAGTTTACTAGGCCTGCAACGTTCTCACATTCACAAAATAGAAAATAATCTATTTAGATGATTAATAAAGGAATAAGCATTAACATTCTCACATCTGTAAATAATTTAAAACTGTAATCTTAAAGCCTTCTGCATTTATCACAAAAGGGTTATGTTTATCTGTGAATATAAATTAGCTGCAATAATAAAAATATGTAATCATCAATCTGCCTAGTGGGTCGTTTTCTAGTCTAACCGGATACAGCTAAATACCAGTACTTTACATGGAACGACTGCCTATCTGACCTCCACAACCCAGTAACTGGGTAACACGATTCCCCTTGGTAAGACGGTTGACAGACTGTAGGGATTCTGACAAACCTTAACGACTGTCAAAAATCCAAAAATGCTTTCCGATGCATGGAGGGCTCTTGGTATGTAAAGATGGTCACCCATGCACGGACTGACCGCAGCAAGCGTAGCTTAACATGATCGATCGACCCGTGCGGCCCATGAGCCCCTAAATGATAATAATAATACGAGTTGTAAATAAAATAGAATAAAAACAAATCCGCCAGCTGCACTACCCTTAAATTTTAAAACAGAAGACCTTACAAATAAAATTTACCAACTATTTTCAACCACTTCAGACAATCCCTACTTATTCCGAAAAAGCATAAAACCGTTCACATTTTACCGACGGATCTACCGCTAAATTACCGCAGTATTACTAGCGGTAATACCGGTCGGTAACCGCGGTAATACCGCTCAGTAACTGCAGCCCTTTGCGTTTGTTCTCAGTGGGTTTAATAGTAAAAAATTCAAGCGGTCAGTGAACAAAGAAAGTTGTTCGGAACAATTTTCTACTTCAGGAAGAAGTGGGGATTATTTGAATGTTGGAATGAGTTGAGAAGGTATTTTAGACATATTATGGTATTAAGTTCTTTATTATATTAGAAAAATGCTTATGAATGAATTTGTGTATAGATCAGCATGAAAGCCGTCGTCGTATTTAAGAAAAGATCAATAATTATTTGAGTAAGTATTATTTTACCATTCAACACTTTATTGTTCACCCAATTTTGAATGCTTATGGCATCCGACTAACGACCAAATATGGTTGAACCATGTCGAGTCTTCAAGCATGTTCCAGTTTTGTCGACGAGTTAAAACACCTGGTTTCGGTTGAATGGAGAATTTGAAGTTGAGAACCCGTCAAATTCTATTTTAGCAATATTTACCTTCAATTAAGCTCGTGAAATTCCAAAATTTCTACGATATTTGTAAATAAATTTTGAATATCGCCGTCTATATTGAAGGGATCACCAAAAGGGGCAAGAGTTCGACAACGTTTCAACTTCAAATTCTCAATTCAAAAATCGGGTGAAAACGTCAATGCCTTATCCTTTTAACTTTAAACTCCTTGGTCCCAACGAAGCACCACCGGCCATTGACAGTAAAGCAGAAGTACGAAACTTTACCACAAAGCGTTCAATTATAAACAAAAAACGAAAAGAACAGTAATGTGCCTCTGTGCCTTTGACAGACTCTGGTTTGACTTTATAGTTTAGTCTGGATAATGCTGGAAGCGCCAGTTTTACCGAAATTTTTAAAAGGAGGAATTGAGAAACCTTTTTTTTTCGGTATTAATATGTGCGATAAAGCAGGTGCATTTTTACTATATTCGGAGTAGTCTACGGCATGTAAATGATCCGGCTTTCCTTCGATGTTCAAAAAAGTAACAATTTAATAGTCTTTATTTAATTTGTTTATTAATCATCTGCCTAGCCTTTCCCCAACTATGTTGGAGTCGGCTTCCAGTTTAATACGATGCAGCTGAATACCAGTATTTTAAATGGAGCGACTGCCTATCTGACCTCCACATCCCAGTTATTAGGTAATACCATACCCCTTGGTAGGACTGGTTTATTTATTTATTTAAGGATTACCAACGAGATACATTACAAATAATCATTTACAGTAATAAAACTTGTGTAACAAATACATTATCCTGTAGTGCATGCTCAATTACAGGTAAACACATCTTACACATTATCGAGTACACAAACACATGCTCTGAATACATAAAAAAAGACAATATAAGTACATGCTATTATAAAGATTTACATACTAATAAATAATAGGTAAATAAAATTGCATTCATACAATACAATAAAACCAATTTCAATATTATATCAGAATTAATTGTAGGAACAGAAAATAATAGTTTACAATTGAATTATAAGTTAAATTAAATTAGATAAAAAAAAACAAAAAAAAATAAATAAGTGATATATGATTAAATAAAAACTTTTTTACAAAAAAATACAACCGACTTCCAAAAACAACACTACAAAGTGAAAAATAACTTTAATTTCGGAAGTCGGTGTCTAGTTAAATGTATTTAAAAAAAATCCAAATCGGGTCCAGCCATCTTCGCGTAATCGGGGAACATACATAAAAAAAAAGGTTCTGACGAATTGAGAACCTCCTCCTTTTTGATGTCGGTTAATTATTGGAATGATAAGTCAAATGTCCTCTAACTAAAAGTGCTTATATAATTTATTTTTATAAGTGTTAAGACTGTCTTACCAAGGGGTATCGTATTACCCAGTTAATGGGTTGTGGAGGTCAGATAGGCAGTCGCTCCATGTAAAATAATAATATTCAGCTGCATCCGGTTAGACTGGAAGCCGACCCCAAAATAGTTGGGAAAAGGCTATTCAGATTGATTGAAGTGTTAAGACTGTCATGATTGACATCAATTTCAGCTTTGCGGCATATATCATTATACAATTTGGTAGCCCTCGTAAGGGGAGAGTTGTCACCTAAGTTGGTTTTGTGACTCGTTGTCAGACTTTCGAGTTTTTGACGACCCGTAACAACTGTCAAAGATCTACGAATGACAGTCGGGACCAACGGCTTAACGTGCTTTCCGAGGCACGGAGGGTCTTGGTATGTAAAGATCGTTACCCATTCACGAATCAACTGTGGAAAGCGTAGCTTTACCTGAACGATAGACCTGTGCGGCTGTCATTACTTAGCCACTTACCTATTTAGGTTGTAAATATCAAGATTATATGGGTTGATTTCGTTGTATAAAAAAATTGTCTTACAATTTAATTTTCATATTACTTAAACTTTTATCCATAATTATAAATAACTAGAACCATTTTTATTATACATTAATTCTAATACTAAAGAAAAACACAATACTATTTGTGTAACTTCAATGATACAGACAACTACCACTCACTACCATTCCTAGAAACTAATTCCTAGATAGCCCTTCTAAAGGTCTAATAGACCAACTAAACGCCATTATTCCTTACTAACTAACTCATCAGTGACTAAACAACCTACATCACTTACTACTCAATAGTTTGCAACATGTAGGGTGAAAACACTCGACATTATTATTTACAAGCGTCGCGATACCCGATGCGACAACCTGACGACTTGCTTTAGATCTTGTACAGGGTGCTTAAGTTTTTCGTTTTGGTTAATTTATTTATTTATGGAAAGCAAAGTTATTAACTTATTTTAAAATACTAAGAAAATAGAGTGAAGGTTTTATTGTCCTACTTGTTTTAAATTAATTTGGACAAAACTATATTTTGACCCGCAGAAAACAGAATTGTGTGGAGAAAGGAGAGCGAGGTATTTTTCTCCATCACCCTTTTCAAATATCTAATGTAACTATCCCTTATCCTGCCATGTTAGTTAGTACCTATAGATATATTGACCTATTTATGTGTGATAAATTCAATATAAACTCTGTTATACACAGTGTTATAATTTAAGAATAAGATTTCGCTCTCTAATATTGTGGCAGTATTTAAATCGACTTACCTTCATAGTTTTACTAACAAAAACTAACTTAATTAAACAAGCAAACTCGCTACATAACTTAGCAAACTAATCCACTCAACGAAGGCCAAGGTCTCGGCTAGATGTAGTTGCAAATGAAAAAGTTACGACCTGTATATTTTCCCTACAGACATCCTTAAAATTAAAAAAAGTAAATACCTAAAGAACACAAAAACTGTGTGTTGTCTACATCTCTTTTTATCCTCTGTCCTATCGCAGGTAAGCTGGAAGAGATTTCTTTTGAAATAAGCATCACCTTTGTACGTATTTTTCTGTTCCTTTCTGTTTGTCTGTTTATTTGTGTGTACATAAATGGTTAAATAAATAAATAAATAAAATAAATAAAAACTGTTTCACAGTTACCTTAACCTCAAATAACATTGTAACATCAACCTGTACATTAGACAAATTGAAAGCAATGAAGTCGAAAGCGTAAGTTCTCAATCATTCAACTTAACGACAATCGGGAAGAGGGGATGCGTACGCGGCGGTGAGATGAGACTTACGCTAAATGGATGCGGCATCTACACGTTTACAACAGCTTAAGGTCTAGGTCCTATGGGGAAAAATTCTGGTGCACGTTGACGCATGCACGGATATTACCAGTTTTTTTACAGAGTACATCTACTCTCGCAAACGTATGCTGCGCAACGGAAGTGCGAGTCAGCCTGTGTTACATAGGAACCGGACTTTATCATACCGTTCTATAAGTTATGTAGTTTTTTAATTAGTCATTACATTGACTGGTAGACAACCGACATTCAATAGTCAGCCTTGGTGGCCCAAGGCTGACTGATCAATGGCACTTGTCACAAAAATTGTGGGGTTTATTTTAGTAGTTTAGTACCTACCTGCCATTGTTTTCTATCGTTTGTCCGTTTGTGTATCACAGTCAAATTGCTTCAATTTTGCCTCTTTTGAGATTAATCATAACGCTTCAATTCTGGCTCCAATTCTGCTGACTGAAACTTTTCACCACCGCATAAACTCTCCGCAATTATCTCGTACTAACACGAGATACATTTCCTACATACTACTAAACAAACACATCCACCATCATCCGAACATCTTCGAACAACTTAATATTGTAAGAGCATGGTGATTGCCGGCCGGCAACTAATGGCCAGTCTTAAGCAATTTAACTTAATTTTCTGCCAATATCTGCTCTGTCAGTCTGTCTGTTTGTTCTGTGTATCACAAGCAGGTTACATTTTTTAATTCTGCCTACAATGAGCTTAAGCGTAATGTTCGCAATTCTGAGACAGGTCCAGAGCACACTGAATGATAAGAAATTTTCGTTTATCTCGTACCGACACGAGATACATTGCCTACTTACTACTAAACTAACACATCTCTGTCATCATACATCCTCGTCCCAGATCCACGGAGCTATAACAACTTAATAGTGTAAGAGCATGGTGATTGCCGGCCGGCAACTAATGGCCGGTCTTAAACAATTTAGCTTGCTTTTTATTGACGCGACATTTTCTCCCTATTGCTCGTTTTCTATTGTTGTTTTTAGTTTCCTTTTGTGATTTGTATTGTATTGATTATTTTGAAAGGTTTGGAAGATACTTTTCTTCCCTGGTTGTTGAAGTCTGTTGAAAGTTATCGTGTATTTGTTAGCTACTTTGATTCATCTCGTGAAAGAGATTAGACTTTTTGTGCCGACGTACTGTCTCGTATCAAATTTAAATATAGGTCTCTTTCATAATTCTTTAAAGTAAGGAACATTATCAATGATTGTATCATCATGATCTGCCTAGTCTTTTCCCAACTATTTTGGGGTTGGCTTCCAGTCTAACCGGATGCAGCTGCATATCAATATTTACATGGAGCGACTGCCTATCTGATCTCCACAAACCAGTTACTAGGTAATACAATACTACCCCTTGGTAAGACTGGCTGTCAGACTTTCGGGCTTTTGACGACCTGTAACGACTGTCAAAGACCCATGAATGACAGCCGAGACCAACGGCTTAACGTGCTTTCCAAGGCAGGAGGGGTCTCGGTATGTAAAGATAGTCACCCATTCACGAACCAACCGCGGCAAGCGTAGCTTAACCTAATCTATCGTCCTTTCTTGCTCTTATTAGCCACGAACCCCTCAGTGATTATCAATGATTGTATGAATAGCTAATATCTAAACGAATATCATAAACAAGCATAGTTTGAAAATAGTTTAGGAACTCAATCATATCGGCGAACGGCTGATCTGATTTGAAAAAATTTGATATCTAATTTAATCCCCCGATGGATCTTGTTTGGTTTTCTTAAAGCCAAAGAAGTAGACAGAATAAAAAGATTTCAAAACAGTACCCAAGATAAAGTCACATCTTTTATTCTATATCACATTTTTTATTAAACGTCATCCCATTGTGAACTAAACCTCACACTATGAACTAAACCTTTTGCCACATAGTGACAAACGCTAAACCTTTGTCAGTCCAATATATATATGTCGGTGTATAGCAAACTATAGTAAACAACAAGTCTTTGTTAGCTGTGAACGCGTCATTTTAACTAAAACGCGATAAGCTTTGACGTTTTTAGTTTAATCCTGTTCGTGATTAAGCATTCGGTCTATAACGTGTTAGAAAAATATTTGTAAAGGAATTTGACCATTATTTAAATGGGTAGATGATAAGAAAAATGTGTGTACAGTCAGCAACAGAAGTCGATTAACACTTGCAGTTTTGTAATCTTATTATTAAGCAAAATATTTAATTCAAATCGGAACAGAAGTACTTAAAATTTTAAGAACATTAACTCTTAACAGTCATACGAAAAAAAGCAGTTTATCGAATAATTTTGTGTTAATTTAGATGATTTCAAAAAGAAGTAGTGTTAACCGATTCTGTTGCTGACCGTACAACTGACTTCAATTTTGAAAAACAAACAATGATACAGCTTTTTTACTGTACTTTAAAACTTCGAATGCAGAAATTCATGTGAATAAATTTTCCTTTTGTAAGCATTCAACCGTTCGGATCATTTCTGATAGAAATAAATGTACTTAAAAAAAAGTATAAACCGACTTCAAAAACCTAAAATGAATAAAATAACTTTATTGATTCTTAATTAATAAACTTAACAGCTTCTGAAGTCGGTGCCAAGCTAAGGTGCATTGAAGAATTGAAGACACCCACTTCAGAAGCTGTTAAGTTTTTTAATTAAAAAAAGTTGTTTTATTCGTTTTAGGTTTTTTAAGTCGCTTTTTTGGTTTTTTTAAAGTAAATTTATTTTTCCATTTTTAGTTGAATATACAATTACATAAGCCCAAGACGAACGAAAAGAAGAATCATCAAAAATCCGCATAGAGAAGCCGGAGATACAGTACATTTATGCATGTAACTTTGTACATAAGAATGATTACCAGTCTCTATTAAGTGTTACCTTGACTTTGTATTGTGTTTGTAATTATGAGAGAACAATAAAGAATATTATATTATATTATTATATTATATATTATTATATTATTATATTATATTATATTATATTATATTATATTATATTATATTATATTATATTATATTATATTATATTATATTATATTACCTAATGAATTATATATTAAAAAACCTTCCTGAAATAATGATGATCATTTTAATGACAGAATCATCAAAATTGGTTCATTCGTTTTTGAAAAAATCGCGAACGTATAAACATACATACCTATGGGTCCAATACGGAACCTCCTTTTTTGAAGTCGGTTAAAAATATCACTAATAATTCATTTTACAAAAATACCACGAAACTAGTATCCAATACAAAATCATTTCCCAGCCCACGCTTTAGTTTACCTTTACCCGTTTCTACCAAATTCGAGTTGACAAACGAACCACAGTCAAACAGCCGATCTGACGTGGCTTTGTGAAACCCGGTCAATACCCAAAAATTAATTAAACCACAATCCAATATGTCCAACAAAATTGCTAATAATCATACTGCAAGAAGCATTTTCAGATTATACCGATTTATTTTGATAATTCTATTGATTTGTGGCTACGATTTCATTGTCATGAAAAGAACATTTTTAAACTGGATTGTCAGGGTTTACTGTTGCAGTCTTGTTATACTGGTAATCTACTCCTCTGTGGTCTGTTGCCCTGTGGAATTGTCGCAATTTTGGTCTTTACTGGAATATTCGGCTTCAGTGATTGTTATTTTATGTTTTGACAGCCAAACGGAAACTTTCTTTAAATTATTGATGGATATCGACTGCTATTTGAGAATTAACAGGCGACATCACATTCACAGCATGTATAAATTAGTCATCTTCTCCATTATTACTTGGTCTGTTCGAGTTACTTATACTTTGGTGTACTGTTATACATACGAATGCTATGACAATTTGTTTTTCTTTGTGATAAGACAGTTCTCTTTAATCGCTCTCGATTTCAATCGCGTCTGGCGTTGCATATTATTCGATGCTATTCGGTATCGGTTGAAAGTCCTTCGCATAAGATTGGAGGAGACTCCGGAGTATAATTATTATTTATACGTCAAGGATAATAAAAGTATCAAAGAGGATAAGATGAAGTTTTGCCTGTACATGTATAGGAGTATTGCTGATTTGGTTGATGTGATATCGCCCGAATTGAATGCATCGGTAAGCAGTTTTAATTTTTCTTTAGCAAAATGTCTTTTGCGCGAGTTCGTTTCGCCGGACCTACACTTATCATAACCAGCCTATAACGTTCCCACTGCTGGGATACAAGCCTCCTCTTTGTGAGAAGGAGTGGGCCGTAATCCACCACACAGGCCCAGTGCGGGTTGGTAGATGTCACATGTCTTAGAATTTGTGGTTCTAGGACATGCCGGTTTCCTCACGATGTTTTCCTTCACCGTTTTGAGAGCAGTGCTGATGAAATAATTTACACAAAGTAAAGTGCCTGTCGAGTTCGAACCTACGACCCGCAACCGTAAGTCGCGGCCGGTACCACTGGGCCACCACTGCTCTCACCGAAACTACACTACTAACTTTAAATGCAGTGACTTTGTTTCTATATGTATATACTGGATATTTTATTTCCCAGAAAGACTATTTTTTTTTAATTCTTTATTCCAGTTATTCCTGAGTGTCGCTGGCAGTTTACCGAAATTAGTAACCAATGTCTATAACATATTGACTGCCATTGAGGGCCACGTAAGTAAATACTTACTTGTGTTATAATGCGTAAATACGCATTGCATAAAGACACTAAAAAACTACATTATGTACAATGTACAACAAAAGAGATATCTAGGCAGGGTATACTAACATATTTGTATGTGTATTGCTTCATGTTCAATTTCGTGACAATATACAATTTTGTGTTATTGTGTTACAATGTAGGTATTTCAAAAACAAAGTAATTATACGAGTATATAATAGGTCTTTACCTATGAAATTGCCGTTTTGTATGAAAAAATTTAAACGAATTTTTTTCATGCATTTTTTATTTGTATTAATCGAAGTAATCACCCATACAATCAATGCATCTTTGCCAATGCAGTTGCAGTTTATTGATGCCCTTCTTAAAGAAATCAGCTGGACGGGAGGCAACAAATTCTTCAAAGGCATTTTGTACTGCCTCTCGGGTATTGAATTTTTTTCCCGCCAAGAAGTTATCCAAATTCTGGAAAAAGTAGTAGTCTGTAGGCGCAAGGTCTGGTGAGTAGGGCGGATGACGGAGAGCTTCCAACCCCAGTTCTTGCAACTTGGAGACCGTCTGCTGTGCAGTATGAGGTCGCGCGTTGTCGTGCAGGAGCAGCGGAGACGAGCGATTGACCAATGCTGGTTGGAGATGTGCCAGCTTCTCCATCATTGTGTTCAGTTCTTCACAGTACACATCTGAAGTAATGCTCACCCCGTTTGGTAAGAAGCTGTGATGAATCACACCGGCGCTAGACCACCAAACAGTGACCATCACTTTTCTAGGGGTAAGTTTTCGTTTAGGGCATTGTTTAGGTGCTGAACCAGGATCCAACCAACTTGCTGAGCGCTTGCGGTTATCAAACAGAATCCATTTTTCATCGCAGGTAACAATGCGGTTCAAAATTCCTTCATTTGTGTGTCTGTTGAGCAGTGCAAGGCACGTCTCGACGCGTACTTCGCGCTGGCGATCATTGAGTTCGTGGGGCACCCATTTGTCAAGCTTTTTTACCTTGCCAATTTGACGCAAATGGACCAATATTGTTTTGACGCTAACGTCGAAAGCTGCTGCTAATTCAGCCGTAGATTGTGTATCATCAGCTTCCACAATCGCCTTTAATTCGTCATTGTCGACCAAAGTCTTCGGACGACCGCGAGGTTCATTTTTCAGGTCGAAATTTCCAGAACGGAAGCGAGCAAACCAATAACAAGTGGTGCGTTGGTTTGTAGTGTTAGCTCCGTAAACGTCGTTGATGTTGCGTGCCGCTTGTGCCACGTTGCTGCCACGACGGTACTCATATTCCATAATTACTCGAATTTTTAACGTATCCATGATGACGAAAAAGATTGAAATGCGATGAAAATGTAACACTAATCAATAAACAAATGACTACTTTTGGAAAAAAAAAATCCATGTTTTTAAAATAAAATTAATTTGAAATTAGAATTCTTAGCCAAACAAAAATTATTTTGATTTGAAATGGCCAGTACTGCAGAACGGCAATTTCATAGGTAAAGACCTAATATACTACTCAAAACAAAATAAGGGCCACTTGTACATTTACATTTTAAACTAACTGAATGTTGACCTACGTTAAGATAACTCATTTCTATGAGTTGTGTTATCATCTTAAGTGGTTGAGAAACGATAACAGTGAAGTATGGGCAATATTTTGGTCGAGGGTACGATTTGACTGATATTTTATCCCGCACCTTTTCAAGTAGGTAGTTTTGTTTAATTTTTGTGTTTTATTTCAATCAGTTTAACTTCAGTTCGCTGTGTGTTACGGTTGTTTTTTGAAATTAAGCGTGCAAATCGATTGTTTAACTGTACAATGCCAAGAATTCGACACCATATGGACAACGCTACTGCTACTAGAGCCGTAGCAATGATTGAGGGTGGTCAATCGCAACGTTTCGTGTCTCTGCAGTTAGTATATTCACGAAGGGCTGTTCAAAACTTGTGGAATCGGTACCGGGAGACCGGTAGTGTGTTTTGGCGTCGTGGCTCGGGAAGAGTACGTGCTACTACTGCCAGCGAGGATCGGTACATTCGACTTTGTGCAAGACGTGAACGAACTGTTACAGCGCGCACTCTACAAAATCGTCTACGCCGGACTACAGGTAGAACTGTCAGTGACCAAACTATACAAATACAAATACAAAATCCTTATTGCAACAACAAGTATTTACATTTCATGTGCAAGCCCCGTTTCCCAAACTAGCGTGAGCTGTATGTTGGGAATCAGTTCCTTCCAGATAAATATGTCGAGCTAAAGTGTTACAATCATAACTTATAATAATTTATCTACTAATTAAGTTTATAACCAAAAGTTTACAATCTGCGAACTAAAAAGTGGGTGAGTGTGTATACGCAATCGCTTGCACGAAGACCTGCAACGTTCAAGAAGGCGAGTAATTCAAACTAAACTGAACGGGAGCCAGCGTGCAAACCGTTAAAGATTTGCGCGTCAATATCTTGAATCCCCCATTCAAGATATTGACGCGAATGGGGGATGGAGAAATGGCGTAACGTGCTCTTCACGGATGAGTACAAGGTGAAGTTTTCTAGCGACGATCGACGTGTCAGAGTGTGGAGAAGAAGCGGTGAACGATTTTCTGATCCTTGCATACTCGAACGTGACAGATTTGGTGGTCCCAATGTCATGGTCTGGGGCGGAATCAGCTTACAAGGCAAAACTGGGCTTGTTTTTCTGAACGAGGGTACAGTAACAGCACAAAGTTACATCGAACTTGTTGTCAGGCCCCATGTGATATCGTTTTCACAAAGAGCAGACGACGGCTTCATCCTCATGCAGGATAATGCACGAGCACACACATCCCGAGCGACCATGACTGTCTTAGAGGAAGCCAATATTCAGGTTTTGCCATGGCCTGCCAACAGCCCCGACCTAAATCCGATCGAACACCTTTGGGACCAGCTGAAACGGCGAGTCAGAGCAGCTCAAGTGGATGTACACACCCAGCGCCAGTTGATTGACCTCCTGAAAAGGTGTTGGAAGGAGATTCCTGACGAGAACATCAGACACCTTATTGAGAGCATGCCTTCGAGGCTTCGAGAGTGTGTTTTAAAAAGGGGAGGACATACTCGTTACTAACCCCATAAAAATCATATAATATAAGTACATTTTGTGATTTTGAGACTGAACTTTAATTTTAAAGTTTACGTTTAAATACCCGTAAATATGGCGAAACCTAAAAATTATGATTATGTCGTTAATTTTTTATTTAATCTTATTAAATTTAATTTTATTTGATAAAAAAATAGTTGTTTGATTTAATTTAAACACCCCCAGCATCGTAAGCTTGACAAGAATTAAATTACGCAGAAAAATAGTGGTGGCCCTTATTTTGTTTTGGTATATAAAATTGAACATGAAGCAATACACATACAAATATTAGGTCTTTACCTATGAAATTGCCGTTCTGCAGTACTGGCCATTTCAAATCAAAATAATTTTTGTTTGGCTAAGAATTCTAATTTCAAATTAATTTTATTTTAAAAACATGGATTTTTTTTTCCAAAAGTAGTCATTTGTTTATTGATTAGTGTTACATTTTCATCGCATTTCAATCTTTTTCGACATCATGGATACGTTAAAAATTCGAGTAATTATGGAATATGAGTACCGTCGTGGCAGCAACGCGGCACAAGCGGCACGCAACATCAACGACGTTTACGGAGCTAACACTACAAACCAACGCACCACTTGTTATTGGTTTGCTCGCTTCCGTTCTGGAAATTTCGACCTGAAAAATGAACCTCGCGGTCGTCCGAAGACTTTGGTCGACAATGACGAATTAAAGGCGATTGTGGAAGCTGATGATACACAATCTACGGCTGAATTAGCAGCAGCTTTCGACGTTAGCGTCAAAACAATATTGGTCCATTTGCGTCAAATTGGCAAGGTAAAAAAGCTTGACAAATGGGTGCCCCACGAACTCAATGTTCGCCAGCGCGAAGTACGCGTCGAGACGTGCCTTGCACTGCTCAACAGACACACAAATGAAGGAATTTTGAACCGCATTGTTACCTGCGATGAAAAATGGATTCTGTTTGATAACCGCAAGCGCTCAGCAAGTTGGTTGGATCCTGGTTCAGCACATAAACAATGCCCTAAATGAAAACTTACCCCTAGAAAAGTGATGGTCACTGTTTGGTGGTCTAGCGCCGGTGTGATTCATCACAGCTTCTTACCAAACGGGGTGAGCATTACTTCAGATGTGTACTGTGAAGAACTGAACACAATGATGGAGAAGCTGGCACATCTCCAACCAGCATTGGTCAATCGCTCGTCTCCGCTGCTCCTGCATGACAACGCGCGACCTCATACTGCACAGCAGACGGTCTCCAAGTTGCAAGAACTGGGGTTGGAAGCTCTCCGTCATCCGCCCTACTCAGCAGACCTTGCGCCTACAGACTACTACTTTTTCCAGAATTTGGATAACTTCTTGGCGGGAAAAAAATTCAATACCCGAGAGGCAGTACAAAATGCCTTTGAAGAATTTGTTGCCTCCCGTCCAGCTGATTTCTTTAAGAAGGGCATCAATAAACTGCCACTGCGTTGGCAAAGATGTATTGATTGCATGGGTGATTACTTCGATTAATTCAAATAAAAAATGCATGAAAAAAATTCGTTTAAATTTTTTCATACAAAACGGCAGTTTCATAGGTAAAGACCTATTATGTTAGTGTGTCCTGCCTACATATCTTACATATCTCTTTTGTTGTTTGTACATCACTCAATACATAATTATATGACGCGAAGGAATAAGAACCTTGTCGTCAACAGTTTTGATTATTTCGATAGCTATAAGATTAAGATACAAAACATACTGAGATGACGACTGATAGAGACGTATTAAAGACGAAAACATCCTGCACCGACCCCAAATAAATTGAAAAAAGGACAGAGGATTATGATGGCCGGGTTTAATTAGCCGTTTAGTTAACCGCTTAGCCTTTGGAAGTAGTGCTCGCCGGCCGCTACCGTGGAACCGCTCGCTTCACTGGCTCGGCTTGCACGCGGTTGGTCAGAGTTCTAATTTAACCTAACCCATTTGGTCATTTGGCTTAGAACTGTGACCATTTCGGCTCACGTGTGGTTGGTCCTAGTTCAACCTAACCTATATTCAGGCCGCTAGTTGAACGGCCGCCGTTTAGTTAAAAGGCTAGATGGTTATTTATCCATACAAAATGATCCATTTAATTATTATAATGTTAATGCTGGTTTTATGTATTTTAGGAGCCAGTCGAATCTCTCGGCTTCGTATTACCGCATGTGCTGCAAATATCACTGCTACTCTTCTCTCCGTTCGTCGCTGTTGAGTTCTATTCGGTGGAAGTGGACAGGATGAAGCTGTTTCTGATGCATAGGCTGATTGATGGTAACGGTATGTTGTACACATACTAGCTATGACAGCGTCCGAGTAGAGAAACAAGATAGCATTGTTTATACACATAGATACTTTGCTTTTTTTTTGCTTTTTTTTTTTTTGCTTTGCGAAAAATATCAGATCTTGTTTGCCAATGGAACAACTTGTGTCACCGAGTTGCTACACAGAATCGGGCTGCGAGTGCCGTCTGTGTCTTACGTAGACCTCATTTATTGCACACCCCTGTGGTAGCCACACGTACAGACGGAACTCATACATGGTGAGAGCGAATCGTATGTACCATTGTACATACGATTCGATCTCACAAGCAAAAGTCCAAATATCGTACATACGTTTCGCTCTCTCAAGAAAATGTCGATATCAGCTTCCTGGCAGGTTGCATTCAACCTGCCAGGAAGCCGATATCGACATTTTCAATACTGGTGTTGCTAAGTTGAAAACAATTTTATGTAATAACTTCTTCGAGCGTAAATAGACATTTTCTTTTTTGTTTTTGTTATAATGAATTTCATATGATTTAACTACAAGTGGAATCTTGTAATTAGCCTTACTTTGTTTGAATTTTTACTAACTGTATCTTTTAGCTGGAAGTTTTCCTAAAATTAATAAAATAAATAAATAAACAGTGTCTTAGAGCGTTTTCAGATTGTCCGATACGATATCGATAGCCGCAGTATAGAGATTATCGTTCGACAGCCCATGGGCATTCGATGGTGTCGCCAAAATATCGGCAGGTATAATGTTACCACTGTTGGACTCCTCTCGGTGAGAGGGAGTGAGCCGTAATCCACCACGCAGACCCAGTGCGGGTTGGCAGATGTAACAAATGTGTTCGAATTTTGGTTCTACGACATGCCGGTTTCTTTACGAGGTTTTTCTTCACCGTTTTCAGAGCATTGGTGATAAAAACAAAGTAAAGCGCCTGTCTGGGTTCGATCCTACGACCTACAACTAGAAAGTCGCGGCCGTTACCACTGGGCCACCATCCAAAATTCCTCAAAATGCAGTAGACAGGCGTCATAATGATATTATTTTATTCCTTCTCTGTATCAAAAAATTAAATAAAATTCTAACCAGAGTTATTTATTTTTCAGACCCTGTTATCAAAGAAGACGTAAAATTGTTTCTCCGCTACACTGAAATACGAACGTTCAAGTACAGAATATGGAGAATAATACCAATTAATATTTCTTTACCGCTGGAACTTATTAACGTGTGCGTTTCTTATGTTATTGTGATTATTAACTATACACATTTGTATGGTTGATAAATATTCTGAAATCTTACTGACAGTCAGTTTAGTTAGTAGGGCCGACGATATTTAATTTCAATTTTATATAAATGATTGCAATGTCCATATTTGTTTGGTAGTACAAACCGCGCTGCGCTTCTTCAGAACTGCTCCAGCCCTAAAACTTTGGTTTCCTAAGAGAGCGGTGAACGGTCACACAATAACTGCTGTCAAATACGAGTACATAGCGTTTTTTGACACCATAATGTCAAATACTGGTAAAACTGGCAGATTTCCATGACTGCCGTTATTCATATAATCACACTAATATTATAAAGGCGAAAGTTTGTCAGTGTGTGTGTGTTTGTATGTTTGTTTTGTTACTTCTTCACGCTCAAACGGCTGGACCGATTTGGATGAAATTTAGTATGTAGATATACCCTGCTTATACCCTGGATTAACACATAGGCTACTTTTTATTCCGGTCTACGCGGGTGAAACCGCGGGGCGCAGCTAGTATGTAATATGATGGAATCGCTTTCCTAGGAAACTGTAGCTTTAGCGTCATCATCTGTTTACATTTGTTTTTCCAAACTTTTAGGGTTCCGTACCTCAAAAGGAAAAAACGAACCCTGTCTGTCAGTCTGTCATGAAATTAATACCTATCAAGTACGTACCTACGTATTTATATATGGTAGGTTACTTCCCGTTGACCTAAAATCATGAAATTATGCAAGAAACAAGGTCTCACAGCAAAAGTAAAGAAAAAAGGCCAAAATCGTTATTTTTTAATTTTATCACATAAAAAAAATGAGATTGCAAACTTAAATTTGCAGTTGGAGAATAGACCGTGATATCAAAACTACAATGTTAAGTTTGTTTTTGGGATAAATTATTTTCAACTACGGAACCCTTTTTAACCGTTTTTTAATTAAACATTTTGTGCATTAAAGAAGTAAGTTGATAAGTTTACCTACTTGAAGATGCGGACTACTTTATGTAAAGACTGTCACACCCGGAACGACTTTTTAAAGCATTTATCGATGGAATAACCGAAGCAAGGGATGTTTAGCTTTGCAGTACAATTGATCCACACAGTTGTAAATTTTGCTACGGACCCTTTTCAACATCAAACAATGCTTAGATATTGTTTTAAAGTATAACAAAACTTTATAAGAACGTTTCCTTTGAGGTCAGAGTTTGACGGGACGAATGCACATTGACTTAACGATACAAACTAAGGAAGGTTTCCAATTCATTTGATTTGCGCAATTGTTTTGAACAGTTAAATTTGACAGGATGAAATTAAATAATTTTAGAAACGGGTTATTGTTTTTATTTATCAAAATTTCTTTTTAATTCATCAATATGTCAAGTGGTAACTTAAATGTCTTGTGCTTAAATGGGGAAATTTATTTTTTAAACAGCTTTTAAGAATTCCATGCCAAATAGGCATGTTTCATTAGGAAAATAATGTTAGTAGGTCCATTCACGGGATTCAGTTCTTTTTTTTTTCACGTTTTTCGTTGGCTAATAAAGCAAGCCGCTCTTTTAATTGTGAGCGGTCCCCGACGTCTACTTTTTTATTTTTTTTATTAGCCTTCATTGTGTCCCACTACTGGGCAAAGGCGTCCCCTTTTTCCTTCCTAACCTCCCTGTCTTCTGCGATCCCTGGCCATGTTCACCCTGCAAACCATATTAGATCGTCACACCACCTTCGCCGTGGCCTTCTCGACGGCGATGTCCTCCCTCAGGCATCCAGGGAGTTCCGACCTTTGCCCATCTCCCCGAGTGCATTCGCCCGTCGTGTATTGACGTTGGCATCTCAGATACAAAGTTATTGTAAGTTACTGATCGTTTCCTGCTTCTGTAATTAACCCAGCAGCTTCCAAGTTCAAACCGTAAACGGAACTTTTTGATAACTATAAACAGTTCTGACTACCTCGTTAGTCTAGTGGTTGCAAGCGCTACTGCTGAACATGTGGTCCAGGGTTCGATTCCCAGGTCGGGCAAAGTGTCAGTTGCAGCCCGGAGCCTGGATTTTTGCCCGGTTTATGGCAATAGACTCGCCCCCTATTAGATGGGACTTAAGCACAACTGGCCAAAATTTGGGTGTAAGTACTGTGAGGGCTCGAACCTCACAGTAGGAGATTTACTGAACTACTAAATAATACGAGAGGTACTCTAGTTTAATGGGGCTGCTGCCCTCTGTATTTTAAGCTTCAGATCAAATATAAATCATACTCCTTAACTAAATTGGTTCTACGCGGAGCCCTCACCAGAATCTATCTGTTATCCTATGAAGAAAACGAGAGTCGTTTTCTAGATAGAAGACGTTCCATATTTGAATGATTGAATGTCAGCCAGAATAATATTGTCAAGGCTTAATCAAAACATCAAACCTCCACAGTATAAGTATATTTCTGTCTACCCCTTTGGGGATTACAGCCGTGATGTTATGTTATGTTAAAATTTTACAGGTATCAAACACCTCCAATCAAAACAACATCACCACTCCATTCTAAACAGATCCATTAAAGCATAGTTCAATCCAAAATCATGCTGAATCACTTCTTTATACTTAGTATAGTACAACACATTATTATCCGTCGACGGTCTAGACTGATAGTTCCTGATGCTATTAATCACAGCTTTTTGTTACCATCCTGTACTGCACTTAGCATAATTACTGCAGGATTTCGTTGCAAATTACCCGTAGATACAGCGGGGTTTAATTTAGATTATTATCTTTAGTTTAAAGATGGGTTCGTGTTAGATGGGAAAACAGATGATGTTTTTTTTTAAAAGGAAAAACGGAACCCTTACAGGATCACTTCGTTGTCCGTCTGTCTGTCTGTCTGTCAGTCTGTCAAGACCCTTTTTTCCGGAACGCGTGGAGGTATCAAGTTGAAATTAATAACAAATACGTAAGTCTATGGTCTCTTGGAGTCCTAAAAAACTCAAGCTTCTAAATCAACGCAAAAAAAATACGGCCATTTATGCCACATATTTTGATATTCGCAAGTAAATCAAAACCTCTAGGGTTACTTCCTTTGTCCTAGAATCATGAAAATTAGCAATAAGCAAGGTCTCACAGCACAAGTTAAGTAAAAAGTCCGAAAATTATTAATTTGTAGTTCTAACACATAAAAAATAGTTTTTTGCGATTACTAACTAAAAGAACAATGGCCATAATTGACCTGACCAAATTTGATGAGTCCCGTAACGACTCACTTGGCCGGTATTTTTCTGATAGATACTTAAATAATGTATTGACTGAATGGGACTTTAAATTAGAAAAGGTGAAGAGACCTAAAATAGTAATAATTACACTTCCGGACACCTGAATCGAGCCACTCTGCTTATTTTTGTATAAAGGTCTATAACATTTTAGATGTTTGTCAGTTCAAATTTGGATCAATGATGATACCAAAATGATGGCCAGTACGTTAAACTTTTTTGACTCACAATTATTTTGATGTTTGAGACCTTTATACCTACGTGTTAAATACATGGTGGGTCGATTTAGGAGTCCGGTAGTGGATATGTATAATATCTCAAAAAAAAAAACAATTTTTTTTTTTTTGCAAGCAAATTTATTTAATAGTACATTGTATTCGATTCATTGTAACAGTTTTAATGTAACTTTCCAAATCTATCTATCTGTCTATCTGTGATAAAAATGAAGTTTTTGTTAACGAAAACAATTTATTAGTTTTAATTCAACACATTTAAATCCAAATCCAAAGCTTCGTAGCAGTAGCTACGCGAACAGCTACGCCGTAGCACTCGTACTAACTCTGCGTAGCAAATATTTAATATTATATTAATAAAAGAAAAACAAAGATGTCAATGTTCTTGTGTTTATCTTTAATTTAAATATTAACGTGTGACTGAGACGATGTTATTATACGCTCCCTGCGAAATAACGAGGAAAATTGAACAAAATCAACACTTATTATCTAGTGTTTAATGTAGTAAGAATAAATGGCGGAGGTCGGAAATGGTGGAGGAGGCATACAGTTTATTTTGATAGCTTAAAATTACATACAGACATAAACTCACGCCCTTTTCCCATGGGGGTAGGCAGAAAGAAACTATAAAACGCCACCTGCTACGATCCCTACATACAACATAAAAGTATATTTAAAAAAAATAAGAAACGGTTTAAAAAAGAAATTAAAAAAAAAAAATAAGTAGGTACACTAACATAGCATATGAATACAATCTTTTACTAACCACTAACAAATTACGGACTCTAGTACTGAAATAAAGGTATTTTTTAATAAAGGATTCGTCATAATATTATTTTACAACCAAGCGTAGTGCCTATTATTTAGCATTTTTATGGGATTGAAAAAAAAACAGTACCTGGACTTTGTACCAAGATAATATTGAGAAAATCTCCTTAGGTTAGAATTTGTATACTGAATAGTATATTCTATATTAGTTACTAAAAGTATAATAGAAAAAACAATAGATGTAAGCGCTTGGAATCTTGTCGATAACACTAAATATTTCTAATATTCGGAATGCCGCATCCAAATCTGAAGTCAAACCCAACATCAATGTCTTTCTCGCTCTCCCGAAGAGACAATAGTACTTCCTTCTTTTATCTCCTTTATTAAGTACTGTTGTGACACAATATCCGGCTCCGAAGCGCCATAGTTTCATTACATATAAGTTGCTTATCACTTTACTTCTTTCAATGGTCGCTGTATTGTTTTGGTTGGAAGATTTTTAGTTTCTTTTTTCGTGTGTGTTTTTTCTGGTTGGAAGAAAGGTGTGTATTTTTTCTCAGAATTTTCGTTTTAAATACTAAACTTCTTGAATTAAAGAAAAGTTTGCACTGATAGCAATAGTCATCTGCCTACCCTTTTCCCAACTATGTTGGGGTCGGCTTCCGGTCTAACGGGATTCAGCTGAATACCAGTATTTTACATGGAGCGACTGCCTATTTGACCTCCTTATAGTATTAAAGCTTATTATTTCGGATTACTAATTTTGTAGTGAATAAAAAACTGATTAACACTGCCTGTTATTGGGATCCAAACCCGCTGAGCAATTATTTTGAAATACATAATAATGTCATCTGTGTTAAAGTGGTCTTGGCTGTAACAATTATATTATATAAATTCTTTAAAAAGTGCTTTAGACCATCGTTGCACTGAATAAGTTTTACTATGGGAGCAACTTTGAAATAGCAAATAAAAATCTGCTATTCCATAATAAAGTTTAATACCTACTGTTTTAAACTGTATTGTACTGTTGGTCCCGGCTGTCATTCGTGGAGCTTTACACCCCACCTCAGTCGTTACGGGTCGTCAGATGGCCGAAAGTCTGACAACCAGTCGTACCAAGGGGTCTCGTATTACCCAGTTACTGGTTTTGGAGGTCAGATAGGCAGTCGTTACGGGTCGTCAGAAGCCCAAAAGTCTGACAACCAGTTGTACCAAGGGCTACCGTATTACCCAGTTACTGGTTGTGGAGGTCAGATAGGCCGTCGCAGATAGGCAGTCGTTACGGGTCATCAAAAACCCGAAAGTCTGACAACCAATCTTACCAAGGGATATCGTCTTACCCAGTTCCTTGGTTGTGGAAGTCAGATAGGCTGTCACTCCGTGTAAAATACTGGTATTCAGCTGCATCTGGTTAGACTGCAAGCCGACCCCAACATAATTGAGAAAAGGCTAGGCAGTTTGATAGATTAACCATGCTTATGATTAAGATACAACTCTTTGATTAAAAATCAAAGCCTTCCGAAACAGTGTCTCCATCTATTGTCAAATGACTGTAAACATTTACAATCAGACGCATAGGAACAATTGCCATCCATTCCGCTTGAAGCCAATCCAATCCATTTGCAAATAGAAGTAGAATTCGAGTTAATTGTCGTTTTACCAATTTACATCCCCCTATCTGAAGCCCAAAACCATTCAAATTTAAACCCTACTTCCTTCGCATTAAGTGTTGTCAAAGTTGAGGTGGGGTGTAAAGTTACCATGGTGGTGAAAGGTAGTGTTGGGCCACGAAATACGAGTATTGTTCATTTGTATGCGCGTGAGTGAATTGGTTTGAAATGTGAAGGGCTTTAGACGGTATTGCCTCTCTAACTTTTGTTTAGAGCTGATGGAGATGTTGTTTTAGGATGTGGCTTTATTTATATGTGTCTGAGAGCCGTTTTAATGGTAATGTGATTTGTAATTGGTTCTAAGATGGTGTGTTTGAGATAGGTTTTGACATCTTAAGTGACGTCAGTTGTTGTAAAGTGGATAGGGTATTGTCAAGAAAATATTACATTAACTAGGTCAACAATTACGTGCAGTTTATGAGGCACAGGATTAAGTTTTAAACACAGTGCTAGTGTTTGCAAGATCCGCTACTTATTAATTCATGAACATTCCTAAATAAGATAGGTACATTGCATCGTAAAGATTATTTTAAGAATTTGCCTTCGAAATGGTATCAAATCAACAATAAAACAATCCCAATATTTTTAAATTCAAAACTAACAGGCACTGACATGATATGTCTAAACAACCGACCATCCCTCGGAATCTGAACATTTTTGGAAATCGAATCTCCCTTTAAAATCTAAGGTTTCCCTTATTACGACAAAACGCAATAAAAAAAATAACAAGACAAATCTAAAACCTCGTACACACGTAACGTGATATTATAAAAGAAAGAAAAGAATATGGACATGTGAAGACCTTTAAAATGGACGAAGGGGAGGCAATTTAATTTTCTTTTGGACTCTATTGAGTGAAATCCAAAGCATATTGGACAAATATAAAATGCTTTGATGTAATGTTATCCTTCTATTATTATTTTTCCTTTTTTGTTCGTGTATTAGCTTCGTTTTTGGACATACACGGTTTCAATTTTGTGTAATCAAATGTTGAGTTCCAAAATTGAATTGTATTTTTTTAAATAAAGATTTGGTTTTTACGCTTGTCTATCTATAGGCATGTCATGGTAATGCAATTTTTTTTTTCTTTACGGTAAGATTAAGTAAGTTATATAATATATTTTTGGACAACTTTGATGAAAATTTAAATTACACAACAAACCAAATTAATTTCAAAAAAATATATAACACATTTTTCCCTAAATTCTATATTAATGTAAGACATCAAAAGTCAAACAAAAACGTACAAATCGCATTCATTTAACAAAGAGAATAGGCGAAATTATTAAATTTTAATAGACGCAATATCAAAGTACGTTCGTCGAAGCGACAACGCGTGATATCGTCAAAGAGAAAATTCCTTTGTGATTATATCGTGTCATTTTATTTTTCATTTCAACCGGTGTGTCCTTTACGATGCGTTAATTGCTTTCATTATGAGGAATGTTAAATGGCGGATTATTTTAAAAATAGAATTGTGTTTTATTGTTTTGTTTTTTATTTGTAGGGGGACATTGCAATGACACGCAGGTCACGTTCTTAGTGAATAGGAGATGTAGGTAGGTCAAATTATAGGCCTACTAATCCGCGTCTATTTGACACAGCCATAAAAAATCAATCTGCCTAGCCTTTCCCCAACTATGTTGGGGTCGGCTTCCAGTCTAACCGGATGCAGCTGAATACCATTATTTTATATGGAGCGACTGCCTATCTGACCTCCACAACCCATTAACTGGGTAATACGATACCCCTTGGTAAGACTGATTGTCAGACTTTCGGGCTTTTGACGACCCGTAACGACTGTCAAAGATCCACGAATGACAGCCGGGACCAACGGCTTAACGTGCTTTCCGAGGCACGGAGGAGTCTCGGTATGTAAGATGGTCACCCATCCACGGACCAACCCCGGCAAGCGTAGCTTAACCTGATGGATCGACCCGTGCGGCTGTTATTACTTAGCCACGAGCTCCTAAACTTTGTCTATCGGAGTCAGCCAGCTCGCTGTACCTACATGCAGCACACATTTCACAAGATATGCTGTATTTTTACCCTATTTATAGACCTTACCATATTACGAATGGTTGACTGATGTGTGAATGTGTGCGTGCCGGCCTGTAGGTTCGGCGAGCTGGCTGACTCCGATAAACAGTTTTTTGTTAGCGAGAATCTGTCTGCCTTTTTTTATACGTCTATGGACACAGCTAATTCTTACAACTCACTTAGTACATTTGCAGAATAATTATGTTGTGTGCTTTTATAGTCTATCCTAAATATTATGTATTTTCTTTTTGTCTAAATTGATCTTAGACGAAGTTTGATCTTATAGAATCTCTTGTAACTTTTACGAACAAGTAATATACAGAAATTAACAACAATAAGGGATGGACTCAGTTTTCGTATACGGTGAACTAGCTTTAAGGCTCTCCCCCACAGGTCGATAATATCGGATCGTTATTGCAATAATACGTCCCGATTCCTTGCCACACTCTGCGTTTTTATCGTCCGATATTTCTAACGTGTGCTTACCACTATTACGACTGACGACTGACGTTATTATCGTAGGTAAAAGGTAAGATCGCAAGCGTCCTAATACAAAATGTTCTAAGAACTCATATTGGCATAATGCAAGACAGAGGAACGCAGCAGTGTGTAACTTCCTGGCTGTCCTTATAGAAAATATACTGAAAACAGATACCGCAATAACGTATGCTATATATTATCGACCGATAATAACGCACCTGTGGGGAAGAGCCTTTATGCTACGACTTTTTGACCGCATGTATTTTTAAATTCTTCTGTAGCTTTCACTAACAGAACTGTTTCCGAAAATGTCCTCAGTCTAATGTGTGTTCTCTGGGAATTAATTTTAAGATCTCTTGACATTTCTTCGCAACAATAACAAACGTAACTTATATCCTACATAGGTAATCAAACATGAAACTCATTAGCACTTACAAGTCACGAGCTGCTGTTAAGTTAACGCGCACGTAAACGTTCCCCGCTAATCCACGGCGCGTATAAAATGCGCTGCAAACGAACGTTTATTATCGCGTTAACGTTATCAGTGTGCGCGTAGAATCGTAATAGTAGGTATAAATGGGGTGTTGTGTTTGATAAGCCGAATGTCTGTAGTTTATTGGCTTGTATGTAGAGACTTTGATGTTTCATAGAGGTGACTTGGTTAGGAAATTAATACTACAGACAGACAGTAATAATAATTTGTTATCTTAATAAAAGCTGTTTATAAGTTAAAATTTCTAATTTGGAAATACTTATGACTCAGCAATTTAACTTACTTATGATCTAAACTATAATCTTTGTTTAAATTATTTCATCTCCACTGCTCTCAAAACGGTGAAGGAAAACATCGTGAGGAAACCGGTATGTTCTAGAAACAATACTTCGAAGACATGTGACATCTACCAACCCGCACTGGGCCCGCGTGGTAGATTACAGCCCTTTCCCTCTCGAAGAGAGGAAGCCTGTGTCCCAGCAGTGGGAACGTTATAGGCTGATTATGCTTATGATCTAAACCATCAGTGTAGTGAGAACAAACATTCGAGTAATAAGAATTTTCGACCTTTAAAATGGATGCCTATACATTTTCGACTTTTGAGTTAAGGTAATATGTAATCGTGAATTAATCTCGACAATATTCATAAGGCAAGTCTCGGTAGAAATTGACGTTTAACGTAAAAGCTAAGTGTAAAAAAAAAAAATACAATACAAAATCATGGCACAGGATCGCGCCATTGTGCAAAAGAAGATGATAATTATGAAACATAATTATACCTACCTAATCAGAAACCGGCAATGAAGACTACTTTAGCAAATAGATGCTGAAATAAATAAACAACCTCGGTCTTGATAACACCTAACTCCTCAACCTTAATCTCGTAATTACAGTCAAAACGTAAAGTTGGGATGAAATTTTAATCGCCTCCCACCTCCTCCTCTCTGCTGTCCTCATTAACACAACATTTGAAGATTTAAACAGTCATCGCTCTCTGATGAGTTGTAAACTTGTAAGTTAATGCTTAAACATCTTGAGGTTATGCCACGTTAGATCCTAGATCTTACTCCGGAGGAAATTCTGACTAAAATATTGTTATGAAACCTACATATAAATATGTTTTAATATTAACAACATGCAGTGAAAAGTTACTGTTTTTCTTTGCGAGAAGATCAATTAAAATTCAACAAAAGTAGTAATTTTTTTTAATAAAAACAAGGACTTTGTTAACAAGAAAAAAGCAGCAAAATAATAACAATAAGAAAGATTTAAAATAATTTAAGAGTGAGATTTTAGAAATTGAAAACTTAAAATCATTTGCAACAAAAGTTCAACAAATTATTCCCAATATCTGAATTACTACAAAAATAGAAACTAGATACAATAATGACAAGACAAGCACACGCAGTCACATTTTACAGACAAAAAGCTACCAGTCTACTTACTTTTCACTCGCTTTATCGCACGTGGCGTAACATAACCTAACTCTAATCTCTTTGCCTTACAGACATAGGCGTTTTATCTTGTCATGAAAACAGGCAAGTTTTAACGTTTATTTAGAGTAGTATTCTGTAATTAGTCAACGACTGTTGTTTACAGGAAATTTTAGTCTTGAGGAAGTTAATGCGATCACATTTCGCGAAGTATAATAATCTGCTTTAGTAGTACTATTTTGTTAATAGGTGCCATCATTAGTAATGGTTTGTCATAACTTTGGCATATTCTTTGATAATCTTTTAAGGCTATAATTTTCTTGATGATGATCTAAATAATTTTCGTGGATCTTTGACAGTCGTTACGGGTCGTCAAAAGCCCGAAAGTCTGACAACCAGTCTTACCAAGGGGTATCGTATTACCCAGTTACTGGTTGTAGAGGTCAGACAGACAGTCGCTGCATCCGGTTAGACTGGAAGCCGACCCCAATATAGTTGGGAAAAGGCTAGATAGATGATGATGATCTAAATAATATCAGCCGCATGGGTCGATCGAAAGTTAAGCTACGCTTGCCGCGGTTGGCTCGTGATTGGGTAACTATCCATTACAGAACGAGACCCCTCAAGCACGTTAAGCCGTTGGTCCCGGCTGTAATTTGTAGACCTTTGACAGTCGTTACGGGTCGTCAGAAACCCAGTCTTACCAAGAAAAATCATGTTACTCAGTAACTGGGTTGCGGATTTAATAAAATACTGGTATTCAGCTGTAAAGGCTGGCAGATGATGATGATGATGACATCATCCACAGCACGACTTGATCCTCTGCTGAGCATATGCCTCTCTTCTCTTGTGCCAATCCCCATTCTCCTGTGCCAGTAGATTCTATCCGCGATGATAACAATGTCTACCGCCAATCTCGCCGCTGGACGACCGACATCTTCGTCTTCCAGTCCTTGGACGCCACTTGGTTACTGCCTTACTCCACCTGTCATCACTGCGCCTTACCAGGTGTCCTGTCCAACCCTATCTACGTTCCATAACACGTTTTCCGATATCTAAAACTCAAAAATCAAAATCTTCGTACGTCCTCGGATCTCAACGTTTGGAACTCGGCCTATATAATACGAGTATAGGAAATGCCAAGCATAATATAGGAAGTAAATAATATAGGAGATAAGTACCTATTATAGCAAAATCTCAAAAAAACAAGACCAGATTATTAAATTATAATATTAGTCCTTAACACACAAACAAAATCACACCACAAGACACCACATACCTAACAAAAAAATCACTCATATTAAAAATGATAAATCACAGTTCACACTCTCGGGGCGGGTTGCACCGATGCAATATTCCTGACACGCTATTTGTCATAACCGGCTGACGTGAGCTAGTGTGAACCGTCACTGATCTCGTGTGCTACATGCATCGCGTTTCCTAGGAATTTTCTGAAGAAATACATGAGATTTCGTTATAAAGTACTTGTTTTGCAACGTGTAGGTTGAGATTGTGTACATTTTGTATCACGTTAGGATAGTTTGTCTATGAAAGAGAAAGATTGTGTGTGGATGCTTGTTAAATCTGTGTAGGTTCGTGATTTATCTCAGTTTGAAACTACCTAATAAGTGTTTCTTTTTTCAAATGTATTTGTGATTACATTTCGACCGTGATTTTTGCGTAAAATGGCCAACTTTGGCGTTCTTATTCTGAGAAACTGAAAGAAGTCGACAACTTTGATGTATTGAGTGGTGGAGAATTACTATTAGTATTGTTCATAGCGGCCTCGCTTTTGGCATTTTTTTTTTAATCTATTTATAAAAAGCCGAAATTCCGAAGCAAGTTTTTCATAAAATGTGCGACTGCATTTTTTCGAGCTCGTGGATTGAACTATGTACATAAAAAAAAAGCAATTCTATTTTAATTCTTTTTTGCATGAATTATTATGTTATCAGTAGGTAATTGAATTCTGCACCCAAATAATTTTAGCATCACAACAGAAACATAACTCCACACTGCACCATGTGCAATAAACATCAAGCACACAGCTTTTAAAACAAGCCTTAACAGCCGTTAATAAAACCCTATCACATTATACCCTCAAAACGGAGCACCTCAAGCAATAAACTGTCCGATTCACTACTTAACCGGAGTTTAACGTGCGCGCCGTTAACTCCGTTCAATCTGCTTAATTGAGAATGGTTTCACCGACCTTTAATGGGCAGTATGTTAGTTATGCGTTTTGGGAGATTCAGGCTGTATACTAGAAAGTAATTATTTCGAGTAGGATAATGGTTTATGGTTTGTGTAAGCCCTTATAATTGGCACTTCACTAAGCCCACAAAATAAGTTATCGTAACTGACAATTTTTTTTTGTACGTTATGTAGATTACTAAAAAATATTGGACACGTATTTTTTCTTTTTTTACGTAATCAAAAGATTATGGCGATCCATTGAGTTAAAATGTGGCATGACATCACGCCTTGCTAGATTTTATACGTAGTTGTGACGTAGTCCCCCAGTCCTCAATTTTAAGCGATTTATCTAAGTCATTTTTTATTAATATGATAAAGTAAAAATACGTGTCTAGATGGTTTTTTTTTATTATCTGGCTGAAGGAATAAATAGAATTTCTTTTTTTTTTATCCAGGCATCATCCCTATACTAAATAAATTTCTTATACAATATTAGTTGCTGTACGGGTACAAGATACGGTGACACGTTAAACTGATTCAACATAAATTAATAATCATAGAAACTGGAAACTCGGGCCCAAAGTAAACGGTAAGGTAACTGATTTTTTCTTTATTCAAGATAATATTAAATCCTGAACATTAAGTACCTCCAACTGACTTAAGAGGGCTGTTGCATTTTGTCACCTCTCTCGCTCACACGGGACCAAATTTTTAAGAATGTTAAATGAAAAGATGCATTTTTGAAAAATGTAATCAAATAAAGGACTATAAAATAATGTTAATTTAATAGGTAACTATTAAAAACACAGTTTATTGCGGCATTTATTTAACTCGGCTCAAAAACAGATAATAGTTTTTGAACTGAGTTTATTAGATAACACAATAGAAATGTGTTTTAATAATTAGGTACCTATTAAATTAACATTATTTACTAGTCCTATAATTCATTACATTTTTCAAAAAATAAAGAACGAAAGAAAGAAAAGTATTTATTGTGACTCGCACAGGAAGATCACCAACTAAACTAAAAACACAATAATAAAAGTTTGAAAACAAAAAAAAAACAAAAAGCATATTTTATTTAACAATCTTACTTTGGTCATATTTTGGTGACAAAATGCAACAGCCCTCTTAAAAAGATGAAGGAAGTTTTTTGCCCTACACTATGAGCTTAACGGTAACGAAAATTATTGAATCAATCGGAAAATTATAATTACCTATCGTGTATCTAACACCAGGTGCTTGTTTCTCCACCAAAGGCTTTACTCATAATATTTTCCAATTACAAGAACTTCTATTTATTCGTAAAAATCACGCAAAACGTGATATTATCGCGTGTCGGTCACTCGTATAAGAGATATTTTTTATGATTGCCAGCGGTCGCCACAATTTGCCGCCCCTGCTTTATGCTTTGGTGCGTCTTGTAGCGGTAGTTATTTTGCGCGACCCCTGGATTATGTTCAAACTGAGACACTATCTTGTTCTGTGAATTTTAATAGGTATTTTTTAAATATTTTTGGACTTAATCGTAAGTGGATAGGAATATTGGAAATTAATAATTTTAAAACATAGCGTTGGTTTTGTTAGTGATTCGAGATCGAGATATTCGATCTCGATCTCGAATCACTAACAAAATATTCATATTTTTGAGCTTTCATATTTGGGTATACAGTGTAAGCGCTGTTTAAAAGGCTTTATGTATCTAGGTGCGTAGGTCTCCGAATCGAAGAACCAAGATTGTCAAGAAGATGTTAAGATATGACTATAGTGGAGTATCAGGCTCAAAAATCCTTTCTCTAATATTCCAATGCTGCTGCATTCGGAATATTCTTGAACGTTCACGTAATGCATTTATTTCAAAATCACGATTATGGCATGTAAAGTAACATCAGGTTGAATCGTGCGAGGTATGTGCTATTTGATCGGGGCTAAAGACTATCTATAATTTTGAAGTGATATGACTATGAAGAGTGTTATTACTGAAATAATGGCTAATAGACGTACATATGGAAGAAAAGCACTTATTTATGCTGCGTTGACCCCAAACAAAATTGTGATAAGGGTAAGAGAATGTTTAGAGAACGAAGCTACAGTACTGCTAGTACGGATATGTTTTTTACAAACGGTGTCCCTATTCTGAACACACATCTCGCGTTGCCGCGCGACCATCGGATTTCTTTGTCCATTATACTGTAAGCCGATATTATTGGGGCACAAATTGAATTGTCATACATACTCGGGGTGGGCCTTTATTGTATTTTAATGGTGGACGCGCACGTACGGAATATTGGGTTTGTTTATATGAATTGTGGTAGTTTTTTATATACTTACTAATACCACAGTCTATACAACATACAGTCATCCAACGAGAGCCCGAGCTGCTTACGTAGTTCGCCGAACTTTGTATGCAGTCGGGCTTCGTCGGGCGACTGTATGACGTATAGACTGTGCTAATACACTGTCCCGTGATTTATGTATAGCGTTTAGTTTAACCAGTATCTGACTGATGTTGATCGGACTGAATATTATTTATTGCTTAAAAGCAACTGGAATATTTATTAATTCCAACAAAAGAGATAGGTACCTGCACACATGAATTTAAACATTGGGTATGTATTTTATAAGTGCATTTTTTTTTTCTTAAGCAGGTACAGGAGACAAGTTGTACTTTTTATTTATTGTCATACATACATAAACTTACGCCTTCTTCCCATGGGGGTAGCCAGAAACTACAGAACGCCACCTGCTGTGATCCTTACACACTCCTTTTGCCTCGTTTACGTTCATACATCTGGTCATGCTCGAGATATATTAATTGTTATAGATATAGGTATGCAGGATCGGTACAAAAGAAAGACATAAGAACGTCGTAAACAAGCAAATAAGACCGGCCAAGTGCGTGTCGGACCACGCAAAACGAAGGGTTCCGTAGTTGGGATGAATTTATCCCAAGAACGAACTTAACAATGTAGTTGAAAAAATGTTCTCCCATACATTTCAACTGTAAATGTAAGTTTGTACTCACAATATTGAGAGATTTACCATGTTATTTTAAGACCACAGAATTCTTATAGGTTTTCCTGTAATCTACAGATAAAGATCTATTTTCTACATTTTTTTTTAAATTTTAGGCTCAGTAGTTTCGGAGATAAGTGGGAGGGAGGGGTCAATTTTCATCTATTTTCTTAAATAACTTTAAAAAAAATATTTTAAAATTACAAAAAAAAATTTACTTGAGACCGCCCTTTCATTTGATATGTCACACGGTATAGTTTGTAAAACTTTTTTTTAATTTTCTTATTTGCCCCCAAAAGTGATCCCCATTATTCAAAATTCATATGTTTACCAAATTTCAACTTAATCGGTCCACATTCGGAACAAATTGGTTGTAACAGACGGACGGATAGACACACGAGTGATCCTATTAGGGTTCCGTTTTTTCCTTTTGAGGTACGGATCCCTAAAAAACAATTGGGTGAAAGTAAGTAAATACTCACAGTAAATAATCCTTACTGAGAGCTTTATGGGCAAATAAAAAACACAGTCGATTTCTTACAATGTCACTCCAATCTCTGACGTTTCTCTAAACATACAAACGATACCCAATCTCAAACAAGTGCGCTTTCTCTAAAAATATAGAAGCTTTCAATAATATTGGCGCTAGTTGCAACGCTCAGGTACTTTACATTTCATAGTAGAACTCAAGTCAAATAGTTGCATGTAAGAATATTGAGATTTTATTGAACAAATTCAGTATTTTGATATACTACGAGTTTTCGATGCTATTGCAGTCACTAGTCGCCCTGAGTTTCATAAAAATGTTGACAGTCTCCGTCTCGCGTCGACATTGGTGCCGATTCTCTTGTGAACGCACTAAACTAAAATTAGAGAATCGCTATCTTTTACTAACAGGCAGCGCGAGAAAAGGACGGCTATAGCTATGAACTAAGTTGGAGATGTCAAACTAGTTCACGCCTTGCGCTTCACGGTGTTTTTAGTCGACATGTTTTTAAGTGTCGTCTAAATGTCTATGGAAAAATTAGTTCTCACTAATTTGACAGCTCTAATTTACTTCCGTCCTTTTCTTGTCATAATAGAGAGAAAAAATTAGCAATGGCCTAAATTAAGTTTAGTTTGTGCACAACAGAATCGGCACCATTATTATATACTTACGGAACTGAATCTTACCTTATCGAGGGGAGTGTGGGGGGGGGGGGGGTTTGTTACTAAGAGATGTTTTTTTTTACCAAGGAAAAAAAAGGAGGAGGTTCTCAAGTCGACACGTATAAATATATTGTTTTTAATGTATGGCCACGAATAACTTTTTACAGAGTTGTCCGATTTGAAAGATTCTTGTTTTATTCGAGAGGCTACCTCGAAGTTAGTCCCATGTTAAAATTCATCATTTTTGCTTGCGTATTTTTTGAGTTAGCTTCAGTAATATTGTTCGTATTTTTTTCCTACTTTTTATGTCGATGATGTTCTCATTTCTTTAGCAGGTAGTGGTATTCGTATTTGTGTGGGGTAGTACCACAACTAAAAAGTGAAAATTAAAAACTTTTTTACAAAAAAAAACAACACTAGAACGTGAAAAATAACTTTAATTTTGGAAGTCTGTGGCAAAAACCGAAAATACAAACAAAGACACCGCCTTCCGAAATTATAATTATTTTTCACTTTGTATTGTGTTTTTTTTTGGAAGTTGGTTGTTTTTTCTTTTCTTTTGTAAAAAAAAGTTTCTCGAACACATATAAAACCACCCTGAACTTCTGAACTAATGACAGCTGCGCTTCATGTCACGAGTTCAGTTTCGGCATGGAACAACTGTTTAAAGCTGTTCTGGGTCCTACTGTTAATATCTGTAGATAAACCTTCCCAGAATTTCAGAACACTAGATTGAAGCAAGACTAAAAATAGTCTTGCTTCAATCTAGTGTTAAAAAAAAGAGAATAATAAATAATTGTTCGATTATTTTCAGCAATAGATAGATAGGTAGGTACTCGAACAAAACAAATAGTAGTCCCTCTTGAACCTCTTTCAAAACTTCTCAATATTTCACAGACGACTAACAAACTTCGTCCGGATTTACCTGCATTAAGTGATTAGTTCCATTTGTGAAGCGCACAGCTTGAACCAAACTGTCGAACTGTATTGTGAACAAAAGTTTAAGGCAAACTGATTAATTATGAATTTCTATGAGTCTATTTATATAGAATTTAAATGGATGTAGGTTTTCTCAAGGGAATTGAAGTTTTAAAAAGGAATCAGTATGATTTTAGTGGATAACCTGAAAATTATACATTTATTTGAATGACTAACTAACTGATGATGTTAACTAACATCGATGACATCGATGCGGACGAATACTTCGACGCCTAAGTGTCCTTTTGTTTTGTATTTATTTGTATAGTTAGTCATTTACAATAATAATTGATTTAATAATAAAATATTTGAACACTAATTCGATATAAAGGCACCGATTTAAAAAAAAAAAATATTTGAATTTGATTCAAATAATGATCATATTATCATCAGTTGAAAGATATCCACTGCTGGACATAGATTTTCGCCAAGCAAATGTGTTTTAGACTGGTTTCAAAAGAATGTTTCTCTATTTTTATTGGAGTGTGCTCTGTATTAAAAATAAATTCCATTAATTTCCATACAAAAAAAAACTGAGGCAAATAGGAAAGAAATTTTGGGGCAAAACAGGAATATCAAATGTGAGGCGAATGCGGAACAAATCGTAAAACTACCTAGGTATTTGTTCCACAGCAAAACTTTGAAGTTTCAGGAAAAAGGTCAAACATTCGACTTTGGTTTATATTCTTTAGGTCCGTTTTTCAACCTTCAAATAACTTTTATCTCAAAAATAAATTATAGCGGTTTGACAAATGCTGTCAAACCGTTTCATTCCTCACATAGAAGTAATCAAAAGATCGGTACTAAATTAAGTTAAAACGCCTTATTGGACATGCGCTTAGGACCAGTTTCACCAATGAAACTGAACGCGACCAGTACAATATCAAAACCAAGTTCAAGAGCTGTCAGTGTCAATATTTTATAACCAAGACGACAGCTAAAACAATGCGGCCTAGATGTGCTGGTCGCGTTCAGTTTCATTGGTGAAATTCGCCCTTAATCTGAAATATGTAACAGTTACAAAAATCTTCTATCAAAGAACGTATAAGCGCTTCCAGTGACTTATAAGAAGTAAAGTTACAAAATCAACAAACAAAATCACCCCATCTTAAGGCTCAGTGCTTTCTTAAACATTCATTAGTCACCTTTTGTATGTCCGTCTGTGTGTCACATCTCGGAAACTGGAGGGGCGTTAGAGCGAGTATTAATGTTGCTGCTAATGATCCCTGATACGGATTTGTATATTCAAGCTGTATGCAGTTGGGGATAGACAGTAATGATTGGTGTTATAAATGTTTTATTTCACAATCGTTGGGAACTTTATTTGTGTTTATTCTTGAACTGTATTTTACACTGTTTACTGAATTGTTCTTGTACTTCGTATCCTTTCTCTTTTGTGCATATTATATGATAAAAATGGAAAGAAACGCGTCAAGTTAGGACAAACCTATAACATGACATTGACGCCATTTGTAAAATCCATGGCATTTTCCGATAGGGTAAACAATTATGGCCTAGTTTGTAATTGTATATGCTCAATTAAACTTTGTTTACTTTAATAAAAAATATAAAAAAAACTTAAATCTTTTAAGATTAAATAAAAATACTAAGTACCATATTATATGTTCAACGAAATCTCCAAACGGCTGGTTGACACTTCCCGTGACCCAAGGGCTGGCTTTTACCTTGGCCAGCGGCTTAGCATTGCCATACAACGTGGCAATGCCGCCGTCTCTTGGGTACTTTACCAGTCGACAGCGATGCGGAGGAATTTTTCGACGCCATATTTTAGTTTTTTAATAGTTTTAGTTATATAAATAATAGATAAATAGGGCAACGTTCAATAACACAAGTATCTAAGTATTCGTAAAAAAAAAAATAGAAACCCCCAAGACAAGTAAATTTTCAACCTCAGATAGCAACGCATTTAAATATTACAATCCAGCATCAAAATAAACAAAAAATATAGTCAATAGAATTACTTACCGGCTACAAGATAATAGAATAGAACGAACGAGTACAATAGAGTATTGAATAGAACATTTTGTTCCTGTTTCTGTAAACAGTATGTAAACGACGCGGGTACAACCAGTCTGTCTGTTTGCTTTTGGCAGAGGATTGGTTTTGAAATACACGGGTGGACAGTTGGGCGAATATTAATATTTATTTAAAATTTAGTGTAGGTAATATTACAACTGTTGGCCAATTTATTTTCTTCTACTTAGTATCTTCTTTTTAATAAACATCTTTAATTCAATCATTGACAGACAACGCAGAGCCTAAACTACTGGGTCTAGAAGAATTTTTGCTCCGCAGTTTCTTTATAACGAAGGTGTTAAAAAGAAAGAATTATTGAAATCTGGAAAAGTGAAAGCAAAAATAAAAAAACAACTTTACAAAAAATTTTAAATTTTTATCTGATCTTTATCAGCTTAAGTTTGTGGTAACAGTATGTAAACGACGCGGGTACAACCAGTCAGTCTGTTTGCTTTTGGCAGAGGATTGGTTTTGGAATACACGGGTGGACAGTTGGGCGAATATTAATATTTATTTAAAATTTAGTGTAGGTAATATTACAACTGTTGGCCAATTTATTTTCTTCTACTTAGTATCTTCTTTTTAATAAACATCTTTAATTCAATCATTGACAGACAACGCAGAGCCTAAACTACTGGGTCTAGAAGAATTTTTGCTCAGCAGTTTCTTTATAACGAAGGTGTTAAAAAGAAAGAATTATTGAAATCTGGAAAAGTGAAAGCAAAAATAAAAAAACAACTTTACAAAAAATTTTAAATTTTTATCTGATCTTTATCAGCTTAAGTTTGTGGTAACAGTATGTAAACGACGCGGGTACAACCAGTCAGTCTGTTTGCTTTTGGCAGAGGATTGGTTTTGGAATACACGGGTGGACAGTTGGGCGAATATTAATATTTATTTAAAATTTAGTGTAGGTAATATTACAACTGTTGGCCAATTTATTTTCTTCTACTTAGTATCTTCTTTTTAATAAACATCTTTAATTCAATCATTGACAGACAACGCAGAGCCTAAACTACTGGGTCTAGAAGAATTTTTGCTCAGCAGTTTCTTTATAACGAAGGTGTTAAAAAGAAAGAATTATTGAAATCTGGAAAAGTGAAAGCAAAAATAAAAAAACAACTTTACAAAAAATTTTAAATTTTTATCTGATCTTTATCAGCTTAAGTTTGTGGCACTTTCACTACGTGTCGATACGCTACGCGTTGATCTACGGTGTAGCACTGTGCTACGATCGGTGTCATCCTTGTCTTAACGTTTAAGAAAGTGATATTATTACTTTTCAAGTCCAGTTAGTTTGTGTCAGTAAATTATTTTGTTGACGCAAGAAGGAATGAACAAGTCGTGTGCCGGTGGAATTTTCGACTTGTTAAATAGAACTGTAACTGTGGGTTGGACCGAGATATTCCGTAGTAGTAAAAAAAAACTTCTTGTGGGAAAGATAGTCCTAGAAAGTAATATTTTCACTTTCCATTTTTAGCCCCCAAGCAGCATGCTGCGGTGCGAGAGTGTTGGAGAAAATTACAGGCTGTTAATTTTGTAGCAGGTACGTTCGTAAAGCATCGACAGTTCTGTGTTAGTTGGTCGGTTATCAGTTGTTTTGTCGAAACGAATTCCGTTGATTTTTGCCAGAAAGAAGTCTCGATGCACTATGAAGTGCCAAGATTATAGCAGCTGTAGGTGAACAGCTGACAGTAGAACTATTTGCCAAAAATCGAATTAATAAAAATAATTTGGACAGAGATTTAATATAAAACACTTTTTTACTCGAAAGTCGGTGTCTAGTTAAATATATTTTCGTTTCTTGCCACCGACTTCCGAAATTAAAGTTATTTTTCACTTTGTAGGATTGTTTTTGGAAGTCGGTTGTTTATTTTTGTAAAAAAGTTTTTATTTTTCACTTTTTAGTTGTGGTACCTACCCCACACAAATTCTAATACCACTACCTGCAAAACAAACTAGAACATCATCCATATAAAAGTGGGGGAAAAATACGTATTATTGAAGCTAACTCAAAAACTACCAAAGCAAAGTTAATCAATTTTATATGGGACCAACTGTGATGTATACCCTCTCGAATAAAACCAAAAAAATACAAATCGGTCCAGCCATCTTCGAGTAATCGGGGAACATACATAAAAAAAAAAATAAAAAAAAGGTTCCGATGAATTGACAACCTCCTCCTTTTTGAAGTCGGTTAAAAATACCTATTATTGAAGCTAACTCAAAAAATACCCTAGCAAAGTTGTTAAATTTTACATGGAACTAACTTCGAGGTATACCCTCTCGAATAAACTAAGAATCTTTCAAATCGGACGACTCAGTAAAAAGTTATGCGTGGTCATACATAAAACAAAAAATACGTGTCGAATTGAGAGATCCTTTCGGTTAAAAATTTTACCAAAACGCTTACAGCTTAAGAAAATATTTCACTCCTCACAATATACTCCCGTATGTAACAACAGATTCATCTGTATGCATCGCCGTTTTTTCTGTGACTTCCCTTACTCCATGCGATTGGGATAAAATCGTTTGCAACGCGCAATTGTTTCGTATCGCCTTGATTTTGAATTTCATTAGTCGAACATGACTGTCTGTCGAGTTAATTGTAGACTCGAAAAAGAAATGAATGTTCATTTTGTTATTTGTGATTTGGAGGGAGAACCTTACATTTCTGAACAGATTTAGTGCATTGGTAAGATGAGGTTGCATTTAAAAATTGATTAAAAATGGTAGATTTTAATGTATGTTTTATAAACGTTAAGGCAAAGACAACTCCGATCGTAACAAAATGCTTGCTACGCCGCCGCCGCCGCCGTAGATCAAAGCGTAAGAAAAATTCCTGCGTAGGAGTATAAATACTCTGAAGCTTTAAGCTACATTACTTCTTTTCAAAAATAACTCAGAGAAATTGGTATAACTTTACGTAAAAATACAAAAAAAAAATACATTTTTTTTTAATACTTTGTGTTATAGGCCGTGCTTTTTTTCATTTAATCTGCCGAGCCTTTTCCCAACTATGTTGAGGTCGGCTTCCAGTCTAACCGAATGCAGCTAAATCCCAGTATTTTACTTGGAGCGACTGCCTATTTGACCTCCACAACCCAGCAACTGGGTAATACGATACCCCTTGTCAGACTTTCGGGCTTCTGACGACCCGTAACGACTGTCATAGACCCACGAATGACAGCCGGGACCAACGGCTTAATGTGTTTTTCGAGGCACGGAGGAGTCTCGGTATGTAAATATGGTCACCCATCCACTGACCAACCCCGGCAAGCTTAGGTTAACCTGTGGATCACCCGTGCGGCTGTTATTACTTAGCCACGAGTTCCTCTACGTGCTTTTTTTTCATTAATACTTTAAAAAAGGTACAACATGACAGCGAGTCGCCTCCTTCGTTTTAGTCAGCAACAACAAAACCCCCACCACTAAATCAGTTAGTCTAATTAGCTCCAACTATTTATATAACAACATATCGATACCAAATTACACAGACAAGCTAATCAGGCGTACATTATACATAGACAATAATGCAATCATCTATATATTATGCAAACACGGTAATGACTTGCGTTAATAGATTCCGTTCCACTGATTTGCCTCATTAGATGGTGGAAATTACTAGGTATCAGTGTGCTTATGTCAATAGATATCGTAGTTTGTTTAATGGCAGAAATCTTCTATTAGGTATTATAGCTTAGATATTGCGGAGCATGGGCTTTCGTTTTGATCGCTCTATCATTCATACAATCGTGTTGGGTTGTCAGAAGCCCGAAGGTCTGACAACCAGTCTTACCAAGGGGTCAAGGGTCAAGGGGGGGGGGGGGTTTCCAAGTAACTGGGTTTTGAGGGTCGGAGAGGCAGTCGCTCCATGTAAAATATAGGTTTTCAGTTGCATTGAGCTATCTAGACTAAAAGTCGACCCCAAGATATTTAGTAAAAACCTTGGCAGATGATGATCTCAAAACAAAAGCAATACATTTGTACAAAACTATAATTCACTAATACAAAATTTAAAACTATCTTCTAGCACAGATTAATACAGATGGGACACTCCGCAGTTTAGGTATGAAGCTACAAGTACGCGGCGGGCTCATCTCACTGGGTGAATTCAGTGTGGGCTGCCGCGCACCGGCCGGCTCGCGCGTACTCACTCACGCGCCACGTCGTAAACAAGAAGGCAACCCTAACGAGTCAAAAGATATAAAAGTTACGCGATAGAAAGAGAGACAACTTGTAGGTGAATATATCTGCAGGTAATGAAGCGTGCGACCTGAATTGCACTTTATTGTATGGAGTGTCCCATCTGTATTAATCTGTGATTCTAGTTAGTTTCCCTGAAGTCCTGAATAAAAAAAACAAAAACGAATCGACCTTCCACTCACTACACAGATTACGGAGAAACCACCATCTGGTAAGACTGGAAGCCGAACCCAACATAGTTGAGAAAAATACAACCAACTTCCAAAAACAACACTACAAAGAAGTCGGTTGTATTTTTTTGTAAAAAAGTTTTTATTTTTCACTTTTTAGTTGTGTACCTACCCCACACAAATTCTAATACCACTACCTGCAAAACAAACTAGAACATCATCCATATAAGAGTGTGGAAAAAATACGTATTATTGAAGCTAACTCAAAAACTACCAAAACAAAGTTAATCAATTTTATATGGGACCAACTGTGATGTATATATACCCTCTCGAATAAAACAATAAAAATTCAAATCGGTCCAGCTATCTTCGAGTAATCGGGGAACATACATAAATAAAAAAAAAGATTCCGACTAATTGAGAACCTCCTCCTTTTTGAAGCCGGTTAAAAAGGCTAGGCAGATGATGATCATCATGGCAGAAAAACTTTCTGTTCACACAAGACTCCTCAGTTACAAACATCCAGGTGATTTCCGCGACCTTCACCTAGGTCGTTACTTTCGGTACGCGGTCGCTACTTCAAAACTTTTCGACCCCATCGGCCATCTGCTTTGCCAACTAGGTATATGCGTCGTTTTTATTTTCTACCGACAACACCTCCGTCACACTGGACGTAATGGCTACCATTGTGTGGAAAATTAAAATAATTGGGCTCTGTTTTCACAGAAAGATTATTTAGAGGTGTAAAATTGATGACACTAAGTCAAATAATTTTTTTAGGACATTTTGAAATGATTTGGCTCCAATTCCGTAATTGCTTGCTCAATGTTGGGTTTGTGGCTTGTGTTGGTAAACGCAAGATGTCAAAAAGCCCCAAAGAAGGAGTCTGGCACCGTCAGATCTGGCGATCTGTGGCCGGTCAGTTCAAATCGTCAAAACGGGAGATTACACTGCCCAGAAATTGGTGTTTCAAAATCGCCGTCATTGCCTGAGCTGTGTACCGCTGCATTACATTGCCAACTAATCCTCAATCTGTCTGCAACGTAAGTGTCAAATCACAATGACATTATGACGCCATTAGCAAAAATTATGGCACATTCACATTATAACATTACTTTTTCCCCACCTGTTAAGTCTAAATGTTATATAGGACTGTTTCCCTTTTATTCAAATAACAACAAAAAAAAACAATACGATTACAGTGGAGGGTAAATACATTGAGTGATGTGGCAACCTATTACACAAGAAAAAAGAAATGAAAATATGAAAAATATTCGAACACAACACACGTATTCAGTCATCCGTCAAAAAACAACCGCCTGTAGTTTATAAGAAGGAGGGGAAGAACTGATATTCTCGATATTATTATAATATACCTTTTAGGTATGTCACTGTTCGTATTGGGTTCCGTTTAAAATATTATTTTATTTGATTTCTAAACCAAAGTAGGTACGGTCAGCAACGGAAGTCGGTTAACACTACTTTTTGACATCATCTAAATTAACACAAAGTGATTCGATAAACTGCTTTTTTTTTCATTTAACTATTAGGAGTTAATGATCTTAAAAGTTCAAGTACTCCTGTTCCGATTTGAATTAAATATTTTGCTTAATAATTAAGATTAAAAAACTGCAAGTGTTAATCGACTTTTGTTGCTGACTGTACCTACATGAAAGTGAAAAAGAGTGCAATGTTATGTTGATATCTCAGGAAAATTACTTGATCAGTTATCCTAAAAATTCCACGCCATCCAGCAGTTTACAGAGAAGAAAATTAATTGCTAAACTAACTAACTAACTTTCTTAGGGTGGGTTGCACCAAGGGTCAGGTTATAGTTTCCGTCAAAGATAAAATAACCATAGAATGACTACCTGCTGTTGCACCGCCATGTCAAATGTAAAAGTTCGGAGCAGGGACATGACATTCGACGCGTCTGACAGAAGTGACAGATATTTAACAATAACTTTAACCAGCGAAGCGTGGGCGGTTAACGTTACAGTTAAAGTTATGACGTCAGCTAACAAATTGTCAAATGGAACAACGCATTTTTTGTCTAAATAACAAACATGCATGCAATGCACCGGTGCGATGTTTGTTATTGTTAAAGTAAGATGGTGCAACCCACCCTAAATGTCATAATTATTGTCTTTGAACTAACAATAAATTGATAAATTTTATGCTCTCACTATTATTGAGTTGCGCCTTAACTAGATTTTAGTTAGGTATTTTTACACGTAACAATTCAAATCATGAAAGAACAGCTTTAATTTTATCACACATTATAGAAATCGATTTCTCATATTCCCACAGAACCCTACAGCTCGCTAGCTCAGAGAAAATGTTTAAAACATTAGTGTCGAGGGTATAACGGGAAGGTGCTTCTCTGCGGGTGTGATAAATTGATTTCAGGTCCAATACCTGGGTAGCATCAAACCTGTACCAGTAGTATAGAGTTATAAGGTAAGTACACACACTACAACCTGCTGTACGCCAGATACTAAAGTGGTGTTCATAAAACTAAAACATTTAGGTACTTACCTAATTTCAGAGATAATTCTCCGAAATCATTAGCCTCATTTTTGCGGAGTATTTTTTTCAAGGAAATAAGAAACAGTTTTACGGGAAATCGTCATTGAACAATCTTAATCTAAGTTTCATCATCATAATAATTATAAGTTGTATGAGATTTTAGTTCTTGGTCCTTGTAATTTTTGGGGGGTTTTTCCATAATCGCTACGCTTGGCTGGCGGATTGGTGATCGCTCATTCTCTAGTAAGGACGTAACCTTGTGAAGGCCGCAGGAATCCGCTGGATGCGGGAAGCAAAGAACCGGTCGAAGTGGCGGTGCTTGAGGGAGGCCTATGTTCAGCTGTGGACGTCTTTCGGCTGAAATGATGATGATGATGATGATGATGAAATCTTTGGTACTATGATAGTCCTAAGTTTGCTTCTCAACTGACTCCTTTCGATATTCGTAGCTCTTATTGCTACGAGATCGTAGCGGGCGTAGGCGCAACATAATCACGGCTACGGCGGCGGCGTAGCAATATTGTAAATCTGATTACTACAAGACATAAAACATCAGCAGATTTAAAAATACATACAGATAAACAATTTATCTGTATGTATTTTCACAAAGGTCAGTAAGTAAACAAAATCCATCAGAACCCAAATAAGCTTCTTATACAAAACCTCTTTTTATAATACGCACAAAAAACGACTACTTTTGATTTGACAGCAAATCGCTTCAAATCCCTTGATAATATCAAAACCTTTAAGAGATAACCAACCTAGTTAAAGTTAGACTCTATTTTGTAAACAGCAAAGTTGAAAATTCTTTGCAAGTTGGATATTAAAATATTATTTCAGGCTCATATTTGTCAACATGTCAAAATAGCCCTTTGATTTCGGTGTCCCTTTAGTAGGTAATATAAAAATGGGGAATAAAGGGAAAGGGCGATGCGGTATATCAATTTTGTTAAAGCGATACGTCACACACGTGATTTGGTTGGATGGAAATAAATATAATCCATAAACATTGGCTGTTTACTACTGGTAAAACTGTTTATATTCGATTGAGTAAGATAAAGTCATCTTGTACCTTTTGAATTGTAGGTACCCATCCTCAAAAACCGGTAACTTTTTTTACTTATCAAAATCAAAATATTTTATTTCACATAAACCTACATGGGCACTTATACAACGTCAGAAGCTAGGTGCACGGTTCCAAATTGGTCGTTTCCTATGGAGAAGAGCCGGCAAGAAACTCCATGGTTATTCTTTTAAAAATAATTGGCGTTTACAATATTTTCAAATAACAGTGTTAATAGGTATGGGAGGACAATGTAGGCTTTTCAGCAACTACCAGGTACTTAACAAAATAGAAAATAGTCAACAAATGTACAGTCTACTAGGCCTGCAACGTTCTCACATTCACAAAACATAAAATAATCTATTTAGACGATTAATAAAAGAATAAAAATCTATGACATGACACAAAATAATGATTGCCATTACAACTACAGTAACAAAACTGAATAAATATTCAATCAATCTGCCTAGCCTTTTCCCAACTATGTTGGGGTCGGCTTCCAGTCTAACCGGATGCAGCCGAATACCATTATTTTACATGGAGCGACTGCCTATCTGACCTCCACAACCCATTAACTGGGTAATACGATACCCCTTGGTAAGACTGATTGTCAGACTTTCGGGCTTCTGACGACCCGTAACGACTGTCAAAGATCCACGAATAACAGCCGGGACCAACGGCTTAACGTGCTTTCCGAGGCACGGAGGAGTCTCGGTATGTAAAGATGGTCACCCATCCACGGACCGACCCCAGCAAGCGTAGCTTAACCTGATAGATCGACCCGTGCGGCTGTTATTACTTAGCCACGAGCTCCTCTGAATAAATATGAAACTGAAACTGAATAAATATTATGCTCACAAAATATACATTATGTAAATTTTAAGCTCGACTACTAAAATGTATATAAAAAAAACCCCAGCAGGAGGAGGACAACTTCAACGTTGTAAATAGGCAAAGATAGTAATGAAAGATTCTCTCACAAAAATCTCAAATGAATCTGTGCTATCACTTTGTAACTAACATACACAAGTCAAGACTTACATAATTAACTACACTATACAATTTTGTCACGTAGCACACCTCCGTAGCAGCGTAGCAGAATGGTAGCGAAATCGTAGCACTAGTGTAGCACATCGTAGAGCCAAATGAGAGGATATTGCATATCTTTTTAAAATGAAAAAGTTGAAAATATTCCGGATAAGAGAGAACTTTGTAATAGGTAGTTGGTTTTGCTTTTTATTTAATGTTTTCTTCTCTGCAAGATTGGAATGTTTCTAAATAAAAGTTATGTTTTTAGGGCTCCGTACCTCAAAAGGAAAAACGGAATCTTTATAGGATCACTTCGTTGTCCTGTCCTCAAGACCCTATTTCTCAGGAACGCGTGGAGGTATCAAGTTGAAATTAATATCAAATAAGTTCTAAGGTTCCTGGAGCTCTAAAAAAATCAAGCTTCTAAGTCAATGCAATAAAATATACGGCCATTTATGCGACATAATTGTTACTTACATATAAATCAAAACTCCCGTTGACCTAGGATCATGGAAATTGGCTAGAAGCAAGGTCTCACAGCACAAGTAAAGGAAAATTGCTAATTCGTAGTTAAATCACATTTTTTTTTCGTGATTACAAACTTATATTTGCAGTTGGAGAGTTGACTATGGCGTATATCGATGTATGGGAGAACATGTTTTTCAATTACAATATAAAGTTTGTTTTTGGGATTGATCCCAACTACTGAACCTTTCATTGTGCGTGGTCTTTTTTTTTTTTTCAGACTTTTACTGACTAAAACCCACCCATGTTCCTTCAGCTACCCGTGCCAGGGCCACGGTATCTCTTTCGAACTACCCGCGACCCCGGCGTCATTGTGCGTGGTCTAACAAGCACTTGACTGGTTTTTTCTCCAAAAATCAAATCAACTCAGCCAATCGCAGTCCACTGCTGGACATAGGCCTCTCCAAGGTTGCGCCACAACACCCTGTCCTCCGCCTTCCGCATCCAGTCTGCCCCAGCCACTTTCTTCAGGTCATTGGTCCATCTAGCTAGGGGGCGTCCCACACTGCGCTTACCGATACGCGGTCTCCACTCTAGGACTCGTCTGCTCCACCGGCCATCGGTCCTTCGACAAACATGGCCAGCCCACTGCCACTTCTTAATAATTTTCTGTATAATTAAAATTACTTTAAATAGTTGCATACAACAAAAAAAAAGCATAAAAGCCCTAAAGTGGGGTCATTAATAAAAAAAGACTATCCATATTTGTGGGTTCAACACTATCAATAACCTATTAAATCACAACAATCACACAGTTAGGATGGGAAAAATAATGTAATGCCAAAAATAAAGTTTATAATTTTACCAATGGCTTCGAAAAACAATGCAAGCCTTTTCCTTTCACTTCCTATTATCCTCTAACTGAAAAAGAACATGAATATTCCCCCCTAAGTGCTGTTTCCAATTCAAACTCTTAAATAAATTAACATCAATTATTCCACATGTACACTCGAGCACAGAATTAAAACTTCTCACGTGCAGAATTCTATTTGAAAATTGAATGGACAGAACAGAACAAAGGAGTGTTTTCTGTCAACGGCATTTCCTTTTGAAAATGGAATGCGGCGATTCGGTCCGTGTCCAATGACCGACCCGTCTGCCATGGTACGATTTTCAAATGTGTAAATGAAAATACTGGGATTTTTGTAGCGACTGTACTTTTGTTTATTGATACACCATGACAGTTTTGTTATTTTATCAATTTTTAAAACTGGATACGCTGAAAACTTAGCTTTTTAATCCCACTTTTTTTTTCGAAGTATTCTGTACATAATATGTGATATTATTATTTTATTATGAAAACGAACTAAAAATATCTCGCAAAACTTTATAAAAATTAACACACACAATACGATCCACATAACAAGAATTACCAGTATAAGCTGGTCTCGCATTGCATAGGATTTCCGTACAATGAGAGGCCAGCTTATACTGGAAATATAAAGCATTATATTTAGCCATGTGTACAAGAAAACATGGTTAAGCATAGGATTAACACTGGATGGATTAAATGGCGGCTGGTCACGGGAACAATCTGCGACTCCCGCATTCCCCTTAAACTTAAGGGGAAGATATATAAAACAATGGTTAGACCTGCTGTCTTGTATTGATCAGAATGTTGGGCCACAAAAGGGACGAATGAAAAGCAGTTGCATGCAGCTGAGATGAGAATGCTAAGAGGGATGTGTGGTGTTACACGAATGGATAGAATAAATAAATAAAATAAAATAAAATAAATAAATAAATAAATATGTTTGGACATATCACACAATAAGAAATGAGTACATAAGAGGAAGTCTAAAAGTGGCACCGGTGACTGAAAAGTTGTGCGGAAATCGGCTGTCATGGTATGGGCATGTGATGCGGAGGAGTGAGGAAAATGTCGTGAGGAAAGTTTTGAGTATGAATGTCGATGGCTATAAGAGTAGGGGAAGACCAAAGAAACAATGGATGGATTGTGTGAAAGATGACATGGCTAGAAAGGTGGTGACTACCGAGATGACGAATAATAGAGAAGTATGGAAAAAAAGGACATGTTGCGCCGACCCCAAATAGATTGGGATAAAGATAGGAGAATGATGATGATGATGACGTGTACAAGAAAACTAAAATCCAATCACGTTTTCCTACAAAACAACGCGGTCTTAACACGAACATGTTTGTAGAATTTAATGAAAGTTTAACTTGTTAGCATTTTTAAAAAGGTTGCACAAAAATCCTTTTCTTTTGTAACATAGGAAACTTATTACTTAATTGGAAGCAAAATGTTTCTTTTTGTCGTTGAAACTAGCTTGGTGAAACTGATAAAACACATAAAATATACAACTGATATAACATAACATCACGCCTGTAATCCCCAAAGGGTTAAGCAGAGGTGCACCAATAATTTCACACTCATATTTCGCCAGTTATGTTTAAGTACTATGTAATAGGGGGCGAGCCTATTGCCATCAACCGGGCACAAATCCAGACTCCGGGCTGCTACTGAGAAATTCCAGATGATAAATGCCAATAACTCTTTGCCCGACCAAAGAATCGAACCCAGGACCTGATACCAGTGACCACGACGTGACTGATAAAACATAGAAGTATTTGTTCTAAAGGATTCCCAAACTCAACTTATAATTATGTAGATAAATTTAAATATTTAGGTCTATCAATAGATAAGAACTTTAATTGGAGATTACATGTAAATGACATTTGCAATAGGCTAAGATTAGTGCTGAGTAAGTTTTACCACTTAAAAAATGTATTAAACAAACAGACGTTAAGAATGGTGTATTTTGCACTTGCCGATTCGTTAATAAGCTATGGACTTCTTGTGTACGGGGGTACCTTTATTACATATTTAAGAGATATCAAAGATATACAAATAAGACTGATAAAGTTTCTGGTTAGTAAAAATGTTAAAGATAAGTGCAACAAAGAATATGATAAGTTATTCCCCATCTGTAAAATCATACCCATAGATAAAAAATTAGACTATTTGGTAGGTCTGGAACATTATTACAATGACGAATATAAAGTTAATGTTAAAAACAAGTACAGCACACGTAGGGTTGGAGAGAACAAACTGGTTCAACCACAGATAACAAATTATTATGGTAAGAGAACATCTAAGTACTTGGTACGTAAGTAATCGGTCGTGAGGTTCGTTCAAGACGCCTATTTGCTACTTCATTTTGTCGAACTAACTCAGGCGTTCGCTCGCCGTTACATCGTTTGGTTGACACCTATAATAAACAGTTTGGCTCTACTGATATTATGTTTCTCAGCCAAGCTGTATTTAAGAGTGAAATTATGACTATTTTAAGAGATCATAGCCCTAATATATAGTTAATATGTAATATAAGTGCTTTTTTAACTTGCTCTGCTAACAGCTAGCTATTCTGTATGGTAATCTGTGGATAACGTCTTGAGTAGTGTATTTGTTACTTTTATTGCAAGTTATACAGGGTTACTGGTAACTCGACCACTTCCTTGCAGGACGTCATAGTAGGGTTCAAATGCAACAAATTAAGCCACCAAATGTTCTACCGAAATTCAGTTTTTTTTTTTTCGTAAATTTAATTTTTTCAGACAAAATTTACGAAAAATAAAATGTTTAATTAGTTATCTTTGCCAAGTTTTAGGCATTTTTGAACTTTTAATTATTAGCGCAAAGGTCTGCTACTGCATCAGCTATATTACTAACTTAAATTCCAGAATAGTCGCGCCGTAAATAATTTTAAATTGGATCTTTCATATAAAAACTAAAAATCTAAGTAACTCAAAAAGTATTGAATTTCGGTAGAACATTTGGTGGCTTAATTTGTTGCATTTTAACCCTACAATGACATCCTGCAAGGAAGTGGTCGAGTTACCAGTAACCCTGTATATTGTATGCCTACTGTGTAATATACTGCTGTTTGTTATTCCTATCAAATAAAATAAAATAAAATAAAATAAATAAAATAAAGTGTTTAACAAAATAGATTTATTAAGAGAAGTAAAAATTAGTAAAGAATCACTTAAAACAAAATTAAAAAACATTATACAGGATAGTAAACAGAACTAACACATTGTATTGATTAAGCTATAAAAGGATAATTATATAAGTAGTAGGTATGTACAGACAGCGGCACATCGGGTTGTGCCGAGCTGTCGAATTTCTCCAAATGATTTTAAACCTTAAAATGTTGATAGTTAAATTCAAAGTCGAATGAGAAAATTTGATAGTTTGTAGTAGCTTGACCTGCTGCTGTGTGTACGTAAAGGTGGTTCATTGTTTTCATTTTTATTAATGTAAAAGAGCGCGTCTCGCCATCAAACGTAAAAGTTTGGCGAGTTTATATTTAAGAAACATCGCTGTATTGTTATTTGAGTAAATAAATTAAAAAAAAAAAAAAAATAACTTTCGTTCCATCAAAATTTTTCATCAAATACATCAGTGACAAAATCAACACCAGAACCTTTTAATATCAACACTTTTAATTTCAACCCTTCAAACGACATCAATAATTTCTGTAAAAACGTAATAGAAACCAGACGCCAGCCAAACATCAAACGCTAATAATTTTCAATATTTCAAAGTCCTCTTCTCAAAAAGAAACAATAACTTTAATGAGTTTACGAGTGCATAAAAATTGCTTTGGGGTATTTTTTACCCCGAGCGTGAAGAAAGGGTTAAGGCTTAACCCTTTTGGCGTCGACAGTAATTAATGGCAGATCTCAAAGATTTTTTTCTTCTTTAGAAAACGCGATTCCTTTGATCTGATTGTTTAATATCGTAATGAACTTCGAAATTGGATTTTTGTATTTCACAGTAGAGGGTTAGTAGTAAAACTAATATAAAATTCTGTGATTCCAGTTCAGTGTTATAGCCTATTTCAAAATATAGGCAATAACACTGAACTAGACTATGACGGTATCGAGCATTTATAAAAGCGTTTCAGAGGACTTACTACACGAAATATTATTCTTTCCTTACTTTTGAAAGTCTTAAATTAAATTAAAATTCATTTATTTCTGACAACAGTGTTCCATATTGTGTTAGTATTATAGTTAAGTATTACTGATATAAAATAAAACAGGTAGTTAAAATAATACACACTCCATGTAGAGGATGACCAGACAAGAAAACATGTTTCCTACCTGATCAACCTCCGGATAAAATGCCTAATATTAGGAGTATAGCTCTCCGCCTCAGCTCTCAGGATGTAGTTGCGACTACCTCGCATTCTGCTTAGCAGCAACGTGGTTCTAATAAAGCATACTTTACTTTTACGTAAAATTAATTCTTCTGCAAGACCGACGTGGGACGGTAGCTAGAAATAGTAAAACGCCCAGTTTTTTTTTAACTTTTTTAAAATACTTACTTTCCACAAAACTTATTAAAAACAACATAATAGGTACATAAATTAAAAGCAATGACCCAATTCACAAATTGGATTTCCAAATCACCGATACATCCTAATTACGGCTGGTCATGTATTTGTGACAGAAGTGTATAAATATGCACATTGCAAACAAATGAACTTTTCATTACACTGCCGTGCCGAGCGCGTGATTAAACGCCTTTACAGCCGTAAAGCGATACCGATACACAACGCAATTTGATTATGATTCAGGGTTGTCCGTAAAAAAAATTATCATAAAACATTTGTACTTTTTGGTAAAAAAGACATGGCAAGGCTTAAGCAATAAGTATCAAGCATTTAAATCAAACAAGGTCTACGTGACGACTTTAGTTTATTTTGTCTTATTTTTAATCTAAAGGTGCTCCCTCACCAGGAGCATTCGCCTGTAATGTAACGCTATAGATTCGAGCATTATATCAGTGAGGGAGGAGAACCGAGAATTACAATGTGTATACCTTGTAATGATACAATGGGTACCAATGGGTATGGGAAATGGGTGGGGTATGTTTGGGTAACGGGTATGGGTACCTTGATACAACTTGTAACGTCAATGCGCTCCACTTGTAATTAAATGTTACATTATACGCGAATGTTCGGCAGTCAGGGAGGTAATATTGTAATGTAATGCTTAAATTCGAATCTGTAATGTTACATTACACGCGAATGTTCCTGGTGAGGGAGCACCTTAAAGCTATTTGTTGTCTCTTTTCGCTGAAAAATTATTTTGTAGAACTTGTTGGTTGTAATTTGATCGTAGGATCAAATTGCAGGGTTAAGCTGCACTTACCAAAGTCCGACATTCTTAAATCTGTTCCGACAAAAACACTTTGATTCATCACTTTATCATAACGGTTTTAAAGGATTTATTACAACAAAACAATAAATACAAAATACTCTTTTCAATATTAATAATATTTTAATTATATTGTACAATATTTTATCATCATCGTAGTCATTTCAGCCGAAAGACGTCCACTGCTGGACATAGGCCTGGGACTGATCACCACCACTTTGACTGGATCAGTGCTTTTCGCATCCAATGGATTCCTCTGGTCTTCACAAGGTCTTCGGCCCACCTTGTGGGGAGCTTTTCAACGTTAAGTCATCCGGTACGCGGTCGCTACTCCAGAACCTTTCGGCCCCATCGGATATAATACTCGTAGAATCAATCTGCCTAGCCTTTTCCCAACTATGTTGGGGTCGGCTTCCAGTCTAACCGGATGCAGCTGAATACCATTATTTTACATGGAGCGACTGCCTATCTGACCTCCACAACCCATTAACTGGGTAATACGATACCCTTGGTAAGACTAATTGTCAGACTTTCGGGCTTCTGACGACCCGTAACGACTGTCAAAGATCCACGAATGACAGCCGGGACCAACGGCTTAACGTGCTTTCCGAGGCACGGAGGAGTCTTGGTATGTACCACCTACAACACACCTGTACACACCTGTATTTTAAATGGTGTGCATAATAAAGAGTGTTCTATTCTATTCTATTCTATTCTATGTAAAGATGGTCACCCATCCACGGACCAACCCGGGCAAGCGTAGCTTAACCTGATGGATCGACCCGTGCGGCTGTTATTACTTAGCCACGAGCTCCTCGTCTGATATAATACATTTGGTCGCAATTAAAAACTAACTTATTAAAAGGGCATACGTATTACGTAATTATCAGATTCCATTATTTAACAAGCAGCTAGTTTGTAGTACTATTACTCCACTTTTGCCCTCTAACCGACCGTACAACCCTGAACGCGCTATTAACCGTCGATCTGTTAATCATAGGTTTGGTTTACAGCCGGCGCGAGCGATGTATCTCACACAATTGTTATTTACTGCTTTATTGCGGCTTCGGATTGCCATTCACTGCGGCTTTTGGTATTGTACCGACTGAATTGATGTATTGTCGAATTTTTGATCCGATATTATTGGTATAAATGTGGAATGAGTGTAGGATTAATTTGTTTGAAATACAGAAAAATCTGCGTTTGTGTTCAAACCGTTTGTTTCAAACATGCCACTTTTTATTAGAATCAAATTATACAAGCTCGTACTGAGTAATGTCATTGTACAATATAATAATAATAAATAATATAATAAGCCAGCAAAAAATACTGTGAAAACGTGAAAAATAACGAATAATAAGATGGCAACGGAATCGCGCAAAACACAGGTTGGCTTATTAGGACATATTATTATTATTATTATTTTTTTTTACATAAAATAGAGAAGTAGCCAAACTGGATTATTTGACTTTTAATACCTTTTTTTTAAGAAGAAAAGAGAGAAGATAATAAAATTTAAATATGTATAATATCAATCAATCTGCCTAGCGTTTTTCCCGAATATGTTAAGGGTTAGCTTCCAGTCTAACCAGATGCAGCTGTATACCAGTATTTCACATGGAGCGACTGCCTATTTGACCTCCACAACCCAGTTACTGAGTAACACAATACTCCTTGGTAAGACTGGTTGTCAGACTTTGGGGCTTCTGACTACTCGTAACGACTGTCAAGGATCTACGAATGGCAGCCGGTGCTTTCCGAGGCACGGAGGGGTCTCGATTGTAATGGATGGTCACCCATTCACGAACCGACCGCGGCAAGCGTAGCTTAACATTCGACTGACCGAGCGGCTGTTATTATTTAGCCACGAGACGCTCATAATACATATCCCACTAAATGTCTAATAATTTACACCTTTATTTTTCCTTCCCCTCATTTGCGAAATAGAAAACCAGCAGGACATCGCATTCCCAAAGAGTTAATGTCAATAGTGCCACTAAATTTTACTAAAAAGTACCGTATAGTTACATATTTAATAAGCTGTTCATCGGTCCCTGCTGAGCTGTGGCGGTGGAAACACCTTGTAAATGCGAATTTTGCGTGACTCGAAACTTTTAAGAGTTGCAATGAAGATAAAGTTATTGGCCGTTGTGGCGAACGAACGATTACGATGTTGGTCCCATGGAGAAAGTTGTTCAGTTTGATGAATTGTACCACACCCTTAATTTTCGCCACACCTCTCTGAGATACATTGTATATATTATTTTTAACTTTCATAATTATAATAGACTAGCTTTTGCCCGCGGCTTAGCCCGTGTGACGGTTGAAAATTATCCACAGTAACTGTCTAGCAGTACCACCATCAAGTATATATTCCGTAATACTTGATATCTTTGATAGTTCAATTTAGTGCTTCGATTACACTTTTGTACCGAAAGCTTATATTTGAATTTTCACATCCCTAATTTCAGAAATCAGGAGTTTTCCATACAAACTTTCATCCCATATAGGATTAATTTTATAAAAAAATGTAGCCTTTGACCGTCCCCGGGAAGCCAGGTATCTCCTTGTCAAATTTTATTGAAATCCGTTTAGCAATTTAGGCGTGAAAAAGTAACAGAGTTACTTCGAATTTATAATATTAGTATGGATTAGTTATGACTACCTGTGCCCCGCGGTTTCACCCGCGTAGACCAGGATAAAAAGTAGAATAATGTTAATCCAAGGTATAAGCGGTCTACATACCAGATTTTATCCAAATCAGTCCAGCCGTTTAATCGTGAAGAAGTAACAAACATAGAAACACACACAATCACAAACTTTCGCCTTTATAATACACTTCTGGACACATCTATTGGCCCACCTTAGAGTTTAGGTTTCGATGGCCCCTACCGAAATATGATTGCTAGATTGAACAAAAACTGTTGATGCAGTTTTAAACCTCATACATTTTACCATCTTTTTCGATCGTATTGTTTTAAATTTGAATTCAGAATACCATACGACATGGAGCTACGCCTAACAAGTCGGATATGCGCCTTGTTAAAGGCAATTGATTTTTGAATAAAAAACATGTTTTATCAAATAAAGGTTTAATTTAATAACGCGTGTTGCCTCCATGGGCATCTACCACAGCTCTCATACGATTAGGCATAGAGTTTATCAACCGCTCTATGAAATTTTGAGGGATCATCTCCCATTCCTCTTCTATGGCAGTTTTCAACTCCTGCATCGTCTGGGCAACTGGCTGACGAGCCCTAACGCGTCTTTTTAGCTCGTCCCACATGTGCTCAATGGGGTTCATGTCTGGGCTTCTGGCTGGCCAGTCCATAACTGTGATGTTCACATCCCGAAGATATTCCCTGACGATGCCGGCCGCATGGGCTCTTGCATTATCATGCATAAAAAGGAAATTTGGGCCCACATAGTCCGCGTATGGTATCACGTGAGGTTCTAAGCACTCACGAATGTACCTTTCAGCATTTAATGTTGGCAGCCGTGGTCCTGTAACAACCTCAAGTTGAGTTTTGCCGCTCGCGGATATACCGCCCCAGACAGTCCATGAGCCACCGCCATAAGCAACCCTATCTTCAAAGCAGCATTGTGCGAAACGCTCTCCCTTACGTCGGTAGACCTTCTTCCTTCCATCATTGCCATGTAAAACAATTTTAGACTCATCAGAAAAGAGTACACGGCTCCAATCTTGCTGTGTCCAATTTAAATGACTGCGTGCGAAATGAAGGCGCGCTGTTCGGTGGGCTCGCGTTAGTTTGGGGCCATTAGCTGGCTTGTGTGGTACCATATCGCGTTCTTTTAACCTTCTCCAAACAGTTCGAGCGCTCACAGATACTCCGTGGAAGTCGCGAAGTTGGTTTTGTATCTCAATGGAGGTAAGGTGACGATTTCTCAAGCTGGTCGTCACGATGAATCGATCCTGCCTTTCAGTTGTGACCCGAGATCGTGGCCTTCCTTGGCGACGAACAAAGCCGCCAGTCTCTAGGTACCTCCGATAAACATTTCGGACCGCAGATCGACTTAAATTAAGTTGAGCACTCACGTTTCTTTGGCTGTGTCCGGCCTGAATAAGTGCCACAGCTTGGGCGGCGACTTCAGGTGAAGTATCCATAGATTATTGATAGAACCTCACCTTAATGTTAAGAATAAGTAATGTTTGTTGCAAAACCAAAGATATCAATCACTTTTTCAAGAATTAAATCCAAGTAAACCAATAAAACCAAGTTTTCTTAGTATTCGATTGTTTGATATCAACAAACAGGCTCCAAATTGTCTTTTGTTTCTTTAAATTCTGTGTTCGAAATTCAAAAAAAGACTATTGAATGAAATTGTGAATGTGCCAGGTTCAAAACTGCATAAAAACTTTTTGCTCGACATAATATAAAATTTTAGCTAGGACCAAACGAAACTGAAAATACAAGGTGGGCCAAAAGATGTGTCCAGAAGTGTATTAGTGTGATTTTTAATGTTGACATGAATATAGGGAGCAGAATTTTAGATGCATCAAATCATACAAACCAAATCAATGCTTGAAAAAAAAAACTACAAAAATTCCAAAATCGATAAATGAAAATGTGTAATGTAATCTTGCTAAAATTACTCAACACCTTTTAAATTTTTCTCATTTACCATCTTCCCATTTCTCTTCCCAAGGCGAGCGGAAGGATGATTATTTATAGAAATTAATAACATTCTCACCGTGATACTAAGTACTAGGTTCACGTAGGTTAGCTAGACGTTCAGAACGGCTATGATTAACGAGGCCATGGCTATGACAGGTGGGTGAGGCTATGCGGCTATACAGCGTGTAGGAAACACGAGAATTTATTTTTGTAAGACAGATTTTATGAGGGAAAATGTGGTGTGTTCGGTAAGAATATTATAGCTATTTTAGCTATGGAAAAAACCTTTGTCTATCCAAGTGAAATGCAAACGAGCAATGAATCTTGTATCCTCTGCCACGATGAATCCCCGCGCGACTTTTCACGATTGTTCTATACATTTTTTGCCGGCGCGCGACGGGGCACCTAGCGACTTATACACGGCTTGTACACAAAATATTTCTATGAACTGATAGTAAACTAATGACTGTTTTTAGGGTTCCGTAACCTCAAAAGGAAAAAACGGAACCCTTATAGGATCACTCGTGTGTCTGTCTGTCTGTCTGTCTGTCCGTCTGTCTGTCTGTCTGTCTGTCTGTCTGTCCGTCTGTCACAGACAGTTTGCTCCGAATCTAATGGACCGATTAAGTTGAAATTTGGTAAACATATGAATTTCTGTGACCCAAACACGGACGGGTAAAGTAAATAAATTAAATTTGAATATATAGACGTCACTTTTGTGGGGCAAATAAGAAAATTAAAAAAAAAAGTTTTGCAAACTACACCATGTGGCATATCAAATGAAAGGGCTTAGTATGAGGGTCTCAAATATATTTTTTTTTTTTAATTTTAAAATAAGTTGTTTTAAAGTTATTTAAGAAAATAGACGAAAATTTACCATTCCCCCCCCCCCCCCCCCTTATCTCCGAAACTACTGAGCCTAAAATTTAAAAAAAAATACAGAAAATAGATCTTTACCTGTAGATTACAGGAAAACCTATGAGAAGTACAGACTTCTACACAATAGACAGGTACACAATACATACAATGTTCATATAAGTTAAAATAAGAACAGCTATGTCCCGCCGCTTAGGCATACAATAACAATTATATAATAATTAAGATTAAATGAATTTAAATAAGTCAAAATTAAACAAATTTTAATAAATGTCAGAATTAAACTATAGCTATTATATATTAAAATATTATTATTATCCACAGATGTTGATTAATTGAATGTCAAAAAAGATACTAGTAGATATTCAATTATGCTGAAGTGCTGATTGTAAGACAAATTTGAATAAATGTCTTTTTCAAATAATATTAAATTAGTTGACATCTTTTAAAATTAAGTAAGAAGTCGCATATCCTGGCTGGTCAGAAGGATTTTTCACGCTATATACAGGGTTACTGGTAATTCGACGTATATCCGTCAGGGGCTGATAAGGGGGCCAAAATGCAACAAATTGAACCCTCCATATGTATGGCCGAAATTCAATAGTTTTCGAGATATTGGAATTTTTAGAGTTTTTCGATATTTACCCAAAATTTGACATTTAATTCCAAATAAAAAAAATACATATTTGAATGATGTTGTTGTTCCATTAAAAATGATGTTGTAGCTGGCACTTTAATTAAGCTATTGACATAATTAAAACTACTTAATTTAACAAAATAATTAAAATAATGAGCGATTTAAGAATACTATCTTATTAATATTTTCATTTTACGCTTCAAAAATGTTGTCTCGTCACAAAAATTACTATGACATTAATCGTACAAATAACTAAAACAACTTGCCTATTCTGTAAGCTTTCAAAAAAGGTATAAAAGTCAATTTTAAAATACATCATTCGTGGCATGGCATGTGTTTGAACCGGCGCGGCGGCGCCCGGTGCGGGAAGAGAAATCATCTGTGTTTTTAGTTTATGATCCTCGCTAAAACAACAGATTTTATTGGCGAAATTCTTCGTGATGGACCGCATCGCCTTCCTTAGTAAGTTTCGACTCTACGTCGCGCAAGCACGTGTGTGCTATTAACCAATCTCTCATCGCGTTAATTTGTTGTCGATCATTATTGTTAATTCTTGTTTCTCTTGTTATTCTTTTTGTTATCATTGTTATTTCGGATAACATGGCTTCGTATTCTAATAACGAATAGCAGACATAATGTTTTGTTATGGTTTTGCCGATGGAAATGCGGCTGCGGCTCGGCGAGAATACCAACGCCGCTTTCCCGATCGTCGACTTCCCCACGTTACTGTTTTCGGGAGCACCTATCGACGATTGTCTGAAACTGGCAGTGTTCAGAGAGCACAAGTCAACGCTGGCAGATCTCGACTGTACACGGCTGACGAATAGGACACCATTCTTCAGTGTTTTATTGATGACCCAAACATCTCAACGAACATTGTTGCAAGACAGCTCGGTATGTCCCAGTGGAAAGTGTGGTCGGTAGTACATCTATCAGGTAGACACCCATACTATTATCAACCTGTCCACACATTGCACGAGGGAGATCCTGCCAGGCGACTCGAATTTTCTCGGTTTATGTTAAACGCTGACGCTGATCAGGAACATTTCCTGAGAAATATTTTGTGGACTGACTAGTCAAAGTTTGACCGGGATGGTATAACGAATTACCATAACTTATATTTTTGGGCACCTAAAGTAGGCAGGAATCCAAAAAAACTAAAAGAAACTGCGTCGCAAATGAGATTTTCCCTAAACGTATGGATGGGTGTCCTTAATAATTATTTGCATTTCTTGCCCCAAAATTTGAACGGCGAAAATTACGAGGAGTTTTTAAGAAACAACCTAGACGATTTGTTGGCGGATGTTCCCGAAGAAATAAAAAACAACCTCATGTTTCAACATGATGGTTGCCCAGCACATTACCGGATTACTGTCCGACAGTGGCTAGACGAGAGATATCCAAACCGATGGATTGGGAGGGGAGGGCCAATTCCGTGGCCAGCATGAAGCCCTGATATCACACCACTTGATTTTTACGTTTGGGGTCATATGAAGGAATTAGTTTATGTGACCCCAATAAATTCAGTCGAGGAACTTCGACAGCGAATAATAACCGCGGCGCAACAGATGAGAACAACGTTCACATCAAGAGTGACGAAAACCGAAGTTAGGAAGAGAATTCGAACCTGCATTCGTAATAGAGGGGCTCATTTTGAACAAGATGTGTAAAATTTTTTATAAAATTTGAAGTAAATTTTTTAATGCATTTTATTTCATACAAATACAAATGACCCTTTCTCTCCACGCGCCGATTCAAACACATGCCATGCCACGAATTATGTATTTTAAAATTGACTTTTATACCTGTTTGGAAAGCTTACAGAATAGGCAAGTTTTTTTAGTTATTTGTACGATTAATGTCATAGAAATTTTTGTGACGAGACACCATTTTTGAAGTATAAAATGAAAATATTGGTAAGATATTATTCTTATATCGCTCATTATTTTAATTATTTTGTTAAATTAAGTAGTTTTAATTATGTCCATAGCTTAATTAAAGTGCCAACTACAACATCATTTTAAATGGTACCCATCCAAATAATAGGTTGGGGAAAAAGTTTCTTCGCATTTTTTAAGAAAATTCAAAACATTTTTTAATATACATTATTTACATTTATCTAAAGTATGTAGGTATCATTTTGTTCGATAACTTTTTGCCATCTTGTAGGTAGGGACATGATCCCATTGCTATAGAAATTTTGGGACTTCTGATCAAAATACCGCGACAAGTGGTTTTGGCAGTCCTCTCGTGATGTTAACCTGACACTGCCTAAAGAATCTGAATGGACCGAAACAGGTAGAAATCTGAAGGTGCAAGGTCAGGACTATACGGCAGATGCATTAACACCTCCCAGCCAAACTCTCTTAATTTTTGCTGAGTGGCTAAAGATGTGTGAGGTCTAGCGTTATCATGATGAAAAACCACACCCCTTCTGTTAATTAATTCCGGCCACTTTCTCTCAACTTCTAGCTTTAATCTCATCAGTTGTTCGCAGTAGAGTTCAGAATCGATAGTCCTGCCTGGTAGTAACAGCTCATAATGAATAATACCCTTCCAATCCCACCACACACACAGCATCACCTTGTTGCGAGTTAAACCGGGTTTCGCCACAGTCTGTGAAGCCTGACCGGCCTTTGACCACGACCTTTTTCACACGTTCTTGTCGTACGTGATCCACTTTTCATCACCAGTTAGTAGCTTCTTCAAAAATGGTTCGGTTTCATTACGTCGTAATAAAGAATCACAAATGAGTACACGGTTCATTAGGTTTCTTTCAGTGAGCTCGTGAGGTACCCAAATATCAAGCTTTTTTGTGTACCCAGTTTTTTTCAAATGCGCCAAAACTGTTTTGTGGTCAATTCCCAGTTCTTCAGCTACGTTGTAACTACTGATATGCCGATCTTGCTCCACTTTTTCAAAAATGGCGTCCATTTTATCCGTAATAGGGCGACCAGAGCGTCGTGCATCTTTGGCATCAAAATTTCCGGATTGAAAACGCTTAAACCAAATTTGTGCTACTCTCACAGACACTGCACTGGGTCCATAAACATCGCAAATTTTTTTCGCGGCATGCGTTGCATTTTTACCTTTTTTGTAGTAGACTTTTAAAATGTATCGAATTTCTTCATTATATTCACTCATCTTGACAGTACGAAAAACAAATGAAAATCACACTTTTTCCTAATTTGACTTTGGAATTATGTTCTTTAAAATTTAAACTTTCAATGATACCAAAACCAGCTAGATACAAATAGTATAGACAAAGATATTTTATTTTAAGTTCATACATACTATAATGCGAAAAGACTTTTTCCCCAACCTAATATGTATTTTTTTTTTTTATTTGGAGTTAAATGTCAAATTTTGGGTAAATCTCGAAAAACTTGTTAGGTATTGGAGATGATTAAAAGAGAAGACTGAATAATACTGAGTTTATTTTAGGTATGCTTAGCTATTTATACTCTTTTACAAAAATGAAAAATATTGTTGCAGGTGAATTTAAAACATTGCAAATGAAGTAAACCAACCACGGCACTGCACGTATTGCCTTTAGTTCACACTATGCACGAACGGGAGCGCCACCATCGCAGTGGCGATAGCCATGCGCCAGCAGAGTGCTAAGGCTCCAAGGTCGGTCACTCGGCCGGCGCGCGCGGCGCGCTTTCCTCTGTATAGGTATGCATATGTTGATGCAGCTACAAACTCTTAAAATTCAAATATCTCGAAAACTATTGAATTTCGGCCAGACATATGGGGGGTTCAATTTGTTGCATTTTGGCCCCCTTATCAGCCCCTGACGGATATACGTCGAATTACCAGTACCTAACCCTGTATAATGCGATCAAACATATCTTTTCAAAGTGCATTATGCTACAGCAGTATTCCAACTGTATTGTTCAAACATTCTTTAATTCTCATATAACTAATAATCAAACAACAAAGTACTAGGCCATTTACAGTCAAAATATTGCTGAATTATTGTGTTCAAAACCACCCCCTGTGTGCACAAGGTATATCTTAGATGACTCAACGTGTCTCAGTAGCGGTGGCCACTTGAACTGTCAATTAGAAGATATTGAGAAGCCATGATTGACGACACCCTAATGCTCCGATATGAACTGTTTTGATTTACTGAGCTGCTGCACAGATGCACATGTAGACTTGTGGATTTAAAAAAACAAAGATCATGAGATAATTGCCATGAAATTAAACTATCTCTGTAAAGGCCTGTTTCACCACCTACGATTAAGTTCCTATTAACTTACTTGGCAGATAATTTCTTATAAATTCTGTTCCATTTTTGAATTTATTCGGTAAGTAATGGCTATTCGGACATCCTGAAATACTCGTAGGCCCTAAGTAGATCTTTTAAGACACTTTTACATGTTAATTTTTGGTCAGTATTTTTAAAGAAGATGGATCCGGAATTTCCTAGCTGACTAATCCCTAAGAAGAAATTAATGAGAGGTCATGGTGTCTAACTTCGCATCCGGAACGCAGATCTATGCAAGACACAATATGTATTTTCTCCATTATATCATACATAAACATAAATAAATTAGTGGTTAGAAACCAGCCTACTGTGATATATCAAATATAAGAAAATAATACTCACAACTCATCCTTTTTTTATAACCGTCTTCAATTTTTTTTCATAATTTGCACAAAAACTTCGGCATTTCCTCATGTTATTCTCCTCATATCCATACGAGGTGAGAGTCCCAGTTACACGCCGTTTATTCTGGCCGGCACTTGTTTCTTGTCAAAAACAAAACAAACCCGTGATGCAACTGAGAATACACCTGAAAATGAAATAAGTACAAATAAATCAATCATCACTAGATATTCCCTAGATATAATATTAAAATACTTTGGTTATGGCTGCATGGACGGTTTCTCCAACAATTATTATGTATAAAAGAAAATGGTTACATCTTAAAAAAGTAAAATTCGTACTTACAAAAATTCCTTTTCTTCTAAATAACTTCAAAAAAGTCTTCTTAATTTATACAAAAACAAAGGCATCTCCTAATGTTATTGTGCTCATATCCGTGTGAGGTGAGAGTCCCAGTTACACGCCATTTATCCTGGCCGTCACTTGTTTCTGCGGGCCATTTGTCAAAAACTCGGATGTCACTACTCGTACTGATTTATGGGCAGAACGGAATGCAATACTTATAATGGATAAATATTGTAGGATTTTTTTTGCGGAGATAGGGTGACTATGATTGTTTAGTGAATTGGGTAAGAAAGAAATTATAAGCGTTTAGAAAACCGGATGTTTTTTTTTATAAAAGAAAATGATTTCTAGATGTTTCTTAGACGTTTGTTTTAATAACGACAAATTCTCTCACTTTTTTTGGAATTTATTTTGTTTTTTTTCTACGATCATTCATGATCGTATAGTTATTTATTATTAAAGATGTCAAAGGAGGATATTGCTTTAATAAAAAATAGAATAAAAGAGCCATCAGAGAGAACACCTACTTAGTATTTTTTCACGTGACTGGAATGGGGCACGTATTATTTTTACATTAAAATGATGTTGAAAATTTTAGAAAACTTTACACAGAAAAGTCACCCTACTAACAATCGAAGTCAGTCTCCGGTATTCGGTTTACACCAAATTGAGCTGTCAGTGTGACGTCATCAATCATGACGTAATGATGCCATGTAAATTGTGACTGGTATTAAACTTCTTCTCATTTCCTTGAGTGTACATGTTATAGTTCGATACAGTCGGTGGAGCGTGCATGTTTATCTATCATTTATATTTATTTGCTTGTCATGTTTTTATTTGGTAATATTAAAATGCTCAATATTTTTATATATAAAGTGTTTGAAAGTTCAACAATTTGAAATCTGTTTAATAACTTAATACGACATGTTCTGTTTATTTTTTGAAGATTACCTAATACAAAAAAAATATATGTAGATAGGTACTTACGTCTGTTGAAATTATATAGGTAAGTACTTAATTTCTCGCTTTTAATATCAAAAACTTTTACGGCACGTAAATAACTGTCGACATTCAAAATTAGGTACTTTCTAAAATAGTACAATTGTATACCTAACAATAATTAGTGATACGTACAATTGTAGAAAGTAACATAGGCAAAATATAATGCCTAGTGATACTAAACTCTCACAAATATTTTAATATCTTAATCAATTTCACAACAAAATGCCCAAATATCTATAATAATAGGACCGACGAATTACCGGGAAACAAATCATCTACTCCATAATTTACCAATCAATAAGATCAAATACCGCACTAATTACTGTAACAATAATCCAGGTATAATTAAGCTTCGGCCCGCAATCTCACATAACACTCAATTGACAAACACCGGAATTACGAACCTGTCTGTAATTAGGTGCCTGTCCGTAATTAGGTTGTTGACATGTTAAATCGGATGTCAATTTATCTGAGATAGGAAATGGTGTTGTTACCTTATTAGGTGATAGTATTGTCATGTTGTTATCTTTGATGTACATCTCATGTGCAGATATACCCACAACTTCATACGTCATAATGTATAGGTCAAATTAAGTTGTTTTTATTTTGCTTAAAATGGAGTAAGTGAAGGAGTAGTCATCATCTGCCTAGCATTTTCCCAACTATGTTGGGGTCAGCTTCCAGTCTAACTGGATGCAGCTGAATACCAGTATTTTACATGGAGCGACTGCCTATCTAACCTCCACAACCCAGTTACTAGGTAATACGATACCCCTTGGTAAGACTGGTTGTCGGACTTTCGGGCTTCTGACGACCCGTAACGACTGTCAAATATCTATGATAGCCGGGACCAACGGCTCAACATGCTCTCCGAGTCACGGAGGAGTCTCGGTATGTAATGAATGATCACTTAACCTTCGATCAACACATGCGACTGCCATTACTTAGCCACGATCTCCTCAATACATGAGGAGCTCGTGTCTAAGTAATAACAGCCGCACGGGTCGATCCATCAGGTTAAGCTACGCTTGCCGGGGCTGGTCAGTGGATGGGTGACCATCTTTACATACCGAGACTCCTCCGTGCCTCGGAAAGCACGTTAAGCCGTTGGTCCCGGCTGTCATTCGTGGATCTTTGACAGTCGTTACGGGTCGTCAGAAGCCCGAAAGTCTGACAACCAGTCTTACCAAGGGGTATCGTATTACCCAGTTACTGGGTTGTGGAGGTCAGATAGGCAGTCGCTCCATGTAAAATAATGGTATTCAGCTGCATCCGGTTAGACTGGAAGCCGACCCCAACATTGTTGGGAAAAGGCTAGGCAGATTGATTGATCTCCTCAATACATGACGTATACATGAAGGTCAAATGGTGGTCGTGGTGATGGTTGTAGGTAAAATTAAGTTGTTAACTTTATTGTGCATGCCGTAGTCTCCTATAAGTGAAGGAATACATCACCTACCTTATCACATGGTGCTGCCCATTAGACACCATTAGTTTTTAATTAGTACAAATACTTATTAGATAAGGTCTTGTTATTATATATGTAAAGTCTCAATAAATAATATTCATAAACAGCAAAGTTATTAGCGTTTGTTTATATCCCAAAATGTCACTCGGTTTATGGAAATATTGTACAGGCTACATAAATTCATTCATTCATTTGTACATTAATCATGGAAAAGCACTGCGCGTAGTATTTTCTAGTAGCAATTGTTATGAATGATTGATTCAATTAGGGAAATTATTAATCGCACATCAGAAAAATATTAAATAGGTAGTATTTAAACGCACATCAAAAATTACCAACTTTTCCCAACAGAATACGTACATCAAAAATACTGTTTGCACATCAAAATTTGCACGTATAATAATCATTATTACACATCTTATCATTTATTTAAACGTGCAAATTTTGATGTGCAAACAGTATTTTTGATGTACGTATTCTGTTGGGAAAAGTCGGTAATTTTTGATGTGCGTTTAAATACTACCCATTCAATAATGAATTTACCGATTATGACAAATTTTCGTGGACAATTTTGGGATTTAATTTTTTTTACTTTTGACTACACAATTATATTGTGAGCATTACTTCAGATGTGTACTGTGAAGAACTGAACACAATGATGGAGAAGCTGGCACATCTCCAACCAGCATTGGTCAATCGCTCGTCTCCGCTGCTCCTGCACGACAACGCGCGACCTCATACTGTACAGCAGACGGTCTCCAAGTTGCAAGAACTGGGGTTGGAAGCTCTCCGTCATCCGCCCTACTTACCAGACCTTGCGCCTACAGACTACTACTTTTTCCAGAATTTGGATAACTTCTTGGCGGGAAAAAAATTCAATACCCGAGAGGCAGTACAAAATGCCTTTGAAGAATTTGTTGCCTCCCGTCCAGCTGATTTCTTTAAGAAGGGCATCAATAAACTGCCACTGCGTTGGCAAAGATGCATTGATTGCATGGGTGATTACTTCGATTAATACAAATAAAAAATGCATGAAAAAAATTCGTTTAAATTTTTTCATACAAAACGGCAATTTCATAGGTAAAGACCTATTATAATCAGTAACGGGTACGGATAGTGCCCCATTTTTTTTGTACTATTTAAAAAATAGTAGTGTATGTCGTGTATTGTGTGTATCTTTTCTTCGAGATCTTAAAAGAATAAATTCAAATTAAATAAAATTATAATGCCTTGTCGAAATCTTGAACAAGCTGTTGCATTCTGCGTTTCTCAAAAGAAAATTATCAGTAGTGTTTTAATCTGTGTTTGATTTTTGTCTGTGGCACTTTTAATTACATTTTTTACGTGAGGAATGGTTGCTGAATAAATATAACATTTTTTTAATGGCATGCCTTTGCCTCACCTTTGTTAAAAATAGCCCTTTTTAAGTCAATATCTAGGCAGGGTTTTGCTTCATGTTCAATTTCGTGACAATATACAATTATGTGTTGGTGTGTTACAATGTAGGAGTATTACAAAAACAAAGTAATATATATAAAATTGAACATGAAGCAATTCATATACAAATATGTTTCTCAACCCTGCCTAGATATCTCTTTTGTTGACTGTACATATTAATTTTAATAGAAAAATCTTAACACCGGCCCGATATCACAATAGATACCATGTAAATGCACACATCTATCTTCGACCCCCCATAAGACTCCCATCACCGTCTATTAAACTTGCACAAGATAAATAATGACCAATCCACTTTAATCAACTTATTTAAAAAGGTAATTCATTGCATCAAAATCCATTACCAAGTTTATTTAAACAATTGTTTAACAGAATTCAATCTGCATTCGTACTAACAATGTTTTGTGACGGACAATGGGGTGAAAGGACAGAATAGGTAAGTACAGAAGGCCAGGTTCATACATCGAGCGTAAACCCAGCGCAGTGACTCTGTCTCGCATAGGGTCTGCGATGACCGTTTTGCTTGGATGTGGTCCATATTATATTCCCCCAACTTGATCTTTTTGCGTTTTCTTTCTCAGTGTCATGCTTACCGCAAACAAACGTATTTTCTTTCTTTTAAAAAGCACGCAAACATAGACACGCTTCATGCACAGTCCAAGCATAAATATGTTTCAGTTACGCAAGATTCAAAACCTATTTTCTCTAACACTATTGATAGGAATATGGTGCTAATAACATAGCGATAGATAGAGAGATGGGCAAAGATCGTCACTCACTGGACGCCTGAGGGAGAACATCGCCGTCGAGGCAGACCACGGCGAAGGTGGTGTGACGATCTGATAAGGTTTGCAGGGCCAACATGGCCACAGATCGCACAAGACAGGGAGGTTTGGATGGAAAAAGGGGAGGCTTTTGCCCAGCAGTGGGACACAATGTAGACTAATAAAAAAATAAAAAAAAAAACATAGCGATAAACTATAGTAACCATACTATTATTATTATGAATACTTAGGTGTTTTCTCAAAATTGTATTCTTTATTTTAAGACAAAACAGTTATCGATTTTTGTGTAAGTGTGATATTCATTCTCTTGATTGTAAAACAAGTGCAGGTGCACTTACGACTAACATTTTTGACGCCGCGCTAGCTCCACACCTTGGCCAACGTTGGGGCGACTGCTATGTTCTCAATACACATGTTGGAGGAGTGGCATTGGGACCAATGTTGGGACCAACGTGTGGAGCCGGTACGCGTCTATATGTGCGTGCGTTTTCACTCGCTGTACCTAGTGAACCTTCTGGCTTCTGTATTATTCTCTGGTAAAAGGCAATGTCGACAATTGTCCGAAGTGACAAATGTAATGAATAATTTAATGGGTGTTCGTGATTAAGATAATTGAATGTTAGCGTTCTATTGAATTGGACTGAGTGGTCATTTGGATTATGTTATTACTAAGTAATCGTTTTAAAGGTTTTTGTTGACTCGTTGGACATTATTAACAACTGTTTGATTATGTGCCCATTGTTGTTTCTCAATGTGGTATCTGTAACATGTGACCAAATGTCTAACCAACTAATGAAGAATCATTTTTATTTATTAATTAGGTATAAGTTGTTATTTATGTACATATCATTTTAGGATGATAAAGAATTAACGAAGAATTTTTTTATAGCTCTAAATTAACATCAGATTTTTAAAGTAAATTATGCAAAATTTTAAAAAAGGTCCTTGCGTTTTCGGTAGATTATAAATCTCAAATCATTAAGTAGACTGAATAAAAAACACTCAGAGACCAAATTAAATTCACATTTTTTCCACCCACCTAACCCTTGAAATGCGTGTCGGATTCAACGGGGCTTTATTGCACGGAAAATGGGTAAAAAAGACCCACTCGGGCAAAAATCTTGAACTGTCAACGGTTGGTGTGAGTTAAGAGCGATTTTACTTTCTTGTACTGGGTAATAGATGCCTATATTTACTTATAACGTATTTACACTACGTTTACATATTTAATCTTAACTTTGAAAACGAATTAGAAGGTAAAACGTGTATTATTAATTTATAAAACGTAAAGCATCTAAATACACTTATTCCAATCTTCTCAAAATAGTTAGAAATAGTAAGTTCTATTAAAACTTTAATTTAAAGACAATTATAAATATATTTCCGTCGTACCTCGAGTTCTAAGATACCTACATACTGTCTATTTTGGGGCTCATTGCCAAATAGTAGTTTATAACCTATAGCTGTACGTAATATTTTAAGCTACTCAAGTCGTCTCAACTTATGCTAAACTGTGAACCTAACTAGGTACTCACTGTATTACCTGGGCAATAAACTCTACCTCTATATCAAATTTCTATCTTCCTATTCTCAAACGAATGGAGGGGAGGCTCGAAACCGGGAATAATGGTGTGCATTGGATGATTACGGGTTGAAGAAAAAAGACAGTTCTCTCCATTCTTTTTCAACTTACACCCCTCAACAACCCGCCCAGCTATTTGTAAGGAAATCAATGCAAAGGAAACACAAAGCGGCAAAATATCGCGACGTCCGCCACAGAGGACTGAAATGGCCAGCTTCTGACGGCAAATTTAACATTTTTACCCTCAGCGATGTAGGGTTACCCTTTCCGTTTGTCCATTGAATATTACAATACTGTTATGGCAAGTGTGAGGCGTTTTGACCCTTCCGGTTTTGTTATTTATTGTGTATAGGAATAATATCAATAAATTGCTGTGCACTTGTGCAGGGTACATTAGCTACAGCTTTTTTTTGGGAAAAATGTTGGATTATAAGTATATCGTTTGGATAAATAATTTATTACTCGATATTTCAAGCGGAATCGGTTGTAGTTACTTAGTTAAGCGACAGAAAATTATAATCAAAAAATAATTATAATCAATTTTTTTGCTGACACTAAAGTCGGAATTTTACTTTCTTTCGGAGGAGCTCGTGGCTAAGTAATAACAGCCGCATGGGTCGATCGACCAGGTTAAGCTACGCTTGCCGGGGTTGGTCCGTGGATGGGTGACCATCTTTACATACCGAGACTCCTCCGTGGCTCGGAAAGCACGTTAAGCCGTTGGTCCCTATGTCATTCGTGGATCTTTGACAGTCGTTACGGGTTGTCAGAAGCCCGAAAGTCTGACAACCAGTCTTACCAAGGGGTATCGTACCTATTACCCAGTTGCTGGGTTGTGGAGGTCAGATAGGCAGTCGCTCCATGCAAAATACTGGTATTCAGCTGCATCCGGTTAGACTGGAAGCCGACCCTAACATAGTTGGGAAAAGGCTAGAAACAAATCATAATTCTGAACAAAAACACTTATCAACCATTTTCTTTTCCAACTCAATATAAAATATCTACATAACCCTATCCTTCCAAGCGCATCAATCAGCAAAGCGACATGCATTAAAGTATGAAGGTAATTAATATATCCCCGTCGCGTCGTCTCCTCACAACTTCGCTTCTCATTAAGACGCCATTACACCGAGAACACGCCACTGTACAAAAAGATCTTCGCTTGTTCTGAGAATATTCATTTTTCATCGGATAGAGTACCTATTTTGCCTGAAAATGGCACATATTAGTATTCTTAGATCTTACGGGCAGTTCTCGTATTTTAACAAAGTTCGCAATCTCATCTCAGTCTCAATGTGTCAAAAATTGTATAGCGTACAGCTATTTTTTCACATTTGCTTGTCGCTGGCACGAGATTGCGACTTGAATTTGAACGTTTTTAGGTACGAGGATTGATCTTCTTGTTATTTGTGTAATTATTGTTTTGATTAAACTCATTTCTGTTTAGGTAATTGTACAAAAACTCACTGTTACAGAGAATTCGGTTGAGTAAATGACATAAAGTTCTAATGGTTTTAATAGCTCTCGACGTAACAATTTAGCTGCCGTCTTTATAAACAGCTGTAGTGCTATTCTTAACCTGTCAATATTGTCAATCCCTAGCATCAGCTCACTTCACCTAAGATGTCACAGTGAGATTTTACAGAATCGATCGGCTGTATTACCAAGAGATTTATTGTCTGATTGACCATGTAAAGTCATGTGATACCTTCATTAGCCTTTTAAAGAGCTGTATACGCTCTGACTGGACAGGTGCACTCAAATATGTGTGGTTCCTTCTTCAAAAGACCATTTCATGCACTAATCTAGATGGTCTCACATTATCTGACTAACATTATGTCTGAACTTTAAAAGATAAGAAAAACATTGGCCCTTGACTTTGTTTCGCCATTTCTTCTCAGAGATCATCATGTCGTCCACACCGTGTCCGGCGATGGCGACTCCTATATGTATTTAATCAGGGTCTTTATTCCGGTGAGCTCTGATGTGGCTAGCAAAACCGAACTTCGTCTTAAAGACTCGGTTGCAAGAAGCACAGTACAGCTGGCCAGCTGAGTTGGTAGTGTACGTGTAGGAGGGTTTTGGCTTCGTCTTCCGTACTTGGCGTTTTGCGTCAAGATCTTCTAGACGCCTGGTTTCAAAACTTTCCACGCTCTTATGAACAGTTTGTCGCCATTCCGGTCTAAGTTGTGCGCGACCCTCCCAGCTTTCAGTTGGTATATTACAAGCCACGAGATTTCGTTTCATCACGTCTTTATAGCGTAGATATTGGCCGCCTTGCTTTCGCTTTCCGTTTGACAGTTCGGAATAGAAAACTGCCTTCGGCAATCTGTTGTCGTTCATGCGTATGACGTGACCACTCCATCTTAGTTGGTGTTTTATAATAAGCGCTTCTATTCCAGACATACCGGCACGGCGCAAAACCTCTGTGTTCGGAATCCGGTCCTGCCACTTGATCCGCAGAATGTACCTTAGACATTTCAGATGGAAGGTGTCTAATATTGATGATGTTTTTTTTTTTTTTTTTTTTTCTCAGAGACAGTCAGATAGGAAATGTCGACTCCATCTAGCTTATCTTTTTTTATAATATGACGTGTAAAAGTGATTCCGATAGCTATATAAATAAAAAGAGATGTCCTGACTGACTGACTGACTCATCAACGCCCAGCCCAAATCCTTGAACCTAGAAAGCTGAAATTTACAAATTCAAATTCAAATTTTGCACTGAGATTCCCATTATAATATAGACAAGGAATAAGGAAGGATTTCCCAGTAGCACGTTCCCGTTGGATATTTTCAAAGTGCTAGTCCTATATAAAGAACAAACAATTTAATTTCACTAAAACAAAAGTTTACGTGCCAGTGCAAATGCTTAGAATCCCTTACAAATTGCAATCATACCTACGTAGAAACACATGATGCCATGTCCAAAACTTGGGCCTTTTAATCCGAACCCAGGACCAGAGGCGTGTATAGAAGTGCCAATAAACTTCAACAAAATTTGCACAACAAAAGCTTATAAGCTCGAAACCATTTCACACACAGGATCCCTCTCGTAATGAAACCAAACCTGTGGAAATCGGTCCCATTTGCAAATACTCGTCAACCCTTAATCTGCCGCTTGCATTTTACGAGACCTAAGGCAATATCTGTCAATGTCCTTATCAATAAATTGTGAGCGTTTAGAGCAAACGACGTCGTTTGACGGTTTGAGGCGCGCGGCCGTAATCCGCGGTCTATTGGACCCCATCTGCGTTGCAAGGGTTAAGTCGCGACAAATAGACCATTTGCAAATAATAAGACGCAGTGAAAGAATAAATTAAGGGCTTCGAGGGTTGGTAGAGTATTGGGGTTGAATTGAAAATCTGTGTAAAAATGCTTTTTGTTTTATGAATTGGATTATATTTTTAGCGGGTTTGTAGAGGGGACTGTGATTGGTCAGTTTTTTTTTTGTTTTGTTGTAGTTTTTATGCTGATTAGGTAATTTATAGGATACGTCCATAATATTAGGTCTTTACCTATGAAATTGCCGTTCTGAAGTACTGGCCATTTCAAATCAAAATAATTTTTGTTTGGCTAAGAATTCTAATTTCAAATTAATTTTATTTTAAAAACATGGATTTTTTTCCCAAAAGTAGTCATTTGTTTATTGATAAGTGTTACATTTTCATCGCATTTCAATCTTTTTCGTCATCATGGATACGTTAAAAATTCGAGTAATTATGGAATATGAGTACCGTCGTGGCAGCAACGCGGCACAAGCGGCACGCAACATCAACGACGTTTACGGAGCAAACACTAGAAACCAACGCACCACTTGTTATTGGTATGCTCGCTTCCGTTCTGGAAATTTCGACCTGAAAAATGAACCTCGCGGTCGTCCGATGACTTTGGTCGACAATGACGAATTGAAGGCGATTGTGGAAGCTGATGATACACAATCTACGGCTGAATTAGCAGCAGCTTTCGACGTTAGCGTCAAAACAATATTGGTCCATTTGCGTCAAATTGGCAGGGTAAAAAAGCTTGACAAATGGGTGCCCCACGAACTCAATGATCGCCAGCGCGAAGTACGCGTCGAGACGTGCCTTGCACTGCTCAACAGACACACAAATGAAGGAATTTTGAACCGCATTGTTACCTGCGATGAAAAATGGATTCTGTTTGATAACCGCAAGCGCTCAGCAAGTTGGTTGGATCCTGGTTCAGTACCTAAACAATGCCCTAAACGAAAACTTACCCCTAGAGAGAGAGGTCACTGTTTGGTGGTCTAGCGCCGGTGTGATTCATCACAGCTTCTTACCAAACGGGGTGAGCATTACTTCAGATGTGTACTGTGAAGAACTGAACACAATGATGGAGAAGCTGGCACATCTCCAACCAGCATTGGTCAATCGCTCGTCTCCGCTGCTCCTGCACGACAACACGCGACCTCATACTGCACAGCAGACGGTCTCCAAGTTGCAAGAACTGGGGTTGGAAGCTCTCCGTCATCCGCCCTACTCACCAGACCTTGCGCCTACAGACTACTACGTTTTCCCGAATTTGGATAACTTCTTGGCGGGAAAAAAATTCAATACCCGAGAGGCAGTACAAAATGCCTTTGAAGAATTTGTTGCCTCCCGTCCAGCTGATTTCTTTAAGAAGGGCATCAATAAACTGCCACTGCGTTGGCAAAGATACATTGATTGCATGGGTGATTACTTCGATTAATACAAATAAAAAATGCATGAAAAAAATTCGTTTAAGTTTTTTCATACAAAACGCCAATTTCATAGGTAAAGACCTATTATTACGATAACGCCTATCACTACAGGTAGTACTGTCATTAACACAACACTACTTTATTTTTTTTTAGATGTTATCTAAATACACCAAAAATTTACATAGACCAGAAAAATGTGATACAAATGATTTTTAACTAATAAATAACCCAAAACTATTCGATACACTAGTTTTAAGCACTTCTTGCAATAGATGAGAGTTTTTTTAAGCTTTTTTGATAACATGTGTTCCAATTTTATTACATTTTATTCAAAAATTATGTTTAAAACTGAAATTTTAATCAAATGTTGTTGTTGACTGTATCTATGTTAAGGCAACTTGTTCCTAAAAATCAATCTGCCTAGCATTTTTCCAACTATGTTGGGTTCGGCTTCCAGTCTAACTGGATGCAGCTGAATACCAGTATTTTAAATGGAGCAACTGCTTATCTGACCTCCACAACCCAGTTACTGGGTAATACGATACCCCTTGGTAAGACTGGTTGTCAGACTTTCGGGCTTTCGGGCAGCCGGGACCCAACGGCTTAACGTGCTTTCCGAGGCACGGAGGAGTCTCTTTATGTAAAGATGGTCACCCATCCACGGATAACCCCGCCAAGCGTAGTGTAACCTGATGGATCGACCCGTGCAGCTGTTATTACTTAGCCACGAGCTACTCAACGGCAATTTGTTCCTAAGGTAACAGAAATGTATATTATTGTCCGTCATCATCATCATTTCAGCCGAAAGACGTCCACTGCTGGACATAGGCCTCCCCCAAGCACCGCCACATCGACTGGTTCTGTGCTTCTCGCATCCAGCGGATTCCTGCGACCTTCAGAAGGTCAGTCGGTCGGTTATTATCAGTGTATCTCTACCTATTTTGAGAATAAATATCTTAAAACTTATATCCTCTCAACTGTTTGAAGATTTAACAAATAATCCAATTACATCCAAGCAATAAATTTTGAATTTGAATACGTAAACAAAATTCATTAATATTAGGTACCATCTATAAGTTTTCCCCTGGACAACCCGCGGAGATATCTCAAGGCGTTATTTTCCGTCTTACAGTATGGCAATTAATAATTATTGCACCTAGTTCCGGCCGTTTCCGGCAGGGGAGACTTCCGGACAGGGGAAAGTTAGTTTATGATTATAAGTAGGTACTTTGGAAGGGATTGGTGAAGTTACTGTGTAAATTTTTTAAATTACTTATGTCTAATGTGTAAAACTGAGGTAACTAATGACCCGATTTGGTGACTTGAAATTTACTTCAGATGATCTATATGTAAAAATATCACCGTGAAAACTTAGGTGAAGTTGGCAGGTCAATCCCTAGCATCAGATGTAATGACAGCTCACGGTGACAATTTAACAGAATAGACCGGCAGGGCCACAGGAATCAACGAAAACAACACAAATTCAGAGGCAGTTGACGTATAAAGGAGGCCCAAACGTAGGAAAACATTGATAACTATGAAAATTGAAACCTACCTTTGTAAATACTTAGACACAGTTAATAGAAGCTTTGTCAAAACCACATTTCACACGACCAAATCTTCAAAGCGCATATCATCTGAAATATGAAGCACACTATTCCAGTTTTAATTACCTAGATTGGTAGCGTACATCACAATTTATGAGGACAATATAACTGCAGGTTTATGTGCTCGTATGTAATGCGAATTTTGATTGCTCTGCTATCTATTTCCGTGGTGCTTAAGTGTATTAGTGTTGCTATATTATTTTCATTTGGTCGGATGCGTTTTATTGCAGGTTTTAACTGGACTGGTATGCCGTTCTCATCATCAGCGGCTTCGAACGCTTTATTATCTCGTACTAATATTTTAATAATGTTTTTACTATTAAGGGATGACTCATTTCTTGTTCGTCTAATTTTCTCACGTGTGTTTGTTGTTGTTTATTATTTATCATATTTATTTCAAGCAGCTCAAATGGTCATACGGATGGAATAATTTATTGGACTATGACAATATTTTTCATCTAGCTATGCTAGATAAAAAATGTTATCATTTTGGCTGAAACCCGTCTGAATATATTAAGTACCTATGCCACCAAAGCATTAAAGAAGTATTTCTTTCTTTCATGAATTCATATCTGACTCTTTCGTTCTGCTCTCAAATATTAGCGACGGGCATTATGCAGTAGAAACTGTTCAACTTGTCATACTTAATTGAAACTTTTGTATTTTTAACCGACTTCTAAAAAAGGAGGAGGTTCTCAATTCGGATGTTTGTATTTTTTTTTTTTTTTTTTATGTTTGTTCGCGCATAGCTCCGTCGCTTGCCAACCGATTTGAAAAAATATTTTTTTGTTGGAAAGGGTATACTTCCCAAATGGTCCCATTTTTGTCAAAATCCAGTTCTGATGATGGGATCCTGGAGAAATCGAAGGAACTCTTCAAATATTATAGGCACACCTATAGCGATTTGGGTATTTTTTATAGTAACTCGTGCATTTGCTCTCGGAAAGCACCACTTGGTGAAGTGGAACTGATGATGAAGACCATAGATGGCTACCGGAACTACTCAATGATAAATATTTCACGGGTTGCGATTCGATTACTTTAATATGGTTGCTAAGCAATTTCCGCTCGTCACACAATGCGTGTGGTGAGTGGTTGTTGAGGAGTTCTCCTGGTTCTTACCAGCAGAACTCCTCAACAATTAACGTCCCAGCATCGGGAAAAGCAATATTTTGTAACATATGATGAGCAATTGATATTAGACTATTGTAACTTATACAAATTATAAACAGACCCACTAAAAAGTGAAATATAAAAACTTTTTTACAAAAAAATACAACCGACTTCCAAAAACAACACTACAAAGAGAAAAATAACTTTAATTTCGGAAGTCGGTGGCAAAAACGAAAATACATTTAATCAGACACCGACTTCCGAAATTAAAGTTATTTTTCACTTTGTAGTGTTGTTTTTGGAAGTCGGTTGTATTTTTTTGTAAAAAAGTTTTTTAGAGAATGACTCGAGTACCTATGACATAATCAAGGAGCTTTTTAAACCAGAATAAATTGACAATATTTAAACAAAAACTTCAACAAATGCCATCAAGTTACATCTATTTAAACCGTCAGCACCATTGTCTTCGCTTTGGTGATTTTGTGAGGAAATTCACAAAATCACCAAACACACAAACACAAGAGGTCCCCACATGTCGTAACACATCATTAATCTCTGATCTATGTGACATTTAATTACCTAAAACACCATATATTAGGCGTTCTTCCGTCCTTACCCCATAGGATCACTTACAAACTTATCTGCAACAAAGACTTCCATAATGAACCCTGTTGCTTTGTGAGAAGGTTGCTGTAAGTGCAGGAGTAACTTTGTAAGATTCTGGTAATTAATATTGTCTTTCTTATTGCTTCACGCCTAAGATTTTATTGCTTTGTTATATTGTTTATATTATTGGGAACGCGTGAATCGTCACCCATGATCAAGATGTAGGTAGCTAATCTTATATTGAATGCTATTATTTTGTTTGCGCATCTAATTACGGTAAATTTTTGAAACAAAGTGAAGAGATAGAAATTTTAGAATTACTAACGTAATGACGACTAGGACCAGAATTCAGAAGGTAAATAAATCACACTAATATTACAAAGGCGAAAGTTTGTGTGTGCGTGTGTTTGAATGTTTGTTACTTCTTCACGCACAAACGGCTGGACCGATTTAGATGAAATTTGGTATGTAGATAGCTTATACCCTGGATTAACACATATGTTACTTTTATCTCCGTCTACGCGGGTGAAACCGCGGGGCGCAGCTAGTAATAAATTAATAAAAGCTTTTATTAATTCCTTACAGTAAAAATATTTTTAAGTACGTTAGTAATGAAATAAAAAAATATTAACTTATATTTTGTTAGCAATCAAATGTCTGTTAGTTACTTCATTGTTTATGATTCCTCTACGTAAGGACTGCCTGAGGCGGTAAAAGCCTCCTCCAAATGTTTCCATTCGTCCCGTAGTCTGGCTGTTCTTGCCCAAAATTTGCCATATATACACATATATTTTTGCAATTTCGTCCGGCCACCTTCTGAAAGGTCTGCCTTACTTTCTTTTCTTATTTCTGGGGATCCAGTTTGTCCTCGACCTGAGCCCATCTTTGTAGTTCTAGCCTCTGAATGTGGCCTGCCCATCTCCAATTAAGTTTATGTATCTGCACATCCTTCAATTATGTTATTTTCCAGGAGCTAATTCAGTGCCTATATGATGATAATGACGGCGATAAGACCATGACATAGCAGTCATCCACACAATCATCAAGAAAGTGCTTAGGAAGTGACTATATCATAACTATACGTACCTACCTACGTGCTAGGAATATAGTGACATTACAAAGCATGATGACTTATGCTAGGGAATCAAAAGCATACCTATACTCGTACAATACATTTTGATAAGACAAAATTTATTCAATTCGGATAATGCATACACAGGGCGTAAGTGTAAACAGTGGCAATATTATAAGGGGAATTTTACTCATCATTATGAACAAACCAACAAGAACAACAACTTTTACTATGGGACTAAACCTAAATCGCGAAAAAAAAATCAGATGTTCCAGTACAGTTATGTTCGCATAATTCGTCAAAATGTACGGAACTGCAAATTTTTTTTTTCGCTATTTCAGGTTTGATCCCATAGTAAAAGTTGTTCATACAATGACCCCTTAAAATATTGCCACTGTTTACAATTACACCCTGTGGTGAAGCGTCAATGGCTTTTTCAATTATAAAAATAATTAAATAATGTAATTTCTAATTTGTTGAATCCTCGCACCACTTTCTATGGAAGCAGCAGCCCGCATTACTGACACTTTCTCGAGTTACTCGCGACATGGCCCATAGATGGAGCTAACGAAAATAAAGGACTCGAGTATAATAGTGTATTATCTGTGTGATTGGGTGCTGATTTCCGGTACTTCCGCCTCGGTCAAATGTGAAATATATGTGTCCCTCGCTCCGCTTTTGAAGAAAAATACTTTTTATGGTGAAATTTTAGAGTTTCTCACGAAATAAATAGGTGTGACTCTGTGCTTCGACAAGAACATAAAGTGCTGTGTTGGATCTGAAGTTTCGACGAATATATCAAGGGATATTCAGAGATTGAGTTTGCCGGCCGGCAGCTATTGGAAGAGACACGTGTGCATCGATGGTGATCGAGCTCGTCTTCCTGGACCTGAGTGGGGTCTCTGGATTGAGAAGGTATGTGGGCTTAAATTGCTGCATATTTCATCCCATATGATGTCGGTTTAATGTGGTCGATTCAACATTCAGAAATTACTTTTGTTCTTGAGGTTCCGCCATATTGTTTTTTTTTTTGTTGTTCCGCCAGTAATTTTCTTAGTCTTAAAACTACGCCATTGATGAGGCTATTTACACGCTTCATCATAATTTTTGGTCCTTCGAGCCGGATAAATGACCTTATACCTAGATTCTTACGTAATTATTTGGTAAAAATCATATAGGTTCACAGTTCATTATTCATACATATCGCACAATAGGTATAATTTTACGTAAACTTTTGGTAAATTATTACTTATAAAACGCATAAACATAATTGACAATAGACTTGAGTTAAATCTGTTCAATTATTACATAGAACGGTACACGTTACGTATTTATTTGGTAGTGTTCTTCGTTCTGTGTATGTATTTCGCATTTAGAATCTCGCTTTGTAGGTAGTTAATCGCCGCTTCTCGGCTTTGTGTACAAGAGATAGGTACCTACTTATCGTTCGTAGGATCGTAGGTACGCGGCTATTGTAAACCACCTAGTAGGTATTTTTTTTTCTCTGTTGTGATTGTTTTTATTTAACAAAATGTCAATCAATCAAACTGAGCCGGAAGATATGCTGACTATTCTTCATGAAAAGAAGGGATTGTTATATAAACGCATAAATCGATTGTATAATTTGTCGAAAAGTATTTCGTCGTTCGAATCTAGGGCGAATGAGAATTTTATGACTGAGTCAGAGACAATTGATGACATTCGAGATAAATTTGAATCGTTTGTCGATCAAATTAATCAAATAAATCTTAGTTTAAAACCTGTAGTGCTATTCTGTAAACATCTCACCGTGATAACTCAGGTGAAGTGAGCGTGAAGTGAGCCGTCATTCTACCTGATGCTAGGGATTGACACTATTGACAGCTCACTTTAAGATCACTTCACTCATGTTTTCACGGTGAGATATTTACAGAATAGCACTACTGGTACTAGTCTCGACTATGCTTGTTTAGAATCCTTTGAAGATTTGTATATTCATATCAAACGTGTTAGGAATAAAATAAACAGTAGACAGTCTCCTTCAACACCCAGTGATAACCCAAAGTCTTTTTTTGAACCGCTTAAATTAAAGTTGCCTCCTATAGCGTTGCCGTCTTTCGACGGAAAAACTGAGAATTGGCCGGTTTTCTATGAGTCATTCAAGTCAAATATTCATGATAATGATCAGCTGACTGACTCGCAGCGTGTGCAGTACTTAGTGGGTAGGCTTACTCAGAACGCATTGAGGGTTACCGCTGGAATTGTGCCTACTGGTGATACATACAAGATTTTATGGGATAGTTTAATTAAACAATATCAGGATAAACGGACACTAGGAACACATAATTTGAATAACATATTTGATTTAAAAGGTTGTTCATTTAATGCTAATAGTCTCGATTCTTTTATAGAAACATTTAGTGCATCTATTTCTGCCTTGAAACAACTTGGGATTACGGATCTTGCGGATTTTATTCTCTTGCATTGTGCAATGAGAAAAATGGACTCGCAGACTACTCAGTCATTTGAACTTTCTATTCGAGATGTTGAAATTCCCACCACGAAATTATTAATTAGCTTTGTTCAAGATCAGGCAAAAATATTAGCACGCTCGAATTTATCCCACTCGAACGCGAGAAACTATATTAGACCCCCCGCTTCCGCAACTCGTGAGTCGCGTACACAGACCAAAGCGTTTGTCGTGAGCGAGTCAGCTGACTCGTCCGGTTCCTCTACCGCGAACGCGGTTTCGTGTTGCGCGTATTGTAATGATAACGCGCATGTTCATTTGTATAACTGCACGAAGTTTAAATCCGTGCTGACGCCTAGAACTAGGTTTGAGTTTATTAAATCCAAACGTGGATGCGCGAATTGTCTGAGTACGTTGCACGGTTTGAGTAGTTGCAAATCGTCATCAGTCTGTGACGTATGTAAAAGACGACATCATACTTTGTTGCATTTCAATAAAGATAATGAAATGACGCACACAGCTGGTGTTGAAGTTACGAATTGCAACGTAGCCGTCTCGGCGCCTTCCGCACCCCTCTCGTACCCCGTTGCGTCTTCGCCTGCCCCGGCACTCGCCGCGGTGTCGCGTTCTTACGTCCCTTGCGATAAGGTCGATATTTCCGCACCGGTGACTGAGTATGAGTCGTGTGATGTAATCTCAGCGTCTCCAGCTCATAATACGGCTATGTTATTAGCAGCTGATACAAAGAATAAGGCGACAGTGCTGTTATCAGCCGCTCAGGTTTATGCGCGAGCTAAAAGTGATAGTGAGGGTCATAAAAAAATAGTGAGGTGCTTAATTGACAATGGTTCGCAGAGTAACTTAATAACTACAGCCTGTTGTAGAAAACTTAATTTAGCAATAATTCCTTTGAGTAATTCTTTTGTCAAAGGAGTTGGGTCTGTATCGCGACCCATAATAGGTCACGTACATTTAGATATCGAGTCTCGCGTATACCCAGATCAAACATATACTATTCATGCGTTAGTAGTTGAGTGCATCACAGACCAGCTGCCATCGCATCAAGTTTTGTGGGATAGTCATGTGGACTTCCACGCACTTCCGCTTGCTGATTTAAGCTGGAATATTCCAGGTGATATTGACTTAGTGTTAGGCGCTCAACTGTTTCCGTACATTTATTTGGGGAATAGGGTTGACTTTGGGTCTGGCGCCCTACCTGGGCTATTGACCACATTCGGGTATGTCCTTATGGGTGATTTTCCGCATAATAGTAATGATTTAAATTTACCTAGTTCTTCTTTCACGGCCTTGGCCCTTAATGATTTATTACAAAAATTCTGGGAATTGGAAGAAGTTGACCATAAACGCTTTCTCTCTCCTGAGGAAACTGAATGTGAGAATATTTTTTCCTCGACCGTGTCACGTGACGATGTGGGACGTTATACTGTCGCGTTGCCTTTTAGTAAGGACCCCTCAGAATTAGGTAACTCCCACACTGCCGCGTACCGTCGATTGATTGCTCTTGAGAGAAAACTTCGCCAATCGCCGATGTTAAGGGAAAATTATAACGCAGTGATCAAAGAGTACATCGACAATGGTTATCTGAGACAAGTCGACGAATCTGTCGTTTCAGAGAACGGGTACTACATCCCTCATCACGCTGTCGTTCGACCAGACAAACCGATGCCGCGCATTGTATTAGATGCTAGTGCTAGGACTCATACAGGTTTATCTTTAAATGATGTCCTCCATATTGGTCCCAATTTACAAGCCGATTTGTTTCTTCTATTAATAAATTTTAGATTATTTCCCATCGCTATAAACGCAGATATTAAACAAATGTATTTACGCATTGGTGTACCCGTTGACCAGCGTAAATACCTCCGCATTTTGTTTCGATTCAATGAGAACGAACCTGTGCTAACCTTTGCTTTTAATCGCTTACCTTTCGGACTGAAATCGAGTCCTTACATAGCTATGCGCACTATGCGACAGCTGGCCTCTGACAGTCCGCATTATCCTGAAGCTGCTAAAGTAGCAGGGACCAGTCTCTGTATGGACGGTCTGGTGTATTCTGTGAATGATGAAGACACCGCCAAGCAGCTATCACATGATCTCATAGAGATGTTTAAATCGGGTGATTTTGACCTTGTAAAATGGTGCAGCAATTCACCCGCGCTTTTAAATAGTCTTCCCGACTCGCATCGTAAATTCCTCGATTTTCACGCGGAGAATGACGTGTCCAAGGTTCTGGGTCTTTCGTGGGAACCTTCTCAGGATAATTTCTTTTTTACTTCCACTCAAATAGCCGAGAAATGCACTAAGAGAATTATACTCTCGATAGTCGCCCGCTTATTTGATGTTCTCGGTTTGGTTGCCCCCGTGATATTGTATGCTAAATTGCTTATCAAAGAGTTATGGCTGAGTAATATCGGTTGGGACGACCCCGGTCCTGACGATATCTTTAAACGTTTCTCCGTTCTCATGCAAGAATTTACTTTGCTGGATACCTTAAGGATACCACGTCATGTGGGTGTTACCAACGATTGCTCAGTTCGTCTAGTCGCGTTCGCCGATGCCAGCATGGGTGGGTACGGGTGTGTCATTTATGCACATTCGACTGGGCCGTCCGGTGTCGTAGTCCGCTTACTTTGTGCAAAATCGAAGGTTTCACCTACCAAAGTCACGACTCTTGCGCGTCTGGAGTTATGTGCCGCCGTGCTTATGTCAAAATTGGTAAAAACTGTTCGTGATACGTACGCTTTACGTGTTCCTATTGCAGGAATTTACGCTTTTTCTAATTACGCTGGTCCCATGCGCATAACCCTCACCCGTCGCAGAGGCCAACATGCACAAAACTTGCTTGGTAACCAAGGCCATCCATATTGAGCTAGTGTCTGATTTAACTTCTGATGCTTTTTTAGCCGCGTTTAAACGCTTTATCTCGCGTCGAGGGCCAGTATCCTGTCTCTATTCGGATAACGCTACCAATTTCGTGGGCGCTAAGGCCCAACTAGATGAACTTTATAGTTTCTTAATAAATTCAAGTTTCAATTCATCTCTTCTAAATGAGTTATCAACACGCCGCATAACGTGGAAAATGATTCCACCTCGCTCCCCACATTTTGGTTCTATGTGGGAAACAAATATTAAAACATTAAAAACGCACCTTTATCGCGTGATCGGAAATCAGCTTCTCACTTATGAGGAGCTACAAACTGTACTCATTCAAATAGAGAGCATTATGAACTCGCGCCCTTTGAGCGTGTTGTCTTCTGATCCCCATCCCGAAGTTATTACTCCCGCTCATTTTTTGATGTCCACTCCATTACAGTACTTGCCGGCACCCGATTTGTCTGGTCAACGAATTAATCTGTCACAGCGCAAACAATTGTTAGATAATATGGTCCAATCCTTCTGGAAGAAATGGCACCTAGAGTATCTGCATACGCTGCAAGTCAGACAAAAATGGGCCACTCCTGACAAACCTGTAGAAGTTGGAACTGTCGTGCTCGTGGGCCAAGATAATTCAGCTCCTCTCAGTTGGCCGTTAGGGGTTATAACTGAGGTTTATAAGGGCGCGGATAATATCGTTCGCGTTGCAATGGTAAAGACAAGGTTCGGTAACTTTAAACGTGCTGTCATTAAATTATATCCGATTCCAACGCAATAAAGTTAACTTTTAAATGATACGCATAGTTTTAAGGTAGATTAATTAATCTTAAATAACTCGTATTTTTCCTCTCTCATTCAGTCATAAACTTAGGCATTCGTCCGCAATTTTTCTGATCATGATTTTGGTCAGTAATTCTTTATAATTTTACTTTTATTTTTGGAAGCACTTGCGTCCTTCCAAAGCCGGGAGCATGGTGAAGCGTCAATGGCTTTTTCAATTATAAAAATAATTAAATAATGTAATTTCTAATTTGTTGAATCCTCGCACCACTTTCTATGGAAGCAGCAGCCCGCATTACTGACACTTTCTCGAGTTACTCGCGACATGGCCCATAGATGGAGCTAACGAAAATAAAGGACTCGAGTATAATAGTGTATTATCTGTGTGATTGGGTGCTGATTTCCGGTACTTCCGCCTCGGTCAAATGTGAAATATATGTGTCCCTCGCTCCGCTTTTGAAGAAAAATACTTTTTATGGTGAAATTTTAGAGTTTCTCACGAAATAAATAGGTGTGACTCTGTGCTTCGACAAGAACATAAAGTGCTGTGTTGGATCTGAAGTTTCGACGAATATATCAAGGGATATTCAGAGATTGAGTTTGCCGGCCGGCAGCTATTGGAAGAGACACGTGTGCATCGATGGTGATCGAGCTCGTCTTCCTGGACCTGAGTGGGGTCTCTGGATTGAGAAGGTATGTGGGCTTAAATTGCTGCATATTTCATCCCATATGATGTCGGTTTAATGTGGTCGATTCAACATTCAGAAATTACTTTTGTTCTTGAGGTTCCGCCATATTGTTTTTTTTTTGTTGTTCCGCCAGTAATTTTCTTAGTCTTAAAACTACGCCATTGATGAGGCTATTTACACGCTTCATCACCCTGTATATACATACTTAGCTACTTTATTACATTTTCTAATACAAACCTTTCAAAGAACATCCCATTCACCTCGGAAAATATTAACCCAAAAAATCCAAAAACTAAAACCAGACAGTAAGAGGTTTCCTGCTATCATCTCCAAGATTACTTAATGCACATTCCTATTCTGAAACATGGTGAGTCCCTGACAAATACTAGGACATTTCACAGTCTGCCGGGCGGAGAGGTAAGGGCGAAGACACAGTCAGAGGCTTCGCTTGTACCACACTTAGTGAGTAGCATAGCTAGATCAAGTGACAAATTAGTCATATCGTTAATAAGTCGTTTTATTTGATTTTTGCCTAGTTGATCTAGTCGTCGCAAGCATGAGGTCTTGGGTTCGATTCCTGGGTCAGGCAAAGTGTATTGGGTTTTCGATCTGAAATTTCTCAGTAGTGGCCCGGAGTCAGGATTTGTGCCCGGTTGTTGGCAATAGGCTCGCCTCCTATTACATGGGACTTGAACATGACTAGTGCGTTGTGGGTGTAATTACATCACACTATCACACTAATATTATAAAGCTGAAAGTTTGTGAGTCACACACACTCAAAATCATCAATCAATCTGCCTAGCCTTTTCCCAACTATGTTGGGGTCGGCTTCCAGTCTAACCGGATGCAGCTGAATACCAGTATTTTACATGGAGCGACTGCCTATCTGACCTCCACAACCCAGTAACTGGGTAATACGATACCCCTTGGTAAGACTGATTGTCAGACTTTCGGGATTCTGACGACCCGTAACGACTGTCAAAGATCCACGAATGACAGCCGGGACCAACGGCTTAACACTCAAAATCATCAACATTTTGAAATTTCCCATGCTCACATCTTTAGTTAGGTGAGGTCAAAAAAATTCTACCTCATCGGACTAAAAATGTGAGTTGTATTTTATTTATGTATCCACGTCTGTGACAAACAAACCTATTTCACCTTCTTTCTTTCACATAGCTGTGTGACTACGACCTAAGAACTCACACAATGCTTAGTATTTTAAATGTGGATGAAATGCAGCTACGGTTGTATTTTAAGGCGAGCCAAATGTGTGGACATTTGTTTGCAACAAAGCACTAAATGGGATGCATTTTGTTCAGTAGTGCTGTTTTGCGCTGTGTCCTTTTGATCGATTGGTGTGGTTTTGAGTGGTATCTTGCAATGTAACATAATTAACATCACGTTTATTTTCCCGAAAAGGATAAACAGAGGTGTATCATCATAATCAACCTATTATGTTCCCACAGCTTGAGAACAGGCCTCCTCTCTGTGAGAGGGAGAGGGCCGTAATAATAAAATAACGTAAAGAAACCTATGCCTTATCCCAACTACGTTGGGGTCGGCTTCCAGTCTTACCGGACGCAGCTGAATACTAGTATTTTACATGGAGTGACTGCCAATTTGACCTCCACAACCCAGTTACTGGGTAATACGATACTCCATGGTAAGACTGATCGTCAGACTTGCGGGCTTCTGACGATCCGTAACAGCATGATGTACATATATAAAGAAAATTCTATTGTATTTTATTATCTAACGTGACGACTCTGCAAGCCTTTTGGGCACTTTTCCCACTGACAGCGAATCGCACGAATTTTTTGATGCACAATAAGCTCTCCCCTTTATGTTATATACTTGTACCACAGTCTATACATCATACAGTCGTCCGACGAGAGCCCGAGCTGCTTACGTAGTTCGCCAAACTTCGTATGCAGCTCGGGCTTCGTCGGGCGACTGTATGATGTAAGACTGTGCTTGTACATAATATATGTAAATTTCTATTTTCGTATTAGATTGTATAATCGATAACAATCTAGCACGAAATATACTATATTACATTTAAGATTTAGGTATTAGTTATATTCTTAAGACTATAATAAGAAAGAAACTGAGATGATAAAAACATTTCACCTAGTCCTATAAAAAATTCAACACAAAACAATTACAGTACAAAATAGCTGATAATCCAGAATCACACAACATTTTTGTTCTCATAGGTATCTTTGCCAATGAGAAATGTTCTCCGTACCGGACATTTATTTGATGTCTGCCAACCGTTCGTGATAGATGCCTTGCGCTTCGCTTGGTTTAGGTAGCGTTAGTACTATAATATGTTTGAGAGTTTCTGTAAGCCTGGTACCTTCGGAGCCGAAAGAATCTATGATTTAAATATTACAACTTTAAAAAATTTCATTCCAAACACTCGAAGGTAAAGTGAAGCTATAAATCGAAGGTCAGAAGGATCGAAGGATCGTAGGTGGACGAGTTGCAGCCAACTATAGCTTAATTAGCCTAGCCTTTGGAAGCTTGCTCGGCTCGCACGCGGTTGGTCACAATTCTAACCTAACTTTACCCATTTGGTCGGGGTGCCCTGGCTTAGTTACTACGACCAATTCGGCTTGCACGTGATTGTTCTGCGACAGGTATATTAGAATATTATTTTATGAACAACATAATCAGCGAGGAAAAAACTGATGTCCAGTTTTTCCTATCTCATTTTTAACCGACTTCAAAAAGGAGGTTTTTTTTTATGTATGTTCCCCGATTACTCGAAGATGGCTGGACCGATTTAGATTTTTTTGTTTTATTCGAGAGGGTATACATCACAGCTGGTCCCTTAGAAAATTGATTAACTTTGCTTTGGTAGTTTTTGAGTTAGCTTCAATAATACGTATTCCTTCCTCGCTTTTATATGGATGATGTTCTAGTTTGTTTTGCAGGTAGTGGTATTACAATTTATGTGGGGTAGGTACACAACTAAAAAGTGAAAAATAAAAACTTTTTTACAAAAAAATACAACCGACTTCCAAAAACAACACTACAAAGTGCAAAATAACTTTAATTTCGGAAGTCGGTGGCAAAAAACGAAAATACATTTAACTAGACACCGACTTTCGAAATTAAAGTTATTTTTCACTTTGTAGTGTTCTTTTTGGAAGTCAGTTGTATTTTTTTGTAAAAAACTTTTTATTTTTCACTTGTTGTAAGAATGTCTGTACCTTCATAAACTAGTCATTATGAGTTTACATAATTTTTATGTTTAAATATATAATTTTTCAGCGACACTTCAAAACAAAATAAACCTACAAGATAAACGAGTATATACGACATCACTAAGTGCTTCAATACATACATAAGAAACATCCCACTCAACCCTTTTCACCGTACAATTCCGTTGCCAATCGTAAATTTATCTCAGGGGCTATTAGTTCGATAAAATTCAACTAAAACGATAAATAAAACCGACTTTGACGGATAGCCCATTTCCCCCACAAAGAATAGCCAGACCGAGATAATCTTGCAGTTGAAATGAACTCTAACAACAAAAGCTTAGAGTTGAATGTTAACGTTACTGGTTGGTAAAGAAAAGTTGGTAAAATTTTTGTATCTATGTCACATGGGAATGTTTTGTCCGAAACTAAACTTATTTACCGTCGAAGACTGAATAAAACATTAGCAGAAGAAAGATGTACACAAATCGAATTGGGACAGAATGATTCATTTGTTTCCACTGATAATAATGAATTATCTGATCGACGTGTGTAATTGTGGGTGGAATACAAAAATAATAAAAAAGAATATTATGGTGGGTGAACGACCTACAGAAGATACTGGGGAAGACTTGGATGAGACTTTCACATACCAGGAAAGCATGGTACAAAAGGGAAGAGGCCTATTGTCAGCAGTGGGTGGAACAAGGCTGTCGATGATGATAATCATGTAATAAGAAAATCATTAGTAAAGATATTGATAAACGAACTGTTTAAGCTATTCAAGATCGTGTCAAAGAAACAACACCACCCGAGTGTTTAATTGAATATGAAATATCGTTCTTCGGAAGGAGACTGTCACAAAGGTAAGTGACAAAAGTCAATCTCCACAGAGCAAAACTTTTTCTAACGCTTGATGTGCCATTATTTCGGCTGCGTTCTGTAGTGAGATTTATTCAGAAATAATGTTAATCTTCAATTAGGTCTTATTCTTATCTTGTCGATCCATCAATTCCTGTAATGTGCAGGCAACAGGCTATGCTGGACACGATATTAAGTGCCCCATTGATTGTGGAATAACATAATAATTACACTCTTGGGGGGAGTCAGTAAATCTCCACCTGAGCAGGTTTTCTTTGCTTCGGCCTACCTGGATCTGGGATCTATTTAAAGATTTCCAGGAAAACCAAGGCAACTCATGTCCAAGTGGGAGATTTTCAGTAGGTGGAACGAATGGGTTGGGTAGGGAAACACTATCTCGTTATGTAACAGGATAATATCTAAATCATTTTAAGTTAAACAATCGATATTTTTAGTCTTTCCCATTAATTCCCTACAATGATACTCTTATTTCAATTGAATGGTTCACAGGCTTCAAAAACACAAGCGCCTATATCCCATATCATATAATTCAACCCTTTTTAACCTGGCTTAGTCCCCACCACGAAGCGATGCGTAAAACTGATCCAAAGCAAATGTTTGTCTTTGTGACCGAAGGCAACATTTATAATTGGTTCGTCCACCATTTTTATTTTTGTGTCGTTTGTCCAATGTTTTTGCCTCAGGGTGTCTGTGAAGTGCACTTAATACGGCTGTTTTGATTTGATATTTCTCGGCGTCACGTTTTCTAAAGGCTTCTCTTGTTGAGAAAATGGTGTTTTTGATTCAATGCTTCGTATCTTTATGATTATCAAATACATCATTACCATCATCAGATTCATAAAGTTCACTATTGAATGACATTCTATCGATATTACTAACACCAACAACTTATGATACGTGTTCCACTTCACTATTAATTTGTCTGACTACCGTGATCATTTGATTTCCTTTTATTTACTAAACAGGACTGATCTCATTGTGTCTCGTTATACATTCTTCATCACTGTTATTATCTACAGTTTCTTTGGCTTCAATTCCCTGAACTTTACTAACCTTTCAAGAAATCTCTCCGAATCCCATAACTAAAATAGTTCCAAGAAAAATACGTAAACCAAGAATTTGCATTAAATTCTAAAGGAACTCCGCTATAATGCTTTCAGAAAGTTTGATATAAACATGCGCGTAAAACAAACGTGTCGTAAACAATATTAAATCCTATGAGTTCTGAGTTCCACGGTACTGGATAGTCCAAGTATATTAATGTCGCAAGTTCGCGACGTACGGTATCCGACTTTTGCATTTCCTTATTTCGTCGATCTAGGAATTCTTTTGGAGGAGTCATTTTTGTAAACCATCAAACAGTAGATTTTGATTTTAATTTAGGAATAGTAATAGTAATAGTAATAGTTCTTTATTTCTCCTCACAATGACAAGCTTATTCTAGATTTCACATATTATTTGATATTTTTTTGTTATTAGCAATGTGAGGAGCTGGTGTCTGAGTTAGGCGTAAAAAGCCTGTATTACAAATCACCAGGTCCCCACCCCACGGAAGAACAGGAAGTTTTACTTAACCAAAAAATATATAACAATCAAACATTACAGATCAGGAGATTTAAGACTAAAAACTAAAGTTATTATAATTATGGGGGTAGAAGTTAAAAAGAAACTATAAACAAACAAAATGTTAATCAGTGCGCCTGAGGGTGTGTGTATGTGTGTGTCTATGAGAGTGTTTAATGTTAGTGTGTAGTGTTGAGTGTCAGGTGTAGTGTGTCGATGTTTACGTGAGAAGGTTTTGGTGCAAGTTATAAACTTATATCGTACTAACTTAATTTGAATGAAGTAGACTTTCTGTAAAATTATAATCCAAATGTTTTAACCAGTCCGAAACCAAAGACTTACATTTGGTTTTTGGCAAGGGATATATCATTAAGGCTAGATTTACCTTATTGTATAAATTTGCACCCTGGTAGCAGAAAAACCGATGTGCAAACTTAGTTTTGAATGACGATGAAGAACAGACTGCATGTTTGCGACGTTTGCTTCTGATTCTTTCTGGTTCAAAAGTTGTTAGGGCATGTTGTTTCATAACCGTTTTTAGGATGAAGAGCTGCCTCACAGTAAGTACATCCCATTTCGAGTAGAGATCAGTAGTTGGGTGATAAAAAGGTAGAAACAAACTAACCTTTAGAAGTGCTCTTTGTGCCCTCTCAACTTTTAAGAAATGAGTTTTACATGTGCCACCCCACGTGGTTATACAGTATTCAAGCTGAGACTGACAGAGAGCATAGTAGACCGATTTAATTACAGATTTAGGTGCAGTGCTTCTTAAGGCTTTAAATATTACTATAAGTCTACGCACTCTCGCAGATAGAAGATTAATATGTTCATGAAATTTAAGATTTCTGTCAATAATTACTCCTAAGTACTTTGTAGATTCAGTATTTTTAAGGTTGGGACACTGACAAGTTGCGTCATTTGCATTTGGGCACGAATGGGAGACAATACTCAAAGAGGGATCCGGTCTGTCATTAGTTTGAATGGAAAACGTGATGAAGGTCGTTTTTTCTACATTTAATGTAAGTAAATTCTTATTTAACCAACTGATCACAGTGTTCATGCCTATCTGAGCTTTAGCAAATACTTCATGCCAGGAGTTACCACTGAAAAGTAAAGCCGTATCATCAGCAAACGCAACAATTTTCGAATCGGGAAACATTAACTGACATAAATCATTTATATAGACTAGGAACAGCGTCGGTCCAAGAATACTGCCCTGTGGAACTCCAAATGTCACTGGGACCTCTTCACTAGTTACATTACCAATTTTAACACATTGTGTTCTGTCGGTTAGGTAATCTTTAAAAAGTTTTAATTGAAGATCCCGGATACCCAGGGTTTCAAGTTTCGATAACAGAATAGGGACAGAGACTGTGTCAAAGGCCTTTGCTAAATCTAGGAATATTCCAATGGTTTTCTTCTTTGAATCTATATTGTTAACTATATAATTTGTTAGTTCTGACACAGCGTCAGCGGTGGATCTCTTAGCTCTGAAACCAAACTGTGCTTGTGAGAGAAGATTTTTACTTTCCAAGTAGTTAACAAGTCTTTTGTTAATGATGCGCTCTAAAATTTTTGACAGGGTAGGGAGAATTGAAATTGGCCTATAATTATTGACGCAGTCTCTGTCACCACTCTTATGTATCGGGTGAACTCTTGACTTCTTATAGATCTTAGGAAATATACCGGTTGTGAGCGACAAATTACAGACGTATGTTATAGGTACTGTTAGAATATCTATATTAGATTTCAAGATATCACTAGATATCAAATCAAGGCCCACCGAACAATCACTCTTTAACCCCGCTATCAAAGACCTAACCTCCCCTTCATCCGTAGGGAGCAGACAAAAAGAATGGCTACAGGAGTTAAAAGTAGAGGGTCCCGTTTGTAGATTATTCTTATTGATTTTTTCTGCTAGCGTTTTACCAACATTTGCAAAGTATTGATTAACATTGTTTGCCGAATTTTGGGGGTCATTGGTGCTTATAAGTTCAATCGGACTGTCTTTGGGTTTAGTTGAGTATGTAATCTCTTTAACTATTTTCCAAATTTTTTTACTATTTTTCCCTGCGTTTTGAAATTGTAGCTTCTCATATTCTCTTTTAAGTTTTTTTAATAAAGAAGAACAAAAATTTCGGTATCGTTTGTATATAGTTTTATATATCTCATTGTCGGGGTGTTTCTTTACTTTTTTATATAGATTATCGCGGTTTCTAATGCACTTCAGAATACCTGGAGTTATCCACGGTTTTAGAATTTTTTCTTGTTTGATATTTTGACTTCTTTAGTGTTGTTTTTGATAGCCCTATATAGGATACTGTGGAAGAAGTTAGCAGCTTCGTTGGCGTTTTTAATTGTGTATATTGGGCTAAAGTCAACACTTTTAAGTTCCGCATTTAGAGAGTTGTGATCTAAGTAATTTATAATTTTGGGAATAACGCAAACTTCATCATAAAAGACCTTTTGTTTAGATCTTGACTTGGTTTGAATGACTAAAAGTAAAACATTTAAAAATCCGGTCAAGTGCATGTCGGACCACGCACAATGAAGGGTTCCGTAGTTGGCATGAATTTATCCCAAGAACAAACTTGTAGCATTGTAGTTGAAAAACATGTTCTCCCTTACATTCCAACTGTAAATGTAAGTTTGTACTCACAATATTAAGAGATTTACCATGTTATTTGATACCATAGACTTCTTATAGGTTTTCCTCTAATCTACATGTAAAGAATTATTTTCCGTATTTTTTTCAAAATATTAGGCTCAGCAGTTTCGGAGTTATGTACAGTTTGCAAAACTTCTTTTTTTAATTTTCTTATTTCCCCCCCAAAACTAACCCCCATATTCAAAATTCATTTATTTACTTTACCCGTCCGTGTTTGAGTCACAGAATTTCATACGTGTACCAAATTTTAACTTAATTGGTCCATTAGATTCTGAGCAAATAGGCTGTGACAGACGGACAGACAGACAGATAGATACACGAGTGATCCTTTAAGGGTTCAGTTTTTTTCTTTTGAGGTACGGAACCCTAATAAAATTACAATAATCAAATAAGTTAGTTTCAATACATATAGGAATTAGGAACCAATGCTTTTAATAACAATATCATTAGTTTTTGAGTAATAACTGCGAATGAAAAAGACGAAAGTCATCATCATCAATCTAGTCTTTTCCAACTGCCTCAGGGCCGGCTTACCTAAAACTGGATACAGCTAATTACCAGTGGTTTATAAAGCGACTGCCTATCTTACCTCTACATAGTTACTAGGTAACATGATACCCTTTGTTGCATAACATAAATAATCAGCCTATATTGTTCCCACTGCTGGGACACAGGCGCTTGTAGCTTGTAACTAAGTAATAGCAGCCGCACGGGTCGATCCATCAGGTTAAGCCACGCTTGCTGGGGTTGACCATCTTTACATACCAAGACTTCTCCGTGCCTCGGAAAGCACGTTAAGCCGTTCATATGTAATCTGTTCGATTTATGCCCTTACATGACGTGTGACTCCGGATTTTTAAGGAATGGAATACCTCCTCGCGATATTTTCATTTACCGTTTTGAGAGCAGTCGTGATGAAATAATTTACATAAAGCGAAGCGCCTGGGTTCAAACCTACGACCTACAACTCGTAAGTTGCGGCCGTTACCACTGGGCCACCACTGCTCTCAGCCCCCCCCCCCCCCCCCTTGTTAAGACTGGCAAAACACTGAAAAAAAAACACGAAAGTACCACATCCAAATGATATAATTTTGACAGTTCCAGGTTGCTTCCGAGTTAAAATCTGTCTCTAAAATCGGAGGTACAATCCAATGGAGTCACGGAGTATATGCAAGATGCATGATTTATGGCTCATATGCATTTCGTCGCCTTGTGCTAACTCGATTCGACAACTTCGTCGATATATGACTTGGAATATCTACTGTTTCTTTACTACAGTTGCTTATAAAGTTTTGAAATGAAATATGAACTTCGGCGTGATACTCAAATGATTGAGGACGCTCTGAAGTATATAAATTTTGTTTATTTATTACTACTTCAAATGCTAGCATAGATTTAAATTGAAATAATATGTATAATGATAAGAACAATTGCAACGTGCGTAAGTGTAAATACCTAGGGTAAGTATTTTATTGTTAAACAATTTTCCATCAATGGCACGTGGAAAGCATTTATTGCATTCCACATATTTTGTGTTGAAGCTAATTTCCTAAGTATGAAATAATTACGAAAATAGAAAAGTCTCTCAAACAATTAGCTATGCTATGTAAAATTTAACCTATGCATTCCAAAACCATTTCGAGATTATTTTTTTCGAACATTATTTCTTTATTTCTAGGTCTTAAAATTTCAAGATCGTGTTTATTTTCACAAAAATACTTGGAATCATTTGACTTGTATTTGACCTCTAAATTACGTCAATACTTTGCTGAATCGGAACCTTTCAGTGCCTCTTTTGTGAACGTGGCAATGCCGCCAGTCTCTTGAGTACTTTACCAGTCGACAACGATGCGGAGGAATTTTTCGATGCCATATTTTAGTTTTTTAATAGTTTTAGTTATGTTAGGATATCATTTTGTTATTTTTATTATATTATATTAAATAGGTTTTATGTCTTTTGAGTGGAATATCAAACGATTTTATATTCAATGTATGATAAGCTTATAAAAATTTTGTGCCTCTTTTAATAAAATTATTAAGTTGTTTTGTCCATGTCAGTGTCAATGTAAACGTCAAGTTTACTTTTATTTTTCAAATTAGAGGTGGGATGTACTAGAAAAGTAATGAGACTAGATGTCACAGTGACTGTAATTATAAAATATCTGCGACAAAATACTAGGGAATTTGATACAAGTGGAGAATTTTTGTTATTGCATTCGAGGCGGAATTAACACCCGAGCCGCAGGCGAGGTTGTTTTTGAGCCGAGTACTGCAATAACAAATGTTCACGTGTATCAAACGACGTTTTTCAATACACTTTTGAAGAAATAAAATAACATAAAATATTTTTGTCATGAATTATTAGGAAACTATGACTTAAATTTTCTTTTTTTCCGCGCTTTGCTTTCACCAGGTTGAAGGAGAAGCAAAGGTATAAAGCCGATAAACAGCCTAATATGAAAAGTAGAAAATCAAATATTTTTGAGTTTAGAACAGAAATAAATGTTAATTTGTTCATAAACGTTGTTTTTTTATTGTAATAATCATGGTTTTTGAGGATATTCTATTTATAAATATTCAAAAAATATTAACGCCGTAAAGACCGTCTCTTTGCCGAGATTAAAAAAAAAAACATTCAACTCCGAATAGAGACGGTGTGAATTGAGCCATTGAACCAATTTGGACTAAGTATAGGTATAAGTTACCTGTGGCAATTTTTATTCCCGCACACGTGTTGGAAAATGAAAAATCGCACGCGTGTGAAATACATTGCATTGTGAACCTAAAGGTAGTGCGATATGAACCAGTTTTCGAGGAAGTGTATTGAAAAATATAGTCAATTTAGTATCTGGACTTTTCAAAACACAACATAACAACATCCATATCACATCTTCCACCGTTCGTTCATGACACTGCGGTACGGCGTAATATTTTGGAGCAATTCTACGGATAGACAATTTGCCAAAAAGCATTAAAAAAGTGGCTTCGCGCAGTAGCATGATCCAAACCAGTAACAGTAAAAAAAAAAAAAAAAATTTTGTATTTCAGTTGCAAGCCTTTTTTTATTAATTTAAAATTATTAACACTTCGGTCATATGAAAGTCATTATTGTGGTCACCGTCTGAGGTAGTAAAGTTTTGGTTTAAGCGGTGAACGGTCACACAAGAATAGCTCTCCAAATAAGTACAAAGCATTTTTGAGACCTTACTGTCCATACTGGTGAAAATTATAAATTTTCATGACGGTTGTTTTAATATGACCAAAACGGTTCGTTAGGAAACCAAAGCTTTACTACAAGGTGCTGCGGTGGAGTTTCTTGCTCATTGCCGTTTTGCATAGATGTGACGCATATTTTCCCCAAAACTTGCTTTTTACATTGTTTATTTTATTTTGTTGTCCTTTGCGACATGTTTACCGCAAATAAACGTATTTTCTTTCTTTCTTTCTTTTCTTTATTCTTCTCCACACGAAACTACCTTTTGGAAGGGGCGACTAGAATCAATTCTATTTTCTTGTTAATTTTTTAACGTTCAAAAGTGTTTTTTATGTGCTTATTTGAAATAAACCGTTTGTCTTTTACTTTGAAGGCTCTTTTGGCGCTTGAATGACGTTACCAGTGGGGCGTTGTTGGTTAACATTTCTTGTTTTGTGAAATATATTGAAAAAACAGTACCTATAGTGGCGTTAATTACGATTTTGGCCAAGCACTAAAAGATCTGTGAGCAGCTTTATTCAGGTATTTGTGAAAACAGTAAAGTGGCAGACTATGATATTTCAATAGGTATGGGTAGTACTACTTAGTCTGTGATATGGGTACATAATAGGTTGGGGAAAAAGTTTCTTCGCATTTTTTAAGAAAATTCAAAACATTTTTTAATATACATTATTTACATTTATCTAAAGTATGTAGGTACCATTTTGTTCGATAACTTTTTGACATCTTGTAGGTAGGGACATGATCCTATTGCTATATAAATTTTGGGACTTCTGATCAAAATACCGCGACAAGTGGTTTTGGCAGTCCTCCCGTGATGTTAACCTGACACTACCTAAATAATCCTGAAGAGACCGAAACAGGTGAAAATCTGAAGGTGCAAGGTCAGGACTATACGGCGGATGCATTAACACCTCCCAGCCAAACTCTCTTAATTTTTGCTGAGTGGCTAAATATGTGTGAGGTCTAGCGTTATCATGATGAAAAACCACAACCCTTCTGTTGATTAATTCCGGCCGCTTTCTCTCAACTTTTTGCTTTAATATCATCAGTTGTTCGCAGAAGAGTTCAGAATCGATGGTCCTGCCTGGTGGTAACAGCTCATATTGAATAATGCCCTTCCAATCCCACGACACACACAGCATCACCTTGTTGCGAGTTAACCCGGGTTTCTCCACAGTCTGTGAAGCCTAACCGGCCTTTGACCACGACCTTTTTCGCACGTTCTTGTCGTACGTGATCCACTTTTCATCAATAGTTATCAGCTTCTTCAAAAATGGTTCGGTTTCATTACGTCGTAATAAAGAATCACAAATGAGTACACAGTTCATTAGGTTAATTTCAGTGAGCTCGTGAGGTACCCAAATATCGAGCTTTTTTGTGTGCCCAGTTTTTTTCAAATGAGCCAAATCTATTTTGTGGTCAATTCTCAGTTCTTGAGCTACGTCGTAACTACTGCTATGCCGATCTTGCTCCACTTTTTCAAATATGGCATCCATTTTATCCGTAATAGGGCGACCAGAGCGACGTGCATCTTTGACATCAAAATTTCCGGATTTAAAACGCTTAAACCAAATGTGTGCTACTCTCACAGACACTGCACTGGATCCATAAACATCGCAAATTTTTTTCGCGGCTTGCGTTGCATTTTTACCTTTTTTGTAGTAAAATTTTAAAATGTATCGAATTTCTTCATTAGATTCACTCATCTTGACAGTACGAAAAACAAATGAAAATCACACATTTTCGTAATTCAAATTTGGAATTATGTTCTTTAAAATTTAAACTTTCAATGATACCAAAACCAGCCAGATACAAACAGTATAGCCAAAGTGTTAGTAATATTAGGTTGGGGAAAAAGTCTTTTCGCATTATAGTATGTATGAACTTAAAATAAAATCTTTATTTTAAGTTCATACATACTATAATGCGAAAAGACTTTTTCCCCAACCTAATATTACTAACATAGATTATATAGTTACTACTAATATTGATACCAGTGGCGATAAAATACGTCTCAAGGCTCAAGCCTATTTCCCCATTCAATGGTTGAATTAAAAAAAAAAAAAAATATATAAAAAAAAAAAAATATTACTGTACCAACTACATAGTTTATATATTAGTTTATGATTGGAGCCTCCTTTTAAGCATAATAACGCCTGTGTTAGGAGACTCCGCTCTTCCACAGCTTTGGCTGTTTGTACAACTTACAAATTACAGAAAAAAATTATTTAATTTTTTTTTTTTCTTTGAATTGATGTTCGTTACTTCCTTTCGTTGAGCGTACCGTGCTTTGTTTGATATGTTGAGTTACCTAAGTAATTCTTTTCACGATAACCCTTGCTTTTCCCTCGGACTTCGATACCTACTGCTACATTGACCATTTGCTTGTTTTAAGGACCTGCTAGTCTAGTATGTGCTAAGTATGGACTAGTTTGTGCGAGAACTCGACTAACTTGCCCATATGGGCATTGTTATGATCCTGGAGTTTATGAATAACAATGACAAACACAACATTGCTGAAATCCGAGGAGCTAAGGCTATTAGAGCCTTAGCTCCTCCTTAGTAAGTAATAGTGATGATTTAAAATTAAGTTAGTAAAAAAACTACAAAACAACAATATTAATTGACATTGTGTTGTTTCAGGTCATCTCACGACTCTTATGCGGACAAAATAAATATGTTGCTCAAATGCAAACCCAAATGCTTGCGGTAAATAAAAAAAAACAGTTCTGTGATGCTTATCCGGAATTTCAAGAAAATAAAAGATTACCCTGTCCTGTATTGGATAAATTATGACTCTCAATAATTACAATAGCGATTTTAAAAAAAAGCTTTAATATTTTGGAAAACATATTTACAGTAATATTTATGCTAGGACATAAAATAAAACGATTTATTTAGAACAACTTTTATAATTTTTTTGTAAATTAGATAAACCACATGCAATCAACTCTACATGATCTAGACAACCAACATGTTTGTGGCTGACTGCTCAATGAGGTTTATGAATTCGAAACTCTCGAACCCTATCCTTATAACTCTTTATATGTGCACCCTTAAACTTGCCACAATTTTTGTTTGCATAACTTCTTTTGTTGGCTTATTCGAGGCATAAACACATAAAAATGATCTTCATAACGAAACAGACGCGACGCGACGCCACCCAGGCTTATGTATTCAACATTTACTTCCTCGCAACATCTCCTTTTTGAGGTTTCTTTTACTAACACAATAATTTTTGTCGGCTATTTGTTGTGGTGTTATTACATGACGGTAAAAAGCATTTAGAACAAGTCTTTGATCGATTCATAATGAACAACAATAATTTAAAAGGAATTAACGAACGGAGGTAAATAATTATAAAAGTCGTAAAACAAATTATTGGTCAAATTTGAAAGTTTGACTTTACTGAATTTTCTGCACGGAATTGTTATGTACTCTTTTAATTTTAAATAAGTATTGAAAATGGCAAAGATCTTCAAAGCTATTCAGTGCCATGTGACGTCAGCACGAACAAAATTTTGATAAAATATAAAAAATTACTACAGCTTGGACAACCAAAATATTGAAATTAGTTGCTTAAGATAACTAAATCTATGAATTAAAAATATAAAAAAATACCTGAATAAAACCACAGCATACCCAATTACCTACTAAATCTTTATGACAAACTTCAGAACTAGCGCTATCTTTTTTTGGTTGGACCTCTTTGGTTAATTACAAAATGACCCCAACATTATCAAAACAGTTGAATATGATGTTTTTAATAAACCTGTAGTAACATAATATAGTAACGATGGAGAAGGCGAAGTAAGGAGGGGCTCGTGGCTAAGTAATAACAGCCGCACGGGTCGATCCATCAGGTTAAGCTACGCTTGCATACCGAGACTCCTCTGTGCCTCGGAAAGCACGTTAAGCCGTTAATCCCGGCTGTCATTCGTGGATCTTTGACAGTCATTACGGGTCGTCAGAAGACCGAAAGTCTGACAACCAATCTTACCCAGTTACTGGGTTGTGGAGGTCAGATAGGCAGTCGCTCCATGTAAAATAATGGTATTCAGCTGCATCCGGTTAGATGGAAGCCGGCCCCAACATAGTTGGAAAAAGGCTAGGCAGATTGATTGGAGAAGGTGCAGCAACAAGTCAAAATTATAATTTCCATGAAATTATTAAATGTCTTGTATTACATGAAGCTACATCAGATATAAACGGTACAGCTCATAATAATAATATCAAAACTGTTCACGTGTAACCATTAAAATTTGAAACCGTTAACCGTAAACCTTTAGCGGCAATAACATGCCTCAGTTAGGATATAGTTTTATGTGCTATAACTGTTTAACACGTTGTGCTAGCTTTTATAAGTCGTTTCGACGCATAAATAAATTTAATCGCTTTTGGTGATGTTAAAAAACATTTTTATTGTGTTCTCCTATAATCCTGTTCCTATATCAATCTGCCTAGCCCTTTCCCAATCTTCATCAAACCGTTTGTCATTCAGGTTGACCTTCAATTGGATTCAAGTTTTGGAAAGAACACGGCCTCGTATCTGAAGCGTGCAAACCATATGAGACTTTTAATATAAACATAAATGAGTGCGTAAGATTTTGTGGAAGATCCAATGACGAGAAAAGAAGGACAGCTGGGACCAACGGCTTAACTTGCTTTCCGAGGCACGGAGATGCAGCTATGATCCAAGTCATTCCGTTCTAGTCGATGCATATCGGAAACGATCGAGGTTATACAGGTATGAGACTCAAACATCTCGTTATTCAGTAAAAATCATATTGCTAAACAAGCTAACCAAGAATATTTGAAAACACTACTTACATGCCTTCGCCACTGTAAAAAAACTATGTCTAGATTATTGTCAATTAAATTCAAAATAAAATAATTCTTCACAAAGAATGTGAATACTAAAACCATATATTCCACGTATTGTAAATATGTTTCATAGATAACAAAAAAATTATAACAGTACTGATTAAATTGTTTTACATGATAAGTTATATTACTTTCGTGCTTGACATTACACATACTAAATAAAATACTGACGACCGTCAATCCACAAACCACAAACGTTTAAAAGTAACAACGATGATGTTACACGCAGTGATACTTGTGACGCTCGCGGGATTAGTTGCGGCTGACTTCGACCCAGAGTTGCACTCCAAATATCTAACAATGCCAAAGTCATCCTTCATTGAGTATTTCAATGCACAGAACTTCTCTTGGAAGATGGCTGAGTACGAGAATATCCAAGAGAATTATACTAATTGTGCACATTTTGATATGGAATCTATGGAAAAATTACCACTCCTAACTCACGATCTTGAAGCAATTGATCTGCCGGTTAACTTTGATGCCAGAGTTAATTGGCCTGAATGTAAAACTATAAAAGAAATCTACCATCAAGGACAATGCGGTTCATGCTGGACCTTCGGAACTGCCACGACAGCGTCTGATAGAACGTGCATTCACAAAGATATACATGTCCGTCTTTCAGAACAAGATCTAGAATGTTTGCCGAAGAATGTATGTGGTGGAGGTAATCCATATGATGCATTTATTTATTGGCAAAACAAGGGTCTTGTTACTCAAGAATGTAAACCGTATGACATAAAAGAGCTCTTTAAAAATAAATGCAAGACTAAATGTGTTAATCCTAACATCGATTATAAACAAGACAAACATTTCGCCGAAATGGTATACCGAATATCCAATGAAAGTTATCAAATAAAAGCAGAGCTAGTAAAAAACGGCCCTATCGAGGCCAGTTTTGCTGTTTTCGAAGATTTTAAACCGTATAAATCAGGAGTGTATGTACATACTTGTGGAGTTCTGGTAGGGTATCATAGTGTGCGAATTATTGGCTACGGTGTCGAAGATGGAAAAGATTATTGGTTAGTGGCTAACAGCTGGGGGAGTAAATGGGGTGAACATGGATTTTTTAAAATTGCAAGTTACCAAGTAGAAGTTGAGTTTGAAAATAGATTGGTGGCTGGTATGCCAAAGAATTAATTATTTTTAACTTCTTGTCATATTAATTTGTAGTTATCTTAATAAAGCGATTTCACAGTGCACTTTGTTCTTCATAAAATTATGATCCATCAAATACATGATATTGTGATTATGTGTGTGACCTGAATGCAGATCCTCAACAAACTTGAACGTCTTCTTATTGAAAGCGTTCGGTTTTTTTGTCATTCTACGCAAATATCACGTCTCCTACTATACCTATACGCCAGTATAGAGTAAAAAGCGCTACCACTTTGTTCTCCTTTCTCCTAACTAGCTCATTAAAAAAAAAGAAGAAAGAAAGAAAAACTGTTTATTCTGCACAAATAAAACTCACATTACAAAAAATAAAATAAAAAATTACAAAGTACACATACACACATGCAACACATCACCAACATTATTTTGAGTAGATGAGCGCTTACCACAATAGAAATCTTCGCTCATCAAATAACTGTCATTTTCAATTCAATTTTATTTCAATTCAATTTATTTGTTTCATAATCAACAGGTTTTACAATTAAATAAATAATATAATCAGTCCTGTAATAAATGTATGTAACTACCTAATATTTGCACGCCACACTTGGCAGAATGTGATGATACCTGTGACTAATCTTAATACAATTTAATGTATTCTGACAAATAAATAAATGATTATGATTATGGTTTACAAATGCATTTTAGAGGCCTTCTTTTAAGTATGGAGAAATACCTGTAACAGAAGACCTCAAAATCTTCATTGTCCAATCACGGCACTTACTTCCTTCACTCCTATTTTTTAGCCCAGTCTATTACTCTATGGAATATGCTCCCCATGGACATTAGGATAGCAACCAATTGCGCACGTTTGTAAGAACCTCGCAGATTCATCGCAGGCCAAATTATTCAATATAATTTGTTTATTTATTAATAGTACCTATTGAGTTTACGTATTTACTCCCAATATAATATATTTTCATGTTTGTATGTCTTTTTGTTTAATAAATTTCTGTACCACAAACGAAATTACACCTACCAGTGTTTGTCTCTGCATCACTCAAAGTTGACAAGTAAAAAATTCCTAAGGCTCCGTGCCATTAAACATAGCGTTAAACATTTGTGAGAGATGAACTAACATTGTGTGATTTGTGTGTGAGTACCCGAAAAGGCATAAAATACCTGTGTTACGGGTCACAAATTGTGTGCTTAAAATATTAATAATGAATCCTACAAAATAAAACTTGGTGTTATTCTGGTTAAGGTTGATGTTTGCTTAGCAGGAATTTGGTAATTTAAAATGGGATTAAATATAATGACTACCCAAAAAAAAATGCTCACCAAATCTGCGTCGACCTGCTGACGAAAACTCTATCCCTAGACGGTCGACATTAGAAGCACCCTGAGGTTTGGTTGGTTAGGTTTCTGTAAGCCCTGCAGACAGAAATAGCAGCCCCGCGAAGCGGGGCTCCGTCGACCTGCTGTCAGTTTTCTAAAGTTATAATTTCACAATAAAATGGTTTTAATTTTGGTGAGCTTTTATTCATTTTGGTGAGCATTAATCCATTTTGGTGAGCATTTATCCATTCTGGCAGGTATTTCGAATTTTTTGGTAGTAAAATAGGTACTTTTCGGGTAGGCGTTTAAACACAAGCCTTTAAAATGCGTGTTTGCTTCAAGATGGTTTTATTGCGACTAACTGTGGTGGGGCCTACAGGCGTTGATAAACACTTAAAAACACACACGATCACACAACATAGACATAACATACCGCCCACCAAAAGGACGTAGTTCTTTTATAAATCTAAGTTTTACATTTTACTCAGTAGCAATGGGTAAAGGGTATAACTTTTAGCTCGCCGTCCGGTAAGGACCAGGTCCGAGTCGACGGCGCGTCGTGTTCCACGCGCGCCTCAATAAGGTGTCAGGTGTGGCGGGGTCCAATAGGGCCGATGCTGCCGGGGTCGCGAGTTGTTCGAAAGAGATACCGTGGCCCTGGCACGGGCAACTGAAGGAACACGGGTGGGTTTTAGTCAGTAAAAATCTGACACGCCCTCCCGGTCCGCCCAGAGCCAGAGCGGGAGAAGTCATTTGACGATTTCCCATCCACGAAAAAAAAAATGGTATAACTTTGAACAATATCTCTTCACTACACTGAAGAGTACTTCTGGTAATACCATCTTCTCCAAGATGTTTGTCAACAACACGACCCAGAGAAAATTTGCCAGGCGGTAATCCATCGGTTTTTATTAAAACAACATCGCCATCCATATAAATGGGACGTTGTTGCATTTGTTTTAGGTATTCTTGTTGCCAACGTCGCCAGAAATCGCCAAGTAATTTTTGAGTGTATTGCCACCGGGAGAAGGAATGAATCATTTTATATTTGAAATCAGGTGAAGGTACAACGATAGGAGCTTCGCCGATTAGAAAGTGTCCAGGTGTTAGTACTTCTATGCAGTCTGGGTCCTTCTCATCAATAGTTTAAAAAAATACGACTAAAGTGTAAAAGTGTTTGTACAAAACACGTACAGAAAAAAAATTATATATCATTAAAATTAAATTAGAATAAGCCGTGGCAGCTAAGAGATGGCCAATCCCTTTCTGATGGGCTCGTTCACGAACATGACGCATGGATAAGCACCATTCAGCTCAACCATGCTAAAAGATCCAACACACGTGCCACCATCAGCGAGACATTTCATGACATACTCTCAGCCACCAAGGCATATCCAATTAAAGACAGTACCCGGTTATATGGTAGCTCTATAGTACATAGTACTCGCACACATGTGCTATGCAATCATACAATACTAACAGATTCAATTTATACAATGCAAAGATACCTAGTTCTCAAAATCTTCAGCAGCTCTAACAGTTTTTTTCAAATGCTAATCATTTAGTTTATACGCCCTTGTGGAGCAGGACCAGCGTTGAGTTAATCATTTTATCAGCGACTAGCTTCGGTTTGCAACTTCGTCCGCGTGAAATTTTTTGTTCCCCCGACCTACCCACATCACATCTAGGATCGCCTGCACGAGCTATTACTTCGTTTTCACTTAATGTTCTTTCTGCCTTTTTTTCTATTTTCTCAGCTCCTTATGGTCCTAGCGTGATGTTAAATATCCTATTGCCTTCCTCAAGAACTGGGCTATCAAATGAAAAAAGAATGTTTCAAATTCGACTTCAGCTTCAGCTTTATTGTTAGTATAGATTTGATTACCATTAAAAATGTTATAGTGAGCCAACCTTAAAAGATAGACATATACTATTGCAAACATTTTTTAGAACTTTTTAAGAGGAACAATTTCGTCATACATGAGTGTTGCGTAACTTTAACCGTTTACGCAGACCACGCAACGGAAGCTCTCAAAAGGAATAAATTTTCCCCGTTTTTGCAACATTTTTCATTTATGCTCCGCTCTTCTAGGCCGTAGCGTGACGTTATATAGCCTACAGTTTTCCTCGATAAATAAGCTATCTAACACTTAAAGATTTTTTTTATTCGAATCAGTAGTTCCTGAGATTAGCGCGTTCAACAAACAAAAAAACAAACTCTTCAGCTTTATAACAACTTATCGTATGCTTGGCTTGGCATATTCCAATGGGATGGCAATTCAACAGGACCGGAGAGAGATCAGGCGCAACCCAGGACCCCACGCTCAGCAGTCGCGCTTGCAACCACGAGACCAACGGGGAAGCCAGGACTCGACGCTGCGGAATAGGTAGTCTCTTACAAAACACAAAATGTGCCAGAACACATATGGCACATTCCTTTGTTTTTGTTAACTGTGTTCTCCTACCAAAGGTTTCAATAATTTATAAATATTATCTATAAGATTTTATACTCGAACACTAGTTTTGGGGGAGCCTGGTAATCTGTGTGACAGGCTTTCCTAGTGCAGATACCAATCTCCCACAAAGGATTTATCAGATCTTATGTTCTTTATATTTTTAAGGCACATTTGTGGAAGAGAAATAAATATTTATTAATTTATTATTTATTTCTTCAAAGCCCAAAATTAAGCGAATGCACGAATTCTGCAGATGTTCGAATTTATTAAAAAATTCTTCAGTTGGTTCAAAAAAACAGACAACAGCGTAGTTATTAAAATATCAACGTCACAAACCCTTTACATTTACATAAATAGCGACCTACAGGTGACCTCGTATAGTTATGCATCGCATATTCGTCAGGTGAAGAATTATTTTTAAGGCGAGTAGTGCTGCCGACTAGCCACCATTGAGAAAATAATCATAAGTCTGGAGATATGGAACATTCTGAAATTTCCTATGCTCACATTTCTAGTCAGATGAGGTAGGTCAGGTGAGGTCAAAAAATTCTACCTCATCTGACTAAAAATGTGAGCATAGGATATTTCAAAATGTTTCCTATCTCCAGACTTATGATTTTTACTCAATGGTGGCGCTAGTTAGCGACACTACTCGCCTTAATACAATATTTTATCCCAGTCATTCCGTTTTGGCCGAAACAAGTTCAAAATAAAAATAAATCTTTGAGTCTAACTCATCATCTGCCTATAGCCTTTTCCAACTACGTTGGAGTCGGCTTCCAGTCTAACCGGATGCAGCTGAATACCAGTATTTTACATGGGAGCGCCTGCCTTTGTGACCTCCACAACCCTATTACAGGGTAATATGATACTCCTGGGTAAGACTGGTTGTCTGACTTTAGGGCTTCTGGCGACCCGTAACGACTGTCAAAGATCCACGTATAACAGCCGAGACCAACGGCTTAAGGTGCTTTCTGAGGCACGGTGGGGTCTTGGTATGTAAAGATGGTCACCCATCCACGAACCAACCGCTGCAAGCGTAGCTTAACCTGAACGATCGACCTGTGCGCCTGTTATTACTTAGCCACGAGCCCCCACAATTGACAATAATATATGGTAGTGCTAATTCAGCTAATTGTGAATAGTTGAAAACATTACATGCTTTTTTTTTTTTTTTTTTTTGTGGATGGGAAATCATCAAATGACTTCTCCCGCTCCGGGCAGAGCGGGAGGGTGTGTCAGACTTTTACTGACTAAAACCCACCCGTGTTCCTTCAGTTGCCCGTGCCAGGGCCACGGTATCTCTTTCGAACTACCCGCGACCCCGGCGGCTTCGGCCCTATTGGACCCCGTCACTGCTGACATCTCTTTGAGGCGCGCGTGGAACACAACGCGCCGTCGACCCGGGCCTGGTCCTTACCGGACGGCGAGCTGCCCATTACTCGTCGTCCGCAAGCCCGCGCCTACGGTGGCCGGGAATCGGCAATCGATACCCGCCGCCCAGGGCGTCTCCTGCGGCGGCTAGGGGCGCGAGGGCGCGGCTGTTGCCTCTCCCTCTCGCGTCCCGCCTCCTCCTTTGCGAGCATTACTGCTTCGCAGAAGGAGGTGACGGCCTCCCATGCACTCTCGCTCCGCACCATGGCCTGGACCAAGTTTGGACGCGAGAGATCGCCGCCGCCGATCGCCTCCGTGAGAACACGGCGGTGCTCCGCCCAAGCCGGGCAGACCTCCACTGTATGCTCCACCGTGTCCTCCGGGCGATCTACACAATGGTGACACCCGTGCGTTTCCTCCCGCCTTATCCGAAACAGGAACCTCCCGAAACAACCGTGTCCGGTGAGGACCTGCGTCAGGCGGAAGGTGAGGACGCCATGGCGCCTCTCCAACCACTCCTCAAAGAGGGGACTTATCGCCGCAATTGTGGCGTGCCCAGCGCTGGGTTGCGACAATCGCACTCTCCATGTCGCCATGAGATCCCGCCGGAGCTCTGTCCGCTGTACCGTGATTTCTCGCGGCAGCGGAGTTACGCCCCGGCGTTTTGCCTCCTCGCGCCACTCCCACACGTGCGCGAGGACTTTTGCCTCCAGATCCCATGGCGGTAATCCGGCAAGGAGGCTCGCCGCCTCACAGGAGACCGTGCGGTATCCCCGGACTAGCCGGATGGCCATGACCCTCTGGGACGCGTTCAACCGGCGGGCTGGTCGCAGCCTCAGGGAACGCGCCCACACCGGTGCCCCGTAAAGGGCCATGGACCGCACGACCCCCGCGTAAAGCCTCCGGCAGGAGGCGTTTGGACCCCCCAGATTGGGCAGGAGCCGCTTCAAGGCAGCCCCGGCCCGCTCCAGTCTGGGAGCCAAACGTCGGAAGTGCTCCACGAAGTTCCACCGGCTGTCGAGGACGAGTCCCAGGTACTTCATCGTCGACTCGACTGCGATGTGAACCCCTCCTACCGTTATTTGGGAACCCGACGGTGGCGCGTTCCGAGGACCATGAAAACACATGACCCCGGACTTGTGCAGGGCCACCTCGAGTCCCAACTGCCGGATCCTCTGTACGATTGTCGCAACCCCGCGTGTCGCTAGTTCGGCCGCCGCCTGGTGCGACCTCCCTTGCGCCAGGACCAGCGTGTCGTCAGCGTAACATACAACGCTGACGCCGCTAGGGAGGTCGGCGCGCAGCACCCAGTCGTACCCGATGTCCCACAGATGTGGCCCCAGGACAGATCCCTGTGGGACACCGCACGACATCTCTCGCCGGTTCCACTCTCCCTGATGACCGGGGTAGATGACGGTCCTGTCCGTCAAATAGGCCTCGACCACTCGACGGAGGTAGGTTGGCACCCGGTGATACCGGAGTGCCTCCCTGATGCAACTCCAGGGCAGGGTATTGAAGGCATTGGCGATGTCTAGAGACACCGCCAAGACGACCCCACCCCGGGCCACAGCATCCCCCGTCGTGAGGGCTTGCACGCGCATGATGGCGTCCACCGTAGAGCGCCCCCTGCGGAAACCAAACTGGCTCTCCGTCAAATCCGGCCCCTCCTGCGCCAGCCACCCGACGAGGCGGTCTGCAATGACTCTTTCAAAGAGCTTGCCCACCTCGTCGAGCAGCACGATGGGCCGGTAAGCGGACGGAGAGTCCGCAGGGCGCCCCGGCTTCTTAATGAGGACCAGTTTCCCTGTCTTCCAACGAAGTGGGAACTGGCCCCTCTCCAAGCATGCGCTTAGGAGCCCCCCTAGTCGAGGCCCGAGAGCCCCAAAAGCCAGAACCCAGGCTCTTCCTGGCAAGCCGTCGGGTCCTGGGGCGGTATTTTTGGCACTCAGCCTACGTACCGCCACTCTCAGCTCTACTTCGGTCACTTCCGGAGCATCGTCGTCGTCGTCGGTGATGTGGTCCGCATCGGGCACCGCAGGAGGCGGAGCCATGGGCGGGGGAGTATGTTCCCCTCGCGAAGGGAACAGAGCGCTCACCACGTCCTCCACGAGCTGCGGCCGGAGACTCTGCGTCAGCGGGGGAGCCCATGGGCGGAGTTTATCCCGCACCATTTTGTAGGGGCGTCCCCACGGATCTCTGTTCAGAGTCCCCAGCGACTCCTCGCGAGCCAGGCCTCTGGCCCGCGAGATCTCCGCTCGGAGGGCAGTCTTCGCCGCTCTGTACCCCTCATACAGCTCCGCCTGAATGGCTTCCGTATCCGGAGGGCGGATACGGAGCCTGCGGTGCCTGGTGTACCGGTGCCGCGCAGCAACGCATGCCTCGCGCAGAGCCGTCAGCTCCGGCGACCACCAGTACACCTGGCGCCAGGCGCGTCCGGGCTGGACCCGGGGCATTGCCACGTCACATATTTCGGACATGGCCTCCCGGAACCACTCCGTCTCGTCATTGACGTCAGCAGGCCTGTCCGGTGGCGACACCCAGGCCTGCACGATTGAGGCTTCCAGGAAGAGCTCCCGGTCCAGCTGCTTCAGCGCCCACCGCGGACCACTCGGGGACTGTCGGACCGGCGCGCTCGAGGTCTGGGCGGAGACATCAAACCGGATGTACCGGTGGTCGGAATAGGTCTCCACCCCCTCCATGACGCGCCAGTCAAGAACATGCGGCAACAGAGCGGGGCTGGCAAACGAAATGTCCACCACTGATTCGCCCCGCATCCGCACACACGTGGGGACAGAACCCCGATTTAGGACGACCAGGCCTGTCTCTAGAGCCCAGTCCTCCACCATCCTACCCCGTGTGTCCGTATACCGGGAACCCCAAGCCACATTCTTGGCGTTGAAGTCCCCGAGGACGAGCACGGGAAGGGAACGGAACCCGACGACGACGGTTTTCAATTCCGCAAGGGAGTTGTGGAACTCGGCGAGAGTTCGGCTCGGGGAGAAGTATACCCCTACCACGACAATCTCCCCGAACCGTGCTGCAACGCAACCCTGCCCTCTCTTCACAGCTTCGAGGGACAGGGTACCGGCGGCGGCCGACGAAATGAGGGTCACTGTGCCGCTCAGGTCCTCCACCCAGTAATCACTGGGCGGGACAAAATACGGCTCAGCGACCACGGCGATGTTAATCGACCACTGCGCCATGCTCTGGAGCAACAGATCCTGAGCTGGGGCGCAGTGGTTGATGTTCGCCTGGAGGAGGCGTAATGGAGCCATTACTGACATTCCATTTCACCCCCTCCCTGAGCCCCCTGAGTGGGCCCTGCCGCAGTGGGTACGGCGACGACGGCAGTGGAGGCGGCAACGGCGACGGCTGTGGCGGCGGCTGCGGCAGTGACGGCGGTGGCAGAAAGCTTGCCCCTGCTCCGGGCTTTAGTGGATGGACCACAGCCCTTGCTTCCAGCCCGGTGATCGGCCGGCTTGCCAGCTGCCGCACATAAATAGCAGTGCGGCGTGGCATTGCACGAGCCGGCCTTGTGACCGGGCTGACCACAACGGAAGCAATGACTGCTGCGGTCCACCTCCGAGGTGCATTTCACTCCGACGTGGTTGCCCACTTGGCAACGGAAGCACCTCAGAGGTCTGGGTTCCAGCAATTTTACCCGCGTGGAATCCCAGCCCACCCGGAACCTTCGGCCCTCCCCAACTATCTTTTGGGCCGCCGACACGGGGCAGCTCACCGTAACGGCTCGCATCCCCGTGGAGTCAGGACGGATGGTGCCTACCCTCACCTGTTCGAAGGCGCACCCCCCAGTCTTGACCACGGCGGCCACCACCTCTCCGTCCGTCACTGAGTCGTCCAGACCCAGGATGCGCATGTCCGCGCACTTGGCGGGTCTGGACACTCGGGCCATGTCCGCATCTAAGGACGCCCTAAGCCTTTCGGCTAGAGCGTCAGCGGTCAGGCCACTGGCCGCACCGGGAATCTCCAGCATCCGAGCCCCGGTCGCAGTGACCTTTACTCGAATGCCATCTACAACCCCGAGCTCCTCCAGGTTCACCGCCGCCCTCGCCTTAGTGAGCACGTCGCGGTAGGACACGCCCTTCTTCTCCGCTTCCGGCTGTAGTGTGATCACTACAGCTGCGGACTTCGGGGCATGTAACCTCGCCGCGACGCTTCGCTCTTTTCGCCGCCGCCGCCTCTCTTTTCGTTTGGCCGCCCTTGCTGCCTTACCCGCCTTCCTCTTCTCCCCGGCTACCTGCCATTCGGCGTCAGCCGGAGGAGATTTAGGAGGCGGAGGCAGCCGCGTCGCCGCCACGGCCACGGCTGGGGCATTCGCAGGTGCCTTTTCGGGCACAGTTCCACTCTTCGCTGGCCCCGCCGATCCTGGTTTGGCCGTGGCAGCCATGGCGGCATACGAAGCCGCCTTTGGCTGGCTCGAGGCTGGCCGGCTCGCCGCTAGCGGGGGCCGCAAGACAATGCCCTCCAGGACGGAGAACCGCCTGTTGAGGGCAGCCAGCTCCTTCCGCACCAGGGCCAGCACCCGGTCCTCAGTAGGCTCGGGCCCACCCTGCCCCTGCTGCGGCCCGCCCTGTGAACCTTCCCGGGGGCCGGCTCCTCGGAGCCCGGCCAGGTCCGCTCGGAGCTCCTCGTTCTCCTTTCGGAGAAGCTCCATGGCGGCTGTCAAGCGGGCGACCTCCGCCCGCATCTCGGACATGCCGTCCGTCGGAGGCCCCTGTAGCAAAGCCTCCGCTGCCGCCATGATGGAAGCCTTGGCTGCGGGTATGGCTTTGTCTTTAGAGGACTGAGTCCTCTTCAAGGCCACACCCTCGATTGCCGCCACCACGACCTCCTCGAACCTGGCCGCTCGCATTATATTGGAGCCGCCCTCGGCGTCCGACTCACCGCCAGACGACTCCATGGCGACCCTCTCGGCCGGCTCGGCTGAGCTGGCTCTGCTCAGCTCGCTGTCCTCCTGCGTGGGGACTACCCGACCCTTGCCCCCTTTTTTCCGGGTCCAGCCTTGGCCCCGGCGAGCAATTTTCCTACGGGCCGAGCTCACCCCGCCGTCCGAGGAAGACCCCTGGCCATCCCCCGGATTTTTGTTCCGCTTCAGGAAGGACTCTTCGTTCCTCCCCCCAGCAGACCTCACCACTATGCCCTCCGGGCATTTAATGAGCCCTTCGTGCCCTTCGCGCCAGATGCGGCATCGGACTCCGACGCCGCATCACTCCCCTCCTCTTTACGTCCTTTATTTTTAATTTGTTCCATAGTTGTTCCCACGAGTAAAACACTTTATATCATCTCAAAAACTGTGGTTCGCACTAACGACTAATTTAGCTACCCATTAGTCAAGCTACCAACCTCCCTCACGGTGCGCCGCCGCTTGGAGGTTTGGGGTAATTTTTTATAGAGGTTTTCTTCCTCGCGGTCCGGGCGATTAAGCCAAGACCCTCGACCCCCGTCAAAGGTCAGAGACATGACCTGACAATCTTCGGGGCTACGAGACTAACGGTGGCAGAAGGAAATGACTTCCTCCTGCCTGCCCGGCGGCAGGGTTAGTGCACACCGAGCCCGCTCTTACTCCGCCGCTGTGCGTCTCTGCTTAAGCAGAGGGACACACGTTGGAGCGTACCTCCGACAGGATATTGGCATACGGACAACGGGACCCCTTAGGCATATAGCGCCTAATGGGGAGCCATTGCCCGTACCCCAGGGTGCACCGTCCCGGAAACTGACCTTCCCCCCGGACGTATCCGTAAGGGAACTTCAGCCTCCGGGCACTCGGGGAGGTTTCCTGTCCACGCACCCCAAACATTACATGCTTACGCCAACATGACATAGCATAGCATAATCAACTTATAATGTTCCCACTGCTGGGACACAGGCCTTCTCTCTCCAAGAGGGAATGGGCTGCAATCTACCACGCGGGCCCAGTGCGGGTTGGCAGATGTTACACGTCTTCGAATTTTTGGTTCTAGGACATGCCGGTTTCCTCACGATGTTTTCCTTCACCGTTTTGAGAGCAGTGGAGATGAAATTATTTACACAAAGTAAAGCGCCTGTCTGGGTTCGAACCCATGACCTACAACTCGTAAGGTAAAGCGCCTGTTTGAGTACTTACCTGTGACTTTAAATCGCAAGTAGCGGATATTACCACTGAGCCACCACTGCTCCGCACACAACAAGGTAGGCATGTCTGCTTACCTTTAAAGGTAAACGCAAACTTGTCCGCGCCGAAATTCTCCCGGAAAAAAATCTTCCGGCGATTTATCCGATTCAGTGCGGATTTCATACAAGTAATCATAACATTCGATATTTTCGGCTCCTTCGCTTCCTTCAGCTCTGATAAGTGTGCCTTAATACTTCTCGTGTAAAAATCGGTTGAGTACGGTAGTTTATTAATTATCTGTTCAATTTCTCAATAAAAATTGCATTCTACAATAAAAACAAAGAATTTGAAAACATAAACCAAATATGCCACCTGTTTTATGCATGTTTCTTAGATAACAACAAAATTATTAAAAGTACTGATTAAATAGTTATATTTATTGTTTTATGAGAAATTGCTTTCATACCTGACACATTGCTTTCGTACTTGACATTACACACACTGTATAAATACTGACGACAGCCGATGAACACCACAATCGTTTAGAATTGACAACAATGATTTTACACGCAGTGATACTTGTGACGCTCGCGGGGTTGGTTGCGGCTGACTTTGACTCAGAGTTGCACTCCAAATACCTAACGATGCCAAAGTCATCCTTCATTGAGTATTTCAACGCACAGAACTACTCTTGGAAGATGGCTGAGTACGAAAATATTGAAGATAAGTTTCACAATTGTGCACATTTTGATATGGAAGCTATAGAAAATTTACCATTCCAAACTAACGATTTTGAAGCAATTGATCTGCCGGACAACTTTGACGCTAGAGAACAGTGGCCTCAATGTGAGACGATAAAAGAAATCTACGACCAAGGAGATTGCGGTTCATGCTGGACCTTTGGAACTGCCACACCTGCGTCTGATAGAACGTGCATTCACAAAGATATACCTGTCCGTCTTTCTGAACAAGATTTAGAATGTTCGACGATTCGAAATGTATGCGATGGAGGTAATCCATATAACGCATTTGTTTTTTGGCAAAAGAAGGGTCTTGTTACTCAAGAATGTAAACCGTACGACATAGAAAAACTCAACAAAAATATATGCGAAACTGAATGTGTAAATACTGATATAAGTTATAAAGAAGACAAACATTTTGCTGAAAAGGTTTACAGATTATCGAACAACAACGATAAAATAAAGGCGGAGTTAGTTAAAAATGGTCCTATTCAGGCCGGGTTTGTGGTTTTCCAAGATTTTGTGAACTATCATTCAGGAATTTATATTCATACACATGGAGAGGAGCGAGGTAAACATAGTGTACGAATTGTTGGCTATGGTGTTGAAGATGGAGTTGATTATTGGTTAGTGGCCAACAGCTGGGGGAGTAAATGGGGTGAACATGGATGGTTCAAAGTCAAACAAAACCAAGAAAAAGTTAAGTTTGAAGACTATTTGGTAGCTGGTATGCCAAAGAATTAAATAGTTTTATTTTGTATAAACCTTTATAGTTGAATTTCTTCCAACACACTACTTTCTATAAATAGATATTTTGTGTATCACTAACCGGACAGCTATTTTAATATTTAGAAACAAATATTTCGCTTATGATTGTCAAATTAAAAAATATATTATACTTATATATATAAAACGATCAGCAATTTCATTTTCTTTCTCCAAGTCTTTAAGTATGAAATTCAATCTTGCTTTTTAGTGTTCCGTACCTCAAAAGGAAAACAAACGGAACCCTTATATAGTCAAGACCCTTTTTCTCAGAAACGCGTGGAGGTATCATGTTAAACTTAATATCAAATAAATGATTCAAACTAGGCTGAGAATTAGCACTTTTCGTACGTCAAAATTACTTAAGACAGATCCCCAAAACGCCCGCCCTTCGCCACTTCCTAGTGCTTTAGCTGGGAATAAGAAGTGGCGGAACAAACTCCCCAGCAGCACAGCTATCTGTTTAGTTAGAAGAACTTGATTCCATGCAATTCACAACCAGTCTTACCCACAACCCAGTAACTGGGTAAGACTGGTTGTGAATTGTTATTGGTTATGGTTGTTAATTGGTTACATAAAGCGACTGCCTATCTGACGTCCACACTTCAGATAGGCAGTCGCTTTATGTAAAATAATGGTATTCAGCTGCATCCGGTTAGATGGAAGCCGGCCCCAACATAATTGGGAAAAGGCTAGGCAGATTGATTGGAGAAGAAGAAGTAACAAGTCAAAATTATAATTTCCATGAATTTATTAAATGTCTTGTATTACCTGAAGCTACATCAGATATAAACGGTACAGCTCGTAATAATAATATCAAAACTGTTCACGTGTAACCATGAAAATTTGAAACGGTTAACCGTAAACCTTTAGCGGCAATAACATGCCTCAGTTAGGATATAGTTTTATGTGCTATAACTGTTTAACACGTTGTGCTAGCTTTTATAAGTCGTTTCGACGCATAAATAAATTTAATCGCTTTTGGTGACGTTAAAAAACATTTTTATTGTGTTCTCCTATAATCCTGTTCCTATATCAATCTGCCTAGCCCTTTCCCAATCTTCATCAAACCGTTTGTCATTCAGGTTGACCTTCAATTGGATTCAAGTTTTGGAAAGAACATGGCCTCGTATCTGAAGCGTGCAAACATATGAAACTTTTAATATAAACATAAATGAGTGCGTAAGATTTTGTGGAAGATCCAATGACGAGAAAAGAAGGACAGCTGGAACCAACGGCCTAACTTGCTTTCCGAGGCACGGAGATGCAGCTATGATCCAAGTCATTCCGTTCTAGCCGATGCATATCGGAAACGATCGAGGTTATACAGGTATGAGACTCAAACATCTCGTTATTCAGTAAAAATCATATTGCTAAACAAGCTAACCAAGAATATTTGAAAACACTACTTACATGCCTTCGCCACTGTAAAAAAACTATGTCTAGATTATTGTCAATTAAATTCAAAATAAAATAATTCTTTATAAATAATGTGAATACTAAAACCATATATTCCACGTATTGTAAATATGTTTCATAGATAACAAAAAAATTATAACAGTACTGATTAAATTGTTTTACATGATAAGTTATATTACTTTCGTGCTTGACATTACACATACTAAATAAAATACTGACGACCGTCAATCCACAAACCACAAACGTTTAAAAGTAACAACGATGATGTTACACGCAGTGATACTTGTGACGCTCGTGGGATTAGTTGCGGCTGACTTCGACCCAGAGTTGCACTCCAAATATCTTACAATGCCAAAGTCATCCTTCATTGAGTATTTCAATGCACAGAACTTCTCTTGGAAGATGGCCGAGTACGAGAATATCCAAGAGAATTATACTAATTGTGCACATTTTGATATGGAATCTATGGAAAAATTACCACTCCTAACTCACGATCTTGAAGCAATTGATCTGCCGGTTAACTTTGATGCCAGAGTTAATTGGCCTGAATATAAAACTATAAAAGAAATCTACCATCAAGGACAATGCGGTTCATGCTGGACCTTCGGAACTGCCACGACAGCGTCTGATAGAACGTGCATTCACAAAGATATACATGTCCGTCTTTCAGAACAAGATCTAGAATGTTTGCCAAAGAATGTATGTGGTGGAGGTAATCCATATGATGCATTTATTTATTGGCAAAACAAGGGTCTTGTTACTCAAGAATGTAAACCGTATGACATAAAAGAGCTCTTTAAAAATAAATGCAAGACTAAATATGTTAATCCTAACATAGATTATAAACAAGACAAACATTTCGCCGAAATGGTATACCGAATATCCAATGAAAGTGATCAAATAAAAGCAGAGCTAGTAAAAAACGGCCCTATCGAGGCCAGTTTTGCTGTTTTCGAAGATTTTAAACCGTATAAATCAGGAGTGTATGTACATACTTGTGGAGTTCTGGTAGGGTATCATAGTGTGCGAATTATTGGCTACGGTGTCGAAGATGGAAAAGATTATTGGTTAGTGGCTAACAGCTGGGGGAGTAAATGGGGTGAACATGGATTTTTTAAAATTGCAAGTTACCAAGTAGAAGTTGAGTTTGAAAATAGATTGGTGGCTGGTATGCCAAAGAATTAATTATTTTGAACTTCTTGTCCTATTAATTTGTAGTTATCTTAATAAAGCGTTTTCACAGTGCACTTTGTGCTTCATAAAATTATGATCTATCAAATACATGATATTGTGATTATGTGTGTGACCTGAATGCAGATCCTCAACAAACTTGACCGTCTTCTTATTGAAAGGGTTCGGTTTTTTTTATCACGTCTCCTACTATACCTATACGCCAGTATAGAGTAAAAAGCGCTACCACTTTGTTCTCCTTTCTCCTAACTAGCTCATTAAAAAAAAGAAGAAAGAAAGAAAAACTGTTTATTCTGCACAAATAAAACTCACATTACAAAAAATAAAATAAAAAATTACAAAGTACACATACACACGCAACACATCACCAACATTACTTTGAGTAGATGAGCGCTTACCACAATAGAAATCTTCGCTCATCAAATAACCGTCATCTTCAATTCAATTTTATTTCAATTCAATTTATTTGTTTCATAATCAACAGGTTTTACAATTAAATAAATAATACAATCTGTCCTGTAATAAATGTATGTAACTACCTAATATTTGCACGCCACACTTGGCAGAATGTGATGATACCTGTGACTAATCTTAATACAATTTAATGTATTCTGACAAATAAATAAATGATTATGATTATGGTTTACAAATGCATTTTAGAGGCCTTCTTTTCAGTATGGAGAAATACCTGTAACAGAAGACCTCAAAATCTTCATTGTCCAATCACGGCACTTACTTCCTTCACTCCTATTTTTTAGCCCAGTCTATTACCCTATGGAATATGCTCCCCATGGAAATTAGGATGGCAACCAATTGCGCACGTTTGTAAGAACCTCGCAGATTCATCGCAGGCCAAATTATACAATATAATTTGTTATGTTTATTAATAGTACCTATTGAGTTTACGTATTTACTCCCAATATAATATATTTTCATGTTTGTATGTCTTTTTGTTTAATAAATTTCTGTACCACAAACGAAATTACACCTACCAGTGTTTGTCTCTGCATCACTCAAAGTTGACAAGTAAAAAATGTCTAAGGCTCCGTGCCATTAAACATAGCGTTAAACATTTGTGAGAGATGAACTAACATTGTGTGATTTGTATGTGTGTGCCCGAAAAGGCATAAAATACCTGTGTTACGGGTCACAAATTGTGTGCTTAAAATATTAATAATGAATCCTACAAAATAAAACTTGGTGTTATTCTGGTTAAGGTTGATGTTTGCTTAGCAGGAATTTGGTAATTTAAAATGGGATTAAATATAATGACTACCCAAAAAAAAAAAATGCTCACCAAATCTACGTCGACCTGCTGACGAAAACTCTATCCCTAGACGGTCGACATCAGAAGCACCCTGAGGTTTGGTTGGTTAGGTTTCTGTAAGCCCTGCAGACAGAAATAGCAGCCCCGCGAAGCAGGGCTCCGTCGACCTGCTGTCAGTTTTCTAAAGTTAAAATTTCACAATAAAATGGTTTTAATTTTGGTGAGCTTTTATTCATTTTGGTGAGCATTAATCCATTTTGGTGAGCATTTATCCATTCTGGCAGGTATTTCGAATTTTTTGGTAATAAAATAGGTACTTTTCGCGTAGGCGTTTAAACACAAGCCTTTAAAATGCGTGTTTGCTTCAAGATGGTTTTATTGCGACTAACTGTGGTGGGGCCTACAGGCGTTGATAAACACTTAAAAACTCACACGATCACACAACATAGACATAACATACCGCCCACCAAAAGGACGTAGTTCTTTTATAAATCTAAGTTTTACATTTTACTCAGTAGCAATGGGTAAAGGGTATAACTTTTAGCTCGCCGTCCGGTAAGGACCAGGTCCGAGTCGACGGCGCGTTGTGTTCCACGCGCGCCTCAATGAGATGTCAGCTGTGGCGGGGTCCAATAGGGCCGATGCCGCCGGGGTCGCGGGTTGTTCGAAAGAGATACCGTGGCCCTGGCACGGGCAACTGAAGGAACACGGGTGGGTTTTAGTCAGTTAAAGTCTGACACGCCCTCCCGCTCCGCCCAGAGCCAGAGCGGGAGAAGTCATTTGACGATATCCCATCCACAAAAAAAAAATAGTATAACTTTAAACTGTTCTCTTAACTGTTAGTTCTCTTCACTACACTGAAGAGTACTTCTGGTAATACCATCTTCTCCAAGATGTTTGTCAACAACACGACCCAGAGAAAATTTGCCAGGCGGTAATCCATCGGTTTTTATTAAAACGACATCGCCATCCATATAAATGGGACATTGTTGCATTTGTTTTAGGTATTCTTGTTGCCAACGTCGCCAGAAATCGACAAGCAATTTCTGAGTGTATTGCCACCGGGACAAGGAATGAATCATTTTATATTTGAAATCAGGTGAAGGTACAACGATAGGAGCTTCGCCGATTAGAAAGTGTCCAGGTGTTAGTAATTCTATGCAGTCTGGGTCCTTCTCATCAATAGTTTAAAAAAATACGACTGACGTGTAAAAGTGTTTGTACAAAACACTTACAGAAAAAAAATTATATATCGTTAAAATTAAATTAGAATAAGCCGTGGCAGCTAAGAGATGGCCAGTCCCAGCTCAACCATGCTTAAAGATCCAACACACGTGCCACCATCAGCGAGACATTTCATGACATACTCTCAGCCACCAAGGCATATCCAATTAAAGACAGTACCCGGTTATATGGTAGCTCTATAGTACATAGTACTCGCACACATGTGCTATGCAATCATACAATACTAACAGATTGAATTTATACAATGCAAAGATACCTAGTTCTCAAAATCTTCAGCAGCTCTAACAGTTTTTTTCAAATGCTAATCATTTAGTTTATACGCCCTTGTGGAGCAGGACCAGCGTTGAGTTAATCATTTTATCAGCGACTAGCTTCTGTTTGCAACTTCGTCCGCGTGAAATTTTTTGTTCCCCCGACCTACCCACATCACATCTAGGATCGCCTGCACGAGCTATTACTTCGTTTTCACTTAATGTTCTTTCTGACTTTTTTTATATTTTCTCAGCTCCTTATGGTCCTAGCGTGATGTTAAATATCCTATTGCTTTCCTCAAGAACTGGGCTATCAAATGAAAAAAGAATGTTTCAAATTCGACTTCAGCTTCAGCTTTATTGTCAGTATAGATTTGATTACCATTAAAAATGTTATAGTGAGCCAACCTTAAAAGATAGACGGTATACCGCCGTTTACCCGAATTTTATTTGCCCTAATATCATTTGCCATAATAGTCAACAGCCATAATATCATACGACATAATACTCATTTGCCTTACTCTCATTTGCCATATTAGTCACGTGCCAGAATCATTGTTTCCCATAAAGTCACTTACCATTACATCATTTGTCATAATCATTGTAAGCCCTAATTATCACATGCCATAATTATGATATGCCATAACATAATTTGCCATCGACATCGGGTGTGTAACGGTTGTTTAAATCAAGAGAAATTGGATGCAATTGGGACTTTAGGGCACCCCGACTCGGACAGGTTAGGTTAGAAGGTTATTTTTTTATAAACCACACAGATGTAGGAGCCCCGCGAAGCGGGGCTCCGTCGACCTAGCCCACCATCAACCATGCATAGAAAAAAAACCATGCACAGAATAAATAAGTTTATTCTTATTATACCAAACATTGCGCACCCATCGACATCGACAGCCAGAAAGCTAATAAGTAGGTAAGTATTAGAATTAAAAACAAGTTTAATAATCAAACTATATAATTATATTAAATATTTGTCTAATACTTGTTATGCCATTTAAATATTATGTCTAATAATTATTATGGCACATAAAAATAAGGCAAACAATACTTATGGCATTCGTATCTTATGGTATCTAAAATTCGGGCAATTAAAAGTATGTCATATGTCTTTTAGAGCAAATGAAACATTCGCGCAAATGAAATTCGGGTAAATGAAATTCGGGAAAATGATGATTATGGCATATAATCTTCGGGCAAACAATAGACAACCAAGATAGACATATACTTTTGCAAACATTTTTTAAAACTTTTTAAGAGGAACCATTCCGTCATACATGAGTGTTGCGTAACTTTAACCGTTTACGCAGCGCATTTTTCATTTATGCTCCGCTCTTCCTGGCCGTAGCGTGACGTTATATAGCCTACAGTTTTCCTCGATAAATAAGCTATCTAACACTAAAAGATTTTTTTATTCGAATCAGTAGTTCCTGAGATTAGCGCGTTCAACAAACAAAAAAACAAACTCTTCAGCTTTATAACAACTTATCGTATGCTTGGCTTGGCTTAGTCCAATGGGACGGCAATTCAACAGGACCGGAGAGAGATCAGGCGCAACCCAGGACCCCACGCTCAGCAGTCGCGCTTGCAACCACGAGACCAACGGGGAAGCCAGGACTCGACGCTGCGGAATAGGTAGTCTCTTACAAAACACAAAATGTGCCATATGTGTTCTATCGGGTCCGAGTAATTTTACCTAATATTGTACGTAGTATGAGTTCTATACCAAGAAAATATTTTTTTATTATTACTTAATAGTGATGGAACAACGTTAATAATAAAAAAATATTTTCTTGGTATAGAACTCATACTACGTACAATATTAGGTAAAATTACTTCACACCGAACTCGTGTGAGGGGCTATGATTTCATACTCAAACACTAGTTTTGGGGGAGCCTGGTAATCTGTGTGACAGGCTTTCCTAGTGCAGATACCAATCTCCCAAAAAGGATTTATCAGATCTTATGTTCTTTATATTTTTAAGGCACATTTGTGGAAGAGAAATAAATATTTATTAATTTATTATTTATTTCTTCAAAGCCCAAAATTAAGCGATTGCACGAATTCTGCAGATGTTCGAATTTATTAAAAATTTCTTCAGTTGGTTCATAAAAAACAGACAACAGCGTAGTTATTAAAATATTAACGTCACAAACCCTTTACATTTACATAAATAGCGACCTACAGGTGACCTCGTATAGTTATGCATCGCATATTCGTCAGGTGAAGAATTATTTTTATGGCGAGTAGTGCTGCCGACTAGCCACCATTGAGAAAATAATCATAAGTCTGGAGATATGGAACATTCTGAAATTTCCTATGCTCACATTTCTAGTCAGATGAGGTAGGTCAGGTGAGGTCAAAAAATTCTACCTCATCTGACTAAAAATGTGAGCATAGGAAATTTCAAAATGTTCCATATCTCCAGACTTATGGTTTTTACTCAGTGGTGGCGTTAGTTAGCGGCACTACTCGCCTTAATACAATATTTTATCCCAGTCATTCCGTTTTGGCCGAAACAAGTTCAAAATAAAAATAAATATTTGAGTCTAACTCATCATCTGCCTTTTTCCAACTACGTTGGAGTCGGCTTCCAGTCTAACCGGATACAGCTGAATACCAGTATTTTACATAGGAGCGTCTGCCTATCTGACCTCCACAACCCTATTACAGGGTAATATGATACTCCTTGGTAAGACTGGTTGTGTGACTTTAGGGCTTCTGGCGACCCGTAACGACTGTCAAAGATCCACGTATAACAGCCGAGACCAACGGCTTAACGTGCTTTCTGAGGCACGGTGGGGTCTTGGTATGTAAAGATGGTCACCCATCCACGAACTAACCGCTGCAAGCGTAGCTTAACCTGAATGATCGACCTGTGCGCCTGTTATTACTTAGCCACGAGCCCCCACAATTGACAATAATATATGGTAGTGCTAATTCAGCTAATTGTGAATAGTTGAAAACATTACATGCTTACGCCAACATGACATAGCATAGCATAATCAACTTATAATGTTCCCACTGCTGGGACACAGGCCTTCTCTCTCCAAGAGGGAATGGGCTGCAATCTACCACGCGGGCCCAGTGCAGGTTGGCAGATGTTACACGTCTTCGAATTTTTGGTTCTAGGACATTCCGGTTTCCTCACGATGTTTTCCTTCACCGTTTTGAGAGCAGTGGAGATGAAATTATTTACACAAAGTAAAGCGCCTGTCTGGGTTCGAACCCATGACCTACAACTCGTAAGGTAAAGCGCCTGTTTGAGTACTTACCTGTGACTTTAAATCGCAAGTAGCGGATATTACCACTGAGCCACCACTGCTCCGCACACAACAAGATAGGCATGTCTGCTTACCTTTAAAGGTAAACGCAAACTTGTCCGCGCCGAAATTCTCCCGGAAAAAAATCTTCCGGCGATTTATCCGATTCAGTGCGGATTTCATACAAGTAATCATAACATTCGATATTTTCGGCTCCTTCGCTTCCTTCAGCTCTGATAAGTGTGCCTTAATACTTCTCGTGTAAAAATCTTTTGAGTACGGTAGTTTATTAATTATTTGTTCAATTTCTCAATAAAAATTGCATTCTACAATAAAAACAAAGAATTTGAAAACATAAACCAAATATGCCACCTATTTTATGCATGTTTCTTAGATAACAACAAAATTATTAAAAGTAATGATAAAATAGTTATATTTATTGTTTTATGTAAAATTGCTTTCATACTTGACACATTGCTTTCGTACTTGACATTACACATACTGTATAAATACTGACGATAGCCGATGAACACCACAATCGTTTAGAATTGACAACAATGATTTTACACGCAGTGATACTTGTGACGCTCGCGGGGTTGGTTGCGGCTGACTTTGACCCAGAGTTGCACTCCAAATACCTAACGATGCCAAAGTCATCCTTCATTGAGTATTTCAACGCACAGAACTACTCTTGGAAGATGGCTGAGTACGACAATATTGAAGATAAGTTTCACAATTGTGCACATTTTGATATGGAAGCTATAGAAAATTTACCATTCCAAACTCACGATTTTGAAGCAATTGATCTGCCGGACAACTTTAACGCCAGAGAACAGTGGCCTCAATGTGAGACGATAAAAGAAATCTACGACCAAGGAGATTGCGGTTCATGCTGGACCTTTGGAACTGCCACACCTGCGTCTGATAGAATGTGCATTCACAAAGATATACATGTCCGTCTTTCTGAACAAGATTTAGAATGTTCGACGATTCGAAATGTATGCGATGGAGGTAATCCATATAACGCATTTGTTTTTTGGCAAAAGAAGGGTCTTGTTACTCAAGAATGTAAACCGTACGACATAGAAAAACTCAACAAAAATATATGCGAAACTGAATGTGTAAATACTGATATAAGTTATAAAGAAGACAAACATTTTGCTGAAAAGGTTTACAGATTATCGAACAACAACGATAAAATAAAGGCGGAGTTAGTTAAAAATGGTCCTATTCAGGCCGGGTTTGTGGTTTTCCAAGATTTTGTGAACTATCATTCAGGAATTTATATTCATACACATGGAGAGGAGCGAGGTAAACATAGTGTACGAATTGTTGGCTATGGTGTTGAAGATGGAGTTGATTATTGGTTAGTGGCCAACAGCTGGGGGAGTAAATGGGGTGAACATGGATGGTTCAAAGTCAAACAAAACCAAGAAAAAGTTAAGTTTGAAGACTATTTGGTAGCTGGTATGCCAAAGAATTAAATAGTCTTATTTTGTATAAACCTTTATAGTTGAATATCTTCCAACACACTACTTTCTATAAATAGATATTTTGTGTATCACTAACCGGACAGCTATTTTAATATTTAGAAACAAATATTTCGCTTATGATTGTCAAATTAAAAAATATATTATACTTATATATATAAAACGATCAGCAATTTCATTTTCTTTCTCCAAATCTTTAAATATGAAATTCAATCTTGCTTTTTAGTGTTCCGTACCTCAAAAGGAAAACAAACGGAACCCTTATATAGTCAAGACCCTTTTTCTCAGAAGCGCGTGGAGGTATCATGTTGAACTTAATATCAAATAAATTATTCAAACTAGGCTGAGAATAAGCACTTTTCGTACGTCAAAATTACTTAAGACAGTTCCCCAAAACGCCCGCCCTTCGCCACTTCCTAGTGCTTTAGCTGGGAATAAGAAGTGGCGGAACAAACTCCTCAGCAGCACAGCTATCTGTTTAGTTATGTAAAATAATGGTATTCAGCTGCATCCGGTTAGATGGAAGCCGGCCCCAACATAATTGGGAAAAGGCTAATTGGCTAGGCAGATTGATTGGAGAAGGTGCAGCAACAAGTCAAAATTATAATTTCCATGAATTTATTAAATGTCTTGTATTACCTGAATCTACATCAGATATAAACGGTACAGCTCGTAATAATAATATCAAAACTGTTCACGTGTAACCATGAAAATTTGAAACGGTTAACCGTAAACCTTTAGCGGCAATAACATGCCTCAGTTAGGATATAGTTTTATGTGCTATAACTGTTTAACACGTTGTGCTAGCTTTTATAAGTCGTTTCGACGCATAAATAAATTTAATCGCTTTTGGTGACGTTAAAAAACATTTTTATTGTGTTCTCCTATAATCCTGTTCCTATATCAATCTGCCTAGCCCTTTCCCAATCTTCATCAAACCGTTTGTCATTCAGGTTGACCTTCAATTGGATTCAAGTTTTGGAAAGAACACGGCCTCGTATCTGAAGCGTGCAAACATATGAAACTTTTAATATAAACATAAATGAGTGCGTAAGATTTTTTCTTCACAAAGAATGTGAATACTAAAACCATATATTCCACGTATTGTAAATATGTTTCATAGATAACAAAAAAATTATAACAGTACTGATTAAATTGTTTTACATGATAAGTTATATTACTTTCGTGCTTGACATTACACATACTAAATAAAATACTGACGACCGTCAATCCACAAACCACAAACGTTTAGAAGTAACAACGATGATGTTACACGCAGTGATACTTGTGACGCTCGCGGGATTAGTTGCGGCTGACTTCGACCCAGAGTTGCACTCCAAATATCTAACAATGCCAAAGTCATCCTTCATTGAGTATTTCAATGCACAGAACTTCTCTTGGAAGATGGCTGAGTACGAGAATATCCAAGAGAATTATACTAATTGTGCACATTTTGATATGGAATCTATGGAAAAATTACCACTCCTAACTCACGATCTTGAAGCAATTGATCTGCCGGTTAACTTTGATGCCAGAGTTAATTGGCCTGAATGTAAAACTATAAAAGAAATCTACCATCAAGGACAATGCGGTTCATGCTGGACCTTCGGAACTGCCACGACAGCGTCTGATAGAACGTGCATTCACAAAGATATACATGTCCGTCTTTCAGAACAAGATCTAGAATGTTTGCCAAAGAATGTATGTGGTGGAGGTAATCCATATGATGCATTTATTTATTGGCAAAACAAGGGTCTTGTTACTCAAGAATGTAAACCGTATGACATAAAAGAGCTCTTTAAAAATAAATGCAAGACTAAATGTGTTAATCCTAACATAGATTATAAACAAGACAAACATTTCGCCGAAATGGTATACCGAATATCCAATGAAAGTGATCAAATAAAAGCAGAGCTAGTAAAAAACGGCCCTATCGAGGCCAGTTTTGCTGTTTTCGAAGATTTTAAACCGTATAAATCAGGAGTGTATGTACATACTTGTGGAGTTCTGGTAGGGTATCATAGTGTGCGAATTATTGGCTACGGTGTCGAAGATGGAAAAGATTATTGGTTAGTGGCTAACAGCTGGGGGAGTAAATGGGGTGAACATGGATTTTTTAAAATTGCAAGTTACCAAGTAGAAGTTGAATTTGAAAATAGATTGGTGGCTGGTATGCCAAAGAATTAATTATTTTTAACTTCTTGTCATAATATATTAATTTGTATTAATCTTAATAAATCGTTTTCACAGTGCACTTTGTTCTTCATAAAATTATGATCCATCAAATACATGATATTGTGATTATGTGTGTGACCTGAATGCAGATCCTCAACAAACTTGACCGTCTTCTTATTGAAAGTGTTCGGTTTTATTGTCATTCTACGCAAATATCACGTCTCCTACTATCACCTATACGCCAGTATAGAGTAAAAAGCGCTACCACTTTGTTCTCCTTTCTCCTAACTAGCTCATTAAAAAAAAAGAAGAAAGAAAGAAAAACTGTTTATTCTGCACAAATAAAACTCACATTACAAAAAATAAAATAAAAAATTACAAAGTACACATACACACATGCAACACATCACCATCATTACTTTGAGTAGATGAGCGCTTACCACAATAGAAATCTTCGCTCATCAAATAACCGTCATCTTCAATTCAATTTTATTTTAATTCAATTTATTTGTTTCATAATCAACAGGTTTTACAGTTAAATAAATAATACAATCTGTCCTGTAATAAATGTATGTAACTACCTAATATTTGCACGCCACACTTGGCAGAATGTGATGATACCTGTGACTAATCTTAATACAATTTAATGTATTCTGACAAATAAATAAATGATTATGATTCATCTGCCTAGCCTTTTCCCAACTATGTTGGGGTCGGCTTCCAGTCTAACCGGATGCAGCTGAATACCAGTATTTTACATGGAGCGACTGCCTATCTGACCTCCACAACCCATTAACTGGGTAATACGATACCTCTTGGTAAGACTGGTTGTTAGACTTTCGGGCTTCTGACGACCCGTAACGACTGTCAAAGATCCACGAATGACAGCCGGGACCAACGGTTTAACGTGCTTTCCGAGGCACGGAGGAGTCTCGGTATGTAAAGATGGTCACCCATCCACGGACCAACCCCGGCAAGCGTAGCTTAACCTGATGGATCGACCCGTGCGGCTGTTATTACTTAGCCACGAGCTCCTCCTATGATTATGGTTTACAAATGCATTTTAGAGGCCTTCTTTTAAGTATGGAGAAATACCTGTAACAGAAGACCTCAAAATCTTCATTGTCCAATCACGGCACTTACTTCCTTCACTCCTATTTTTTAGCCCAGTCTATTACTCTATGGAATATGCTCCCCATGGAAACTAGGATGGCAACCAATTGCGCACGTTTATAAGAACCTCGCAGATTCATCGCAGGCCAAATTATACAATATAATTTGTTATGTTTATTAATAGTACCTATTGAGTTTATGTATTTACTCCAAATATATTTTCATGTTTGTATGTCTTTTTGTTTAATAAATTTCTGTACCACAAACGAAATTACACCTACCAGTGTTTGTCTCTGCATCACTCAAAGTTGACAAGTAAAAAATTCCTAAGGCTCCGTGCCATTAAACATAGCGTTCAACATTTGTGAGAGATGAACTAACATTGTGTGATTTGTGTGTGAGTGCCCGAAAAGGCATAAAATACCTGTGTTACGGGTCACAAATTTTCTAACCGACCCTGATGACCCCATAACCCTCCTTCAGGAGAGTAGCAAGGCCACCAGTACGGTTTACAAACGTAGACCACCCAGGAATACATTCCGACCTCGCCGCCGAGGTCGCAATCGTAACCGCCCCCCCCCCCCCCATCCCCTACTCGGTGAAGCTGTGCCAGCTGGGGGCACAGCTGAGCCTGTAGCACTTGTCCCCCCCGTTATGATCCAGCCTGCCCCGTCTGGCTGTCATATTATTATTAGCGACGCTCAGTCGACTAATAATTTACCTTAGTTTTAGGCCTGGCCGGGGGCTTTAAGTTCGCTTAAAGAACCCACAGGAATCGCCCGGTTGAGCAGTCTCGACCCTTAGTGGTCAACTGCGAGATGCCATTTATAAATAACTAATAACTAGTCACAAATCGTGTGCTTAAAATATTAATAATGAATCCTACAAAATAAAACTTGGTGTTATTCTGGTTAAGGTTGATGTTTGCTTAGCAGGAATTTGGTAATTTAAAATGGGATTAAATATAATGACTACCCAAAAAAAAAAATGCTCACCAAATCTGCGTTGACCTGCTGACGAAAACTCTATCCCTAGACGGTCGACATCAGAAGCACCCTGAGGTTTGGTTGGTTAGGTTTCTGTAAGCCCTGCAGACAGAAATAGCAGTCCCGCGAAGCGGGGCTCCGTCGACCTGCTGTCAGTTTTCTAAAGTTAAAATTTCACAATAAAATGGTTTTAATTTTGGTGAGCTTTTATTAATTTTGGTGAGCATTAATCCATTTTGGTGAGCATTTATCCATTCTGGCAGGTATTTCGAATTTTTTGGTAATAAAATAGGTACTTTTCGCGTAGGCGTTTAAACACAAGCCTTTAAAATGCGTGTTTGCTTCAAGATGGTTTTATTGCGACTAACTGTGGTGGGGCCTACAGGCGTTGATAAACACTTAAAAACTCACACGATCACACAACATAGACATAACATACCGCCCACCAAAAGGACGTAGTTCTTTTATAAATCTAAGTTTTACATTTTACTCAGTAGCAATGGGTAAAGGGTATAACTTTTAGCTCGCCGTCCGGTAAGGACCAGGTCCGAGTCGACGGCGCGTTGTGTTCCACGCGCGCCTCAATGAGATGCCAGCTGTGGCGGGGTCCAATAGGGCCGATGCCGCCGGGGTCGCGGGTTGTTCGAAAGAGATACCGTGGCCCTGGCACGGGCAACTGAAGGAACACGGGTGGGTTTTAGTCAGTTAAAGTCTGACACGCCCTCCCGCTCCGCCCAGAGCCAGAGCGGGAGAAGTCATTTGACGATATCCCATCCACAAAAAAAAAATAGTATAACTTTAAACTGTTCTCTTAACTGTTAGTTCTCTTCACTACACTGAAGAGTACTTCTGGTAATACCATCTTCTCCAAGATGTTTGTCAACAACACGACCCAGAGAAAATTTGCCAGGCGGTAATCCATCGGTTTTTATTAAAACGATATCGCCATCCATATAAATGGGACGTTGTTGCATTTGTTTTAGGTATTCTTGTTGCCAACGTCGCCAGAAATCGACAAGCAATTTCTGAGTGAAAATGATTCATTCCTTGTCCCGGTGGCTATTTTATATTTGAAATCAGGTGAAGGTACAACGATAGGAGCTTCGCCGATTAGAAAGTGTCCAGGTGTTAGTAATTCTATGCAGTCTGGGTTCTTGTCATCAATAGTTTAAAAAAATACGACTGACGTGTAAAAGTGTTTGTACAAAACACTTACAGAAAAAAAATTATATATCATTAAAATTAAATTAGTATAAGCCGTGGCAGCTAAGAGATGGCCAGTCCCTTCTGATGGGCTCGTTCACGAACATGACGCATGGATAAGCACCATTCAGCTCAACCATGCTTAAAGATCCAACACTCGTGCCACCATCAGCGAGACATTTCATGACATACTCTCAGCCACCAAGGCATATCCAATTAAAGACAGTACCCGGTTATATGGTAGCTCTATAGTACATAGTACTCGCACACATGTGCTATGCAATCATACAATACTAACAGATTCAATTTATACAATGCAAAGATACCTAGTTCTCAAAATCTTCAGCAGCTCTAACAGTTTTTTTCAAATGCTAATCATTTAGTTTATACGCCCTTGTGGAGCAGGACCAGCGTTGAGTTAATCATTTTATCAGCGACTAGCTTCGGTTTGCAACTTCGTCCGCGTGAAATTTTTTGTTCCCCCGACCTACCCACATCACATCTAGGATCGCCTGCACGAGCTATTACTTCGTTTTCACTTAATGTTCTTTCTGCCTTTTTTTCTATTTTCTCAGCTCCTTATGGTCCTAGCGTGATGTTAAATATCCTATTGCCTTCCTCAAGAACTGGGCTATCAAATGAAAAAAGAATGTTTCAAATTCGACTTCAGCTTCAGCTTTATTGTTAGTATAGATTTGATTACCATTAAAAATGTTATAGTGAGCCAACCTTAAAAGATAGACATATACTATTGCAAACATTTTTTAGAACTTTTTAAGAGGAACAATTCCGTCATACATGAGTGTTGCGTAACTTTAACCGTTTACGCAGACCACGCAACGGAAGCTCTCAAAAGGAATAAATTTTCCCCGTTTTTGCAACATTTTTCATTTATGCTCCGCTCTTCTAGGCCGTAGCGTGACGTGCCTACAGTTTTCCTCGATAAATAAGCTATCTAACACTAAAAGATTTTTTTTATTCGAATCAGTAGTTCCTGAGATTAGCGCGTTCAACAAACAAAAAAACAAACTCTTCAGCTTTATAACAACTTATCGTATGCTTGGCTTGGCATATTCCAATGGGATGGCAATTCAACAGGACCGGAGAGAGATCAGGCGCAACCCAGGACCCCACGCTCAGCAGTCGCGCTTGCAACCACGAGACCAACGGGGAAGCCAGGACCCGACGCTGCGGAATAGGTAGTCTCTTACAAAACACAAAATGTGCCAGAACACATATGGCACATTCCTTTGTTTTTGTTAACTGTGTTCTTCTACCAAAGGTTTCAATAATTTATTAATATTATCTATAAGATTTTATACTCGAACACTAGTTTTGGGGGAGCCTGGTAATCTGTGTGACAGGCTTTCCTAGTGCAGATACCAATCTCCCACAAAGGATTTATCAGATCTTATGTTCTTTATATTTTTAAGGCACATTTGTGGAAGAGAAATAAATATTTATTAATTTATTATTTATTTCTTCAAAGCCCAAAATTAAGCGAATGCACGAATTCTGCAGATGTTCGAATTTATTAAAAATTTCTTCAGTTGGTTCAAAAAAAACAGACAACAGCGTAGTTATTAAAATATTAACGTCACAAACCCTTTACATTTACATAAATAGCGACCTACAGGTGACCTCGTATAGTTATGCATCGCATATTCGTCAGGTGAAGAATTATTTTTAAGGCGAGTAGTGCTGCCGACTAGCCACCAATGAGAAAATAATCATAAGTCTGGAGATATGGAACATTCTGAAATTTCCTATGCTCACATTTCTAGTCAGATGAGGTAGGTCAGGTGAGGTCAAAAAATTCTACCTCATCTGACTAAAAATGTGAGCATAGGAAATTTCAAAATGTTCCATATCTCCAGACTTATGGTTTTTACTCAATGGTGGCGTTAGTTAGCGGCCCTACTCGCCTTAATACAATATTTTATCCCAGTCATTCCGTTTTGGCCGAAACAAGTTCAAAATAAAAATAAATCTTTGAGTCTAACTCATCATCTGCCTATAGCCTTTTCCAACTACGTTGGAGTCGGCTTCCAGTCTAACCGGATGCAGCTGAATACCAGTATATTACATGGGAGCGCCTGCCTTTGTGACCTCCACAACCCTATTACAGGGTAATATGATACTCCTTGGTAAGACTGGTTGTCTGACTTTAGGGCTTCTGGCGACCCGTAACGACTGTCAAAGATCCACGTATAACAGCCGAGACCAACGGCTTAACGTGCTTTCTGAGGCACGGTGGGGTCTTGGTATGTAAAGATGGTCACCCATTCACGAACCAACCGCTGCAAGCGTAGCTTAACCTGAACGATCGACCTGTGCGCCTGTTATTACTTAGCCACGAGCCCCCACAATTGACAATAATATATGGTAGTGCTAATTCAGCTAATTGTGAATAGTTGAAAACATTACATGCTTACGCCAACATGACATAGCATAGCATAATCAGCCTATAATGTTCCCACTGCTGGGACACAGGCCTTCTCTCTCCAAGAGGGAATGGGCTGCAATCTACCACGCGGGCCCAGTGCGGGTTGGCAGATGTTACACGTCTTCGAATTTTTGGTTCTAGGACATTCCGGTTTCCTCACGATGTTTTCCTTCACCGTTTTGAGAGCAGTGGAGATGAAATTATTTACACAAAGTAAAGCGCCTGTCTGGGTTCGAACCCATGACCTAACTCGTAAGGTAAAGCGCCTGTTTGAGTACTTACCTGTGACTTTAAATCGCAAGTAGCGGATATTACCACTGAACCACCACTGCTCCGCACACAACAAGGTAGGCATGTCTGCTTACCTTTAAAGGTAAACGCAAACTTGTCCGCGCCGAAATTCTCCTGGAAAAAAATCTTCCGGCGATTTATCCGATTCAGTGCGGATTTCATACAAGTAATCATAACATTCGATATTTTCGGCTCCTTCGCTTCCTTCAGCTCTGATAAGTGTGCCTTAATACTTCTCGTGTAAAAATCTTTTGAGTACGGTAGTTTATTAATTATCTGTTCAATTTCTCAATAAAAATTGCATTCTACAATTAAAACAAAGAATTTGAAAACATAAACCAAATATGCCACCTATTTTATGCATGTTTCTTAGATAACAACAAAATTATTAAAAGTAATGATTAAATAGTTATATTTATTGTTTTATGTAAAATTGCTTTCATACCTGACACATTGCTTTCGTACTTGACATTACACATACTGTATAAATACTGACGATAGCCGATGAACACCACAATCGTTTAGAATTGACAACAATGATTTTACACGCAGTGATACTTGTGACGCTCGCGGGGTTGGTTGCGGCTGACTTTGACCCAGAGTTGCACTCCAAATACCTAACGATGCCAAAGTCATCCTTCATTGAGTATTTCAACGCACAGAACTACTCTTGGAAGATGGCTGAGTACGACAATATTGAAGATAAGTTTCACAATTGTGCACATTTTGATATGGAAGCTATAGAAAATTTACCATTCCAAACTCACGATTTTGAAGCAATTGATCTGCCGGACAACTTTGACGCCAGAGAACAGTGGCCTCAATGTGAGACGATAAAAGAAATCTACGACCAAGGAGATTGCGGTTCATGCTGGACCTTTGGAACTGCCACACCTGCGTCTGATAGAACGTGCATTCACAAAGATATACATGTCCGTCTTTCTGAACAAGATTTAGAATGTTCGACGATTCGAAATGTATGTGATGGAGGTAATCCATATAACGCATTTGTTTTTTGGCAAAAGAAGGGTCTTGTTACTCAAGAATGTAAACCGTACGACATAGAAAAACTCAACAAAAATATATGCGAAACTGAATGTGTAAATACTGATATAAGTTATAAAGAAGACAAACATTTTGCTGAAAAGGTTTACAGATTATCGAACAACAACGATAAAATAAAGGCGGAGTTAGTTAAAAATGGTCCTATTCAGGCCGGGTTTGTGGTTTTCCAAGATTTTGTGAACTATCATTCAGGAATTTATATTCATACACATGGAGAGGAGCGAGGTAAACATAGTGTACGAATTGTTGGCTACGGTGTTGAAGATGGAGTTGATTATTGGTTAGTGGCCAACAGCTGGGGGAGTAAATGGGGTGAACATGGATGGTTCAAAGTCAAACAAAACCAAGAAAAAGTTAAGTTTGAAGACTATTTGGTAGCTGGTATGCCAAAGAATTAAATAGTCTTATTTTGTATAAACCTTTATAGTTGAATTTCTTCCAACACACTACTTTCTATAAATAGATATTTTGTGTATCACTAACCGGACAGCTATTTTAATATTTAGAAACAAATATTTCGCTTATGATTGTCAAATTAAAAAATATATTATACTTATATATATATAAAACGATCAGCAATTTCATTTTCTTTCTCCAAGTCTTTAAATATGAAATTCAATCTTGCTTTTTAGTGTTCCGTACCTCAAAAGGAAAAAAAACGGAACCCTTATATAGTCAAGACCCTTTTTCTCAGGAACGCGTGGAGGTATCATGTTGAACTTAATATCAAATAATTTATTCAAACTAGGCTGAGAATGAGCACTGTTCGTACGTCAAAATTACTTAAGAAAGTTCCCCAAAACGCCCGCCCTTCGCCACTTCCTAGTGCCTTAACTGGGAAGAAGAAGTGGAACAAACTCCCCAGCAGCACAGCTGTCTGTTTAGTTAGAAGAACTTGATTCCATACAATTATCTCACAAGCATATATTGGAAACAAAATACTTCATTCAACAACAGGATATTATTAACACCAGCAATGACATTATACATCTCAGGCTAAGAGTACCAACGTTAGACCGCTGGTTATATTAAGTAGGTAGTAATTACAACAACCAATAGCACTCAGATATTCAAATAATAAAGATGAAGTTTAACTGACCTGGTCTTACTCCAACGACTAGTAATACAGGGTTACTGGTAATTCGACGTATATCCGTCAGGGGCTGATAAGGGGGCCAAAATGCAACAAATTGAACCCCCCATATGTATGGCCAAAATTCAATAGTTTTCGAGATATTTGAATTTTAAGAGTTTTTCGATATTTACCCAAAATTTGACACTTAATTCCAAATAAAAAAAAAATACATATTTGAATGGGTACCATTAAAAATGATGTTATAGCTGCCACTTTAATTAAGTTATTGAAATAATTAAAACTACTTAATTTAACAAAATAATTAAAATAATGAGCGATTGAAGAATAATATCTTATTAATATTTTCATTTTACGCTTCAAAAATGTTGTTTCGTCACAAAAATTACTATGACATTAATCGTACAAATAACTAAAACAACTTGCCTATTCTGTAAGCTTTCCAAAAAGGTATAAAAGTCAATTTTAAAATACATAATTCGTGGCATGGCATGTGTTTGAACCGGCGCGGCGGCGCACGGTGCGGGGAGAAAAATCATCTGTGTTTTTAGTTTATGATCCTTGCTAAAACAACCGATTTTACAGGCGAGATTCTTCGTGATGGGGCGGGGTGTGCGGGCGGGGGAGTACACGGCGTCTGCTGCGCTCGCGTCGCTTTCCTTCGTAAGTTTCGACTCTACGCCGCGCAAGCACGTGTGTTGTTATCTTGCTAATAACCAATCTCTCATCGCGTTAATTTGTTATCGATCATTATTGTTAATTCTTGTTTCTCTTGTTATTCTTTTTGTTATCATTGTTATTTCGGATAACATGGCTTCGTATTCTAATAACGAATACGCAGACATAATGTTTTGTTATGGTTTTGCCGATGGAAACGCGGCTGCGGCTCGGCGAGAATACCAACGCCGTTTTCCCGATCGTCGACTTCCCCACGTTACTGTTTTCGGGAGCACCTATCGACGACTGTCTGAAACTGGCAGTGTTCAGAGAGCACAAGTCAACGCTGGCAGACCTCGACGGTACACGGCTGACGAAGAGGACACCATTCTTCAGTGTTTTATTGATGACCCAAACATCTCAACGAACATTGTTGCAAGACAGCTTGGTATGGCCCAGTGGAAAGTGTGGTCGGTAGTACATCTATCAGCTAGACACCCATACCATTACCAACCTGTCCAAACATTGCACGAGGGAGATCCTGCCAGGCGACTCGAATTTTCTCGGTTTATGTTAAACGCTGACGCTGACCAGGAACATTTCCTAAGAAATATTTTGTGGACTGACGAGTCAAAGTTTGACCGGGATGGTATAACGAATTAGCATAACTTACATTTTTGGGCACCTAAAGTAGGCAGGAATCCAAAAAAAACTAAAAGAAACTGCGTCGCAAATGAGATTTTCCCTGAACGTATGGATGGGTGTCCTTGATAATTATTTGCTGGGCCCTCATTTCTTGCCCCAAAATTTGAACGGCGAAAATTACGAGGAGTTTTTTAGAAAAAACCTAGACAATTTGTTGGCGGATGTTCCCGAAGAAATAAAAAACAACCTCATGTTTCAACATGATGGTTGCCCAGCACATTACCGGATTACTGTCCGACAGTGGCTAGACGAGAGATATCCAAACCGATGGATTGGGAGGGGAGGGCCAATTCCGTGGCCAGCACGAAGCCCTGATATCACACCACTTGATTTTTACGTTTGGGGTCATATGAAGGAATTAGTTTATGTGACCCCAAGAAATTCAGTCGAGGAACTGCGACAGCGAATAATAAACGCGTCGCAACAGATGAGAACAACGTTCACATCAAGAGTGACGAAAACCGAAGTTAGGAAGAGAATTCGAACCTGCATTCGTAATAGAGGGGCTCATTTTGAACAAGATGTGTAAAATTTTATACAAAATTTGACGTAAATTTTATAATGCATTTTATTTTATACAAATACAAATGACCCTTTCTCTCCCTGCGCCCATTCAAACACATGCCATGCCACGAATTATATATTTTAAAATTGACTTTTATACCGGTTTGGAAAGCTTATAGAATAGGCAAGTTGTTTTAGTTATTTGTACGATTAATATCATAGAAATTTTTGTGACGAGACAACATTTTTGAAGCGTAAAATGAAAATATTGGTATTATATTATTTTTATATCGCTCATTATTTTGTTACATTAAGTAGTTTTAATTATGTTCATAGCTTAAATGCAGTGCCAGCTACAACATCATTTTTAGTGGTACCCATTCAAATATGTATTTTTTTTATTTGGAATTAAATGTCAAATTTTGGGTAAATATCAAAAAACTCTTAAAATTCAAATATCTCGAAAACTATTGAATTTCGGCCATACATATGGGGGGTTCAATTTGTTGCATTTTGGCCCTTTTATCAGCCCCTGACGAATATACGTCGAATTACCAGTAACCCTGTATATACCCAGAGTAACACATTATTACCATAAGGTAAAAGCCGAAGTGGAAGACGATAAGGTCTTTACACTTCGGCGTCGCAGCCAGCACTGAGCTGCGCACGGCCGTCTACATTTTTGCAATAATACAGTCACGCCTCACCGCGTCACGTCCGTCCCCCACCGACCGTTTACATGATTCGAATAAGAAAGCGAAAGTTGATAGAAATAAATGCGTTTATCTTGAAGGTAAAGCGCACTTAGTATATCCGCTAAGTACAATTGTGTACTGAGTTTATTAAAATCCTAACAGCTCGGCCATCCTGCTAGAGCAAGTCCCTTCGCTCTGAATTTTCAGAATATTTAAATTGTAATTTTTATTAATAACAATCAGTTAAAATCACAGAATGTTAATTACTTGTGTGAATCTCCTTTGATTGATCATTAATTTTAATAGGCATACCTACTGAAATTAGTACCGGTCGTGTCCCCTAACTTCACCTATTAACCCTAACTTCGCCTATTTTACTTAAAATTAAAATTTACCCAAAAATTATATGACTACCCATGCGCGAAACTACCAAGTACAAACCAATTTTTATTCCTAGCAACACTTTAATGATCAAAACGTAGCTAGCTTTACTCTGCTGATGGCACAACGCATTTTTTTCTGGGAATGGAATGCAACAAAATTGCAACACGCAAGAAACTTTGGATTGTGTGGACTAACGTTGTTTTTCAAAAATCAACTCTAGGGAAGTACATTTTAAGATCAATTTCGTTTAACAGGCCATTCAACGTTTTTGACAATCACATATATAAACAACCAGGTGTCTATATCATGGAGAAACATTAGGCAGGCGAAGATAGGAAACAATGCCTAAACTTCGCCTACAACATTTGCATTGTTTTTTCATTTGTTTATATTAATTATTATTAAATGTCGATGGTCTTTAGCTGTAGCCATAGTTAATTAAAAATAGTTTTTATTTATTGTGGTTCAATATACTTGACAATTTGAGAGCACGTTACAAAAATGTGTCAAAAACCAGGCGAAGTTAGGGGTCACGACAAGTATTACAACGAATGTTTACAATATTTATTTTACATACACAAACAATCTTTTAGAATTAATAGATTTACGCAATACAAAATTATTCTAAAAACAATTTAAAATAAAAATATTTTTTTACACAATACTAAAAAAGAATTTAAAAAAGAGGTAAGATAATGTTCCAATACATGAATTACTATATTACCAAATTACAGAAACAAAAATGCAATTTAATACACATAAAAGTACCTACAGTCCGGCAAAAATGTCTACAAACGGAACTAATTTTTAATCTCTGTCAGTGTTGTATGAGTCCGTGTTTTACTCGTAGCAGGCAACAAATGTGCATGAAAACCGTAGACAGAGATATGAAAACGATTATATTGATTCAAAATTATTATGACATCAAAGTTCTGTCAGAAAAATAGTTTTTAAAGTTAAAATTTTATAATGTATGGCTAGTGGCGCCTCCATTTTTTATCCACGCTTTTAAGCAGCTTTAAGTTTAATACACAATAGTAAAAATAATATATTTTTTTAAATACAGGATATACAATAACTAAAACATTACCGCTGAACAGGCTTCAGGATGCTTTCCTTAGTCTTTCCTTTTCCTACCTGGTTCAAATTCCGCGCCTCTTGCACTCGCTCACCGCTGTGTGCTTCAAGGACAACGCATCGCTCCCGCCATCTGACGGCGTGAAGAAAACAACTCAGTTCGAACTCAACAAAAAAGACCGGCCGGTCTAACCGACGCGCGTGGTGAAAAAAACACTAAAATATGGTGAAACACGACTGCTGCTGATACAGTGTGGTGATCCCCTGGCTCCCAGTATCCCGTGAGTACCTGACCTTTTTCAATTTCTCATTCTCTAGCCTGTTTCTGAGTAGGAAACTTCAAAAAGCGTCCTTGGCTAAACGCGATACTCAATCAACCGCGTTCTTAGATGTTAGATACTTAATTTATACTTACTTTAAAATTAGTTCGTTAATAATTTGTGCCATATTCTTGAAGTCGTATTTACGCAGTAATTCATTGCAGCGTTTAATATTACTTATAGCAGTATTTTCTATGATATATATATATATACATACATATATATATTTATACATATATATATATATACATATATATATTTTTAAGCTGTTTGTAAAAGATTAATCATTACGTGCAATCACAAAAGCACAATGGGGAAGGTCGGGCAAAGCTTGTCGCGTAGTCTGCCTGTATATGTTAAGAGTCTACCACTTAACGGAATCATGTAATACTAGAGTATTATGTTGATCTCTTCTGAGGGCGTAACCTTAGGCAGACGTAGCGAATGAGGAAATATATTGTCGTTGACTTTTACCTGGGTGTACTTTATCTGCTTCGCTTGTTAATTCTTTATGGAGACAGAGCACGGATTGTAGAGCAACAAGACTTGAACACAGGGGGCCACTTTCACCATCTGTAGATAGATATTATCGATGACACTGACACTTCGATATTTTGGGCATCTTAGGTTATTGCTATTTACTGAAACCAAATGTCATATATTAGATCTTGTTATTATATTACTCAACAGATGGAAACCGGTATGGTTTCCGCCCCTGGAAGCTCACTTCCAAGGGCACTAATAAAGGCTTTAAGGTCAAGCATACCTTTAGAGGTTGGTGGACATAATTAGGCCCTTCGTACCGCCTCAATCTTTCCGCCCCATGGAAGCTCACTTCCAAGGGGGGCACTAGTAAAGGCTTTAAGGTCAAGCATACCTTTAGAGGTCGGTGGACATAATTAGGCCCTTCGTACCGCCTCAATCTTTCCGCCCCATGGAAGCTCACTTCCAAGGGGGGCACTAGTAAAGGCTTTAAGGTCAAGCATACCTTTAGAGGTCGGTGGACATAATTAGGCCCTTCGTACCGCCTCAATCTTTCCGCCCCCTGGAAGCTCACTTCCAAGGGGGGCACTAGTAAAGGCTTTAAGGTCAAGCATACCTTTAGAGGTCGGTGGACACAATTAGGCCCTTCGTACCGCCTCAATCTTTCAGCCCCTGGAAGCTCACTTCCAAGGGCACTTGTAAAGGCTTTAAGGTCAAGCATACCTTTAGAGGACGGTGGACATAATTAGGCCCTTCGTACCGCCTCAATCTTTCTGCCCCCTGGAAGCTCACTTCCAAGGGGGCACTAGTAAAGGCTTTAAGGTCAAGCATACCTTTAGAGGTCGGTGGACATAATTAGGTCCTTCGTACCGCCTCAATCATCATACTAATACTAATTGAGATCTCAAGAAGCTTCAGTTATAATATACAACTACAACATACAAACTTTGCCAACCTCATTGGTTTACATGTTATCATTATTCAGTATTTCTGTAATTTCGAGAACAATGGGTTCAGTGAATAACCTAGTAAGTACTTAGATAGATTAATTAATCTTTAAACATTAGATACTCAGCTTTCAATACAGAGATGCCGGCTCCAACCGCGATACAAACTCACTTTGATAAACACTGCTTCGGACTAAACTTTAGCTAAACACCAACAATTCAAATACTCGTTCTTACCGTGTCAGACTGATTTGACAGGTTCCATCGATGTTGCCATTGCATAAAGTTATTGTTGTAATGTTGCTATGTCTGATTATTGTTGTATTTACATTCGCGGATTATATCCTCTAAAGGTCCGCGACACTCCCGGCCGGGAAATTAAAGTAATGTCATTAGATTTTTCGTCCACTCTCTTATCTTCTGCAGAGCTCTCGTGGTCGCCACTCTTCTTTCTTTTGGTACTTCTTTGTCCCTTTTCTTATACTCATTATTCTTATCTTTATCAATCTTATCGTCATCTATCCTCCCGTTGGCCTCTACTGATTTTTCACTATGTACTGATGTATTTCTGACACAGTTGGTTTCGTCTCTTTGATAATTTATAGCTTTACTGGGTTTTCCTATATCTATAGGTTCCATAGCTATGTCTACAGATTGAATGTCCTGTGTGTCGAATCGTTCACTTCTACTTATAGATTCGTTATATACTCGAATAGATTCACTTTCACCGTCTTCTATTTCAAGAGGATATAGATGTGCTAAAGATCTTGTGAACTCTTTGTTACCTATTTTTACTTTAGCAACTCTACATAGTCCATCTATTCCCTTTTGAAGTGAGACTATCGTTCCTACTTTCCAGGTTCCTCTATTTTTAGAATCACCTCGCAACTGGACGATCTGGCCCACTGCTGGTGCAATTTACACAGTTACTCTTGGTTCTTTGTGTGAATGCCAATATCTCTCACGAAGACTTGGTAAATATCTGTTTAGAAACATTTCTTTGAATTCTTGTAAAACGACTAATCCTTTCTTCCAACCTTTAATAAGATCGGTTTTTATTACAGTACCTTCGTTGACAAAGTTTCCAGGCGAACTTTCTACCGTTATACATTTTCCTATTGTAAGAAAATCTGCTGGTTTTAAAACGTGTTCTAGCTCTGAGTCTACGCTAGTGAGTGGTCTCATATTCACAGATGCTTCAATCTCTTTTACAACTGTAGTTAACTGACTGTGTGTCAGCATGTGTTTTCTCAATGTTTTTTTCATACAATTTTTAACTATACCGATTAATCTCTCGTAAAAACCCCCGAACCACGGCGCAAGTTGGGGTATGAATTGCCACTGTATTTCTTTATTGATACAGTATTTTTTTTGACAGTATTTCAGACATAAGTTTGAAATGCGTGGCATTGTCTGATGTTATGAGTGTTGGAATACCTCTGGTAGCTATCATTCTCCTCAGTGATAGCAGGCCTTCTTCTGCCGTTAGATCTTGAACGACTTCTAGGTGTATAGCTCTTACTGCTAGACAGGTGTAAAGACAAATCCACCTTTTGGTTTCTTCGTTTTCTCCTTTCACCAAAAGTGGTCCCATGTAGTCCACTCCTACGAAAGTAAATGGTGTACTATAGTTCACTCTTTCTGGCGGTAGCGCTGGTGTAGGTGGAAGCTTAAAAGGCCCCCCACCATGTTTCACGCAATTCGGACATTGTCTCAGAAGTTTCTGAACTTGACCTTTTCCTTGAGGGATCCAGTACGATTGACGTATGATGCTCAAGGTGTGATTTACACCCACATGATAATTTTCATTGTGTGTTTTCATTATAATGTTATTGGTAAATTCACTCTCCTTTGGTATGAGAATTGGATAGCGTTTTTCAAAGGTCCAGTCTGCATTCATCAAGCGACCTTTACAACGTAAGATTCCATCTACGTCTTTAAAGAATCTCAAGTTGCGACTTGAATTAGTCTCCTCCTCATTGTATTCTTGTGGGTAATATTCGGCTTGTAAGTTTTTAATAGTTTCAAGCTTGTTTGACAATCCACTCGTTTGGACTTGCAAATTTCTTTCTCGTTCTCTCGACTTGTCAATGTTCTTTTCCTGTGTATCTTGACATTCTTTATTAACACATCTTTCGACTCGAGGTTCCCTCGGGAGACCCTCCCGGGACAACAGGTTTATGGAATTTACCTCACTTGTAAGCCAAGTTTCGGATCCTTGTATCAGAAACTGAGGCCCTACCAGCCATTTATCTCTGTCGTCTTTTGTGCTCACCGATCTTGTAGCAACATCCGCAGGATTAAGTTCGGATGGAACATATCTAATAGTCATTTCTTTGTTTTTCTTGATTTCTTCGATTCTCCGTGCAACGAATGGTGGTAATAATTTATCTGAATTAACCCAGTCGATAACTATTTGACTGTCAGTCCACAATGTTTGTCGTCTTACTTCTAGTTTTAGAGAATCGACTACATATCTCATTAAACGGCTTCCTATTTAGTACTCCCAGTAATTCCAATCTAGGTATCTTTAGGTGTTCCTGGTCTTTTATTGGAACCAGACGAGACTTGCCGATTACAAATGAAATTTCGCCTTTGGATACTATATAAATTACTGCAGCATAGGCTTGCGTAGATGAGTCTGTAAAGCAATGCAAGTCACAGTACTCTCTAGGTAATCTGGTATAACGTCTTGGTAATGTGATTTCAGAGATCTCACTAAGGTCGTTGTTGATTTCTTTCCATTTTGATGCGAAATTTCAGGTATGGGTGTATCCCATTTTATCTTTTCTTTCCATAATTCTTGTAACAGTAGCTTTCCTGGTAACAATGTAGGCGTGGCGAAACCAGAAGGATCATAGACTGAAGCTATTACTCTTAGAATGTCTCTCTTAGTATTTGCATTAGGTTTGTTATTATTGAAACGTAGTCTTAAAGTATCTTCTTTTAAATGCCATTCCTTCCAAGGCCAGTGCACGTAATACCTTCCTTTGATAAGTTCGGTAGTATCATTGAAGCTTCGAATCGCTTCTTCTTCCTTTGTTATCTTTGGTGAATCGGTTATCCCGATGGACTCAAGATCCCACAGAGAGGATATGTTCACTTGATCCATTGGCAGGTCCGGTTTAGTTAACTTCACATCTAGCTCTGTTTGGAAATATGTAGTTACCGTTAGAGCCTCTTTAGTTTCCGGTTTCATTATTCCGGATAATATCCAGCCGAACTTGGAATCAACTAGATATAGGTTGTCTCCGATTTGAATCTTCTCAGTTTCCATAAAACTGTAGTAGTAATCATTACCTATAAGAATATCAACTTGGTCAGAATGAACTATCGTCAGCTAGTAAATCTTTCTGTTTCCAGTTACTAAGCTCACGTGGTGCAACTGGTATTCCTTTACATATCATTGGTATTACATTTGCATAAATTGATTGTTTAGACATGTCTCTGGTTTCTAAATTGAGTTTTAACTACTGTACTTTTGAGTTCTCGGGGAGCTTCTGCTCCAAAGGTAAAAACAGATAAATTTTCTTCTTCCTCAATTGGGAGATCTAATTTACGTGCGATTTTCTGAGTGACGTAGGATCTTTGTGACCCAGAATCCAAAAAGATTCGACATTTAACTTGGTGGGAAGTATCTCCTTCCTTTGAGGCTATGGCAACTGCCGTTTGCAGCACAGTGTCTCTTTTATTGTTTATTGCTGACAGCGTAGATGACTTTACTTGAGAAGGAAATTTATTGGGACACAATGCTCTATTGTGTTTCCCACGTTCTTTACAATGAAAGCATGGCCTGCTTGATCTGCAACTTTGGATGCTATGGCCAAGACGAAAACATTGATAACAACGGTCTTTGAGCATAGTCTTTCTATCTGTAGAAGTTTTATATTTATTGCATTGGTCATTGAAGTGGCTACCATTACAGAATATACAGCTTAATTTCGACCTCTTCCTTTTAGGTTCTCCTGATGACTTGACCTTCGACAACCTCGTTTCTTTATAATTGCTCATATATTCCTTTGCTTCAATGGGATGTTTCCTGTTCTCTTGTGTAACATGCAGCGTTTCCACAGTGTAATTTTCGATTAACTTAGGGTTTCGTTCTTGTGTTATTCGACTCGCATCCTCACGAGCAGTAATGATGATTTCCAAAAGTTTCCTCAACTCTTGAATAGAGTTCTCAGTCGATTTTATCTTAAGTTCATAAATTAGGTCTTCGGGAAATTTCTCGAAAATTAGATGCCTCAAATTATTATGGTTAATATCTTCACAAAGTGACTCTAGGACTCTTAGATGCCGTTCTACATTGTTTAGTACTTTCCTGCACTCATTTGTTGTTTTATCGGCAGTTTTTACTCTAGACAACGCAGAGTAATGAGCGTCGACTAAATGGCAAGTCTTCCCATATTTTTCTTTCAATGTCCTCAAAGCAATCTGGTAGTTGGCGTTAGTAGTGTCGAAACCGTCAATAACCTGCTTGGCCTCCCCTTTTACAGATGCTTTTAGGTACAGTAACTTATCGACCTCAGTGATGTTTCTGGCGTCGATGTTAGAACTGAACTGGTCCCAAAATTGATGCCAGTTCAATACGTCCCCGTCAAACTCAGGTAAGTTTAGTTTTGGCAGGCGGCTAGAAATGCTGCTGACTTGGGTGGCCCCCTGTTCGACTGTATTGTTTCGCGCAGAAAACATTTTAATTTTCACATTCAATTCGGCGAGGTTCTCTTCAGCTTCAAGTTGAACTTCGCTCATTTTCCCTATGTCGTCAGCGGAAGGATTATTAATCAACCGAAAGTAGTTAGTGAGGTCTTCGTCAAATCTCTTTAGCGACGATTCAAGTTTAACTTTTATCATTTCTGCGTCATATCTTGTATCATCGTTATGTATAGAGAGGCGGGAGGATAAGCTAGACTGATGTTCGATTTGATTTGCTAATAATTGCAAGCGGTGTAACAATAATTCTTCCATATTTGCACAGGTCCTGTAACCGAAAATTGTATCACGCCCCTGCTGTATATTAGAATGCACAACATAATCGTCTTTGTAATTATTGTTTTATTACAACAAACAATAATAAAAGAATTGCCCTTTTCTCATAGACTTACTCTTGAAGTGTATGAGTTTATGTAATAAATTAAATCGAACATTGCGATTTGATGTCATTACCTCATTCGGAATAGTCTCTGTTCAGATATTTGTGAAATTCTATCAGGTATTATATGTGTACCTACTTATCATTATCATTTAGTTTGTAAAAGTTCATCCAATCTGACATTTAGCAAATGTTTATTAATAGGTACTTGATAATTCTTTTCAAGAAGTGTGAGCAGAAACATAAGTTTATAAATTAACACTAGTAGATCAAGTGTTAAATTTCTACGGTACTCAAAGGGTTGACTGATTTGATAAAATTATGTTCCTTTTAATGTTAGCTTGTCAAAACAGTAAGTTTATCATAATTATTACATTGGTATGTAAAAGTAATCATTTACATTTATTTTCAGATGCATTTGAGTTTACAAAAAACATAAATATCCAGGGTGTGTTAGCAAATGTAAGGGCTACGCTTTGTTTATAGATTTGTTAATGTGTGTTTGGATTCAATCTCATTTGAATCCTGAAAATATAGTTGACATGTTTCGAATGTGTTATAATGTAGTAAGAACTTAACAAGTTCTACATTTTAATATTAAATTTGTCTTAATTAATTTAATGTATTTGGTTTTAGAAATCTTCAGGAACCTGTTATAAATAACAGATTGAACACAGACAAGTTCGTTTCCACAGTGGGCAAACATATGTAATTTTAACAAATAAAGTTTATATATGAAGAAGTAATTACTCCCTACTAAAACTAATATTCATGATAATTACTGCTATAGTTGGTTAATTAATGTATCTTTGTGACAAAATTATCTCCCATTCGAATTGCTACGCTATCAACTATATTCTTTTGTAAATATAATTGAATGTGTCCAGATAATACAATATTAATAGACAAATAGTTCTTAGGTGTGGTACTCAATAGATACTAGTACTTCCTACCTCTTTTGTCTCCAAGTAAGAAACATTTACTTTTACAAGATATGGTTATTCTAGATTTTAACTAAATATTATGTAGTGATAAATCTCACTTTTAGTACCTATTGATCTTACTCTCCCTCTAGGTTATGCGAGGTGTAATATTATTTTGCAAGTTAGTCATATTATTATTTTTAATAGTCTTATTTATGTACTTGTTTTACTTTCAAATAGGTAAATCATAAGAATACTGCCAGTGTGAGTTACTTACTAAAGGCACGTAAGTAAGTGGGTAGTCTTTATTTGAAGAAAACGATTTCTTTGTGATTTGTATGCACCCTCGTGGCATACCAATTTAGAGGGTATGATTTCATCTACCAATCTTAATAAAAGTCTATTTACCTCGTCGTTGTGTAGGTATCCGTAGTTCCTACACAGTTTCTACACAGCGGATCGTACTCAGAGCTATCCTTTCCGATAGGTATTAGGCCGCAAAATACTAGCCCAAGTTGGTCGATGTGTTTTCTGTAAATCCCCGATTATCACATCAATCCTTATGTTTTTTACAAAAGCAACATGGTAATTCTCATGGGCCATTCGATTTTTATTAGGATACGATCGTAGGTGACGAAATAAATTGCTATCTATGATTATTTTTTACATATTCAGATACACAATTCACATAACTGGGTCAACAGAAAGTTCAATCGTTTAGAGCTATATTCATATTGATAACTTACCATTAGATTTTAACTTTCTTGTTAAAAGACAGACGATAACACTTCAGTAAGACAAGGTATTCAAACTTTCCTCGTTATCGGTAATCCTTTCCATGCGTCACAATTCAAGTAAGTAAACCTTTCCGACCATAGAGTATAGTAATAGTGTTGCCGACATTAGTGCGGTGGTGGTTAACCGTAGAAATCGTAACGACAATCGGTTTTCCTTTTCATAATAGATTTCTCATTTATCGATTAGATTAGAATTCCACACTTAAAATTAAACAGTATCTCACTCTTAGTTAACTCTTACACTCTTAGTTAGTAACTCACTAGTTTTATGGCAGATACATTAGACATCAAGTTTACGATAATCGAGCGTTAAAGACAAAACAAAAATTAAACTCAACCACAATCGATTTAAAACGGGCGTACTATGAATAATAAAAACTCGATTCACTGTTGTACATCCCTATGGACTAATACGTCAGCTGAAGTACTCTTAATTTTTTAACTTATTATTCATAACTGAAAGGTAACTTTGTTTAAACAACAAAGAAATTAATTAAAAATTATTTAATCCTCTAGTGCGGTATTTAATCCAGACAATTTCTTATTCTTCAATCATCAGATAGATCCCCATCGCGAATCGGTGGAATAAATATGGCGGTTCGACATATTTTTTACGAACTTCCGGCCGGATTACAACAATCCTTCCCACAAGAATGTATTGATTAAATGATATGTTACGATTCAATATAAATGAATAAAATAATAATATAATTTTTTAAGTACGCAACTTACGTAATTACAATATTTTCTTTTGAACAATTTCACAATAATTATTTACACATTGAAGCATTTAGCGCCATCTAGCGATTCATTTGGAAAACGTTAGTTACAAATAAGTGATAGACTTTACAATTAGTTATTAAAATAATTAAAACAAAATAGATCTATAATTCGTCGTGATGTCGGTGGCCTCCGTTCAATCCCGTGTGCTCTATTTACATTAGTGCATCTGCAACTGAATCTTTAGTCACAACTTCTAGTGTGGTTTAAGTAGCTTTAAATATCTAAATAATAATTGCTCTTTTCCACTATTAGTGATAAGAGTTGTGTCAATTCACTCTGTCTCTCTCTCATTGTTACTCATGGTCATGGTACTGCTGCCATGCCTGCATTAGGCTCTCTTGGTACTCATAATGTTCTTGAAACCAGTTCAGATCCCAGCATCTCCACCATGTCGCGTAGTCTGCCTGTATATGTTAAGAGTCTACCACTTAACGGAATCATGTAATACTAGAGTATTATGTTGATCTCTTCTGAGGGCGTAACCTTAGGCAGACGTAGCGAATGAGGAAATATATTGTCGTTGACTTTTACCTGGGTGTACTTTATCTGCTTCGCTTGTTAATTCTTTATGGAGACAGAGCACGGATTGTAGAGCAACAAGACTTGAACACAGGGGACCACTTTCACCATCTGTAGATAGATATTATCGATGACACTGACACTTCGATATTTTGGGCATCTTAGGTTATTGCTATTTACTGAAACCAAATGTCATATATTAGATCTTGTTATTATATTACTCAACAGATGGAAACCGGTATGGTTTCCGCCCCTGGAAGCTCACTTCCAAGGGCACTAATAAAGGCTTTGAGGTCAAGCATACCTTTAGAGGTTGGTGGACATAATTAGGTCCTTCGTACCGCCTCAATCTTTCCGCCCCATGGAAGCTCACTTCCAAGGGGGGCACTAGTAAAGGCTTTAAGGTCAAGCATACCTTTAGAGGTCGGTGGACATAATTAGGCCCTTCGTACCGCCTCAATCTTTCCGCCCCATGGAAGCTCACTTCCAAGGGGGGCACTAGTAAAGGCTTTAAGGTCAAGCATACCTTTAGAGGTCGGTGGACATAATTAGGCCCTTCGTACCGCCTCAATCTTTCCGCCCCCTGGAAGCTCACTTCCAAGGGGGGCACTAGTAAAGGCTTTAAGGTCAAGCATACCTTTAGAGGTCGGTGGACACAATTAGGCCATTCGTACCGCCTCAATCTTTCAGCCCCTGGAAGCTCACTTCCAAGGGCACTTGTAAAGGCTTTAAGGTCAAGCATACCTTTAGAGGACGGTGGACATAATTAGGCCCTTCGTACCGCATCAATCTTTCTGCCCCCTGGAAGCTCACTTCCAAGGGGGCACTAGTAAAGGCTTTAAGGTCAAGCATACCTTTAGAGGTCGGTGGACATAATTAGGTCCTTCGTACCGCCTCAATCATCATACTAATACTAATTGAGATCTCAAGAAGCTTCAGTTATAATATACAACTACAACATACAAACTTTGCCAACCTCATTGGTTTACATGTTATCATTATTCAGTATTTCTGTAATTTCGAGAACAATGGGTTCAGTGAATAACCTAGTAAGTACTTAGATAGATTAATTAATCTTTAAACATTAGATACTCAGCTTTCAATACAGAGATGCCGGCTCCAACCGCGATACAAACTCACTTTGATAAACACTGCTTCGGACTAAACTTTAGCTAAACACCAACAATTCAAATACTCGTTCTTACCGTGTCAGACTGATTTGACAGGTTCCATCGATGTTGCCATTGCATAAAGTTATTGTTGTAATGTTGCTATGTCTGATTATTGTTGTATTTACATTCGCGGATTATATCCTCTAAAGGTCCGCGACAAAGCTGATGATGATGAAAGATGGCGCGATCATAGCCAGGCTCACAATAAATTTGACATTTCGTTAATTCTTGACTTTGGTTTTATTTCACCACTTCGCCATTCTCGGCCTTTTCAATATTTTTGATCAAGTATTTGACATGAAAAGTGTCGGAATCCAAAACCTTTCCTCGCAAAAATAAAACTACCTTACGCTTATATATCATTAGCTTGTGTTGAGAACCAGCTACGACAGCGCCAGTTTGACAGTTGCCTTCCCCACTGGAACCATTCAAGTACAACTTTTATGCTTCTAAGAGTCAAAATAATTCACGGTATATCTGACAAAAACTTATCCACTTTCCATCTTACTTATAAACTTCTAAAGACAGTTATTGTATGTTATTTTAATAATTATTTCTGCACGAATAGAACGGGTCTTTACTTTGACAACCTGTGGCCATGATAAAAGTCGTATGTCACTGTCAGTTAGGATACGATTTGTACTATTAAATAATAAATATGAGTTATTTTCCAAGTGCTCTCCTCAATAAAACAAAGCTGCAGATTTATGCAGAAGTGCAGAACAAAGCAAGGATCAGGTGAAGATAATTAATCCAGTCAATAGTTATGAAATTGACAGAGTAAAAACATCTTAACTCTTAAAATGTCGATTGTACACCATGTGTACAGATAACAATAGAATTTCAATTGTGTCTGCTAATTGGCGCGCGACGGGTTAATAAAATCGCAATTCATAAAAAAGAGAAAAAAGTTTAATTGCGATCGATGTCCAACGACAAAACATAATCCAGACAATGTCCAGCTTAAGTATGGGAAAAACTAAGAAGTGTAGTAAATGTGGGACTTTAAATAATTTTGCAGTGTCGTGAAGAGTCCGAAGAGTGCATAATATTCGGGAACATTACAGAGATTCTTCGCCAGAGTCACTATTCTGCGGAATGGTCAATAATGGCCCGGACCGGGAATGTAATAATTAAAATGCTGATGTGAAGTATCGTCTTGATACTGATGCGAACGTTCGTTTATGCCATGAACAGTTTTGAAAGTCTTAATACTAACTTTTTTTTTTAATCCTCAATTAGTAGGATTCAAACTAAATTTGAAGGATTAAAAGGGACTAAAATGAACTCAATAAATATTCATGTAATTTAAGATGTAAGTATAAAATATTGAATGTTGTGAAAAATTTATGCTTGTTAAAAGCCAAAATATGCTAGGTGTCTAATTAGTTTTACCTGTTGTATTAAATTGAATTAATTAGGAAGTCATTATTACGAGGGGAGATCAAAAAGTAGTGAGAACGACATACTCCTTGGTAAGAAAAAAAATAAATACTGGCAGGCATAGCTCAGATACATATTTGTAATATTAATAAAGAAAAAAATCTTCGATTCTCTTTTGTTTCTTTCTGAATGTAGTCATTTGTTTGCTTCGTGTCGGAACGTGTTCTCGAAAATGGAGAAAAACTAAGTGCGAGCCGTTATTAAATACCTCTGTTTAAAAAAGTTAACGAAGCAAGAGATTCATTGCGATTTGGAGGCAACATTAGGAGAGTCTGCTCCGCCTTATTCCACTGTCGCAAGGTGGGCTTCTCAATTTCGAGTAGGGAGAACGAGCACGGAAGACGAACATCGTTGCGGGCGTCCATCGACGTCAGTCACCTAAGAAAATGTTGCGAAAGTCGAGAAAATTGTATTGAGCGATCGATGAGTTACCATCCGATACTTAATTCAAGAAACGGGCATTTCATATGGAAGTATTGTATTATCCGCGACCCCGGCGGCATCGGCCCAATTAACCCCGTCACTGCTGACATCTCTTTGAGGCGCGCGTGGAACACAACGCGCCGTCGACCCGGGCCTGGTCCTTACCGGACGGCGAGCTGCCCATTACTCGTCGTCCGCAAGCCCGCGCCTACGGTGGCCGGGAATCGGCAATCGATTCCCGCCGCCCAGGGCGTCTCCTACGGCGGCTAGGGGCGCGAGGGCGCGGCTGTTGCCTCTCCCTCACGCGTTCCGCTTCCTCCTTCGCGAGCATTACTGTTTCGCAGAAGGAGGTGACGGCTTCCCATGCACTCTCGCTCCGCACCATAGCCTGGACCAGGTTTGGACGCGAGAGCTCGTCGCCGCCGATCGCCTCCGTGAGAACACGGCGGTGCTCCGCCCAAGCCGGGCAGACCTCCACTGTATGCTCCACCGTGTCCTCCGGGCGATCCACACAATGGTGACACCCGGGCGTTTCCTCCCGCCTTATCCGAAACATCGAACCCATCCTAATGTACTTCTTCGTACCTTAGGATCGAACCCATCCTAAGGTACGAAGAAGAAGCAAAATAGAAGTGTTTCTAGAAGGTGTATTTTCTTCAATTTGTTCCTTGCATGCGGTACTGTGCCAAATAAACATTTTTCTTTCTTTATTTTTTCTTTGTGTTCAAACTATCGCAATTTGCCAGCCCTTATCTCTGCATTACGCTTACACTCATATTTTAATTAAGAACCTCCTTAAATCTTGTTAATTACTACCATACTTGTCCTAATTCATCAATTACTAAACTAACAAGAATCTCAATAGTAAATGACATCGTTTTTTAATTACCTTCTAATGACTTATCTATCATTAGAACATTACATATATAAATGTTAGTATTTGTACAACATTCGTGTCATCGTTGTCTTATCATCTTACCTCTCGTATTATATTGTGCCTATTTGAATATATATCTGTCAAAGGACGAGATTGTGCCTGCATTTTGTGTTTGGAAGTGTCAGTGAATATTCTTCATAGTTCAAGATGATTTTCTACCGTTTAGGATTACAGAAGTAAGTCTTGACCTATCTATATTTATTAAGTTTTCTTATTTTGCGCTGTGGGAATGCCATACATGCTTTATTAACCCCTACATTTAATATAAATTAGATGGAATTTTCAAAAATAATAATAAGTAAGTAAGCTCCGAAGATTTGGTGACGACAAACTTTTATACCAACTGTCAGAGATGGGCATTTTATTGGACACCTAGGTACAGTCGACTGCATGTCAGTGGTAACAAAACAAGTAAAACCAGACCTTATATTCCATAGAAACTCCGCACTAGACCAGCTCAAGGTCAATGTCAATGTGACAATAGTTTAAAGAGTTACAGATTCAAAGTGGTGCAGTACTACATATATGTATCTTGGAGGTTTTTCTTTCTCAATCTTCTTGCTTACTGCCACAAACGACATGTGGATGTGTTTCCAAACCATAATCAACGATCATAACCCTGAGTCATAATCACTCAGGCGAGCGGCTCCCCCGCGCGACGCCCCTACGCACGCCTCCGAACATTCTTTGTCTACGCGCAATGGGTGCTACATGCGCACCCATACACGGCCTCTATGCAAAATATTTATATGGATTGATAGTAAACTAATGACTGTTTCTTAAAGTGGATAGACTAGGCTAGATTACGTATTTTGTTTTAGAACAATAGATGACTTAGTTTTTTTTTTAATACCTACAAAAAAAATCAGTACGTTTATATTACCACAAAAAATAATCAAAAAATTAAAGAATTATTTCAAAATCTAAAGCGAAAACCCTACGTATTAATTCAAGTTTTATTTGACTTACAGATTAATCGAGTACTTCAAGCTTGACCAACTCTTCAAAGATGATGAAAAACGTCAGCTTCTTCTTCACAAGAAACCGAAAGAGGTCTACAGGACGAAACTACATGCCAACCGAACTATGGATTTATGTATTTCGATATTACTCTCTCTAATAAGTGCGTTAATCTGTCTATCGATACCCTATGCGGCATTAAAGTCACCGTGTGAAGTTTTGAAGGAGAATAACTTGACAACTTTATACAATATAGCATCATACCTTGAAAGATACGTGAAATTGATTGATAGATTGATAATAGCATTGTTTGTTATTCTTATTTATATTTCTGTGAAAACTGTGCTGGATGCGATTAATAATACAAACATAAGTATGAGTCCGTGGCTGGAGAGAGGTAAATATATGCTGCCTCCACGGCGCAAAATGAAACGAAGTCGTGCGTAGTGAAATTAAATAATAATATAATATAAGTGTAGTTTCTACTACAGAACGCCACCTGCTACGATCGCTACATCCTCCTTTTGCCTCATTTACGTTCATACGTCATACACGCACGCCACACGTACGCCGCCGCACCGGTTGCGAGTACTGCGCACCTGACCTTTCCGAAGAACATCACCAATAAGGTCACTATTATGTCTTCATAGAGCGTGCCCTCCCGGTGTTACCTTTTTAACTGACGAAAAAAAAGGAGGAAGTTCTCAATTCGACACGAATGTTTTTTTTTATTTTTATTTTTTTTTTTTTATGTATGACCACGCATAACTTTTTACAGAGTTGTCCGATTTGAAAAATGTTTATTTTATTCGAGAGTGTTTACATCAAAGTTGGTTCCATGTAAAATTGATTAATTTTGCTTGGGTAGTTTTTGAGTTAGCTTCAATAATACGTATTTTTCCCCACTTTTATATGGATGATGTTCTAGTTTGATTTGCAGGTAGTGGTATTAGAATTTGTGTGGGGTAGGTGCCACAACTAAAAAGTGAAAAATAAAAACTTTTTTACAAAAAAATACAACCGACTTCCAAAAACAACACTACAAAGTAAAAAATAACTTTAATTTCGAAAGACTGTGGCTAAAAACGAAAATACATTTAACCAGACACCGACTTCCGAAATTAAAGTTATTTTTTACTTTGTAGTGTTGTTTTTGGAAGTCGGTTGTATTTTTTTGTAAAAAAGTTTTTTGTTAGTCGCCTTTCGCCAGCCTCTAAACATGACCAAACCATCTAAGCATACTCTTTTAAATGTTTGTCACTACATCTTTTAAACCGCTCCGTTGCCTTATCACCTCATTCCTCAGCCTACCACTCACAGTCACACCACACAAGCTTCGCAAGGAACGCATTTCCACAGCATTTATTCTACTTTCATGCTTCTTAAAATTAATTATGATAATAAATTGTTACTGTTGTAGATAGCTTGGTTTTACTCATCATTCTCCTGCCCTTATCCCAATCTATTTGGAGTCGGCGCAACATGTCCTTTTTTTCCATACTTCTCTATTATTCGTCATCTCGGAAGTCACCCCCTTTCTAGCCATGTCATCTTTCACACAATCCATCCATCGTTTCTTTGGTCTTCCCCTACTCTTATAGCCATCGACATTCATACTCAAAACTTTCCTCACGACATTACAGCTTGGTTTTACTATCCTATAATTATAAAATTGACATATACCTGAACTATGTATATTAAATCAATGTTATATGACTAAATAGAATTATTTTTATTTACCCAGGCATGATCCCTATTATAATCTCTTACCTTTTAAATCTATACAGCATGTATCAGACAGATTCAAAAAGCGTGTGGTACATACCATCAAACTGAACAACTTTCTCCATGGGACCAACATCGTAATCGCGAAAAAATTATAAACTGTTCCATACAAAACTTCAATACCTACTCGACCGAAATGTATGGCACGGCTGATTATTTATTGTCGATTACGATGTTGGTGCCATGAAGAAAGTTGTGCAGTTTGGTGGTCTGTACCACACCCTTAAATTTGACCACACCTTTTTGGACACGTTTTATAGGCTTCACACATGCGCGACAAGTCGCTACTGTGTGACAGAACTTTTTTGAGGAGTTGCCAGATAATATAACGACAAGTAAGTAATAACAGCAGTACATTCAAGTAACATCCCACCCATTCTATCCTACCACAAATTCTCTCTTCCAATTACACATTAACAGTCACAGAGCATGCCAGTTAAATTTCCCAGAGTCTCTACTGCGAACGGTCACGAATCCTCTCTTAAATAACCCCTAGAGCCACAGCCATACGAATAAACCACAAGAGTAGAGGCGTTCCTGCAAAATTAACAACTGGCTTGCCTGTAGTCCACGGAGTGAGGTACGGTTAGTGCGTATAGTGGCGAAATGTGGAACGGTCGGCAGCGGGTGGGTTAAGTCTTGAAATGTTGGCTGTTTTATGTTCTAGGCATTGAACATGCGCAGGCCAGAGATTTTTAGGGTCCGTGGCTTAGGCCCCCAGTGGTCGAGGCACCTGTGGCCGACGCCCCCGATTCGATTAATTTAATTCAAAGCATTTTTTGATCAAATGTACTGTCAGGCACAAAAATATTTTACATAAATAATAAATGTATATTGATTGTAAGTAGGTCATCATTCTCCTGCCCTTATCCCAATCTATTTGGGGTCGGCGCAACATGTCCTTTTTTTCCATACTTCTCTATTATTCGTCATCTCGGTAGTATGATTTGATATTGATTGTAAGTAGGTACCTATATGTATAATTTTAAATTATAATTATATTTATGACAGAAATGCTTTTATATTGGATGTTGCGCCTGGCACGCTCTTATGTTAGCGAACATAATTATGCGAGGAGGTGTATATAATAATTATGGAAGTGTTCATAACACCAAGTCCAAGGTTGATACAGTATGACATCCAAACGGAAGATTGTATGCTCCTGAGAGGTCGTATCTCATCGAGGCACATATAAAATAAAACTTATTACAGTTATTTACTGATCGATTCCACCTCGGAGGGCAGATCTGCCATAAAGGAATATTATTGCTCATGCTTAACGGGCATGAGCGCTGTTGGCATACCGTGAGCATTATCTGGTACTTCGGTATCTGGGCACATTTAAACAATTTCGTTGGTCCTGCAAAGTGCCTGGGACGATATTATTGTACAAAGCCCAAATACAATTTAATATATTTCGTTCACATTCGTTTATTTATTTATCCCCAAACATTAATGAATACAGAAACCTAAAAATAATTAAGTAAAATAATTTTACACAAAATACCACATTCTCGCATTCATTCATTCATTCGTTCACATTTGTTATCTTCACTAAAGATATTATGATATTTTTGCATGTTTCCATCCGAAACTTAACATACTACAAGGGTAGGGACGGGGTTTATAAAAAAAACGCCCTTTGTTCTTTTTTATATATGTATATTAACAACATTCAGTAACTTTTATATGAAGTCTTTTTTTGATTTTTTGTATGTTTGTACATAATAAATATGCTTTTAATGGGGAAAAAGTTGTGTAAGGATAAGGTCAAGTGGCGATTTATTCTCTCTGCTATTTGATCGATAAATTTTGTTTAGCAAGGAAAAGTACTTTATTATTATGGTGAAACACTTTTCTCATTTACTGTACTAAGTGAAAAACCCCAAAAAAAGAAAAATATTAAATGATCGAATCGGGGGCGTCGGCCACAGGTGCCTCGACCACTGGGGGCCTGAGCCACGGACCCGATTTTAAACAACATACACAATCTCATCTCAGTCTCAATCTGTAAAAAATTTTATAGCGTTTACCTACATTTTTGATATTTGATGGTTGCTGGCGTGAGATTGCGACTTGAATTTGGACGTTTTAGGTACGAGAATAGGGATGATGCCTGGGTAACAAAATTAAATTCTATTAAGTCCGTCAGTCAGATAATAAAAATATTATACACGTATTTTTTAAAGCAAAAATACGTATCTAATATCTTATAAAATATTTCTTATTACTTAATAAAAAAAATACTTAGATAACACGCATTAAAGTTGGGGAGTGGGGGCTCGCTATGACACTTCTGTGTATAAAATCTAGCTAGGCGTGACGTCATGCAATATTTTAACTCAATGTATCGCCGTAATCTTTTGATTACGTTAAAAAATTAAAAAATAAGTGTCCAATATTTAAAAAAAAAAAATTGTCATCATCCCTGTAGGCGTTCTGATTATTGGCCTTCCTCGACACTCGTGGACAAATCATATTTAGGTTATACAACATTTGTAACCTTTCAAACGTAATCAAATAAATAATTTAGGTGTAAATACCGCCTGATTACTTTTACAACATTACCATCAGTCACTTTGATAGCTGACTTGTGAATTGGTAAACACTTGAGTCTTTTTTAGACCTGATTTTAAATTGACAACGCATCGACGAATCCGTGTGCTGCATAGTGTCACTCTCACTGAGTGTGAAATAGGCGACAAATTGCCTGGACTGCACTGAAAATTTTGGTTTCTAAACTATAAACCGCTCAGATGTTGTAACTTGTACCATACCACATCACAATACTGAAGCCCAATGGTCCATTGTACAGTGCACGGCAGGCTAGGGTTATTGGAAACGTAGAATAAATATTCATATTTGAATATTTTCCCACTGGAAAGCTAAAAAGTGAGCCTATGTGACTCAACACTGCATTTGTGATAGTCTATAAAATTGTATGAATTTTTGTGCAACGAATAACATCAAGCACTACCGTCCGTAGGGCGCGCGCCTCGGATGCATGTTATAACTAAACGCTATGTGGGTTTTTGTGACAAAAGTAATTCTAGTAAATATTTGTTGGCAAAACATAAAAATCTTATAACAATTTAGATAGCATATTATACGAGCACCGGTCATCTTCAAAGGGAAATGCCCATTTGATAAAGAGGTTTTGGCCAAGTGACGCCCACGAAAGAAACAAATTAGAGGCATTAGGGTTGACATCATAGATAAAGATACAAACACTATTTTTTACATAGAACTCGGTTGGTCTTTTTAAAATCATAGTATAAAAATTTCATGGTTAATAAAAGACATACTTAAAGATTTCCGATTTTTTATTCGTTGTCATTTAAATATATGACGAGCACGTCATCTAGAAATTGGGCTGGGGGATTTATATTTGATTGAAACCTTGCCCAGCCCAAGAACCCAGGTTCCATATTCGCGTCCAGGTCCTTCGTGACACAAGTGAAACAGGTACGGTATCCATTGGCAAGCCGGTGTCGTCGAGAGAGGCGGGTACAGAATCCAATATAAAGCCAAGGACGTCATCGGAAGCGGTTACAGGGTCCATAATCGTAATCAAAATCGTTGGAATATTAAATAGAAAAACGCAGTAGAGAAAAAAATCACGAGTCGCAAGAAAACAGCACCAAACAAAATTGAAATGTCAATGTCAATCAGTTGTCAATTACGATTATTATTGACGTAGGGATGTCTTTAAGAAATCGATTTATCGAAAAATCTATAGTTTTGTAAAACTTGATACACGGAATCGGTTAAATGGATCGTATTTAGAAGCCCGAAAATAGACAAACATTTTTTTTGTCTCTAAAGAAAATAAAAGCGAAACAACTACATAATGTCAAAAATAGATTTTCCTAAATACGTATTTTTGGTAACCGGTTTTAGTGTATCGTTTTTTCAGTAAATGTTGTCATCCCTACTTTGACAGGTTTGACCAACGACCGGAAGTGTAAATACGATTGAGTTTCTTGATTAAATCGGCTTATAATTCCGGAGGTTTCAATACAAATAAGTACTAGCAATATTTTAGTTACTAAATGGGTATTTTTTTTGTATTTGTCACATTGATGGGCAAAACATGGCCAAGAATAGGCGTTTCCCTTTGTATTCAGTCTTCAACTTTGGCACGAATGATACGGGTTGAGTTTTTGAACAAGGATCACTATGGCAGCGAAGCGACAGAGAGGAAAATAATCATAATGTTAGAAATCCAACTAGACAGAGTTTAACATTATTGCGGACCAAAACACACACTTTTTCACATAACATCACGCCAGTACCTACTCCCCAAAGAGTTAAGCAAGGGTGTACTTGTACACCACATATATGTTAAGTCCCATGTAACAGGGGGCGAGCCTATTGCCATCAACCAGGCACAAATCCAGACTCTGGGCTGCTATTCCTGATGGAAAAACCCTAAAACACGTACACATTTTTTTTAAAGTAATAATCCCACTATTTGCAGTAGTAGATACTTATCTTTTCCATTACCTCGATATTTCCATAACAAAAATACGTAGTTTATATTTGTTGACGTTAGCTCCATTCCACTTGGTTCCTTTGAAAAGATTATTTGGTATAAAAAGCAAATGGGGATACCTTATCCAAACATTGTCATGTTTGAATAGGAAGTATACGTGGATCGTATACAATTGAATGTTGCCATGCTTTTCCTAAATTGGATGGATACTTTCATGTTTCGTATATCAGTGTTACTAGAGATATTTATGCTAATAATGTTTTGGGACAGTTTGTATACAGTATGTTATTGAATAAAATGTGTAAGGGTTTGGTTGAATTTTTGGTATTAGTTATTTTACTTTGTTGTCTAAACTCTAGGTTTTTCTTGAACAGCCTTTTTTTTTTTTTTTTTTTTTTTTGTGGATGGGAAATCATCAAATGACTTCTCCCGCTCTGGGCAGAGGCGGGAGGGCGTGTCAGACTTTTACTGACTAAAACCCACCCATGTTCCTTCAGCTGCCCGTGCCAGGGCCACGGTATCTCTTTCGAACTACCCGCGACCCCGGCGGCATCGGCCCAATTGACCCCGTCACTGCTGACATCTCTTTGAGGCGCGCGTGGAACACAACGCGCCGTCGACCCGGGCCTGGTCCTTACCGGACGGCGAGCTGCCCATTACTCGTCGTCCGCAAGCCCGCGCCTACGGTGGCCGGGAATCGGCAATCGATTCCCGCCGCCCAGGGCGTCTCCTACGGCGGCTAGGGGCGCGAGGGCGCGGCTGTTGCCTCTCCCTCACGCGTTCCGCTTCCTCCTTCGCGAGCATTACTGCTTCGCAGAAGGAGGTGACGGCTTCCCATGCACTCTCGCTCCGCACCATGGCCTGGACCAGGTTTGGACGCGAGAGATCGCCGCCGCCGATTTCTTGAACAGCCTGCATTCTGAAATATTGTCAGATTTTGCAAAATATCTAAATTGTAAACAGTGGTTGGAAAATTCAAAACTATAGTCTAAATTAAAGTCATATAACGAGTTAGTCCGTCAGTCAGATAATAAAAAATATTAGATATTTAATAAAAAAAATCTTAAATAAAACGCATTAAAGTTAGGGAATCCCCCTCGCTACTAACAACTATAACAAACTACGTATAAAATCTAGCAAGGAGTGACGTCTTGTCACATTTTAACGAGCCGTAATCTTTTGATTACTTAAAAAAAAAAACACGCGTCGAATATTTTTTAATAAATTCTATATGACGTACAAAAAAAATTGTCATCATCCCTATTGGAGTTGGCTCAGTTTGCCATTACATGATCATGTTGTTCTACAGTCGTTTAGGCCGAAACTGTATGAGAATTATCTTATGCTGCTGGGGAATTGCTGTGGTAGGTTAATGTTCAAATCGTATTCTAACATAACTAAAACTATTAAAAAACCAAAATATGGCATCAAAAAATTCCTCCGCATCGTTGTCGACTGGTAAAGTACCCAAGAGACTGGCGTCATTGCCACGTTGTATGGCAATGCTAAGCCTCTGGCCACGGTAAAAGCCAGCCCTTGGGTCATGTGGGATATAATTTATATATATAGGATATAATTTTGTTATTTTTAGGTTATGTTTATATTCAATCGTATTTGTTTTTTAATGGAATCTGAACTGTGAGGGCTCGAACCTCACTGTAAGAGATTTACTATATTAATAATGAAACGAGAGGGACTGTAGTTGAATGGGGCTGATGTCCGCTATATTTTAAGCTTCAGATAAATTATAATTCACACTCCTTAACTAAATTGGTTCTACACTCCTACCAACTTATCTGTGAAATGGCGAAAATTGGAACTACGGCCGTCATGTTGAAATATCATTCGATTGTGCCGACGCATGTCATTCGATTGTGTCGAAACATCGACGGTGCCGTCCTCTTTCAGTTCACAGATAAGTTGGTAGGACTATACGCGGAGCCCTACCAGAATCTATCTGTTATCCTACAAAGAAAAACGAGGTTTGTTTTTCTATCTAGAATACATTCCATATTTGAATAATTGAATGTCAGCCAGTATAACATTGTCGAGGCTTGACCAAAGCATCAAACCTCTACAGTACCTAATAACACAAAGTTCCACTTTAAAAAAAAATACATCCTACTAATATCCTATTAATATTATAAATGTGAAAGTTGTGAAGATGTTTGGGTGTTTGTTACTCAATCACGCAAAAACGGCTGAACGGATTTGGATGAAATTTGGCACACAGATGGTTTATAACCTGGATTAACACATATAATACTTTTTAGTCTAGTAACATATAAATTAACACAACATTATGGAACTGTATATCTCACATCTCATCAACTCATCATACATGTCAAAATGAATGGTACAATATACACAACCCTGTAACGTACAAGCACATACAGTTTCAATCAACAGAGTGGTCATACAGACCGAGCGACAGCTGTGCGCACTGACGACGGGTTAATTTCGAATGCTAATGCACAGACATATAATAAAATATTAATGTTTACTATAGTCAATAGTGGAAAATATATGAAGCAATATTTTTCGTGCAAAAATTATGGAAAAAAAAAATTTAATGCTGTTCAATTTTAAATGTTGCGAAATTAAACATTTTCGGTTTATTTTATGCTGACGTCTACTGTTATCCGGATTACCAGAGATTAACATAATCCCCACATGGCTCTGCTATCTGTCTACCTAATTTCTAACTTTTCATATGAGTGACATAGTTATGGTTTTAAAAAAAACTTTCAAAATATTTTGAATCTTCGAACGGCCAGTGTGTGCTTTGTAAAAGCGTCACAATATTTTTTTTTCAAAATTATTAAAACTGGAGGGCTTTTCTTTGAATCTCAAAAGAAAATATAATTTTAATTAACGTGTTTATTACCTAAAATATCGTTCCAGTTCTGTTATCATTCCTAGGTAATCTTTCCACTATCCAAATATTCACAATAAACCCTGTTAAATAAATCTTCATTACACGAGCTAGTGTGACCAGTAAATTGAACGTCATTTACCCGGAGTTGCCATAAATCAACCATTTAACGAATTAATCAGATGAATATTAACCACATTTTGGTTGGCGGATATTCGGCCGTGTCCACACGATCAGGATTGTGTTTAAGCATGATTAATGTCGGTACTGTAATTATGTTTCAGGATAAATTTGATATGATAGGTGTATGATATAGGATTTTAATTTGTAAGTAGGGGACGAAAAAAATAGTGACACATTATGTATCTTACGCAGGCATTGAAGATGGTTTTTATTTGGTTCTTGATTTGTTTCTAAGGCGAGCGGGCGAGCGGTTTGGTTTTAAGAGGATTGTGAAGTGCCGACGCGGCCCGAGTAGGTATTTTCAAAAATGCTATCTGTTTCATACCGCTTGCTCTGCCTCCCTCCGGGTGTGATAGAGAGAGTTGCAAGTCTTACAGCCACACTCAGAGATGTCTAATGGTTACTTAAAGTGCTCCTTAGAAAAAATTTAAAAAAGTTCACTCTCAGAGTCAGTTAACGGTTCATTAGCGTCCCTTAATGACAATTAAAGTTAAGTACAGCAAAACCTTTACTTAACGTTTTAATGATTGATTTTAAAATTTTCGTTTGGGGTTATACTTTTATTTTTACCAGTGGATTCGCTTGCATTACCTCACAGACTAATTAGCTTCATTACCTACACGTTTAAAAGCAATAATGTCTGATTTGGCAGACTATAATGAGTTTGTGGATTATACCAGAAGATATAGAGAAGTAGGACCGAGGCGGTACAGATGAAATAAAAACTTTTTACAAAAAAAAAAAAACAACCGATTTCCAAAAAAAATACTACAAAGTGAAAAATAACTTTAATTTCGGAAGTCGGTGTCTTTGGATCTGTATTTTAGTTTGTTGCCACCGACTTCTCTCTTCTCTCCCTACATTTTGATGAGTTTGTTAAATATAAATGTACTGAACAGCTGTTTTTTTTTCGCGATTTCATGTTTGGTCCCATAGTAAAAGTTGTTCATAATGTAAAGGACAATGCTCATGGATGTATAGAACCCCGTACCATGCTGCATCAAAACAAACTTCGTTTTTATAGACTACACTTATCATGTGAACTTCTACAAAAGTTCTTTTTGTACTAACTAACCCCGGTTTTCATAGTTATTTTATAAAATAGAAAATAACCTAAAAACTAGGTACCTATATTTTGTTCGTCGCTACCAATGACGTATTTTATATAGATACATTAGACACGTCATACACCAATGAACATTATTGCTCTAAGACACAGAAATAAGTTCACAAAATACATACAAGTTCTACTTCTCAACACACAATACAATAATTAATTAATCTCAACTCTCAAAAACACCAGACGGACGTCTTAGCTAACGCTAGCGCAAACAAAGCTAATACGTCAGATCAAATGTCATATGTGCCGGCCGGGATTTAGGGATGCAATCGATAAACCAAAATCTTTAGGGTAAGAAAATCGATTTTGTGGCAATTAATAACACTAAATAGATTTGGTGTACTGATTTTACCTAATTGTTACTGTTATTCAACAAAAATAAAGCAAAGCTAATACATATAATTCAAGATTTTTTTTTCAAGCAAACGTTATAGTTATTATTATACAAAAGGAACGTTAAAAAAATGAATGGTTAGTCGATTCTTAAAAAACGATTCTATTGCATTCTACATCTCTATGACCAGCTGTGAGCGGGCAACCATTGATAAAAAAAAAATATAATCTTTCAAATACAAATTCTATTCTATTCGTTGTTTTTAATTAATGTAGAATCGGTAAAATTTAATTTTTTAACGATTTTCTAAAATGATCATGACACTTTCAAAAATGAAGGTTATATTAATCACGTCATGTGAAACGAAACGTCATATGTAAAGGGAGAAAAACAATATTAATACTTTTTTACTTAAAATTAAATTCCCTGGTTTAATATCAATTCCCGAATGCGTAACGTCGTAAAAAAATATGAAAATATTTACTATAAAATTTTGGTCTTGATGCGGGACTTTTTGGTACCACTTTTGGGCATTCTCCTTTACAGATTCACAACCTTTTAAGGCGAGCGCTAATCCAAAAGTCCAAAATTCTTTTTTTTTTTTTAACCGTTGTTTAGGACCAAAAAACGGTGAATAATCCAGTGCCCCGCTACTGTATGCAGAGCTTTCTTTTTCAACTCAACTGTGTCGTTTCCCGTGTTTGCCTTCTGCTGAAGAATTGTAAAGATAAACTAGCCCTGCAAAACATACTGTCATACTTCGGAAAACTTTTCACCAACGCAACGCTTCTCATCTTTCAACTCAGTAATTAATCCCTAGTATTTCTCAAAGTATAATATTTTTATTATTTATTCTCGGTCTGGCGGTATTAGCACAAAACAGCGACTCGGGGGTATAAATCATAGGAAGTGACGGCTACCACGCCTCTGCATTACTGATGCTATAGTGGAACGGAAAGTATACGATTTTGAGTGGGTACTCTGATATTGTTTTGCTTAAAATTATTACTTATAACTGTTCCAAAAGTATCCGACGAGAGTGTAAACAAACCCTGTTCAGTCCTGTTCGGCGGGGCAATTGCGTAACACACTGTCAATCGGAATCAGTTTCATTTTGACAGTTCAATAACATTGCAGACAGCGCAGACAAATTTTTCGAATATACACATAAAGCAATGAATTAGCAATTTGTTTCAAAATGATTCAGATTCCGATTGATAGCGTGTTATGCAATTAGGGTGCGGGTTAAATTCTTAACCAATCACCTACTAAAGGGAATTAGTCATTCATATTTAGAAGTTCATCCATGCGTCATGTTCGTGAACGGGCGCCGTCATTAGGAACTGGTCATCTCCTAACCGCCACGGCTTATTTTATTTTAATTTTTCAATTGTTTTTTGTTTTTATTTTCTTATTACGGGTGCTTTTAACTTTTTTTTCTACATTGTTCTCACATGTATAATTTCAACATGACCAATATTTTTATTGTAATTAGGTATATTTTGATTTAAAAGAGTTTCTTGCCCGTTTTTCTCCATAGGAAGCTACTACGCTTTGGAATGGGCAACTAGCTTCATCTTTCGGACTGACTGACCCCTTGACAATTCAAAAGTGCCTGTACATTATTAAATTATAAGTAATTGAAAAATGATTGACGAAAATAAAGTTCATAAAATTTATCTCAATTGTCAAATAAAAATCGTACTACCCAGTTACTGGGTTGTGGAGTCGCTCCACGTAAAATCTGGTATTCAGCTGCATCCGTTTAGACTGGAAGCCGACCCCAGCATAGTTAGGAAAAGGCTAGGCAGATTGATTGATATTTGTCAAATAAAAACGTATATAAGGTGATTTAAAATTAGAATTTCGGATTTAATCATCCAAATAATCGAATCAAAGCACTCAATTTGTAAGCACTCTCAGACTAAATAAAAAATCAAGACACTGCCAACAGTGACGTGAGGCCTCACATTTCAGGTTTCGTAAACATGTGTGCATGTAATATGGTGTAGTTTATTTGTAATTTGGTATGAATGTGTGCGTGTAAGCGTGTACGCACAGAGCGAGGTGTAGTTTTCCGCATGCTTCACTGTATTGTTCGCAGCGCTATGTCTAGGTTTTTTAATTAGTCTGAGGTGGCACTATAAACGGGCACACACAGGTTCCTACGCCAGATGATCCATTTGTTAACATTTTCATCAGATTGTTACTTTGAACTAGACGACTGCAATGTAGGAACTTACAGTCAATCAATCAACTCAGCCAATCGCAGTCCACTACTGGACATAGGCCTCTCCAAGGTTGCGCCACAACACCCTGTCCTCCGCCTTCCGCATCCAGTCTGTCCCAGCCACTTTCTTAAGGTCGTCGGTCCATCTAGCTGGGGGGCGTCCCATACTACGGTTAAAAATACCAAAATGACGCGGTCTCCACTCTAGGACTCGTCTGCTCCACCGGCCATCGGTCCTTCGACAAACATGGCCAGCCCACTGCCACTTCAGTTTGCTTACTCTGAAAGCTATGTCGATAAAAAACATAACTATAAATAAACTTAAAACGAAAAATCTAAAAAGCCACTTCTAAAACTTTAAACAAAAAAAAAAAACAAAATTAATTAACTGCAGCATTGTTTCCTTCACAAAAGGTTCCGTACAGTTCATTAATTTAAAATCTTAGTAACAATACAGGAATTAAGTAGAAGGGTTCTCTCCAATGAAGATTCTTAGTTCGGATAGTGAACTAACATTAATCATTGAGCTTTCGTCGGTTGGAATAGATAAAATAATGTATTTTACAAAGTTTTCTCTAAATAATGATTGATGGTTACGGGTTTTGTATTTAGTTAACGTTTTGTTAAAGATACTCTTACAAATAGTAAGTATTTTGATCATCATCACCATCACTGGCAGCCTTGTTCCACTCACTGCTGAGTATAGGCCTGCTCCCTTTAGTGTCACACTTCCCTGGTCTGTGTGAGTCTCACCAGGTCTTCCACCCACCTGGCTATTCAAAATCAAAATATTTTATTTCACATAAACCTACATGGGCACTTATGAAACGTCAGAAGCTAGGTGCACGGTTCCAAATTGGTCGTTTCCTATGGAGAAGAGCCGGCAAGAAACTCCATGGTTACTCTTTTAAAAATAATTGGCGTTTACAATATTTTCAAATAACAGTGTTAATAGGTATGGGAGGACAATGTAGGCCTTTCAACAACTACCAGGTACTTAACAAAATAGAAAATAGTCAACAAATGTCTGTTGACTGACAGACTGTTCTACTAGGCCTGCAACGTTCTCTCATTCACAAAATAGAAAATAATCTATTTAGATGATTAATAAAGGAATAAAAATAAAAATCTATGACATGACACAAATAACATGATTGCCATTACAACTACAGTAACAAATCTGAATAAATGTCATGTTCACAAATATAAATCTGAAGAAATCATGTTAAAATTGGAATTGTAGTTATATAATGTCAAATAATGAGATGATTAATAATAATCTATTATGTCAAAGAAGAATGTAAAAAATAATAAAAAAAATAAACATCGTAATTTGGGAGCAGTTAATAGATACTTAAGTACATAATTATGCCGTTAATGAGGTACCTATTAGAGAAGCCACAAGTGCAGAAGGAATTATTGCCACACTTTCATGTCTTCAACGTAGTCTTTAATCATAAAAACTTTTTTACAAAAAAATACAACCGACTTCCAAAAACAACTACAAAGTGAAAAATAACTTTAATTTCGGAAGTCGGTGTCTAGTTAAATGTATTTTCGTTTTTTGCCACCGACTTCCGAAATTAAAGTTATTTTTCACTTTGTAGTTGTTTTTGGAAGTCGGTTGTATTTTTTTGTAAAAAAGTTTTTATTTTTCACTTTTTAGTTGTGGAAGGTAGGTTCCACACAAATTCTAAAACCACTACCTGCAAAACAACCTAGAACATCATCCATATAAAAGTGGGGAAAAAATACGTATTATTGAAGCTAACTCAAAAACTACCAAAGCAAAGTTAATCAATTTGATATGGGACCAACTGTCCAAAAAACTAAAAAAAACTGACCAAAAAAAATCCAAATCGGTCAAGCTATCTTCGAGTAATCGGGGAAAGGTTCCGACGAATTGATAACCTCCTCCTTTTTGAAGTCGGTTAATAATATGCTTTTTTGATAAGGACACGTTTAATGTGGGTTTTGTGGTTTATTGATCTGGCAACGCTTCTTCAACCGTTTCTCGGCAACCATTCCGTTCTCCTCTGCTCCACCTGCCATCACTACGTCTAGCCGTGTGTCCTGCCCAGCTCCTTTTCAGAACTGCTACCCTTAGTCTTACGTTGGATCTCTGAGTTAAGAAGGTCTCTGAATTAGTATTTTACCTTAGGGCTGCCGCATTTTGTCATCTCTCTCGCTCACATTGGACCGAATTTTTAAGAAATGATGCATTTTTTAAAAATGTAATGAATTGGCGAACTAATAAATAATTTAATTAACTTAGTTCATCTCAAAATCAGATCATAATACTTATTGAGCTTAGTTTATTAGAAAGCACAATATGTGTTTTTAATAATTACCTATTAAGTTAATATTATTTATTAGTTCGCCAATTGATTACATTTTTCAAACAACCATCTTTTCATTTAACATTTTTTAGGGTTCCGTACCCAAAGTGTAAACCAGGACCTTATTACTAAGACTCCGCTGTCCGTCCGTCTGTCCGTCTGTCACCAGGCTGTATCTCAAGGACAGTGATAGTTAGACAGTTGAAATTTTCACAGATGATGTATTTCTGTTGCCGCTATATAACAACAAATTCTAAAAAACAGAATAAAATAAATATTTAAGGGGGCTCCGATAAAACAAACGTGATTTTTTTGCTCGTTTTTGCTCGATATTGATAATGGCAACGCTTGAAATATTCACAGAATATTTAGTTATACATATATTATATATATATATATATATATATATATATATATATATATATATATATATATATATATATATATATATATATATATACATATATTATTATACGTATATTCACTTTAAAAATAAATAATTAAATTAAAATAAAAACAAATATTTAAGGGGTGCTCCTATACAACAAACGTGATTTTTTTTTCCGTTTTTATGGATAATGGAACGGAACCACTTGGCCGGTTTTTTATAGATAATGGAACGGAACCACTTGGCCGGTTTTTTATAGACTTGGCCGGTTTTTTATAGATAATGGAACGGAACCACTTGGCCGGTTCTTTATAGGCTTGGCCGGTTTTTTATAGGCTTGGCCGGTTTTTTATAGACTTGGCCGGTTTTTTATAGATAATGGAACGGAACCACTTGGCCGGTTTTTTATAGATAATGGAACGGAATCACTTGGCCGGTTTTTTATAGATAATGGAACGGAACCACTTGGCCGGCTTTTTATAGATAATGAAACGGAACCACTTGGCCGGTTTTTTATAGATAATGGAACGGAACCACTTGGCCGGTTTTTTTAAACGTGTCCCATGTGAGCGAGAGAAGTTACAAAATGCGACAGTATCTTCAATCAACGATGAACTCAGCTAATCGCAGTCCACTGCTGGACAGGACATAGGCCTCTCCAAGGTTGCGCCACAACACCCTGTCCTCCGCCTTTCGCATCCAGTCTCGGAGTACGTATTTTGCCTTAGTTGACAGTATCTTAACTAAGGTAAAATACTTACTCCGAGACCTCCTTATCTCAGACAGGACATGCCGGTTTCCTCACGATGTTTTCTTTCACCGTTTTGAGAGCAGTGGTGATGAAATAATTTCCACAAAGTAAAGTGCCTGCTTGGGTACGAATACACGACCGACGTAAGTCGCAGCCGTTGCCACTGGGCCACCAGTGCTCTTGTCTCCTTACAAAACTTAAATACCTACTTGATCCAAATGTATGCGCAGATGATTATTTTTTTGCTATTACGATGTTGGTTCCATGGAGAAAGTTGTTCAGTTTAATGATTTGTAACACACAGTACCACACCTTTCCGATATAAGCTGTATAGTTTCAAACTCAAATCTCAGATTAACAAACTTAGTTCCACACACAGGATTGTACATTCCATTTACATTCCACCTTCATTGACCATTTCACCATAACACCGGTGGACTCGTAAACTCCAACCTCAGTTTATCTTCAGTCAAACTTGTCAGTTTTAACTGTTGCACCATTATGCTCAGCCCGGTTATCATACGCTGGCAGACGATGCCATAAATTATGGACTAGGTTATAGAGTTTGATGGTATGTGTAGCTATGGTAATTCAGGGAGGTGAGGTTTTGTTTGAAGCGTAGGTAAATAACTGGACATTATTGTGGTATCTTGAATGATGAGATAATCATTGAGATTGGCAACTGCATTGTTGGTGGTTAAGTATAAAAAGATACACTACTTTTTATCTATACCTAAAAATTTAAGTCGCGTTTCGTGTCTTTCTGCGTGTCGTATACGTTTTTAACATAATTTAGAATTTATTTCGAAAGGTTTACGTGTATAATCATTGATATATAAATTAGGAAGATATGGTTCGCGCTCCTCAACGAGGAAAAAAAAATAACAAATTGTGCGTATTGATACATCTGACCTTGGTCAAAATCGAACTGGCGTTTGTGTAGCACATGTGTAGCACGTTAAGTAAAATTACCGTAATCGTCTAAATAAGCAACAACAATGCCTTCCTGTGTTCTTAAAATGTGCACAAATAGTTCAAAAACCAAAAACAAGTTCCACGGGATTACTTTTCACTCGTAGTACAGGCAAAATTGTTAATTGGTTGAAAATTATAATAATATTTAATGTTTGCTTCGCCATGTTTGTGAGACCAAGATAGACATGCAATGTCATTCACAATCGTAAACATTCGGCCGACATTTGGCGGCTAACGCGATTTCGCTTGCACGACAGCGCCGGACAAGATAGGAGTATCTTGTCCTTGTCTATCGGTAACTGCAGGTTTGTGACTGAGATCACAGATGTGTGAGTTTCTGTGCGTGTAGTCGTGCGCCGAGTCCAGGTTTAGTGATTGCGATGTAAGCGCGTAACATATCTTCCTCTAATATATTAATGCATACATTGACCTGTAATTCATGTAAAGCAAAATACAATAAACTTGTCACATCATTGATGTCAGACATCTTTGAACGAATAAATTTCCAAATATTTGCTTGCTTAATGTCTGTTTTTATAAACTAACATTCTACTTGGCAGCGATTACACATAATTTGACACAACCCTTCAAAATCCTCAAACTACCTCCATATCACACACACTTACATCAACTTACACGTAAGTAATTAACCATTAAGTTAACTGAGACAGTTAATCCGCAGTCATCACTAAAGATTTAACCCTAGCACTTTATTACCTGTGCAGTCTTCAATGGCTAACCCTGCCGAGACTAACTTTATTTCGGCCCATTCGACCCTTCAAATCCCTATTTAATGACCAGCCTTTGGGAGTGGGCTTGGGTTGATGTTGCTGTATTTGTCCAATTCGGGGAGCTTAGAATAGGATAGGTACCATAATTATATAAATCTATCTATACATAATATATAAAAATCGATGTGTGCATGTATGGACTCCAAAACGGCTGGAGCGATTTTGATTAAATTTTCAGGTGTTCTTCAAATTAGCCCACCGGGTGATTCTGTAAAGTTTGGTAGCGATCGGATCAATAGATTTTTTTTTTGGGTCTTGGCAATTTTATGTCATATTTCTGAGCAGTAAACCAACAAAAAGTACTAATCTTTCATGAATTCACAAAATCAAAAGATTACGGCGATACATTGAGTTAAAACATGCGTGACGTCACGTGTCGCTAGATTTTATACGTAGTGACGTAGTGAGCCCCCACTCCCCAACTTTAATCCGTGTTATTTAAGTAATTTTTAACCGACTTCAAAAAGGAGGAGGTTCTCAATTCGTCGGAACCTTTTTTTTTATTTTTTTTTATGTATGTTCCCCGATTACTCAAAGACGGCTGGACCGATTTGGATTTTTTTTATTTTATTCGAGAGGGTATACATCACAGTTGGTCCCATATAAAATTGATTAACTTTGCTGTGGTAGTTTTTGAGTTAGCTTCAATAATACGTATTTTTTCCCCACTTTTATATGGATGATGTTCCAGTTTGTTTTGCAGATAGTGGTATTAGAATTCGTGTGGGGTAGGTACACAACTAAAAAGTGCAAAATAAAACTTTTTTACAAAAAAATACAACTGACTTCCAAAAACAACACTACAAAGTGAAAAATAACTTTTATTTCGGAAGTCGGTGGCAAAAAACGAAAATACATTTAACACCGACACCGACACCGACTTCCGAAATTAAAGTTATTTTTCACTTCGTAGTGTTGTTTTTGGAAGTCAGTTGTATTTTTTTGTAAAAAAGTTTTATCTATTAATATGATAAAGCAAAAAATACGTGTCTAATATGTTTTTATTATCTGACTGATGGACTAAATAGAATTCCTTTTTTTTTACCCAGCCATCATCCCTATTGGAAGCAAATGGAAATGGTTTGATTGTTAGAAATGTACGTTACTTTTGAAGTTATGAGTAAATTGCCGACAACATAATATATGTCCATTTGTTTCCTCTTTACGATGAAATAGGGGCTCTGTACTTGGGAAAATTATCTGCTAAATAACTGCTATTACATTAGATTTTTGCTACCAAACGAAATTTTTAAAGTAAAAAAATTTTTCCTCCGAAAAAAATTTTTTTTAATACATTTTTTGCATGCATAATAGCAATTCAATTGACTTACAGAAAACGTTAAAATCATTCAATAACAAGTTTCAACCATCATTTTAACGGTTATAAATCAATAGATCAAATCGCATCAAATCCACCGACCTCAACGCGAGAACCCCTCTCTACGTCCGTATAATTTTCACATACGTCTGTCTGTCCACACAATATCACTATATTTACATAGGGCCTTTGTTTGACGCGTAATTACTGAACACCAGGCCCTGCCTGATATATTGTAGCGGATTTGTCAACGATATTTAGTTACTTTGAATCCGTTGATATTTTCCGGGAATCCTGGAAAATGACGGATTTTGAATATTGTAGGCCTTACAGGAATATTGCGAAATTGTGACTGAAACTGGTGTTGTGGTCGTTAAAAGCATTTAAATTCAAATTGGTGGTTTGAAACTCAAGTTACAGTGTTTTGTGTTTCGGTTTATGTAATCAAGCATAGCAAGAGTAACTGCATTTTCATAGCAAATTTTGCTGAAATAGACTGTTATCTGCTGTTTATACCCACGCCGGCCACGGATACGGTATATGCGTTTGGGGTAAGAGCCTGTGTTTGTTTTTGTATGTGTGTATGTTACCATTTTTCTCGGAAACGGCTAGGCCGATTTTGAAACGGTGTTTTGCTTATTCCTGAGCATGTTCTTAGCTAAGTTTTAAAAATAAAATAAGGCAGTTTAATATTTAAATAAATGTATTGCATTTACTATTAAAATTAAAAAAGCCACAAATAAAACATATATTAAAAAAATTAAATACCCACGACGGAAACATGAAAAATACTTCAAATAAAAAATTTCAACCACCCCCGACTTTAAAGCGTAATCTAAATATATAAAACAAAGTTGGGTTTTTTTATACCATTTACAACTCAGGAACGGCTGTACCGATGCCACAATTTTCCATCGTGGGTTTTTAAATCTTAAATTTATTTATTTTATCTGCCTAGCTTAGTTTTTATGGCAAAGTTTAGTGGTGATGGTCTCGAGTTCAAGTCGAACTAAATGCACTTTTGTTTGACATGTAGATAACCATTTCTTTTTCAAGCCTATTTTCTGAGTTTCAGTGTTAAATGGAAAAATTGTTACTTGTAAAACACATGAATATACGACTTTAATTCTAACGGAGTATGAAAATTTACAAAGCGTAAGCCTTTTCCCAACTAAGTCGGTTTCCAGTCTAACCGGATGCAGCTGAATACCAGCATTTTACATGGACTAACTGGGTAATACGGTACCCCTTGGTAAGACTGGTTGTCAAACTTCTGACGATCCGTAACGACTGTCAAAGATCCACGAATCGACAGCCGGAACTAATGGCTTAACGTGCTTTTCGAGGCACGGAGGGACCAACCACGGCAAGCGGAGTTTAACCTGACTGATCGACCCATCGGCTGTTATTACTTAGCCACAAGCCATTCATTAATTTATTAGTTTTATGAATAATTTGGGACCCTATCATTGATTTATAAATCAGGAAGATAAGGTTCGCGCTCTTCGAAGTGGACCGCATAAATTGTGTTAAATGCACACAATTGACCTTAGTCACAATCGAACTGGCGTTTTTAAGTAAAATTACCGTAATCGTCTAAATAAGCAGCAATAATGCCTTCCTGTGTTTTCAAAATGTAAATGTATCGGTAACTGTAGGTTTGCGACTGTGATCACAGATGTGCGAGTTTCGGTGCATGTAGTTGTGCGCCGAGTCCAGGTTATTATCTTCCCCTGATATATCAATGGACCCTATCGATAATATTTTCTTTTCACGTAAACGAAACTAAACACAATATTACATGACTGTACTTAAATCAATAAGTAGGTATAAAACAATAACATAATGACAATCGGAATCCAACCACCAATTATTACATCTAAAGAGGGTGACACACACACACATCCTCACAAACACACACTAACCCCCTCACACACCTACATACAGACATCTAATTAACCGCATGATTGACTTGTCCTTACCACTAATTGCCCGTGGCCAGTGGTTGATGAGAAAAAATCTTTGCTATCCTTTGAATAAAACCATCCACTGGAAAATTGTCATAATGCTCCGGGCATGCGTGTTTGTGAAGATAGAATGGGATATAAAATTGTAAAGATATTCGTATACCTTGTCATAGCACAATAATATCACTCTAATACTCGTGTATTAGAGTGATATTATTGTGCTATGACACAAAGATTATTATAATCTTTATGTACGGCAAATACCTAGAGTTTTGCTCGTTGGTAAATGTTTTAATTAAAATCTATAGATAGGTATGGATTACCAAATAATTATTGTTTCATATATAATATATAAAGTTTTATAAACAACTAACGCTTGCCAGCGGCTTCGACCGCGTGGATGTCGGAAATTATCCCACGGGAAATTACTACTAGGGTAAAAAAGTATCCTATGCGCTATTCCAGACTATAATCTACCTCTGTGCTAAATTTTATTTAGATCCGTTCAGCCGTTCTGGCATCACTAAGTGACAAACATCCACCCATCCAAACTCTAGCTTTTGCCAGCGGCTTCACCCGCGTTGATGTCGGAAAATATCCCACGGGAACGTACTACCGGGAAATCCTTCCTTATTCCTTGTCTACATTATAAATGGAAACTCTGTGCAAAATTTCAGCTTTCTAGGTTCAAGGGTTTGGGCTGAGCATTGGTGAGTTCTTTATCTTCTTCTCTTTTTATTGATTTAGATTTTATGTGGCAACTTCCTGCAAAAACGTTTTTCGCATTTTGTTTAAATAATGGATAATGAAATAATTAGAATTTATTTACATTTGTATAAGCACATGTTTTATAGATGCTATTACAAGTCAATGTTTTTGGTTTTCTAAATATGGATGTTTTCTCACAAACTATTTCATAAAATAGAAACACTGCTTTTTGATATTCTGAACTTACAACCAGGTAGTTGTTAGTTGACCTCCCGCATATGCATGCACCCATTACTAGTGGGTAGTACCAGCACAGTCTCTTGATAAACGGATTGGTCATCAAAGCTACGTAATACCTCCGCCGTTAGAGATACCTATCGTCCCAGAATATAATCCCAGTCGCCTCTTGCGATGCTCGTTATCGAGAAAGGGCCTAGCCCCTATCGAAATGGAGAAACCGTAGTATACTGCCAAAGATGTTTTTACAATGCGTACATTACAAAGGAAAATACATAGAGTAAGCTTACTGAAGTAGAATAAACCTAAAAATTGTACATATTCTACGACACGTTTTTTCTAAAAAAATCATTGCCCACTTCAAAGCTTTTAATGCACCTTACGATTGTGTGGTACACCCACATTTTACCAACTGTGTTATAGGTCCTATGTCCCAAGAGGTGAGCCTATTGCCACTAACTGGAAACTTATTCTAACTCCGAGCTGATGAGAATTTCCTATTAAAAAAACTCGGGTATATTTTGTCCGACCCCAGGATCGAACCTATTTCCCCACGTTCAGAAGTCGCACTTGCAATCACTAGACCGTTGGGCAGAGAAGAATACGCATCATAATCTGTTTAGCCTTTTTCTAACAATGTTGGGGTCGGCTTCCAGTCTAACAGTAACCCAGTTAGGGTTGCTGTTAGACTTGGTAAGGCCGGTGGTCAGACTTTCAGGCTCCGGACTACCCGTAACGACTGTCAAAAATCTACAAATGACAGCTGAAACCAACGGTTCGGAGGGGTCTCGATATGTAATGGATGGTCACCCATCCACTGACTGACCTCGGCAAGTGTACCTTCGATGACCTGTGCGGCTGTTGTTATTTAAACACGGCAAACTCAAACTCAAACTCAAAGCATTTATTTCAAATAAACCAATTACAGGCACTTTTGAATTGTCAATGGGTCGGTCAGTCAGAAAGATGAAGCTAGTTGCCCATTCGAAAGCGTAGTAGATCCCTATGGAGAAGAACAGGCAAGAAACTCCACGGACACTCTTTTAAATCATAATATTTTTACAAAATATTGGTTACATCGTTCATGTTGAAAATATACATGTGAGAACAATGTAGAAAGACGTGGACGTTAAAAAGCGTCCGTAATAAAAAGATAAAAACTAAAACAACTAAATTAAATATTAAAATTAAAAATAAGCCATGGCAGAGAAGAATACGTACCCCATTCAATTTTTAAACGCTGTACAAATCCAGCCATCATAATTTCTACCTTCAAAATATTCGCAAGAAAACATACCTATCCATAAAAATATGATAGCTTCACAAATAAAAATGTTTACTGCCAAGTCAGCAAACGGGACCCTAAACATACCTTTATGACGTCATAGATCACTGCATAACCCTTCGAAGTACAAAAGAACTACCTGCTAGTTTATAAACCCATAAAACATGATATATTCATGGATTTTATGATACAAATAATATAGTAGGGTTATGGGGAAAAATATGACATGTAATAATCAAAATAATTTAGAATTTACTTTTCCCTAGCTGCGCCCCGCGGTTTCATCCACGTAGACCGAGATAAAAAGTAGCCTATGTGTTAATCCAGGGTATAAGCTATCTACATACCAAATTTCATTCAAATCGGTCCAGCCGTTTGAGCGTGAAGAAGTAATAAACACACACACAATCACAAACTTTCGCCTTTATAATATTAGTGTGATTCATTTGTTTTCAGTGACTATAGCCCAGTGATTAGGGCATTGAACAAGTAAGTGAGTGAGTTCTATCCTCGAAATTTGACGTTAAACCACTCCTGTGTTCACCATTTCCTGGTGGATGAACGTTATAGTTTACTTAGCACCTGTCCAGCGTGATTGCTGTCACCTAACTCACTAATATATACTCACATCACGCTAATATTATAAAGGCGTAAGTTTGTGTGTGTGTGTGTGTGTTTGTATGTTTGTTACTTCTTCACGCTCAAACAGCTAGACCGATTTGGATGAAATTTGGTATGTAGATAGCTTATAACCTGGACTAATACATAGGCTACTTTTTATCTCGGTCTAACCATTTATGTACAGTCAACAAAAGAGATATCTAGGCAGGGTACACTAAAATATTTGTATGTGAATTGCTTCATGTTTAATTTTATATATATATTACTTTGTTTTTGCAATACTCCTATATCACATCACACCACTCACTCAAACACACAAACACACAAACACACACACACACACACACACATATCACTTACAAATATGTTAGTATACCCTGCCTAAATATCTCTTTTGTTGACTGTACATACATATACAAACAGATAGAACAGAAAAATACGTTTCGTTTATGTCATACCTTCTTTAAAAATTCTTGACAATTTACATCTCGTAAGACTAATCATCTAAACTAAGCGAACTACTAAGTTACATTAATTAAGCTACAAACTATGTAATAGAGAGACCGTTTGTACAGCCGCAGGGCATAATTACACTGATGTCCAGCTGACCGCTTTGTCCATCGTATTGACACAGTATAATAAAGATACAGTAGTTTATCTTCATAGAAAACGGCCGAAACGTCGTGCTTCGAAATTTCAGCATATATATACCAGTATACAACAATTCGAGTACGCGGCAGTTACGCACGGACGGACACGTATTTATCTATCGTGTGGCCGTAGATAATTAATTCAAGGTCACTGCCCAGATAAACTACTGAAGCTTTATTATTCTGTGGTATAATATTGACATTCGACAATAACTATGTAACTTCGCTAGTTTGTAATGTTGTAATAATGACCATTATGTAATGGCAGCACTGTTACGGTTTCCTAGAAGAGCGGTGGCCGCCACATAACGGCCGCAGTGACGGCTGTCATAAATATGATGGCAGCGGGGTTTGACTTTACGGTGTCAAAAAACATTCTCTAGAGAAAACACACCAACGTACTTTCATAAAAAACGTTCCAGTGACGTCATTATATGGTAAATTACGAACGCTATGTGACGGCCACCGCAGTCTTAGGAAACCCTAGCTTAATTTATTGGCGATACTTACTTTCTAAGGTTTCGTACACAAAGGGAGCCAAACGGGTTAGCGTCTGTCTGTCCGTCCGTGTTCTTTTTCTGGTTTTTTTTAATAATAAAAAAAACGATCAAGTGCGTGTCGGACCACGCACAATAAAGGTTTCTGTGGTTGAAAATAATTTATACCAAAAACAAACTTAACATCGTAATCCCAAAAAAAATTTTTTTTATGTGATAAAATTACAAATTAACAATTTTCGGACTTTTTCCTTTACTTGTGCTGTAAAACCTTGCTTCTTGCCAAATTTCATGATTCTAGGACAACGGGAAGTACCCTATAGGTTTTGATTTACTTGCGAGTATCAAAATATGACGTATAAATGACCGTATTTTTTTATTGCGTTGACTTAGAAGCTTGATTTTTTTAGAATTCCAAGGGATCATAGACCTACGTATTTGATATTAATTTTAATTTGATACCTTTACGCGTTACTGAGATAAAGGGTCTTGACAGACTGATAGACAGACAGACAGACGGACAACGAAGTGATCCTATAAGGGTTCCGTTTTTCCTAACCGTTACTGCGCGAGTCCGTCTCGGAAATCGAACTCTAGGTGACAAAAGGCAAGAGGACTATTTTGGATATAACTTGCAATGGCTTGCTCGGCTTGCAATGTTCGTATGTAAGTTGCCCTTTCAAAATTTGCAAGTTAAATTTGACCCACTTTCCGGTGTTCGATTAAGCTGAAATTTGGCATACGCATGTAAAATCGATGACAATGCAATATTTTTGTAACACCAAGCTAATCTGATGATGGAGCTGGAAGGAGGCCATGGGAACTCAGAAAAAAAACGAGGCAACTATATCGAGTTTGGGCTCGTTTAATTCGTCTTGACATGGACTGTGGTCCTAGATGATATCCAGACCTTGAAACCTTGTTTAAAAATTAAAACAAATAATACACTCGTTATTATTGTATATAGACAAGCATATGCTTTATGTATTTCTTGTATATGTAAATAGTACACCATTGACATCATCTACCTAGCCTTTTCTGACCTCCACAACCCAGTAACTGGGTAATATGATACGCCTTTGGTAAGACTGGTTGTCAGACTTTCGGGCTTCTGACGACCCGTAACGACTGTCAAAGATCCACGAATGACAGCTGGGACCAACGGCTTAACGTGCTTTCCGAGGCACGCAGGAGACCCGGTATGTAAAGATCGTCACCCATCCACAGACCAACCCTGGCAAGCGTAGCTTAACCTGATGGATCGACCCGTGCGGCTGTTATTACTTAACCACCACAATAACAAATAGTACACCACAGACAACCTGCATTATTGAATCTTCTGCTCCCTTTAATCCATCCAAAGGTTCTCTAATAGATCGCCCACTATGTCACCATTATGTAAAATTTCAATATATAAATCTGTAACCTACATGGTACTACTCGTACATAATAAAAAGTATTCTATTCTGTTTCATATTCTTTGGTGGGAAGCAAACAGAGTATATTTCACCTGTCGTATGAAAATCGGTTTATGTCTGTGTTTTCAAATAAGCATTGAAAAAAATCGGGGATAAAAGCCAGTCGTTATAAACATTAATTAATTACTAGTCTTACACATTAGCTAATTAACAATTCTTTTCACAGACACATTATTAAAATATGCAAGAAAGAGCTAATAAATGATCCTAAATAAATAATTAACGTGAAGTGCAAATGTGGACTTCAATTATTTAATACTCAAATATTAGACCGGGCAGTGTACTTAGAAATTTATAATTAGAGCCTCGGATTAATAAGTAATTGTTTTAAAGTACTCACAGGAAAGTATTAGTAGGATAAATGTACATATTTTCGTGGTATTTTTACATTTAAATTAATTTATGAATCTCCAATGTTACGAACTAGCTTTGTCTCGCGGCTTCGCCCGCTTGGATGTTGGAAAATACGACCTACCGGGATTAAAAGTACCATATGTGTTAATACAAGTTATAAAACTATTTGTGTGCCGAATTTCATCAAAATCCATTCAGCCGTGTTTGCTTCAATCTGGAACATACATCCAGACAAATAAACATACAAACAAAAATTCTAAATACTATATTTTCGGCATCAGACTCCCACGCATCGTAGCTTTTTCAAAAATATTCAATGTACCTACAGTTTCGACTTCGTTACTATTTTGTTACAAGCTGACCCAACAGAATGTCCAACTTTCAAAAATTCATACAAAACTCCCATAGAAAATACACTTTCAGTTTTCCTCCAAACGGAAAAATCCTCGCAGATGCTCGAGCACATTTTAAATTTCACTGAATAAGTAACTGTATCAATATTGACTTTAAGTCTCCAGTCACGGATATCCGCGAGCCCGCCCGTGCATCCTCGAGGCGCGCGAGCACACCCGAAACCGGCGGCGCACGGGGAGCTGAACACCCTCGAGCATTCGCGGCGCGTCCACGTCCGAAGTGCACTTTTGCCCTTGGTATGCATGAGCGGCCAAGAGGATGCTGGAGCATCCGTGAGGATTTTACCGCTTGGTGGAGACTGACCCTGACAGAGCGTCGCATTGATGGTGGCGTAGCGGCTGTCTTCTGATGACGGCTGATGTCATATCAAGTCCACGACGAACTGCTATATTCCGGTACAATCCTGATGATATTGTAGCTGCTGAACCACTAATACGATGACCACTTGTGGTAAATGAAGGCACCGTTCTACCTGGTTAAAGATTGCGCAATTTTTACCTGAAGTTGAAAATCAGAATTAGTATTAAAAAAAAAATGACAGTCTGTCTTCTTCTGTCGGAAATCCCCATGGACTATCTATGTTCTATGTTCTATGTTATAGGATTTGGTTTCCGCACTTAGTCCTTCATGTGGACCATTGTGCGTGGGCCATGGCGGCCGTCGGGGGTTTATTCCAACCAGCCCACCTCCCTCCAGAATTTAATCAAATCTCCGGGTTTGTTAAGAACATCTGTGAAAGATCGGGATATTCCGAGAGTTTCTGTTCTAATCTGGGTGACGCCTGTGCATTCAAAAAGCACATGCGCAACGGTTTCCTCAGCCTCCATGCAGGCCCTGCACAGAGGACTGTCCGTTATTCCTATTGTGTGGAAGTGTTTGTTTAGTGAGCAGTGTCCAGTGATGGTCCCCGTCACCAGGCGCAGCCCGTTCCTGTCCAGACGTAATAATCGCCTGGTAAGCGTGCCATCCAGGGACGGGATGGCCTCCCTGGACTGCCTGCAACCTGCTGTCGAGGACCACCAACTCTCCGCTTGTGTATGGGTGAACTCCTGTAGCCACCTGCGTAACTGGTTGAAGGGAATGGGTACGATCGGCTCAGATCCACAGACAGACATGCTGGATGCTCTCCTAGCAAGTTCATCCGCTGCGTCATTACCAAGTGATCCGCTATGTCCTTTAATCCATTGCAGTGTCACTGTGTTGCGGTTAGTTACCGCTACTCGTTCGAGTGCATCGTGACATTCTAGTATTAGTCTCGAGGTAAAGTACTTTTTCTGTAGGGATTGGAGCACTGAGGCACTGTCTGAGAGTATTCGTATATAGGTATCCGTAACTCTCCTGGCTTCTATGGCGTAACAGGCTTGTATGATGCCCACACACTCCGCCTGGTAGACAGTGTTGAATACTCCAAGCGGACTGGATATGTTAATGTTAAGGTCGTGTGAGAAGACTCCGACCCCGGTTCCGGAGTCGGTCTTTGATCCATCGGTGTATACTCTCAACTCTTGCGTGCCTGAGTAATCACACCGTTCTTCCGTGAGTATTATGTTATAATGCTTCTGAAAGCAGTGTTGTTTCGGGGCTTTATCGCATGGTGATGCCATCATTGGTTGTCGCCTGATCGCATCCTCCTTTAATCCCCATGGACTACTGACAGAAGTAAAAACTTAAGCGCAAAACTATGCACAAGATGTCGCGGTGTCGATGTGTTGCTGTGACGTGGTGACGCGTACCCGTAAGATTCCCGCCAATCAAAAATCGCTCAACATGCATAAAGAAGTTTTAAAGAACTTAATAAATATGTTAAACCGAACCTTCAGTGGCTTGATGAAGTAAAAGTTGTTCTGGTTCTGCACATGTCCATAAAAGTTTTTTTTTGTCAGTTGTTAAAAGTATGTATGAGAAATACATAAGTAGGAAAACACTGAAGCGCGATCACACAAATATTATAAAGGTGAAAGTTTATGAGTGTGTGTGTATGTTTGTTACTTCTTCACGCTCAAACGGCTGGACCGATTTGAATGAAATTTGGTATGTAGATAGCATAAACCTTGGATTAACACATAGGCTACTTTTTATCTCGGTCTACGCGGGTAATGTTCCCACTGCTCTGCGAGAGGGAGTGGGCTGTAATCTACCACGTGGGCCCAGTGCGGGTTGGTAGATGTCACATGTCGTCGAATTTTTGGTTCTAGGACATGCCGGTTTCCTCACGATGTTTTCCTTCACCGTTTTGAGAGCAATGATGATTAAATTATTTACAAATTTATTTTGCCTGCCTGGGTTCGAACCCACGACCCACAGCTCGTAAGTCGGGGCCGTTACCACTGGGCACCACTGCTCTTGCTATTCATAGCACTGTTTCTAAAACCATGTAATATTAATGTCTGTTAGATTACAAGAAACGAGTCGAGTTACGAGTAAACCTCGAGGCTGTCTGAAATTGAGAAGCGCTGCAGTCCGATAAGTCGCTTGTTTCAGCTGCAGTGGTTCTACTATCTTTGTTTTATACCCCACCTTGGTTCCTACTACGATACAACAAACAAAAAAGACAAATGTTTCATGAGCAATCCTAATTATAAAGGAGTTTACGAGTGTGTGTGTGTGTGTGTGTTTGTTACTTCTTCACGCTCAAACGGCTGGACTGATTTGAATGAAATTTAGTATGTAGATAGCTTATACCCCAGATTAACACATAGGCTACTTTTTATATCGGTCTACGCATGTAAAACCGCGGGGCGCAGCTAGTGAACGATAAAATTTTTGAGTAGATTAAGCATGACTTGCTTAGTCTACTTAAAATTTATATTCATGTTTTCACGTTTCTGGGATATTTCACTAAAATCTCACTTCAGAACTCACTCCCTCAACTTTCTCTTCGATTTTAATTCGTACTGTAGTAACAATGTTTTCCAGCTGCAGGCAAAACATGCATTATGTATAAGTTTTTATAAGACCCGTCAGAAAATGCAATTTGAAACAAAGTATCAAGTTTAATGCGATCCTCAGATTAAAAATGGCGAGAAAACACTCGTGGAAGAGTATATAAAAATGATTTTGATGAATTGTTTGCTATTCTTCTTTGAAATTGTTACTTATTATAACTTCAAGTTGAAAGTGTTATGTCTTAAGTTGTGAATCATGTTTGACTGTGAAAGTTTCAGTAAGTTTAAGGTACGTACCTATTCCTTTTTTTTCACGGGAAGTATTCTGTATCCTGAAAACTATTCAACTATGGTAAATGCTTTTGCTAGGAGTAAGTTTACGGTAGAATAACCATAAAGGGGAACGGATAAGGTTTAAACCTGCGATTACTCGAATTCTAGCTGACGCCTTAATCTTTGTGATATCGCCACTTCTCTAAGTGAAATTATAGGAGTCTGATATTTAAATGGCGATCAAACGCTGTCTGTATGCACCCTTACAATATAAACAAATACAAAACGTCTTAAAATACAAATACATAATTTAACCATCTCTACTAAATGCATTAACATTGTTAATACCCATTTCAAAGCAAAAAACACAAAGAAAAATAAAACCTCACTAATTAGAACTTAATCCGTCCCATTTTTCCTAATTGCCCCCATCAGCTAATAACTGTAATAAAATAATTAGACTTGAGAGGAAAAGAATGCTTTATTATTTCAAATTAAAATCTGCAGTGTAATCCGTCAGGCGGCGGCGAAACAAGATGGCTGGATGAAATTCAAAATGGCGGACGCAGGTGCAACGGTTAAGGCGGGATTTTATTTTGCGTTTCGTTTTTATTACGTTGTCAGTGTTTTTAAGGATTAATAAAACATTGTAGCTTATATTACTACTAGTTCTGCGGACAGTAGTCCTCGCGAGCACAAAGTTTTTTGCAATAATTAATATACTTACCACTAAAGTTATTTAAAACGGGATATTTACCATGTTTTATTTTTCATCTCATCTTCACTAAATTTTTATGAGAACTTTCAAATAAAAAAAGAACCATCGAAATCGGACCTCCATAAGGCGGAGATATCCAGTAGCCTCCTTTTTGCCCCTTTTTGGAGTAAGTACCCCTCCAAACAAAAATCCACGACGACAAAAAATTCTATAAATTCTTAAAATCTGTAAATACACCAAGTTTCGTCCAGATCGATTGTAAAATACGACCTGTAGAGGAGTAGCAACAAACTGACAGATGAAAGCTAATTTTGCCACACTATAGTTTGTTCAATCTAAGAAGTCCGATTTGACATGAGGGTGTCCCTCTTTGTCCCGCTATGTTTGTCTCTCTTTGGCATATGAAACGATATGGGCTGTCAAAAGGGACCTATTATTTTGTAGCGAGTTTAGAAGCAGCGAGACACTTCGCGAGCGTAGCGAGCTCGCTCGATCAATTATGTACAGAGATATACCTACTGTAGACTCAAATTACTTGTTAATAATAACTTATGTAGGTCTGCTTTCGAGTCGATGGCAAAAGTAAGAATATGTTATTAATTCAGACGAGTGTATACACGGTTACACATCAAGCTATAAATTTCCAGTATAAGCTGACCTCTCATTGTACGGAAATCCAATACAAGGTGAGATCAACTTATACTGGAAAGTATAGCTTGATATGTAGCCGTGTGTACCTGCAGTAATTGGCTTTATAAAGCGTTGCCGTCGTCTCTGACATTCATACCCCTGTCTAAAACGCCAGATTTATGTATGTATGTCTATTTATAGCAGTAAACCTACCCGTTTTGACAAATAAGTCCATGGATAATACAAAAGCTATTTATTATTTTTCCATAAAATTTTCCAATCCATATCAAGCTCTACTAATCCATACTTTACAGCACAATAAACATATACTAACGGGTATAACTGCATAAGCAGATATCATAAAATTCATTGAGCACAATCGTAAAGCGGGTCGACGTCTGAATATCGAAGTATTCATGGCATTTTACGAGTTTCCATTCATCCGTGAAACTGACAATAGGTACTTGGCTTTCAGGAGAAAATTGCATGGAAAATGGATATTTATTTACATATGCTTCTTTATAAATATAAAGAAGAGGGAGAGAAATATGAACCATCTTATTATAAAAAACTTTTTTACAAAAAAATACAACCGACTTCCAAAAACAACACTACAAAGTGAAAAATAACTTTAATTTCGGAAGTCGGTGTCTAGTTAAATGTATTTTCGTTTTTTGCCACCGACTTCCGAAATTAAAGTTATTTTTCACTTTGTTGTTTGTTTTTGGAAGTCGGTTGTATTTTTTTGTAAAAAAGTTTTTATTTTTCACTTTTTAGTTGTGTACCTACCCCACACAAATTCTAATACCACTATCTGCAAAACAAACTAGAACATCATCCATATAAAAGTGGGGAAAAAATCCGTATTATTGAAGCTAACTCAAAAACTACCCAAGCAAAGTTAATCAATTTTATATGGGACCAACTGTGATGTATACCCTCTCGAATAAAATAAAAATTCCAAATTGGTCCAGCCATCTTCGAGTAATCGGGGAACATACATAAAAAAAAATTAAAAAAAGAAATAAAAAAAAAAGGTTCCGACGAATTGAGAACCTTTTCCTTTTTGAAGTCGGTTAAAAACAAGGTTCATCTTCAATCCCAGGTTTGAACCATGGACCCTTTTTTGAATTTCGAGCATTTATTCCGACACATTAAGATGTCAGTTTTACAAAACTGACAACTTAGTACCGGACTAAGTTGTCAGTTTTGTATCACAGCTAGGGTCTTATTACAAAAACTGGTTCGATGGTTTGAACCATGACGGAAGAAAAACCTCGTTTTGTAATAAGACCATATATTTGAGCACCAAAAATAATAGTATTTATTTATAAAAATATTAAAGTTAAAACATGTTGATATACAGTAACTACAAGGCCCTAAAATAACACAATAACAACTACAGTGCGATTCAAATAAGAATAGGATCGACTTAGCGCCATGTTGTGACGTCAAATAGCAGCTGTCAAATGAAATAAATTGGTTAGGGTGAGCAAAACATGATATTTTTTAAATAACATTTATTTACGAATCATAAACGAAGACAAAACATCAAAAAACAAACTAAACTACTACTACTACTGTTTCATGTTTGCAAACTAATAAATGATTTGATTCGATTTTAAGAATTTTCTTTACTTTCTGGTAAATTGTTGCGAACAATGAAAATATGAAAGAAAATAGTATAATTTTTTTTAAACTAATTATGACAAATTGATGTTTTTTTTCACTTTGATTTAATTAAAACTCGGTTAAACAAAAAAAAAAAACGTTATTGATACTCAAATAATTTTTCTTTGCAAACCGTACTTTTCAATCAACATTTGACAGATAGACGTCATTGAAGTTCCTATTCTTATTTGACTCGCATTGTAGTATGTTTATTTCTAACAAAACCACTAGCGTTACTTATCAGCCCGATAACATTAAGTAATACGATATCACTTATGTATTAGCATACAACCTCAACCCTATTTTGAGTTCGGAAGGTACCGAATTACCCAAAATATCTTTACCCACTAAACGAGTGCCCGCGGCAAGGCACATCAAATTACCTAATGGATAACCGCTTGTAATTATTTAGCGGTTAATTTACATGTTAACGTAAGCTTGTTGGTTTTTGTGAATACGGTATTTTACTCTAGATGAGAAAAAATCTAAAAATATATTATTTAGATAGCTTAGGCAAAAAGCAGTCGGAAAATGTTACTTCATAAAATAACAATATAAATTTTAAAATTCAATTCAAAATTTTCAGTTTATTTAATCTGTTTGCTAACCATGAAAGTAGCCGCCATGTTATTACGTCATACGGCTGTTTAAATTAAAAAGTGTCAATGTCAGCTGTCAACCGATCAGAGTATTTAGAGTGTTTGTTTACTCAGCCAATTGACGTCATGACCACAGAGCAATATGGCGTCCACTGGGTCCAGCGTTGTCGCGCGAAATTTGAAAATGTAAAATTTAAATGCATTTTCATCGATTGAATAAAAAATTTGAGTTTTTTTTAGTGGCTTATTAGCATTATAGAAATATATTGAGACAGTTTTCAAAAATGGGTGTAATACCCTATTATTATTCAACTATCGCAAGGCGAATGGTGCATTCCAGTGGCTGGAGAGACCACTAATTAAATACCAGACTGAAGCTAGTTCGTTTGTTCAGATTGACTTCTTCTTCTTCTTCTTTAATGTAGGAATGACAACAAGGAGTATTTAGAGATTTTTAACATTTTGTTAATTGTTGTTCAGTACACTCGAGTATATGTTGAGCTTGCTTTGAAAGAGTGCAACGAGAACTTACCAATATTGATCGTGACACTAAAAATAAACTTTCAATCAAATAATTTTTATGCGCCACTTCGTTGTAGGTAATGCAGCTTAAATTATACATGTTAGATGGATTGTATTGAAACTAAATTTAAACTTCGTCAGCATAATATTTATAACTTTCACTCATCGAGCTACTCGATGAGAACCGTCATTATCATCATATGCCTAGCCTTTTCCCAACTATGTTGGGGTCGGTTTCCAGTCTAATCAGATACAGCTGATTACCAGTATTTTACATGCAGCGACTGTCTGATCACCACAACCCAGTTACTGGGTATTACGATACCCCTTGGTAAGACTTGTTTGTCAGACTTTCGAGCTTCTGATGACCCGTAACGACTGTCAAAGATCCACGGATGACAGCCGGGACCAACGGCTAACGTGCTTTCCGAAGCACGGAACGGTCTTAGTATTAAGAGACTCAATAAAATAATAATAAGTTTCTTCTTATTCAAATCCTGGAATGAAAAAAGGCCGTACCTACATAATGGCAGGTTTTACCAAACCCGCTTTTGAAATACTATTACATGTTCAAATGATTGTCAAACCAAAAGAAAAAAAGCAGTTTATCCTTAAGCCTACATAAGTACCTTTCAATACAGAGGTATTATGAATACCTACCCTCCCCCCCCCATCCCCCTTACCCTATATCTTCAAAGTGAGTACCTTAATGCAGCGGCAGATCGCCTGCGGCCTCAATTTGTCTAATGTGAAACTATACCGAACATATTGTTTGCTTAGCAACCTGATATACAGTGTATACAAAGTGTTTATCATTCATCATGTTACTTTTGAGTACTTGTAATGTAGATACATAATATGTTGTTTGTGATCTTTCAATTAAATTAATAATTTTAAGAGAAATAACTTTAATATTAATCGCACCTTTAGATCCTAAACCATAACAAAGTTTTGTGTTTTAAACTATCTATACTCCATTTACAATTAGACATTTAAACAAACCTTTGTTACAGTCTGTTCAATCGATTTTGTCTTCTATTCCGTAGGCTTAAGGCAAGGCAAAAAAGTGGTTACAATACCAACTGTTTACTGCAGCTGCCATTTGTCATGCCACCAACGCAATTGAGGTCAAAATTGGTTGAACGGACTGAAAAAAAGGTTTGTCTAATCTTATTGTAAATGGAGTATTGATTGTCTGATTTTCATTTAGGGCTAATTTTTCAATCGTCAGATATCTTATTTATGGAACAAAAATGACAGTTTGACAGCTTTTGTATAGAAAATATGTCAAATTGTCAAATACACACCACTCAAGAGCATGCATGTACTAATTTCCCTACGTTTTATGATATATTTTAATTTTGTTACTAATTGTTAATCCAAAATCGGGTGAAAACGCTGACTCCTGTAACACAGGTTCCATCTACCTCAGGAGTAAAGGCTTCAATTGAAAATGTTACTCCATTTTTTATGTCAATAAAACAATTATTTTTTTTATTTATTCTTCAGATAAAAGTTATATATACTATTGAAAAATCAGCCCTTGTTCTATTTAATATAAAAAAAACAAAGCTAATTTCAATAAAGTCATAATAGTTAATTAAGCGATCATATGATAAAACAAGTAACGGTTCTGGGCAGATATGTAGATATAATACTCTTTAAAAACCATTAAAAAAAAAGTTTAATCAACATATACCAATCTATTTGGGGTCGGCGCAACATGTCCTTTTTTTTCATACTTCTCTATTATTCGTCATCTCGGTAGTCACCCCCTTTCTAGCCATGTCATTTTTCACACAATCCATCCATCGTTTCTTTGGTCTTCCCCTACTCTTATAGCCATCGCCATTCATACTCAAAACTTTCCTCACGACATTTTCCTCACTCCTCCGCATCACATGCCCATACCATGACAGCCGATTTCCGCACAACTTTTCAGTCACCAAAAAGTTTATTGATTCATAATTAAGTTACAAAATTTAGTATAACACTAGATCCCGCACTAGGATACCCTTTTTTTTTTTTTTTTTGTGGATGGGAAATCATCAAATGACTTCTCCCGCTCCGGGCAGAGCGGGAGGGCGTGTCAGACTTTTACTGACTAAAGCCCACCCGTGTTCCTTCAGTTGCCCGTGCCAGGGCCACGGTATCTCTTTCGAACTACCCGCGACCCCGGCGGCTTCGGCCCTATTGGACCCCGTCACTGCTGACATCTCTTTGAGGCGCGCGTGGAACACAACGCGCCGTCGACCCGGGCCTGGTCCTTACCGGACGGCGAGCTGCCCATTACTCGTCGTCCGCAAGCCCGCGCCTACGGTGGCCGGGAATCGGCAATCGATTCCCGCCGCCCAGGGCGTCTCCTACGGCGGCTAGGGGCGCGAGGGCGCGGCTGTTGCCTCTCCCTCTCGCGTTCCGCCTCCTCCTTTGCGAGCATTACTGCTTCGCAGAAGGAGGTGACGGCCTCCCATGCACTCTCGCTCCGCACCATGGCCTGGACCAGGTTTGGACGCGAGAGATCGCCGCCGCCGATCGCCTGCGTGAGAACACGGCGGTGCTCCGCCCAAGCCGGGCAGACCTCCACTGTATGCTCCACCGTGTCCTCCGGGCGATCTACACAATGGTGACACCCGGGCGTTTCCTCCCGCCTTATCCGAAACAGGAACCTCCCGAAACAACCGTGTCCGGTGAGGACCTGCGTTAGGCGGAAGGTGAGGACGCCGTGGCGCCTCTCCAACCACTCCTCAAAGAGGGGACTTATCGCCGCAATTGTGGCGTGCCCAGCGCTGGGTTGCGACAATCGCACTCTCCATGTCGCCATGAGATCCCGCCGGAGCTCTGTCCGCTGTACCGTGATTTCTCGCGGCAGCGGAGTTACGCCCCGGGCACTAGGATACCCTGTGTCGCAGGATCCAGTCTCTTCCGACCGATACTATGAATTTCAGAAGATATTCTTCTTAACTATACTAAAGTATAATTGCTTAATTAAACCTAGGACTAAAAGGTAACCAAATGTATGTGTGTAAGTAATGAATGTGATGAGAATTACAGATATTTAAATGTAGAAATTTTACATAGGGTAACACAATGGGCGGTCTTATCGCTAAAAGTGATATTTTACAAACAATATACATATTAGCAAAGCGAAAGAAACCAATTTTACATTGATATACCTACATCTACAATAAGTAGATCTTCCTTCACTATTGCCCCTCAATTTAAAGTTGTATTGAGTTTCAAAATAAAAACAAAAACCGTCCCAGCGTCAAAACAAACTAATACATTTAATCCAGTAGAACCAAATAACTCAATTTGAATATAAGTGAATATGAAAAGAGATGATGTGCCAATTCCGAGAGTCTACATTACGGGAATTTGCGAGACAAAGCGATGAAACAAATGGGAGCGATCAATCCCCTTTCACATCGGTGGGAAATGAAGGCCTAATGTGAGTCATCACATTTGCACACGAACGTTCAACTCTATTTACACATGAAGTAGGAAAGGAGACTGAATATCGTAAGTTAGTGAAACTATGATAGGCGAGGAAAAGAACGAGAAGAAGAAAGGGTAAGCTGAGATAGCTTTATAATGTAAAATAAGGTCTCATTTTTTTTTTAAATAATTTAATTATTTATGTTTATCATCACCCTCGTCATTTCAGCCGAAAACCTCTATATACAACGTGTCGTTTTGCATCCTCGTCAAATTTCAGAGTGTGGTACAGTGTCAAATGGAACAACTTTCTCCATGGGACCAACATCGTATTCGCGAAAAAATTTTCAACTGTCCCATAGAAAATTTCAATACCTACTCGACGCGAGTACGGGACGGCTGATTAATTTTTCGCGATTACGATGTTGGTGCCATGGAGAAAGTTGTTCGGTTTGATGCTCTATAGTCTATACCACACCCTTAAATTTGACGAGGATGCAAAACGACACGTTGTGATCTCCCCCAGGCGACGCCGCCTCATCGACCGCCTTAGCGAATTCCATAAGTTCAAAATTTGACCTGAAGAGACTTCAGAATCTGTTTTTGTTTTTAGCTAAACAGAACTGTTTGCCGCATCCATATTTCAAAAGCGGGCTACTTTTGCACGCTTCTTGTATATATTTATATCAAACAAATATCGTCCATATATCACACATGTATCTTACGAATTATTTACTTTCAGCGGTCGTATGCGTATACTCGTATCATATAGTTCTTGTTAGTTTCTTTTATAATTTTTGTATCATTTCCATCCGTTAAGGAAATACAAAAAAATAAACCATAAGCAATGAAAATGATATAGGTTGTATTTTTTTTTTAATATAATAATAATAAAACGTTAATTGATCCAAAGATACATACACACATTTTGTATTCATGTTACATGCTAAGACTTAGTAAACAAACAGTGGACACAAGGGGTGAAAAATAATTGTCTATAATCACACTAATATTATAAAGGCGAAAGTTTGTGAGTGTGTGTGTGTGTGTGTATGTTTGTTACTTCTTCACGCTCAAACGGCTGGACCGATTTGGATGAAATTCGGTATGTAGACAGCTTATAACCTGGATTAACACATAGGCTACTTTTTATTCCGGAAAAATGTAGTGCTCCCGTGGGATGAGCAAGAAATTCAAATATATTTGCTACTCTTTCAAACTCAAACGCCTCGACCGATTTTGACGAAATTTGGTGTGGAAGTAGCTGACACTCTGGATAAACACATAGGCTACTTTTTATACCGAAAAAATAGAGATAGAAAGAAAAAGTATTTATTGTGACTAGCACAGGAAGATCACCAACCAAACAAAAAACACAACAATAAAAGTTTGAAAACAAAAAACAGAATTAAATAATCACACTATCACATCACACTAATATTATAAAGGCGAAAGTTTGTGAGTGTGTGTGTGTGTGTGTGTGTGTATGTTTGTTACTTCTTCACGCTCAAACGGCTGGACCGATTTGGATGAAATTCGGTATGTAGACAGCTTATAACCTGGATTAACACATAGGCTACTTTTTATCCCGGAAAAATGTAGTACTCCCGTGGGATGAGCAAGAAATTCAAATATATTTGCTACTCTTTCAAACTCAAACGCCTCGACCGATTTTGACGAAATTTGGTGTGGAAGTAGCTGACACTCTGGATAAACACATAGGCTACTTTTTATACCGAAAAAATAGAGATAGAAAGAAAAAGTATTTATTGTGACTAGCACAGGAAGATCACCAACCAAACAAAAAACACACCAATAAAAGTTTGAAAACAAAAAAAAACAAAATTAAATAATCACACTATCACATCACACTAATATTATAAAGGCGAAAGTTTGTGAGTGTGTGTGTGTGTGTGTGTGTGTATGTTTGTTACTTCTTCACGCTCAAACGGCTGGACCGATTTGGATGAAATCCGGTATGTAGACAGCTTATACCCTGGAAAAACACATAGGCTACTTTTTATCCTGAAAAAAATGTAGTGCCCCCGTGGGATGAGCAAGGAATTCAAATATATTTGTTACTCCTTCAAACTCAAACGGCTCGACCGATTTTGATAAAATTTGGTGTGGAAGTAGCAGACATCCTGAATACACATAGCACACATGGGCTACTTTACATCTTGAAAAAATGTAGTGTTCCCGTGGGATGAGCAATTTTTTTGTGAATACTTTTCTCACCGATTAAATAATACACGTTTTAGTGTATCTCATAAACCGCGGGTAACACCGTGGGGCGCAGCTAGTACCAAAATTAAATCCTATCTCCTAAACTAGGGATGGCCGGTATCTTAGGAGACAGTGATTCGACCGAGCTGAACTGTACTTAATGAAGGGTCTTGGGTTTCGAGTGTCGGTGTTAATCTACCACAAGAAAAAAATGTGAGTTTGCTTAGTAACAGAGGTAAAAGAGTGGGATTGTGAATGGGAGAGAGGTGTGTGTGTGAGTGCAATGTTACTTGTGTTGTATGGGTGTGAGTGTGTTGTGTATATGTATAATATAACAACATAATATTACGCCTGTAATCGCCGAAGGGTTAGGCAGAGGTCTACCAGTACACCCACTCATAAGTTATGTTTAAGTCTCATGTAATAGGGGGCGCGCCTATTGTCATCAACCGGGCACAAATCCAGACTCCGAGCTGCTACTGAGAAATTCCAGATGGAAAAACCAACAAACAAATTTAAACTAACAAATTTGTTAATCTATTCAATTTATTAATTTTATCAATGTTATGTGTTGTGTTGTTTGTGTTTGTTGTTGGTATGTTATGTTGTTGTTTGTGTTGTTGTTGTGTTGTTGTTTTATAAAAATATCAATTTTATAATTTTGTCTTTGTATCAATTTTTTCATCTTTATTTTATTATTTTTTTATGTTTTATACAAGTAGCCAATACATAATGTCCAATTATATAAATAATTAGCGCTTATTACTATGTAAGTTAGCGTTTTGATTCTTTGAATTGTAAATGTGGTGTTTGCTTATAAGTAATTGTTGCACTCTAAGACCGTTTTAGGCATGTAATTTCTGTTCCAACTAGGTGTAAACAATTGTTGGTGAATCTAATAAAATAAAATAACACTTTGCCCGACCCGGGAATCGAACCCAAGACCTCATGCTCAGCACCAGTGCTTGCGACCACTAGACCAAAGAGGCAGTAATATAATTGTTCTAAAATCAAATTCTGTAATTGACATGATTGTGTTCATAAAAAAAGTCTGCCTAGCCTTTTCCCAACTATGTTACGATCAGCTTCCAGTCTAACCGGATGCAGCTTAATACCAGATTTTACATGGAGCGATCGCCTATCTGATCTCCACAACCCAGGAACTGGGTAATACGATACCCCTTGGTGAGACTGGTTGTCAGACTTTCGGGCTTCTGACGACCCGTAACGACTGTCAAAGATCCACGAATGACAGCCGGGACCAACGGCTTAACGTGCTTTCCGAGGCACGGAGGACTCTCGGTATGTAAAGATGGTCACCCATCCACGGACCAACCCCGGCAAGCGCAGCTTAACCTGATGGATCGACCCGTGCGGCTGTTATTACTTAGCCACGAGCTCCTCATGTGTTCATGAAAAATGAAACTCTAATTCATTGCCTATAGACGGGGACCAAACATTGATACTTGAGGAAAACCTTGAGTTCGTTTCAAGTTTGCTAATGTATTTAGTAACAATTTTTACTATCATTTAACCAATAATTTTAAAGCAGGTTAAATATTATTCTCCCAAGCTATTTCTTTAGTATTTTAGCCTGTACTTTGCCTTTAATTCATTTTCAATCCAATCAATACTAAATCAAATGCAGCATCAAAATTAAAGTCGGTTAGAAGACATAGAATTAGTTTTATTGGCAAATAATAAATGCGGCAAAGCGATTTACTTAAAACCATACAGCGAATATTTTAAAATTAAACATCATATCGATTTGTAAGTTTAAAATTATAAAAATACACTCATAATTATTTTGTAGATAAATAAAGTTTTCATTTTGTAAAGTGGATTCCAATATTAAATTCTACAAGCAAGCTTTAACTTCAATGAAATGAAAATTATATATAGCTTCAGCCTTTCAGCGTTAGGTACTTTATTAGACATTCATTCTTCATACCGTAAGCTAGCAACATGGGTCCGCTGAAAATCTTACTAAAGCGCGGTTTATTATGCACTACAGTTAGAATTTTATTAGGAAACTACATCAAAATAAGTGATTCCGAGTACATTTGTTACTTTTTAAAGCTTTACTGTACCATAGTTGCTATCTGTGTGACAAGCTGGCATTTTCGTTTCAATGTCCTAAACAGTTTGATTAATATTGGTCCATTTGAATACGTTTGTTTCGTCATCTACTATTTAATTACGTCTCAAGAATATTTGATGAAATTTCGTATTGGTATTCGTACAAGTGACGCCGTTATGGGCTATAAGAATCTGCCTTACGTTGACTTATTTGTTCATATATTTGTTGGGATTGTCTTCACTGTTAGGTTTGTCTTAATGATTTTCGATTGGAATTATTCAAGCGCCGCCGCCCATATCATGAGATTATCCATTGACACTAACTATATGGCGGCATGGTTTCTAATGTATACCTTGTATACCAGAATGGTACTTGTAAGAAAATGTATAGAGAACAATTCTGTTCCCATCAACATTGTTGGTAAAGATCAAGTGAACAAAAATATATATATTGTGAGAAAATGTATGGGTTATTACAACAACCTACTTGACAATATGCGTATCATTGACCAACCCTTGCAGATTTTGGTAAGTGATTGGATTTATTATAATTATCAGGCTTTTCAAAGCCGGCTAATGTATTTTACTTTTCAATTTAAATTGTTTTTAGGGTTGCGTACCAAAATGCTAAAAAGGAACCCTTATGGTGCGACTCAGTCTGTCTGTCTGTTCGTCTGTCACAGCTAACTGGATATCTCAAGAACTACTAATGCTATCAACTTGTTTGGAACAGTTTCAGATGACGTTTGCCCAACTATTTTGCAAATAAAAAAGAAATATTTTTTTGTTTTTGCATCAAGCACTGCAAGGGGTTTTAATTCAAAGTGGGTCTACAGAGCATGTGGGGTAACATATGAAAGAACGCTGTTTGCACATTCTCAAACATTTTTTTCTTTTTTTATAGGCCGCATAGTTTTAGATTTTTGATGATAAGTTTAAAAAAAAAACCGTTCTCTTATCTCCGAAGTTTGTACAGAGGAAAATCTGTAAATATTTTATGTGATAGATGTTTATGTAAAGATTACAGGAAAAATTAAACAATATTTCTAAATAGCAATACTTTTTCAGAAATAGGAACGGAACCTTCGGTGCGCTAGTTAGACTCGCTCTTGACCGGTTTTTCTACATTTATGTTGCAGATGACACTATCGTTGCTGTGCAGTATACCAAAATGGGTGGCTGGGATACATTATGCAATAAAATTATGGGTGCAAGCAGTGAGTGATTACCTGTCTAAATCTTTGGATTTACCTTACGTTACGAGTATCAAGGTGAACATGTTCACCGTGATCAGATTTCAGACTATAAAGTCTGCACTTTGAATAAGCAGCACTTGAGGAAGTCCCAAAAGTAGACTGAACCATAAACCTTTTTAGCTTACTCGTACAACAGCTCGAAACCACAACGTACTTTTAATGTAATCATGATTGATCTTACTTATAATAACATTCTAATTCCGCAGGATATCTCAAAAACCATACCCCTTAAGATATTGCAGATAATATTTTCTATAGTTACGGTAACATTGCCGGCTTTCATCGCAGAGTTGATCACCAACAAAACAGATGAAATCAAGTCTACGCTTGTAACTCAGTTGATTCGGTGCTCAGGTGAGAAATTATAATATTTATTATACTCTTTCCAACCATTTATTTTAACATTATTGAATTAGTTTGACATTTTTAAAAAACTAAAATATGTCTTCGAAAAATTCCTCCGCATCGTTGTCGACTGGTAAAGTACCCAAGAGACTGGCGGCATTACCACGTTGTATGGCAATGCTAAGCCTCTGGCCAAGGTAAACGCCAGCTCTTGGGTCACGGGAAGTGTCAACAAGCAGCTTGGAGATTTCGTTGAATAAACCATGAGCACACGGACCCCACGGCCCAAGGGTTTCATCCCCAAACGGCTCGAAAATATAATTACCGATAAGGTTATTATACTTTCGCCGCTTGAGGTATTCCGCAGCCGCAGCAGCAGTGCCAGCACAGCACGCCGAGCCAGGAAGATGAGATGGCGCAAGAGTATCGACGCACGTTGCGTCCCACACTAAGGGCCTTCCCACCTTCCATGGAAATAAAGACATGCCGTCCGGTCTCTTGCCATCGTCGCGTGGCAAGCCATTAGGTTCTAATACAGCTGGAACGCCCACGGTGACAAGGGCTCGTCGGATGATGTCATTGATGTTCGCGTGCCGCGCAAAGCGACCCGCATTTCGGCTGCAACACAGGCCGTGGTGTCCGAGGCTGTTGACAACTTCACCACAGTGACAGCGATGAGGAGAACAAGAAGGAGCTCCTAGTCGCAGTGAAGCAGCGAGGCGGAAAGTAGTGTCGTCGAACAAAGTGCCTATGTTCGACGACGGTAGTGCATGAAGGCACAGACCCGACTCCCACATACCCACAGCCAACAGGCGCGCACTCTCCGCAGTAGTAGCAGACGTATCAAGTAAATTGTTCTGTACTACTCTGCAGAGCGGCTCATCCCACCGTCTCTGGGAAGATGGATTGTCGGGTGGATCTGAATTCGGGCAAGCGAGTCTCCAGGCATCCATAGCCTCGGTGAAACAAGGCACATCAAAATTAACCAGTGTGGAGGCTAGGATTTTCCTGATTAATTTCTCTGTGCCGTGGACCGAGGATATGAATGCCGGTAAACTAATACTAGAAATTTTGCGGACACCGAGTCCTCCCATACGAATGGGAAGAGTAGCTTGTGCCCAAGCTCGGTCGTCCATGGCCACACTTAAGACTTATGACATAAGCACGCCCATGAAGTTCGTTATTTATAGATAGGCAACCATAGATGAAAAAATGCAATATTTCATGGGCGCTAAAGTAAAAAAAATGGTTGGACAGATTATATTTGGGTTATAGGGGGTTGGATTTAATACAGGGTGTCAGGGACAGCCCTCCGCAGACTGATGGGGTGAATCATACTAAGATGACACATGAAATGATGTACATGAAATTATTTCAGGAACGTTATGCGAATCCCATAAACCTGATTTGTTTGATTACCTCACACGCAATGTATCGTTACCGTGGCAAAACGCACGTAGCGAACGGCCGCGCAGCGAGCCTTCCGCGCCATTTCACGCGTCGTTCGTTACAGTATTTCAACATCCATTGCAGATTTTTTGATTTTAGCTGTTTTATTTACATAAATGGAGCGCTGCGTACAGATAATGTAATTTTACATCGAAATAAAGGAATAGTAACGGACAAAACGATAAAAAAAAATCTTGAACAATTTTCCGGTGGAATATGATTAAAAATAAGGAGCTGAATGCACCCTGTTAGTTTGTGGAGGGCTGTCCCTTACACCCTGTATAGAAATTTGACACGCTGAACTTCTTTAGTGGGATTGAAAAAATTGAGTGCATGATTAATATTTTACTGTCAAAAACCTCAGTGTTCTATAATTGTCACATAATTTGTAACTATGTACGAGTATAAGCAAATAGTGATGGGTCTTCCGTAAGAAAAGTTTTTATTATAAATATGGATGGCTATAAGAATAGAGGAAGACCAAAGAAACGATGGATGGATTGTGTAAAAGATTTTATGGCTGGGAAAATGGTAAATAATAAAATATTATATATTTCTGTAAGTAGGTTTGCACAAACTCTTTTACAAGTCAATCATATTTTAAAAACTAGTTGAATCCAGTCGTTTTCTATCTGACTACTCTGAGAAGAAAGGCCGCAATAAACTCAGAGGTCACAGTCTCTTTTAAAGTCCAAACATAATCTTGGTCAGATCATTGTGAAGACCATAAAGATTGGTGTCTGAAATGGCCTTTTGAAGAAAGAACCACACAGATTGAGTGGACCTGTCAAGTCAGTACAAATCGTACAACTCAACTCAGAACTTCAGGAGCTCAACGATTCGACGAACAATACCAAAAAAGGGCGTAAGGGTAGGCTGCATAAATTACTCAAACTGCCAGACTATGAATAAAACTAACTGAGGAAAAAAACATGGACAACGATGACCTTGGTACGCAAGGCACGGCTACAGATCAAGCTATACATTTTACTGGAAATGAGCTGATCTCGCATTGTACAGGATTTCTTTACAATGTAAACTGGCAATTTGTAGCTTGATGTGTAGCCGTGTGTACAAGTGCCGCTTCTTTAATGCTTTTGGAGTTTTTGGGAAAAAACGTCGCGTCTTCACATTCACATAATTAAAATAATATATTACTTTACAAAGTAAATATTCAGGTCATTGAAATAAAATTGTACTGTATTGGCATATATAAAATTCATCACTGTCAATTTGTATATAAAAATCCGGAAATAATCTTGTCATATCATTTGAGGATTTGAGGACCATGTAGATTGGTGTCTGCAATGGTCTTTTGGTGAATAAATACTGAGATGACGTCTGATAGTGATGTGTAAAAGAAGATGAAAAAGACATCCTGCAAATAAATTGGGTTAAAGACAAGCAGATTATAACGCCTATTGATCAATAATTTTCAGACCAGTCCCTCCGGTTTGAGCTGGAGACAGCTCTTCAATACATCCATGTAAGACCGTTCAGCTTCGTGATCTGTCGCGCTGTGCCGATGAACATCTACCTACCCTTCGGCGTCATCAGCTTTTGCATTACTTTCGTCATTGTCATCATGCAGTTTTCTCATGTTAGTGTGTTGTAATTTTAGTATTGTCTCTGTTTGTGTTTTTGTAAATTACGGTGGTTAACTAAGCATGTGTATATTTTATGTTTTTATGATGTGAATGTTATGTAACCTACGGAAAGCACTTTAAGCCGTTGGTCCCGGCTGTCATTCGTGGATCTTTGTGAGTCATCATAATTACCCAGTAACTGGGTTGTGGAGGTCAGATAGGCAGTCACTCCATGTAAAATACTGGTATTCAGTTGCATCCCGTTAGACTGGAAGCCGACCCCAAGATAGTTTGGAAAAGGCTAGGCAGTCGATGATGGAGTTTCTCTGAAATCAAAAATAAATAAAAGAAAGAAAAAATAAGTTTATTTGGACACACTTCGTGAAACACAAAAACAAAAGAAAAAATAATTAAAATAATTAAAAAAAAATAAAAAAAAAAAATTTTTTTAAAAATTTAAAAAAAAAAATTAAAAAAAAATTAAAAATGTTGTATTGCTTGTGGTTTTACCCTGTAACTATAATAATTATTGCAACCTGCAGACCTATATGCAGCCCACTGTACGTATACATCTTCATTTCTTGTGTGTTACTGGTACTTTGAATATTAAATGTTATTCTGCTAAACTTTGGTCTTATTAATTTGATGCTACTATATCCTTTTTGGTGATCGCTGTTTCCAGTAATAAGACTATCAGCAGAAAGTTTAAAAACATTTCAAAATTTCTCGTAGGTCTATCTTACATAGCATACGTAAGATATTCTAGGAAGGTAGAGATAAACCATTCTAAAATTGAACGCCCCTCCACAGCGGTTACGCTTACATACAAATAGGTGCATAGACGCAATACACATAATTGGTCTTTGTCATTGGTTGCTCAGTCACCGGCAAGTATGGTCAACAACTAAACTAAATAAATACCTTACAGACTAACATATATAAAAATATACACAATAACACAGATTTTTTTATGCAAACAGTACCTACCCGACTTGCCCAAACGTCAAACAGCCGGATTTGTCGGCCAACTAGTGTATAAATGACACGAACGCGCGACAGAGCGAACGTGTCGTTCCATACAAAGCGCATGCTCCCCGTCGTACAATATTGTTACACGGACTGATCGCACGATTAGTTGACCTCTAAATGGGGCGACGAGTCCATGTTGACAGAAAAGTCACCGCACGCACACAAATAAAGTATTGCAATACGTATTTCCTCTCACACACTGAAATAATCACTTTTATGGAGGGGCGTTCATTTTTAAAATGGTTCATCGCTACTTGTAAAGGCAAGGAAATAAATTGTTTATTATATTGACTACAAACTAAATTGTCTGTCTAATCAAATCACAACTGTCATTATTTGACAGTCGCAAGTCGCAAGCGCTACTGCTGTGCATGGTCCTGGGTTCGATCCCCGGATCAGGCACAGTGTTATAAACTCGTAAGTCGGGGCCGTTAGCCCTGGGCCAACGCTGCTCGTACATTACATGAGAATCTTCTTATATAAAAAGAAAAGTCCTGACTGACTGACTCATCAACGGGCGAAACCATTGGACCTAGAAAGCAGGGAAGGATTAGGGAAGGATTTTCGTTCCCGTGGCATATTTTCCAACATCCACGCGAGCGAAGCCGCGCGAGAAGTGCTAGTTAAACAAAACTGGCGAAATGTGGGTTTATTATAAGTACACTTCTGCCTAACACTTCGGCGAATACAGGTGTGATGTTATAGCAAAATAACGTTCTTATAACGGTATACAAGGTTGATATGAGCGAGAGGCATTAAATTGAACCATATAGACTAGATGCATAGTGTTAACTCGGAACTATTAAAAAAAAGTTTAGAAGATAAATAAGAAAAAACTTTTTCAAACAAATAAAATAGCTTAATGATCTAATTATAATGTAAACATCCTTTGTAGAGATTTCCACTGACGTGCGTAACAAAACGGCAACGTCGCGTCAAAAAATATGTTGTTTTAAGGTTTATGACCCTAGATAACTATGCGTAGGATAGTTATCTACGGTCATACACCTATAAACGACAGAATTTTCAACAACATACTTAGTCAGCTGTTAGGGCAGATACGTCGTGTTTCAACAAAGAAAAAACTAAAAAATAATCCTGTGACTAAACTATTGCTTCTATTTATCTGATTTTTAGTAAAGAGGCTGAAAATGATACAAAGTAATGTAGTTTAATTTAATGCCTCTCTCTCATATCAACCTTGTATAATGTTACTTAACTCTTGGAAATAACTCGCAATAACATTATATTCTAGAAACAACAACGACGTGGCGTGGGTGCATCTGTCCTTGATCTAGAACTTGTTCGAAGGGCAAGGACGAAGCGAAGCTCTGTCGCTAAAATGTAACAGAAACTTAGAATGTAGTATTACAATAAATAATGCAGTGTATAATTTTCCTTTGGAATACTGCTTGTAATAAAACGTATTTACAATTAGGAAGACATATAGTGACCTTATTGGTGATGTTCTTGGAGGAGCTCGTGGCTAAATAATAACAGCCGCACGGGTCGATCCATCAGGTTAAGCTACGCTTGCCGGGGTTGGTCCGTGGATGGGTGACCATCTTTACATACCGAGACTCCTCCGTGCCTCGGAAAACACTCGCACACACTGGTCTCGGCTGTCATTTCTGGATCTTTGACAGTCATTACGGGTCGTCAGTATCCCGAAAGTCTGACAACCAGTCTTACCAAGGAGTATCGTATTACCCAGTAATTGGGTTGTGTGTACCAGTAATGGTATTCAGCTGCATCCGGTTAGACTGGAAGCCGACCCCAACATAGCTGGGAAAAGACTAGGCAGATTGATACCTATTACGGCCCAATCTCACTCAAAGAGTCCTCTGAGATTCTGCCTGGCCGGCCTGTGTTCCAGCAATGAGAACGAAAGATGAACGAAACGATGATGACTGAAATTTGTGCAAAGTTATGTGACTGTCGTTTTAGGAGATATAGCTATTTTAATGAGGTCAGGAAGATGATTTTTATGATGATGATTTAAAAGGCAACAAAAAACCATCACATCAATCACAATAAGTTCCAATTCATATTTTATGGTTTAAAAACATATTTCTACGTCGGTATACCCGAAAAGTAGGCAGAGATGTATTATAACCTACACACATTTCTCATAGTGGACCAGTCTTCCGGCCGATCATTAACTCTATCTGACTGTCTGTTACCATTCCACGCCTTTAGGCTTCTACAAACAGGCGCGACACGCGACGCGAATCGCACGCCGCGACACAAAGCCACCGCTTGCGCTCGTCGCGCGACAATTCCTTGAAGGCTTTCTGCACCCCATGTGTGCATAAGGAAAAACCCTTTAGATAATAGGTATATAAGCTTATATATTGCATATATAAACGTAAATAAACGTCATCCGATGGAAAAAAAATCATCCTACGTGGTTGTGAACCTATGGGGTTCACAACTGGGTTTTGGGTTTATAAATTAGTATATTGTATCACCTGAAGAGTTAAAGGCAGACCGATAAAATTTGAAACCTGGGCGAGGACATGCTACACACATACATAGCATCTCAGTAATGCGTTCTTGTGGGATAAGTTCCGACGTTCACACGGGCGAAGCCAAGCAAGAGCTAGTACATATATTTTACATAGTCAACGCCTGATTTAAAGGTAAATCAGGCGATGACATGGTCTATCCATGATCCCGTATGACCATATAAATTATCAATTCATATCTATATAATTATCCCGTCGGCCCGAGGCCGCCATACTTCTGTCGTCTATTTAAAATCTTAATTTGTCTCTTTTTCTATTTAAACATCCACGGAGCCAGAGGTTACATGCAAAAAAAATTGTAATGATCATTGTGCGCGCCGATACAGCGTCGTTTTGTGTCTACAGCGACCTCAGAACTTGTGAGAGTATTTTTGTTCTGGCCTCGGTACATTAAGTACCTAATTTTACATGTTCTCAGACAGTGACACGCTTACGCTGAAAACCAGCGCCGTTGATTCGTGCCTTCGTGCACGGGCCACGGCATTATGCTGAGCGTTAGCCGTTTCGCGCGGTAGTGACGCAAATTTCCGTCTAGGATATTGGTCTTTTTTATGTATAGAATAAATACCCATTTGTTTTGTGTCACTTTCATGTGAATAAACAGTTTTTCTTTCTTTCCTTTCTTTCACACAGTACTAATATCTAGTGGAGAACTATAAAAGTTAATTAATTAACCTAATTTATTACAAAAATAAATTCAGTACCTACTTATATAAAAATAAGACATTCAGTCCATTTTATCTACAACCCTCAAATCAAATTTTCGAAGTCCTGAAGTATTCATGAATAATTCTGAAGAGAGTGCATGGATAGTCACATCAGTCACACACTGACTCAGGGGTTGGTGAACAAAAAAATTGGGAAATTACTGTTATTACATATTATAAATAGATATTATTATGAATATTTGCTGCTTGCTTGGCTCGTGTCTAAGTAATAACAGTCGCACGGATCGATCGATCAGGTTAAGCTACGCTTGCCACGTTTTTTCCGTGGATGGGTGACAATCCTTACATTCCGAGACCCCTGCGTGCCTCGGAAAGCACGATAAGCCGTTGGTCCCGGCTGTCATTTGTGGATCTTTGACAGTTTTTACGGGTCGTCAGAAGCCCGAAAGTCTGACAACCAGTCTTACCAAGGGGTATCCTGTTACCCAGTAACTGGGGATAGGCAGTCGGTCCATGTAAAATCTGGTGTTCAGCTGCATCCGGTTCGACTGGAAGCCGACTCCAACATAGTTGGGAAAAAGCTAAAGGCAGATGATGAGTTAGATTCAAAGATTTATTTTTATTTGTAACTTGTTTAGTTGGTAAATTTTTATTTAAAAAAGTTTTTACTTCCATTGAATTTATGCTGTAGGAACCCCAAATATTTACAACTCCGAACATGCTCTTCATTCCACACAAACACTAGATCTCCTCTAAGCTAGGTTTCCGTAGTGCGCCATTAAAACAAGCTGGATCAGTGAAATCTCAGCCATTGGCGCGGATGGTTTTATAACTCGAATACATAATTTATTACTACAATCACCGAGGATGTGGGAATCTAGCTCCCACGTAGGAACTTGGATTTTCTTTAGAAGGAGATATTACATTTTTGTTTGATTTTCGGGTTTATCCAGATATCGATGGTTGGTATCTTTATTTTAATTTACTGGGAGGTATCGATTGCTTAGGGGGAAGGGAGAGGGGGAGGTGAGGGGAGACGGGCGAGGGTGTTGGTGAGGTGGGGAGGAAGGGGAGGGTGTTGGTTAAGGGGGCAGATAGGAAGAGGTAAGGGTAAGAGGGGAGGAGGAGAGGGGAGGGGGAAGTGGTGAGTCGGGTGAAAGGGAAAGGAGGAGAAGGTAGAGGGAAGGTGATGCGGTGAGGGAGGTGAGACGGGGGCGGTGCGTGGTGAGGGGGATGAAAAGGGAGGGGTTCGGTAAAAGTTGGGTGAGAGGGGGGTTAGAGGGATGAGAGGGGGGGACGAGCGTCTTTACACCTTAAAGATGCTTGTTGTGAAGCCCTGACTCATTGAATAAATGACCGAAAAATAGAAAGCACACAAAATAAGAGTAAACTCAAGTCGTGCGTCGGAGCAGACGCACACTTTTTTTTTTATATTTGCTACCTTCTTTATCCACCTTTTACGTCTCCATCTTCTTTGCACATCTGTGTGTTGCCTCACGGATAAAGTTATCCCTGTGGAATCCAGCAAACGCACTGTAGAGACGAGGGTAGTCGTAAAACTAGCTGGTTTAGCATAGTTTTTATTATTCTAGTTCTGATTTGACTTGTTGATTCTTTGTGCAGCAGGTAAATAAGTTTTATAAAACAGGATGAAAACTGGCTGATGCTATATATAAAGTGGCGTGAACGTACGCACGGCTACAGATCAAGCTATATAACCAGATGTGTTATGTTCCAGTATAACCTGATCTCGCATTGTATAGGATTTCCTTACAATGAGAGGTCAGTGTAAACTTGAAATATAATATATAGCTTGATGTGTACAACGTAAACGAGGCAAAAGGAGTATGTAAGGATCGTAACAGGTGGAGTTCTGTAGTTGCTGCCTGTTTCTGCCCTGGGAAGAAGGCGTGAGTTTATGTATGCATGTATGTTAAACCTTCGATGTTGTTTTATAGGAATGTTCTTTATAGACATCTCTTGGCTGACAATCCTCAATAAAAAAAATAATAATAAAGAAAGAAATTCTCATTACAGCAAAAAAACCGACCAAGTCTTGTCGGACCGCGCACAATGAACGGTTCCGCAGTTGGTAAATATAAAATAAATTAATAAATATGAATTATGTAAAAAAATCAGCAGCTCGTCGTTTGCCCTCTATAAACTTGCTCCTACTGTCAATACAAGCACCTTACTAATGGCTTATTGCGGACTTGTGGAATCTATATTGAGATTTGGGATTATTTTCTGGGGCAATTCAACTGATAAAGACACAGTGTTCAAAGCACAAAAGCGTTGTGTACGGGCTATGTTTGGGTTGCAAACTATGGACAGTTGCAGACCAATGTTCATTAAGCACAGAATTTTAACACTTCCCTCACTCTATATATTGGAAATGGCTGTATTTGTAAAAAGTAATCCTCAATGGTTTCCTCTTTTGTCAAATAATTATAATAGAAATAGACGTGAGAAGTATAGGCTTTGGGTGCAGTCATACGTGGCCAAAACAGCACTTTTAAGGAAAAGTGTTGTATGCATGGCCCCATTAATATACAATAAAATTCCGAATAATATAAAGCAATTGAATTTTAATTTATTTAAGAAAACACTCAAAAAGTTGCTTACTGATAAGTGCTATTACAACATTGTTGATTTTTTAAATGATGACTTTTGAATTTTATCGTTGATTTTAATTTTATTGTGTTTTGACATATTTTGTAATATTGAGTTATTGACTATATTTTGCACTTACTCTAATTTTATTTAAGAAACTGACATTAATTAATAATTTATAATTGCCAATTTAATTAACAACATAATATTATAAACATTTTGTACGCTGAGTGAGGCAAAACATGTTGATCCGATAAAAATATTTTTCCATCAATATGTGCATATTCATGTATCATGTTACACATGTTTTAACAAATAAAATTATCTTTATCTTTATCTTTAATAAAAATAACATTGTAGTTGAAAGCAAGTTCTCCCATACATTCCAACTGCAAATGTGAGTTTGTACGCACATTATTGAGAGATTTACCATGTTATTTTAAGATCATAGACTCCTTATAGGTTTTTCTGTATGTAATACCTACACATTCCTGTGTGTGTGTGTGTGTGTGTGTGTGTGTGTGTGTGTGTGTGTGTGTGTGTGTGTGTGTGTGTGTATTTGGAGTATAGAACTATTTTCTGTATATTTTTATTTTATTTTAGGCTCATTAGTTTCTATTATTTTACAAGCTTTCATTTTTCATAAAATAACTTTAAAACTATTTATTTTAAAATTATAAAAAAAAAAACTATTTGAGACCTTCACAGTAGGTAATTCATGTAATATTCACACGGTACCAAATTTCAACATCGATCCATTTCATTCGGAGCAAATTGGCTGTGACAGACGGACAGACAGACACATGAGTGTGCCTATAAAGGTTCCGTTTTTATCCTTTTGAGGTACGGAACCCTAAAAAAAGACACCCAAAAACTATAAAAAACAGAAAACAATGATTTTAGTGCCAAAAGGGGCCTCAGCTCAGCGTAATGTCAGATGACAACACCTGACGATAATGTTCAGCTGCAGCTGCACGAGAACTATAGTGCTACACGCTAGAATAATAAACACAGACGTGTGTGACATTTATGTCACACACTTCCACGAACTTCTGTAAACAGTGGCAGTCTTTTAAGGGGTCATTATACTCATCATTATGAACAACTTTTATCGCCAAATTTTTATTCGCCAAATTATTTTAAATCACCAAAAAAATACAGCTTTTCAGTACATTTATGTTCGCATAATTCGTCAAAATGTACAGAACAGCTGATTTTTTTTTTCGCGATTTCAGGGTTGGTCCCATAATAAAAGTTGTTCATAATGATGAGTACAATGACCCTTTAAAAGATTGCCACTGTTTACACTTACACCCTGTATGTAGACTGACGGGTGTAGATGAGAATATGCTACACAGCTAGATATTTAAAACTGTCATTATACGGTAAACGCAAACTGTCTTTGTATTTATAACTAGCTTCTGCCTGCGACTTCGTCCGCGTGCTAGTTCCCTCGACCCACCCCGTCACATCGCATCACCTGACCATGCTATTACTTCGTTTATGCTTAGCGTTCTTTCTGACTTTTTTTTCTTTTTGCTCGGCTCCTAAGGATCCTAGCGTGATGTTAAATAGCCTATAGCCTTCCTCAGGAATGGTAGCTCGAATTCGTTTGTTTTTTTTCCATCAATAGTTTTCTCAGCGCACGCCAAATAATGAATTTTGAAGGCAAAATTTTGCTACTTTCGGTTACATTATTGCAATTTTCTTAGCCCTATCAGACCTGACTTTTTGATTTGCTTGTCCTGATTTAGGTAAATTAAAAAAAAATATATAATGAAAAGTATTTACCTACATGCAATATATTTTTTTTTAAGTCGTCAATTGTGGACGCCAGGTCTGAAAGCCCGATCTCTAGTTATTTTTTTTTTAAATAAATTATAGCCTATTTTACTTCCTGATAATTTAGCTTTCTATTGTTGAAAAAATGGTTAAAATCGGTCCAGTAGTTTCGGAGCTAACCCGGTGCAAACAAACAAAAACTCTTTTCTCATTATAATATTAGTATAGATTCTCATTTTCTTGCGGAGATAAAAAAGCTAAGCGACTATGTGAAACTACAGGGAGTATACTTAACATGTACATACATGGATGACATGATTTATCCCAAAATTACATACACATAATAACAAAAACGTATTAAGGTATCAGTCGCAAATTGTGAATAATGTGACACCTCATCAAGCTGAACATATCTACACGATATTATATGAATTATTCATACACAACTTCCAAACAATACACAAATATCAATAGACCCGTAAGACCTCGACGGATGTTCTAAAACGGAGCTCAATGTAATCTGGCCGTGTATTATCGTACTAAATAGTCCAAGTTACGTAGACATGTCGTTTCTGTGTTAAGGTTTGGTAAATGAGGCCTTTGTATGATGGTGGTGTGAATCTCATTGCTGGAACACAATAGAATGCCATCAATCAGGGTAAGATTACAACCGTGACATCACGTCAAACTGGGGTTTTGGGGTGTGTGTAAAAATTTAAATTAGATTTTTTTTCTAATAATGTTACAGAATGAATTGTTGAATGAATTTCGCTCGAAAATGTGTTACATAGCTACTGGCATCGCTTTATATTTTTTATTTATTTAGAATTTTGATTTTGGAACGAAGTTCTACAGGATGTCTGGCAGAACGTTGAACGTACGAAAATGGTGGATAGGTGGGGTCATCTGCTACTTACTGAGCCCTAATTTATTTGGCCCTGGCCGACAGTATATTTTTTTTTTTTTGCTTTCTTCTAGTTTCACCATTTTCTTAACTTTAAAGTGTAATTTTTATTATAAATGAGTAAAACAGGCAATATTTTGTTTCTTTTTTTTTAATCTTTAATGTTTGCACATTCTTATAAAATTATTGCTTTATTCAGACGTTAGCTAGAAAAAAAGTTATGAGTCCTCAAACTTACAGAAAGATGTAAAAAATACTTAAATCTTAATTTCAACTTGCATTAAAAATTAAACAAAAAATGATTGAGGAGTTCCAATTCTAGCAAAACATCCCCAGTGTGTGACCTTTCTAATGGTATATAATTTGCTTTTATAAAAAAAAAAAACTTTAAGAGATATTTCATAATTTTATCAAGTAGCAAATTTTTGACGAAACTCTACCTTTACAAGGTTGGTAAAAATTAAATCATCGATTGAAATTATGTAAGTTAAGTCATTTTTAATAAAAATTACACTTTAAAGTTAAGAAAGTGGTGAAACTAAAAGAAAGCAAAAAAATTTTTTTTTTAAATATCCAGGGGGCCAGGGCCAAATAAATTAGGGCTGAGTAAGTAGCAGATGACCCCACCTATCCACCATTTTCGTATGTTCAACGTTCTGCCAAACACCCTGTACATCGTACGTTATACTCTATGCAAAAGCGAAAGGAAAAGCGTTCCCACGACATCTCTCGGCTGTTTTCTTTCTAGGGTTCCGTACTCGAAGGATGCCAAACGAAACCCTATTACTAAGCCTCCGCTGTATGTCTCTCTGCGGGCTGTCTCATGACCCATAATAGGTAGACAGTTGAAATTTTCCCAGATTGTGTACCTATTCCTATTGCCGCTGTAACAAAAAATAATAACAATATAATAAAGTTAAAATGAAACGGGGACCCCTTTATTTACATTATACCATACAAGAAACGTGTTTTTTTAGGGTTTCGTACCTCAAAAAGCAAAAACGGAACGTTTATAGGATCACTTCATTGTCCGTCTGTCTGTCAGTCTGTCAAGACCCTTTTTCTCAGGAACGCGTGAAGGTATTAAGTTGAAATTAATATCAAATACATAAGTCTACGGTCTCTTGTAGTTTAAAAAAAATCAAGCTTCTACCTCAACGCAATAAAATAATACGACCATTAATGCAACATATTTTGATACTCTCAAGTAAATCAAAACCTATAGGGTACTTCCCGTTGACCTAGAATCATGAGATTTGGCAAGAAGCAAGCTCTTACAGCACAAGTAAAGAAAAAAGTCCGTAATTGTTAATTTGTAATTTTATCAAATATTTTTTTTTTTTGGGATTACAATGTTAAGTTAGTTTTTGGGATACATTCTTTTCAACTACGGAACCCTTCATTGTGCGTGATCCGGCATGCACTTGGCCGGTTTTTTTTTTAAACTGAAGTATTTTTTAATATATGTACTTCAATCTGCCTAGCCTTTTCCCAACTATGTTGGGGTCGGCTTCCAGTCTACCCGGATGCATCTGAATACCTGTATTTTACATGGAGCGACTGCCTATCTGACCTCCACAACCCAGTGACTGGGTAATACACCCTGGTAAGACTGGTTGTCAGACTTTCGGGCTTCTGACTACCCGTAACGACTGTCAAAGATCTACGAATGACAGCCGGGACCAACGGCTTAACGTGCTTTCCGAGGCTCGGAGGAGTCTCGGTATGTAAAGATGATCACCCATCCACGGACAACCGCGGCAAGCGTAGCTTAACCTGATGGATCGGCCCGTACGGCTGTTATTACTTAGCCACAAGCTCCTCTTTTAAGTACTTAGTTTTAATACTTAGTGTTAGTGTTAGTGCTTAGTGTACTCTTTGAATATATAATACATATGTACTTAGTGTTAAATATTGTACGGTGGTACGGAATCCTTCGTGGGCGAATCCGACTCACACTTGGCCGGTTTTTTTTATTGGTTGAGTGTTGGTTGAGTGGGCAATCGTAGGATTGCCAATGAATAATTGTATTTATAAATGATGATTATTGATTCAAAACTATTTATTTATCATTCCTTATTTACTTTTACTAAAATTATAAAAAGGCAGTAAAATTAACGACGAAAATAAAATAGCTCAACCGATTTAAGAAAATGGCCACTTAAAAATAGCGCACGCAATAAAATTGCCTAAGAACAATAACTGGGATTACATAAACAAATAAAACTCAAGAAGGCAGTTAAAATATTTTATCTGTTATGAATATAATCCTGTTTTTACGGCGATATTTAAATTGTGTAATTGGGTTGTTACACAGAGTAGAGCGATGCGATGCGATGCGAGAAAATTTCTCAATTTTGTAGCATAGGTACACTGTTTTCTTCCAGGCTAAGTAAGGCTTGTGATGCCCTACAGGGTCGGTAATTGTAACTTAACTTTAAGCCATTGTACCAACTTAAAGTTGCGCGTCCACCCGGGTCGGAATAGGTCCGTCCGCACCATAAAAATATCGCACCATACGGAGCGTCCGGATTTACAAAATGCCGATAAGGTGCGTTCACTGCATTCGGATTTTTCATCGGCAATATCAACCAGTGTTTCCACTTTTAGGGATTTCTCCCTTTTTTAGGGTAAAATTACCAATATTATGCATGGTGTTCGGTGTTTTCACCGAACACCTTAGTTCGCAATATCGGCGTAGCGCGTTGACCTAATTTTATTACTTGTTACTTATAATTTATATGAGATTCAGTGCACTTTTGTCTACCGCGTTAGCCGGGTGTATTCATTAACATTTTAGCCTTAACAACAGATTGTGAGCGAGATAATAAACAGTATCCAACATAAACATTTCTTTCTCCTCCAAAACACCCTAAACCTTGCTACGTACCCCGACACATGGCATAGGGCCTTTCTATTTTGCCCTGTCAAAAAATTGACAATTGCAATTGATGTTTCAGCGACCCTTAAAACGTGTACCTGGTAACACTGGGCGCGTTCACTGCGAATAAAAAAAAAGAAAAGAAATACCGGTCTCGCCCCAGATTTGGCGATCCAGTTCACGCAGTACCATAAAAATCAATTTAAAGCAACAAATCCGTACGGTACGGACGGACCGATTCCAACCCGGTGGACGCGCAACTTTAAACATTATGGAATGCAAATAAAGATATGAAGTTTCTACAGGGTGTAAGTGTAAACAGTGGTAATATTTTAAGGGGTCATTGTAGTCATCGTTATGAGCAACTTTTAATATGGGAACAAACCTGAAATCGCGAAACAAAAATCAGCTGTTCAGTACATTTATGTTCGAATAATTCGTCAAAATGTAGGGAACAGCTGATTTTTTTTCGTGATTTCAAGATTGGTCCCATAGTAAAAGCTGTTCACAATAATGAGTACAATGACCCCTTAAAATATTGCCACTGTTTACACTTACGGCCTGTATTACTGTAGCACAGCCATCGCAACTCATCGCATTGCTTTCTATGATCAAAATCTTTAGCTTTAGCAGTAAATGAGACATAAAACCTTAAGAAGTGTTTAGAAGGATTATCTTTGCTTCCCCTTACACTTTTTTTATTATTTTAAGGGCTAATTGTAACCCTTCATTTATTTTGCTTTACATCTGGCTTCATCTTGTCGAGTTCTGGACTTCTGGAGAAATATTTAACTGATTAAGTAATTATTTATTTCGCGATTTCGTTGTGTTAGTTCTGTTTGCTTTGTTGTTTTTATATATACAACCTGTCGTTTTGCATCCTCGTCAAATTTCATGGTGCGATACAGAACATCAAACCGAACAACTTTCTCCATGGGACCAACATCGTAATCGCGAAAAAAAATTCAACTGTCCAATAGAAAACTTCAATACCTACTCGACGCAAATGTAAGGGACGGCTGATTATTTTTTCGCGATTACGATGTTGGTGCCATGGAAAATGTTGTTCGGTTTGATGGTCTATACCACACCCTTAAATTTGACGAGGATGCAAAATGACACGTTGTATACATACTTAATCCCCGAAGGGTTACGCATAGGTGTACCTACATTTCGCCCGTTATGTTTCAGTCCCATAGGAGCTCGTGGCTAAGTAATAACAGCCGCACGGGTCGATCCATCAGGTTAAGCTACGCTTGCCGGGGTTGGTCCGTGGATGGGTGACCATCTTTACATACCGAGACTCCTCCGTGCCTCGGAAAGCACGTTAAGCCGTTGGTCCCGGCTGTCATTCGTGGATCTTTGACAGTCGTTACGGGTAGTCAGAAGCCCGAAAGTCTGACAATCAGTCTTACCAAGGGGTATCGTATTACCCAGTTAATGGGTTGTGGAGGTCAGATAGGCATCCGGTTAGACTGGAAGCCGACCCCAACATAGTTGGGAAAAGGCTAGGCAGATTGATGTTTCAGTCCCATGTCTATGAAGGGAGCCTATTTATCATAAGCATAATCAGCCTAGAATGTTCCCACTGCTGGGACACAGGCCTCCTCTCTTCGAGAGGGAGTGGGCTGTAATCCACCACGCGGGCCCAGTGCGGGTCGGTAGATGTCACATGTCTTCGAATTTTTTGGTTCTAGGACATGCCGGTTTCCTTACGATATTTTCCCTGCCGTTTTGAGAATAGTGTTGATGAAATTATATACACAAAGTAAAGTGCCTGCCTGGGTTCGAATCCACGACCTACAACTCGTAAGTCGGGACCGTTACCACTGAGCCAGCGCTGCTTAACCTATTTTTTTTTCTAATTCAATTATTTCCTTACCTACTATGATTAACTTTTTATAATAACGTCGGTAACATTTTGATTACCTATCTTTGTGTGTCCTTTCAAAAAATTTGCATAATTATTCTTCGTGAGAAGTTTGTGGCTTATTCTCACTAGGAAAAAAAACATTATATACTTAGGGTTATTGGTAAAACATCAGTAACCTCTTAAGGGGTCATTGTATTCATCATTATGAACAACTTTTACTATGGGACCAAAATTGAAATCGCGAAATAAAATCAGCTACTCAGTACATTTATCTTTATCAAACTTGTCAAAATGTAGGGCGCAGCTGCGAAAAAAAAATCTGCTGTTCAGTACATCAGACTCGTCAAAATGTAGGGCGCTGCTGATATATTTTTCGCGATTTCAGGTTTGGTCCCGTAGCAAAAGTTGTTCATAATGATGACTACAATGACCCCTTAAGAGGTTGTTTGTGCTTTACCAATAACCAATCAATCTGCCAAGCCTTTTCCCAACTATGTTGGGGTCGGCTTCCAGTCTAACCGGATCCAGCTGAATATCATTATTTTACATGGAGCCTGCCTATCTGACCTCCACAACCCATTAACTGGGTAATACGATACCCCTTGGTAAGACTGATTGTCAGACTTTCGGGCTTCTGACGACCCGTAACGACTGTCAAAGATCCACGAATGACAGCCGGGACCAACGGCTTAACGTGCTTTCCGAGGCACGGAGGAGTCTCGGTATGTAAAGATGGTCACCCATCCACGGACCAACCCCGGCAAGCGTAGCTTAACCTGATGGATCGACCCGTGCGGCTGTTATTACTTAGCCACAAGCTCCTCTGGTTTACCAATAACCCTGTATAGGTAATTCATTGCCTAATTAATACGAGTAGGTAGTCCTGTATCTTTTGTTCAATTTAACTTTCATAAGTTATATCCTCTCAGTATTTTCATTAAACTTTCCCATAAAAGAAAATCATTTCCAATTCATAAACCCGCAAATGCAATTCTAAAACATTAAATTAATTCGCGAAACGACAAAAGTGTTGGAGCAATTTAACTTGTGGACTGAGTGGCCTGGCCCTAGGGACTGGCCTGACTTTGATCGATGGTTTAAGTTTCTCCTGTTTTGGCCTCGGAAATTGGCCTGTGTTTATAAATAGCAGAAGTTAATTTGGGTTTTGATTTTTAGCTGGAAATGCGTAACGTATGTAGATTGACACTCCCTTATTGTTGATGAGGTATATCAGAATCATAATGTACGAGTAAGACATAGACAAAGGCAATGACATTTATTCATCGGATATGGTAGCAACAAAGTTGGTATTTATAATAATTGTGTTTAGGACACATCCGCCGCTAAAAGCGGCATACGAATATTTACAATAATATGTGCACATGGGCATAAAACCTAACTTATATACTACATATCTATACTCTACTAAACAATATAAAACACTTAAAACTATAGACATAAAGACAGTATACAAGAATAATGTTGTATTAATAAATAAAGTGAAAGAAGTGAGTGAGTGAGTGAGTGAAGTGAGTGAGTGTGGTGTGTGTAAGTGAGTGTGTGAGTGGTTGAGTGAGAGAGTAAGTGACTTTAAAAAAAAATAGATACAAAACATAACTTTTTTTAACGTGAATAAAGCGTTTTATGTTTTCATTGTATGTTATTATGGCAGGTGTTACCGCTTCTGCACATAACGGAACCTACAACTTACAGAATGCAAGTGCCAGCTTTTCTTGACAAATTCAAAACGAATAAATAACAGAATGTCGAGACAAACACACATTAATATGAAATTAGTCAACTTTGAATCCTACCACGAAACGTACCTACATGCCGCCGATAAATAAATCAATTGCGAATAATTCCACTAGACAAGACCGCACTCCGTAACCACAGACCTAACAAGAGAATGGTACGAATACTCGAAATAAGTTTGAGGATCGCGTGGCTAAGTAATAACAGCCGCATGGGTCGATCCATCAGGTTAAGCTACACGTGCCGCGGTTGGTCCGTGGATGGGTGACCATCTTTACATACCAAGACTCCTCCGTGCCTCGGAAAGCACATTAAGCCGTTGGTCCCGGCTGTCATTCGTGTCATCTTTGACAGTCGTTACGGGTCGTCAGAAGCCCGAAAGTCTGACAACCAGTATTACCAAGGGGTATCGTATTACCCAGTTACTGGGTTGTGGAGGTCAGATAGGCAGTCGCTTTATGTAAAATAATGGTATTCAGCTGCATCCGGTTAGACTGGAAGCCGACCCCAACATAGTTGGGAAAAGTAAGTAAGTTTGAAGTCTATTTTAAAAGGAAGCTAAGTGTGTTCCCTAGAAAAAAATCTTTGGATTTTCACGCATGGCTTTGGTTTTCTAAGAAAGCGGTTCCGTCATAATTATTATAAAGGTCATTATGATAATCTGTCGTTTTCACCAGTACTTGATATTAAGGCGTCGATAACCGATTTTTAATCATTTTAAACTGAAGATGACGTCTAAACGAGTAGTGCTAATGATTTGGCAAAATATGTGTTAAATAAGAGCATTTTCTTAATAACATAATCGGTGAATATTTTAGATTATGTTTATACTACATAGTGTAAATAATTTGTAAAGTTATGTCTAAAGCGCATAAAAAACTGAGAGTCACGCAAAAAGTATCAAGCGTATTTTTATGAAACCTTCACCATTTTAAAGATAATTTAATTATTTATCTTTTATTGTAAGTGTTTTAATATAATTACTTTTGTTTATGTTTAATAAATTAAAAATTCGTCTAACTGGGACAGCGCTCCTTTATGGGCGAGTCTTATTACTGGGTGGACGTACGACGCGTTGCGTGAGCTCAGCACAGAACACGAAAGCTATGCGCTCAAGGCCATTGGCATATATCTGCGTCTTAAGCTGTCAAAAAACGTTCTGTATTTGGACAGCTGTTATTGTGTGACAGTTAACCGCGTTCTTAGGAAACCAAAGCTTTCAACTGCCTGCCGCTAAATCGATCCTGGAAAAACGTGCAATGACTATTCTCCAGACCCAGGTGATGACGATGAGACGCACTGGATTCTTACAGATAAAATGTATGGGCCCATACTAGTTCTAGATCGAGAAAAGTGGATAAGTCATTACTTTTATCCTTTTTTCTCGATTTTAAGCTAGTGTGGACCAAACATTCTCTCAAACTCTTTCGCCAGTAGCATAGTTCTCGATACTATCGAGAACTAAGCTACTGGCGAAAGCACCATCACCCGAACAATCCGTGTGGTGAACAAAGTCCATGAGAGACTGGATATTTTTTCGTGATCTTTGAGTGAATTCGCCAGAGTTCTATTAAATGTAGTTATGTAAGGTAAAAAGTTATTGTTGTTAGGTATGTAAGGTTAGATAAGTTATTTTTAAGTTGATAAATACATTGTAAGGTAAGAAAGAAGAAAGAAAGAAAGAAAATACGTTTATTTGCGGTAAACATGACGCAAAGGACAAAAAAATACAAAATAAACAATGTAAAAAGCAAGTTTTGGGGAAAATATGCCAATATAAATATGTAAGGCCTGATAGTTGTAAGGATTATAAATAAATAAAACTATCAATCAATCTGCCTAGCCTTTTCCCAACTATGTTGGGGTTGGCTTCCAGTCTAACCGGATGCAGCTGAATACCAGTATTTTACATGGAGCGACTTCCTATCTGACCTCCACAACACAATTACAGGGTAATACGATACCCCTTGGTAAGACTGGTTGTCAGACTTTCGGGCTTCTGACGACCCGTAACGACTGTAAAAGATCCACGAATGACAGCCGGGACCAACGGGCACGGAGGAGACTTAGTATGTAAAGATGGTCACCCATCTACGGACCAACCCCGGCAAGCGTAGTTTAACCTGATGGATCGATCCGTATGGCTGTCATTACTTAGCCACGAGCTCCTCTATTATTATTTTCAAGGGTAGGAGACGAATAAGAAATTACTACCTACTCAGTTAATAAGTAACGTGTTATTATTTTAATTTAGGTAACTATGTGACGCAATAAAGAATTTATTAAACCAGTATGACGCTTCTATACAATTCGTGAGCATACGAGAGGTAACATTTCGATGCAGTCGATATTAATAAAGAGATTAGGTCGACATGAAATATCGATATGCAATACGAATGTCAACTGTTTGTGAGCTTAAGTAATTACAACACGTTGATGAATATATTTTTAATAAATAATGTGTGATTGACGCCAGAAAAAAATACCAGGGAGAATTTGAGGGAGGTCTTTGCCCAGCAGGGGTAGATTATGGTCCACAACAAAAAACGTGTGCGATCAGGCGACCCTCATCAAGAACGAAGTTCCTTGTCACGTATGATTTAAACAAATTTTCATAGTCATCGCTGTTGGGTATTTTAGCATTTTTTTTTTCAACACCAACGTTAAAATGTAAATTGTTATGTTATCTGTGGCAACACGCCCCTTCCAACTGTCACTGGTCCAACACAGACGTGAATAACTATCATCAGCACCCATCACCCAATACACCGCTGTACAATCACCTTGGATTTACATTTGACTTCACTGTCGGCTTTAGCACCCCTGAAAACCATGAAAACCACCCACCACTATGAAATGCCGCCAATTTGAATTTTAATTTTGATCAAATTCACAGTTTCTCTCTTCCTATTATATAATATAATAGATAGAGACACAAAGAGAGAGAAAGAGAGTCACATGGAGGGGTCAAACGCTTTTTCGTTACTTGACGATTTCTACCAATTAACTCCTACCGCAAGCCGCGTTAAAAGGTTCAGTTCACACATGGATTATATACCCGAAAATTACTAACAATGTGAAATATATTATCACTGAGTTCCAGCGAAGGAAAACTACGTGGAGAAATCTGGTAGTATACATACTTTCCTGGACCAGCTCCTTGTCGTAGTCTTTTTTTTATTTCTACTAAAAATTTTGATACAATACTATCTATTGCTTATACATCTGATATACTAGCGACCCGCCCCTGCTTCGCACGGTCTATACGACTTGACAAAACATCGAGACTTCTTTATTATAATACTAGCTTTTGCCAGCGGTTTCGCCCGCGTGGATTTCGGAAATAAACCCATGGAAACGTACTACCTGGATAAAAAGTAGCCTATATACTATTTCAGACTATAATCTATCTCTATGCTAAATTTCATCCAGATCCGTCCAGCCGCCCTGCCGTGATTGAGCAACATTCAAACTTTCGCATATTAGTAGGATGTGTGTTAACCCGCCGGGGTCGCGGGTTGTTCGAAAGAGATACCGTGGCCCTGGCACAGGCAACTGAAGGAACACGGGTGGGTTTTAGTCAGTAAAAGTCTAACACGCCCCTCCCGCTCCACCCAGAGCGGGAGGAGTCATTTGATAATTTCCCATCAACAAAAAAAAAAAAAAGGATGTAAGTTTAACATAAATGTGTTTTAAGTACACATGAACCTTCCGAAATAAATCTAAATGATCATGAAAACCGTATCAAACGTTCAAACTCCGTTGAATAGTTTAAAAAAACAAATCGGTCACACAAACAGACACATATAGATATGCATTTCTATAATAATGCTAGTGTAACTACTTACTACTGGAGGAGGAGCTCGTGGCTAAATAATAACAGCCGCGGCGGTCGATCCATCAGGTTAAGCTACACTTGCCGGGGTTGGTCAGTGGATGAGTGACCATATTTACATACCGAGACTCCTCCGTGCCTCGGAAAGCACGTTAAGCCGTTGGTCCCGGCTGTCATTCGTGGATCTTTGACAGTTGTTACGGGTCGTCAGAAGCCTGAAAGTCTGACAACCAGTCTTAGCAAGGAGTATCGTATTACCCAGTTAATAGGTTGTTAAGGTCAGATAGGCAGTCGCTCCATGTAAAATACTGGTATTCAGCTGCATCCGGTTAGACTGGAAGCCGACCCCAACATAGTTGGGAAAAGGCTAGGCAGATTGATTGTGTAACTACTACTTCCATCCTTAACCAATTCCGTATCCTTCATGTCTGTATAAGCCACAGTATCTATGCTAGCTGCAGTAGGTATCTATGCTACAGTAGATACAATAGTTATGCATGACCCGTGTCTGTTTGATAAATGTATTTGGCGCGCTGTCAATACTCGGCCGGCTAATATATGACCGTGGTTATGATTTATGATCGTCACTTCATTAGCTTTGGCTCTATCTAGGGTAGGTATGTTAAGTACATACTACGGGTTAGTATTGTGGTTTTGTAAAAGTCTAATAGTATGACAATGACATGAGGAATGAATGGTTTTAGAAAAAGATAATTTAAGTACAGTACCTATTTATTGCTTGAAAATAAGAGATAACCTGACATATTCAAATCTTTAAATCATATCATTTATTTGCTTGAATACTATATTTGCTTGAATACTAGGTATGCACACGTCTTAAGATAAATCGAACAGATTACGTGTGACTCCGGATTTTTAATTTGTCTGTGTTTTCCTAATTTTAGATGAGAATATTTTCTTGTTTCATACTTTTTAGAGCGTGATTTTTCAGTAGTCGGGTTTTGGTTTTTAAACTTACTTTTTATATTTTATATTAGGATTTGTAGAGCCACTTAATTATTATATTATATGTATTTTGGGTAGGTTTGGACAGAAATGAAAAATGATTGGGAAATGTTTGGCTCACATCTGAGGCGTGATTTTAGAAATAATTCCCAACTATCGGGTGCATGCAAGCAAAACCGCGAGCAATAGCTAACAATATATATATATATTTGAAATGTACTAATTAACCCCTTTCATTTGATACCCAAACCGGCATCATTAAATTTTTTTTTCAGTTCCTGACTCTTTGTCCTCTAGAGGGCGCCATATTCAATTGAATGTGACGTCACATAACCTATAACCAGCGGACAACCAAGACGCTTCTAAGGATACCTCATTTGTCAAATTATGATAAGTAGTTTAGAAGTTATGAGGGAACAGATGAACATACATACATACATACCGGTCGAAATCATAACCCTCCTTTTTGCTTCGCCGTAGTCGGGTAATAATTTTGTTACAAGTTTTGTTCGGCCGTTATTTCAATCTTAGATCCAAATTAAACTGTGTCTTCATTACGATGATGACGATGTACTTTTTAAGTCCAATTAATAAATAAAAATTAAAGCAATTCTTTTACAAAAATCGTATCTTTAAACTCACCATGGTTATTCGCTTCAGTTTGAAGAAAACTCCGTAAGAGATGATTGATAGATAAAGATGACGTAACAGAAAAAAAAATATTTCCTCCAATAACCCCTCAAAATGTCGGACGCACCCCATGTGTGCGTAAGGAAAAATCAATAAAAATCCTTATTTAAGTATATAATACGTAAAAAAAACATCATCCGTAGTTGTGAACCTATGGGGTTCGCAACTACTGGGGGTACACATTGACACTATGGGATTCATAAATTAGCATATAATATCGGTTGAGGGGATAACAAATACAATAAACGACATAATTGGTCTAAACATAACACTAGATAATACTAAACATTAAAACGCGGTTGCGCAAACTACATTAGGGAGTTGGCAGAGCTAACGATATCACACAAGTTCTCAATTCAGTTCAGTACGGTAGCAATTTGTGCAAATTGCGACTACGAAGGAGTTTTAGCATTATCGCGAGACTTGAGAACTCACTGGTAATGCTTGGTTCAGCTGTATATGGTAATTGGTTGAGTGCTAAGATGCTTCCAAAAGGATTATACGGACAAACACTGGTATTTAATAGGTACAAGGTACTAATGTAATGATAGATTTAAAAAGTCCAAGACAAAACACACAAGTTCTTTTTTCCTCATGAATCTAATGCAAGATTCAGCAGTAATTGATTTATGAACTAATAAAAAATAGGGGCGTGATTAAGTGTTTAATATCTACACAAATGTTAAAGTATGCACTATGTACCTGCTAGATTTTTTTCTCAGAACCTACTATGGCTCGAAGGGCGAAGCTAGGGAGTCAAAAACGATCACCAATCCAAAGACTGGCCGCAGCTAGCGCAGCTTAACCTCAGAGACCTTTTATTTAGGGCTTATTTCACGATGTCAGAATAGGCACTACTTACCGAATAAATTCAAAAATGGAACTGATTTTGGGGCCTGTTTCACCACCTACGATTAAGTTTCTATTAACTTACTTGGCAGAAAATTTCATACAAATTCTGTTCCATTTATGAATTTATTCGGTGAGTAGTGCCAATTTGGAGATCGTGAAATAAGCCCCCAGTCTCAAACGTACTTGATTAACAAGTAAGAGACTTGTGACTTGTGTGTGAGACTTTTGGCCGCCGGACGTGGTGTTCCGTCGCTTCCGCGGACAAGTTCCACAGGGCAGCACTTAAAGTCAAGCTAGTGCAAAGAGAAGTGCTACTAACATAATCTTAAGCCTATTTTATTAACACAAGTTTTGTTTATATTAAAATATGTATGTTTAGGTTAAGGTATTTATCTATGGGCCAGTGTCGCCTGAAATAAATGGTTTATTTGTTTGTTTTATTTTGTTAATCAAGCACGTCAACAAAAAAACATAACATCACAGCTGTTTCCCCGAAGAGGTGAAATCAGGGTACAGTACAATTGTACATATAGTACATCCACATTTTATTTATTTATTTATTGCACAATGTACACACAGTTACAGGCTTTGTTTACAACTAATGAGTACATAATCCCGTTGGGGCGCGGCAAGATACCAGTCATTACACATGGTACATGGTACAGTCATTGGTACGTACGGGCTAATGTGGAAATATTGTTTTAATTGTATTGACCTGTAATTGAATTATATTGTATTGTATCGTATTGTATTGTATTTTGTATTGAAATTGTTTTTGTATTAGTTTATTTTTATAATTGGTCCGTGTTGGCCTTTAAATTCAATAAATAATAATAATAATAATTAACCGGGCACATCCAGACTCCGGGTTACTACTGAGAAATCCCTAATGGAAAACCAAATAACACTTAGCCCTACCTGGGAATTGAACCCAGAACCTCATTCTCAACATGCTCAGCTTGATCAACAAGGCAGTTAATTAGGAAAATTCCAAGATTACCTACTCAATTAGCGCATACTAGGTCTACGCCTTTGATAATTAATGTAACACTAATCAGCCGGATCTTCATTAGCTCACGATGTAATTGGACTAAGTTTACATAATAACTATTATTATGCCGTGGAGCAAATTGAGAGGAATTAGGTCAGGTAAGATGGTCCGGAGGTTAAGAGGCCCGCTTGTCAGATATGAGGCTTCTGGTTTGAAACCAGGGAAGTACCTATGTGACTTTAGATTAAAAAACCCCTTGAGCTTGCGGACGGCGAGTAATGGGTAACTCGCCGTCCGGTAACGACCAAGCCCGGTTCGACGGCGCGTCGTGTTCCACGCGCGCCTCAAAGAATTGTCAGCAGTGATGGGGTCCGATAGGGCCGATGCCGCCGGGATCGCGGGTTTTTCGAATGAGATACCGTGCCCCTGTGTGAACACGGGTGGGTTTTAGTCAGCAAAAGTCTGACGCGCCCTCCCGCTCCGCCAAGAGCCGAGTAGTCATTTGATGATTTTCAATCCACAAAACAAATAAAAAAGATTTAAAAACAGCACAGAATTTGATTTCTTATAGTATATTTAGTCCAGCCAGCGTACTTGTGTATTTAGAGGTCAGTGCGTAGTCTTCCGTTCTGAATGACCACCGACACCGGTCTTATGAGAATCGATTAATATTTCCCAGTTCAATTCTATCCTGTTAGACCATTAATTTGCCTTAAGGCGAAAACGCCAGGGTAACCCACGAAACTCAAAATTTCTTACGTTTTTTGCAATTTGCAGGTCAGTGTCAGGTTGTATGTTGATTAAAATATGATTCGCGCCCGTAGCTAATATGGCTTTACAGAATTATAATCATTAGAATCATCAATACAACTCTCTAAGTTCATATTACCGTATTAAAATGACTATTTCATGAAATCATAAGATTTGAGGTCAATTCTAACTTATGGAGTTGTATTTCTGATTCTAATGATTATAATTCTTGTACGAGACATGTATCGTACATGACGCGCGCGCATTGCGTCAGCACTTTCCGTCGCCTTGCACAAATTATAGTGCAGCGCGACAGTACTCAATCAGCGTTCATATTCAGTTGTACTCATTTCGCATAGCAACAACATTCATAATTAGCATTAGTAACGTGGTAGTTAGAAGTATTATTGTGACTTATTCATTCAAGCTAACAGCCAACGTGTGTGCGACCCATTCAGCAGCGCATACATCTTTTTGGTCCTTCGAGCTTCAAGATTATAAGCGCTCCGCGGTCCTTTGTGCGGTGGCGATTCGGTTGGACTGGCCGACCAGAAGCAGCATCTTACCAGCTCAATAGAGGAAGCATCAGTGCACCAGCAGCAGCAAATACAAGAGATCACCGAAGCACATTAGCAGTATCGTCTGAATCTGATTTGGTGAATCGAAGTATTTATCAATAATTTTTCCATCATGGAGGGAGTTATTCAAACTCAATATCATGTCGTGGAGGCAATGAATAAACTTCTGATCAATTTCAAAAAAGACGGAGCAAGCCGTAAGTCTCCCGACAGTGTACAGAAGAAAATAGACCTTCTCGACAAGTACTGGGCAGAATTTCAAAATAACCACGAGAAGATTCGTGAGCGCGAAGATCCTTCTCATCAATACTTTGTGCAAGATTCCTATGAACAGACAAAACAATTTTACAGAAGCACTAGGGAATTCTTTATCAAGTATTTAACTCAAGAAGCGTCACCCGTAATCAAGCCGTCAGCCTAAAAGCCATATTAGTTACGGCCGCGAATCATATTTTAATCAACATACAACCTGACACTGACCTGCAAATTGCAAGAAACGTAAGAAAATTTAAATTTCGCGGGCTACCTTAGCGACAGTTCCAACACCATCTTGCGTGCGCTGGCGGACCGGTGGGACTCTCCGATGCTGGCTCGTTGGATACGGCTGCACGCAGTCGTTTAGTGATTTGTCACCATCATCGGGGAGTCCACCCGGACCGGTCATTTGCTTACTATTTAATTGAATAGGATGAAATAAAATTATTATTATTATTTTATATCATACACACACATACACACCATTATACATTACCATACCACCATTACCATTATATTATTTTTTTATACTACATCATTTACACACATTCCTTTATTTCACCATTCGTATTAACACACATACACATCCACACCTCAAATCTTCAATCTCACGAACACATACTTGCACTCTTATATGTACTAAGTCGAAATAATTGTTATAGTAGTGACACACATAATGTCCTAGGTTTGAATATTGTATAACAATAGCTGAACACTATCCCCTGAGATACAGGTTCCCGCCTAGTTCAGGGGCTAGGGTCAATATTCTGTGCACCTTTTATAACCACCACAAAACAAAATGTTTTAGTACTTGTCACGTTACCTGTTCTGAAATTATGCTTTAATGGTGAGAATAAACAATTTTTTTTTTTATATTATTTAATTAAATTATTATTGTTATCATTTTATCAACCAATTATAAATTATTACTAACACTAGTTTGTAAGTTCGTAATACTAACAAATATGAATGTAATCGTGTAGCTTAATCGATGAATCTGAAATAAATGATTTTTATTTTTTATTTTATTTTTTTTAGCGCATAATTAAATGAATTATTTTGTTAAATTCTGTAATCTTATGCCTTGCGTCCAACTCTTAAATATGAGCAAACATAAAGCTAATCTGTTGACATCGACGATCTGCTGATGATTTGATCTGACACGCCTCAGTGGCATGTTAATTGATATCCGCTTTGTGCACCTCATTATTCAAAATATAATACATATAATGTACCTAATCATTTATCCTATATCTTACTGTATCACGAACATAGATTGAAACAGAGACGTTTACCCGGTTTCACTGATTAGACGACAAAAATCAATCTACCTAGCCTTTTCCCAACTATGTTGGGGTTGGCTTCCAGTCTAACCGGATGCAGCTGAATACCAGTATTTTACATGGAGCGACTGCCTATCTGACCTTTACAATACAGTAACTGGCTAATACGATACCCCTTGGTAAGTTTGTAAGGGTTGTCAGACTTTTGACGACCGTAACTCAAACTCAAAGCATTTATTTAAAATAAACCAATTACAGGCACTTTTGAATTGTCAATGGGTCGGTCAGTCAGAAAGATGAAGCTAGTTGCCCATTCCAAAGCGTAGTAGATCCCTATGGAGAAGAACGGGCAAGAAACTCCACGGACACTTTTAAATCATAATATTTTTACAAAATATTGGTTACATCGTTCATGTTGAAAATATACATGTGAGAACAATGTAGAAATACGTGCACGTTAAAAAGCGTCCGTAATAAAAAGATAAAAACTAAAACAACGAAATTAAATATTAAAATTAAAAATAAGCCATGGCAGCTAAGAGACGACCAGTCCCGACTGACGGCGCCCGTTCACGAACATGGATCAGCACCAATTAGCTCAACCATTTTGAAGAGAACTTAATGATCCAACACACACGCCACCACCAGCGAGACATTTGAGTGAGCATGACATACTCTCAATCGCCAGGGCACATTCAAGTCAGTGAAAGACGTACCCAGTAAAAGGTAGCTTAATAGTAGCTACATAGTGCTCACACATGTGCTATGCAATTATACTATTATATAATATTATACTAAGAGATTGAATTTAAACAATGCAAAGAAAGTTTTATCTCATCTTAATCTTCGACGACGACAAAGACCTGTCGACGACTGTCAAAGACCCACGAATGACAGCCGGGACCAACGGGCACGGAGGAGACTCGGTATGTAAAGATGGTCACACATCCACGGACCAACCCCGGTAACAGTAGCTGAACCTGAGGGATCGACCCGTCCGGCTGTTATTACTTAGCCACGAGCTTTTACCAATAAATACCTATTTGTTGTTTTGTTAATAATCTGTTGTTTGAATAATTTTATAACGTAAAGATTTAATTGTGTAGGTATTTGATTTTATTATTTAATGTGACTGAATATGAATATGTATGTTTTAATTTAATGAGTCTGTGAAACTTGAAATAAATGATTATTATTATTATTAATAATTAATAGCTAATAATTATTATGAACAATAAAACTTTAATCCTTATGGCCTGTGGCCTGTGGATATGGCCTGTGGCTAAGTAATAACAGCCGCAAGGGTAGATCAATCAGGTTAAGCTATGCTTACCGCGGTTGGTCAGTGGATGAGTGACCATCTTTACGTACCAAGACCCCTCCGTGCCTCGGGAAAACACATCAAGCCATAGGTCCACTATCGTCTAGTGTCAGAGAGGCTCGTTCCTCGGACACTAGACGATAGTGTCTAAATATAGGCACGCTGTTGGATTTTCAACGCACGGCTCAGTGCGGTTTATTTAGGCTATCATTTAGATAAAACCGGCCAAGTGTGTGTCGGACCACGCATAATGAAGGGATCCGTAGTTGAAAAGAATTTATCCCAAAAACAAACTGAACATTGTAGTTGAAAAACATGTTCTCCCATACATTGATATACCTACGTCACGGTCAATTCTCCAACTAACAATTTAAGTTTGTAATCCCATAAAAATATTTTTTATGTGATAAAATTATAAATTAACAATTTTCGGACATTTTCCTTTACTTGTGCTGTGAGACCTTGCTCCTTGGCTAAATTCATGATTCTAGGTCAACGGCAAGTACCCTATAGGTTTTGATTTACTTGCGAGTATAAAAATATGTCGCATAAATAGCCGTAAGGATTATTTTATTGCGCTGACTTAGAAGCTTGACTTTTTTTAGAGCTCCAGGGGACCATAGACCTACGTATTTGATATTAATTTCAATTAAATTGATATCTCCACGCGTTCCCGAGAAAAAGGGCCTTGTAAGACTGACAGACAGACAGGCAGATGGACAACGCAGTGATCCTATAAGAGTTCCGTTTTTTCCTTTTGAGGTACGGAACCCTAAAAATAAAACTAGTTTATTTGCACCTTCAAGTAAAAAACGGTACAAACAGGTACGACATGCGACGCGACTCGCATGCGCCACAAACGCACCGCGTGTCGCGCGACGAGCGGTGCCTTTGCGTCGCGTCTGTTTGTAGTAGCCTTTGCAATAAAAATAGGCCTTATAAAGGGGGTAAGTAAAGTTGCACGTTAGATATAGGTATCAGCACCCACCCTCGATTATTATTACACTTAGCCGACGTTCGCACGGACGTAAAAATATCGCGGCGGGATTTTATCGCGCACTGAATTTTCATCTCTCGTTGTTGAGCCGAGCGTTGAGAATCCAACTTAACAACAACAGAGTGCATTCTAGCTATTCGAAACAACACAATGTTGGATTTTCAATTCTCGGCGCTACTAAGTAGAGCGTTGAAAATCCAGTGCGCGAAATAAAATCGCCGCGGTATTTTTACGTCCGTGCGAACGTCGACTTAGCCAATGTTAATGAGCCTAGCTTGTAGAATAATTTAAAACGATTGAGAAAATAATCTTGCAGCATCGACATAAGTGATCACTGATCAGTGAGGTATTAAATATGAATTTTAATTACAAGAATAATTTTGAAATGTCTAGATGAGTTTAAGTTATAATAAGTTGAATTTTAGATTGGTTTATACTAAGCTCAAGAATTAGCGACTGTTTAGATGCAAAAAAGAAAAACAGACAAACGGTGTGTGCTGGTGAGTGTGTGCATGCATACGTGGGTGTGTTAATGTTTGTACGTTTGTGTGTGTGTGTGTGTTTGTGCCAGAGAGAAACTTACCATCTTAGATGTTGCGCTTTTTTAACCGACGAAAAAAAAAGGAGGAGGTTCTCAATTCGACATGTATGTTTTTTTTTTTATGTATGACCACTCATGACTATTTACAGAGTCGTCCGATTTGAAAAAAAATTGTTTTATTCGAAAGGGTATACATCAAAGTTTGTCCCATATAAAATAGATTAACTTTGTTTGGGTAGTTTTTGAGATAGCTTCAATAATACGTATTTTTTCCCCACTTTTGTATGGATGATGTTCTAGTTTGTTTTGCAGGTAGTGGGTATTAGAATTTGTGTGGGGTAGGTACCACAACTAAAAAGTGAAAAAAAAAACTTTTTTACAAAAAAAATACAACCGACTTCCAAAACTAACACTACAAAGTGAAAAATTAATTTCGGAAGTCGGTGTCAAGAACGAAAATACATTTAACCAGACACCGACTTCCAAAATTAAAGTTATTTTTCACTTTGTAGTATTGGTTATGGAAGACGGTTGTATTTTTTTGTAAAAAAGTTTTAACTCAAACGTAAATAAAGGACTACGATTTGATTATTTCATTCATTATACAAAGGGGTTATTTGTTTCATCTGATAAACAAAGATAACTAGTAACAATGCAAACTGGAATCGCCACAATAAAACTTTGAATAATACTCTATGCAAATCTAAAAGAGACTCATCTAGATGGGACGTGTGTTCATTACACCGGACGACTCGGCGACGACACGTCCACGGGATAATTACGTCATCGTCCGTACCGTGTACGGATTAAACGGTATATGGGAATAATTTGGAGCTGAAATTGTACGGTATATTTTAAGTTGGCGTTGTCAGTTGGTTCATCAAAATTTTTTTTTTGTGCCAAAGGTAATATGGAAAAATGTATATGCAACAATCAATTACAGGTAAACTCCGCATGCATAAAGAACTTGTACAACAAACATTTTTTATAATTACTTATCTGTACTGGACGGGCGTGATCGTCGGACACGGTGTGTTGAAGGAGTGTGTAATGCCTATCCAGGTGTATCCCTGCTTGAGGTTAGGCCTCCTAGTCCAAACGGCGCTGACGTCCTGTACCTATAGGCTCAGGATAACTGCAGACTGGCGACCAGTAGCTATGTGTGAAGTCTTGACGGGGAAGGGTTTCTTGATGATGAAATAATAACAGCGATTTTGATAAGTCTTCAGGTGATTTCAGGAGACGATTTGCGTAACTCTTCAGGAACAGAACGATGAATAGGTACCATGCCGATGGCTACCATTCTATGTTTTCGCTTGCGCGCTAAGGTACCTCGAAACTTTACCTTAACGAGAACCGCGAACCGTCTCCTGATTTCGAGTTTATTTTTATTTCAAAAATTTTACAAAGGTGCTTATTAGCAGCTGAAAAATGGCTATAATAACATCATATTATACACCGTTACAATCGTCATTAGATTGTCCAGCGATTGAGACACCTGCATTTCCTGTAACTATATTCGCTGAAAAGATTTCAGCGTGTAAATACAAAAATGTTAATTGTTTTGATTTTAAATTATTTTTCAAACTATTTTATTCGATAACCAAAGAAGATATTTCAACGGGGTAAGAAGGTATCTCAAGCTGGTCTAATGACCTAAAAAACTATGAAAAATTCATGATTACATCTATATTTTTCAGGGCGTGACAGGCCCTGAAAACCTAAATTGCTAGAACGAGTCACCAAAAAACAGCAAATTAAAGTTTCCGACCCCTATAAATCCAATCAAGTAGGCTTTTCAGGACTATAATGGTACGTCCAGGGCTAGGTCTCGGTCTAGGGTACCTGGACGCACCAATTAAACTATAATTTCGGCTATGTAGCCCACTTAATTGGAGTTTATAGGGGTGGTACTCACGTTTTCCTTAGGAAACACTATTTTTCACTGTTTTCTAACTATAAAACACTATTTAAACTGATTTTACTGTTATTTTCACTAAATTAAGCTATAAACAACTGTTTGGTGACGCATCGTAGCGAACAAAAACGTAGCTCATTCGCGACTCGGTACGTTATACGATGGCGGTCCCTCCGCTACTTGCGCTAGCGTGCGCCAGATAGGGTCTCGCAGCTGGCACTATGGAAACGCCTAACTTTTCATGTTTTTGATGATGCGTCGTCGCGAACATCTCTCCCGCCGTGCAGCGCTGTGACGACTCGTAGCGGCGTCGGCGCGGCGCTGCATCTTCTCCGGTGAGCGACGACTGTAGCCACGGCGCTCGCTGCTGCGACGCCCGCCGCCACGACGCTCTGCCGTCGCGACGCTCGCCGCTGCGACGCTCGCCGCCGCGATGCTCGCCGCCACGACGCTCTGCCGTCGCGACGCTCGCCGCTGCGACGCTCGCCGCCGCGGCGCTATGCCGTCGCGACGCTATGCTGCTACTTCGGTAATGGGACGAGTTTCTTCACCGGACGCTTCAAGGTGCCGCCGGCAGTGCGCACCTCAGCGATCCGGACTTCTCCGTCGGCCCCGGGGAATATGGTGACTATGCGGCCTCGCGGCCACGTGTTACGAGGCAGCTGGCCGTCTGCGATGAGCACGGGGTCGCCCACCTGTAGTCCGGGTCCGCGGCTATGCGGCTCCCGCCGGTTTTGAAGCTCCGGCAGGTATTCTCTGACCCAGCGACGCCAGAACATGTCGGCGAGTATCTGTGTTCGACGCCATAGCCTCTTACTGTTTGCGTCTTCCTCGGAGAACACGCCGGGTGATGGTAATCGCGCCGACCCACCAAGTAGAAAGTGGTTCGGTGTGATTGACTCGTCCTCTTCGCTGTCCACGGATACGTGCGTCAGCGGTCGGCTGTTTACTGTGTACTCTGCCTCACACAACAGTGTGGACAGCACCTCTTCGTGTGGGTGCTTTTCTGTGAGCACAGTATATAGTGCGGACTTCACACAGCGCACTAGACGCTCCCAGGCGCCTCCCATGAATGGCGCCGATGGCGTTATAAAGCGCCACACGATGCCTCGACGACTGGCCTCCTCTCGGAAGGCGTCTCAGAGTTCCTTTTCTATGTCGCCTTTTGGTAGGCGGGCGAGTGTCAGGTTGAAGCCTAACGTGTCTTCTCTCGGTCGCCATATCAGGCCGAGTATATTCTCTGTATCTATATTTCCGATGCTGACGACTTCAGTTCGGATCTGTGTGGCGTCTATATTTTCTATGAGTTGCGTGCTGTTTGAAACCCATTTTCTTAGTTCAAACTTCGCCTGTTGGTGGATTTTCTTCACCGCTGTTGCGATACGTGTCGCTTCTTCTACTGTCGCGTAGCTATCGAGGTAATCATCGTTATAATGATTCTGTATATTGGCTTCCAGTGCTTCTGGATGCTCTTCTGTATGCCTTCTCGCGTTCCTTTTATTCGCGAAAATGGCCGTGCACGGCGAGCTTGCCGCGCCGAATGTTTTGGACGTCATGCGGTACTCTTCGGGTGCCTTCTCATCGTATTTCTTTTGGATGAGTGAGTCCATCTGTACTGTGTATCTGTCTCGAAGAGCCGGTTTACTATCGAGCTTCTTTTCTATTGAGACGAGCCTTTTGAGTGCTGTCCCGTAACTATCTGGCATTTCTATGTTTTCATTTTTCCACAGCGTGGCTGTTTCTATGTGTCCATCTTCTATTTGTCGAGTGTGACGAGTCAAGATATCTTCTGCTTTCTTCTCGGGATCGGAGTCTGGTCGTCTTGGATTGATAACCAGCGATTCTATAGCGAAGAATTCACGAAGCTGTTCATTTAGATCTTCATCGCTAGCTGTAAGTCGGTTGACGTAATGCACCTGCTGACCCGATATTCTGGTGTGCGCGCCGTGAAGTGTCCAGCCCAGTGTGGTTAGCGACGCAACAGGCTGGTGATTCGGTCCTCTTCGAATCGCACTGGCCAATAATAGGTGCCAGTTATCTTGACCGATGAGTATCTTCGGTGCGCCTGTGTCGTAAATCAGCTGTTGCCTGAGGTCATCTAGATGTTTGCAATGTGCAACGTCCTCTTCGCTGACTGTCTGCGGTGCGAGGTTGAGCTTCGGTATGGTGCGCGCTCTGAATGGCACCCTATTCTTCAGCTGGCTTGCGAGAGTTACGGTGATTCTTCGAGAACAAGGAGTGTCGATTGTGGTGTTTCCGATCGCACCTATCTTCAGAGGGTCGATATGGCCCTCCGCTCCGACTTGCTTCGATATTTCTTCGTCGATCAAGGAAACGGTAGATCCATCATCGAGAAGTGCGAATGTAGAAGCTTCTCCCGCCGGTCCTATGACTCGAACCGGTACTATTTTGAGGTAGGCGTGACTTGATGTTGATCTTGAGCTGGCTACCGTTTCCTGAGCTTCCTTCTTCTGTTCCGAAGCGTCGGGCTTCTCGACATCCGTTGCTGCTGGCTTCTTGTTGTAGTGAAGAAGCCGATGATGCGTGGCTATACATCCCTTGACGTCACACTTCTTCGCTTTGCATGTGTGACCATTGCGACGGCTTCGCAGGCATCGGAAACAGAGATTGAGTTTCTTCGCGAGTTCCCATCTCTCGTCACTGGATCCCTCTTTGAACTTCTTGCAATCAGAAGCATAGTGTCCCTCCTTATCGCAGATACGGCATTTATTGGCTGTGTTGTCTGTAGCTGCGTGAGTTCTCTGTATGACACGCTTGGAGGATGTCGCTTCAACAGGGCTGATGTTCTCTGGCGGGGCGAAGGCGCTGCAGAAACGAGCTTGCTCGGTGATGAAGTCGCTGAAGAGTGAGAGATCTGGAAGCGACTGGTACTTCTCGGTATATGTTCGGTACCACTGTACACGCAGGGAGTTCGGCATCTTCTCTGTCAGTAATCGCATCAGCTCAGCGTTGATCAAGTAATGTTCTTTCTTCAGTGCGCGCAGAGTGACTACGCCGCTTCTGACTCGACTTGCGAAGTTGCAGATATCTTTTGGTGATTCGCTGCAGCGCGGCAACCCACGTAGCCTGTCTGTTTCAGCTTGAGCGATTGAGTCTGGACGGCCGAATTGCAGCTCGAGTTCCCTCATGATGTCATCAGGTCTGGCATTTCCAATGAGTTCTGAGCTCACTGTTTCCAACGCACGTCCACGCAGGCTTCTTCGGAGTCTTGCTGTGTTCTCAACATCATTGAAGTATGTTCTTGTTGTTTCATAGATGGCACGAAATGAAAGCCATTCTGTATGTGCTCCACTGAAGTTCGGTAAGGTCATGATGGCCTTTGACGCCGAGGGCTGGTTCGATGTCCACTGTTCTGTTTTCCTGTCGGCGAGCGACGCTATAGCGGACGTCAACTCCGTTATGAAAGGACGGAGTGAGTCTTTCCCCTTGGTGTCTTCTATTGCTTCTTTGGAGGGCACTGTGTTGTTTCTCACTTCATTTACTGTAGGATTCGATTGCGTCTGGAGGCCCGCTATAGCATCGGCGACCACAGGGGGGGGCTGTTGCACACGGCTTCTATTTCTGTAGTCCCCCTCGGCGGCGTTGTCCCCTTTCGGCGGCGCTGGTTCTGGTGCCTCTTCAAGCCAGGAACGCACGTACTCATTGTTTGAGCTTCTATCATCCATATATTCGCCGTCGGAGTCTTCTTCCTCGGCTTTTTGAAGTGCTATTTGAGCAAGTTCCAACTTAATCTTCAATAAGTCTTCACGCGCTCTTGAAATTTTTCTGTTTGACCGCGTCGTTCTATTCGTAGTCGACGGCGGCTTGTTCTGTTCGGTACGGGCGTCACCCCGGGTAGTCATCGGCATGGTTCGGCGGTGTTCCTGTTCTGATTCTTTTTCCATTCTTGGCTGTACTGTTCTGTTTATCGTTTCATCTGAAGTTCCCTCCGACTGGGTTCCCTCTCCTGAAATATACGGCTGCTCTTCAGACTGTGCTCGTACAGGCAGATCTTCTCCCTCCCGGGGGGCGGGGCGCTGCTCGGTTCCTTCGACGGTGGACGGTGATCGCGGTGGTTGCTCATGACGGATGCCCGTAGTACTGCGTTCTCTGCCCACCTCCATCGTCGAGGATTCTGGTGCTCTGCCTTGTGATCTTGTAAACCTCATTATGGATCTTCAGTCTTCGCAACGAATCTTCAAACTTGAATTGTGTGATAAGGTTTCAGTGATAAATCTTCAGTCTTTGAGCTTGACCCTTCAATCTTGAATCTTCTATAATAAATCTTCAGAGCATATCTTCAGTCTTGAATCTTCTATAATAAATCTTCAGAGATCTATCTTCATTCTTCAGTCTTGAATCTTCTATAATAAATCTTCAGGAATCTTCAGAGATCTATCTTCATTCTTCACAGGAACAGATGATCCCAGCCGCAGCTATACGGCTCGCAAGGACCAGAAAATGTACGGAGCGGGCCGGGGTCGTAGCTGGTCCCAGTTGCTATCCGGCTCGTAAGGACCAGAAAATGTACTGGACGGGCGTGATCGTCGGACACGGTGTGTTGAAGGAGTGTGTAATGCCTATCCAGGTGTATCCCTGCTTGAGGTTAGGCCTCCTAGTCCAAACGGCGCTGACGTCCTGTACCTATAGGCTCAGGATAACTGCAGACTGGCGACCAGTAGCTATGTGTGAAGTCTTGACGGGGAAGGGTTTCTTGATGATGAAATAATAACAGCGATTTTGATAAGTCTTCAGGTGATTTCAGGAGACGATTTGCGTAACTCTTCAGGAACAGAACGATGAATAGGTACCATGCCGATGGCTACGATTCTATGTTTTCGCTTGCGCGCTAAGGTACCTCGAAACTTTACCTTAACGAGAACCGCGAACCGTCTCCTGATTTCGAGTTTATTTTTATTTCAAAAATTTTACAAAGGTGCTTATTAGCAGCTGAAAAATGGCTATAATAACATCATATTATACACCGTTACAATCGTCATTAGATTGTCCAGCGATTGAGACACCTGCATTTCCTGTAACTATATTCGCTGAAAAGATTTCAGCGTGTAAATACAAAAATGTTAATTGTTTTGATTTTAAATTATTTTTCAAACTATTTTATTCGATAACCAAAGAAGATATTTCAACGGGGTAAGCAGGTATCTCAAGCTGGTCTAATGACCTAAAAAACTATGAAAAATTCATGATTACATCTATATTTTTCAGGGCGTGACAGGCCCTGAAAACCTAAATTGCTAGAACGAGTCACCAAAAAACAGCAAATTAAAGTTTCCGACCCCTATAAATCCAATCAAGTAGGCTTTTCAGGACTATAATGGTACGTCCAGGGCTAGGTCTCGGTCTAGGGTACCTGGACGCACCAATTAAACTATAATTTCGGCTATGTAGCCCACTTAATTGGAGTTTATAGGGGTGGTACTCACGTTTTCCTTAGGAAACACTATTTTTCACTGTTTTCTAACTATAAAACACTATTTAAACTGATTTTACTGTTATTTTCACTAAATTAAGCTATAAACAACTATTTGGTGACGCATCGTAGCGAACAAAAACGTAGCTCATTCGCGACTCGGTACGTTATACGATGGCGGTCCCTCCGCTACTTGCGCTAGCGTGCGCCAGATAGGGTCTCGCAGCTGACACTATGGAAACGCCTAACTTTTCATGTTTTTGATGATGCGTCGTCGCGAACATTATCTATTAAACGCTTATTGTTGAGGTAGACGTAAAAAATTGCAGGTTAAGGGTTCCGTACCTCAAAAGGAAAAAATAGAAACCTTATAGGACCACTTCGTTGTCCATACGTCCGTCTGTCTATCTGTCCCTTTTGCACCCTTTTGCACAGGAACGCGTGGAGGTATCAAGTTGAAATTAGTGTCAAACAAATTGACCTCAAACCTAGCGATTTCATGAAATCATGAGGTTTGAGATCAATTCTAACTTATGGAGTTGTATTGCTGATTCTAATGATTATAATTCTGTAAATCCATATTAGCTACGGCCCCGTCTCATATTTTAATCAACATACAACCTGCCACTGACCTGCAAATTGCATAAAAAGGTAAGAAAATTTGAATTTCGCGGGCTACTTTAGCGCATCCTCCTTATATAGTAACTAGTTGGCATGTGATAACTTGATAAGACAAGAAATAAAATTGATTAAGATTTAAGAAACAGGGGGATTTGAACTGCATTAATTATAATATCATAGAGAATATCCTATAGTTTCATAAGTTAACACTTACTTAAAAAAAGGCATATTAGTTTTGACTTTTTGAGCCAAGATTAATCCCGATTTCTTAACCCAATTCTCTATACTTGGACTAAAATATCATACCTACTCAGTAGCTACTGAGTAACATCATTTTGCTTAGCTAAGCAAAATTATTACCTTATTTATATAATAACTTCTAGGATTAGGGTAGTGAACGAATTTGCGTAAAGAATGAATGGTAAAAAAATTTGAATTTGTAATATCTCATAAAATGTGTTTTGTTTTATTGGAATATTGAAAATAATTACTTTTTAGTACGACGAAATAGCGATTTAATAATAAATAATAAAACTATTTTTAGTTTGTTGACTTTTCAAAAACGTGAAATCGGTCATAACTTTTTGTTTAAGTTATGTTATAAACGAATACAATCCTACTAATATTATAAATGTGAAAGTTTGTGAAGATGTTTGGATATTTGTTACTCAATCACGCAAAAAGGGCTGAACGGATTTGGATGAAATTTGGCACACAGATAGTTTATAGCCTGGATTAACAATAGGATACTTTTTATCCCGGTAGTAAGTTCCCGTGGGATAATTTCCGACATCCACGCGGGCGAAGCCGCGGGCAACGGCTAGTGTGTTATAAAGTACATATAAGTTATTAAATTTAATTAAAACAATGCATTTAGGTACATCGTAAGCTTCATTCAAATTCGCTCCTTCTTTTTCTCACCGATACGAAGTCTAAGTATAGTTCTACTAAAATTGTCAACATTCACAAACTCAATCTGCCTAGCCTACCCAACTATATTGGGGTCGGCTTCCAGTCTAACCGGATGCAGCTGAATACCAGTCAACACAGTGACTGGGTAAAACGATACCCCTTTGTAAGACTGGTTGTCAGACTTTCGGGCTTCTGACGACCCGTAACGATTGTCAAAGATCCACGAATGATAGCCAGGACCAACAGCTTAACGTATTTTCCGAGGCACGGAGGAGTCTCGGTAAGTAAAGGTGGTCACCCATACACGGACCAACCCCGGCAAGCGTAGCTTAACCTGATGGATCGACCCGTACGGCTGTTATTACTTAGCCATGAGCTCCTCTCTCTCTCGAGTCAACATTCACCAAATACTACTCTCAAAACATGTCTTCGTCTTGCTGTTCAAAAACAAAAGCTCGTACGAACCTCTCTAATAATAATCCCAACTTCATTCAACCCATTTAAACCTTCGCCGCTTAATGACACCGACATACCCATAAGACATACAGAATGTCACTGGCACACTGACTCAGTAGCTAAGCACCCCTGCAAATAGAGGGTAGGCAGAAAAGCAGGTGCATTGAACCGGGGGAGGGCACGCCAATTATTCATCACCATGCCTTGAGAAAAAATCCCTTACAACCACCCTTTGGGGATGGGTAGGTATGCACCAGGCTAGATGTATGTGTGTCAGGTATAATTTTTTCTTTGTGTGAAGATTGGAAATGTAGTATGAATTTTCTTCTTAGGTATAATTTTCTTCCTAGACTCGGATTTAAAGTAGTTGAACGGAATTTCGGTTGGAGCTGAAACGCAGGACATTGGTACCGTGTTTTAGACAGAAACACAGAGTATAGTCAAAGTCAAAGTCAAAGTATTTATTAGTGTGTTTTTTAACCGAATTCAAAAAGGAGGAGGTTATCAATTCGTCGGAACCTTTTTTTTATGTTCCCCGATTACTCGAAGATGGCTGGACCGATTTGGATTATTTTTTTTTTGTTTGAAAGGGTATACTTCCCAGGTGGTCCCATGATCATCAAGTCAGGATCTGATGATGGGATCCTGGAGAAATAGAGAGAACTCTTCCAATTTTATAGGCACACTTGAAGCGATTTGGATAGTTTTTGGAAGAGTACTTTCTTGGAGTGGTCCCATTTCAATTTGGTGAAGATCTGATGAAGAACTTCTGAGATAGGCAACGGAACTCCTCAATAAATGATAGCAAATGGACTGGGATTGCTGAAATCTCATGTCTGTTTGTTGTTCACACCAGTTCATAACATAACATCACGCCAGTACGCTGTGAAGGGGTAAGCACATGTGAACCACTAAAAAGTGAAAAATAAAAACTTTTTTACAAAAAAATACAACCGACTTCCAAAAACAACACTACAAAGTGAAAAATAACTTTAATTTCGGAAGTCGGTGGCAAAAACGAAAATACATTTAATCAGACACCGACTTCCGAAATTAAAGTTATTTTTCACTTTGTAGTGTTGTTTTTGGAAGTCGGTTGTATTTTTTTGTAAAAAAGTTTTTTGGTGATACATTTGGTCTTATAGTTAGGTTATGGTGACTCAAAAAACTACCCAATAGGGCATACACTATTTAACAATATAAGAATTTAAAATCAATATTACATACAAACAAGCTAACAAACATTTCAATATTTATAATAATTACAATTTTTATAATAAACATTTAGAGTACAATTAATTATTATAATAAATATTCAGAATACAATTAATAAGTCAAGTTTTTGAATTTTCAAGCATAAAATACATAATTAAATTATCATTTAGTTTATTACATTTTGTCAAGAAGGGATTCGTCAATGGCGTAGACTCCTGGCATCCTTACAATATGTAATGTTTATCAAAGTACCAACAAGTATCAATTAAAATATATGTCGGGACGTCAGGATTTACTCAGTTAGATTTAGACAGACACGTGGGCAGAAGATGGGTTTCGTGCAATGATAACACACTGGGTGCGATACACGGTGTTTAAAATCACAATCTAACACAATCACTAAGCACAACGAATCGAATACAGTTCCGTGGCGTACCAACCCCGATGTTGCCCCGATGCGATCCAACACTAGACTGTTCCGCTAGCCATGAGGTTAGAACATCACGATTCTGTAGAAGCGCGCTGTAGGCGTGGGCACCTCACGTGATATCGCCAGTGGCGCGCTTGCGATTCGTTACGCGTCCGTACTATTGACCGGATCCGACATATATAATATAGGTGCATAAGGCTTAGCTTTCTAAAAGTCGTTTGTTCCGAACAAAAGGTTCAATTGCACAGGGATTGGTTTAGCGACTTTTATAAAGCCCAGCGGTTTTATTCCATAAACCGAGGACACGATTTCTAAAAAAGTATAAACCAAAACACGATCTACATATACGCCCTGAGCATGAAACCGACGAACATATACGAAAATATTTTTTATCCTTGTTTACAATCCTCTTCAAAAACAAAGGGCATATCGCCTACGTACTCAAAAACGACCTGAAGGCAAGATAATTAGAATAACCGTATGGAGTTTCATGGGAGGTAAAATAAAACACATAACCTCTCGCTTCGTTAGGTTAGGTCGGTGTATGCTCTCTGTTTTTTATTTGAACGGGCTTAGGTAACATTGGCTATGAAAAAGATTTGTTAAGGCCTTGGTTTATTACAGCGTAACATACTCACCATAATTGCGACTGTCGGCACAGTTAAGTAGTGCCAGAGCGACTGAATTCTGCGCTATGAATGACGGGCATTGTAGGAAGGAAAGAATGAATATAGCCATGAAACGATAATTAAAAATATTTTTGTAATAGATACTAAGCGAACGTCGGCTAGGTGTAAAAACCTCGTAGTTGTAATTTGTAATTAAAAAATAAATAAAAAAATAAAATAAAATAAAATTTTTATTCATAAGTAGTTTGTACATGGCATACATAGCTGTCTTATAAACTAAAATGAATGTTAAAGAAAACACCCGTACACAATAACAGGGGTCATAGGACTCCCTTTTCCTAAACTAGGCAGAAAAATCTATCTGTATCTTAGGAAAGAGTATCCTTTTATAATGGGTCTTAGTGGCGGTTACAAAATAATTGGTACGTGCAGTGGGCGAACAAAGTACTTATCTTAAATTTAAGGAAGACAAATAAATTGTGTGTTTGTATGCCTACTAGGCAGGACACAATGAAACTGTAACTTACCTAACATCTGTCTGTATAACCTATGCCCACAATAATAAAAAATAAAACGATTCGAACAAAATAACACTCGTAACAGAAGAATATGGCGTGCATAAATTCAATCTTGGTTCATCACAGCTTTTTTGGTACGGTACAGTCTAGTTAGACCTTTAAAGTGGTTTTTCAGACCATTAATCGCTTTTGTGGAATGAAAACATGGCGGGTTAGGATACGAAAAATATAGAAAGCAAAGGATTCTCGCTGTTTCCCGAATTTTCTGGGCATCGTGCGAAATATTATATTTTCTGCACGTAAACCAAACTTTGCTTACTAATATTGATAAATTAAAACACGTCGAAGCTCTTCAATCGTACTAGCGAATTCTTAAGATGTACCTCTCAATGAAGAACAATTTCTAGAAAAAAATCCAAAAACTCTAAACGCCTTAACGGCTGAACGGATAGACCTAACAGATAGTCCAAACCCAAGACATAGGATACTCTTTACTCCGGTAGTACGTTCCTGTGTGAAAATTTCTTATCAACACGCGGGCAAAGCCGCGGGCAAAGCCGAAGGCAAAGCCGAAGGCAAAAGCCAGTTTAAAAAAAAATAAGAAAAAAAACTTTTTTACAAAAAAATACAACCGACTTCCAAAAACAACACTACAAAGTGAAAAATAACTTTAATTTCGGAAGTCGGTGTCTTGTTAAATGTATTTTCGTTTTTTGCCACCGACTTCCGAAATTAAAGTTATTTTTCACTTTGTAGTGTTGTTTTTGGAAGTCGGTTGTATTTTTTTGTAAAAAAGTTTTTACTGTTCACTTTTTAGTTGTGTACTTACCCCACACAAATTCTTATACCACTATCTGCAAAACAAACTAGAACATCATCCGCGTAGGGAAAAAATACGTATTATTGAAGCTAACTCAAAAACTACCCAAGCAAAGTTAATCAATTTTATATACATACATAAAAAAAAAAATTAAAAAAAAGGTTCCGACGAATTGAGAACCTCCTCCTTTTCTGAAGTCGGTTAAAAACAGATGAAACACTTACGGCCAAACCCAATAACCTACTGTCAGACAAATCACACTGATGATAGACAATATAATTCTATCTGTCCTTACGTTTCTTTCGTTCGTTCGTGTTCTTTTGTTTTATCTGTGTTAGATTATTGGGACGTTAAAACCACAGATAGATAGGTTTTCTATCTCCAGTATGTCAAAACTGGTGACAGATAGGTTATTGGGTTTGTCCTTTAAACCACCATGTTGATAGCTGGTCAAACCGCACCTCTTTGCAACGTTGTAATTGTCACTCTTTTCCTCTCAATCCACACATAAAACTACAAAAAATGATGCCAGCCTTCTCGTTAAAAGCTAGTGCTACTCAACAGTGTTGCCACAATGACTGCATATTTACTGTGCCATCGTTATTGCCCTGGACTAATGGACTCTGAGCACAACATTGTTTTCGTTTGCATCGAAACAAATGGACGAAACTGTTATCGATGGCATTTTACTGCCTACCAAATGGGGTTTTTGCGGATGACTATTGAGTACTTAATTTGGTAGTATTTTGTTTGGGTAGGACTGGAATACTGCTTAATTTGTCATAATATGCACTGATTGATTTGTCATAGTTGCAATATACGTTAAATTACGGGGGCGAAAAAAAGATCAACCTAGGTCTCATATCTGCAAAATTAATTTTCTCTATTTTCATCCGAGCAGAGCTCGGTCGACCAGGTATCCTACTGACAAAATACATTACCGTTGCCAAATTTCAGAAATGACTGTTTTTCGCAAATTCTTGCATTGCTCAGAGTTCCTCGATAAATCACTAAGTCCCTTTCGTTTTTCTTTTATTTGGCGAGCTTTATCTATCTATCTACCTATCACGAATGCATTAAAACATATGCCAACAGCAAATAAATTGGGATTAGGACAAGAGAATGATGACGATTATGGTGGCTCTCGAATAATCAAATCGACACTTAGCCGACGTTTGCACGGACGTAAAAATATCGGAGCAGGATTTTATTGCTCACTGAATTTTCAACTCTCGGTGTTGAGCCAAGCTTCGAGAATCCAACAGAGCGCATCCCAGTGCGTCAAAAAAACACGCTGTTGGATTTTCAACTCCCGGCGCTAAGCAGAGCATTGAAAATCCGTGCGCGAAAAATAATCGCCGCGTTGTTTTTACGTCCGTGCAACCGTCGGCTTACAGTATATCAACTCAAGAGAATCGTAAGCATGTTATTATCATATATAACATCAATCCAACTTATCCACACATACATACAAGAACAGAACACAAGCCCACTAAACAATATAAAGCGCTCACATTATCCATTCAGAACACAAAAAGCTGCATTTATCTCAAAACAAGAGAGAGAAGCAAAAATGCGAGGTATCATAAAACAAAATGGAAGATCAAGTGCAGTACCTACTAAGTTGAGAGAATAATTAGCATAGAGCTCGGGAGCACGTAATTGTATGAGATATTGTGCGGAAATATTATCTTCGTTGCTTTTTTGTAAGATGAAAAGTTTGTTGTGAAATTGGCTAGAAGAATATTTGCTAGCTGCAAACTGTGGGACAGACGTATAATATCAATGGTTGGGACTATCGTTTGTAAGAGTTTAATTTTCATCACCATCCTCATGCTCAATATTTGGGTGTGTTCAGTATCTCTGTTTTTCTCCTCTATTACCTGTCATCTCAGTAGCCGCCACCGTTCTAAGCCATACCATCTAGCCAATTTGTTAGTGCTAAATAATTTGAAGGATTTAGAAGGAAAATCTACCCAAAACCATAGAATTACTAACACAACAAAAACCAAAACACAAATAGAAAACCACCATAAACGGCCACATCAAAATTCTATGAATAACTGAACATGTCAAAAGGCAAACATGAATACTATCTCGAATCGTACCCTTTTCTCCCTTTCAATGTATGTCAAGAGATCCTTAGCAATAGTGCTGATGTACGAGCACTTTATTTGCTCCATAATCAACTTTATCGAATCAGAGATAGAGTTGATTATGCAGTGGTGAGAAACTGTTTAGAACTTTGAAGTATTTACCGTTTAGATTTATCAGATGTGTTTTTGACAGTCAGTATAGAATGTGTAAAGGAAAGGTGCTTCAAAATGTACTTGTATGTGTTTGGAGATTTACGTATAACTAGATTTGTATAGAAAATAGTTGCAGTGTTTTTTTTTAATCAGAGTTGTATGGTCTAATTCTAATAATAATTTATTTATCAAACAGACAACTAGATCTAAATTACAAATCAAAAATACTCACAATACTAGATGTTAGTAAACAATTTAACTTATTTGCTATGTTAGTACTTAGTACACGGCGTTAGTACACGGCGAGTGCGCGACAGCTCCAACAGCTTGGTGGCTACACTAGCCGACAGGACAGACAGTCCATTGATGTGGCAATGGATGACCACTCATCGTGCGTCATTCCAATATTTTAAGTAAATTGTTTTAGTGTATTTTTAGTGTAGTTATGTGTGTTCATGTATTTATGTATGTTTTTTGTGTATAAAATTGTATTGGGTGTTGTTTATGGACTTATGGTCTGAAATAAATGTATAATGTATATTATTATTATTAAATATTCTACTACCGACAGGGTGGTTTTTATAAGATGCCTATTATGGGGCTTTCGTCAGGCCCATCAGCAATCGCTTTCAGGAGGCTGTTGCCACTGTCCCGCAATCTTGCCTGAACAGATGCATTATTTTTGCGAACTACAGCTGAGAAGCTATCCAGTCTGGCTCGAGCAAACATTGCAGATGCGCTACAGTAACGTGGCAACCGCAACAGCATCCTAAAAGCGTTGTTGTATTGAACACGCAACGCATTGGCGCCACGTTTAGTACTGCTTATCCATAGAGCGCTCGAGTATAGGGATGTGCAGTATGCTTTAAAAAACGTGATTTTGACCGCATCTGTACATCGCGCGAACCTACGAGCCAGCATATTCGCCCGCACCATTATTGCCCTGCGTTCTCGCTCAACGTCTGCATCGTAATTATGAGTAAGATTTACTTCAGGAATGCTACAAGGGACTATCTTGGGTCACTCTTACAATTCTACAATTTATAATAAACAGGTAGGGTATTTTATCAAATAATTTGGCGATCAGAGTTGCATGATTCTGCTTAAAACGAAATGAAAAAGCAGTCTGAAAATAACCTTGCTTAAAAATCGATAACCAAAAAATTATTCTTCAAAACCTTCCAATTTCACAGTCAATTAAAACTGCATATTGCGCACTGATAAAATTTAAAAGCTATCTGTAAACGTTTAACATTCAAACGATTCATGTAAATGACAAAGGTACGATGTAAATAGCGTTACACTGTTTGTGTGTAGCTGGGGCAGACCACAGTGTGGTGTGTTGAAGTAAGATTGCATGTAGTGTTACTTGCACAATTTATTGTTATTATTTGATATTTTGTATCGAAGTTTTTTTAATAAAACAAAGGTAAAATATATTTCTTTTTTTAATACAGACATTAAGCACAGTCTTTATCATACAGCCTACAACTTACTGACACCTGCGCACTATAGGTGGCATTAGTAATTACTAATTTAACATATGGTATTTTGAGCTAATAACAACATTTATTGTTGGTAAGGTAAGTATTTTGCTAGTGGTGTAGTGATAACGAAAAACGTATGTTTAATCCTCTCAGACGGTATAGAATAGGAGGCAATGACAGGACTGCAAATCGACATACAGCGTGTATCAAAAAATAATCAGCTGTCCCATACATTTGGGTATGGGACAGCTGATTATTTTTTCGCGATTATGATGTTGGTCCCTTAAAATAAATATACATATAACCACGCATTTCTGATACATGCTGTATATATTCAAAAGTTAAACTATTTACGACGGATTTGATGTCAGACACTTGTTAGAGACAATGATTTTTAGGGCTGAAATAAGATTTATATAATTGTAGAATGGTTTGGGTCTGGTTATCCCAATTACAATATTCTAGTCCTGTTTCAAGTTAACATGGGATGATGGGACCTTATTATCTGTAAAAGAATTTCTGTCCGACAAATCTTTACTAAAATATAGTCCCACCCAGTCGTGATGTGTTCAATGACCATAATGTATTATGCACTTTTTATTTTATATTATGATTTTGTAATTTCTTATTTTGGTTTGTTATGATTAATTTTATTTTTTTTGAATTTTATGTGTATAATTTGACATCCTACCTATTTTAATTTGTTATCCTTTTTAATTTTTTTTTTTTTGAACCTTATACATATATGCAATTAATTTTATTCTCTATATAATAATTTGAATTTGACATCTCCATTGTTTAAATGTAATTATTATTATTGTATGCCCTACGGGCGGGACATAGCTGATCAAAATTTTCAAATATTTAAGAACTGTACTATACATACCTATGATCCACAATAAACTTTTGATTGATTGATTGATTGATTATTGTCCTATCCTACCTTTGTTACTCGACTTTAAAGATTTTATGTTTGTATAACATATTTTTTATAAATTTATATTGCCTTGTTTTTCTTTTTGAAATTCTAGATAGTTCTTCGATATTTTATTAGATTACCATGTTCGATTAATATTTACACACCAGAAACTTGGTAGAGTATGTCGGAAACCTAATAATGAATGTTATATTTGTAAATTTATGTACTCTGTAGTCACTCATATTCTTGCCAATAGGTTCTGATTCTTGTTCTTATCAGTCTCAAGGAGATTTTATTTATTTATTGTACCATTCTCCAAACCCAATTCATTGGTAACGTCAATTCCATAAAAACTGCTCATATAACCATGTGGTGCTACCCCATACAGTACTTACTTCACTGTATTCCCGTAATGCCCAAAACGGGCATCAATCACACTCGCAAATTGCACCGCGCTAGGCGACGGCTTCACCCTTTTACGACACGTCAATATAATACGGTTTAAAATTAAACTTTGATTGACTTTCTTTGCTTTTAATAGTAAATTCTGAACTAACAAGTATACATTTTAAGCGTCGTAGGTAAATATGGATGAAGAATTAACTTCTGCCCTTAATATTCCTGCAGGTACAATCTTCATGAGAATAACTTGTACCGTTGTCAAAATAAATAGCCAATCATTAAGGCTAGTAACGGTGTTGATAACTGTACATGTTAGCGCTGTGTTGGGCTTGCTTGAGGACAGGTCGCGTTGTAGAAAAATGATACTCCGTGACTAAGTTAACATTTAGTGTATAATCAAATATAAAACAAATAGTTGAAACAAAATGGCTGATGGCTGTTAGCGGTGCGAGTCCACGCACGTCGCACGCGCCAGCAGCGATCTCGCACAGTTAACAGCCATCAGCCATTTTGTTTCAACTATTTGTTTTATATTTGATTATACACTAAATGTTAACTTAGTCACGGAGTATCATTTTTCTACAACGCGACCTGTCCTCAAGCAAGCCCAACACAGCGCTAACAGTACAAGGTGAACCTAATGAACCTATTTATTTTGATAAAAAAACATTTGCATTGGACTTCCCATTTCTGACCTTAAAATATCGATACAGTGTAGTAACTGGATTAAAGACAAATCTTGGTCATTCCGGGCAGTATGTTGATAATAAATTTAGTAGCATCTGGCAAACTATTTCTCAGGCAATCGCTGTACTCAATAATTCAAACACACTTTAAAAGTAAGACAAACCTAATGGGAAATATTAAAATGAAAATGGCGATTATTTTAAACACTGATAATTAAAATCATTAGTAAATATAACTACCGTACCACTCAAACCATACAGCCACGCAAAATGTACATCGCATTCAATTAAAACCAGTAATACTTCGGAAGTGAATCAACACACGCAGAACGATATCAAAGCTTTCGATATTCTGTTTAACACACGCTCAATTAAACAGTTATCGCGATAAAGCGGTAGCTATCGCAATAAAGCGAGAGTGATCAAACCTTTGGAATTTTCAAAGCGTCAAATATGAGATGAAAGGGTGATGGCTTATTCATTCGGTTGGAATATGTCTCATAGAGGTTTTAAGAATGGCTGGAAGAGAAGGTTTTTTTTTATTTATTTATTTCTCCACCACATATGGAAACCAAATTTTCTACAAATAAAGTCAAATGTTCACAATAGGTACTTATTAACTATAATAGCATTAATCAGGTGGGAGAATAGCTGTTCTCCAAGCTTGGTTATACATCATCTGCCTAGCCTTTTCCCAACTATTTTGGGGTCGGCTTCCAGTATAACTGCCTATCTGACCTCCACAATCCAGTTACTGGGTAATACGATACCTTTTGGTAAGACTGGTTGTCAAACTTTCGGGCTTCTGACGAACCGTAACGACTGTCAAAGATCCACGAATGACAGCCGGGACCAACGCCATAACATGACTTCCTAGGCACGGAGTGGTCTCGGTATGTAAAGATGGTCACTCATCCACGGACCAACCGCGGCAAGCGAAGCTTAACCTGATCGATCGACCCGTGCGGCTGTTATTACTTAGCAACGAGCCCCTCTAGCTCTTAGCGAGCTAGGTTATAGAAAAACCAATATTAAAGAGTAGGTAACAATCCCTGTCTCTTACAGTATGTCATAGTGTTATAAATAGTACAATTAATTATTATCCGGTTAGATTGGAAGTCGACCCCAACATAGGTGGGAAAAGGCTAGGCAGATTGATTTTGTTTTTATATTTTTTGATCCGATTCCTTCCAGCCTCTTTATGGCACGGATAGACATATGATTGAGTGTTTATCGAGTTAGGCTTCCTGTTATTTTGTAATTATGGATCTTTCTGTGGCTTTGTGGCTAGCGGGGCTTCAGACCATTGAATAAATAGAACAAAAAGAAACGTTGTATGGAGTGGTCAAAGGGGCAATTAATATGTAAGCTTTGGTGGTGAAAAGTGGCGGAAAATATATACTCGTACATTTTCATAGCCATGTGTAAGTTAGACAGATGTTTCATTTTCCGGATACTAGAGTTAACTTTACTGTTTGTATACATGATATTTTGTTGAAGATTTATGCGTTAGACAACTATAAAAATTTATAAAAAAAATCATTGCAGGATTTTTTATTATTATTATTATTATATGCTTACTAAACACTTCAATACATAAAATGACAAATTATCTTTAATAGTTTTTAAATCATAGCTACAAATCTCAAAAATTTTCATAATTTTGAGCAAGTTTTTTGACTAAAATGGTCGATTTCTGCAAAAAAAATGGTTGATATTTGTATAGGAGTCATAAGGGGTCATTTGGTTTCAAATGATCCCTACAACCCATACAACCCCTTAAATAGAGTGCCGACATATTACCAATAATCCGATCTTGGCATTGTTGACAATGACTTAGAACTATTAACAGAAAAAACTTTTTTACAAAAAAAAGAATACAAAGTGAAAAATAACTTTAATTTTGGAAGTTGGTGTCTATGGATCAAAGTTATTTTTCACTTTGTAATATTTTTTTTTTTTTTGCAAAAATGATTTTCATTTTCACTTTATAGTGGGTCAGTTTGCTCGTTACAAAATATTGCTTTTCCCGATGCACGGACGTTAATTGTTGAGGAATCCTCCTAGTAAGAACCAGGAGAACTACCATAATGCATTGTGACGAGCGTAAATTGCTTAGCCACCATATTAAAGTAATCGAATGGCAACCCGTGAAATACTTAGGTATAATTGAGTAGTTTCGATGGCCATCTGTGGTCTTCATCATTAGTACCACTTCACAAAATGGTGCTTTTCAAGAGCAAACGCAGAGTTACTATAAAAAATACCCAAACCGCTATAGGTGTGCCTATAAAGTTTGAGGGTTTCCATCAATTCCATGAGATCCCCTCATCAGATTCTCACTTGGTGACAATAGGACCATCTCAAGAGATCTCATCTCATCTCTCCCTTTCAAACAAAAAAAAGAATTTTCAAAATCGGTCCACAATTGACGGAGAAATCGGAAATACTCACAATCATGACCAACACGACTCAAATGAAGTCAAATTAACAGCGAAAATGAGGAAAAGAAAAGAAATCTCCATTTTTTTTTTTCGCACATGATATATAAATTTGAGGAACAACATGCCACATTGTACCATCAATCATCTTCCCCATTTCACATAACCATACCTACCTCCCACCCACCACCATACCACTTCCCTTGATAAAAGCGTGATGATTTTCATACTGCTTGCTCCCCCAGCATTATAATTTCAAAGAGTAGGGTACCAGGTATGTAGTACATAAACTATATGAAGGTGACGATGATGATCCGTGGAGACTTGAGTATTATTTTGTATTTGACGATGCTGGGAGTGTGGACTTAGGCACAGTGTCTAGAATAAGTTTGATTTCCAGATGTGAGAGTGTCAAAACATATTTGTTAACCGACGAAAAAAAAGGAGGAGGTTCTCAATTCGACACGTATGTTTTTTTTTTTTTTTTTTTTTTTTTATGACCACGCATAACTTTTTACAGTCGTCCGATTTGAAAAAAATTTGTTTTGTTCGAGAGGGTATACATCAAACTTGGTCCCATATAAAATTGATTAACTTTGCTTGGGTAGTTTTTGAGTTAGCTTCAATAATACGTATTTTTTCCCTACTTTTATATGGATGATGTTCTAGTTTGTTTTGCAGATATTGATAATAGAATTTGTGTTGGGTAGGTACCACAACAAAAAAGTGAAAAATAAAAACTTTTTTAAAAAAAAATACAACAGACTTCCAAAAACTACAAAGTGAAAAATAACATTAATTTCGGAAGTCGGTGGCAAAAAACGAAAAAAATACATTTAACCAGACACCGACTTCCGAAATTAAAGTTATTTTTCACTTTGTAGTGTCGTTTTTGGAAGTCGGTTGTATTTTTTTGTAAAAAAGTTTTTTTAAAACATACTACTCGTTTTTGTCAAAACATACGAGTACCACTCGTTTAAACGTGATCTTCAGTTTAAAATCATTAAATGTCGGTTATCGTCGCCTTAAGTCTGAAAAATAAATTACAGTAAGTAGGTAGAAATTTAGGTATAAATATTATTACACGAGACGATGCCTACAAAGCCAAACTTTTTCTACATCATCTGCCTAGCTTTTTCCTAACTATGTTGGGGTTGGCTTCCAGTCTAACTGGATGCAGCTGAATACCGGTATTTTACATGGAGCTACTGCCTACCTGACCTCCACAACCCAGTTACTGGGTAGCCCTTGGTAAGACTGGTTGTCAGACTTTTAGACTTCTGACTACCAACCGACATAAGCAAAAAGTTTCTAAACCTGCAATTTTTTGTAATGGTATTTCTGGAAACTAAATTGATATTTATTGAAGAGGATAAAAATATGTACACTGACTTCTTATATACTAATTTAACTCATCATTCTCCTGCCCTTATCCGAATTTATTTGGGGTCGGCGCGACAGTCTTTTCCTTGCATACTTCTCTATTAGCCGTCATCTCCGTAGTCACTCCCTTTCTATCCATGTCATCTTTCACACAGTGCATCCATCATTTCTTTGGTCTTCCCCTACTCGTATAGCCATCCACATCCATACTCAAAACTTTTCTGACGATATTTTCCTCATTCCTCCGCATCACATGCCCATACCATGACAACCGATTTCCGCACAACTTTTCAGACTTCCTCATAAATACATTACTCATTTCTTATTCTATCCATTCGCGTAATACCACACATCCCTCTTAGCATTTTCATCTCAGCTGTATGCCTTTTGCCTTCCATTCATTCCGTTTCTGGCCCAACATACTAGATTAATTAAACAACTATTCAAATAATAACCTAACTAAAACTATTAACAAACTAAAATATTGTGCCGGAAAATTCCTCCGCATCGCTGTCGACTGGTAACGTACCCAAAAGACTGACGGCTTTGGCACGTTGTATGACAATTTTCAAACGTTTTTGATACAACTACGAAGTCCCAATACCTCAGTCACAGTACTCGAGCCAAACACCACGAACCCTACAGGGGATGTCGACAAAGAGCGGTGAGTAATTACAGAAAAATGGGGAATAACTAGGTCATTGCAGATGTGTGCACGGATTATGGTGTTTTATGAGGTATTAAGGGCCGTGTGTGGTATGCAGCAGTTTATTTCTGTAGGTGTAATGTCCGGAAATCATTAGGTAATGCATGTCTTAGCTTGTTGTGGAAATCCATGAAACTGATAACCTCGATTATTAAAAGCTTGAATAAATATCAATACATCCTAACTAATATTATAAATGCGAAAGTAAGTTTCTTTGTTACCTTTTCACGCCTAAACCACTGAACCGATCATCTTGAAATTTTGCATATACGTTGTCAGGTGTACAGAAACGGACATATGGTAACTTTCATCCCGAAAAAAAGTACTGTTCCCGAGGAAAACATCTATAACGTTCTTATGATAATAGATGGCGCCACGTGTCTTTCGAATCATGATTGAATTATATTCTTACAAGCAGAATACAACCCGAGTTTATTTTATTTATTTATTTTATTTATTTATTTATCCAATCTTACACTATCTTAACAGGTCCACACCCAATGCGATAATGTGATTACAGATTATCACTTATTACTTAATAAGTAAATCGAGAGTCACCCTCACGAATTCCGCCAATGTACAGTTAAAGATATCAATCCTTTGTGAGGCGCTGTTTATTAACCGTATGGCTCTTGCAACCGGTGCGAATTTGCCTACGTTAGTGCGAGCCACCGGGACGTCGAAAAGCCGTGCCCTCGGCGCCTGCCGCAACCTGGTGTTTGGAACAAGCAGCCTCAACGAGTCTAATATATTAGGGTTATTTAATCTACCACGAAACACTTCAAATATATATTTGGCTAACGCTAAGTTACGCCTTACCTCCAACTTATAGTATCCAACCATCCCTATAACAAAGAGGGTTGGATACATAAGCGGATAATAAGGGTAAACACCATATTGTCTAAAGTACAAATACCGGGTAAATTTGTTCTGCATTTTTTCCACCATGAGACTATATTTAGCCTCATGGGGGTTCCAGATAATAGTTGATTGTGAAATTCTAAATTAACGTGAGCGAAGCCGCGGGCAAAAGCTAGTAACATAATATAACATCTGTAGGCAGAGGAGTACCTATAGAAGGTACACTCCCATTTCGTCAGTTATTTTTAAGTCCCATGTAAAAGGAGGCGAGCCTATTGCCATCAACCGGGCACCAATCCAGACTCCGGGCTGCTACTGAAAACTTGCAGATGGAAAAACCCAATAACACTTTGCCTGACCTGGGAATCGAACACACGACCTCATGCTCAGCAGTAGCCTTGCGACCACTTGACAACGAGGCACTCACATTAAGACATATAAAAAGAAAAGTCCTGATTCACTCACTGACTGCCCAGCACAAAACAGAGGTTCCCTTTACATACTATACCTAGTATGATGTAGACAAGGAACAAATAAATAAATAAAAAATAAAATAAAATAAATAATAAAATTTATTTATTTCCAAGAAAGAGAAGGTTACAGACTTATATATAAACCTTGGTTAACAAAAAGGTAGTGGTAGGAAGCAAGTACGGAGGAATAAGCTATGCTGCAGAATCCTGTAAACAATAATTGGTGAGCCCTGCCTCTTAAACTAGGGTTACCTGTATCTTAAGAGACAGTGTTCAGCTATGGGGTTAATGCAATAAGATTTATACAACTTGTGGTTTGTGGCGATCTACCTAGTGATTATAAATTCAACAACAAGGTCGGATCTTTCGAAATTCGAACATAGAGCAGACGAAGTCACTGGCAAAATGCTAGCCTTCAGTAAAAACTGTTGCAGAATCCCATTTATAAAATTGAATATTTGTCATTTTGGTCATCAAATTCCATTCCATTTCATACTGGTCTACCTAAACAATTTATACCAAATAAATGACAGAAAGTACTCAGACTACAATAATCCGCGACCACCCCACAAGCAGACATTGCCTAATCAATAGTCAAATAACTCCACATTACACAGGGTGCACTGCAATTTCATCAAAACACCGCCACACACACCCTGTATAGACAAATCCTATTGCATGCCTTTCGCCACCCTGTCATTGCGATGCCGAATGACGTCATTGAGGCAAGAGATGGATTCGAACCATAATTTCTGGACACAACTCTACCCACCACGCAATCATCAAAATTTCGATACAATTTTAGTTTCAACATACATTGATGCATTAGTCAAGGATAATATTGAACATGATCAAAGAGAGTGAGCAATGGATAATAAACCAAGGGATGTAGACGAATGATTGGGGGATGTAATTGGTAAATGACGTGTGCCATTTAGAGACCTGATGGACGAACATTAGGCCGTCTGCGCCGTTGTGGGCCGGACGCATTCCATTTGTTCGAGGGTTTCGCACTAATTCTGCAAATGTACCAAACGGGTTGGCGGGAAAAATGTGAAGTAATGTGTCACATGACAATGCCGGCCATGTTCTTTTTCCTTTTTTAAACGGCAACTCTTTTGTGGTGATGGTGACTTTAATTTTTGTAATTTGGAAACGTTCCCGCAAAGCGATCTTTGCATATTTGAGTGAAAAGGTTTTGTCAGGTCTGATGAAAGTAATTTGTTTGAAAACGGCCTGTTTTTTTTGCAACCAATTAACATTAACCAAACATAGAAAAGCTTAGCTTTGAGGCATTTATTAGCATTCTGTTATTTTGTTCTAAATAATTGTTATTGCAAATGCTTATAAATATACTTAAGGGTTTTGGTTTTCTAACTACTGTAGAATCCGAATGTCATACTAATATCGCAATATTCGGTAAAACTAAAAACAGGCAAAACCTTTAAACGCAGTAGAAAAGACACCGTTGCCACCAACGCTCATTATAATTTAGTTTTTTACCAGAAAACCTTCAGAAATCAACCCAATGTTCATTTAAATGAACTTAATAAATCAGGATTATTGCTACTTTAATATACCCCTTTTAATTAAAACCCCACATCAAAATATATGTCTATAAAAAAAAAAAAAAAAATATTTCGTAAGCATAATAAATAAAAAAACACAATTAGTGATTGGAGCCTCCTTGTAAGCAAACAATGCCTGTATTAGGAGATTCCGCTCTTTCACAGCAAGGTAATCATACAAAATAAAATAAAAGATTAACTAATTAAATGTGTGTGTGTGTGTGTGTGTGTGGTGTATACTCCCACGCAAACATAACAGCACAAACATCTTTCTACAAACAAGCAAATGATGCGTGTACAACAAATGCACTCTCCAACCTTGACATTCCCTCGTAATAAAGTAATAACTCTAAGATAATGTTCAATACATTTTCCATTTCCTTTCAGACTTGTTTCAATACTTTCTAACAAAGGGCGACCTTCAGATGTTTCAGCATGAATATCTGGATCTTGTAGAGATTGACCTAGACCTTCGCATTCACATTGAAGAAGAAAGCTAGATTTCTAACTCGACTGTTTTCTATTTGGGAAGCAAATTAGTGGAAAAGCTCCTTTGGCAAAAATGAGAAGAATGAAATAATATGCTATGGCCGCATCTTAGCCTAAACCGATCGTCGCGCGAGTAGTCGATCTTCGCGGTCATATGTCACTTTTTGTTCGGTGAAGCCAAACGCGTGGTCGCCTCGATAGAGGGCGCCTTCCAGTTTTCCGAACAAAAATTGACATAACTATGAACACACCAACAAGATTCCTCCCGGGAGAAGTCTTGTTCTTCACCTCTGGCTTGCCTTTTTTGACCGGCTAGAGTGGAGATTCGCACGAGCAAACGTACTCGGAGGAAGGAAGTATTCCAGTAAGTGCTTGTAAAGATCTTGACCATCTTCCGGGCTCCGGGATTGTTTTGAGAGTCGTGGAATACCTCTGTACTCCTCAAGCGCCTCAGGATAGTGCTAGCGACAGTTTCCGGGACCCAATTATTGAGTGTGCAAGTCACCCCCCGCTATTTTTTCCTTGTATGATAAAACATTGATCAGACAAGAGCCATAGTCCTTTCATAGTTCTAGGTAAAAAGTCCACTTTAGCCACCCAAATCCATAGTCCAATATTTTTGTTTCCATCATCATCATTCTCCTGCCCTTATCCCAATCTATTTGGGGTTGGCGCAACATGTCCTTTTTTTTTTCATACTTCTCTATTATTCGTCATCTCGGTAGTCACCCCCTTTCTAGCCATGTCATCTTTCACACAATCCATCCATCGTTTCTTTGGTCTTCCCCTACTCTTATAGCCATCGACATTCATACTCAAAACTTTCCTCACGACATTTTCCTCACTCCTCCGCATCACATGCCCATACCATGACAGCCGATTTCCGTTTCGTTTCCATATACTACAATAGACCTACATCAACCGGGGTTTGTCCTTGGGTGCACTTGCATAGTGCGTACAGGGATAATCGTCGGTTAGTGCCTCATTTCTTTGAAAGCGTTTAAAAGTTGGCTTCGGCCCCTGGTACACCTTCCAAAGGTCCGGGACCACAAAGTCCCGAGATATTTTATGTAAACATATTTAAAAAAAAACAGAGGAGCTCGTGGCTAAGTAATAACAGCCGCACGGGTCGATCCATCAGGTTAACTTATGCTTGCCGGGGTTGTCCGTGGATGGGTGGCCATCTTTACATACCAAGTCATGTCATTCGTGAATCTTTGACAGGTCGTTACGGGTCGTCAGAAGCCCGAAAGTCTGACAACCAGTCTTACCAAGTCGCTCCATGTAAAATACTGGTATTCAGCGGCATCCGGTTAGACTGGAAGCCGAGCCCAACATTGGGAAAAGGCTGGGCAGATTGATTGATATAAAAAAAAAACATTTATTTTAGGCGACACAGGCCCTACCAAGTCTTAACCTAAACATACATGTTTTAATATAAACAAAAACTTGTGTTAATAAATAAGGCCTTTTTTTTTTTGTGGATGGGAAATCATCAAATGACTTCTCCCGCTCTAGGGCAGAGCGGGAGGGCGTGTCAGACTTTTACTGACTAAAACCCACCATGTTCCTTCAGCTGCCTGTGCCAGGGCCACGGTATCTCTTTCGAACTACCCGCGACCCCGGCGGCAATAAATAAGGCCTAAGACTATGTTAATAGCACTTCACTATACACTAGCTTGACTTTGTGCTGTCCTGTAGCACTTGTCCGCGGAAGCGACGCGCAACGTCACTGCACCCTCGGCGTGTACAGTCAGCAACAAAAGTCGATTAACAATTGAGTTTTCTAAATTTTAATTATTCAGAAAAATACTTAATTAAAATCGAAACAGATGAAAATTTTAAAGAAAATTAACTCTTACCTAATAAATGAAATGCTAAAAAGCAGGTTATAGTATCATTTTGTCTTAATTTAGTTAGATGATGTCAAAAAGTAGCAGTGTTAACCGACTTGTGTTGCTGCACGTACCTCGTCTTTTGGCGCACGTAATCCACGATGTCCTCCTTAGTGGTGAGTGGAGGCTAGTGGTTTTGCTAGCCGGTCAGTCCATTTTGTAGGAGTAAAGCTCGTACCGCCACCTTCGCCTTGGCCTGCCGCGATGCTGTCGTGCGTTTAATGGGACCCAATTAGTGATTCTTTTAGCCCACTTCTTATCTGGCATGTGGCAGACATGTAAGGCCTAGTCCCACATAAGTTTGGATGCAATAAATTATACCGATTCAGTACAAACCCTAACACAATCCTTGACATTCAAGCAAGGTCGACTATAACAAAGGACTAAGACGCACGCTGTGCAGTATAATTTTATGTGAAATAGAACCTGCAGCGATAGCACAGAATTACACTAGGAGTAGGTGTTGTGACGTCACTTGTGGAAGAGGTTTAAGCTCAGAATCAGAATCTGAATATTTATTTGTAAACATAGGTTTATACATTTACATATAGGTTCTCTATGTTTTGCCGGTAGGCGTACAAATATCATTATTAATATCATTATATCCAAATCAAATTAACTAAATTTTATCATAATTTCAAATAAATACAGTGATGTCAAATTCTAAATCAATTAAATACGAGTATTTCCAGTATGTCAACAGTAACATCTTATAATGATAATTATGTAAATTAGGAAAACTTGAAATATAAAAACACAAGAATATCAAAACAGGTAATCTGAAGGAGGAATTACAGAATTGTCATCCAAATAGTCATTTAACGAGTAGTAATATTTATTGATTAAAATGTTTACTAATACTTTTTTGAATTTGTCCAGATTTAGTGATTTTAGTGTCTCAGGCAGCTTGTTGTATATTTTTATGGCCATACAAAAAGTACATTTTCATCAAAAGTCGAAAATTATGCTGACTAAAAAAAGAAAAAAATGTTTGAGAATGTGAAAACAGCGCTCTTTCATATGATACCCCACATACCCTAGTAGCGCCACTTCGCATTTTTAAGACCCCTTTCAATTCCTGTTGCGAAAAAAGACAGTTTCTCTCTTTCTTATTTGCAAAATAGTTGGCAAACGTCATCTAAAACTGTTCCAAATTTCATGCTGATCGCATTAGTAGTTCTTGAAATATCCAGCTGTGACAGACGAACAGACAGACAGACTGAGTCGCACCATAAGGGTTTCTTTTTACCATTTCAGTACGAAACCCTAAAAATTAAATAGAACCTGCAGCGATAGCACAGAATTACACTAGAAGAGATCTGGAGTAGGTGTTGTGACGTCACTTGTTGAAGTGGTGTAAGCTCAAGAAATACGCTTTTTGTGCTAATTACAACCTTATGCTGAACTTGTATGGAAAGTCTTCCTGCCTGTGGGTGCCTTCAGTATCCAGTGTATAGATTTTGTATCGACCTGAGGGGCAAATGGAATGCAATGCATGCTGAATGGTATGTTACCAAATGTTTTCCAGAAGTTTTTACTGCAGCAAGCAGCAAGCAGCCGAACACCGGCCTCCGTGGGCTACGCTTCACTACGACAACGCGCCGGCTCACTCGGCGCTCAAAACAAGGGACTTTCTGGACAGCACACCGGCCATCCTCCTTACAGTACCGATTTGTCTCCGTGCGACTTTTTTTGTTCCCCAAAATAAAAAATCAACTTAAGGGACACAGTTTTCATCCCCGGAAGATGCACTGGTTGCATTTGAGAAGGGGGTCTGATGCGGACTGAAAAATGTGTTATGAAAATTGGTTTAGATGTATGAAACTGTGTATAGATGCCAATGGAGAGTTCTTTGAAAAGATATTATAATAAAAAAAAATATATAATATGCAGTAACTTTCTGAGTGCCCATGTATGGGTGCAGATAAATGTGGAAAAGGCCTAAAATACCTGCCTGTAGATTTTACGAACTCACAAAAAACAATCACCTAAACTATTGGCGCCCAGCACCGCACTCAGTCTCGCTCTCACTCAGTCCACGAGCTGTATCGTGCGAGCGAGATAAAAAGCTGAGGTAGTGCACGTGAGTAAACTAATGCAGCAGTAGACAAATTGTAGGCTGCTATAATTAAAACTACTACTTTAAAATCGCTATACCTACCATATAAAACCCAACATGAACTACCCAACACTGCAACACTTAGTTTGCCACCCTATTTTTCCCCAAGACACGCTAGAAGAGTACTTTGAATAATTGAAAAAAAACTGTCAAGTGTTTGGGGTCCCCCAGACCCTTTATAGGTCAGTAGCGTAATGTTGAGCCGTGAACACGGAAGGGTTAAGAGTGGGCGGGGGAGTGTTAAAAATGTAACGCCTTGTTAGTAGAATGTACCTACTTGGGTTATATTTACCTATAGGTTTTCTTTAGTGATATTTTGAGAAGTGCATATTTTGCGTCAAGTGCACATTTTGCGAAGTCCCTATCACTGCCCTGTGACATGTCCGAGAAGTCAGAGAAAGTTTAAAGTGACTCCAGAATTTAAATGTAACTTACATTACACTATTTGATAATCGAAGATAACAAATCTACATTTTCAACTATAATTTGCAGAGTATTTTCTCGAAATTGTCAATCCTAAATAAATTATATTTATAAGAATAGAACCTATATCAAGCTTATGACAATAAGCTGAGAACAATACTTGGGCTTGACGTTAAATTATAAGAAACTAGCATTTGCTGCGGTTTCGCCCGCGTGGAGGCCTGAAATTATCCCACGGGAACGTAGGACATGGTCTACCCTTTGCCAAATTTCATTCAAATCCGTTCAGCCGTTTCAGCGTGAACGTAATAAACAAACTCACTTTCGTATTCGTATTTCGTTTATAATATTAGTTAAGATTAGTATAATTTTAAATTTCCTCGACACCAGTTTCAGTGAATTACAAAACCTGACACTTAAGCCATCGCATCTGAACTGTCTAGGAAGTTTTTATACTACCAATTAAAATATTAGTAGAGTAATGAAATCTTGCCATAGGTATATTTATTTATCAGTTCCTACCAACTTCGTAAGCATCAATAATCGAAAATAAAATCCTATTAAAAAAGAACAACTGTAAAACCTATCTTTATTTTTTTCTGAATAATATTCATTACTCTTTTCTAACTCCTTAATTAATTATCTAAGCTAAACCTCTTGACACACCAATCCAAAAACTCGAGACAAAATTAATAAAAACATTTTCTCAGCACGCCCATCAATAATCTGAATTGATGTTAATTAATGACGTTGAAGATTAATAAAGAGCGGGAATCAAAAGGCGAATTATAAGGAAATCTGCAGAAACAAGGGAGGGAGATAGAAATGAGAATGTCACGAAGTAATCGGATGGTCGGCGGCAGACGAGACGTTGATAAATAGTCGTCAATGTTGGTAAGATGGCGTGTGGTCCAAGTGATGAACGAAATACGAGTAAGAACGTATTATTGGGTAAGTAATATATCTTATAATTACAAAATCTCTAATATTTACAAGATATAACAACTGAATCTATAATTTTATTTTATATAATGATCAGTTAATATTATAAACGATTGATATAATTTTAAAGTAACATATTTTTATAAGCATAACATACATTGAATACAAAATCTTTGATATACCACTCAAAAGACATAAAACCTATTTAGTCTAATATGATAAAACGCCTAATAAAAAACACAAAGCAAAAGCTTTCTTAGTCTAATATACAAGACTTTCACCGCTTCATCTAACCCAAATGATTCACCAACAATAGAGGGTATCTGGCGCTCGGCGGCCGCTGCCGCGTCACGCTCGCTTCGCTCGCTCGCCTTCGCGCGTTAACTGTTCTAACCTAACCTAAACTAACCCAAATGATTCCCCAACAATAGAGGTAATGGTCACTGTTCTAACCTAACCCAAATGATTTACCAACAATAGAGGGTATCTGGCGCTCGGCGGCCGCTACGCGGCACGCTCGCTTCGCTCGCTCGCTTTCGCGCGTTAATGGTCACTGTTCTAACCTAACCCAAATGATTCACCAACAATAGAGGGTATCCAGCGCTCGGCGGCCGCTCCCGCGGCACGCTCGCTTCGTTCGCTCGCCTTCGCGCGTTAATGGTCACTGTTCTAACCTAACCTAACCCAAATAATTCCCCAACAATAGAGGTAATGATCACTGTTCTAACCTAACCTAACCCAAATGTCGGATTGCTCTGAATCGAGGTGTTATAATAATGGTGGTATCAATATATATTTTAAACGATGTTCGATTAAATAAACGTTATATCCAATAACGTTATACGAAATAAGTTTTAGAGTAATGTACATGTTATATATAAAGAAATTATATCAACATTTGGTATATCTCACGTTTCATCTTGTGAATGTTATTGAAATGAAAATATACCAACTATCTTTATATGACATGAGACGCACCCCGTATTATTTTGATTCAATAGACTCTTCCATACTTGAGCAATCATCAAGCCTAACGATTTCTTTTCTATTGGACAGGTTACAGTTAGTAGTACCTAGTCATTTCAGAGGCAGACCCCTTTGATTTTATACAACACATACACATACGTAAACTTACGCCTTCTTCCCGTGGGGGTAGGCAGAAACTATAGAACTCCACCTGCTACGATCCTTACAAACTCCTTTTGTTTCGTTTACGTTCTTATAACTGGTCTACCATAATCAGCCTATAACGTTCCCACTGCTGGGACACAGGCCTCGTCTCTGTGAGTAGGTGTGGGCTGCAATCCACCACACGGGCCTAGAGTGGGTTGGGAGTTGTCACATGTCTTCGAATTTTTGGTTCTATGATATGCCGGTTTCCTCACGATGTTTTCCTTCACCGTTTTGAGAGCAGTGGTGATGTAATAAATTACACAAAGTAATGCATGCGCCTGCCTGGATTCGACACACGACTCTGCTCGACTCGACTCGACTCGTAAGTCGGAACCATACACGCACGCCATACCAATGTTCTTCAAGTAACTGTAAAACAAAAGAAAACTTAACAATTGCATGTTCTTAAAAACTTTTTTACATTTTATAAATTACAAGCTGCGCCCCGCGGTTTGACTCGCGTAGACCGGGATAAAAAGTAGCCTATGTGTTAATCCAGGGTATAAGCTATCCACATACCAAATTTTATCCAAATCGGTCCAGCCGTTTGAGCGTGAAGAAGTAACAAACATACACACACACGAACAAACACACTCACAAACTTTCGCCTTTATAATATTAGTGTGATTAAACCTGACTTTTAAAATAAAATCTTTAAAAAATCATCTTCCTCTATTTTTTCGAATCCTCCTCTAGAATCCTCCGTTGCTGGTTTTCTCTGACTGTTAGTTGATTGAAAATCCTCAAATTGATAGAAATATAATTATACAGGGTTACTGGTAACTCGACGTATTCCTTGCAGGACGTCATAGTAGGGTTAAAATGCAGCAAATTAGGCCACCAAATGTTCTACCGAAATTCAGTAGTTTTTGAGTTAATTCGATTTTTAGCTTTTTTATGAAAAATCCCAGATTAAATCATTTGGAGCCAATTTAAAAATGATTTACGGCGCGACTGTACTGAAATTTAAGTTAACATCATAGCTGACGCCGTAGCAGATCCTTGTTAATAATTCAAAGTTCAAAAATGCCAAAAACTTTGGCAAATATCACTAAAGAAACATTTAGTTTTTTGTGAATTTTGCTATTACTTCATACAAAATGTTGTCTAGTGAAAATAAAAATTACTACGCCTGATGTACAAATTACTAGGAAAATATCCTTGTCTTATCAGCTATTCAGAAAGGTATGATTGTCAATACTTTTGCATGTGTGACAGGGAAAGAATGAGTTTTATGAGGAGCAGGTAAAATTGCGAGACGGTCAACCTATTGTTTCATATTCGTATTATTCGTAGTTTTTACCTGCGCTTGAACCCCAAACACTCGGCAAGCTTTGTGATTGGTCACTATTGTTCTCCCGGCATGACACGGGGTGCGACTTTACAAAATCTGGTCGTCAGAGTCAGTTAGTTTCAACTCTACGTCGCGCAAGCTCGTGTTTTGTTATCTGGCTATTTCCTTAACTGATACTGCGTATCTTGCTCTTGTGCTGTGCTGTGCCTTCATAAGTGCTGACTATGGCTGCATATTCTAACCTTGAATACGCTGACATAATGTACTGTTAAGGACTTAGTGACGGTAACGCTGCTCAGGCGCGGAGAGAATATCAACTTCGTTTTCCCAACCGCCGACTCCCACACGTTAGTGTTTTTGGATCGACTTATCGGCGATTATCTGAAACTGGCAGCGTCCAAAGAAGCAGGCAAATTGACACTGGTCGTTCTCGGAGATACACGGCTGAGGACGAAGAGCTGATTCTTCAACGTTTTATTGACGACCCCAACATATCGACAAACATCGTAGCGCGTGAGCTTGCTATGTCACAGTGGAAAGTCTGGTCTGTAGTTCACTTATCAGGCCGACATCCATACCACTATCAACCTGTCCAGTCATTAGAAGAGGGAGATCCGCCAAGACGGCTTGAATTTTGTCGTTTTATGCTAAATGCCGACGCCGAAAGCGAAAACTTTTTAAAAAACATTCTGTGGACCGATGAGTCATGTTTTGACCGTGATGGTATCACAAATTACCACAACTTACATTACTGGGCACCGAAGGCAGAAGCAAATCCTAAGAAACTGAAACCAACCGCATCCCAGCGTAGATTCTCGCTTAATGTTTGGATGGGTATTATCGACGACAAATTAATTGGCCCACATTTTTTACCCCAAACATTAAATGGGGAACTTTATGAAGATTTCCTAAGAAATCATTTAACACCACTGCTCACGGATGTACCGGAAGACAGAAGAGCAAACATGATGTATCAACATGACGGATGTCCAGCCCACTTCCGAATCACAATTCGACAATTGCTGGATGAAACCTACCCAAACCGATGGATAGGGCGCGGTGGGCCAATTCCGTGGCCTGCACGTAGCCCTGATCTTACGCCACTAGACTTTTACGTCTGGGGTCATATGAAAGACCTAGTTTATTAGGTATATTTTGATCTATATAGATCAAAATATACCTAATATTTTAATATCTTTCCTCATATCATTATCTAAGCTCACATTCTGGTAACGCTCTTTTTCTGGAATCTCCTATTCCGAAAAAAGAGCGAGAACGACTGGAGATATTTATAACGTAATCTGGTGGATTTTAATTTTCTACTATTATTAGAAAAATAAGGTGTTACGAAATACCTATTTGCACTCATAAAAAAACTGTCATTTAAGTTTTATTTTTAGCCTGCTCTTGTGCCTGATGAGAAAATAAAGAAAACAGTTTCATGGAACCTGCATCCGCTTTTAACTTGTACCTCAAAAAGAAGAAGACAAAAGATGTCTGTATCACTAATAGGCTTAACAATAATGTTAGTAGCTGCACTCCGGTTAATTGTTTACGATACTGTGTGTCACGGGGATTAGATACGTTTTGTTTTGATTGTGAGGCTTTTCAGATTACAGAAAATGTTTGGGAAAGGTAGCTTTGTTTGTTTTAAATGATTAACAAAATAAAACCTATAAAAGAAATATTCTTTTACTAAATAAAAATCTTATATTCATTAATTCACTGACAGACAACGCACAGCCTACAGCGCTGGGTCTAGAAACACGAAATTGTGCACAAGAGTTCTTTGTTTATAACTAAGGTGTACACTACAAAGTAGGGCGCACGGTTTGTATAAATTAGAAAAATACTGTATGGAACCCACATATACGCAATAAATGAAAACACACGTTTTATATCGTTATCGCCTTTGCTGACGATATTATACAAAAAATGACCGAAATCGGTTCAGTAATTAAGTCAAAAAGTAGAGTTTAATTTTGAGCAAATTTGAATACTCTGCAGAATTGGACTAGGTCCATGATTCAATGAACTTGGATACTTGAACATGTGAGCAAACAAAAAAAAAACATTTTCGGCGAACAATGGATTTGGCGCTATGGTGCACCGCAGGTGGCCAGCTCGGTTACATAAACAGAGTGTTTAATTTTACTGAATTTATTTTGATATTTATTTTGTTTAAAAATTTATCTTTTTTAATTTACGGTTTTTAATTAAATATTTAATTTTGCTATACTTCTGTGGACTATTATTAATTGCAGTTTCATTTATTGCATCTAAGTGGGTTCCATACCGTATAATAATTATATAAAACGTTTATTTTCACTACACACGTTTAGAACTTAATGCTAAACTTTGACAGTAGTACACGAACAAGGAGCTAACTTTTTGAGAGACTGGAGCCTGAGGTAAGTTTATATAAAAACCTGTATGAAAGGTTATGTAACGGACGTGACGTCAGCCAACATGCAGCCCGCCAAAGTCAAGCCGCCATATTGACACCCCACTCCAGCCAAGCCACGAGCCAAGCCAAGATGTTCGCCTTAAGAGTGGGGAAGTGTTAATATAAGCCATAGCCAGCCATTTATTATGCCATTCTGATTTTGATTACAAGATCTTGACGAAACTCTGCCAGATTTTCATTTACCCCGTTTCACTCAGAAGTGGGCTAAGCAAAATGAAGCGTTGTTATAATAATATATCCACCCACCACCGCAAAGTTCTCATTCTGACTCCGAAGAAAAACCCGAATTGAAGAAGATAATGACGGCGATTCCGTCCCAACGGCAAGGAAACTTTTGAAGAGTCTGCTCCAGAAAGAGGTTTCCAAGGGCGCATGGGAACTCCAAGAAAAAGGCCCCGTTCTCAGCAAATCCAGCCAACACCGTGCCGCGTCATTGATTCCAGAATTTACCCGAAAAGCGAGGAATGTGCCGTCGCTTCCTGGCTGCGGAAAATTGAACAAATTGGCGAGATTCACGGATGGGATGACACTACAAAATCATTTCACACATGGAGCTTATGCATGGAGCGTCAAGTCCGTGTGCTTTGTAACCGAGCGGAGAACGACGTGGTGACGCCTCCGCGACAGTCTAGCTTCACGCTGCTCTTCCGGTAACCCTGCTGCGTGGTGAGGAGGGCTGCATCAGTCTTCAAAACGGGCTGCGAGACCATCGTATGGCCGCCGGGAGAGGTCCTGACAAGGGCCGAAAGCTGCCAGGAGCCACAGCCAGTTAGCCAGGTGTGTTGTCTTGCTCATTGCCATATTCTCGCTAATGATAACTCTAATTCTAGCCAGGCCATAGCCACTATTTCTAGCATAGGGGGAGTCAAAATATGCGATATAAAAATGGGATCATTAAATAAAAAAGAACACTGATTTAATAAGTTTAACAACTCAATACAAACATTGTTTTGCATCTGGTACACACGAATTGGGTTATACGAATTTTAGTGCAGATGAAAATTAGACTTTCGCATAGTGAACAAGCATTAGTAAAATCCAAAGTAATTGAATTATTAGATACAGGCATTAACAAAGACTCGGAATCCAGTTACGCTTCTCCTATGATTTAAAAAAAAAAGAACGGCGGTAGTAGGCTTTGCGTTCATTACCGCGCTTTAAATGCTATCACGGTAAAAGAAAGGTTTCCGTTACCTAATATAGAAGATCAAATTTCTAAAAAGCTAGCAAAAAGTACTTCACCAGTATATATATGGCCCAAAGTTACCACCAATTGACAATAAATCCAGATCACACTCGTAAAACAGCTTTTATAACTCCTCAAGGTCACTATGAGTTTAACAGGGTTCCATTCGGTTTAGCAAACGCATCTTCAGTGTTTAAGCGATTGATTAATAAAATAGTAGAATCCGTTGGTAGGTCAGACAATACACAAAACTAAATATTTTTTGACGATTTGCTTCTACCCTCAGCTGGCGTAAAAATTCTGGCTTAATAATTTTAGAAAATGTTCTTAAAAAACTTAATGCCGAAAAAATTAAATATGAATAAATGTTCGTTTTTGCAAAATCAAATCAGGCACGAAATATCTGCCAATGCCAAAATTATTAGCTGTCACAGTTTCCTTTCTCTAGTAATGTACATCATGTAGGTACGTCAATTTATTGGATTGTGCAGTTATTTTAGGGAGTTTATCCCAAATTTTGCATTAATTGCGCGTCCGTTAACGGACTTAACGGACAAAAAATAACGTTTCTTGGACTTGAGGGAGTAAACAAAACGACAGTTTTGAACAATTTAAGAATAGTTTGTGTTCTAGCTTTGTATGAGGGACGCTTCCCACAGAAATACATACGGACGCATGTAAGTTAGGTATCGCCGGCATATTGCTGTAAAGACAATTAGCGGACAATTCATTGCGACCAGTCGTGTCACAAGGAGGAAAGCATGTACCATAGCTATGAGCTCCCTTGCAGTTGTGGACTCTTTGTGTAGGTTACGCGTGTACGTTCTAAGTAAACATGACCACTCGCACGCCGAGGCATCTTTAGTTGTCAAGGCCGGGATAAATAGCCACGTCCAGGCGACTAGAGCGGCCTAAATGTTATGCTGAATTTAAGACGTGTTTGTACCTTGTTTACTATATAACACTTCTAAAAATTATACTGGATGATGGTGTATTAAAAATAATTGATTATTATGGTACTATATGGGCAGCCGAGCCATACGCAAAATACGCGCATTGTCGTGGAGTTGCGGATACCAGCCCTTATTACATATGGGCAGCCGAGTACCAGTAGTCACTGTTTGGTTTTATACATTACAATGCCAGGACGATATAGCTTAGTTCAATAATTAACCAGCTAAAAACTAACACCGCCGATTCGTACATAATAAACGATTGTTTGTTGACAATAGGCCTTATAGGAAAACCCTAAACGGGAATCGTCTGTTAGTTCCAAACTTAGGTAGATGGAAAATAGTCCAAATGCACCATGATGATCTTGGACACGTACGTAGGCTTAGAATCGTTGCATGGAGTTAATAAATAAATGACGCGATTAATTACAAAATATGTGACCGCATGTCGTCACTGCGCATATGGCAAGAGCAGCTATGGTAGGAAAGAAGGAAAATTGCATCCAATTCCTAAACCTTCTGAACCAATGCGTATGGTTCATATAGGTCACTTAGGGCCGTTCAGTAGGACAAAAAAAAGGATACCAGTACATGCTTGTAATGACGGATGTGTTTTCCAAATTTGTAATTGCCGAGTCAACACGTACTGTCAATTCTATCGAGACCGTTCGTACGCTGAAAAAGACATTTTAGCCTTTTTGGCTAACCCAATCGTGTTGTGACAGATAATGGGAAGGCTTTCAAACAAGTAGGTACTTTAGAAGATTCGGCAATGATAAACAGTTTAGGCATACATTAAATGCTATTGCTTGTCCACATGCTAACAGTCAGGTAGAACGTACAAACCGAACCATTCTCGATGCATTGCGAGCTACTGATCCGAGTGAAGCTTCCAGTAACTGGGCCAATTCCTTGCCTGACATAATTTGGGGAATTAATAACAACAACACCCTTACCAACCAACCCCCAGGAGTCTGAATCTATAGTCTCGACGAAAGAAAGCTTCTGAATTAAAAATCAAAAACGCAAAAGTGCTCATGTGTACAAAAGGGGAGATTTTGTTCTTTGGAGGCAGGCCCCTCTACAAGTAGCGCAGCTAGAGTCAATACCAAACTGGATGACTTTTATTCAGGCCCGTATATTGTAACTAAAGTAGTAGGGAATGATAGATACCGGATTAGAAGCATACAGGGTTTACGTGGTTACCAATTGGAAGCCGAAGACCTAATTGATTTATTAGAAAGCTAATTAATGTTCTTTTTCTCTCATTGCGGGAGCAATGATGCCAGGAAGGCCGAGTGTAACGGACGTGACGTCAGCCAACATGCAGCCCGCCAAAGCCAAGCCGCCATATTGACACCCTACTCCAGCCAAGCCACGAGCCAAGCCAAGATGTTCGCCTTAAGAGTGGGGAAGTGTTAATATAAGCCATAGCCAGCCATTTATTATGCCATTCTGATTTTGATTACAAGATCTTGACGAAACTCTGCCAGATTTTCATTTACCCCGTTTCAGTTACTAACAAATGACTTGGACGTAAATAAATTAAAAAACCACTCAATGTTGTTTTTTCGATTTTGTTAAAAATTCTAATGATTCAGACCAATCAAAACTGAACTTATTTACTTAAATAGATTGAAAACAAAACTGACTGAATTCATATGGGTGCAAATACGTGTGCATTTTTCATTACTTTTAATGACCGGACAATATTAATTTATGCACCTATGAATAATTTTATTCAACCCAGTACCCGTCATATTTATTGGAAACGTGAAAAATCGCCAACCCTTCAAATGATGACAGAGAAAATGACCGGCCATTTGCACCCCGATATTTTTAAAATGGCGTTCATAATCGTTATTAATATGCGTATGAACCATCTAATATTGAGCGTTTATGCAAATACACAGTATTTGCTAAAACGCACAGAAATTTGCATACATTTGCGGCACCGTTTTTTGTGTTCAATGACACGTGAGAGGTATAAATATTGTCTCTCATTTTTGTTTTGCCGTTTCTACTTTGCATAAGCATTGCAGGGTTGGTTTTGCCGTTTTGAATAATTAAGGTGCTTGTATTTTTTTTAATTTTGGCGTTTAGATGGTGGAATTAATTTACTTAGTGTTTTCGGTAACGTAGCAATTTGAATTCCTTTACTGCGGAAAATATTGTACTCTTGTACGGTCCACGTATATAGGATGACACATGATTATACTCATGATATCAAACAACTTTTACTATTTGACCAAACCTATAATCGCGAAAAAAAATCTGCTATCCCATAAATTCATGTTCGTATAACTCGTCAAAATGTAGGGAGCAGCTGATTTTTTTTTCGCTATTTCAGGTTTGGTCCCATAGTAAAAGTTGTTCATATTGATGAGTACAATGACCCCTTAAGCGCTTGCTAAAAGTTGTTTGTTATCATGAGCACAACAATCATGTGTTTAAGTATCGGTCACTAATTACCAGTCATCCTATAAACGAATTGTCTTTAGTGAAAAGATCAGAGATTTTTGACAGTCGTTACGGGTCGTCAGAAGCCCGAAAGTCTGACAACCAGTCTTACCTAGGGGTGTCGTATTACCTGTTACTGGGTTGTGGAGGTCAGGGGCCGTACTATGACGTGTTAATGACATCATGACTCCGTTGTGAAAAAAGGATGGTGCTGTCGGTCGTATATAGCTCCGTCTCTCTCTTTTGCACTGGAACAATTGGCTTTAACACGTCGTAATAAGCCCACAGATCGCTCTATGTAAAATACTGGTATTCAGCTGCATCTGGTTAGACTGGAAGCTGACCCCAACATGTTGGGAAAAGGCTAGGCAGTCATGCAGATGATGAATTATTTATGGGATAAAAAATTCCTATATTCAAAAAAAATCAATAAAAATAAGCATTTTATTTATGACCGAGTTAAGTAACTTAAAGATGTTCAAAAATTAAAAGAAAACATGGTGTCTCAGCCAAATAATGGCCGAAAATTGGTTCCCATTTTAGTCTTTTATTTTACCTTGAAGATAGGTATACGACCTGCTGAAAATAAATAAATAATTCGAGATGCATTCCTTTGAAACTATCAAAAATAGGTATCCTATTTGATGCAGCTGTAAATTCAATGACAGTTTGAGACCTTTCATAAATGCGATGCAATTTCTGAAGCACCGCAGTATAAAGTGTTATTCAGACGGATAGCGAAAACAATTTCTGTAAAATAAATTGACAATTGATTAATTCCTGTTTAATATATATTTTAAGTACGTCGTTGATGGTCCTATTTCAAGGAAAAACTCTTCACTTTTCTCTATTGCCTATATCGCGGCCATTTGCATAGTTTAAGAGATAAAGATAAGGCACTGAGAAGCTTCACAAAAAATCTTTCGATTATCTTCCCTCATAACTCATGCCAATCAAAAATCAATCTGCCTGGCCTTTTCCCAAATTTTTTGGGATCGGTTTCCAGTCTAACCTGATGCTGAATACTAGTATTTAACATGGAGCGACTGCCTATCTGATCTCCACAACCCAGTTACTGGGTAACAGGATACCCCTGCGTAAGACTGGTTATTAGACTTGGGCTTCTGACGGGCGCCGTCAGGTGAGACTGGTCATATCTTATCTGCCAGGGCTTATTTTTAATCTTATATTTTGAATTGTTGTTAAGTATTTCTTTTTACATTGTTCTCACATGTAGACGCAACAAGAATAATGTATCCAGGATGTTGTATTACTTATCTTGATTTAAAAGAGTGTCCGTGGAGTTTCTTGCCCGTTCTTCTCCATAAAGATCTACGTTTTGGAACTGGGCAACTAGCTTCAACTTTGTGACTAACTGACAATTCAAAAGTACCTATAATTAGTTTAATTGAAAAAAAGCTTTAAGTTTGAGTTTTACGACCCGTAACGCCTGTCGAAGATCTACGAATGACAGCCAAGACCAACGCGGCTTGGCATGCTTTCCGAGGCACGGGGGAGTCTATAATTATGTAATGGATGGTAACTCATCCACGAACCGACCGCGGCAAGCGTAGCTTAACCGTCGATCGACCTGTTATCACTTAGCCACGAGCCCCTCTAGTAACTCATGTCATCGTAAGATATATGTGAGTCAGCAATGCGGTGGTTTGGCTCGACTGGATATACACTTAAATATCTCTGTATTGAACGATTAGTCGCAGCGTTACGCTCGATCTCGTCTGACAGCCCCTTACCGAACCTATTTTTAAGGTCGTATACTTTACGTTTCACAAAACAATAAACAATAGCATTACGTATTGACGGCTCAATCGATTCGACAGTTTTTATTGGCCATAGCGTCTCAGTTTTATCTGAAAAGTGCATTGCCATGTTGAGAGAATGATGGCGGAATAATAGAACACCTATACACGTTTTATATCGTCGCGGATGAAAGGTAATCGTGTGTTTTATTTTTGTTCTGAGTATGGATAAGGAAAATAACTGGAGGATTATGACTATCATGATATAAAAAAAACCGGCAAAGTGCGAGTCGGACCCGTGACGAAGGGTTTCATCTATACATTCATTCATTTACTCACCTACCTATACATTTTTAATAAGAAATACCGTCAAACTTAAAAACCGACCCTCTTATAAACCTTATTACTTAAAAACAAAAATTGACCAATAAAGCCAGGACTAATGAATTGAATCGTACATCAAAATAACAACCCATACTTGTGAAGCTATTGATAAATAAAACATAGTGAGTAATAAAGCCATCACAGGACTAATGGTGCTCAAATTACACACCACCGGCACCAGATGCCAGATGGTCGGAACACCAATTAAAATGATATCAGTCGTTCGTCACAAATAGTCGAAGTATTTTCAACTTTCTGTTTTCATTTGTGAGTAATTTATGAATTGGTTTATTGGTAAGTAGTGAATTTTGTAGGTACAGTCCTCCTCAAAAATATTGACAGACTGTTCAAAATTATCTCGACGAGAAAATTAAACTTTATCTGACAGACTTCAAATAATAATATGTACATGGTATATAAAAAAGGAGGGGAAAGGATCATAGGGCATCAAAACATTCGTCCGCATCGCTGTCAACAGGAAAAATGCCTAAAAGGTTGGCAGCATGGCTACGCTGTATGGCAATGCTGATTCTTTGGCCAAGAAATAGGCCAGCCCTCTGGTCACGTGAGGAGTGTACCAACCGTTTAGCGATGTCTTGAAAAACCAAGTGGGCACTCGGACCCCATGGCCCTAGTGTTTCCACTTTATCTCAATTGGATAAAGTTCTTATCAGAGTGACAGTTGTCATGTACTCATTCTTTGTTTCATTCTGAAACATTCCTTGTGTCATTGAGTTAATATTTAATTTTCATAGTTGTTTAGATCATTTTGATTTCTTAATATTGACAGAACAACGTCTGGCAGGTCAACTAGCTAGGAGTACCTACCTTTAATTAACTATGAGTTCATATCTTAACCAACTGAAAATCGATTGTAACCCCCGGAAGACGCTAACGTTAATTAGTTTACTAAGTTATAATGAAAACTGTTTCACACAATGACCACAGCCAAAATTGTTCGCGTTAACCCTGCAAATGCGTTCGACGGGTCTTAATGGTCCCGGTCTAAGTTTAATTTAATATTAACTGTTGCAACAAGACGGCGGTCTTAGATGCAACTTAATACGCTAAGGTTTTGGCCAGACTTGCGATTTGTCGCACGTATTTTTATTAGATTTGAGTTCTAGGAGTGTAAGTTTTAAAGTCTTAAAAGGTCATTAATCTGCCCTTATTCCAATTTATTTGGGGTCGGCGCAACATGTTTTTAGATCTTCCATAGTTCTCTACTAGTCCATACATCTCGGTAGTCCCTTTCTAGTCATATCATATTTCACACAGTCCATCCACAATCATAGTCAACACTTTCCTCACGACATTTTCCTCATTCCTCCGCATCACATGCCCATACCAAGACAACCGATTTCCGCACAACTTTCACTTTCAGACTTCTTCTTGTAATAAGAAATGATTCTTATTCTATCCATTCGTAAAACACACATCCCTCTCTTAAAATGTGATAAAAAGAAACAATGACATATTACCAAAATAAATATTGAGAAATGAAAGCGCAAGCCAAACGACCAATGCGTTAACAATGAATAGGTACCTAACACAATTTTATTAATCTAAACTTACCTATTTGAAGTAACCTGGATACACCAATAATGGTGATTGATGACCTAATCAACGCCCTAATTGCATAATATACTAAAAATTGCAATGATTTTCATTTTTAACCGACTTCAAAAAAAGGAGGAGGTTCTCAATTCGTTTTTTTTTTGTTTTTTATCCTCCATTTACTCCGTCATTTATAAACCGATTTGAAAAATTATTTTTTTATTTGAAAGGATTTACTTCCAGATTGGTCCCATTTTTATCAAAATCCAGTTCTGATGATGGGATCCATGAGGAATTGAGGGAACTCCTCAAAAATTATAGGCATACATATAGCGATTTTGGTATTTTCATTAACAAATCAAGCATTTGCATTCAGAAAGTAACATCTGGTGAAGTGGAACTGATGAAGAAGACCACAGATGGCCACGGGAACTTCTCAACGATAATAAGTATTTCACGGGTGGCGATAAGATATCTCGATTAAGATAGTTAAGCGACTATGACGAAGCTTTAAATAAATGGTTCTGATGAAAATGGTACCATCGAACCGATCTGATGAAGAAGCCGGAAGGTATGCACCGGAACTCAGTAATAAATCAATGTATTCTAGCCGTGTTTGGGCTTATTGGAATTATCATGAGGTTTACTCTGTCTATAAATGATTTTAATGGTAATTATATGCCGCTTCAAACTGCGCTACTTGAGTTGTATGTTATGTATGGCCTTGATTGTAAGAAGTCAGATTTCGTAGCCTCGTTATCTCCATCAACATAAAACTACGCCTTTCAAACTTCTGACACGGCTTAGCGCGACATATATTTGCCTTTTTGCAAAGTTTTTATTTGAGATGGTCGCATATACATCTTCAAGTTCTGATGAGTGGATTTTGAGTTGGCTTCAATAATTTAATACGTATTTTTTCCACATAGTCTATGTGATGCTCTAATTTATTTTGCAGGGTGGTATTCGTATTTGTGTGGGGTACTGGCTGTAGGCACCACTAAAAAGTGAAAAATAAAAACTTTTTACAAAAAAAAAAAAACAACCGACTCCCAAAAAAAACACTACAAAGTGAAAAATAAGTTTAATTTCGGAAGTCGGTGGCAAAAAATTAAACTAAAAAAAACCAAAGACACCGACTTTGTAGTGTTTTTTTTTTTTGGGAGTCGGTTGTTTTTTTTTTTTGTAAAAAGTTTTTATGACAATTCAACAACATTCATTGCTTATTTACGTTGTAGAGTAGACGAAATTTTCAAACATATGAAGCAATGGATTATGAATTTCCTTCAAAAAGCAAACCTTCAGATTGTGATAGAAAATATATTACGCAAGGGTTTTTTCTTATCGTGGCGAAATTCTCCTGTATACTGCACTACCACGGGGAGATAGTGCAGTTATGTGGGACTCTAACCCACTAAAACTCCACGGTGTAAATCCATCGAAGATCAAACTATCAACATGGCCATATTTATGTAGTTACCTACATACAAGTCAAACAACAACTATCCTTCTAGAAATTATTATCAGCACGCAAAAACGAATTTACGTCTACACTAAAAATTGTTTCAAATGAAAATAGTGGTGTACAAAGAAAACTATAACTATTGAAAATTGTTGGAGCGAATGTAACCCCCTGCTTAGGTCGTTGACTGGTGATCGAAACATTCGCATACTCGTTGCTAGAAAGGGGTTAACAAGAATATTGATAGCATGTATTACGTTAGACATGTTAAATGGACTTACTTTATCTTGTTTAAGTAACTTGTCACAAACTAGGTTATCTGAAAAATAAAAAAAACTTTTTTACAAAAAAATACAACCGACTTCCAAAAACAACACTACAAAGTGAAAAATAACTTTAATTTCGGAAGTCGGTGTCTAGTTAAATGTATTTTCGTTTTTTGCCACCGACTTCCGAAATTAAAGTTATTTTTCACTTTGTAGTGTTGTTTTTGGAAGTGGGTTGTATTTTTTTGAAAAAAAGTTTTTATTTTTCACTTTTTAGTTGTGTACCTACCCCACACAAATTTTAATACCACTACCTGCAAAACAAACTAGAACATCGTCCATATAAAAGTGGGGAAAAAATACGTATTATTGAAGCTAACTCAAAAACTACCGCAGTAAAGTTAATCAATTTTATATGGGACAAATTGTGATACCCTCTCGAATAAAACAAAAAAAATCCAAATCGGTCCAGCCATCTTCGAGTAATCGGGGAACATACATAAAAAAAAAATTTAAAAAAAAATAAAAATAAAAAAAAAGGTTCCGACGAATTGAGAACCTCCTCCTTTTTGAAGTCGGTTAATAACAGTAAGAAGAAGTAGTTAAGAATTAAAATAGATGTTGTGTATTAATAATTACTTAAATGAGATTCACCGACAGAATTTTTACATGCAAAGATACTTAACTCACCTCTTTAGGCTCCACTCTGGGATTTGTACCTCGAACCCCAAGATACAGACTGTCTTGTTTGGGGCTCACTGGCAAATAATACTTTTTAACCTAGCTGTAGGTAATATTTTATGCTACACATAACGTCTCAACTTGGTGTTAACATGTCAACCTGCTTACTGTGTTACCTGGACAATAAACTATTTTCTATTCCTATTACGACCATACATCCTCCTGAACAGTTGTCCTTTTGCCAATCTTCTAACTGGCTAATAATAGGTCTTTACCTATGAAATTGCCGTTTTGTATGAAAAAATTTAAACGAATTTTTTTCATGCATTTTTTATTTGTATTAATCGAAGTAATCACCCATGCAATCAATGCATCTTTGCCAACGCAGTGGCAGTTTATTGATGCCCTTCTTAAAGAAATCAGCTGGACGGGAGGCAACAAATTCTTCAAAAGCCATGATGACGAAAAAGATTGAAATGCGATGAAAATGTAACACTAATCAATAAACAAATGACTACTTTGAAAAAAAAATCCACGGTTTTTGAAATAAAATTAATTTGAAATTAGAATTCTTAGCCAAACAAAAATTATTTTGATTTGAAATGGCCAGTACTGCAGAACGGCAATTTCATAGGTAAAGACCTAATATTTAGACTGATACAATCAATTAACTCAGCCTACGGTTGTATTTTTCTACATGATTGTGATTTGCGATTGGGATCTGGACTTAATGATAAATGATTTTATTTCTGCAAGTAACACTAAAATAGATTAAGATTATTTGTTACTAACCCAATGGATCTTTATTGTCTAAATCTATACTAATATTAGGTCTTTACCTATGAAATTGCCGTTCTGCAGTACTGGCCATTTCAAATCAAAATAATTTTTGTTTGGCTAAGAATTCTAATTTCAAATTAATTTTATTTTAAAAACATGGATTTTTTTTTCCAAAAGTAGTCATTTGTTTATTAATTAGTGTTACATTTTCATCGCATTTCAATCTTTTTCGTCATCATGGATACGTTAAAAATTCGAGTAATTATGGAATATGAGTACCGTCGTGGCAGCAACGCGGCACAAGCGGCACGCAACATCAACGACGTTTACGGAGCTAACACTACAAACCAACGCACCACTTGTTATTGGTTTGCTCGCTTCCGTTCTGGAAATTTCGACCTGAAAAATGAACCTCGCGGTCGTCCGAAGACTTTGGTCGACAATGACGAATTAAAGGCGATTGTGGAAGCTGATGATACACAATCTACGGCTGAATTAGCAGCAGCTTCCGACGTTAGCGTCAAAACAATATTGGTCCATTTGCGTCAAATTGGCAAGGTAAAAAAGCTTGACAAATGGGTGCCCCACGAACTCAATGATCGCCAGCGCGAAGTACGCGTCGAGACGTGCCTTGCACTGCTCAACAGACACACAAATGAAGGAATTTTGAACCGCATTGTTACCTGCGATGAAAAATGGATTCTGTTTGATAACCGCAAGCGCTCAGCAAGTTGGTTGGATCCTGGTTCAGCACCTAAACAATGCCCTAAACGAAAACTTACCCCTAGAAAAGTGATGGTCACTGTTTGGTGGTCTAGCGCCGGTATGATTCATCACAGCTTCTTACCAAACGGGGTGAGCATTACTTCAGATGTGTACTGTGAAGAACTGAACACAATGATGGAGAAGCTGGCACATCTCCAACCAGCATTGGTCAATCGCTCGTCTCCGCTGCTCCTGCACGACAACGCGCGACCTCATACTGCACAGCAGACGGTCTCCAAGTTGCAAGAACTGGGGTTGGAAGCTCTCCGTCATCCGCCCTACTCAACCAGACCTTGCGCCTACAGACTACTACTTTTTCCAGAATTTGGATAACTTCTTGGCGGGAAAAAAATTCAATACCCGAGAGGCAGTACAAAATGCCTTTGAAGAATTTGTTGCCTCCCGTCCAGCTGATTTCTTTAAGAAAGGCATCAATAAACTGCCACTGCGTTGGCAAAGATGCATTGATTGCATGGGTGATTACTTCGATTAATACAAATAAAAAATGCATGAAAAAAATTCGTTTCAATTTTTTCATACAAAACGGCAATTTCATAGGTAAAGACCTATTATTTTAAAGCTAAGTAGTCTTGTACAAACACTTTTACACAACAATAAAATTTCAAAAACAGTCGGCTTTTCCTATCCGACTATCTCTGAGAAGAAAGGATGAAAGAAACTCTATTTTAAACACAGAACAGATAAAATTTTAAAGCCCAAACATAATCTTGGTCAGTGTGAAGACCAAATTAGTGACTGAAACGATGTTTTGAGGAAAGACCCACACAGATTTTAGTGGTGCTGCCACAGAATTTACAGTCACTGATGCATCAACACAGAACAAAGCCAGAACCATACAGTATTTTGACACACCACGGTCCATTTTCCGTATTTCAGTCGCAAATCCGTGTCATACCTTACAAAGTTCTAACGTATGGCCAGGCGCGTATTGTGTTGTCGTGAGCAGACGGACCGTTAATGTGCGGTCGGATTACGGAGCGCTATCAACAATGCGGCCGCGATTAAGTCGAGAACGTATCCCGAGTTTCGGTACCGGTACCGGTAGTTTGGAGCGGGGGTCGCAGTTGCAGGGTTAACTGAAATTGGTATGAGTGCGAAAAATAAAATTATTTTACTTGACAATAATCAACGTAACGGTTACCATACTTAAAATCACCAAAATGATAAAAGCTATACGTATACACCATACATAACATCACGTCTTCTTCCCATGAGGGTAGGCAGAAACTACTGAACGCCACCTGCTACGGTCAAAAAGAAAAGAAACATTAAAAAAAACTTTATTCGGTTCAGAAAAAAACACGGTACAATATAAAAACCGGTCTTGAGCGAGTCGGACTCGCGCACCGAGGGTTCCGTTCCGATTTCTGAAAAAGTGTGCTATTTAGAGACATCGTTTTATTTTTCATAAATATCTATCACATGGAATAATTTCAGATTTTTCTCTGTGCAAACTTCGGAGATACGGTATTTTATTTTACATTTTTCATCAAAAGTCGAAAACTATACAGCCTAAAAAAAATTTTTTTTTTTTTTTGAGAATGTGCAAACAGCGTATAATACCCCACATGCTCTTTAGCCCCACTTCAAATTTTTAAAACCCCCTTTCAGTCCCTGTTGTAAAAATATATGTATTTATTTTATTTCTTTCTTATTTGCAAAATAGTTGGGCAAACGTTACCTAAAATAAAAAAATTCAAGCAAATTTCAAGTTGATAGCATTAGTAATTTTTGAGATATACAGCTGTGACAGACGGACAGACAGACAGACTGAGTAGCACAAAAAGGGTTCCTTTCTACCATTTTGGTACGGAACCCTAACTAGTAACAGATAACATAGGAGCCTTACGAGCTAGATTTTTACAAATTCCCTGGACTGGAATATCTTAGTTATTGTTACTCAGAACGTAGAAATTAACGCTGCGAAACAAGTTGAAATACCTTGCATAAAGCACTGGATGATACTTTCAGACTAATTTACTCGTATTTTCCTTACTTACAATAGGGAATACCTATTAATTTCACACCACCTGCTCGGTAATGTCAAATTAACCATTTAAACCTAACCTAAAGCAAATCATAATAGCACTAGACTCTAGCCGGGCAATAATATTGTTCTGAATTTCATTATAACCCACGGGTATGATTAGAAGTTAGAATTTATTTACGTGATAGTCGTCTGCATTAAGTACCTACCTACATCAGTAAAATCAGATAAAACGGTTAAGATTGAATGTACTAAACATTCAATTATAACTTTAATAGTCAGGTTTATAACAAAGTCCGGGTAGCATCTGCGAAAAGGGTTAACCCGTCAATGACTACGGTTGTTAGGTAGTAACCGAATTATTAGTAATTGGATTAACCACGTTGTTGCATTCAAGCGTAGTGGAATTTATTTGAATGGCTTGTCATTTAACCCTTTAACTGCTGCTGGTTGCAAGAGGGAGTTTTAATTTCGGTCTTAATTAAATAAATTGTTGTGTATTGCGACACTAAAAGGAAGAGTAAAAACTTTTTTACAAAAACATACAACCGACTTCCAAAAACAACACTACAAAGTGAAAAATAACTTTAATTTCGGAAGTCGGTGTCTGGTTATATGTATTTTCGTTTTTTGCCTTTGACTTACGAAATAAAATTATTTTTCACTTTGGTTGTTTTTGGAAGTCGGTTGTATTTTTTTGTAAAATAGTTTTTATTTTTCACTTTTAAGTTGTGGCTACTTTTGTTTTACATTACTTTCTCCTTCCTCCTCCCCCTCTACCCTTCCTTTCGGGGCTGTACTGAAAAACTATTAATGACAAACTTTATTACTGACTTAGGCAAGTATTTGTGCCAAGTTTCAAGTTAATTAACCAAATGAATAAGAATTCTCATATACACTATATTCCCTGTTTTCACCCCCACAGGGATGGAATTTAAAAAAATCGCTTGGGATATTTCCGTAACTTGACTGAAAGATTATTTACACCAATTTTCGAGTTAATCAAGCCCCGCAGTAAAATCCTGCCCTGTAAAATTGACTACCCGTTCTCACCCCCTTAGGGGTTGAATTTCGAAAAACTGTGATTCACGTTATTCTTCATTTTTGGTCTCCAGTATAAATGCTTACTTCCGAGTTAATCGGACCGCGCGTTAAAATTCCTCCATACAAACTTTGAGATCCCCCAATTCCTCTTTAGGGGGTAGGTTAGGAAAACTAAAAATGACAAACTTTATCATTTACTTAGATGAGTATTCGTGCTAAGTTTCAAGTCTATTAACTCAAGGAATAAGATTTTTCATACAAACTTTCATCCCCTATTTGAACCCCTTAGGGACGGAATTTCCAGAAATCCTTCCTTATTCGTCGTCTACGTTATAAAGGGAACCTTTATGCAAAATTTCAGCTTTCTAGGTCCAAGGGTTTGGGCTGGGCGTTGATGAGTCAGTCAATCAGTCAGTCAAGACTTCTCTTTTTATTTATATAGATACATAGATTAAATGTTAATAATTCTCTCTCTCTCTCTCTCTCTCTGTAGTCAGTTCCTCGTGTGTGCTTCGGAGTTGCACCTGGAGCGGATGTTCCGCCTCCACTGGTTTCTGTCCAGCGCATCCCTTACCACCGTGTAGAATTTAGACAACGATGATTCCTTCACCTGATCGGTCCATCGTGTTTGTGAACGACCGCGTGACCGTTTGCCTTCGGTGTTCCCAACCACAATCAGTTTTTCCAAGCTTTCATCGTCTCTGCGTACTATGTGGCCGAAATAGGAGAGAATGCGTATAAGGTTAATACTTAATTATTTTTTATTCAACATTAGTTCAAAAATTGTCTTAATAGTATCACTAAAGTGGTTTCAGAGTTTCTTAAGGAGTGGAAAATGTTTGAAACGTCTTTACACTTAATACTCGAAAATTATAGTAAAAAAAAAACAAACAATTTCACGCTCTTAAACCATCGCTCGCAGCCACATTTGAATATTTCAAAACATCCAATCTACATTATCTGTTCAAATATAAAAAGAAATATACCCGATGCCAACAGGAAATGCTTTTATATTTGTCAACGTCACATCCCCACGGTGGAGTAACAAAAAAAAAAAAGAAATTGACGTGACATTTTTTTTTTCAAATGAACCGTGACGACGCTCGGCCTCTCTTATTAGATTAACAGGTCGATTTGCAATTCTGTGTGTTCATACACATGTTTATTTTACGGAAATGAATCGCATTTTGGCATGAGGGGCGCTTTATGTTGACTCAGCGTATATTTAGAGAAATACCTTCGGAGTTTGTGAATTATGTTGTAATTCATACGATGAGGGGTTAAGTTCATAATTTTTTTATAATAATTTTAAGTACTAGCCGTTGCCCGCGGCTTCGCCCACGTGGATGTTGGAAATTATCCCACGGGAACCTACTACCGGGATAAAAAGTATCCTATGTGTTAATCCAGGTTATACTCTATGTGTGTGCCAAATTTCATCCAAATAATTAAGTAACAAACATCTTCACAAACTTTCACATTTATAATATTAGTTGGATTTTTCTACAACTTACAGTAATTAATAACGCTTGTAATAATTACTATCATTACTTAAAACAATATTTGGAGGAGCTCGTGGCTAAGTAATAACAGCCGCACGGGTCGATCCATCAGGTTAAGCTACGCTTGCCGGGGTTGTCCGTGGATGGGTGACCATCTTTACATATCGAGACTCCTCTGTGCCTCGGAAAGCACGTTAAGCGGTTGGTCCCGGCTGTCATTCGTGGATCTTTGACAGTCGTTACGGGTCGTTAGAAGCCCGAAAGTCTGACAACCAGTCTTACCAAGAGGTATCGTATTACCCAGTTAATGGGTTGTGGAGGTCAGATAGGCAGTCGCTCCATGTAAAATACTGGTATTCAGCTGCATCCGGTTAGACTGGAAGCCGACCCCAACATAGTTGGGAAAAGGCTAGGCAGATTGATTGACTTAAAACAATATTTCGCGGAGTATCTATCAAAACTAAATCCTACGTATAGTACCTACCTAATTACTGACACGAATAAAAATTAAAATGGCTACTCATTAATTTACCTCGTACTTGTTTTAATCAACTCATCCTATCACAGTCCTCTGCTGGACATAATAGCCTCTCCCAGGCTGCGCCACAACACCCTGTCCTGCGCCTTCCGCATCCAGTCAATAGATTTTTATTCGGAATTCTATAATTATCAGAGCTCTCACCAGCGTGCCTATTCGTAATTATAACATAATAACTATAAAAACATAGAACAGAAAATTACTTTCAATAGTTATTGTAGCGTCTTGTCAAACTGAGAAAATCAAATCTATTTGAATTGAACCCTATTGATTCGAAATCAATTATTCAAACCAACTCCAAACCAAATACGCCTTCTCTTAACACAAATAAACACAATAAATAGTTGTAGATTTATAACAAAATATCAAATAGAATGAATCATGAGAGTTCGCGATGCATTCACAGCGGGTAGTGTCACGTGTCCCTATGATTAGTTCGCAAATTCTTTGCATTCGAAAGTATTTACACTTCTAACACATCTAGACATTATACAGTGTTATGCATCACATCTACACTTCATTCTCCACCTTAGAACTGCAAACACAAAGTCCATAATCGGAACCCTAAAACAATCTTCTTCGATTCGAAAGGAAATATTTTTGCTGAACGAAAATACATTTTCGAGTTGAAAGATTATAGTTGAATTTGAAATGCAGTAGCATTTGAAGGGTTGTAATCCGGAGTTCACAATCGAATTAGTTGACCACCCGCTGTTTTTGCTACTGAACACAATAGATTTCTTGGAAATTGGACGTGTGTTGATGAAATTACCCTCGACAATGGTTTCTTGCTACAACGAGTTTTCCATAGTTTTATTTTTAAACTCTACACTATTTACGTAAGAAAGTGCTGTTTGTTTTATGGTTATTGACAGTAACACGAATGTTAAATGCTTCTTAAAGCTGCGACATTTCAATCGAAAGTTTTGATCATAATATAATAATAGTAGTTTAATAATATTTTTTTTACAATGTCAGTATTTCAAGACTTCCAGTTCTTCCAACTCCTAACGACTTTTGATCCTTAATGTCCTACGAAACTGGCTATTCGAACAGACTGCGATTTTCCGATTGAGTGCAATTTATTTTCTGAATATGATTTGAACTAAGATTAGAGCTTCAGTCAATTGTGTTCTTCCTACGTTCCTACGATGTGGATTTGAAGTAAATGGAAACTATCTTTACCTTTATGGACTACTTTATGAACTATGAGCCAGATCCGCTGGATCCCATTAGCAACTAATAAATCGATTTTTTCATAAATTTTAGTAATATTGCACTGTGTACATGCCGCATTGATGAGGGGCTCGTGGCTAAATAATAACAGCCCACGTCTGCCGCGGTCGGTTCGTGGATGGGTGACCATCCGTCACATATCGAGACCTCTCCGTGCCTCGATACCAATAAGCATAGCGATACCAAGGGGTATCGTATTACCCAGTAACTTAGTGGTGAAGGTCAGATAGGCATTTGCTCCATGTAAAATACTGGTATTCAGCTGCATCCGGTTAGACTGGAAGCCGACCGTTTATTATTGATTAGGATGTTTGTAAGTTTGACTTGAAAGAGCATGGCAGTTGGGAGTTTGTCATTCTCACTTAAATGTCTCGCTGATGGTGGCACGTGTGTTGGATCATTCGATTTCCTACAAAATGGTTGAGCTGGATGGTGCTGATCCACGCGTCATGTTCGTGAACGGGCGCCGTCAGTTGAGACTGGTCATCTCTTATCTGCCAAAGCTTATTTCAATTTTATATTTTGACTTGTTTGTAAGTATTTTTTATTTTTTTACATTGTTCTCACATGTAGAAGCAGCGAAAATAATGTACCCAGGATGTTTTATTACTTATCTTGATTTAAAAGAGTGTCCGTGAGTTTCTTGCCCGTTCTTCTCCATTGAGATCTACGTTTTGGAATGGGAATCTAGCTTCAACTTTCTGACTAACTGACCGAGTCTTTGACAATTCAAAAGTGCCTGTGCCTGAGTTTGAATTTGATCCCATCTGAGTTGGGAAAAGGCTAGGCAGATTGATTGACATGTTGTTGAATTGTTGAATTGCAAATATTGTTGGGAATCGCCTCAACCCTTAAAAATCACTATCGTGAGTGGCCTGTACTCTACGCACGAAGGTCTTAAGACCTACGCGCACGCGCGAAGGCCTTAATGCTTTATCTCAACTCAAACTCAAGCTCAAAGCATTTATTTCAATTAAACCAATTACAGGCACTTTTGAATTGTCAAGGGGTCGGTCAGTCAGAACGATGAAGCTAGGCGCCCATTCCAAAGCATAGTAGGTACCTATGGAGAAGAACGGGCAAGAAACTCCACGGACACTCTTTTAAATCAAGATATGGTTACAAAATAATGGTTACATCATTCATGTTGAAATTTTACATGTGAGAACGATGCAGAACGTTAAAAGCGTCCTTAAAAAAAACAATTCAAATATTTAAATTAAATTAAAATAAGCCGTGGCCGCTAAGGTATGACCAGCCTTCACTGACAGCGCTTGTTCACGAACCTGACGCATGGATTAGCTAAATGATCCAACACGCGCCACCATCAGCGAGACATTAAAGTGAGCATCACATACTCTCAGCCGCCAGGGCACATTCAAGTCAAACAAAGACATACCCAGTAAATGGTAGCTTTAGAGTATGTACATAGTACTTACACATGTGCTATGCAATTATATAATATCTCTGTACAATGCAATGATAGTCTTACAAACTTCAGCAGCTCCAACAGTATCTTCAAATGTTAATTAATTAGTTGTGGTTGTGGAGCAGGACCAGCATTGAGCCAAGCATTTTTATCAGTTATGTAATCCCCAAACTTATAATATGCCTGCCTGCAAAGTGTGCGTTTTATACAAGTTTTGAATTTAGTCTCATTGAGTTGAAGTATGTGTGGAGGTATTTGGTATTGTTGTTACAATACCAAATACCTCCACACATACTTCAACTACCGGGTAATATTGAAACTGCAAACAGCCACTACTAAACACACGTAGATTAAAATAAATACGACGTACAAAGTTCATATCACAGGCCTTTGAATCTGAATCAAACATGTTCAAAGTCAAAGGGAATCTAAAATGATCATATAACTTCGTTTTCTATAACGCTTAACTCAAAGCAATAAGATTTACAATCGCAAATTCAGTCATATGTTTGACAAATCATTGCTAATTCACAGACAAACATGTGTGGTGAGTTTCTAAACAAATATGAATACTGAATACGAAACAGTCTGTGGAAGAGATTATGGTATTGATAACCTTTGGTGAGGATTCAGCTGTCATACTCTGTCCTATATAATGTACAAAATCATGCACTATAATATTAGCGGCATTTATTGCAGACATCATCACTCTCCTGCCCTTATCCGAATTTATTTGTGGTCGGCGTAACATATCCCTTTCTTCCATACTTCCCTATTAGTCGTCATCTCGGTAGTCATCCCCCTTCTAGCCATATCATCTTTCACGCAGTCCATCCATCGTTTATTTGAACTTCCTTTTTTATAGCCATCGACGTTCATACTCAAAACTTTTGCTCATGACATTTTCATGATTCCGTGTTAAGTTAAAAGGGAAGATTCTCCGACCAGACAGGTGTTGTGTGTGCTGCCCAAAGATTGATGTCGGGACTTTATATTTATATGCTAGTCGCGCGGTAAACTCTGCTTGCGCGATGCAGGGTTTTGCGTAACGTCAGTGTGATGCATAGTTCGCATGTGGCGATGTAGATGCTGCAACAGAAAAAAGGCCAGCTTATACTGATTTAGTTAAAATTTAAATTACGGACCAAGTAATTTGTCGGTATGGTATGTGTTACAATACAGAGCCATATATTTTACATATATGGTGCTTCCAAATGAGACCTTAAAAAGCAACTGAACAGTAAGATATAAATTAGGAAGGATGCATAACCTCTTTCCTTGATTCGACTCGTGCAGCTGTTATTACATAGCCACGAGCTCATATTCATAGGCAGCATATACACACATACACACATTACATTACACACACACACACACACACAGACACCTACACACACACCCGCACACGCACAAACACACGGTACATTCATTGCACCTTGCGGACACTATTTGCATTGAGGAAAAAATCACCCATAAGGAAATCTTGCCAAACCTAAATCATTATTCACTATCAAATAGCCCCGAGCTATTACATCACGAATCATAACGCTATTATTTCAGGCACAGAGCAATAAAAACACACATTATATTGACTTATTGTATTACCTATAAAATGGGGGTCGAGATCTTTGACATGTCTAATGATTTGTTTTGATTTATTTTTATATTACAGTATTGGAAAATATCAATGTAAAATATTTATTATAATATGTAGGTAGGTGTGTGGCCTTCGGAAAGCACTTTAAACCGTTGGTCCCGGCTGTCATACGTGGATCTTTGACAGTTGTTACTGGTCGTCAGAAGCCCGAAAGACTGATAACCAGTCTTACCGAGGGGAATCGTATTACCCAGTTACTGTGTTGTGAAGGTCAAATAGGCAGTCGCTCCATGTAAAATACTGGTATTCAGCTACATCTGGTTAGACTGGAAGCCGACTCCAACATAGTTGGGAAAAGGCTAGGTAGATTGATTGATATTTTGTATTTAATGGACCCTTTAGAAGTAAATCGTGTTTGAATATCGCCAAATGTAAACATTTGACTATTATTAATCTTTTCTCCATGAATCTAATAGAGATTTCATTTTTATCGTCAAAATTGTGAGCAGGTAGAAATATGTAAAGAATGCATAGTTAATAAATAATGTATGACTTGATGACATTCAGATGATATATTTGTCGTTTGCTCTGTGCTCTCTGCCGTGATCTTTGATACGTGAAACGCATAGTACATGGTGTTGTTATTGTGAATAGTCTCATATTTGTATTAATAATAATGTGTTGCTTTTACCAATAAATAGCTAATAATTCTTATTAAAAGAAAGAAAATACGTATATTTGCGGTAAACATGACGAAAAGAACACACAAAATAAAATAATTAATGGAAAAAGTTGGGGGAAAATATGCGTAACAATATAACTTTAATCCTTATGGCCTGTGACCTGTCAGGTGCTACGCTTGCCGCGGTTGGTCCGTGGATGGGTGACCATCTTTACGTACCAAGACCCCTCCGTGCGTCGGAAAGCACATTAAACCATAGGTCCCGGCTGTCATTCGTGGATCTTTGACAGTCGTTTCGGGTCATCAGAAGCCCGAAAGTCAGACAACCAATCTTACCAAGGGTAACTGACTTGTGGTGAACTTTGAATTAGTTTAGTCGACAGAATTCGGCCATCCCTAAATTAAAAGTAACAGTCAATGAAATTAATTGTTTATTAAATTAACGCACTACGTTTTTTTCACAGTCATACTAATATTTTTATTTTATTTATTTATTTCTTTTTAGGAGGACTTACAGACAAATAATAAAAAAAAAAAAAATATGATAAAGGCGAAAGTTTGTGAGTGTGTGTGCGTATATGTTTGCTACTTCTTCATGCTCAAACGACTGGACCGATTTGGATGAAATTTGATATGTCGATAGCTTATATCCTGGATTAACACGCAGGCTACTTTTTATCCCGGTCTAAGCGGGTGAAACCGCGGGGCGAAGTTAGTAAAATATAAACCAACCACGTTTTGGTACCATCCAATCATCTACTTTTCAAACTCGAAACACAATATTTTACATCCTACATCTACCCTCGGAAATGTGAATAACAATGCCTCCATATTTTATATTACCTGCATGTGCTTTGCCAAATAAAAAATAATCCTACCAATTTGCAATGCTACTTTACGTTTTCAATCGCTTTAGGCGATAGCATCATTTTATTTGATCGGTTTGTATCGTTACTTGTTTCTGAATCCTTATGGCGGCTGTACACTCTCGGCCAGGCACACCGAGACAAGCCGAGTGCGAGAATGTAGATATGAGAGCGCTCGGCTCGCCTCGGTGTGTCTCGGCGTTGAAAAGGCTCCAGATCGTTGCCCTCGAAAAGTAAGTGATCCAGATAGAATAGTCCTGCTTAGAGCACCAAGGACTTCTATGTATAAAAAAAACTGTTACCATATGTGTGGACTTATTTATAACAAACTGCCAAAGAAATTTAAAAACATACCTAATAATTTATTTTTTATACAGTTAAAATTATGGCTGCTGGAAAAACGATTTTATTCTATAAATTAATGTTAAATAATTAGTTTTAATTCAATATGACGATAACTGCTTGATTTTATATATTGATTAATTGTTTTTTTTTTTGTGAATTTATTGTAAAATTAATAAACAATAGAAATTAGTATAATTTGAAGCATGCCATTGGAAATAAATATTATACTCTACCATTAAATACCTACATTCTAATGTTTTGCATGTCAAATGTCTGACTTTGTGTTAGGAACTCAACCACTGACTTTAAGACCAGCACTGTACCAATACTTATTGCAAACAAATTATTATGATTATGTATCTTGTTTTGTTGGCCTCGTTGCTGCTAGAGTTTCTGGTCGATTCTCAGGTCGGGAAAACTGTTTTTGGGTTTGTCCTTTAGGCTCTGTAGGTACTGTAGAGGTTTGTTGCATTGGTCAACCTTATTATGTTACAGGCTGATATTCTATCAATCAAACATCGAATTACTATTGAAGATAAGCGGAACTAGCTTTTGTTCAAGGGAGACACATTCTAGATACTACTTCGTCTGTGCATTCTAGCTGGGGCAGCGACAGGAGTGTGTTAAATATTAAGTTGAAACTGAGTATCTATATAATGTAACGGCTCCCTTGACCTCCCTCTACCTCTTTAAATTATTGTATAGCTATCCCCCTCTCACAGTACCTACCAGTATCCTGTAGGTCGGATTTGTGCCTGGCTAATGTCAATAGCCTCCCTCTACTAAAAACACTACATTAGCTACTCTGAGACCTCATTAGGAAACTATTAAATTGATTATTCGCAGCAAATCCCACTTTAAAATACCTCATTCATGCAATGTCTGAAACTGAAATACTTTCAGTACCTACCTACTCAATTCCAGTGACGTCATCTCCTATAAAAATAAACAAAAAGAGTCGATACTTTATGGCCCACACGGGACGACCATAAACTCCAATAGAACAGAAAGGTATTCAGTCGTAATGCGCGGGAATTTTTAAATTTTACGACTTCAAATACTTTAATCGAGTTTTTATTGTCGTTTTAGTACTGAACCCGTTAAACAGCTTTTAAATATTGAATATGCGATTAATTGTCTGTAAACGTTTTATATGGGAAACGGTCCAAATACTGAATAGATTTTGACGAAGGTATAAAAACAAAGAAAGAATACGCATTCAATCCCAATCCATGATCCTAGGTAGGTAAAGGCAAGCGCACATTAGGTACAGGCACATCGGGCCGCAGCGCAAAAATGCCATTGCAAATTCAATGTATAAAAAGTGCGGTGCGATGGTTCATACAAAATGTACTGAATTGACGTAGGAGGATTATTGCGTTGCGCCCAAGTGTGCGTCAGCCTTAAGAAGAAATGAGGCATTTAGTCTATACAAACGTATTCCTCACTACAGTTTCCTCACTAATATAATCAATATCTACCACTGCTATTATATGCTCCTATGTTTTGATGGTATCCATAAATTAATTATTATATATATATAAGAACTAGAAATTTTCTAAATTTATTAAAATTGTCCGGTTATATATACTGGCGTACAGACATCTAGCTAACAAAGACAACCTACCTACCTAAACACAAATACGAACGAATATACCTATAGAAAAACGTACAGACAAAGCCAGTCTTTTTAAAATTATTCCTGAAAAAAATATTAAAACCGATCCATTTTTGAAAACAAAACAGGGGAATAGGTACGAGATTGTTTTCGTTTATTTTGCATAGAAATAATCAGTCTGAGCCACAGCTGTCTCATTCGCGCTCAATAACGGGGAGGTTTGCAGGTTAGACAGCAATAGATCAGTAAAAAACCTATTCTTAAAATGTTTCGCCAACCGCGTTTCCTCATATAGGCTAACGCAGATTGGGGCGTGCCGCGCCGCAACACAATGAAATGAATTGCAAACATGAAAATGCGTTGCGGTGCGACCCGTTGCGGATGTAATGTGCGCTTGGCTTAAAATGGTGCAACCAAAGCCGGTCGAATGATTCTACCTAATTTTAGTAGAAATTTTTATATCTATATACCTACCTACCTATCTAGCAACGCGTGACTCAATAAAATAAAGGACCTACTAGGTAAGTAGGTACATAAGTAATAATCCCCTAGGTATTCAATTATGTATTTCAGCAAACGAATAAATATAACGAGCTTCCAACAATAGATATAGTACGTCTGTAACCCAGGCAATAACGTAAATTGAAAATTCCCAGCTCCAAGGCGGAGGTGTAATATTTCAATGTCCAAACTAACGTTAGCATCAGCCTTAAACCTCGTTTAAATGAAAACTAATTTTAATATTAATGCTACGTCTTATTGCAGAGAAGCTTTGAAAAGATGCTATTTTTAACTGTTATGGAAAGTTAGATTAATATTACGTTATTAAAATGCATTGTGGTCGAGTCTGGGACGGTTTTTCACGAGTTTTATGCCATCTATCTGCTAGAAAGAAGTGTCTTCAAAAAAGTTTTGATAGTAGTAGCTACGTATCTTAACGATTTGTCTGTGGTAAAGGTAGACCTACACCGTGTGTCTTCATAGTGGATCTACAGTTAATTGGGAGATAATCATTCGTTTGTGATGGCTTGGGACGTTTGCTAGTTTTTACGAATTTGATTAAATTTAAGATTAATTTTCTCACCACAATATTACAGAATACATAATACACCATGTAACAGAGTCGGACAACATTTTAATATTGTGGAAGACTGGTGCCTAAACTAAGCTCTAGGCCTGTATTTCAGGACACCAACTCTCACAAAACGATACATTTTATTCCATAAAACATAGACATTCTTTTTTTTTACTTTTGTTGATTTTTTTTATGAATTTGCTGCTAAATGTAAGGAAATACATGCCAAACGTACAATGCGATTCAAATAAGAATAGGAACGTCAATGACCTCTATCTGTCAAATGTTGATTGAAAAGTACGGTTTGCAAAGAAAACTTATTTGCGTATCAATATTTTTTTTTTTGTTTAGCCGAGTCTTAGTTAAATCAAAGTGAAAAAAAAACATCAAAAAATTAGTCATAATTAGTTAAAAAAAATTATACTACTTTCTTTCATATTTTCATTGTTGGCGACAATTTACCAGAAAGTAAAGAAAATTCTTCATTCATAACTCGTAAATAAATGTTATTTAAAAAATATCTGGTTTTGCTCACCCTACCAATTTTATTCGATTTGACAGCTATGACGTCACAACATGGCGCTAAGTCGATCCTATTCTTATTTCAAACGCATTGTATTTGTGTTGTAGGTACGGACCGCAGTAATTACATACTTACTACTACGTACTTACCGCTGGAACTGTAATTTATCAAATGGATAAGCTGAATTTTTATAACTTGTAAGCTGTCACAGGCACCATCATATAGTGCCGCTGGATAGCTAGTGCTTTGAAAAGGTTGTTCGTTGGAACGTCCTTACCACGGATGTGCTCACGTACCTACGAGCTTTGCCTTGCTCGATTCAAGATCAGCTAATTGCTAGCTAAAGCTATTGCTGTGCAACAGCTAATATTTCCAACTTTTATTTTACTTTAGCGTCCATGAAGTATTGCATTTTTCGCCTATGGTTGGCTGTCAATAATTAAGGAACTTCATTTCATAGCGTCCATGGCCGATGGGACCGAAAGGTCGGAAGACGTAACGTTGGAAGGTCTCCCACAAGGTGGACCGATGATCTTGTGAAAGCCGCAGGAATCCGCTGGATGCGGGAAGCACAGAACTGGTCGAAGTGGCGGTGCTTGAGGGAGGCCTATGTCTAGCAGTGTACGTTTTTCGGCTGAAATGATGTTGATGATCATAGCATCCGTATTGCATTTTTACCCGACTGCGGCGAAGCCAAAAAGGAGGGTTATTTCGAATATGGTTGCCTGTCAATAAATGAGAAACTTCATAGCCGTGCTTATGCTGCATTACTTGTGGAAACAGTTGAATTGAAAATAATGGGTGCCAGGAAATTGAACTTTTTATTACTCATAATAACAGGCACAATCCTGTGGAGTGGAGAACACGGAGAGCAGCTCCTACTTAGTTTAAGTGGATTAGGCGTTTAGGCATCCAATTTTGAATGATAGTATTTCTGTTGTTAACATCAGACTACATCTGCCAAAAAGAGATATGGATTAAAACTCTACAATGCAAGTTTCTGGAACGTTCAAGAGCAATAATCGCATGCCGTACAGCACGTTAAATTTTATTGCCATTCAAGAATTGAATGCACGTGTTCACACACATGCGATTTCCATGAAATGACTTACACTATTTGAATGCAAGTTTTGCCATTCAATAAAATCGCATGCGAGTAACACTAAGGCAATAAAATTGCCAGGCGATTATTGCATGCAAGTTTTGCCTCGTCTAAACACAGTTGCACGTCCTTGTACAATTGATTCAAGCATTACCCGTATTAGTGCTGCCAAATATTTCACTAAATTTTATTGAACGTCTTGTTTCGTTCGCCCATGTTTGAATGATAGAAAATCTTCATGCCAGAATTGAATGCGATTTTATTGTATGTACGATTTTATTGTACAAGCAATTTTATTGTACGTGCTTTTCACACCTATACCAGTTTTGAACGGCAACTAACTTGCTCTTGCTTGTTTTGTTTAGACGGTCCCAGTTAATTGCCCTTTAATTTTATGGTATGCTACAGGCAATAAACTTGCACCTTATAAATAGTGCTTAAAGGAGATAAAATAAAAAAATCGTCAATTTTATAATTCATTTTATTAGCTTACACACCAAATTAGCATGCAACTAACAAATAACAAAATTGTCCTACTTATAATACCTTCTATCACACCAATTTTTTAAACTACTATTCTACATTTCTACAACATTGAGAGTACAAAATATTTGTCATACATAAGTAGCGACATCTGTTGTCAGAAATTAAAGTTATTAACTACGATCTCGGCCAATACATGGCGTTGATCAAACTGAATCGCGATAGCGGAATTTGCGCGACGACATTACAAAGCATAATAATATACAATTTTACCCGATCACAGTAAAATAGAGGGGCAGTTAAACAGTGGAAAACATTATTACGAATTTTGTAAATATTATCTTTAAAGAAGTGTCAAAGTCTGAATAAAAATTATATCAAAAGACTTGACTTATTATGTCTAAAATGGATATTGAAATATGTAGACTGTATTTAAGGACTTACTCCCTTAGTCATAAAAAAAAAAACATAAACGCTTTCTAAACTTTTAGTTAAAAGTGTTTTGTCTTCTTCTTTCAAACTCAAATCATAATTCGAAAGAAATTGACAAAACAGTTTTTAACCAAAATAGGTTTAATAAGAGTTTGAGTTTTTTTTTATGAATTAGGGTTAGTACTCATTTATTTAGTCTATGTGACAGACGTTAAATTACAATTTCTTTGACTCGGTGGTGAAGGAGTCATACATTTTCTGCAATCGGGCTTTGGAATTCGCACTTATCATTATTGACTAATTTAGTTAAGTGCCAGTTTTCATATTTCATAGATCATTGTTACAATATTGTAGCATATTCAAAATCAATATTTTTTAATTCTAAAATCATCTAAGTATACAAAATTCGATTGATTATATACATCATTATAGATAGGTTCTTAAACATATATTTTTTTTACGTTAAATCTAAATCATTTGATCACGCATTTACAAAGGAGACAAACAAAATAAAATCTTATTACTTAGCCAATTGTTCCCAATATTAAGAAAAATAAAGTTTTAATATTAAGTCCCTAGACAGGAATTAGTATTTCTAGCTAACTCCGATCTCAAACAATAATTTGGAGGGAAATGAGGGTTTTCATGAAAATTCACGCCACTAGTTGGCACCACTTTGACAAGAGGTCTTCAATTTCGACAATGAACATAAAATATATGATGACGTTCATCATTAGTCCATTCATTCGTTCATCATTCAGTCGCGACTAAAGAGAATATAGGTGCTTTGACACATTTGACAGGTGCCCGGACCTGACGTCTCAGTACAGCCACCTGATTTCAGAAAACCCTCATTGGAGTAAGCTAGAAACGCCATTTTCTTTTAGAGTTCCAATTTAAAATCTAACTACAAATTGGCACTATAATCACTTTTCTTACATTTCCAAAATACGAAAATATTAAACATTTCAAATCACAATTACGAACATAATGAATTCGACTATAATAATTAAGTAATAAGTTGTTTGGTAATTATTTATAGAAAAAATAATTGCATTGTTTGATGTTAAAAAAATAACTACTTAAAATAAGTAAAATCGAGTACCCGAACACTTGTGTATAAAAATATAAATTTTTAACTTATACTGTGTTTCCATTAAAGTGAACATGACGTCACTCCTTCGGACAGACACAATTCAACGTCAACACAACATGCATGCAAGCTTAAAAGGTACACCATGTAAATAGTTCTATTCATAAAAATAGGGATTTATAGCGCAAAACCCTCTTTTTAAAGAACTGAAAATTCCCGGTATGTACATATTTGAATGTGTTAAAACGCACTCCGACTTACTTCAACGTCTTGGAGACACTGTTACGTTTAACATAAGATATCCTGATAGACATAGAGATTATTCCTCCCATGAAAAGTCATTTATATCAAAAGTTATTTTCCAATAGTTATAAGGATATATAAAACCGGCCAAGTGCGAGTCGGACTCGCACACGAAGTGTGGGTTCCGTGCCATCGTACAATATCACCACATATTTTTAGGGTTCCGTACCTCAAAAGGAAAAAACGGAACCCTTATAGGATCACTCGTGTGTCTGTCTGCCTGTCTGTCCGTCTGTCTGTCTGTCTGTCTGTCTGTCTGTCTGTCTGTCTATCTGTCTCTCTGTCCGTCTGTCACAACCAATTTGCTCCGAATCTAATGGACCGATTAAGTTGAAATTTGGTACACCACTCGTGTGTCTGTGTGTCTGTCTGTCTGTCTGTCTGTCTATCTGTCCGTCTGTCACAGCCAATTTGCTCCGAATCTAATGGACCGATTAAATTGAAATTTGGTACACATATGAATTTCTGTGACCCAAACACAGACGGGTAAAGTAAATAAATGAATTTTGAATATAGAGGTCACTTTTGGGGGGCAAATTAGGAAATTAAAAAAAAAAGTTTTGCAAACTACACCATGTGGCATGTCAAATGAAAAGGCTTACTATGAGGGTCTCAAATATATTTTTTTTATAATTTCAATATAAATTATTTCAAAGTTATTTAAGAAAATAGACGAAAATTAAAATGAAAAAAAACATTGACCATTCCCCCCCCCCCCCCCCCCCCTTATCTCCGAAACTACCGAGCCTAAAATTTTGAAAAAAATACAGAAAATAGATCTTTACCTATAGATTACAGGAAAACGTATAAGAAGTCTGTGGTCTTAAAATAACATGGTAAATCTATCAATATTGTGAGTACAAACTTACATTTACAGTTGGAATGTACGGGAGAACATGTTTGTCAACTACAATGTTAAGTTTGTTCTTAAGATAAATTCATCCCAACTACGGAACCCTTCATTGTGCGTGGTCCGACACGCACTTGGCCGGTTTTTTTTTTAAATACATCAGTTTAAAAAAACACGTTTCTTGTACCTTTATTTTATTATTTGTTGTTATAGCGGCAATAGAAATACACAGTCTGTGAAAATTTCAACTGTGTGCCTGTTACGGTTCATGAGATACAGCCCGCTTGACAGATAGACAGACGGACGGAGGGACGGACAGCGGAGGCTTAGTAATAGGGTTCCGTTTGGCTCCTTTCGGGTAAGGAACCCTAATAAACTATCAAAATCATTTAGGGAACAGCCAAACAATCATTTTAAAACATCTTTATTCAAATGGCTTATAGACAAATTATTTTTTTATATTGTGAATGAGAATCTAAACTTTAAAGATTCACATCATATCTTTTTAATTAGATTTAATGCTTGACATTCTTCATAAAACATATTTATTATTAACATTCTTATTAGTTTTTTATATAAGTACCAATTTAATTAGTTTCACTTATTTAATTAATGTAATGAATAATTTTGCTAGTTTTAGCGAATTACACACTAATTACCGTGTACTAACTATAGTGTATACCGATAGATAACACTCAAACATTGGCGGAAGCTTGCACACATATACTATAAATGGTTAGGAGGAATAGTGGGGCGCGTCTTCGTGTATTGTACTATCTGTAACAGCGGTCGTTGACCTCCCAAAATTTAAAATAATCCTGTATATAAAAATTTATTTGTTTTGTTCGCCTCTATACTGGGGTGGTTTAGGAAAAAGAAAATTAAGAAAACCTAAAGGAAGAGCCGAAAAATCGAAATAATCTAAATTTTGTCTCATGTTCACCGACGAAGTTCACCGGGTCAACAAGTGAATGAGAAGATATCTTTTTCGATGAACGCGTTATGACTGCACTTGACCAGAGGGCCTAGTAGACAAAGTAACATTCGATTAGAGATGACGCTAGTAGAAACGTCAAAAAATGTATGGGGTTGACATAAGCTATCGAAATGTCACGTGATCATGTCAATGTCACTGTAGCGATTGTAGAAATAGAATCTCTCCGAAGCAAATGTCATTTGTCTATGTCCTCAGTTTTACTAGAGATGTCATCGATCGACATTGATCCATCATCACCAGTCTCTTGCCCTTATCCCAATGTATTTGGGGTCGGCGCAAGCGCAACATGCCTTCTTCTTCCATACTTCTCTATTAGTCGTCATCTCGGTAGTCACCCCATTGATCGTTAGTATTTAATATCACCCACCCCGCGTGCACCTTACATGATTACATGCATGTTAGAAACGAGTCTTTACATTCAGTAGCTACACAGTACAAAATAACTATTATAGGGTCAAATTAAATTAGCTAGCGAAACTCCGCAGACTTGATAATTTTTTTTTGGGTCAATAACTGCTGGTGGTGTATAGTACCTACGACACAACTTAGATGTAGCGTAAATTTCAAAATTTGCATTTTTTCATTTCAATTTTACGACTTTTTATGACTTTACAAGTTATAGCCACAATTTCGCAATTCGACACAATGTAAAAATTGCTATGAATAAATAAATAAATAAATTGCGTAAAGATTATTTTCGCCTAAAGCAGTAATAAAGATTGGTGATTTTGAAGGCGCACTCAGTTCGGATGGTGATCGTTTTTACGAATTTTGCCGATGATACATCTAAGTTGCGTCGTACTGTAAATAATTTATGATTCATAAGTCAACTATAGTATAGACAGACACTGACTTATTACTATTTGAATTACCAGAAAATTAAGAATATTTGGACACTTATTACAATAATATTAAACACAACACACGATATTACAATAATATTAAATGTTATTCTTAGTAAATCCAAGAATAACATTGAATATTATTTATTTTTTAAGATGCACTACTTTTTCCAACCGTTTATTTTAATTTTGAAGTGTGAGTTGATAAAATCTGTTTTATCGTGTCGAGATATTGATGCCCATTACGTCTGTGAAGTTTACTAAAAAAAACTGATTTTTAAACTGATATTTGAAGTGACAACCGGCGCGTTACTGACCCCAAAAAAAGACATCATCAAATTTTTTTTTTTTTGTTTTACTATGTTTAGATATCGACACCCATCACGTTCCGCTAGCTAATTTAATTTCACCCTGTAGTGCGCGCGCAAGTGCTCGTCACCGCTTGAGGCATGTGAGAGGTGAGACGGGGGAGGTAGACAAACGTCAATTTAACTCAACCCTCCCCAGTGTCACCGCTCACATACCACAGGCGGTGACTAGCACTTACGCGCGCATTGTAAGTAATAAAGTATTTACTGTCATTCAAATCCGAAATGTTTAATTTAAAACAACTAAATACTAAAACAAAATGAATCACATCGACTATGTTAAAGTCGAACGATCTACCTAGAACACAACATAACACCTGTAATCTTGGAAGAGTGAGGCAGAGATGTACCTATAAAAAACTTTTTAACAAAAAAAAACAACCGACTTCCAAAAACAACACTACAAAGTGAAAAATAACTTTAATTTCGGAAGTCGGTGTTTGGTTGAATGTATTTTCGTTTTTGCCACCGACTTCTGAAATTAAAGTTATTTTTCACTTTGTAGTGTTGTTTTTGGAAGTCGGTTGTATTTTTTTGTAAAAAAGTTTTTATTTTTCACTTTTTAGTACCTACCCCACACAAATTCTAATACCACTTCCTGCAAAACAAACTAGAACATCATCCATATAAAAGTGGGAAAAAATACGTATTATTGAAGCTAACTCAAAAACTACTCAAGCAAAGATAATGAATTTTATATGGGACCAACTGTGATGTATACCCTCCCAAATAAAACAAAAAAAAATCCAAATCGGTCTAGCCATCTTCGAGTAATCGGGACACATACATAAAAAAAAGGTTCCGACGAATTGAGAACCTCCTCCTTTTTGAAGTCGGTTAAAAATAGTACACCCTCATTTCGCCAGTTATGTTTAAGTCCTATGTAAAAGGAGGCGAGCCTATTGCCATCAACCGGGCACAAATCCAGACTCTATCTAGAATGTTATACAAAAATCAACTTAAGCTACATGACACTAAAGTAGATAGTTGTTTAATCGGCAATGAAAGTACAGTACCTACGACACAACTTAAATGTAGCGTAAATTTAAAAATTTGCATTCATTCATTTCAAATTTAGGAATGTATTTGGTTATATGACTTTACAAGTTATTGCGTGTGCGTTAAGATCATTTTCGCCTAAAGCAGTACTATAGATTGGTGATTTTGAAGGCGCACTCAGTTCAGATGGTGATCGGTTTTACGAATTTTGCCGATGCTCTACATCTAAGTTGTGTCGTACTGTATGTAAATCATTTATGATTCTTGAAGCCGTGTCTCCTGCGCGTTTTTTTTTGTTAAACATTACACAAAAAACCATACACATAAACATTTGTTTTCATACTCAAGCTGTCTCCTGCGTATTCAAATATTTTTAGTTAAGTACACATTTTGTGTAAATGTCGTAATGAGTTCCGACGAGAAAGACGTGCTATCAGTTTGACAACAGATGTGCGCGGTGCGCGCGGCAGTTAAAAGAAAACAAACCCTTCCCCTCTACCCCCGCGTAGGGAATGTTTCCCATGCAGCTCGGAAAACAAAAACATCGTGTTTGCATACACAAATGTGTATGGCCACGCCTCTTTGTTTCGGTGTTTTTGTGTAATGTTTCGAAAAAACACGCGCAGGTGACACGGCTTCAGTCAACTTTAGTATACAACACTGAGATATCAATTGATTCTATTACTTATTAAAACTATTTGAACTACCAGAAAATAAAGAATAATTTGGACACCTAATCACCAAGAAAAACATTTACTATTATTTATTTTATAAGATGCACTATACTTTTTCCAACCATTTATTTTAATTTTGACATAAGGCCGTCTATGAAGTTCCTTATTTATTGACAGGCAACCATAGACGAAAAAATGCAATACTTCGTGGCCGCTGCTTTTTCTTTACATCTTCTTTTAAATAAAATATCAATGTGTGAAATCGATTAAAACTTCTTAATTAAAGTCGATTGTTATAAAAATTCGAATCGGTAACGCATTAGGACATCACTAATTGAATAGTACTCGAGCTGTCAAAAGTATAATAAAAGGTTGGAAAGATTATAAAATGAAGAAAAAATCGGAGTAAAATGATACCACTTTTTTAAACCAATTCAAATTATTAGAACAAAAACCATAGACTCACTAAAAATACAAGCCGACTTTGAATTAATTGGCAATCTTCTGTGTGAGTAAACGGTGGCAGGGACATCGACGCACACCCTGTTGCAATGGATTTAGTACATGATTCTGGACATCATTATGTGTATAACCTCATGGTCCTCATGTCACACTATTGTGAAGACAGGCAGCTGTAGTGTATTAGTACCTATGTGTAGTCTAAGTACATTTATTCATGTATTACTATTAAGTTAGAGTCGTAATAAACCTCTCGTGGCGTACAGACGTGTTTGACTGTCTTCCCCGTAACCCACACACTTCATGGCGACCCTGCCATGCGCGAGCGCCGCGGCGTCGGGTTCCTACCTACCATCGCCGGCTATCGCGTAGCGGACCAATTGAGCAACTCAGCAAATTCCTGTGTGCCTCGGTGCACTGTATTAGAGCGTTTTGAATATGGACAATATAAAATAAAGACAACTTCGGGAACATTGAGCGAAACAAGTCACGTACTCCGGCCGGAAAATGGGCAAGTCTTATTCAAAAACTGAAGAAAAGGAAGTGATAATTGCACAAAATGCGTCGGGAGGAAGTATCAGTTCGGTTGAATCCCACATTCAGATAAATAATATATTATTAGCGTCGGCCATGACTATTATCGATATATGTTATTTAAAATTGAATATGTTTGTTTGGAACTTGAGAAAAATTTAGCTGTCACTCATGTAAAAAATATTGTCCATTACTTTTTTCATATTTATTTTCTCATATTATATTTGTTTTACAACAATATATATTAGAGGCGTATGTTCTGTGTACTTTGCTGTTTAATTCATATTGGTTACTACAAAGGGGTCCAGAACAACTCATTACTTATTAATCTAAAAAAAGGTAGGTAATGGCTGCAGCACTTGGAAATGGATTGAAACGGCGAACAACAGTCAGCAGTAGCTGTAAATAAGAACGATTCTCTGAGCATGGTATCAATTGAAAAACTAGATGGTGCCACTAACTATATAGTTCAAGGAAATTTGTGATGTAATTATACTTAATACACGACGATCTATGGGAGTGTACCTATACTACGCCCGTTGATGAGATAGGCAAAAAGAGAGATCAAAAAGCAAGACGTAAAATATGCACGGACGTAAAAATATCACGGCGAGATTTTACCACACACTGGATTTTCAACTCTCGGTGTTGAGCCGAGCATAGAGAATCCAACTTAACAACAACAGAGTGCATTCTAACGCGTCGAAAAAACATACTGTTAGATTTTCAACTCTCGGCGCTAAGCAGTGCGTTGAAAATCCAGTGCGCGAAAAAAAATCGCCGCGATATTTTCACGTCCGTGCGAACGTCGACTAAGGGGCTAAATAATCGATGCAGATTGCTGTCGAAACTAGTTAGTCTTAAGCTGGAGCAGTTCATTACTATAAGACATTATATTTCGGCATTGATGACGACTGCACAAAAACTGTTGTGATGTAAGAAAGGAAATAGACGACGGATTATTGGCTGCACTAATACTTCAAGGATTAACAGATAATTTTCAAGCTATGAGACTGGCAATTGAAAATTCAAATATTGAGCTTACTACGGATTATGTGAAAACTAAACTTTACCATATGGAGGATACACATACAGCGGCTACGAGTGCAAGCAATCACGCCCTAATGTCAAAGAAGAATACTTTAAAACAAAAACAACATGAAAAGCTTAAATGTTTTATTTGCAATGGACCACACAAAGCGAGAGATTGTCCAGATAATGCTAGCAAGAAGAGAAATGAAGCTTCTATAGCTTTGGCGATGGCGACTTGAGCTTCAGTAGATTTTTGGATTGTTGACTCTGGAGCAAGACTTTTGCGGAATTGTAGACTGGACAGAAGTTAAAAACTTTACGGTCAGATAATGGCAAAGAATATGTAAAATACTCGGATGAATGATTTCATGAAGAAGTTTGGAATCAAACATCAATTAACGGTCGAAAATACACCTGAACAAAATGGTGTAACAGAAAGGGCTAACAGAACAATCGTAGAAAAATCTAGAAACATGATCGAAGAAGCCGGATTAAGCAATAAGTTTTGGGCGGAAGCTGTGAAGACAGCTGTTTATCTGAAAAACCGATCACCAACGAAAGTTGTTAGGAATAAAACGCCTGAAGAAGCTTGGACTGGAAAGAAACAAAATCTGAAACTTTTCGGATGCAAAGCGTTTATGCACATCCCTAAACAGAAACGCACCAAATGGGATCCGAAGAGCAAATAGTTGCTTCTTATTGGATACTGTGAAGACTCGAAAACATATCGTTGGTTTGTCCATAAACCAAGGTGGTACATAAAGCAAGAGATGTTGTTTTCTTCGAAAATCAATTTCAACCCATCGAGAGAACTTCAAAGAAGAAACAAAGAAAGATGAGATATCTGTTGTCTTTGAACATGAAAATTCACCAGTTGAACCAACAAACACTGAGATAGAAAGTGAAGAAGAACTTCAAGAACAGAATAAGACTGTAAGAGAAATAACTACAAATGATTTAGATCAAAATGAAAAATCTGATAGGAATGTAACAGAAAGTTGTGATGAATGGGAATTCCTTGATGAAGGAGACGCAGAAGTACTACAACCAGAACCGTAACTTCCTAGTGAGAGAAGATATTCATTAAGAGAGAGAAAACCTAAACAATTTCCGGATCATATCACTTAACAAGCTGTTGAAAGTGTTTTTCCAGTGACAGTGGATGAGGCTTTATCTAGTACTAACTGTGCCCCGCGGTGTTACCCGCGGTTTATGAGATACACTAAAACGTGGATTATTCAATCGGTGAGAAAAGTATTCACAAAAAAATTGCTCATCCCACGGGGACACTACATTTTTTCAGGATGTAAAGTAGCCTATGTGTGCTATGTGTCTATCAAAATCGATCGAGGCGTTTGAGTTTGAAAGAGTAACAAATATATTTGAATTTCTTGCTCATCCCAAGGGAGCACTACATTTTTTCGGGATAAAAAGTAGCCTATGTGTTAATCCAGGGTATAAGCTGTCTACATACCGAATTTCATCCAAATCGGTCTAGCCGTTTGAGCGTGAAGAAGTAACAAACATACACACACACACACACACACACTCACAAACTTTCGCCTTTATAATATTAGTGTGATTAGTGTGATGGATAAAGAGAAGTGGAGAAAAGCAATTGAGGAGGAGTTAGGTGCTCTACGAAAAAACAATACCTAGACACTGGTCAACCCACCAGCATGCACCTACAACATCGTTGATTCTAAATGGATATTTCGAATCAAAGAAGAGGTGGGAGGAAAAAGGTACAAGGCACGTCTGGTAGATAGTCAAAGGAGAGGCATAGATTACCATAAGACTTTTGCACCAGCTGTGAGACACAGCTCACTAAGAACTTTAATAGCTCTCGCACTAAACTGGATCTTCAAATTGATCGGATGGATGTTAAGACTGCATCCCTCAATGGAAACTTAAATGGTTTATATGAAACAACCGAATCGTTTCGAACAAAAAGGAAAAGAAGACTATGTGTGTCTTCTGAAGAAGTCGTTGTATGGACTGAAGCAGGCTCCAAGAAGTTGGAACATGAAATTAGATGAGGAACTAAGGAAGCTAAACTTTAAGCAATCCTTAAATTACCCTTGTCGACACTAGAACTAAAGGAAAGAACATAATAATCCTGGCTGTTTATGTAGATGACATTCTGCTATTTTGGAACAATTTAACAGAAATGAAAGTAGTGAAGAAAGAGCTTATGGCAAAATTTGATATGAAAGATCTTGGCAAGGCCAGATCTTGGCAACAAAATTTGAATAGTATCAATCTTATTCAAGAAAAATATATCGGGAAACTGTCTTTGCATCTTCCATGTCAAATTCTTTACTTGACTTGTGTTCTGATGGAGGCTTCTCGAGCCTTTGGACAAGTCTAGAGAAGCCTCCATCAGACCACAGGTCAAGAGATGACCTACCATATAGAGCATTGATAGGTTCTCTTATGCATCTTGCTGTGTGCACTCGTCCAGACATTGCTCATTCAGTGGACAGTTTGAGTCAGTTTAACAATTCATTTGACGAGAATCATTAGACCGCAGCAAAACGAGTACTTATTATTTATTTATTTAACCTTTTCGCACATAAAACGTACAAAGGCGGACTTAATGCCTTAGGCATTAAGCTTTTACTTTTTTTTTTTTTTTTTTTCTTCGTTGGCTTTTTTACTACGTTATCTGAAAGGGACTAAAAGTCATGGTTTGAAATTTTTAAAAGGACAGAATGGACCTGTTGAAGGATATGCTGATGCAGAGCACGCTGAAGAGTTGGATAGGAGATCGTATGACCTGGTTTGATCTTCATACTGCAAGGTGGCGCGATCAGCTGAGAGAGCAAGAAACAAAGAACTAGTTCTTAGCACAGCAGAGGCAGAATATGTATCGCTGTCAGAAGCTGCAAGAGAAGCAATATTCCTGAGAAGGTTTATAGCCGAAGTACCTGAAGCCATGACCATCTACACTGATAGTCAGTCTACCATCGCTATTGCCAAGAACCTATTACATCGCCAGCGTACTAAACATGTAGATGTTAGGTATCACTTTGTGCGTGCGGCAGTTGTAAATAATGAGGTGATACTGAAGTATAACGATACTGCATGCATGGTTGCAGATTTTTCAAGACAAACTATTAACTTTAAAAGAAATTTTATTAGAATAAAAGTTGTCAGAAATGTCAGTTATGATTTTTCTGACAACTTTTATTCCACTTTTAACTTTTATTTTTTTTTATTAACTTTTATTTTTTTTTTATTGACGTGTTAACGTCATATAAAAAAAATCGCATCGATATTGGAACTTTGTTGCAAAGTCCACAAATTTTCAGTATGGGCCCACTGTGTGACAGTTAGATGATTCCGACCTTACTGAAGTTTCAATTTACTAAGAATTTTTGACAAAAGTGGAAAAGACAACTTTTACTATTGTACCAACTCAAAAATTATCGAGTAAGTTTTCATTGGGCAATGGATTTATTTTTGAAAAAAGCAGATTTTTTTTTCAATATTTCAGAGTCAGTCCCTTAGTAAAAGTTGTTCATATTCGTGACTAATTTCAGCCCCTAAAAGATAGCCAATAAATCCAAAGTCACCCTGTATATGTTCGCTACTTCGCTACATGATGTCTGATCAAACATTATACACTTATGATCTATTACTCAAAAATGGTCTTAATCAACATCAGATGGTTCAACCTGAGGTCTAGAATTATTGACCACAGCTTCAGCAATAACCTGAACTGGAGTTGGATTATTTACCCTATTCCCATTGACCCTATTAGATAGGTCTAAAACCGGTAATCTTAGCACGAAATCATTATCCCAGCCACTATGTCTAGGCTCAGACCATTGAATAACTCGAAAATCTGCTGAATTCTGCCCCGATGCGGTTGGTATAGGGAGTCTCGGAATGCGTGCAGCCAAAGCATGAAGTCTGGGATTCTGTGGTCGTTCTCTCGGTTCTGGCCTGGAGGAGTCTGGAACTACGTTCGTTGCATCGGGACGCCTGCCTTGCTCCTGCCTGGATGAAAACATGTGTTGGTACCTGGCTATCTCGGCCGGTAGGAGCGGTCTAGCATCCCTTCCGATTCTTTGTACGGTGACTTGTCGCTGGTTGGTTGGTGGTTGATTCGGGGATGTTATTGATAATGGGTCGACGATGGTCGTGGTCGATCTCGCTAAGTGCGCTGGATGGTGAACAATGATGCCGTTTTGAGTTGCCCTGTTTGGCGTTGGGAAGTTTAGGGCGAGGTAATCTGGTAACGGTACGCAGAATACGCCGAGTTCCTCCTGTAAAATTAAAGGAAAAAGTATTTTATTTCTATAAGTACTGATCACATCTTCTATTGTGCGTTTTACAGGCTTTGTATTACACATTTTATATTTTGCACCGGAGAGCAGTGGCCCAGTGGTAACGCCCACGACTTACGAGTTGTAGGTCGAGGGTTCAAACCCAAGCAAGCCCTTTACTTTGTATAAATTATTTCATCACCACTGCTCTCAAAACGGTGAAGGAAAATATCGTGAGGAAAGCAGCATGTCCTAGAACCCAAAAAAAAATTCAAAGATATGTGACATCCACCAACCTCCACTGGGCCCGCGTAGTGGTTTACGGCCCTCACACAAAGAAGAGGCCTGTGTCCCAGTAGTGGGAACATTATAGACTGATTATGCTTAAGCTAACCAGAAAGCAGACATACAATATTTTGCCATTTTTCTTTCTTTCTATAAAAAATATCAGGAAACACATGTGAAAAAACAAAGAAACATGTGAGGAAACTCACCGAAGCACTAGGTTTCCTCTCAGTATTACTATCCGGTATATTTATAAAAGGTTTCTTATCAACTTCACTCGAAGATTGAGCAGGAGTCGGTGTCTTTTCTTTATTTTGTGTCTCTAAAGATACATCGGGGACCACTTGTAAGTCTTCGGGTGGATTCGGAACGGTGACGTAGCTCGCTATTATGCTAGAAAGTTGATCAAGTACCTGTGAATTTAAATTCGGAATAGTGACATCTGTTGGTAGAATCGGAAGTAATGTTTTCGATTATGAGCGATAGACGGCGTTAATTAAAAAAATACAAGTTTTTCGTTTTTGTAAATTTGCTACGGAACCCTAACTCTAACGCGTATATTATGATGATTACATTATTCATAATTTCTTACCTCATCGGCTACAAGTCTATGTTTCGGATCTTTGACCAGCAACCTTTGTATTAGGAACACTGTGTTGTCTGACACTTGCACTGAGTTGCCATCCCTGAAAATACAATATTAATAAATTAACAAATAACTTTTTTTAAGTAAAACGAAAGCAAAAATTGGCGGAGGCCACCGCAGTTTAAAATAACAGCTCAAATGATTTAGCCAGATAAACCGCATCATCATCTATCTTTTTCCCAACTATGTTAGGGTTGGTTTCCAGTATAATTGGATTCAGCTGAATACCAGAATTTTTCATGGAGACTGCCTATCTGACCTCCATAACCTAGTTACTGGGTAACATTCCTTAGTAAGACTGTTTTCAGACTTTAGGCCCCTGACTACCGGTAACGTAGTCTCGCATAAATAGAATATAGTATTTTTATATCACGAAGAGACACGCGTTTTACTTGAGTTTACCAAGTGTACAAACACGCTGTGAATGTGTGCGTGAAGACGGGTATCGTCAGCACATAACACACACACCCACACGGACACACTCTTCCAACTTCGCCAAGGTATCGGACGGTACCGAGTGCTCCTGCGCTTACACACACATTCACAGCGTGTTTGTACACTCGGTAAAGCGCGGGTCGCTTCGTGATATAAAAATACTGTAATTAAGTACAAAATGAAACTTACGGTGGTATATTATAATTAGCAGCCTGTATCCTGCTGAATAGTTGAGCAAGACTGGTATCGCAGAAGGGAAACTGACCATAGAGCATGGTGTATAGGACCACGCCTAATGCCCACATGTCTGAGGGCTTGCCTAAGTACGGTTTGCATAGCAACACGTCGGGAGAAATGTAGGCTGGCGATCCTGGAAAAAATACTGTTAATTTTTTAATTTGAAATTGAGAAAGTTTTTGTGGGATGTGAGAATTAGTTTTTTTTTTTCTCAGCGACATCTATGAAGTGACGTTTCTTTACCTAACTGTTTTTAGTGTGTAGTACAATCAAATTGAACAACTTTCTCCAATATTGGACCAATAATGTAATCTAGAAAAAAAAGGTCAAAATTTTCAAAATTGGAATGGCCTAGCGTTTGTCGACGGTACACCTTCGCACGGCATCGCGACGGTACTTTCAAGAGTCGAATTTTCTTTTCTCCTGAAAATAACTTTAAATTCACAAGCATCTTTTAAAATATAAGTGGAAGATGTTATAAATAAGGCTTACCCCTCTGATCCTTCAATAGGTCCCGATCGCTGCCGAGATGCGTCCCCAGACAGAAGTTGGTAAGAATGACGCGCCCCGTCCGCTGGTTCAACACTATATTGCCAAGTTTTAAGTCCCTGTGCACTATGTTTCTCTGAAAAGATAACTATATTTGTTAACATTACGACATCTATAACAGAGGGGCTCGTGGCTAAGTAATAACAGTCGCACGGGTCGATCTATCAAGTGAAGTTTCGCTTGCCGGGGTTGGTCCATGGATGGACCGTTAGATACCGAGACCACAGATTTAGAGTAGGCTAGATACCGCATGTTCATTAGATAGTAGGAAAACCGAGCTTGTCATCTTTTTTTTATACCTACGATAACTTCACCCCAGCCATTTAGTGATGTGCTCAACGTAAACAGAATCGTTTCAATCGCTAAGCATCAGCGAGCTAACAGACTTTTTTTATATCCTCGACGACACAACTCGCCACTGGCGCGATCGAACACAAACTAAAGTAGTATCGCGTCAAGATTGTGCACAGCACAAACTTGCTTGATCGGATGACTTGTGGTATCTAGCCTACTCTAAATCTGTGACCAAGACTCTTCCGTGCATCGGAAAGCACTTTAAGCCGTTGGTTATTGGCTGTCATTAGTGGAACTTTGATAGTCGTTACGGGTCGTCAGAAGCGTCTGACAACCAGTTTTACCAAGGGGTATCGTATTACCCAGTTACTGGGTTGTGGAGGTCAGATAGACAGTCGCTCCATATAAAATACTGGTATTCAGCTGCATCCGGTTAGACTGGAAGCCGACCCCAACATGAAAAACGCTAGGCAGATGAGTTAACAGTTATTTTACCTCTGACAGTAGCAATCAAATAGCAACCTTATTGAAATAAACATAAAGATCACTGTGATTTTGACAGACTTGTCAGTGGCAGCAACCAAATAGAAACCTTATTATAATAAAAATAAAGATCACTGTGATTTTAACAGTGACGCAAGATCAGAGGTGTGTAAATAAAAAGGACTGTAGGGTCTGTAGTCTTGACATAGATAGCGATCGCTTTGCGACAGTATTCAGACACAGAGTGCAAATGGGGTCCCTAAACGGTCAAACTTGCTTGACAAGCACGTCATTTTTTCGTGCTTGTTAAGCAATTTTGACCGTCTAGGGACTATCATAAGGGTGAAGCGATCGTTAACTATGTCGAGACGGCAGCCCCTGATAATTTCGAAGGTAATTAAGTAATTTAAAACTGTCTTTGTTTCTTTCACTGAATTATAAATGAATACACGCAGTCAGTAGAATTATTGATTGTGACAAAGAAACGCTGCTTTTATCGAAGCGAACTTATAAGCGCATGAATTATTAGGGAAATGCCAAAGATTAATAATGAGTATGGTAAGAGGGCCTGGACGTATGCCTTTCCTAACTTTCTAAACAAGCTGCCAAAGGAAATTGGCAAAAAATTTGAAAAAAAAAAAGGTCAACAAATTAAAAACATCTTAAAAGTCTACTTTACCGTGGGGTAGTTTGGAATGGAGGAGGTCTGCGTGTAGGTTTTTAGCTTTTAACTATAAGTGAGCTAACTCTAAAATAAGTTAATAGTGCACATACTTAATCTTATTTTTAATCCAAGATTGAGCGATATTTAATTGTTATGTATAATGTTCATATTAAGTTGTATATAATTACATTAAACAAAGTAAAAATCGACTTCAAAAACCTAAAACGAATAAAATAACTTTCTTAAAAAACTTAACAGCTTCTGAAGTCGGTGCCAAGCTAAGGTGTATTGAAGAACTGAAGACACCGACTTCAGAAGCTGTTATGTTTTTTATGAAAGTTATTTTATTCGTTTTAAGTTTTTGAAGTCGATTTTTACTTTTTTTAAAGAATTTTTTTTTTTTCACTTTTTGTTGAATAAACAGCTACAGTAAAGCCCAAGACGAACTAAAAGAAGAATCATCAAAATCCGCTTATAAATGACGGAGATACAGTACATTTATGCATATAACCTCGTACATAAGAATAACTACCTAATGTATTATGTACTAAAACCTTCCTGATAGTATGTAGATCACCCGCCGGGGTCGCGGGTTGTTCGAAAGAGATACCGTGGCCCTGGCACAGCAACTGAAGGAACACGGGTGGGTTTTAGTCAGTAAAAGTCTGACACGCCCTCCCGCTCCGCCCACAGCGGGAGAAGTCATTTGATGATTTCCCATCCACAAAAAAAAAAAAAGTATGTAGATCACGGTAGTGAAAGAATCATCAAAATTGGTTCATTAGTTTTTGAGAAAATCGCGGACATACAAACATACATACGGGTCGAATCAGAACCTCCTTTTTTGAAGTCGTTTTTTTTTTTTAAATACGATTATATTTGAACAAACTAAATCTCACCTTATGCAAATTAGCGACCACCCTCACAATATCATAGAAAATGAGTATCGCTTCCTTCTCTGGGACCTTCTTCACTTTAGTAACGTACTGTTGTAAGTTCACCAGTTCAGATCCCTTCTCACTGAACTGGTGGGGACTCACACAGTCCAGTACGAGGAACAAACGCTGACGAACCCGGCCAGTGAAGATGAAACCGTTGCCGTTTGGGTTCGGAACTTCTTCCAATGCATAGTCCTGGAAATTGAGAAGAGGATATTGTGAGTGAAATTAAATGAAATTATTTATTCTATAAATAGGATACCGAAAATTCGAGTGAGTGGAGTCGACTTTTCCAATTTGACTACACCTGAAAAGAAATGGCGAAAAGTTTAGACATTAAATATCACTAGCTGCGCCCCGCGGTGTTACCCGCGGTTTATGAGATACACTAAAACGTGTATTATTTAATCGGTGAGAAAAGTATTCACAAAAAAATTGCTCATCCCACGGGAACACTACATTTTTTCAAGATGTAAAGTAGCCCATGTGTGCTATGTGTATTTAGGATGTCTGCTACTTCCACACCAAATTTTATCAAAATCGGTCGAGCCGTTTGAGTTTGAAGGAGTAACAAATATATTTGAATTCCTTGCTCATCCCACGGGGGCACTACATTTTTTTCAGGATAAAAAGTAGCCTATGTGTTAATCCAGGTTATAAGCTGTCTACATACCGAATTTCATCCAAATCGGTCCAGCCGTTTGAGCGTGAAGAAGTAACAAACATACACACACACACACACACACACTCACAACCTTTCGCCTTTATAATATTAGTGTGATGTGATAGTATGATTATTTAATTTTGTTTTTTTGTTTTCACACTTTTATTGGTGTGTTTTTTGTTTGGTTGGTGATCTTCCTGTGCTAGTCACAATAAATACTTTTTCTTTCTATCTCTATTTTTTCGGTATAAAAAGTAGCCTATGTGTTTATCCAGAGTGTCAGCTACTTCCACACCAAATTTCGTCAAAATCGGTCGAGGCGTTTGAGTTTGAAAGAGTAGCAAATATATTTGAATTTCTTGCTCATCCCACGGGAGCACTACATTTTTCCGGGATAAAAAGTAGCCTATGTGTTAATCCAGGTTATAAGCTGTCTACATACCGAATTTCATCCAAATCGGTCCAGCCGTTTGAGCGTGAAGAAGTAACAAACATACACACACACACACACACACTCACAAACTTTCGCCTTTATAATATTAGTGTGATGTGATGTGATGTGATAGTGTGATTATTTAATTTTGTTTTTTTGTTTTCACACTTTTATTGGTGTGTTTTTTGTTTGGTTGGTGATCTTCCTGTGCTAGTCACAATAAATACTTTTTCTTTCTATCTCTATTTTTTCGGTATAAAAAGTAGCCTATGTGTTTATCCAGAGTGTCAGCTACTTCCACACCAAATTTCGTCAAAATCGGTCGAGGCGTTTGAGTTTGAAAGAGTAGCAAATATATTTGAATTTCTTGCTCATCCCACGGGAGCACTACATTTTTCCGAGATAAAAAGTAGCCTATGTGTTAATCCAGGTTATAAGCTGTCTACATACCGAATTTCATCCAAATCGGTCCAGCCGTTTGAGCGTGAAGAAGTAACAAACATACACACACACACACACACACACAAACTTTTGCCTTTATAATATTAGTGTGATTAATTAAATTGTATGAATACTACTGTAACGTTAGGGTTCTTGAATAAGATTCATTTAGGAAATGGGTAAGCGGTATTTATTACAGAGCAATGTCTACAGTAGTACTGAGTACAGTATGACCACAGAGTACGTAATATGACAGATAATAATATGTGTGGCTTTACACTACACATTTTCTTTTGACTTTTGACAGCCTCAGACTAAACAAAAAATCAAGACATAGCGCTGTCAACAGTGACGTGAGGCCGCGCGTTTCGGGTTTCTTAAACATGTGTGCACGTAATGAGGTGTAGTTTAACTGTAGTTTGGTGTAAATGTGTGCGTGTGAACGTGTATGCACAAAGTGAGGTGTAGTTTTGCGCATGTTTCACTGTATTGTTCGCAGCGCTCTGTCTGGGTTTCTATTTAGTTCGAGTTAACAGCAATTTAGCTAAAAGATGAAAGGCTCATGGCAAAATAAAAGTTGCGTACTGAAGATCTGCTGTGCTATCCGCATTATGCGTAAAATCGTCCTTTGTGGATGCTTTCAAATATATATAGTTAGTTCCCTTTACATGAAATATGTGGGCTCTCAGAACCAAATTAAAGAACATATTCTTGCGGCAAATGAGTTAGTTTTGTGTCAGTGTAATTGTCAGAAGGTTTCAAACCGTGATGCTGTCCAGCCTGAGGCAACAGAGGACCCGTCCCAGACTGAGAGTTTGTCTCAAGACTGTACCCTCAACCAAGATATATCTGATATAGTACAAGATCGATCTCAAATGGTACAGTCTGAGAATGTTAGTTGTCCATCTTTCAGTAGTCATGATTCTTATCATTCAGTTATGTTCTCAGATAGTATAGGAAGAGGTTTAGGAAAATTAATTAGTAACAACCTGGGTTATTCTAATCAAAATTATTGTATGCCAGGGTCAACCTTCAAACAAATAATGGCATTAGTAACGGGTAAGGTGTATAATCCTAAAACCAACATTACTGTATTTGTAGGTAATAGTAGTCGGGTCAGGAAAAATGAAATCACTGACTGTGTAACTGAGTTGTTAAAGTTAAATTGTAGAAAAATAATATTGTGTGCTTTCCCATATTTTGAAAAATTGACAAGTAGACAAAATAATTATATTCATATGCTTAATAAGCATATGCAATTCTTAGTTAGTCATTATAGTGACAAGCTTGTGTTTTTTGACACCAATAATTTTTTGGAAACTTTAAAATCGACTAGGGATACTGCGTATCTGCCTGTTAGTTTTAGACACATAATAGCAAGGCTATTAGCTTTTTGTATAAACTCAGACATAAATAGTATGTCGAAGTCTTGTATTATTAACACCACAATGGTTAGTAATAATACTAATAATAAGGTGGTGAGCCTGAATAAATGTAGCTCAAATGCTATAAATATTTACACAAATTGTACGAAGGAGGTTCGATGTCCCACACTCACTAGAAGCTCATTGCCTGGTGATGATATTGAAGTCTTGGGGTTAACTCCGGATAGTAATTTAAACTAGTTTGTAAGACAACAGAAGGTACCAGTAAGAATATTCTTATACCTAACAACAACAAGGTGTCTTCTTGCTCTAAAATAAATAATTGTCGAAAAGGAGTTCAGCAGAATGCCTTGAAATTATTCCATCAAAATATTCAAGGTATTTCTTCCAAATTATTAGAAATTGAAATGTTTTTAGAAAAAACAAAGTTTGACATTGTTTGTTTTACTGAACATTGGTTAAAGGATTACCAAATGCTAATTAATTATGAGAACTATAGTGTGGGCAGTTGTTTTAGCCGTAGATCTATGCTGCGTGGAGGTTCTCTAATTTTGATAAAAAATTGTTTAAAATCTAAGCAACGTAATGACATAGTTGGTTTATCAGTGGAACATTGCGTCGAACTATCCTGTGTTGAGCTAGATAAGCATGTTGTAGTGTGCGTGTACAGACCCCCTAATTGTCAGAACTTTTCTTTATTTGAGTCAATAATGGAAGATGTACTAGCGAAACTTGCATCCGGTAATAAAGCTGCAATTTTTTGTGGTGATTTTAATATTAATATTCTGGAAAATAATTCAAATAGCAGTAGATTATTAAGCCTTTTTAAATCATTCAATTTATCTAATATTTTTACAGAACCGACTAGAGTAACTCTCACTTCTGCTACTTGTATTGATAATGTTTTCTGCAATTGTGATTATTTAGATAAAGCCATCGTAAATTATTTACCATCTGATCACAGTGGGCAAACAGTAACTTTTAAGTCTAAAACAACTTTGCAAAAAGTGCAAATACAATTTAGACCAATAACAGCTGGCAAATTAAATAGATTCAATAGTGCCCTAGGTAATAGGTTAAATGTTCTGGGCCATAATATGGACGGAGCAAATAAACTATATGAGGATTTCTTTTCAGTAGTGCTCACTGAATTCAATAAAACTTTTGAAAAGAAAACAAAAAATATTTTCCCTAACTTTTTATTTAGTGACTGGGCAACTAGAGGTATTAGGATAAGTAGGGAAAGATTATTCGAATTGTATGGCCTTAAGCCTTACATTAGCACTGTGACGTTCAACAAGTATGTTGCTACATATTCCAAAATTTTTAGAAATACTTGCAAAATAGCTAAAGCCCTGTATATTAGTAACAAGATCAAATCAGCAGAAAATAAAGTAAAAGCAGTGTAGAAAGTTATAAATAATGAAACTAATAGGAAAAAAATACGAAACACGGATTTTACATTGGAGACTTCTCATGGTGATATAAGCTCTAACTTAGAAGTAGCTCAAGAATTTGTACACTTCTTTACAAATATACCATCTAAAACGACGGAAGCTTTAAATTCCTCACCCGATGTCTCAATTGATTTATTAAGAGCGAACGTTCCAAGCTGCCCGGTTGAATTTCAATTTAAACATATAAACCCCATGGTAGTTAAAAAAGCTTTTCGGCACATTAAAATCAAATTGACCGAAGATCTATGGGGAATGTCTATCAAAGTTTGTACATCCATAATCGAGACTATAGCACCATACTTAGCATTAATATTTAATTTGTGTGTGGATGAAGGAGTCTTCCCGGATTTAATGAAATTTAGTAAGGTTATACCACTTTTTAAATCTGGGGACAGTAAACACACCAACAATTACAGACCAGTATCCGTGTTGCCGGTATTCAGCAAGGTATTCGAAAAGGTAATGCTCGATCAAATGCTTAATCATTTTAACACCAACCAAATCTTGCACGATCAGCAATTTGGTTTCACCAAAGGACGTTGCACGACTGACGCGGGTGCCACTTTATTAAAACACATATTTTCAGCGTGGGAGGAGGCCCAAGATGCCATAGGAATCTTTTGTGACCTCTCCAAGGCATTTGACTGCGTAAATCACGAAACCTTACTCTTGAAACTTGAGCATTACGGACTAGGTAAACTTGCGCTCAGTTTAGTAAAATCTTATTTAAATGATAGACAGCAACAAGTTCAAATAAATGGTGTCAATTCACTCGGTCTAAAAGTACAAACGGGTGTTCCACAGGGCTCGATATTGGGTCCTTTCCTCTTTTTAGTATATATTAATGATCTACCCCATTTATTAAAAAACCAACCACAAATGGTGTTATTTCCTGACGACACATCCTTAATTTTTAAGATAAATAGACGTGCATCAAATCTTGACGACGTAAATAACGCCCTACTGCAGATCCATAATTGGTTCACTGCTAATAATTTAGTATTAAATGGGAAAAAGACTAAATGTATAAGATTTGCTTTACCAAATGTTAAAAGTACTGATTGTGACATAGTATTGAATAAAGAGAAACTAGAATTCGTCGATAAAACTGTTTTCCTGGGGATCACGCTCGACTCAAGCCTGCAATGGGGTCCGCATTTAACATCTCTTGCAGGACGGCTAAGTTCAGCAGCATATGCGGTGAGAAAAATCCGTCAATTCACTGATGTAGACACCGCAAGGCTGGTCTATTTCAGTTACTTTCATAGTATTATGTCTTACGGTATTTTACTATGGGGACGGGCTGCAGACATAGAGTCTATTTTTATTCTGCAGAAAAGAGCCATCAGAGCAATATATGGCCTCCGCAGGCGCGATTCTCTAAGGGAACTGTTTAAAGATATTAACATCATGACGGTACCTTGTCAATATATCTACGAAAACATCATGTACGTAAGGAAAAATCTAAATCTTTTCGGTAAAAGAGGTGAAGGACACAATTATAGGACTAGAAATAGGGACCAATTAGTTCAACCAGGTTTCAGACTGGCTAAAGTAGACTCATCCTTCATGGGGTACTGTTTAAAATGTTATAATAAAATACCTCCCCACATACTCCAGCTGAATGAAAGGAAATTTAAATCTTGTATAAAACGCACACTATGCAGCCAGGCATATTATAAGTTGGGGGATTACATCGCTGACAAAAATGCTTGGCTGAATGCTTGTCCTGCTCCACAAGGACGCATTAATTAATTGATTAGCATTCGGATATATTGTTGGACCTGCTGAAGATTAAGATGAGAGAAAACTTTCTTTGCATTGTTTAGATTCAATCTCTTAGTATTATATAATTGCATAGCACGTGTGAGCACTATGTAGCTACTATTAAGCTACCTTTTACTGGGTACGTCTTTCACTGACTTGAGTGTGCCCTGGCGGTTGAGAGTATGTCATGCTCACTCAAATGTCTCGCTGATGGTGGCGTGTGTGTTGGATCATTAAGTTCCCTTCAAAATGGTTGAGCTAAATGGTGCTGATCCATGCGTCATGTTCGTGAACGGGCGCCGTCAGTTGGGACTGGTCGTCTCTTAGCTGCCATGGCTTATTTTTAATTTTAATATTTAATTTAGTTGTTTTAGTTATTATCTTTTTATTACGGACGCTTTTTAACGTGCACGTCTTTCTACATTGTTCTCACATGTATATTTTCAACTTGAACGATGTAACCAATATTTTGTAAAAATATTATGATTTAAAAGAGTGTCCGTGGAGTTTCTTGCCCGTTCTTCTCCATAGGGATCTACTACGCTTTGGAATGGGCAACTAGCTTCATCTTTCTGACTGACCGACCCATTGACAATTCAAAAGTGCCTGTAATTGGTTTATTTGAAATAAATGCTTTGAGTTTGAGTTTGAGTTTTGAGTTTGAATATATATATAGAGAAATTGTTACAGATAGAAAATAAACCGTGTATAATACAATCACGTACAGTAAGTAATGTAGAGGATTGATGCTTTAATCAAGCCTCGTTAATATGATACTGGCTGACATTCTATCATTCAAATATGGAATATCTTCTGTCAAGAAAACGATCCTCGTTTTCTTGATAGGAGGACATATAGAATTTGGTGAGGGGCTCCGCGTCATGGGGGTGAAACTTCCATACATTGGCTTCAAACAAAATATTCATAGACAATGCTGCCGTCTGAAGGAAAAGGAACGGAAACTTTGGCCATAGTTTTAAATTATTTAGTAGTATTTAAAAAAGTATAGCTACTGTACAAAATAAATAATAATAAATAAGCATTATTGATTATTTTACTATTGCGTTAGAAATACATTTATTAAATATAGTAGCAAAATAAATGAAACCTTTTTCACAATTGAAACTAAACGTAAATGATGATAGACAGAAACAGTCAGTACCGTTGACTTTTGAAATATATATATACCTAATTATAGGGTAAGTATAGGACACGTTTACTTACCCTTCTAATTATGAATGTGTGTTCCTTTTTCGTGCAAAATCTACTGAACCGATTGTGATGAAACTTGGTAAGTACGAGGGGGGATCAAAAAGTAATGAGAATGAGATAGATTATAATGACTATTGATAACTTAATAATTTATTTTTCTACATAGTCTCCTCTCTCTACACACCGAGTCCAGCGTTTTTCCAAGACTTCAATCCCTTTCAAAAAAAAAGTTTTGTCTTGGTCCTGCAAAAAGCTCTCCACGGCATCTATCACCTCGTTATCGTCTTCGTACCTGTTTCCCCTTAAGTATTCTTTCAATTTGGGGAACAGATAAAAATCGCTAGGCGCCAGATCTGGTGAATAAGGGGGGTGGTCAACCAATTCGAAGCCAGCTTGCTGAATGGCAGCCATCGCAACTACCGACCTGTGCGCGGGTGCGTTGTCGTGATGATACAGCAGCCCCTTCGAAGTTTCCCTCTCCTTTTCTCTTTGATGGCATTCCTCAACTTAGGAATTAAAGCTGCATAGTATTGGCCTGTAATAGTGGTTCCACGCTCCAGGTAATCAATCAACAATATCCCTTCTGAGTCCCAAAATATTGAGGACATAACCTTGCCAGCCGATGCCACGGCACGAAACTTCTTCGGGGTCGGTGATGATGGCCGTTTCCATTGCGAAGATTGCTGTTTTGTCTCAGGATCAAAATGTTGGACCCATGTTTCGTCCATTGTTACGAAACGAGACAAAAAGTTTTCATAATCTTCTTGAAACTTGTCCAACAATATCTTCGAAATGTCAAGTCGATTTTGTTTCTGACTGTCGGTTAACATTCTCGGCACCCATCTTGCGGAGACTTTTCTCATATTCAAAGATTGTTTCAATATGGATTGAATACTTCCATATGAAATGCCCGTTTCTTGAATTAAGTATCGGATGGTAACTCTTCGATTGCTGAATACAATTTTCTCGACTTTCGCAACATTTTCTTGGGTGACTGACGTCGATGGACGGCCGCAACGATGTTCGTCTTCCGTGCTCGTTCTCCCTACTCGAAATTGAGAAGCCCACCTCGCGACAGTGGAATAAGGCGGAGCAGACTCTCCTAATGTTGCCTCCAAATCGCAATGAATCTCTTGCGTCGTTAACTTTTTTAAACAGAGGTATTTACTATCGGCTCGCACTTCGTTTTTCTCCATTTTCGAGAACACGTTCCGACACGAAGCAAACAAATGACTACATTCAGAAAAAAACAAAAGAGAATCGAAGATTTTGTTCTTTACTAATATTACAAATATGTATCTGAGCTATGTCTGCCAGTATTTATTTTTTTTCTTACCAAGGAGTATGTCGTTCTCACTACTTTTTGATCCCCCCTCGTATGTAGATAGCAGGAGACCAAGATTTACACAATTTGTCCCGGAATTTCCCACACGGGTGAAACCGTGGGGCGCAGCTAATTATTATATAAGTACCTACTAGATAAATTTTATAATATACCTATGGCTGCCATAGGGGCGCCGTTGAGGTGCTTGCCTAGGGCGCTCTCGACATTTAATCCGCCTCTGAATCAGCCTATAACGTTCCCACTGCTGGGACAGGCCTCCTCTCTTCGAGAGGGAATGGGCTATAACCTAACACACGGGCCCAGTGCGGGTCACACGTCTTCGAATTTTTTTGGTTCTAGGACAAGCCGCTTTTCTCATGATGTTTTCCTTCACCGTTTTGAGGGGATTAATGAAATTAATTAGGTACACAAAATAAAGCGCCTGTCTGGGTTCGAATCCAGGGCCACCACTGCTCAGTTCCAAGTAAAAAAAAAATGCACCTAAACAGCATTTTTTTTAATTTTAGTGTGTGTCCTTACCTTGAACAAGCCATGATGATGAATCACACCATCCTGGTCCTTCAATAAGGACAATAGAGAATATTCTGTATGCAACAGCATCTTGCCCTGACGGTCATCTTGGGTTTCTGGTTGACCTTCATTTCTTAGGGTCAAGATCTTAACCTGAAAGAAGAAAACGTTATTTATGATTATTTCGGAGTAGGAATACGAGGTTTGCAGTATCGCAATGTGATTTATTCATGATAATGGATGAGGACTTTTATTTAGAAAGACTTTCTGGTTTTACATTGTAATAAGCAAAAGAGTTGTTTCAAATCTTTTCATAATATCTGCTAGCAAGGGGCTAAGTAATAAAAGCCGCACGGGTCGATCGATCAGGTTAAGCTACGCTTGGGTGACCATCCTAACATACCGAGACCCGTCGGCCGTGCCTTGGAAAGCACGTTTTAAGCCGTTGTCCCGGCTGTCATTCTTGGATCTTTGAAAGACGTTACAGGTTGTCAGAAACCCTAAAATCTGACAACCAGTCTTATCAAAGAAGTATTGTGTTACCCGGTAACCGAGTTGTGGAGGTCAGATAGGCAGTCGCTCCATGTAAAATACTGGTATTCAGCTGCATCCGGTTAGACTGGAAGCCGATCCCAACATAATTGGGACAAGACTAGGCAGATTGAATGTTGCTAAGTTTTACTTCGCAACTGCCCCGTTGGTCTCGTGGTTGCAAGCGCGACTGCTGAGCTGAGGTCCTAGGTTAGATTCCCAGGTCGGGTGAAGTGTAATTGGATTTTTCCATTAGTAAGCCGAAGATGTTGGGTGGTGTGATACCACATGCCTCGGAATGCACGTTAAGCCGTTGGTCCTGCCGCCGGGGTCGCGGGTAGTTCGAAAGAGATACCGTGGCCCTGGCACGGGCAGTTGAAGGAGCATGGGTGGGTTTTAGTCAGTAAAAGTCTGACACGCCCTCCCGCTCTGCCCAGAGCGGGAGAAGTCATTTGATGATTTCCCATCCACAAAAAAAAAAAAAAAAAAAAAAAAAAGGTCCTGCGCCTGATCTCTCTCCGGTCGTGTCGGATTGCTGTCCCATCGGACTATGAGAGTGAGGGAAAAGAGAGTGTACCTGTATCTGTGCACACACTTGCAGTATAATATCACCCGCGTCGAAGGCTGGTCTCCACTGAGATTGGTCGCCATGGCCGAAATTCGGTCTGGAGGACTACTTATATTTTATTTTTTTACTGATTGGTCCACAAATTTTAGCTGCGGAGTCTTTTTCGAGGATAAAAAGTCACCGCTGACAACTTGAAGAGTAAGCAAGCTACAGAAGCAGTAAGGTCGCCGTGGAGTACACCTCCGACACTTTATACAAGCGAATTTAACTGATTTTATCACCTATAATTCGCGTCATGAAGTTTTCCGCTCTGAAGTAGTGTACAAAATTTTAAATTACTATGCTGTAATAATTTCACACTAAAACAGCAATACGCCATGCCATGCACATCGGAAAGCCAGGTTTCAGAGAAGTAAACTTACGTGATGCGAACTGCAATACTGCTACCGGCTAATAACTAATGCCGAATAACATAATAGAATAAGGTCAAAATATGAGCGTGTGCGTCGAAGCTTTAGCCCAAGTACCTACACAAATTGTACTAATTTGAGTGGTCTCTTAGGGCGCCTTCAAATTAACCACAGTGCCCGCGCGGCTGCAGCGCTGCCGCCGCGCTGCTTTGTTAATCCATATAAATAAACAACGCGCGACTGCAGCGCTACACCCGCGCTGCGGCCACGCATCAGTTCATCGATCGGTTTATATGAATTTACCGCCGCGCTGCCTCCGTGCGGGCACTCTGCGGCTAATTTGAAGGCGCCCTTTGTGTGGTAGGTAAAGGTAATCTATCATATAGCTAAGATATAAACTTATTGTGGAAAAAAAAAACTAAGGCATGTCCGCACGCGTTCTGTGTGAGTGTGTAATATAAAGCCGTGTACGCACGAACGAACAAAAACATGGTGAACATCGAACACTTTAAATGTTCAACAGGGTCCTGAGTTTCTTCAGATGATCCGTGTTCGATGTTCGTGTTCACCATGTTTTGTTCGCTCGTGCGTACACGCCTTAATATCTCTGGTCTGGGCTGACTAAGTGTTCTTACACACGAGCGTCACACTTGCAGTAGCAGAGGCAACTACACGCGTCGACGGCGGCGGCGGTTGCCGACCTAAAGCGACGCTTGCAGTTGTTTGTAGCATGTCGGTTTCATTATTACGTCAGTGGACTGCAAAATATAATATATAATAGTTCAGGAGTACAAAATGGCGGTCTCGACACGCTACAACTGCAAGCGTCGCTTTAGGTCGGCGGCACGGGCGGTCGTCGACGCGCGGTCGAAGCGAAGCGAAGAGTGCAGTTGCCTCTGCCGTTGACGCGTGTCGCTCGTGTATAAGAACACTAAGGCTCCGTTTACGCACACGCGGGGCGTCGCGCGGCGCGTTGAGCGGCACGCGGCCGCCGCGTGCGTGCTATAAACGAAGAAATCGCTTGACGCCCCGCAGCCCGCCCCGCGCGACACGCCGCCTGACGACGTTCCGTAAACGAGGCCTAAGCTAATCACGGCACGGCAATACTGCTAGGCGTACTGCTTCAATCCGCCGGGCGATAAATAGCCAACGAGGAGTGAGTGTCGCTCAAAGCGGGATTTTGAAACCGTTTGAGTAAAAAAGGCGGGATTCCTTTTGTATACGTCATTTGTGTTGTAGTGCAACTAAACGCTGACGCACAACACAATCCTTTCGTCACATACCTATGTTATAGCAGCTAGGACGAGAGCCTTGCTATTGCTAACCAAGCACAAACTCCAGACTCCGAGCTTCTATACACAATTAATTCCTAATGACACATACACAATAATAACTTTCAGCAGTCACTCTTGTGACCATTAGACCAATTAAGTACGAAGGCGGACTGTGATGACAATTATAACTATTGTACTAGCTGCGCCCCACGGTTTGACCCGCATGAGTCTCGATCCCATGGGAATAATGTCATATCCTAGGTCTATCTTTGTGCCAAATTTCATCCTAATCTGTTCTGCCATTTTGGAGTAAAAGTGTAACAAACAAACAAACTTACTTCTGCATTTATAATATTAGTTAGGATTGACTGCATATTTCCATAAGTTTGATTGTGTTTTCTTGCAAATATACCATGACTTAAACCTAATGCCAAAATGAACACACAGTCACATGAGCAAAGCCGCAGGCACAGATAGTTTGTAGTATAAAAACTATGTACAGTACTACTATGCAGTTGCGAGCAACAGCTTTAGCATAGGTTAACCTTGTCTTATTAGAACACAACTTCTTGATAGCAAACATGAATAAATTATTATTAATAGCATGCTTGAGATACTGAGAAAATACAGCAATAAGGAAGACAAAATATTAATCATAACCAGTGTAATGATTTCACAACAATTTCACAAATAACAGTAATAACACTGTAAAAGTTAAAAAAATGTTGCATCATTTTGAATCATGTTATTTAATTTTTTTTTAAAACATTGTACAAGGTCAATAAATTATTTTTTTTATTAATAAACCTCATCATAGACAAGTAACTCAGAAAAAAAAAAGATATTTAATTTCAGTAATTCATGGTTAAGAAAGTAAAAACTATTATTATTATAGTAATGATTGATGAAGGCTATCCTACTCCACTAAAGAAACTTGTGACAAATTGTCTTCCGTTTACTGCCATAGTACAAAATGATTAGTAAACATGACAAGTGTACAGTGTTCAAAATGTTACATGATAAGTTTACAGTGTTTACAAATAGAATGTAATCAAAACAGCTCATTACCTGATAAAAGTCATCTGTCCTCTCCTTCCTTGCTAAGCACTGCACTATGCTTTTAACAGGACTGGGCCCGAGTTTCGGACCAAGGAGGTAAGGACCAGCCTTACGAACATGCTTGTCTGGAACAGGAGTGCCTGGAGCAGGCACATCACCCGTATCATAAGATACTTTGACCCTCTTTGGAGAATGGGGACCAAACTTCTTGGAGTTCTTTAGCACACCACTGGAAGTTGAGCTCGCGTACGCTGATACTCTAGCGATCTTCGGACTCGGCTCTAGTAGCATAGGTCGTGTCCTCTTTCCAGGATTCGAACTGCTTTCTGGTCTGTCTTGATCCATAACTTTTTATTCCAAATCCACTATCTATAATAAACGAGTCAATACGTTAATCACCAAGTTATGAAGTCTCACTTTTTACTGTTGATGATATGCGCACTGTTGTTACGAATGTTACGATGAAAATAATGCAATATTCGTAAATCTCATTTATTTACCTACGAAATGAAAATGTCTGATTTTTTCGTTCAGAAATCAGAAAGCAAGCAAAATCCATAATGTAATTACAAGGAATGGAAATTAGGAACTCTATTTTGTTTATTTTGATTAAATTAATACAACCAAAAAATTGTAATCTTTTTTTTGTGAATATCCTGTAAACTTACTTCTTTAAAACAAAATAGGCACGAACGGAATTGGATCAATTTTCAAACGACGGCGACGACGCTCACGCTTCAAGCTTCATGCCTCCTGCTCTTCACAATCAGCGATCATAGCATAGACGATTACCTGAAAAACTAAATTAAACCACTGAACGGACTTCAATAAAAGGCATGGAGATACTCGTAGATGGCATTCTGGGGAAGAACCTAGGCTACTTTTTGTCTCAAAATAATCTTATAGGGGGTGATATTATAGGGGATAAATGTTGATCGCCGATGGTGAAGCTGAAGAGGCGCCGTTAAACACATCAACCATAACATCAACCAACATCAATCATCAACACAGCAACCAAATTACCTGCCACATGAAAAAAAAATATAAACAAGTAAACTAACGCCACCTCCCCTAAACTTGACATTGACTAAATGCACAAACCGTGCGAAGCCAAAAAAAAAACGTCACCCCCCCTTATCTCCGAAGTTTGCATTGAGAAAAATCTGAAATTATTCTATGTGATAGCAGTTTAATGTAAAGATTACAGGAAAAATAAAACGATGCGATGTCTCTAAACAGCCCACTTTTTTAGAAATCGGTAAGGAACCCTCGATGTGCGAGTCCGACTCGCTCTTGACTGGTTTTTTTTTTATGGTGAGAGCGCTTTTCCTTGACAAACTTCAATAGATAGACAGCCGACATCCGACAAGCACCAGCGATAATGGCGTCATCTATAAAAAGCTCTACCTATTCTTTCCCATTATCTTTCTTCCATCGTGTATAAGGGTCTTAATTCCTACATTGACAGACAAGTGACAATTTGTTTTTGACAGATTTTATAACCATGTTTGTCACGATATTTCTTGTTCTCGATAGTATTTTGTGATCCCGTTTCCGATCGAATTGTGCAATAATTATAAAAAACATTTATTCCTGTATATAGTTAGTAATAAAATCACAGTAAGATGTGGAAAGGTTTGAGATTAACACGCTCTCAGTTAAGAAAGTTTCATCACAATGGCCCCAAATTTCAGCCAGTCGGTGTCCCCGCTATAGATTCTGTACTGAACCAATGGTACGAATTCTGCAAGAAGCCACCTAAAGGATTTGAGAAGTATTTCGAGCCAGGTTCAAGTCAAAACCCAGCTAAAACTCCAGCTACGGATAAAGAAGCACCGCCTACGCCCTCGAAAGCTGCTCAACCGCCTGCGAAACCGACTTCGGCCCAGGATAAATGGAACATGAACATGTTCAGTGGTGGTGGTCCTAGTGGCGGTGGCGGCCGCGGTGGCTACGAAGGCCAGGATAAAGAAAAATGGATGATGTTTGGTGCAATGGGCATTGTAGGTATATTAGGTTCTATTGCATATTTTGAACTCCGCTACAGAGAGATAAGCTGGCGGGACTTCGTCAATTTATACCTACATAAAGGTACTGTGGAAAAATTAGAAGTAATCAACAAAAAATGGGTGAGAGTGAAACTACACCCAGGCTCAGCCATAGATGGAAAAGTCATATGGTTTGCTATTGGCAGTGTAGATTCATTTGAGAGGAATTTAGAAAATGCACAAGTAGAGATGAGTATTGATCCACCAAATTTCCTACCTGTTATTTATAAGACTGAGGTTGAAGCCTCTAGTTTAACAGGAATGCTCCCAACCATACTTATTATAGGATTTCTAATTTATATGATGAGAAGATCAGCAGACATGATGGGGCGCGGTGGAAAGAGGGGGGGTGGACTTTTCGGGGGTGTTATGGAGTCCACAGCTAAGCTTATTAATCCCACTGATATTGGTGTCAAGTTCCAAGATGTTGCTGGATGTGAAGAAGCCAAAATAGAGATTATGGAGTTTGTCAACTTCTTGAAGAATCCCCAGCAGTACATTGACTTAGGTGCCAAAATCCCTAAAGGAGCCTTGCTCACTGGCCCCCCTGGTACTGGTAAAACTTTGCTAGCAAAGGCCACTGCAGGAGAAGCCAATGTACCCTTCATTACTGTCTCAGGATCTGAGTTCTTAGAGATGTTTGTGGGTGTTGGTCCCTCTAGAGTCCGTGACATGTTCTCTATGGCCCGTAAACATGCACCATGCATCCTCTTCATTGATGAGATTGATGCAGTTGGTAGAAAAAGAGGAGGACGTAGTTTTGGAGGTCATTCGGAACAGGAGAATACCTTGAATCAGCTTCTGGTTGAAATGGATGGGTTCAATACTACAACAAATGTTGTGGTCCTGGCTGCTACAAACAGAGTTGATATTTTGGATAAAGCCTTGCTAAGACCTGGTAGATTTGACAGGCAGATATTTGTTCCTGCTCCAGATATAAAGGGAAGAGCTTCAATTTTCAAAGTTCATTTGGTGCCTCTGAAGACCACCATTGATAAGGAGAAGCTGGCACGAAAGATGGCTGCACTTACTCCAGGTATAATTACATTTATTTATTACAAAGGTATTTTAAAAACAGAATGTTTGCTACCAAACTTGTAATTTTTCTAAGAAATAAACAAGCGAGTAGTATATAACAAGCTGTGCCCCGCGACTTCGTTCGCCTGGAAATCGTAAGATACACAATATACTAAAATAACAGCCACATTTTAATAAAACTCCCTTGTCCCCCGACCCGCCGCGTTGTATTGCCCGCCCGCGCTATTACTTCGTTTTTGCTTAGTTACACAAATATCATAAAAAACAAGTAGTGAGAAAAAAAAAATTACATATGTGTAGCTCACGGCGTTATCCACATCTAAAATACTACATAATTGTTAGTGAACTATTTACACGAGTGAAACTTAAAAGGTTAAATCTAAAGAAAATTCTAAAATGAAGAGAAAGAGAAAAAAAAACACATTTTTTTTTAAACAAATCAAAACTACAATTCTTGTTTTAAAAATCTGACTCCCTACTTAATTTTACCAACGTGCTTCTAAACTTATTACCAGACAATGTAAACAAATCCAAATTTCCGAACACAGTATTGAAATTGTTAGCTATGTACAAATAAACAAAATTGAAGTGTCTGTTTGTAATGTCAAAATAACAACTTTTTACTAAATGCATATGAAAGTATAACAAAAAAAAAAACAGTTTTTAAAATTTTTGTCTGTCTGTCTGTCTGTCAGTTTGTTCCGGCTAATCTCCGAAACGGCTAGACCGATTTTGATGCGACTTTCACTAGCAGCTGATGTTATAAGGAGTAACTTAGGCTACTTTGATTTTGGAAAAAGAATTAGGGTTCCGCGCAACAAAAAAATAAAACCCATGAAATTGTGAACAAAAAGTTGGATTTAAAAAAAATTGTATTCGGTAGCCCAATTCTCGAGAATGGTTATAGGCTATTTAACATCACGCTACGACCCTTAGGAGCCTAGCAAAAAGAAAAAAGTATCATATAAATAAATTAATGTTACCACCAATGTTTTCCTATAAAGCCGGATTTACATTACGAAACTAGTTGCGCAAAGTTATTCATTGATAGTTTCTCGTGTAAATAATTATCAATTTCCACGTGAAACTATCAATGAATAACTAAGTTTGCTCAACTGTTTTCTAATGTAAATCCGGCTTCATTGTCTTGTATCTCTAATTTTATGTGTTGACAATGACTGGCAAATTAATTCTAACTTATGAACCTTCATAATAAAAGTGCAATCTCAAGATAATGAGGAAGTATTAAATGTAAAACTTTTATGATAGGTCAACAAAAACTGCACTTATAAATCCTTTTAATTTTATGTAGCATTTAATTTTCAAAATACTCAATACTAATCTATACTTAGGATACTCCCAAAAAAATTTCGTATGATATCCACTTGATTTTACAACATTGAAAAACATGGCATGTTTTCGAGTTTGTTTTATGTTAATAAATAATCATGAGAAAAGTATTAATGTCTCGTTCTTATGAAGATAAGTAGATCTTTTACTCATCTAATGGGGAAAGACACTGCCAATTTATCCCACTAGGAGTCGCATCGTCGCTGGTCTTGTTTACCTATAAAAAAACATATTTTTTTAGGGTGACAGCGCGTTTACTTTTTAATATCCTTGAAAACCTTCAACAGAAGACAGCTGACGGTTACCAGCGATAATGGTGTCATCTACAATTAGGTTTGCCTGTTCCTTCCCATTTAGTTTCTGCGTTGTCATCATTACATCAACAGTTATGGCAAATAAGATTCCAATACAACTTTTACTACCCACCATGTTGAATGTTTGTGCGCCAATTCCTGTCACCGCATTTGTAACTAAGTACTGTCGAATTAATTGGCGTGCCAACTTCTGTCACCGCAACTGACTGAAACAACTGTCGAATATTGGCGCGCCAACTTCTGTCACCGCATCTGACTGAAACAACTGTCGAATATTGGCGCGCCAACTTCTGTCACCGCATCTGACTGAAAAAACTGTCGAATTAATTGGCGCGCCAACTTCTGTCACCGCATCTGACTGAAACAACTGTCGAATATTGGCGCGCCAATTTCTGTCACCGCATCTGACTGAAACAGCTGTCGAATATTGGCGCGCCAACTTCTGTCTGCACATCTGAAACTACTCCAACAGAGGATAGGTTCACGCTCCCCGAGCTTGCAACGTTGTACGCTACGTGGAGGTGGTTTTTAGGCGATCTCAAAGCGAAGCATACCATCGAGGGCGCATACTGTGTCCATTTAAAACAGTTGCAAACTTGCAGATGCGCGGTTGCTGCACGAGAATAACCGCGCGTTTGCACTGGCGAAACATCGCATAAAAACATTTTGATATCTCTATTTCTGTCAATGTATCTGACAGAGATATCAACATGTTTTTAGCTGAATGTCTTGCCGGTGCAAACGTACAGTAACTCTAACAGTGGGTAGGTACGCAACTTGAACACGCACACCCGCCGAAATGCTTATAAAATGTACGGTAAGTGCGGGTTACTTTGACTCTAGGGCATAACTTTGGCCCAAATCGAGACAGATGTTTACTGTCATTAAATCCACACAAGGTTCCGCAAGTACGCGTCTATATCACCATCTAATAGTTACCGAAGGACATACGACGTTCGGTTGTGTGGTCGTGACACTTCGGGCAGTTTATACAGTTGTCTCGATTTGGGCCAAAGTTATGCCCTAGAGTCAAAGTAACCCGCCCTTACGGTATTTATTTATTTGATACACCCAACAGCAATACATACATAGAAGTAATAGAAAACAAGACAAAATAAAAGTGCTGGTATGTATGCCTATTCTAGGTATATGCAGCATTCACAATGAAGACATTGTAATTGAAACATACTTAAAAAATTACAAAGAAAAAATTAGATTAAAATTAGAATACAAAATAAAGTAGATATTTGCAATAAACTTTGTAAAATGATGGTGATGTTAATGAACTAGTTACTAACATTGAAATTGAAGTTACAAAAAATATTTATTAATTTATTGGTGAATTTATGGACTCCCATACCTCAGAGACTGATTTTATAAACTTGTTGAGTGATACACCATGTAAATCGGTTTCTGGTGGTTTACAAAGACTTGTAATCTCTACACATTCGGAGCAAGGGAGCGTTGAGACCAAGGTTGAATTTGCGGAAAGGGATATGAAACAATCTGGCGATAGGATATCTGGGAAGTTTTGAAGGGACTGTATTGGATACGTTCGACTAGATCGCTATTATAACGCTCACTGTTAGAATGGAACTCGACGGCGACGTTACGACCGCAATTTTTCAGTAGCAGTGGTATTTCCTTCTGTTTCAACTTTAACTCCCATTTTACAACCCTAGAAGATAATTTTATTGTTTTTTTTTTTGTTACTTTAAATATATTTTTAATATTTTTTCAGGTTTCACTGGCGCTGACATCGCAAACGTCTGCAACGAAGCCGCTCTCATCGCCGCTCGGGAGTTAGCCAACGACATAAATATGAAGAACTTCGAGCAAGCCATAGAGAGAGTTGTCGCTGGCATGGAAAAGAAATCCAACGTCCTCCAACCTGATGAAAGAAAGATTGTGGCATACCACGAGGCAGGCCACGCAGTCGCCGGCTGGTTCCTACAACACGCCGATCCACTACTCAAAGTATCCATCATCCCCAGAGGAAAAGGTCTCGGATACGCCCAGTACTTACCCAAAGAACAATATCTTTACAGCAAAGAACAGCTGTTCGATAGAATGTGTATGACGCTCGGCGGCAGAGTTAGTGAAGAAATTTTCTTCGGCAGAATCACAACGGGCGCTCAAGATGACCTGAAAAAAATTACCCAAAGCGCATACGCACAAATAGTCCACTATGGCATGAACACCAAAGTAGGCAATGTATCGTTCGAAATGCCCCAACCTGGTGAAATGGTAATCGATAAGCCATATTCGGAAAAAACAGCTGAATTAATCGATTCCGAAGTCAGAGCATTGATCAACTCCGCCCATTTATTCACAACCGAGTTGCTAATTAAACATAAGGATAACATTGAGAAAGTGGCGGAGAGGTTGTTGAAGCAAGAGATTTTAAGTAGAGAAGACATGATTGAGCTTCTTGGAAAGAGACCCTTCCCTGAAAAGAGCACTTACGAGGAGTTTGTAGAAGGTACGGGATCCTTAGACGAAGACACAACATTACCTGAAGGTTTAAAACAATGGAACAAAGAGAAGGCAATCACACCTCCTTCAGAAAGTGCAAAAAAACCGTCATCAACTACACCTACCGCCCCCAAATAATACAAATTAAGCCCTGTTGTAGTTTGAGTGTAGTCAGTTTTACGTGAAAATATTTTTATTACCTTTAAGTCGTAAAGGTTTTTCTTTATTAAAGTCTGTGGACGTGTGTACATGACTTAACTTTGTTTTTTGTAGTCTGAGAGCGAATTGATTATCTGGAAATGGTATCAGCATTTACTATGTCGACTGCTAAGTAGGTTTACAAACAAAAGTATGGTATTAGACACCATTAAAACCGATGTTAAACCAAGAATCAAAATGTTTTGAACATTTGTACAGCTCCTTCACTATTACAGTTTTGTAAAATAAACAAATTCCAGTCTTTCAATATTGTTTTGGTTTTTATACTTATTTCGCTTTTAATTTTATTAGTTGTTATTGTTAATAATAATTCAACGATTTATACCTCGCTTGTGTTTAACGCAGAAGCTGGCTAGCAAAATTATGTAGAATGTACAATGGACAATGTAGTAAGTTTTCAGTATTTGTGTGTAGTCTCTAATCTGCTGTACTGGGTTAACTTAAAAATTAATTTTAATAACTTTTTGTGAGTTTTAGGCTGGGTTGCACCTTAATAGTAGTTAAAGGATTTATGTCAAATTTGACAATAACTGTAACGCTGACTGTAACGGTTACTGCGAAATGTGTTGCACCTGCGTATTCATCAGCTTAGTTAAAGTTATCATGGTAGGTACCTACGCGACTGACAGAAGTGACTTATTTAACATTAACAATAACATTATCCAGCGAAGCATGGGTGGGGTTACAGTTACAAGTTATGACGTCAGCTAACAAATTGTCAAATGGAGCAACCCATTTTTTATTTATCAGGTACTTTAACTAAGGTTGCGATGTTTGTTATAAAGTAAGATGGTGCAACCTACCCTTAACCGTTGAAGCCGTAAAAGTTGACTGAACTTTGAGAGAAAGCTTAGTAATTACTGATGTTGATTTACTTATAACAATAGATTTTTATGTTGAAAATTTTATTTTTTATTTATTTCTATAACACCTCTGCCTTTTCTGCAATGTACATTCGTTAAACGGTGTGCAAATGGAGATCTACATCTACACAGATAGGTGGATATTGTGTTGAAGAAGACAACCGTCAAAGATTTTCCTTAGTTTTGGTTTACTACCCACCGATTCTATAAAACTCTGTTTATAGCTGAAAAAAGTAACCAGCTGTTTATTTGTGGCTAATTGAAATAACTGAAATCCCGAAAAGGGAAAACAACTTTTATTACAGGACCAACTTTGAAATCACGAAAAATACTTGTTTCATTTGTAGAGTTATGTGAACATAAAATGTAAGAATTACTGAAACAATTTGACTCATTGCCACATTATTCCTGTCTTGCTTGAATGTGTGCAAGTGATAGGGCATGATTAGCGCAGCCATATTTAATTCAGGTATTCCCCCTTTAACTGTTCAACAGAAGACTATTTGTATAAACTGGACCAGCTGGCATGATGAGATCTATGTCTACAGCAATCAATCTATTAGAATAATTATGTAGCATAACCGAATAATACCAGACGACTTCTTTTTTTACCGTCTTGAAAAAAATAGTGTATATTAGGTGAACGGAGTAGAAGCCTATGGCATACTTAGTTTTTTTTTAATAGCTTAGACTGAAACAATAATCTAAGTATCAATAAATACTACAAATCCGATGTAAACTTTTCATATTAGAACAATAATAAAAACAGAAATTTTGAACAAAAATAAAATAATAAATCGTTTATAAATATCGAAATTCAAATCATATGCAACCTGCATTATGATTTGACCTTTTTTTTTAACATTAGGTATGCCATAGGCTTCTACTCCGTTCGCCTATTATAGCCTATTTTTTCAAGACGGTAAAAAAAGTCATCCAGTATACAAAAACATAACATCACCCCGGCGGTAATCCTGGAAGGCTTAAGCATAGGCAGAGGTGTCCCCCCTGTAATACACCCACATTTCGCCAGTTATGTTATCAAATTAAATATGTTTCTGTACGTAGATCTTACTTTACGTACTTTTACGTTTTTTTTTTTTGTTCAATATTTTTAAACTAGATGGCACCGATACTGGCTGGATTTTTAAGTCCCATGCACAAACGCCAGCACATCAAGCTACTACAATCTGTCAAATTTCTTTAAAAGAATTTCATCTTTATATCTAAAGAATTAGGTTCAAGTTTGATTGCGAAAATTTGACAGTTTCGGGTGGCTTGACCTGTTGGCATCTGTACATACTACTAGGGAACGTTTTATATCTATGGAACGAGCCTATTGCCATCAACCGGGCACAAATCCAGCCTCTGGGCTGCTACTGAGAAGTTCTTGATGGATAAACCCAATAAAACTGCCCGACCTGGGAATCGAACCCAAAACCGCGAAAACTAAACCTAGGCAATAAAAAAGTGTTTGTAAAAACGCTTACATGACCCCGTCGCGCGAATACAGGATCGTTCGAACTTTTTGTTCAGTGAACCTGAACGCGTGGTCGCGCCGCCAGCAACCAGCATTCTTCCGGTTTTCCGAACAAAACGTGACATGCGACCGAAGTGTAGGTATATAATCTATGTGCGACCGGTCGCGTATTCGCGTGACCGGCCTGACACTGAGGAAAGCAGAACATCACGAAGACAGTTCGGTTTGTGTGAATACCTATCTACAGATATGTAAAAGCAAAATAGTTTTTCAAACTTACCGCCACAAACGATGTTTGATTACAGTGTTATTGTATTGTCGTATAAGTGTAGAGCGTGTGTGTACCTAAGTTAATGTGAATTTTGTACCTGCCATAACTACACCAAGATTGTTCCGCGAGTCCGTGACCCCGCGTCAAAACATAGTGAGTGTAGGTACCTATCTAAATGCAAGGCGTAATAATTGACATGCATACGCATTGGTACTTGTTACCTACTGAGAGTAGGTACCTGCTATCATGCTATGAGCGTGACCTTGATTGATATGGTCAGTGTATTATGCAATGGCATTTAGCTTTTCTTAGTTTTGTTATAACTACTTTGTTTACCTACGATTGTCACAAAATAATACACCCACGCTTTTATTTATGTTAGGAGCCTAATCAAACGTAGCCGAAGCCGACTGGGTGATGAGATAATTTTTGACGGCAATTTGTTTACTCACAAACGGTCATGGATATAATTAGAGCGGGAAATTTGACTGGGCTGCGTGAAAAGTGGATGCACGGTTGTCAAATATTTTCCGCAATGCATATTTTTTCAACAGGAAAGTAGAGAGAGTGTAGAGGAAAAAGAGTGACTTTGAGATTTTAGTGTAATTAAGGGGCACCTAAGAGGTTTAAGGATTGAAATAATTTACTACATTTCGAGTACCAATATATTTAATTGGCCACTGGCTGAAATTAAAGATTTACATTTGCCTCCCCTCCAAGTAAGTCGAATGCAGTAGGGCAGGCACTTTCGCGCGGGAAATACATCTCCTTGCCTCCCGTTAAGAAAAGTACAGGCTGGAGCATCAGCGCGACAGTGCCTGCCCTGTACAAAAATTGAAGGAACAATTTCAACAAAAAAAAAAAACAGGGTTATATTAAAATTATAATATGAAAATATTCAAATATCAGCTGAAAATACATCCAGCCTTATTTCTGTTTATTTAAATATTCACTACATTTACTTTATACATCACCAATTTCTTAAGTAAATTCAGTTTTTGTACAATATAAAAAGAATCTTATATTATCATCTATGTTTACACGCGAGAAGTGTATAACACGCCCGCAATCGCATTACAGCTTGATCTAACCGAGCGAACGAGAAATAAAGAGAAATCGTAACAAAATATTTAAAATTATGGTAATTATTACAAGTAACTACACTATTTTTATGTTCAACATTTTATGTCAATATTCATTATTTCATTATTCATTATCTATACTTAATTGAAGCCTATGATATAACATTATAAATGATGAAAAACATTTTTCTTCATGATATCATTCAACAATTAATTCATTAACAACTTGCATCCATTTACTCGTATCTATCGAACGGAAAATTATCACTAATCTCAGTAACAACAAAAGGTCCATATCAATGACAGTCTCTAATTTTTTCCCCTTTCGGTTTTCGGCCCCTCTTTTTACCGACGGCAGTGACACCGGCGAGCGCCATAGCGGCGCGTTTCGCGAGACACGACTTGCAGAACCAATCTTCTGTTGCACCGGGCTCTTCCGTGATGCCGACGCACACCCAGTGGTACCACCCGTCGCAGCCGTCACAACCGATCATCGGCGAGCCGTTGTCAGGCCGACCGCATGCGGGACATACCCAAATCTTATTCCCGTGCTCGTCCACGTAATAAGGAGTAGGTAACGGTCCAGTCGGCTTCTCAACCACTGCAGGAGGTGGCGGAGCCGCTGCCGGCGTTGGTTCTTCTGAAATCGATGCAACGTCATCGTCCAAACTTTCCACGTGCCCTTTCTTGCACAGTGGTTTAATTAATATCCTTTTATATTTTGATGAGGAGGATGGAGTATTTTTTCGGGGTGGCGAGCTCGCGGACGGTGGCGAAGACGAGTGGCCTTCGATATCTGCGATGTGATTGTGTTTTGAATGCTTCGGCTTCGGCGGCCTCGTCACTAACGCGGATATTTGCGCCAGTTCTGGAGAGCGACTGTGCTCTCTGGACACTGGCTCGTCCTTCATCGGCGATTCCTCCTCCTCATCTTCCTTTTTGATCACCGGTTTGATATTCAACTTGTATAAATCCGGCGAACTCGGCGGCATTGGTGAATTCGAGTTAGACGAGCTCAGCTTGAGCGTAAGCTTCGGGACTAAGCCGTCCACTAGCTTTTCTTTCTTCTTGTCCTTTTTTTCTTTCTTAATTTTATCTTTCAACTCTTGCCTCTCCTCCTTTTCTCTTTTCTTTTCAGATTTATCTTTGTTCTTATCCTTTTTATCTTTTTTCTTCTTGATTTTGATGCCATCTTTATCTTTCTCCTTCTTTTCTTTCTTATGTGACTTATCCTTTTTCTTGTCAGAGTTTTCTAGTTCTTTTTCCTGCGGAAGTTCTGGAGACGGTACTCTTACCGGCTCTGGTGGTGTTGGTGGTGGTGGTACTGGTTCAGGTTTCTTTTCCACGATAGGTTCTGGCGTTGGCAAACGTGGAGGGATGGGAGACCGCCTAGGCGGCTCTAGTCTCACGGGGTCCATTTTAGGAGGATTTAATTCAATAGTTATATCTGGCGTAACAGGAGGCATTTTATACATATTCGACTTGTGATCTTTATGCGACTTGGACTTATGCTTCTGCAAAATGTTTGGAATGGTTTGAGATTTGTGCTTGTCGTGTCTGTCCTTTTCTCGGCCCATCATCGGAGATTTATGCATGCCTCTGTCATCGTCATTGTCAACGGGAATCACTTCTAAACTAGGACGACGGCGTAACATTGAAGGTATTTTCATAGGGGAAGATCTGGATGTGTGAGGGAAGTTACCCATAGGGATAAGTGGATTTCGAATACCAGGGTTAAGACCACCAGGCAAGAAACTAGGACCAGGGATTAAGCCAGGTCCACCTGCACCTAATGCAAATGGATTGGTGAGCAAATTTGACGGTTGTAATCCTCTTAGTGCTGGATTATTGGCCAACTCAGCTAGAAAGTCACCACCAGGTATTAATCCAGGAGTAGGTATTAAACCTGGACCAGGCATTAGACCTCTCCCTGGAGTCATAGCAGGGAAGAATGGAAAACCAGGTGGCATTTGTGGCAACTTTGATTCATTCTTTGGCCTACTTGATTTGGGTGGCTTCATACCACTCATTTTCATACTTTGCTTTTCCGCTTGTGCTATCTCAAATGCTATCATCTGCTGTTGTTTCTTCAATAACTTTGCTTCTAGTTTTGCAGCTTTATCTTTCTTGTCCTTATGTTTCTTTTCTTTCTTAATTTTTGGACTGACACTAGCTATATCTTTGGGATAAGGTACTTGCAGGGATTTATTAATTGATATACTAGGACGATGTTCCATTGGTGGGGCTCTAGAAGCCATAGGATGCACATCTATAGAATCATCATCAATGTTTATCACTTCATCAGTCCTCAAGTCCATAACTTTAGACAAATCTACAGCACTATTATCATTATTGTTCACAACGGGCTCTTCAGTTTTCACTCTAAAAGGTTCTTGGGATCTACTTTCAATTGCATTATCATGTGCAGAATTGTGTAACCTTGAGATCATTGTATCAGACTGCAATTTTTCATGAACAACCTCTGGAGTGATTCTATCTTCTTTCGATTTGTTCGATATCCTTTTAAATATATTAATTTTTGATCTATCAGGTTGAGAGGCCAATTTCTCCTCTTCGTCAATTACTTCTTTCTTTATTTCCACATCGGGTACAAATGAATTAGTGGAAGGATGTGATTTATGTACAGGAATAGAATTAGAAACAAGTGGAGATTTTGAAATAGGTATTTTTCTTGGTACAGGAATTGTATCCTCAGTTATTACTGAGTTTCTGGGCATCACCGGTGGTGCCGGTGGTGGTGGTGGTAGTGGTGGTGGATCTACAGGCTCCTGCTTGATGTGAGGAACCGGTCTCACAGGTTCAGTCACAGGAGGTGGTGGAGGCATCACAGATCTCGAAGGTTGTGGGGGCGGTGGCGCAGCCTTTGGCGCTGGCATGGTCACATGATTATGATGTGTAGGATGAATATCCTTATTTTTCATTGGATGACCAGGTGGATACTTATTCAATTTACTACTATCCTTAGATTTACTACCCTCACCTTTATGACTCTTATCTTTTCGTTTACTTTTCATTACTTTACCATTCAATAACTTATTCTTCTTAGATTTCTTATCACTTTTCTCTACTATTGGTGCCTTTGTTACATTAGAATGATGTGAATTTGCTTTATGTTTGTCATAATGTTTTTCTGACATAATGGTAGGAGGCCGTGCCTCAGGCAGTTTACCCTCACGTGCCGGAGACAGGAACCCAGACATAGTCATCATCACACTGCTGATTTCTCTAGTCCTTTCCTCCTCATCCAAACGTAACCTTGGTCGTTTACTGTTTGGTAATGAAACTGGATCAGTTGGTCTCTTGAATATTTCCTTGTTTTTATCTGGGCTATCGGTGACTGATATTTCTGGACTTGTACATGTTGCATTACTATTGTCAACATTATCAATGCCATTTTGACGGATCTCAACAGTTCCTGCCACAACAGGTGTATCCCTTTCCTTTTCAGGGTACATAGGGGGCAGGTGCTCATGCACATGCATAGGTCTCGTGACCACTTCATGACTTCCAGGTTTGAGAAAGTTCAAATTAGATTCTTTAGGTTTAGGGAACTTTTCAGAGGTTACCGGTGCTGGCACGGGTGGAACGCACCTAGTGTACTCTGTCAACTCTGGTAAATGAATGTGTAGGTCACGAAATACTAATCCTAAGTCATGTAAATTTGGTTCAGTCCTATTAAATTGTTCGGCGTATCTATTAGCTTGTGTCCCAAGTGACCGTATGTACTTCTCCAGCACATGCACCAAAATGTCCAGTGGAGTTGAGTTTATACCGTTCCATCCTATAGTTTGGCATATTTGCGCAACATTCCTTCGCAGTATCTCGCGGGCGTACGCCTCTGACATTATGACACCAACAAGTTATCTGGAACAAACGAATATATCGCATTTATTACGATAGTTCATAGCTAATTGACCAACAATCATATAATTTGGCGTATTCATCATGTTCACAATAATAAAGAATCATGTTACGAACGTTAGGACTCCTGAAACAGCGAATCTCATGATTTTTATACCTGCAAGTGTCTAGTAGTACAGAGTCGTGATTCCGAATGGGTGAAAATTTCACGTTTGGAACACACATGTATGCTTCACTACAATCTTAAAAACTCAAAGATAATTTATAAAAACACATAAAGCGTTTACAATGCAAAATAACGAAGTGTTTACGTAAAAACTTCTCAGCATTCTAAAAACACAGTGCCCCGTGCGCCATGATTGCATTTTGGGTTGTCAATGTTGAGTGTTGCTGCGCTAAAATAATTAAAAGGCGGTCTATTAGAGTTGCGTTCACGGTGAAATGAAAATAAATATTTATCGACAGATTTATGAAAAGAAAATAGTGGTATCTAGGGGGTCACCCCACTTGGGTATGTTTAGGGGCAAAGAACCTTTATTTGTAAATAAATGACATCTTATAGATAAATTACATTTATAAATGTTAAATATAAAAAGTATAAAAACATTAAAAAAAAAATAGTAGCCACCGGTATCGGGAATAGGGTCCAAGCTACCGGTGGTCAGGGCTGCTGAAAGAGGAACCTCCTAAAGATACGCGCCGTGTCCAGAAGTACCGTTTTCTGGATCAAGACCTTGATTCAGCTGCCTTCAGGTGTTGATCGAGGCTCTTGGCTATTATGCCATTGGCCGTCACGACTATCGGCAAAACGATTGCTGTATCCACATCCCACATGTCGACAACCTCGCGAGCCAGGTCAAGATACTTAGTCTTATCAGCTTATCTTTTCAGCTTTCACGAGGTTCTCGTCATTCGTGACCGCTATATCAACAATTATTGTGCGACGCTCTAATCGATCTATCACCACTATGTCTGGCTTATTGGCAACAAAAGTCCTGTCAGAGATGATAAATCGATTCCAATACACCGTGACATTGCCATTTTCGAGAAATGGGTCGGGCACATACTAGTACGGTACTTCCGATTCCACAAGACTGTATTTCAGAGCAAGTTGCTGGTGGATAACCCTGGCTACATGTTATGTCTATGCAAATAGTCTCCGTTAGCCAGACGAGAACAGCCAGAAATAATGTGACGAATTGATTTCCCCGGACGGTGGCATGCCCAACTGTGATGTCAACCGTGCCGTCCTTTACAATATATTTCCGGTAGTTGTTCGTCCCCATAACTTTTTCCACACTCGCAAAGACAAAACTTTTGGTTTCCCCAAAGCTCTCACCGAATCGCAACCAGGATACGAACTCTACGAGGTCTACATCGGGCCCATGTAGGACCCGGTAAAAGCACCCGTGAAGCTCTTTGAGTCTTTGCTCTGCCATACCGCCCTGCGGTCATTAGTATCTAATACTACTGGTTTGCGCCAGTTCTCATTAGCTAAGGAGAGCGGGGTGAGGCTCTTGTCTACTGAGACCACATCTTGTTGCATCCCCACGTCAGCTTCTAGGAAGTATTCCCTGAGACTGCATACCCTGAGGGTCTTGGCATTTAAGAAGCCTCGACCTCCGCACTTCCGCGGGATATACAGTCTCATCACCGATGACCGTGGGTGATGCATCCGATTTGCGGTCAGCAGTGTGTGGACCCTCCTATCCAGGGCGTCAAGTTCCATCTGAGTCTATTTGAGTATGCCTAAAGAGTACATCAAAACCGGCATGACCCAACCGTTGAAGGCACGCACTTTGTTTCCGCCTGATAAAAGACTATTAATACTTTATTCAGGCGGCCACAGAAGTGCTCCCTCAGCGATTGTTTCATGTCAGCAGCGTTGATGCCTATGACCTCCACAATCCAGTTTTACTGGACAATACAATACGCCTTGGTAAGACTGGTTGTCAGACTTTCGGGCTTCCGACGAACCGTAACGCTGTCAAAGATCTAATAATGACAGCCGGGACAAACGGTTTAACGTTTTCAAAGCTTATATTACACCACAAACCCCTCTGTTCTCATGATGCAGCAGATGAAGCAGTTCTCATGAATATACTAATGCATAAAAATAAAAAAATACTTTTGCCTTTTATTATATGAACATAACCTATAATTTTGGAGGACTACGGTCCGGCCGTCGAGAGATTGCATTTCTCACACCTGTCAGTTGGACAATTTCTAGTTAAAATAAGGATCAAATTCGAAAAACACTTATTCGTTAGTATGAAAATGACTGGTGTCAAAAGCGCATTCTCTCGACGACGCGACGGCCGGACTGTAGTAGATCTAGCTTTACATTTACCTATAAGTAAATGGGGATAAAAACTGCCTCTTCAGATGTCGCTACTATCATGTGTCCAAGAATTTGACAGCTAGCTGTCCCTATATTTCTTGTAAAATCGACTTCTTTTAAGCATCAATTAAAATGCCCTGTTTCGCAGCTGTTGGCTGCATAAATACGGGGACCTATGTATTTGCCAAATATGTTAATTTATCCACTCGCACGCCCGGCTCCCCCGCACGACGCCCTTTCACACGCCCCCGAACATAAGTACACACAGCAGCACGTCAAGTTCTACAACTTCTCATTCGATTGTGAATTAACCATCAACATTATAAGATATAAAATCACTTGGAGAAATTTGCCAGTTTGGTATAACCTGATGTGCTGTTGTCTGTACTTACATGTTTATCTAGTTTTCGTATAATTTGTGGCCGACACAAAAGTAATATACCTAATCAAAAAAATGGCGTTTTTTAGATGGACAACAGTGCTGCTTCCTATAACGAGCTTTCAGTTTTTAACTTTAACTAACAGGAGTAAGGGCATGGTAAAGCAATCAACCCCCGTTATTTTAGGTTCTTGATAATGAAAACGTTTGTTGTATGTTTGATGTTTATTTATACGCTTTATCAATACATACAACACCATAAAATCAAAAGTTATTTATTGAAATTAAGCTGAGAATCAGCACTTTTCGAACGTCAAAATTACATGACAGTCCCACAAAACGCCCGCCTGTCTTCCTAGTGCTTTAGCTGGGAAGAAGAAGAGGCGCAACAAACTATCCAGCAGCACGGCTGTCTGTTCAGTTATAAGAACTTGATTCTATACAATAGTACGCAAAATAATTTACATTACGCAACATAATACATTAATTCATTAAGGCCGATTGTTCAATAGTCAGATAATTTTTATCTGAGGAATTTATGGCGGTTTGAATGCTTTTGTATAGAAAATATATCAAACTGGCACATTTATTCTTCAGATAAAAGGTATCTTATCTACCTGTTGAAAAATCAGCCCTAAATCATATTATTTGTCAAACAAAATAAACAATTAATTACAGACGCTAGCACATCAAGCTACTACAGTCTGTCAAATTTCTATAATAAATTTTCATCGTTATCGCCTAAGCGTTAGGTTCAAGGTTGATTGGGAAAATTTGTCAGTTTCAGGTGGCTTGACCTGCTGGCGTCTGTACATACATGAACTTAATTCTGGAGAAAGTACAAGGATTAAACATAGGGTGAGACACAGACTTATAAAGAGTTATATATGACTTTGGGTTAGATCCCAGGCAAAGTGGATCGAAAAGTCCGACAAACTAGTGTTGGTTACGGGAACTCAAACACATGCCTCTCAAACCAATAAACACGCGGAGTAAAATAAATCTAGGTTCGCCATTGCGCCCGCCACTGTCACCGCTTCTGTCTGAACTATGCATAATATCAATGTCAATGTCTCTTTCCACTGAGTTCTGAGCTTGATCTCTGAATCGATCTCCAACAATATTTCTTTGTTTTGTATCTATTTAAAATTATTTTATTATGTTTCCTTCAAAACATAACATTTGATAATGAAGAAGCTATCTCAAATCTTGCCTTATATACTATAAATAGTTAGAATATATGTACTTACATTCTCTCTTTGTTACCTTTGCCTTTTCACCATGGAAGAATATCGCTGTGAATTATGGTCTCAGCGAGCTGAAACTGTCACTGTCAGTGTCATTCATAGCGTCTTAAATATTTGCCGCCAATGTACGTCAAATATTTTCTCTCGATAATTTTCTTAGAAAATTAGTAAAGTTTCAGTTATAACTTGGTTAAAAGTGAATAATAATAGTGCTTGTGGTAAGTGATATATAGTGTTACGATGATCGTGAGTCGGCGAAGTGCCGAGGTGGAGATCGATAGCTCACAATATAGATGTGGTCGCCAGTGCCTTCTGAGAGCAATCGTTTTTATTTCGATTCTCCTAAGTGCCGTAATAGGGAAGAACGCTCTTCGCACCGCCGCCGCCGAGCCGATAAACAGGGCAATGAGATCGAAACGATTTCCTGCAAGACGGACCTACTATGCATTTACAATTTTACCTACAATTGAATGAGTTTTATGAATAGCCAAGTAAGTAATATAATTTCCACATTCTAATCAAGGTTAGTGAACCTTACTCAGACACATTATCAATAATCTTCTAACCTGCTTCATGCTAGTATTTACTTCAGAAGCGCATTGTTGTTTTCTAAACAACCCGGTTGTGTTTATCTAAATACACAGAGATATTACAACTCAAAGATTTTGGTGTAAATTATGATGATTAGGTAAATCCTAAAGCACATACAGATTGTCTAGAGGAGCTAAAGCTACTCAAGCAGTTTTTGACATTCCACCATGAAAAGCAATCCGTTATAAGAAAGCCTTACATTTATGCTCACCCACCCCATGTGTTTCACACACTGAATTAGAAGTGAATGAGCACTTATGCCACTAAACAAAACTAAATCCTACTATTTGGCCCCTGCGGAGGGAGTTTTGGCTGGGATCTCTAATGTGGGTCTAGAGCAAAGAAAGCAAGCTGCTAAAGTAAAGTCTACAAGGACTTATTAATTGGATAGCAACGTACTAGGATTGTCTCCTACCTTCCCTTTCGGAAGTCCGAACACTCCCATCCAGAAGTGTATTTAAATTAAAATTGTATATGCTTGCAGGTGTTATGCAATTGTTACTTTCATTGTAACAAAAAATAAGTTAGGTTTTTAAATCACTTTAAAATAATTCTTATAATAATTTGTATAATATTTTCTATTTGTTTAAGCTGTGTACTTCTTTAAGTGACAAATTCAAAAAAAAAAAAAAAAATAAAAAAAAAATAAATAAAAAAAATAAATAATAATAATAATAAATTTAAGCTATTTTATGTACTTAATATGTCATTAGTGAATATGTTGTTGGAGTAACTATAAATAAATAAATTAATTAAAGAGGTTCAGCACCTCTTATGAACTCTCTGCAATTAGAACATTAAAATAACCTATTAATTGTAATTGACATCAAGTTTTATAGGTACTTAGCTAATAAGAAGTGCTAAATAACAACATTATAATTTATAATGGTATACTGTTAATTTTTTGCTGTATTTTGTAATAATTATGGAAATCTTATAGTTATGAGCAGGACCATCAGGAACATATTGCTCTATCAAAATTAGAAATGGAACAAATACAGCCACTTAAAACTGACAAAATATTAGTTAAAGCTGGTTAAATAAGAAATAGTTCTTTTATTATTTTAAAAACATGATAAATGAGGATCATAGCAAAAATAACTAGGCCAAGGTATGAACAAGTCTGGTATGAACCAGACTGCCAAACTGTCTAAGAAACCATGTAAAAACTTGGGAATGAAAGACTGAAAACCTGTTTCTGTTAATACTGAAGAGCATAACAGGAAGTGAAATACTGAAATTATTACATTCAAGAGATATTAAGATATTAAGATATTGAGATATTGAGATATTAAGTAGTAAAGCTACTAGTAGTAGTAAGACTCGCCAGCCCCCACAGTCAAACTATTGACATGGTTTTGTGGGGCTTAATATATTAATATATTTATAAAAAAAAAAAAAAAAAAAACTAGTTAAAATAATGAATACAAATTAAACCCATAATAATCTATGCGGATTTCTATGATTATGATTATAATCAATAATAGCCTATTGTTTACACTCTGTTATTACTAAAAACTAAAATGAAAGCAATGATATGCTAATGAAGGGAATAGTTCACACAAAGACTCCGGAGAGTCATTTAGAAACAAACTATATATGGGAATTGACAGACCCCTTTTGAGATTTCTTACTGAATAGCAGAGAATTTAAGAGCCTGTGGTATCTGCATTCTTGTAATTGTTTAGTTTAGATATATTTTTTTTTTTTACTGGCCCACTAGGAAAAGTTACATTTTTGATTACTGTCTCGGAGACTGTGGGTTCTAACAAAGCTTGGGTGACAAGTGAATTTCCTAAATCAATTCTAAATCTCAATCAGGAGTTCGAATATGTAGGCCTTCTTTTGAGCACTGCTACCAAACACAAGGCCCTGCCTGCAGGCAAGGTAGAAAGAAAGATAATAATAACAACACTTTGTTCCCTGAAACAAGTTCATAGCTCATCAACACCAAAATTTTGTTATCCCTTTATGGGAATACTTGTCGTCAGACAAATATTTGAGAAGGGCAGACCAGGACAAATGGAAAAAGGTTGCTCTGCTGGTTTGCCAAGAGTTAATGTGGTGGCCAGAGGCTATTGATAGACCACAGCCCAGTTCCTTTACACAGGGGTAAGATAACCCACTTCCTGTCCACACTTGCCGTGGAGGAAAGGTAAGGAGACCACATGAATGGGCTACTCTATTCCTCCAAAGGGAGTCTAAAGAATGTTTTTAAAATATCGCTTTTAGTGATAAAACTGCCCATTGTGTCGTCCTAGTGGTGAGGTGTACATAATAAAGAATATTCTATTCTATACTACTCTAGTCAGGAACTTGACCAAACCAGAAAAAATGGCACTTGAACTTGAGAGAGAGATTTGCCATATATGCAGTAATGCCAAAAAGCCAGTCTTCAGAGTGCACGTATTCTAGTTCAATCCGCCAATAGACCATTTGTCGCACATTTAAGATCGGCGAGAGATACGTCCCCTAGCGGTCCTGAACCTGATTTGCAAGATAACGAAGTTAGCAGATTAGCTGAACATCACTCTGTTAGCGGTTTACCTCCCGGGGAGGTTAAATGTGTTATAACGGCTTAGCCGACCGCTTATCTAGGAACAGACCAGCCGGAGTGGCTCCTGTTGCTCCAGGCCCCAGGCCTCGGAGGCCATGTTACAAAGTGGGGCGTCCCCGGCGTCGACGTTTTCGCGTCAGATAAGTCGGCCTTTTGTGCGACAGTACGTCACATGGGACTCAAATGATGGCTTGGCAATCTTCTGCGAGTTTTCAGTCAGAGGTGACAGCATCCACTAGCATGGGTTGCTCTTCGCCTAATTAAAGACCGAGTGCTCAGTCTTGTACTCGGAAATCGGACGGGGACCTACCCAGTGTGCCTGGCTCTCGTACTTGGATCGGAGAGTCAGTACCAGTACAAGATCCTATGTAAAAACGTTTTAGACCTGACAACCTGCAACTCCTACCTTGGAAAAGGGGGGGGGGGGCAGTAGGGTTGTTAGGGGCAGTTGTCGGTAGAAGAACAAGAGTCTTACTAAAATGTAGTTAGAGATAATTTATCTTTCCTATTCAGATATGAATGTCATAGTGTAGAGTGCATGGCATTAGTCCTAAATAATCTGATACAGATTTATTTTAATTTTTGCATAAAGCACATACTGTACGAACAAATGTCAGATCGAAACAGTTTTATGTCCATTTAATAAGTTTAAGGCATTATCCTTAGCTAAACCACTGCCCAGAAATACATGAAAGGAGTGCCAGAACGATGAGTCTGCCAGAAATGATTGGCAGAGTTTTACATACCCTAATATTGTAAGACATCTCACAGCTTTTACATGTTGAATAACAGTGCAGCCAAGGTGTGATCCAAAGACACTGACGATCAAGATGTTTACTTCTACCATAAGCTTTGTTGATTTTGGTTTACATTAACAGGTGTGGATAAGCTTACTTGAAATATTTTTAAACCTCTAGGAAGTATAAGTTCTGTGGTAGCCTTCGGGAGGCTGACTGGAGAATCAGTTCATCAGATGAAATTAAACTGGAAGAGCCACTAGGCTTACAGAATGATTACTTTTGTAAAGTAGTAAGAGAGGGCTACCTCTCAAGAGAATTTAGAATGACCAGCCTAATGCTCCCACTGATGGGACAAAGGTCTCCTATTGTGAGTGAGAGGGAAATAGGATTTATCATAAGATAATTTTTAATTCCCTATGAAAATATATAAATATGTTTGTATGCATGATTCAAATTTCAATCATTTTAATTGACAAATGAAGAGACATACTAAAATCATCTTCTTAGATCATTTACATGTGTCACTACTTAGATTTGACCATTGTAAGAAAGATGTCCTAAATATTTCAGTTTCAATGGAATTTTAACTTTGTCATGTATGACATTGAGTTTGTTTTTCCTCATCTTTATAAAATGAATAAAACTTGTATTAATTAAATATATGAGTGATCCAATTAAGTATACTTTAGTACTTAATGAGATTATTATTTTAATTCATTTCATGTTCACCTAACTAAGGCAAATAGATTTGCCTCAACTGTCGACCAACCTCCTAGAGGTTGGTTACAACAAAAGCAATTTAATTGTGTCTCATAACTTGACAGTTGAAGGTTTCTATAACATTTATGGAAGGTGTTCATTTTTGCATTTTCTAGGATAGATAGATTGAAAATTCATACTGATTTACTTGAACATTTAATGAATACAGACCGAAATATTCGTTCAGTTTTTAAATTTTTTTTTAATTCACATAGCGTCTACATCCTTCAGGTATTTTTTCACCAGCAGATATCAAACAGGTCTTCATTATCAAATGTTATGTTTTGAAGGAAACATAATAGAACTGTTTTGCATTAAAACAAAACAGTTATTATGTTATGAAAAACATAACATTTGAGCAATGTCCTTGCTGTTGAATTTTGAAGACTCCTATGAATGACACTGACAGTGACAGTTTCAGCTCGCTGAGACCATAATTCACAGCGATATTCTTCCATGGTGAAAAGGCAAAGGTAACAAAGAGAGAATGTAAGTACATATATTCTAACTATTTATAGTATATAAGGCAAGATTTGAGATAGCTTCTTCATTATCAAATGTTATGTTTTTCATAACATAATAACTGTTTTGTTTTAATGCAAAACAGTTCTAATTTTATTTAATGTTTCATGAGGAAAAGAATAATGGCCACTAAATCCCACGTGGTTCGTTTTGAACGAAGAGGCAGAAACGTTCGAAGTCAACTTTAAAAAAAAAAGCTGACAGTTTGTCAAATCCTCTAATGGTCGACGGACTGTGATATGCTTTTTGTAGATAGAATTTCATAATTCTTCGTTTTTATACTCGAAATAAGCGTTCATATTCAGAGACACACGATAATCTCACGTATTAATACATAAAATCGCGTTTATCAGCATGAGGGGCTGATTAAATTGAGTAAAAATTTTCACGTAGCCTTTGGAAGAGTTCGAGCACTAGTTTTAACGTTTTATAACTTTTTCATGTTAAAACTGTTGATATTGTGGGTTGAGTGGTGAAGTTTGAAGATGACTACGTCTTCTGAGGACGTTTTGCTCAGCGTGGGTGGCGTGAGGTACAAGAAGGGCGATGGCACTTTGTATGTTATGAACCAAAGGTTAGCATGGATGTTGGAAAACAGAGACACAGTCGCTGTATCACATAAATATGCTGATATTAAAAGTAAGTAAATAAAATGTTACTCTCCCTACATAAGTTACAAAATTCCCTTCTTACTCTAATAAGACTACAACTAAAAGTTTGTTGCAAACGCATATAGCTTTCTATGTGTTCTTCAATTAATGTTGTTCACATATCTCTATTAGATAAAAATTTAGAGATTGCAGCTGTCTGTGAACACTACCTGTGCAGCTATCATGTTACATTGATTACTATACTGCAGCTAAATCTAAACATGGCTACTCAGCGCCTATTCCAAACAACATACATTATTGCTAGATATACTATTATGTACTAGGTACACTCACTTCAAAAGTTTAATAAGTACGAGATAACGCAATTAGTATTAGAAAGCTTTATCAGTTAGCAAGTAAGATAAATGTGCATCATCATTCTCGATGATCATTCAATTACTCAACATCATAAGAATAACACAAAGGTACCTGACTCTGGACACAATACCTAATACGGGGTCACAAAGTGTTAACATCTCCTTATGGTGTATGCAGGTATGCACCTGTCCTAATACTCATATGTACGCTATCAACATAACCTTTAATGAGATGATTCATGTTTATTTTTGGCTACTTGAACTACATGGTGGTCTTCCTTTTGCTTCTCCTGTATCCAGAAGGGTTATAGCATTAGAAGATTATTAGAGGTTGCAAATCCAGGAAATGTTAGAAACAAAAATGTAAATGATGTTGATTTTTAGGGATACATCCAATTCCGATATCGGCGATACTTCGGGTTTTCTGATATATCGGCATCGGCGATATTTTTATTGCCGCAACAACAATACTTTTCAAATTTCGCGCTTCAAAAAGTAATGTAAACGCGCGTGCTGTTTCGTCGATTTCTTTGCAAACGAGGCATGAATAATGACGTCTTATACCCAAACTTAAAAAAAATGGCGTAGAAATACTTTAGTTTTCATATAAGTTCAGTCGCATCTGAGAGAATATTTTCCACAGGTCTCATTCAAACAGACTTGCGAAATCGCCAATCTCCGTAAAACTTGAGTAACACTATTAACCTTAATTATTAATTTGAATAATTAACAATCTCATTCTAAGTGTAATTTTTTTATATTCATTTAAAAAAAAATACCCAATTTGTGTTTCATTTATTTTACCTTCATTTAACATCTTCGGCATCGGTATCAGTATCGCCGATATTTTTATAAGAGTATCGGTATCGTATCGGCAAAAAGGCTTATCGATGCATCCCTATTGATTATGTTTTCTTACCAAATAAAGTATCCAATGTAGGAAAAAACAGAAAAGTTTAATTCACGAAAATCAGTTGGATGAAGAACAATGATGATTAGACTCATGTGGCCACATAAAGAAGAGGAATATTACTATGGTGTATCTGTTTTTATTATATGTCATGTGAGCCTTTTCTCAACCTACTAAGGCAAGAAATTATAGATGCGACTGACAATAAATTATGATTGATCCATGGATTCATCATAAATAATAAGTAAGTCAGATGATAAAAATCATGATTAAAAAAAAATCGGATTAATTTGATTTAAATAGGACTTATTTGATTTAAATCAGATTTTTTAAAATTTATTTACATATTCCAATCTTTTTTCATTTGGAAGTAGATTACTTATTATTAAAAAAAAATCTTTGTTTAATTTAATTATATACCGTGAAATCCTCCAACTTTGTCCACATTTTGTAGAAAGTTTGTTGCTACACCAAAAAAAATTAGGAAAAAGTGTTGATTTTATGATCTGAACGCGAAGAATACACGACTTACTATTAGTCAAGCATATAAAATCTGTTAAAAATAACTGGTTTTGTATCTTAAAAGTAACTTGAAAGACTGGCCAAAGTTAGCTCCACTTTCTGTCAACATTATCCACAGCTTATATTGTCTGAACTATCAGCCCTATTCCCATATTGTTAACAGCTATAGTAAAAATCTGGCCAAAGAAGGCGATGAAATAAAGTAAACGATCAAAAGTGGCCACTTTCGCTGTTTATCACAGTGGCCAATGTTACCGGGTATTTTTTGCTAATTTCCATACAACTGATTTTAGGTACTAGGGTTGACACAAAGAAAGAAAACGAAATGAAAAAATTGTTTTATTTAAAAATCAGGAACCAAGTAAATGCGCGCTTGTAGCGACTAGGGAAAACGAAAGTACTTAAATAAAATTAAAAATAAGAATTATAATGAATTTAGGAAAAACTAACTTTTAACTTTATACCTACCGTCTTAACTACCTAGTTCTACATTTTGGCATCAAGACTCAGGGTCAGCGCCGACCTGATGGCGCGCAGCGAAAATACTGAAAAAACCACAATTCTACACAAGTACTTACACACACTAAGTAGGTAACCTTATATTTCGCGACAGACGTGAGACGGTTAAAAACATCTTGCGAGAGATTCGCGCGTTGGCTCCCGTAGCCGCTTTCGTGGCGTTCGTTACTGCAAGCCATTTTCAACCGCCTTTTAAGTTAAGTAGGTTAAATTTGTTGTATTATCAGAATATTCGTCGCGCGCCATCAGGTCAACGCTGGGCCTCAGTTTAGTCTTGTGCCTCAGTCATGTGAGTTTACAAAGATCACAGTATTTTTATGGCAAACAACGAGATCAAACAATTAAGTCGACGTTCGCACGGACGTAAAAATATCGCGGCAATTTTTTTTTCGTGCATTGGATTTTCAACGCTCTGCTTAGCGCCGAGAGTTGAAAACCCAACAGTGTGTTTTTTCGATGGGCTAGAATGTACTCTCTTGCTGGAGGTTGGATTCTCAACGCTCGGCTCAACAACGAGAGTTGAAAATCCAGTGCGCGATAAAATCCCGCTGTGATATTTTTACTCCCGTGCGAACGTCGGCTGTCTTTGTTTCGACTTAACCTATATTTTAATGGCACTTCAGCGTTTCAGCATAACGAATTAAATTTGTTGAAATAATAGAGAAAAAAAAAAAATTAAACCCACAAACTTAAAAGCTTTCTAAAATATCTACTTATACTCTATTTTTAATCAAAATCTTTACTTATTCTACGAGATCATAAAAATGTGTTTGGAGAGGTTTATGACTAGATAAGTACCTACGTTAAAGCACATTTAATCCACTGAAATCTACGTCAAATTTTAATGAACCCCGACGGCCATCAGTTGGTTGTGGTAATACTTTGACAATATCAAATAAATACATTTCAGACTCATCTTTGACTTGAGGCCATGAAAATGTATTATTTTTCTTCTTTCTCAAAAAATTTATCGATACAAAGATCTGATCGACTTTTGTAACCTTTCCTACGTAATGTTTAACACTTTTCTTAGTCATAAATTTGACCAAGACGTATGTGCCAGCGTACACATCATTTTGAATATCTACATGTTCGAATAGATCTTCATTTTCTACTCCATCGGTTATAGTTTTACTATATTTATTATATTCTGTTGTATTCATTTCGATGTCGGCTTCAACATCTTCAGGAACGTATGTTTCGTTGTCAGATGATTCTCTGTCTTCAAGAACGTATGTTTCGCTGTCAGATGATTCTCTGTATGAAATATTCTCGGACACGTCGGTTTCACTGCCACTACTGTTTCGAGCTAGTCGTCTACATTCTTTTTGTCTTTTACTATTTTCACCATATTTTTTCTCATTATTAGTAATTTCCATAGGCTCCATTTCCTGTATTAAAATATTGTCTTCTTTCGTCATTATTTCCTCTGTTTCTCCGCAATTCTTGTAATTTTCTCTAGACAGCAATGGACGGTTTCTTTTTTTCTTTTCATTATTTATGTTGACCTCAATTTCTGCCAGCATGTTTTCTTTGTCTATGTTTTGCAGTTCTTCGTCACTGTCGGAGTATAGGACTTGTGGTCTAAAAAATGATTCCGATTGATTTATCCTTCCAGTTGAGGTTGACGGTAGCTTTAAAATCACATCTGAGAGAATTTTTATCTTCTTTTCATTGTTTTTATTTCCAGATAATTTCTTAATTTGGTTGTCCGTTTCAGTTTTATTTGTAAGGTTTGCTTTTCCTTTCATTGCTAGGAGTCCCGTCTTTTCATCTAGAAACGTATTAATTTCACTAACGTCATCTTCAAATATATCTTTGGGAAATTGTGTCACACCCATTGCAATGTTATCTGTAAGATCTACATTTTCTGTCCTTTCCATGAGCTCCATTCGTTCATCTAAAATCATGTCCACCTCATAGCTGTCATTTGCACCATTGTCGACCAGTTCGTGACTATTGCAAAATTTTCGATTATTGTTCTTATTGGTTCGGTTATTCTTGGAAGTCTTTCGTACTCCAGGTACTGATGATTTTGGCGCATTTGTTTCCTGTCGTAGAAAGTCATTGACTGTCACCGATTTTCCTGGTTCCGTTACAACTTTTTTATTTCGTCTAACATTGATGGGATTTGGTTGTCTAATTTGTTTTAAATAATTGAGTAAGGCCTCGTCGATTTCATACGAACCCAAATCTTCGTGATATTCAGGTATCCGTTTCAACACTTCACGAGGGTTGAGAGGGCTGATTCCGGTAGCTTTAAACCCGCTTTTGATATTCTTCGATCCTGTTAACTGGATCTGTTCAGTCAAAGACTTTAATAATTTTGGAAAGTGGTTTTTATTTAGTGTCGTTTGTTTTGGATTCTCGATTTTATATTGCAGTAAAATTTTTCGCCACAGTTTCTTAAGTGGTCCAAAAAAAGCCACATCGAGCGGCTGCGTCAGATGTGTTGAGTTTGCGGGGAGGAAAACAAAGTGAATATCATGACTTTCGCAGAGCTCAATAACATTCACACTTAAATGGCTCGATAAATTATCGCAAATAACGACTTTTTTCCCAGGTAAACTACTCGCCCAATCCAAGACGATTCGTTTGAAGTAGTCCTCAAAAGTTTGAGAATCAAACCAGCCTGACTTGGTGTGATTATATCTAGCATCACGAGGCCCGCCCTGAATCCACTCCGAGTATACATTGTCAGCTTTATAAACAACATAGACCGGTAAAACTTCACCAGCCGCTGTAGCAGAGAACATAATTGAAATGGCCCCTTTTGTGGAATTAAGGACTCTTTCGGGATATTTCACCCCTCTCCTGAAAATGCATTTCGAATTTCCGGGGTTGTCACTTAAGTTGGTTTCGTCAAAATTCATTATGTTCGATGTAGGAACATCTTTGATAGTCTCCTGTAAATTTTGAAAATATGTCATAAAGTCATCGACACTTTTTTCAGCTCGGGCTGTTTTGATATTTTGTGTATTGCGTACGGTCAAATCACAAGCATTTCGCAACAGAAAATTGTCCACCCAAGCTTTTCCAGGAAGTTGACCTTCAAACAAGTCCTGCCGATCATTTTTTTTTAAGAATTCAAATACCACGAGACGTAGGTCTAATTTAGTAAGCGGAGAACCAAAATTAGCAGCGGCAATCAGGACTTTCACTATTTTGGCTTCTTCTTTCGCTGCTAGACGCGGTGGACATCCAACAGACTTGTTATGTTTATTGTGGACTTTGTTCAATATGGTCTGTTTAGGTATGGAAAACTGTCGCGCAGCTGCTCGTGCCGATAATTTATCATTTTGCACTAACTCGACTGCCAGTTCCAGCATTTCTTGGCTATAGTTTTTATAATCACGAGCCCCAAGACGCCGACGACTTTTTCTTTCTTTCTGTCTGGATTTCGCTTTAACTTTGCTCCTGAAATAAATAAAATAACTCATTGCCACATGTAGCTAGGTGTATGATTTTGAATTGAAGTATATTAGAAAATGATTTGCGCAAAATTTTAATACAAGTTTCACGTTGACAAAATGTAGTGGAAAGGTGAAACCAACAAAAAAACTTCTAAGCAGTCCATCATACTACCGAACCACCAATAATGTACTTTTAAATTACAATTTAAATTAATTTTACTTACTTAATGTAAGTAGGTATTTTACTTCACTGTTATGTAATATAAAGTTAAAGCAAACTTTTAGGAGCAAAAATCTCAATAGTATTTTACTAGCAGGTGGCAGCCCTAATGCATAATGGACAGCGGCCAATGTTTAGACCCCAAGTACGGAGACCTTGTTTGTAACATTGGCCGCTCAAATTTCTTAAATACAAACACTAATCTTAAGCTATAATGCATATCAAAACGTTCTCCTGACATCATTCTATAACATATTCAGAAACTACTTACCCAGGCTTCATTTTAACAGGCACTCGATCAAAAATTCAAAAGTGAAAATTGGTCCACACTTCAATAGTGTCACTTTGACCACGGCTGACAGACAACTGAATGACGTAAGCAAACAAACTGTCGGTTAGTGTTGCCAGAAATATAATTTATTTTCTACCACTGTTTTAAAAATGTGCCTATCTTACATAATTTCTGTGGTACGACCTAATTTAGTAATTTTTTTGTTCCGTCCAATGTTACCCCTAGAGTCCAAAGTTGGAGGATTTCACGGTAACAAAAACAAATGTCGTCCGAGTCACAAGCAGATTTTTTTTCATGAAAATAAACCCATACAGCATCTTTTCGAGTCATTTTGTTGTATTCACGTTTTCACTAATCATTAATCAATCACGAAAGACCGGGTGGAAACACATCAAGTCGCTTGTTTACATTTCGGGGAATAACGAACTATGTAGATAAATATAGCATTGTAGAAATAAACCATTCTAAAAATGAACGCCCCTCCACAGCACAGCGGTTACGCTCACATGCAAAGAAGTGTATAGACGCAATACACATAATTGGTCTTTGTCATTGGTTGCTCAGTCACCGACGAGTATGGTCAACAACTAAACTAAATAAATACCTTACAGACTAACATATATAAAAATATACAAACGGTACCTACCCGACTTGCTCAAACGTCAAACAGCCGGATTTATCGGCCAACTAGTGTATAAATGACAAACGCGCGACAGCGAACTTGTAGTTCCATACAAAGCGCAAGCTCCCAGCCGTACAATGTTGTTACCTGGACTGATCGCACGATTAGTTGACCTCTAAATGCGGCGACGAGTCCATGTCGACAGTAAAGTCGCCACACGCACATACACTTCTGGACACATCTATTGGCCCACCTTAGAGTTTAGGTTTCGATGGCCCCTACCGAAATATGATTGCTAGATTGAACAAAAACTGTTGATGCAGTTTTAAACCTGATACATTTTACCATCTTTTTCGATCGTATTGTTTTAAATTTGAATTCAGAATACCATACGACATGGAGCTACGCCTAACAAGTCGGATATGCGCCTTGTTAAAGGCAATTGATTTTTGAATAAAAAACATGTTTTATCAAATAAAGGTTTAATTTAATAACGCATGTTGCCTCCATGGGCATCTACCACAGCTCTCATACGATTAGGCATAGAGTTTATCAACCGCTCTATGAAATTTTGAAGGATCATCTCCCATTCCTCTTCTATGGCAGTTTTCAACTCCTGCATCGTCTGGGCAACTGGCTGACGAGCCCTAACACGTCTTCTTAGCTCGTCCCACATGTGCTCAATGGGGTTCATGTCTGGGCTTCTGGCTGGCCAGTCCATAACTGTGATGTTCACATCCCGAAGATATTCCCTGACGATGCCGGCCGCATGGGCTCTTGCATTATCATGCATAAAAAGGAAATTTGGGCCCACATAGTCCGCGTATGGTATCATGTGAGGTTCTAAGCACTCACGAATGTACCTTTCAGCATTTAATGTTGGCAGCCGTGGTCCTGTAACAACCTCAAGTTGAGTTTTGCCGCTCGCGGATATACCGCCCCAGACAGTCCATGAGCCACCGCCATAAGCAACCCTCTCTTCAAAGCAGCATTGTGCGAAACGCTCTCCCTTACGTCGGTAGACCTTCTTCCTTCCATCATTGCCATGTAACACAATTTTAGACTCATCAGAAAAGAGTACACGGCTCCAATCTTGCTGTGTCCAATTTAAATGACTGCGTGCGAAATGAAGGCGCGCTGTTCGGTGGGCTCGCGTTAGTTTGGGGCCATTAGCTGGCTTGTGTGGTACCATATCGCGTTCTTTTAACCTTCTCCGAACAGTTCGAGCGCTCACAGATACTCCGTGGAAGTCGCGAAGTTGGTTTTGTATCTCAATGGAGGTAAGGTGACGATTTCTCAAGCTGGTCGTCACGATGAATCGATCCTGCCTTTCAGTTGTGACCCGAGATCGTGGCCTTCCTTGGCGACGAACAAAGCCGCCAGTCTCTAGGTACCTCCGATAAACATTTCGGACCGCAGATCGACTTAAATTAAGTTGAGCACTCACGTTTCTTTGGCTGTGTCCGGCCTGAATAAGTGCCACAGCTTGGGCGGCGACTTCAGGTGAAGTATCCATAGATTATTGATAGAACCTCACCTTAATGTTAAGAATAAGTAATGTTTGTTGCAAAACCAAAGATATCAATCACTTTTTCAAGAATTAAATCCAAGTAAACCAATAAAACCAAATTTTCTTAGTATTCGATTGTTTGATATCAACAAACAGGCTCCAAATTGTCTTTTGTTTCTTTAAATTCTGTGTTCGAAATTCAAAAAAAGACTATTGAATGAAATTGTGAATGTGCCAGGTTCAAAACTGCATAAAAACTTTTTGCTCGACCTAATATAAAATTTTAGCTAGGACCAAACGAAACTGAAAATACAAGGTGGGCCAAAAGATGTGTCCAGAAGTGTAAGTAAAATGTTGCAATAAGTATTTCCTCTCACACATCGAAATAATCACGTATAGTGGAGGGTCCTTCATTTTTAGAATGGTTCATCTCAATACTCAATCATTGATTGCATTCCACAATGTATTGCTTAGGTGGTAAGTAAACATTTGTTGTAACAATCGTTCGTATGTGTGCGCCATAGTTTATGTCGGGGAAGTCTCTTGATACTTTTTGGTTGATTTTGTTGCATTAAATAAATGAAATGAAATGAAATTTTATTTGCAAGAATTGTAGTAGGTACATTACAGATGGTCGGGTCTTTTTAAAAGTTTCTAATACAATTCGCTAAAATTAGCATGCAAACTAATTAATAAATGAAGCTAATAAAATTAAAACATAAATCATAGTTATTAAATTAAGATAATAATGTAAAAAAAATAAAACAAAACAAAATTTAACAAATTATAAAAAAAATAAAATGTAATTAATTAATTATTAAAATGTCAGTGTCACTCTTTAAAATTTAGGTACTCCTTCACAGAATAGAATGATTGTTCTACAAGCCATTTGAATAACGCTGTTTTAAAGCGATTGATTGGCAGTTCCCTATACGATTTTGGTAATTTATTAAATAACCCACCATAACCATTAATAAAAATTAATTAAAAAAAAATAAAAATAAAAATTAAAACGTAATACGTACGTTTAAAGTTAATCAATTTTATATGGGACCAACTGTGATGTATACCCTCTCGAATAAAACAAAAAAAAAATCCAAATCGGTCCAGCCATCTTCGAGTAATCGGGGAACATTAATAAAAAAAATAAAAAAAAAAATAAAAAAAAAAAGAATAAAAAAAAAGGGTTCCGACGAATTGAGAAAGAGTTACCTAAGTTTGTTTTTGGGACAAATTCTTTTCAACTACGGAACCCTTCATTGTGCGTGGTCTAACATGCACTTGGCCGGTTTTTTTTTAACCAACTTCAAAAAGGAGGAGGCTTTTTGAAGTTGGTTAAAAAAAAACCGGCCAAGTGCATGTTAGACCACGCACAATGAAGGGTTCCGTAGTTGAAAAGAATTTGTCCCAAAAACAAACTTAGGTAACATTGTGTAGTGGTATGTTTACCCACACATGCACGCCACTTGCGAGCTTATAAGTATCTAAGACGTTCATCGTCACGTTAAGTTCGAAGTCACGCGTTGTCACGACAACACATATTACACAGTCGTTTACTAACGGCTACTCGCGTCAAATCATCATATATCATTTCATAATAATCATCATAAGTAATTGTACCGTGTTTAGTTGTAGTAAATACATTATTAAATTCATAGTGTAAATCTGAATGGACATTTAATTTCTCACTATAGAACCTACATCACGTCCCAACAAAAGTTCTATATTGGTGACCCCGACGTGAATGAAATAATACGGTTTCATACTTTGATCCGCGAGTGCAATTGCGTTCAATACAGACGTAGATTTTGTTTGTATTGTTACTGTGAACTATTTTACAAACCTTCAAAATGGTCAACCCTAACACTGCTGCTGCCGCTGACTATAAAGTTACCATCGATCCTGAGCACACAGCCGCCACGGCTGCCGCCACACCTGGTAGTGTCAACGCACCTCAGCGAGCTGGTCCGTGTTATACCATAGACCAGCACCAGCCGCCAGAGACGGGGGCGATCACCATCAACTCCCGCATCGCCGACTTCTGGGCAGCGCGTCCACGACTGTGGTTCCATCAGTTTGAGGCCATAATCGGTGCACAAAAAGCAGGTGACTTACATAAATACCAATTAGTAATAGCTAAGTTAGGTCGAGACGAATTAGGTCAAATTAGTGACATTCTCGAGAGCCCACCCGCAAATGGTAAATATCAAGCACTAAAGGATAGGTTAATTTCGGCATATGAAGAATCCGAATCCAAGCAATTACACACATTGCTTACGAAAGTCGAGCTAGGGGATCAACGACCCACTCAACTCCTTCGTAAAATGCGAGAACTCGGAAGAAACAAAATTCCCGAGGACACGATCAAAATTTTGTGGTTAGATCGCCTGCCTCAAACAGTCCGCGCAGTAGTCACGGTCTGCGATGTTACGTTGGACAACGTCGCAGCAATTGCTGATAAGATTATGGAAACTTCACGGCCATCTGAAGTCTGCTCTCTAAATCCGGTCGCTATCCCTAAACAATCAACAGATCAACAATTTAATAATTTAATTAAACAAATTGCCGCGTTAAATACAAAAATTAGCGATCTACAAAACACGCGCCAGAGGAGTCTCAGAGTGTCAGAGGAGGAAAATAGGAGTCATGGCATTTATCAGTCGCGATCACGGTCACGATCACGCTCTCGGTATCTTGACAATCAAAATAGATACAGGCGTCAAACAACGCAACCGGGAGACAAAGATTACAAGTGCTTCTATCACTATATTTATGGGGATAACGCCAAGAAATGCGGCGACGATCAATGCATCAAAAATGCGTTAAACTAAAGCCGACACCTGCCTTGGCGAGTGTAGGTGTCGAAGGAACATATCGCTTGAGCGTCACCGACTGGAAAAGTGGTACAAATTTTCTTATTGATACCGGCGCTGATATTTCAGTTATTACCTATAAAAACGTGAATCGTCAACCCGCCGATTTTACGTTATTTGCTGCTAATGGGACCACAATCAAAACATATGGGACTCAGAAAATGACTTTGGACCTTGGCTTACGCCGAGCTTTTACCTGGGAATTTGTTCTGGCTGATGTACAGCGGTGCATTATTGGGGCAGATTTCCTAGCCAAACATCAATTGCTTGTTGATCTTCACGCAAAAAAGTTAATTGACAAAGTCACTCTACTCTCTAGGAACACTAACGTAGAAGATGCCTCAAATATACCTACAATAAAGGTCATCGACTCGGATAATAAATATCACTGTATTTTAACAGAGTTCCCAGACCTCACTAAGAGCGAGTGTTTCAAGGACCCACCCAAACACAACGTAACGCATCATGTATGTACTCATGGCCCACCTGTTTACGAAAAAGCACGTCCACTTAACGCTGCAAAATACAAAGCGGCAAAGGACGAATTCCAGCGAATGGTAGATTTAGGAATATGCAGGCCGTCATCCAGCCCATGGGCAAATGCTTTACACGTCGTTCAAAAGAAAAACGATGAATTACGCCCGTGCGGTGATTACCGTCGTTTAAACGCAATCACCGAGCCCGACCGCTACCCGATTCCTCGTTTAACGGATTTTACATACATCCTCAAAAATAAAAAAGTTTTATCTAAAATTGATATTCGACGTGCTTACCATAATATAAGCGTCGCACCCGCGGACATACCGAAAACCGCAATAATAACTCCATTTGGTCTGTTTGAGTTTACGAAAATGAGCTTCGGTCTGAGAAATGCTGCACAGACGTTTCAAAGATTTATCAATGAAGTTTTGAAAAATACTCACAATACGTTTTGTTACCTGGACGATATACTTATTGCTTCAGAATCAGAAGAATGTCACATTCGTGATCTCAAAGAGGTGTTCAAGCGACTTAGTGAATTTGGCGTCACAATCAACACGTCTAAATGCGAATTTGGGAAATCCGAACTTACATTTCTCGGTTATCGCGTTAGCTGTGATGGCATACGGCCGGACGAAGAAAAGGTCAAAGCTATCAATGACTATCCGCAACCCGAAACCATCGAAGAACTGAGGCGCTTCCTCGGTCTTATAAATTTTTACCGAATGAGCATTCCTAAAGCCGCCGACACTCAAACTATTTTAGACAATTACTTACACAATGCTAAGAAAAAAGACAAGACTAAAATCGCTTGGACCGAAGAAGCAGTCAACGCATTTAATCAATGCAAACATCACATAAGTGAAGCTGTCACTCTCACGCATCCAGACTCATCATCCAAACTTATTTTAATGACCGACGCAGCGAATACCTGCGTTGGCGCAGCACTTCATCAACTAGTCAACAAACGGTTAGAGCCACTAGGATTTTATTCGAAAAAACTAAGTAGCGCCCAGACAAAATACAGTACCTACGACAGGGAATTATTAGCTATGTACATGGCAATAAAACACTTTCGGTATATGATTGAAGGGCGTGATCTCACAGTGTTAACCGATCACAAGCCGTTAACATTTGCTTTATCGAAGAAAGAATCTAAATCCGATCCACCAAGACGTCTTCGTCAATTAGATTTTATTTCGCAGTTTTGCAGCAAAATTGAGTACGTTAAAGGCGAGCTCAATAACGCCGCCGACGCTCTTTCAAGAATAGAAGAGATTCATTTACATGATATTTTCGATTATGAACAATTATACAAAAGCCAAGTCGAAGATACAGAATTATCATTACTAAAGCAAAAACCTAACTTGGAATTTAAATCGTTCCGCATGCCATATGCAAACCATGAGCTTACGTTCGAAACATCAACGTCATCAGCGCGACTTTATTTACCGTCGGAGTTTCGAGAAAAAGCGATTTCAAGTGTCCACGCACTTAACCACCCTGGAGTAGCCGCTACGCGTCGCCTTATCGCCCAGCGCTATTTTTGGCCTAACATGAACTCTGACGTTGCAAACTTTGTAAAAACTTGCATACAATGCCAGAAATGTAAAGTACAAAGACATACAATCACACCTCTAGGAGAGTTCGAAAAATCAGACCGTTTCGAGCACGTTCATATAGATTTAATTGGACCATTACCACCTTCCGATGGATACACATACTGTGTCACAATGATTGATCGTCATACAAAATGGCCCGAAGTCGTTCCTGTAAAGGACATAAGCGCTGAAACCGTCGCGAAAGCTCTACTCGAGCATTGGATAGCACGTTTTGGTTGCCCTGCAAAAATAACTTCGGATCAAGGTCGTCAATTCGAATCCAATCTTTTCAAACAGCTGACCAAACTACTTGGAATAGAAAAGATTAGGACAACAGCATACAACCCAAAGGCAAATGGACATGTCGAAAGGATGCACCGAACGCTAAAAGCTTCCATCATGACACGTTGCGATAACACCAATCAATGGTCACAACAATTACCTATCGTGTTATTAGGAATGCGCAATACCGTTAAAGAAGACTCAGGATACAGCCCTGCTCAGATGACCTACGGTAAATCTATGCGTCTACCCGGAGATTTTTTTGTTCCCACCGAAGCAGACATCAACAACACAGATTATACCTGCAAACTCATGGAAACATTAGCGAGCATTCAACCAATCACAAGAATACAAACTGATAACAGAAACATTTTTGTGCACAAAGATTTGACTAAATCTGACTACGTGTTCATTAAAAACGAAGTCAAACGTTCGTTAACACCGCCGTACGAAGGTCCGTATAAAATCCTAAAACGAAGCAAAAAACATTACGACGTACAAGTAGGTTCTCGAAAAGTCACTATTTCTCTCGATCGTCTCAAACCTGCTTATGTTATAATTAATAGCCCTGCACTTCAGTCGCCACATGACGTTTTTGTTTCGCCCAAAACAACAGCGTTAGCACCGGTTGGAACCAAATCGACCTCACTTGAGAAAACTGAACCATCTGTCACTACAAGATCGGGTCGCGTCGTGAAAAAGACCGTGAGATTTGCCATCTAAAACATTTTTTGTCGCCAGTCCCAAAGTCATAAACATATCAAGTGAGAAGTGCGGTGAAGTGTTGTGTTTTAAAATAGACCAACAAAACAAACAATTCTGTGGCGTTCTCATACTAATTATATCAACTTGTAACATATTTATTTTTGTGTTATCGTTACCACTTAGTTAAATCTTAAGTTTAAAACCTTTTTTGTTTAAGAACCTTTTGTATCAAGTAGTTACATTATGACCAATGTATTTTATTTTTTTTTACAAAATGACTTAAGTTTAAGTATCCATTTGTCTAATGTTGTTTTTATATGCCTCATGTTAGCGTAGAGTCTTATTGTTTATTAATTAAGAGTTAGGTATAAGTTATACACTTTTACACCAAACCATTTTATTAGGTATTTGCAATGTTATTATGTTTACACTTTGCTCATTGTTTTTTGATAATTATTTGTTTACCCTTTTATTAAATTATCTTTATCAAAGGGGGGAGGACATGTAGTGGTATGTTTACCCACACATGCACGCCACTTGCGAGCTTATAAGTATCTAAGACGTTCATCGTCACGTTAAGTTCGAAGTCACGCGTTGTCACGACAACACATATTACACAGTCGTTTACTAACGGCTACTCGCGTCAAATCATCATATATCATTTCATAATAATCATCATAATAATTGTACCGTGTTTAGTTGTAGTAAATACATTATTAAATTCATAGTGTAAATCTGAATGGACATTTAATTTCTCACTATAGAACCTACATCACGTCCCAACAAAAGTTCTATAATTGTAATTCCAAAAAAAATTACAAATTAATAATTTTCAATTTTTTTTTAATTAATATTTTTTATTTTTTAATTATTTTTGGTTATTTATTTAATAACCATTGGAAAACAACTTCTGTGATATAATTGGCTTTTCATTGGAGGAATAATTAGTCTATCAGGATATCTTGTTTTAAAAGTAATGGTGTCTCCAAGACGTTGAAATAGTTCGGAGTGCATTTTAACAAATTTACAGCATTCAAATATGTAGGTACATACCGGGAACAGTTAATATTTTTAAATCTTTAAAAAGAGGTTTACATGATGTCAGTGGTGGCACGTCACAAAGAGCATGGATACATTGTTTTTGGGCTATAAATACCCTGTTTGTAAGAACGACAAGGTATTAGTTTAGATCAACGATTTATTTCAAAAGTCATTACTTAAATCGCGATTATCTCTGATTAAAATCATCTCAACCCTGTAATAACCTCATTAATACGGCTACCAATACTGCTGATCGTGGCCGCCTGCTGGCTGTGGGAGAAGTGGGAGAATGGGAGTCGGGCCTCTGGCTTCAGGCGCTACTGCCATCCAACATACTTAGGCACTTTGCTGGGTGACACCACTTTCCGGCTCGCTACAAGTCTGCATCTGGGCGCTCCTTGCGGGGCTCCACATCGCTGTCAGTGTAGTGAAGCAGTCGACCGCCTCGGACATCATTGCCTTCCTGCAGTAAGAGAGCTGGTCGGTTGGCACGGCACGCAAGCATTAAAGACATCATGCGTCGAACTCTTGTCACGCCAAGCTGCACGCCAAGCTGTTGTGCCAGCTGTTTTAGAACCCAATGGCTTTGCACGCGACGATGGGAAGAGGCCAGAGGAATGACATAATGCCTTGGAAGTTGGGTAGGCTTTTGGTGTGGGATGCAACCTGTGTCGACAACTTCTTAGAATGGCGGGTTGTGTTGGGGCGGGTGCTGCAGGTACAGCAAACCTCAATCGGCACAAATATGATAACATTATTGGGAGCCTTATGTGTTTGACCCGTTTGGGGTTGAGACATTAGGGCTGTGGGGTCCGAGTGCTCGTCGAGTATTTCGGGACATCACAGTGATGCTGACGAATTTTTTGATAACAATGAGCTCTTCCCTTTATATACTTGTACATAATATATATATTTTAATATTAGATTGTATATTGTATTTAAGATTTGTCTCAAATGCGTTCTTAAAAACATATTTAAAAGTATCATAAATTGTATAATAAAGATTGGATATCCTTCATACTGTTCAAAATTATTCCTCATTCAATTTTATTTTCACACCTGTTTTTCTGGAGGGTTAGGCAGAGGTAAACCTATAGTAGTATAAGCTCAGTTTCTAAAATTGATTTCCAAATTAATTTTTTCAGCACAAAAAATATCCCCAGCAGGAAAACCAAAAGTGCAACTGCAAGTTGTATTACACGATGGCACGTGTTCTACGTTTCACTTTGTCAACTCTGCGGGTGCAGACGCACAGGCTAAAGACCGGGATCAGGTGAAGATGTTGCTGCAGAACTTACTACCAAAGTTTAAGAGACAGATTGATGGGGAACTGGAGATGAAATCTAAGTAAGAGGTCTTTGAAATTAAGTTAAAGTAATAATTTTATCATATCATTTTAAGAAATGTGCTGTCTGTGATATGTTTAGGCTATGCATAAGGAAATGGTAATACTGCATTTTTTTTATCATTGAGTTTTGTTGCCAATAAACTATACATACAGGGTGTATCAAAAAGGTGTGGTCAAATTTATGTGTGTGATACAGACCATCAAACTGAACAACTTTCTCCAAGGGACCAGCATCGTATGTAATCGAAAAAAAAATATCAGCAAAGCTTCAATACCTACTCGACCCAAATGTATGGGACGGCAATTTTTTTTTCTCTTCTCGATTACGATGTTGGTGCCATGGAGAAAGTTGTTCAGTTTGATGGTCTGTACCACACCCTTAAACTTGACCACATCTTTCAGATACAGCCTGTATAAGTCCTATTTTATGAATGCATAACTGAAGGATGTATTGTCAGATACATTGATGACAAGTGTTTGTTTGTCACAAATAGTCGAGATTCAAAAAGTTATTTAGTTAGCAAACTATCCATAGTAGTTTTTCATACTAGATGATAATATATTTGCAGACCAATGTCACTGGTTACTGGCAATCTGTAACAATTTTACTATAATATTGAAAAAAAAAAAAAACAAGTTTTTCTGCGTTTTGTTACTGAGCCAAAACTAAAATATTGACGAAACTGCAAGATAAAAATAGCTAAATAACATTTGTAACCTTTCACTGACATTGTAATAAAAATGTTGAAATTGCCATGCAAATACATTTAGAGCTATGTAAATATACTGCATAGTGCATGCTGCTTGAATGAAGAGGTGCATGCATATTAATATTATGTGACAACCAAAATGAAGGTTTAAAAAAAAAAAAACTGGAAAACTATACTTTTACTTTGAGTGGACCATACTTTACAGAAGGTTGCATTCAGGCCCTAATAATCAATGATGTGATGTTGTACACCTGTGTGTTGTACACGGCTACACATCAAGCTACACATTCCAGTTTACACTGACCTCTCACTGTAAGGAAATCCTATACAATGCGAGATCAGCTTATACTGGAAAATATAGCTTGATCTGTAGCTGTGCATACATAAAAACTTTTTTACAAAAAACAATAACCAACTTTCAAAAAAAAAACACTGCAAAGTGATAAATAACTTTAATTTCGGAAGTCGGTGTCTTTGGTTTTGTGTTTTCGCTTTTTGCCACCGACTTCCGAAATTATAGTTATTTTTCACTTTGTAGTGTTTTTATTGGAAGTCAGTTGTTTTTTTTTTTTTCGTAAAAATGTTTTTATTTTTCACTTTTTTGTTGTGGTACCTACCCCAGACAAATTCGGATACCACTACCTGCAAAAGAAATTAGAACAACATCCACCATCATCATCTAAGTGGGAAAAATACGTATTATTGAAGCTAACTCAAAAACTACCCAAGCAAATTTAATAAATACAGGGGACCAACTTAGAGGTATATCCTCTCGAATAAAATAAGAATCTTTCAAATCGGACTACTCTGCAAAAAGTTATGTGTGGTCATACATAAAAAATAATAATACAGGGTTACTAGTAATTCGACGTATTCCTTGCAGGACGTGATAGTAGCGTTAAAATGAAACAAATTAAGCCACCAAATGTTCTACCGAAATTCAGTATTTTGTTTTGTAATTTTTGTCTTAAGAAAAATAAAAATTACGAAAAATAAAATATTTAATTAGTGCCAAAGTTTTAGGCATTTTTCAACTTTTAATTTTTAACAAAGATCTGCTACGGCATCAGCTATGATAATAACTTAAATTCCAGTAAAGTCGCTGTAAATGATTTTTGAGTCATATTTTTCATAAAAAAAACTAAAAATCTAACTAAATCAAAAATTAAATTTCAATTAAATTAAAATTATTTTTTTTTATTTATTAATTAATTAAATATTAATTTTAATAAAATTAAAATTATTTTTTTTTTTAATTCTGGTAGAAAATTTGCTGGCTTACTGTGTTAAATATATTTAAAAATAACTGTCACTGAATATTTTCAGTGACAGTTATTTTTAAATATATTTATATCACTTATCTCCAGAAGTGCAAGTAAGAACAATAGGGATGACGCCTGGGAAAAAAAATATTCTATTTAGTCCCTCAGTCAGATACTTACCTAATAAAAAAATATTAGACACGTGTATTTTTTGCTTTATCTATCTTCTTCTTATACACACAAGGCATCCCACGACTTTACCACAATGGAGGGAAAGTACCTTAAATACTGAAGATAAAAAAAAAAAAACTGAATGAAGACTTCGTTTTTATTTTAAAAACAATACGAACTGAATTTAAAGAATTTTATACAGGGTTACTGGTAACTCGACGTATTCCTTGCAGGACGTCATAGTAGGGTTAAAATGCAGCAAATTAGGCCACCAAATGTTCTACCGAAATTCAGTAGTTTTTGAGTTAATTCGATTTTTAGCTTTTCTATGAAAAATCCCAGATTAAATCATTTGGAGCCAATTTAAAAATGATTTACGGCGCGACTGTACTGAAATTTAAGTTAACATCATAGCTGACGCCGTAGCAGATCCTTGTTAATAATTCAAAGTTCAAAAATGCCAAAAACTTTGGCAAATATCACTAAAGAAACATTTAGTTTTTTTGTGAATTTTGCTATTACTTCATACAAAATGTTGTCTAGTGAAAAAAAAAATTACTACGTCTGATGTACAAATTACTAGGAAAATATCCTTGTCTTATCAGCTATTCAGAAAGGTATGAAAGTTAATACAAAGTTAAGGACTACATTATGTGCGTCTCACAAAAAGGTGATTATTCGGAAAATCAATAAAACTATTTCGTGAATATTAGCATTATTTTTAATAATAAAATATCAGTTTAAAAACTTTTACTACACTTTCACACGTCTTGTTCGATGTGCTGCCCTCGGTTTCTAATACACGTTCTTATTCGCTTCCTCACTTCAGTTTTTGTGATTCTTGATGTGATTGTTGCCCTCATCTGGTCCGCTGCATCTCTTATTCTCTCCCTTAGTTCTTCAATTGAATTTACTGGGGTCACATAAACTAGGTCTTTCATATGACCCCAGACGTAAAAGTCTAGTGGCGTAAGATCAGGGCTACGTGCAGGCCACGGAATTGGCCCACCGCGCCCTATCCATCGGTTTGGGTAGGTTTCATCCAGCAATTGTCGAATTGTGATTCGGAAGTGGGCTGGACATCCGTCATGTTGATACATCATGTTTGCTCTTCTGTCTTCCGGTACATCCGTGAGCAGTGGTGTTAAATGATTTCTTAGGAAATCTTCATAAAGTTCCCCATTTAATGTTTGGGGTAAAAAATGTGGGCCAATTAATTTGTCGTCGATAATACCCATCCAAACATTAAGCGAGAATCTACGCTGGGATGCGGTTGGTTTCAGTTTCTTAGGATTTGCTTCTGCCTTCGGTGCCCAGTAATGTAAGTTGTGGTAATTTGTGATACCATCACGGTCAAAACATGACTCATCGGTCCACAGAATGTTTTTTAAAAAGTTTTCGCTTTCGGCGTCGGCATTTAGCATAAAACGACAAAATTCAAGCCGTCTTGGCGGATCTCCCTCTTCTAATGACTGGACAGGTTGATAGTGGTATGGATGTCGGCCTGATAAGTGAACTACAGACCAGACTTTCCACTGTGACATAGCAAGCTCACGCGCTACGATGTTTGTCGATATGTTGGGGTCGTCAATAAAACGTTGAAGAATCAGCTCTTCGTCCTCAGCCGTGTATCTCCGAGAACGACCAGTGTCAATTTGCCTGCTTCTTTGGACGCTGCCAGTTTCAGATAATCGCCGATAAGTCGATCCAAAAACACTAACGTGTGGGAGTCGGCGGTTGGGAAAACGAAGTTGATATTCTCTCCGCGCCTGAGCAGCGTTACCGTCACTAAGTCCGTAACAGTACATTATGTCAGCGTATTCAAGGTTAGAATATGCAGCCATAGTCAGCACTTATGAAGGCACAGCACAGCACAAGAGCAAGATACGCAGTATCAGTTAAGGAAATAGCCAGATAACAAAACACGAGCTTGCGCGACGTAGAGTTGAAACTAACTGACTCTGACGACCAGATTTTGTAAAGTCGCACCCCGTGTCATGCCGGGAGAACAATAGTGACCAATCACAAAGCTTGCCGAGTGTTTGGGGTTCAAGCGCAGGTAAAAACTACGAATAATACGAATATGAAACAATAGGTTGACCGTCTCGCAATTTTACCTGCTCCTCATAAAACTCATTCTTTCCCTGTCACACATGCAAAAGTATTGACAATCATACCTTTCTGAATAGCTGATAAGACAAGGATATTTTCCTAGTAATTTGTACATCAGGCGTAGCAATTTTTATTTTCACTAGACAACATTTTGTATGAAGTAATAGCAAAATTCACAAAAAACTAAATGTTTCTTTAGTGATATTTGCCAAAGTTTTTGGCATTTTTGAACTTTGAATTATTAACAAGGATCTGCTACGGCGTCAGCTATGATGTTAACTTAAATTTCAGTACAGTCGCGCCGTAAATCATTTTTAAATTGGCTCCAAATGATTTAATCTGGGATTTTTCATAAAAAAGCTAAAAATCAAATTAACTCAAAAACTACTGAATTTCGGTAGAACATTTGGTGGCCTAATTTGCTGCATTTTAACCCTACTATGACGTCCTGCAAGGAATACGTCGAGTTACCAGTAACCCTGTATAATCGCCTGTCTGAATCGGGAATCTAACCCGCTAAATGTGAAAAAAAACCTATAAGTTTACTGTACATCGAAAGGCAAAGAAAAAAAGGAAAGAAAAAACTTTTTTTCTTTCCTTTTTTTCTTTAAAGAAAGAAAGAAATATACATTTATTTCTGATAATAACATAGCATCTAAAATAAAAGGAAGACCATTAAATTTAACATTTATTTAAAATAATATGGTACGTTTAAGTGCAACTTACAATCAATTGAATTTAAAAAAATACTCAAAATGTGCTCCTCCATTTTGTATACAAATTTATAATAGATAAATTATAATTTCTTAAGTGTGTACTCATTAGTAATACTTTGAAATGATAATATAGTAGAAAGTAGTAGGTAGGTACATAAAGTCAGTTATTATAAGCACGAAATAGTCAGAGAAAAGGCTAATCATTATTCTGAACAAAATTTTAAATTAAATGTTAAATTTCATGGTCTTCCTTTTAGAAGAAATAAATGATATGATAAAGCCTTTCGATCGGTACAGTAAAATTATAGGTTTTTTTTTCACATTTAGCGGGTTCGATTCCGATTCGATTCGAGTATTCAGTTGTTACAGTAATCATAAGGACCTTTATTTATATTTTATGCACAAGTAAAAAAATATTGTATATAGGCGGACATATTACAACAACAATACAACTAAAAGAAAGAAAGAAAAAAGTATTTATTGTGACTCGCACAGGAAGATCACAAACTAAACTAAAAACACAATGACAAAAGTTTAAAAACAAAAAAACAAAACTTAATTTAATAAAACAAATTAAAATTAAATAAAAAACAGAAAGTCCTGTACGAGGCCAAAAGGCCCCATCTCAGCAAGATGCTGCGACATTTAAAATATGTGTCGCAACGCTGGTATGCTAATAGGGCCTACTGTGGTGTCACTACTACTAAAAAACCATAGAGCTATACCCATAAATCTGTTTTTTTTTTGTGTTTCTATGCAATGACCAAAAGTTTTGTAAAAGGAGCTCTAATCCTGCCGACAAACTGTCTTGCAGTTTGTCAGGTTTGAAAATTTTGTAAATGTTTGGTCCAAATAAATGTTTTTTTTTTAATACTTTAATATTTTTATAATTATTTTCTCAGACTACTATCCTTGCACCCTACATTGAAGCATTTATATGAAGACTTGGTGATATCAAAGGTGATTAATAGCGAAGAATACTGGAATACACCCACTCTAAAGAATTATACGGAATCTAATAGTATTAAGCAGGAGGCTGGTATGTTTCTATTTTATTTCATAATTAAGCTATAGAACTGCTACACATAAAAAATTACTCAAAATCAAAAGTCATTTATAGCCATCGACATTAATACTCAAAACTTTCCTCACGACATTTTCCTCATTCCTCCGCATCACATGCCCATACCATAAAAACCGATTTCCGCACAACTTTTCACTCACCGGTGCCACTTTCAGACTTCCTCTTATGTACTCATTTCTTATTCTATCCATTCGTGTAACACCACACATCCCTCTTAGCATTCTCACCTCAGTTGCATGCAATTCTCTTTCATTCATCCCTTCTGTGGCCCAACATTCCTACCATGCCAATGTGTTACCAATGTATTGAGGAAACGTTATATTCTTGTTATACCACTGACACCCATAACCTCCAAATCGGAACAGCAATCTTGCCAAGATTAAAAAAAAAAACGTTAAAATTTAAGAAGAAAAATATTAATTTCATTTTTAAAATTAAGACACGACAAATTGGAATTAAACCAAGTATGCTTCTATCTTACCTTGTGCTAATGATATTAGAAAAAGCAGTTCTGGTAAACATCTCCAAATGAACCTATGAAGAATAAATTGTGCAGGCCTACTGGCAAACTGATGATAAACATTTATTTATTTATAAAGGGTTACCAACTAAACACATACCTACACAATAACCCAAAGCCTTTGGCATAACATAGATCTCGTATGAATCTAAATTATTGGAAAACACGGCACAATCAATTAGCGTCTTAGAACATTAAACAGAAAGTTTAAACACTAAAACAATTAAAAAAGAATTTGAATACTACGTTATAGCTTACAAATGCTGTTTTTTTTTTTATAATACTTAATGATTTACATTTTATTAAAGTTACTTTTCTTAAATATACATAATTTACCAACGAAAACGTTAACATCGCTACTGTGGAACTAGTTATTGCATGTTCTGATCTTCGTTTATAAATTAATCCAAAAGACCTGCCTACTTCCAGGTGTGTCCGGAGCTTTTTTAGCGGACATTCAGCCACAAACGGACGGCTGCAACGGCCTCAAATACAACCTCACCCAGGACATAATAGACGCCATATTTAAAACGTATCCAGCTGTCAGAAAGAAACACATTGATTATGTACCTAACAAAATGACTGAAGCCGAGTTTTGGACCAAATTTTTTCAGTCTCATTATTTTCATAGGTGAGTTTTATAACAGCCAACAATTGCAGACTTTACTGATGCGTTCATCAGTCGATTGATATTATTGCCATAATAAATATATTAAATATCCATATTACTAGACCTCTAGCAATATCGATATTTAATTACTTATATCAAATTAATGTCGAAATTGCTATCTGTACAATTAAATCAAAAATTGAAGTGTCTGATGTAATGTCAAAATAACAGCTTTTTACTAATGCATATATGAAAGTATATACGGTACTTAGAAAAAATATATTTTTTTAATTTTTGTCTGTCTAGCTGTTTGTTCCGGCTAATCTCCGAAACGGCTACACGATTTTGACGGGACTTTCACTGGCAGATAGCTGATGTTAGAAGGAGTAACTTAGGCTACTATTATTTTATAAAAATAATTAGGGTTCGACATCCACGCGGGCGAAGACGCGGGCAGGCTAGTGATTATAATTTTAAATATCCATAAAAACAAAATAACTTTCATTTCTAATTTTGTGTCTGAGGGCTAATTTTTCAATCGTCAGGATACATTTTATTTATGGAATAAATATGGCGGATTGACAGCTTTTATATAGTAAATATGTCAAACTGTCATATTTATATGTTAAGATAAAAGTTAACGAACTATTGAAAAATCAGCCCTTAACCTGTAATCATAAATTAGGTACTTGAATATCGATATTTATTTTACCACTGTCGATTTATTTATTATCAAAATAAAAAGTCATTTATTTAAACTAGCCTGAGAATGAGCACGTTTCGAACGTCAAAATTACATAAGACAGTTCCCCAAAACGCCCGCCCTTCACCACTTCCTAGTGCTGGGAAGAAGAGTGGCACAACCAACTATCGGTGTTCAAATTACTGTATCATAAAAATAAATGTTGCATATTTTTTTTCAGAGACCGTATCGCCTCATCATCTAGCAAAGATTTGTTTGGAGAATGTGCCAAAATGGATGACCAAGCCATTGCATCAGCTATGAAACACACAACTTTAGATCTCACAGTAAGTTTTTCCTTTCAACAATAATAAATAATAATAAAAAAAAAAAATGGAAGTTTCCAAGTCACAAGTGAATACTTCTATGGTCTGTTCCAAAATTGCCTGATAAAAATGTAAACAAAAGGATCAGAAAACCCTCCTGTGGATGCCAATTTGTAGTGGCACTAAAGTGTTTTGGTTTGATTATTTGAATACTAAACCAAAACTTCAAATTTTTAAATCACCTTTTAAGTAGGTGTAGTATTTCCTTTTAATAATTGAAATGAATATTATAACCTATGACACCTATGAGGTTATAAAATTAACTTCAATTATTAATCTCCGTCGATAATTTGTAAATCACAACTCAAACAATAAACAATCATTGTTTGAAAAAGTGCTTGAGATATAAAGTTGAAACCTTCTAAATACAAATGTGTTAAATTCCCTTTAGTAAGTATTTTTTTAAGAATTTTAACCGGACAAGGTTTGTTTACGATTTCATCTAATACTTTAGGAACAGACTCAGGCCAACGAAATGAGATAAATACATAAAATTGCAACTTATACAAATATCAACTTTAAACTCAAGTAATCTTAGTTGATTTTTGAATGAAAAAGATATCGATAAACGTCATAAAATATACTATTTTTTATCTTACGAAGCGACACTCGCTTTACTTGTGCTTGTGCTTTACAAGTGTACAAACACGCTGTGAATATGTGCGTGCTGACGACACACGCACACGTACGCACACCCGAACACACCCACACACACCCCCACACACCTTTCCGACTTCGCCATTTTCTCGGACGGTAACGAGAGTTCTAGCGCTTACACATACATTCACTGCGTATTTGTACACGTGGTAAACACAAGTAAAGCGCGTGTCGCTTTGTGAGATAAAAATACTGTAATAAAAAATCTCGAAAGTAATTAAAACATTTTTTTCGTCGCTTTTGCACATAGTAAAGTATGTAAGGGAAAGATAACATATTATTTGAGCCAGATTGTCTAATGTCCGGGCTACACCAACAGGAAATGACGGCGACGTTGATTATCGCGATGATGGACGTAGGCCGTAGGTGTAGCCACAACTTATTGCGATAATTTTACAACGGCATTCACAATACCGATTGACGTGGCGATAATTCGGGGGCGGCGTTCACGTGTAGCCACTCAATTTATGGCGATAATAATCGGAATAATTACCGCGATGTTTATGGCGATGATGGGCATTGACGTTCACGTTGGTCTGGCCCCGACATAATAGAGATTGTCGCAGACAATTACCGAAGTAGTAAATATATCAGTACTTGACAATGAACATTCCAATTGTGAGTGTGACACGTGTCAATATGTTACGCAGTTTGTAATCTTGTGTTGATAATATTGAAAGTCAATTGACGACTGATACTTATCATGTCGAGTTTTAAAATAGTGTGAGCATCCCATCTTTAGTCACTTTTGGCTACAACATACCAATGTTGGCGCAAACTTTGGGCCGAATTAATCGAACGCTGTTTTGTTGGATGCAAACATTTATTAACCCTTTTCAGACCAATACAATAGGACGGTAATAAAATGGTTAAACAGGCAAACACAGCTTTCCCAAGAAAATTAAGCGTTTCGGGAGTCATCGTCTATCTTCGGAAATACGAACGCGCGATGATGAGAGGAGCGCGCATCTCAACTATTCTACACTGCACGATGTAGAACGAAGGCTGGGTTGCGAGCCCCTCTCCGCCGACTTTTAGAAACCTATAACTCACAATTCATTGGTTTTGATATTTTCGCGCTGCCGCAATCTAAATTTAAAAGACTGGTTTCACAATCTCTTGCATGTCGTCAGTAAGACGGCTGCTTATGTCATCCGCTTTCTTCGATTCGTCGGTATAATTATAGTGTTTTTCCTCTAAATGTGTACTTTTTATTATTTTCTTCTTATTTAGCATGTGTTCGTTGTCATACTTCGATGTTATTTCGTGGACAGTAGTGTGGGTTACGTTTTTTTCGACTGTGTAATAACTACTTTGTTAATGCTGTAATTTATAACTGTTTTTGACCCAAATAAATAAAATAAAAAAAAAGATCTAATAAATAGCTATTCTAACCGTGGAAGTACTTACCTATTTTGAATTAAGTACAGTACGACACAACTTAGATGTAGCATAGATTTGTAAATTTGCATTCATTCATTTCAATTTTGCGAATGTATTTGTACTTTACAAGTTATTGCGTATGCGTAAAGATCATTTTCGTCTAAAGTAGTAATAAAGATGGGTGGTGTTGATGGCGCACTCAGTTCGGATCGTGATCGGTTTTACGAATTTTGCCGATGCTACATCTAAGTTGTGTCGTACTGTACCATGTTTACAAAATTATTATTCTATGCAATTCCAAAAAACTTTTCAAAACTTTTGAGTGACAAATGACTCTGCGACCGGAGTAGGTAACGATAAAGAGAAAAATACAGGGTGACTTGTAATTTGACGTATTCCTTCCAGGACGTGGTAGTGTTATACCCATTTGCAACAACATAAAGCACCCCATAAAGCTCAGGTGAAAATTCATGGGATTCGAGAAAACCCAATTTTTATGTATTTTTGAAAATTTTCAGAATTTACTTTTCTCTGAATTCGTTTTAATGGCATTCATTTTATTACTATTCCCTTCATTTAAAAGTTAAAGAAATACCCTTCCAGAATGTTCTAGATGGTTAAGTGTCGTTGGGCAGCATTCTAGATCATTCCCGTAAGTACTAGAATGTCCTCGAACTTTCTAGAACTTACACTCGTCATATAAAGTTTACCATTTTCAAAAATCATCTACGTAGGTAATGAACTTTGACACCAGTTATCTTAAAATTTTACTATGACATTAGTACAAATTACAGTGAAGATATTATCTTCATTATCTAACGAGGTACAAAAGTTAAACAAATATTTAGAACTGTAGATCTTTCTTTTTTTTCCTGTTGTTAGTGACTAACCTCTAATAACTAATAATAGCCGTTCGGGTCGATCCATCAGGTTAAGCTACGCTTGCCGGGGTTGGTCCGTGGATGGGTGACCACCTTTACATACGGAGATTCCTCCGTGCCTCGGTAAGCACGTTAAGCCGTTGGTCCCGGCTGTCATTCGTGGATCTTTTCGTTACGGGTCGTCAGAAGCCCGAGTCTGACAACCAGTCTTACCAAGGGGTATCGTATTACCCAGTAACTGGGTTATGGAGGTCAGATAGGTAGTCGCTCCATATAAAATACTGGTATTCAGCTGCATCCGGTTAGACTGGAAGCCGACCCCAACATTGTTGGGAAAAGGCTAGGCAGATTGATTTTTTAGTGACTAACCTCAGGAAATGGAATGAAATGGCGCAGCCATGACTTGGCAGTCCGACGGTCACACTACTAGGCTATCACTGCTATCGATGAAACAGTCGATAATGCTGGCAAAGGTCGAATTTGTTAATTGTTGAAATATTTAAAAATTGTGTGATATACGAACTAATCAACTGGTTTATGCCATTCCAAGACTTTCTAACCTCGCAGCAATCCACCACACGTTAGGCACCCAGGGCATCATTAGCAGGTCTAAGCCGAAGTTCGCACGAACACTGGATTTTCAACTCTCGTTGTTGAGCCGAGCGTTGAGAATCCAACGAAACAACAATAGAGTGCATTCTAGCGCGTCGAAAAAACACTGTTGGATTTTCAACTCTCGGCGCTAAGTAGAGTGTTGAAAATCCAGCGCGCGAAAAAAAATCGCCGCGATATTTTTACGTCCGTGCGAACGTCGGTTATGTGAGCGGCTTTTCTGTATCAGCCGGTCTATTCTGTAAAAATCTCACCGTAAAAACTTAGGTGAAGTGATCTTAAAGTGAACTGTCAATAGTGTCAACCGCTAGCACCAGGTGGAATGTCGGCTCACTTCACGCTCACTTCACCTAAGTTATCACGGTGAGATGTTTACAGAATAGCACTACAGGTGCGATTCTCTGTGACTTATCACGCCAAAAGTCTGAAAAGCGATATAAGCTTAGGTTAACAACATAAACTTTAAAAAAGCAATTTCAATTTAAGAAATCTCCAGTAAGAGAAATGCTGCAGGGCTGGTCGGACAGAATCGATTTAAGTGTTTTTTTTTTTTAATTTGCGTATCAAATGAAAACTTTTTCCTTACCAGGTGGACCTCCCCCAATTTACGGAAAACATCCCTATGCTACCGTCGGAAGAGGATACGGCGCCAGAGAAGGACAGAGGGGATAACGCGTCAATACACAGAAACATGATCAAGCGGTTCAACCAACACTCTATTATGGTTTGTTTGTGTGTTCTTAAAGGTAGAATGGGTGTTTCTATATTTTTTAACCGACGAAAAAAAGGAGGAGGTTCTCAATTAGACACGTACTTATGTTTTTTTTTTTTAAAAATTATGTATGACCACGCATAACTTTTTACAGTCGTCCCATTTGAAAAACAATTGTTTTATTCGAGAGGCTATACCTCAAAGTTAGTCCCATATAGAATTGATTAACTTTGCTTGGGTAGTTCTTGAGTTAACTTCAATAATACGTATTTTTCCCCACTTTTATATGGATGATGTTCTAGTTTCTTTTGCGGGTAGTGGTATTGTATTTCTCGGGCAATAAAAGAATAAAAGCTACATAAAATAAATTATTTTGTAGTCCTAAAATGCTTCTTCCCTCAATTTCAGGTGCTCAAAGCTAGTCATAAAACAAATTCTAGTAATAATAATAATAACAGTAGTAATAAAACGACTAATAACAACAAAGTTGTTGAGAATGGCGTCAAAGAATCTAATGGTGTAGCAGAGAAGAGAACGGCAGAAGAAATTACAGAACAGCCGAATAAGAAGAAGAGAATATTAGAGAAGTTACATTATGAAGATCTAGAAGATAGACCCGGGAATGAAGATGCGCTGGAATTGAAATTGTCTAAGGTGAGATATTTAATTTTTATTTTATTTATTCGGCGGACATACATTTACGTCGAGTAAGTATTGAAGTTTTCTATGGGACAGTTGATAATTTTTTCTCGATTACGATGTTGGTCCCACGGAGAAAGTTGTTCAGTTTGATGGTCTGTACCACACCCTTAAAGTTGAGCACATCCATGCATGAGCATGATGATGATTGCATGAGTTCTGGTACATCGTGTATGTATAATATCCAGTAGTTGTAGCCGTAGGGCTTTTGATAAAGGAGCTTGTTCAGGGACTGCCTCGTTGGTGTTGGGGGCGGGGACAGCCTCCACTGTAGGTGAGCGCCAACCAAAACCGACGCCCTCGTTACTGATCGGCTCTTGCCGGGTCTTCCCTAGGAAACTAGAGATCTCACCTGCAGGGGCCTGGACGCACGGGCGTCGTGAAGAACTTCGGGCGCTCCCACAATCACACCCAGTAACACACTTCAGAACCGCTGAGGAGAGGTAAACCCCTCAGCGACTAGGTATGCAATAAAGCACTCTCATCCCCTCTTACGGGAGGGGGAGGGAATTCCAAAGACCGGTCCCCAATTTTGGGGACCGAGAAAAACAACACTCGGGCTAGGAGCCATAAAGCCCCAATACCGACTCCTCGCGCCCTTCGGGGGTGCAGAGCGACCACTAGAGCTGAGCATGATGTCCTGGGTTCGATTCCCAGGTCGGTCAGTGTTTTATTTTATTTTATTTGATAGGAATAACAAACAGCAGTATATTACACAGTAGGTATACAATATATAACTTGCAATAAAAGTAACAAATACACTACTCAAGACGTTATCCACAGATTACCATACAGAATAGCTAGCTGTTAGCAGAGCAAGTTAAAAAAGCACTTATATTACTTATTAACTATACAGGGTGTTTGGTGCATCGTTTGCCAAATTGAATTGGCCGAAAGAAGAGGTCATTTGCTATCGCTTCAGGCTCAAGTACTCATTTTTGGCCACACCGGTTTTTTTATTACAACTTTCTAATTTTTATTTTGAAAAAATCCAAAACTCAGCATTAAAGCTTAAATTAAAAAAAAGTTTTAAGTGTAGTCGTCAAATTTCATTTTTATTTACATATGTACTGTTGTATGGCTCTATCAAATTTAAAATTACTTGCCAGGTACATCTAGTTTTTTTTTAATAAATCACAAAGTTTTTGGAAAAATAAAAAATGAACTTAAAACTCAACTTTAAATAGCTATAAAAAAAAAACTAAAAGCGATCGGGATCTTCGAATTATTTTAAAAAGTTCTCTAGTCTATCCCCTTTCCAACGGTATGTAATGTGTTAAAAAACTCTTTTAATATCTTTAATAATTAGCTAAATGTGTAGTCGAGACACATCAGGCTGATATTGGATATTACGTTTAAAACACTAGTTTTCGCATAAATTACATGCTATTAGTAGATAGATACTGTTATCTCACGTCTTACGTAGTCTCTTATCTCGTTCTTACATAGGGAACTTTCCTCGAAATTGAAAAAAAAATACATTATTACAAAAATAATCATTTATTAATAAGTAATTTAATTACATACTAATCTTACAAGAATTAGAATTTCTGCAAACAGAGTTGCCCTTATTATTAGCTGATTTGCCAATTTTCAGTGAAGACAGGTCTTTTGTTTTCCAACATGACGGTTGTCCCGCTCATTGGAGAATAACCGTCAGGGAGTACTTGAATGATGCATTCCCGGACTCATGGATTGGGAGGGATGGCCCTATTCCTTGGCCTCCACGTTCTCCAGACTTAACTCCGTTGGATTTTTACGTCTGGGGACGGGCCAAAGAACTCGTCTACGCCACGGAAGTTGAGACAAGAGATGATTTAGTCCAACGCATTGAGGCGGCTTTCATGACGATCAAAGCAGAAATGCGTTTACGCACCACTACAGTTGAGATAAGACGAAGATGTCGCGCGTGCATACGCAATAGTGGTAGACAGTTTGAACAAGACTTGTAAGATTAGTATGTAATTAAATTACTTATTAATAAATGATTATTTTTGTAATAATGTATTTTTTTTTCAATTTCGAGGAAAGTTCCCTATGTAAGAACGAGATAAGAGACTACGTAAGACGTGAGATAACAGTATCTATCTACTAATAGCATGTAATTTATGCGAAAACTAGTGTTTTAAACGTAATATCCAATATCAGCCTGATGTGTCTCGACTACACATTTAGCTAATTATTAAAGATATTAAAAGAGTTTTTTAACACATTGCATACCGTTGGAAAGGGGATAGACTAGAGAACTTTTTAAAATAATTCGAAGATCCCGATCGCTTTTAGTTTTTTTTTTATAGCTATTTAAAGTTGAGTTTTAAGTTCATTTTTTATTTTTCCAAAAACTTTGTGATTTATTAAAAAAAAACTAGATGTAACTGGCAAGTAATTTTAAATTTGATAGAGCCATACAACAGTACATATGTAAATAAAAATGAAATTTGACGACTACACTTAAAACTTTTTTTTAATTTAAGCTTTAATGCTGAGTTTTGGATTTTTTCAAAATAAAAATTAGAAAGTAGTAATAAAAAAACCGGTGTGGCCAAAAATGAGTACTTGAGCCTGAAGCGATAGCAAATGACCTCTTCTTTCGGCCAATTCAATTTGGCAAACGATGCACCAAACACCCTGTATATTAGGGCTATGATCTCTTAAAATAGTCATAATTTCACTCTTAAATACAGCTTGGCTGAGAAACATAATATCAGTAGAGCCAAACTGTTTATTATAGGTGTCAACCAAACGATGTAACGGCGAGCGAACGCCTGAGTTAGTTCGACAAAATGAAGTAGCAAATAGGCGTCTTGAACGAACCTCACGACCGATTACAGTACGAGGGATCAGGTAGCACAGACTGTTCACAAGATCAGTACAATCAAATTTATTGCGGCATATACTATGGTGGTGGTGTTATTGGGCTTTTCCATTAAAAAATTCTCAGTAGCAACCCGGAGTCTGGAATTTGTGCTCGAAGGTGGCAAGGGGCTCACCCCTATTTCATACGACTTAAACATAACTGGCGAAATGAGTGTGTACTATGAGTACACCACTGCTTAACCCAGCGGGGAAACACGGTGTGTGTGTTATGTTATTTCTTGCCCGGTCAAGTACTTTCATCATACCTATTTTTAACGCAAAGCGGTGTTGTTTTTCGATTTGCATTTGTATTTAACGTGCTTTCCGAGGCACGGAGGAGTCTCGGTATGTGACTATCTTTACATACCGAGACTCCTCCGTGCCTCGGAAAGCACGTTAAGCCGTTGGTCCCGGCTGTCATTCGTGGATCTTTGACAGTCGTTACGGGTCGTCAGAAGCCCGAAAGTCTGACAACCAGTCTTACCAAAGGGTATCGTATTACCCTGTCACTGGGTTGTGGAGGTCAGATAGGCAGTCGCTCCATATAAAATACTGGTATTCAGCTGTATCCGGTTAGACTGGAAGCCGACCCCAACATGGTTGGGAAAAGGCTAGGCAGATTGATTTGTATGGGTGCCGGTTTGGGGCCGGAGAGCGGTAATGGCCCAGTGGTAACGGCCGCGACTTACGAGTTGTAGGTCGTGGGCTCGAATTCAAGTAGGCACTTTATTTTGTGTAATTATTTCATCACCACTGCTCTCAAAACTGTGAGGAAAGTGGTATATCCTATAACCAAAAATTCGAAGACATGTGACATCCATCAACCCAGACTGGGCTGGGGACTGGGGAAAGAAGAGGCCTGTATGCCAGCAGTGGAAACATTATGATGTTTTAACAAATTTCGTGAACGTGACTGGTTACGTAAGAAACCACTTTATAAAACATAGCAGGGATAACTTTCTAAAGGGGAAAAAAACTTGTTTGGTTTCTTTTCCTGTTTTAAAAAATGCTGCCAAGTGCGAGTCACTCGCACACGAAGGGTTTCGTGCCACCGTACATTATTTAACACTACATATTTTTTACGTCGTACAAAAACACGTTTCTTGTATGCGTACCTCCTTTAATTTTAATCTTTAATTTATATTATTTGTTGTTATAGCGGCCATAGTACTAGACACTCTGAAAGGAAATTGTATGGCTTGGTATGGGCATATGATGAGGAGGGAGGAAAAGCATGTGACTGAAAGAATGATGAGTGTAAATGTCCCTCTCCACCCGGGGAGGGAGAGGATGAAAAGATGGATGGACTGTGCGAGAAATGATATGAAAGAGAAAGGAGTGAACGATAGAGTGACGATTGGCAGGGGAGAATGGAAGAAGAAAACGTGTTGCGCCAGCCCCACGTAACATGGGATAAGGGTAGGAAGATAATGTTGATGAGTAGTACACATTCTGTGAAAATTGTATGTCTACCTATTACGGTTCAAAAGATACAGCCCTGTGACAGACGGACGGACGGACAGCGGAGCCTTAGTAACAGAGTCCCGGGTCACCCCATACCCAAAGGTATGGATCCCTAAAGAAACAAAGTTATGGCAATAAAATTGAGTAAACATTTTTGAAACAGAAGGTTGTGAATTGTACTGGTTTAAAATTAAGATTTGTTTGCTACCATTAAAATAAAAAAAGAATTTTGTAATGTTTGAAGTTCTCTTTTAGGTTTGCCGGTGTTTTATTAATTAATGTATTATTTTTTTTTCTTAATGTTGTCTTTACAGATAGAACGGTATCTCCTTGGCCCATCGACTCAAACGCACCAAACACACACACATACAAACAACCCACCACCTTTATCTGCACTAGCTTCAATATGTCAAGTAAGTAAAAGTTTATAATTGATTTATTTAAATAATAAACATTTGTAGTAAATATTTTGGAATCTTAAGCTAAACAGTTATGTTAGGGTAGGTTTCTGTAGGCATAATAAATATAACGTCATTGACAAACAGATGTGAACCTAAATGAGAACCTTTGGGAACGCCAGATGGTAATAAGTACAAAAAAAAAATACCCAATAATAGCAACTCATAACTTATAACTGTTAATAAAGATCTATCTTCACCACCATCAAAACCAAGTTAGCAATAGATTTATGGTTTAGCAGTAACATTATACTACAGACAGTGTCAAGAGCGTTAGAATGGTCGAGATACAAGCTTAATTGACAAAAGATTAATTGTTTTTATTGTTCCTGTTTGCCTTTTGTTTTTAATTTCTAGCCCGTATCTCAAATAAAAACGTACTACTTTATTTGTAGTTTTAAATATGTTTTTGTGGTGTAGGCACACCCCCTACAATCCATACAAACGAACTCGATATAATTATGTCCTACACTGGCTTGTCCGTTTTGTGTGTCTGTGAATTATTGTCTGGGCTGAACTAAACCAATCACTGCAGTACCACAGATTAATACAAATGGGACACTTCGCAAAATCATTTGAATAAAAATCGACTTACTACGATACAATAAACTGCAATTCAGATCGCACAACGCTTCATTACCTACAGTTATATTCACCTAGAAGTTGCCTCTCTTTCTATCGCGTAACTCATACCTTCTGACTCGTTAGGGTTATCTTCTTTTACGACGCGGCGCGTGAGTGAGTATCGAACTAATGCGCCAGCCGGCCCGTGCGCGGCAGCCCACACTTAATTGACCCAGTGAGATACGCCCACCGCGTACTTGTAGCTTCATACCAAAACTGCGGAGTGTCCCGTCTGTATTAATCTGTGGCAGTACTGCCAGGGGCCGTACTATGACGTGAAAAAAGATCACGGATCCATCATGATTCCGTTGAGAAAAATGGATGGTGCTCTTTATAGGTCATTTTCGCCATAGGAAATTAATTGAAACCTTGCAACTAGCTTCTGATGTTTCATAAGTGTCCTTGTACAGTCGGCAACAAAAGTCGATTAACACTTGAGTTTTCTAAAGTTGAGTACCTATTTCTTGAGTTATTAATTATTGAGAAAAATACTTCATTAAAATCGGAACAGACGTAAATTAAAAAAAAAAATAACTCGTTATCTAATAAATTAAATGATAAAAAGCAGGTTATCGTAACATTTTGTGCTAATTTAGATGATGTCAAAAAGTAGCAGTGCTAACCGACTTTTGTTGCTGACCTTAGGTTTGTGTGAAATAATATTTAAGTTATTGTTTTTTGGTTTAGGCGTGGTCGAGCGGGCAACAGTGTCAGCGGCCGGTGCGGGTGAGCGCGGGCGCGTGCGTGGGCGCGCTCGGCGAGCTCAGTCCCGGCGGCGCGCTCATGCGACATCACCACGCCGCGTCTATGGCGCGTGAGTACTTATAATGTAATCAATCCAATCACGAAAGTAAAGGAGCCCTTTAATTCCCGTGATTGAATTCAGAGACAAAATGGCTCTGAATGATCCGTGTAAATTGCGCAGCGCTCGCGCAGGTGTTGGCCACACTTCTTCTGCCGCGGGTTAGTAGACAGCAACATCCTCATGTTGCTTCTCTCCTTTTCTTCCGTCTTTTTGGGTCCATCAATACCTCTCAGACTGAGTGCGCCAGCTAAGAGCTTATAACGTTTCACGTTCTGGCTTCTTACTAAAAAAAAAACTGATAGCAAAAAGATACTTGCAGCACTGAATATCACGACTAGGTCGACGACGATCGAGATGTAATTCACATAAGGTTTAAAATCGCAATGATTGACGTGTGCTTGTGAAATGCTACACCTATAACTAACTTAGCAACCATCTCAGTACTACAGTCGGCCTCAATACTGTATCAATGTGTAGCCTCAAAATATATTACATATTCGAAACACATTGACACAGTATTATGGTACACAAATTGTAGACAGTCAAATGAATTCTTGTCGATATTTTTGAGGCTGATTGTACTATCAACAAAACGGACGCCTGTACACCGTAAAGTTGCTTTTTGTATACACTGAAACCCTGCCCTATGGTCCTTTGTTCTCGTCCAACAATAGAAAGTATGAACAGCTTCAAAATTGGAAAGGCCTGGCATTTTTCGATGGTACATAAAGGTAGATTAATTTTTTTCAAAATTAACTTTCATTTCCAGAACTAATACCTCCTGACGTAAAGTCAGAACTCCACCGCATCTACCTGTCGGGGGGCGAGTTACTTAGGGAGCTGTGGCGTTGCTTCCCTCAGCCGGGCGCCGCGCCCGACACGGAGGATACTAGCGCTAGAGCAGAGAAGTTCTATGAAGCACTGCTCAGATTTAGGAATGTTAAATTGAGGCCTTTTGAGGTAAGATTGCTCACACCACGCATACACCTACCGTAACATCTTACACGCACTTGTGCGTGGGTAGCAAATCTGAAACTAACAGATATAGTGAAAAATATTCAAAGGAATCTCGAGGCCGATTTTGATGAAAACTAAAACTACCGTTTTAGTTTTCATCAGAATTTCGAACAAATCCTAACTAATATTATAAATAAGTGAGTTTGTTTGTTTGTTATGCTTTCACGTTAAAGCTGAGCGTCCACTGGTCTGCGCTCGCCGCAACGCACGCACAGCACGCAACGGATTTTGGTTTGTTTGTATGAAGTAATGCAAATGCGGGCGGTACCGGTAATGGACGCAGTGCTATATGATTCATACAAAGCAAATTGAAATACGTTGCGTTCCGTGTGTGCGTTGCGGCCTGCGCGGACCAGTGGACGCTCACCTTAAAACAGCTGAACGGATTTGGATGACATTTAGCACATGAGTAGACCATGACCTAGATTAGGACATAGGATATTTTTATCTCGGTTGTACGTTCCCGTGGGATAATATCCGACCTCCACGTGGGCAAAGCCGCGGGCAAAAGCTAGTTGTTATTATATGGGTAGTATTAAACGCATATCAATTTTTTCTCAACAGAATACGTACTATGGGCCAAAGTTCCGCATGATCACCTCGAAAGGCGATAATTGTATAGCACGGCTCACGACTCGATCGCACAATGTTCGTTTGTTACTAGCTGCGCTCTCACAGGAATATTTTCTTAAGTGAGCATGCTTAAGTTTTGTCCATAGTACATCAAAAATGCATGCATGTATAAATAAATAAATGAATTCCCATCACAAAAAATGTGAAAATGAAAATATTAAACCAATTAATTTATTCTCAGGAAAAAATGCTTCGGGACCTAACGCCGTTAGCGACGACCTTGACGCGGCATATGAATCAAATGATAGATACAGCTTGCGCGAAGTACGCGGTCTGGCAACAACGCCAAGCCAAACTGCGGTAGTAGTAAGTTATAGTTGTTTGTACCGTCAGCAGAAACAACTATAAACAAATGAAAATTTAGTAAAAAATTAAAGTGATAAAGTTGCTGTCGGTTTTTTTTTTGTTTATAAATAATTGGAAATATAATTTCTGAAAGGATTTTTTTGTTTGGATTTTTCTTAATGTTATTAAATTGCTTGGCGACTCTTTAGTTGTTAAATTACACTTTTTTAAATTATTTTTCTCGGACTCGGAAGACTAAGTAAGTACTGTTTTCTTTTTTCTAACTGAAGATTCTTTCATTTTTGGCCACGACAAGCTACAAACTTGTTCATTATTTTGTGTTGTGGTAAAGACAGTTGTTCAGCGTAAAATTGAATAAATTTTAAAAAACCTAATATAGTGACCAGTGTATCGATCGTAAAACAGTATGTTGGAGTCTCATTTCCAACGAAATGTATAGGAAAAGTTTTTTGCGATTTCCGACTTTTCTAGTACTCATAGCTCAGTTGGTCCAATAGAGTTGCTTGATCTTTATAAGAAACGGGATCGATTGGCATAAAAAAAAGTATTTTGTAAAAATGGCCCATTTTCATGCTGATTGTAAATTTTCTTCAAAACAATTAAGACCGGAGACGGTTACCTACCCTGACTGCCTCGTCTCAAAAATCCACTCTGTGTGTAATTTAGACTAAGTGTTTCTATATTAGCACAGAATAATAATGTTACAGTAGTTTATCTTCATAGGAATCGGCCGAAACGACGCGCTTCGAAATCTCAGTATATACAAGTACGCAACAGTTTAAGTGCGCGGCAGTTACGCACGGACGGAGGCGTATTTATCTACCGAGCGGCCGTAAGTAATTAATTCAAGGTCACTGCCCAGATAAACTACTGTAGCTTTATTATTCTGTGGTATTAGTATCACAAAACTAGAATCATTGCATTTTAATACTAAATAGTAGTTTATGATACTGTTACATAATGAGGGATATTAAAACACGAGTGTGTGTTTAAAAACCGAGCTGTAGGCGAGGTTTTTGATAGTATCACGAGTATTTTAAAACCTAGTTATTTGAAATTTCATATACTACTTTATCTACACTCATGCAATAGGTTAAGTACCTATTTATAAATTAAAAACCAAAGTTAGCAAAAACTAAACAAACACAGTAATGGCTCCGAAACCATCACAGACTATATAGAGATACGAAAAAGGGAAAGAAAACCATCGTGACGTGGATTACGTTACTATGGTTACGGAGCTATAATCGGTCAACCGCGCATGCGCCCTAGCGCAGTCCCCATATACAATGATAAAATCGAATTGAAAACTCCTTGGTCGATCCGAAGTGAACTTTAATAGAAAAAAGTTATTTTATAGTTTTTTATCTTGTTTTGAAATGTGTATCATAATAAAACTTTTTAATTTTATTTCAGTTGTACACACGGTTACATATCGAGCTATACAGTTCTAGTTTACACTGACCTCTCACTGTAAGGAAATCCTATTCAATGCGAGATCAGCTTATACTGGAAATGTATAGCTTGATATGTAGCCGTGCGTACATGCAAAAAGTCTGTCATTAGGGTACTATTTTTGAATACATAATCAGAACTACGATATGAGTGTATATAAAAAATATTAAAAACTCGAATATACGCTTTATTACATTAAAGAAAAGCAATAGGTAGAAACAATATTAGGGTATGCTTCTAAACAGTTTCTGTGATAAATAGATGAACACAATTGCATAAAAAATATTTTGCTGAAAAATAATTGTAACCATTTCTGCTGACGGTATATATTTTTTGTAATAAATGCGACCAAATTGTCAAATAGTCGTTGTTAGGTACGTTAGCGATGTGACGAGAGACCTAAAACATGAAAGTCTAAATTATTTTCTATTTCATTGTCTGCTGTACACTGAAGTTTATTTTCTCAATAGTACTGAAGCAAGCATTAGATATAAAATGATACGATGCCATAGACTTTGCATGAAAAAACTTTTATTGTGATTGTTGTTATCTTAGAGCATTTAAATTGGAATTTAAATACTACTAATGTTTTTTTTAAATGTATCATACATGTTCGTTAAAAATGTTATGGATCTATGAATTTGCTGCGATTTCGTTGTCGAGTGATTCTGTAATGAAAATCGAACTATAAATTTTCCCCTCTCCTAAAATCTAATTAGGTGTAAATAATTATAAATTACGCACAAAATTAAACATGATCTGATGCTCTAGGAATCTCATGATAGAAGTCCAAAAATAAACTAAATATTTAAGGGTATCTCCTAAAGTAAATATCCTTTAAAAAAAAAACTCCTAAAAACCAAAACTGCCCTTTTTAAATAGATACCAGAAATAAGACTGAATTTTAAAACCATTACTGTTCCTCTTCCCTATAAAATAATTTACTACCTAATAAACTTTCTCGTCACATCCTAACTGAATTTGGCAAACAAAAAATTGTACATATACCTGTCTTATGTAAAAACAATAATCTGTGAATACCTAATATCATTTAGATAATGTAAATTGGGAGCCACGGACGCTCAGGTGGTTGGACGATTAAACGTTGGAATCGATTATTTTGTCGCGCGTTTTTGCTATTAATTAGTCGCTTTATCACAACTCCTTCCAGATATTGATATGAACGATGAATGTTACGATGGTAAAAGGAAAATATTTTATTATGTCAGATGAGTTGAGTAGGTAAGCACGACAATTGCGGCGTCATTCAGTGGCGTTTTTTAGTTCCTCAGAAGTGCAGGTGCGGGCACTTAGGACACTCCTTAAGTCCTAGGCAATAATAATTTCACTCAAATTCTGTTCCGTTTAGGAATATCACCTGGTTTCCGTATGCTGTGAAACGAGCCCTTTTACTTTCAAAATGTTTGTGGTAAATATATTTTCCGGTTCCGTCAGTTAATTAATAACGTTATTTACTGATTCTGTGCTTTCACATTTACGTAAAAGTTTAAGACTGTGAATCTAGTACAAAAAGTAAATACAAATTTCTTCAAGCGTCTAATCGTCCGTGGATGTCCCGCGTTTAGTGTACGTAAAGAAATATAATTTAAAAAGGAAATAAATGCATTTTGATGAACCAAATCTAACTGAATTAATAGTTCTAATTTGTTATATTCTTCACTGCTGAATAAAGTGCTTGCGCATTTATTGAATAATGTAATAATTCACTTGAAAAGCAATAAAACTGCATCGAAATTGTTTTTGTTTGTTTTGTTTTCATTTTGTTGCAACAACATGTTTTTGCGTTGTTGGAAACATTTTGCTGCCAACATTGCATTCTGTGTGTGTGCAACATGTATCCAATAACATATTTGAATTTAATATATTATTTTATATATTTGTACATCTAATACTTGTTTTGTGCTAAATTGTAATCTAACACAATGTGAAGTGTTAATGATAAATAAATTGAACAAAATCATGTTTCTGCAACAATTTTGCGCAACTTTGTTAACTAATACTCGAAATAAAACTTAAAATATATGTGCCAAGAGATTTTGAAAACTGAACATGTTCAATTGTTTTATATTTTGTGCCTTATAATGTAAAGCAATGATTGAATAAAATAGTAAACAATTTGATGCAGTTTAAAGCCACACTATAGTGTTCACGCAACGAAGTTGTAAGCAGTAAACTTACTGTGTTGCCTGCTAACAATTTCCAATATTAATAATAATAATAGCAACATTCTAATACTCTATAATGTTCCAATACTGAACGTAACTGATGTAATTTTTAATAATTGGCGACAATAAATCGCATTACTTGTAGTATAAGTTGGGAAAGTCCAAATTATCTCGTTACCATAACTATTGGCTAAATTTTATTATTTTCCTGTGTTTCAATGGCTGATGTTGGCAAGTTTTTACTATATGTTATGTACAGTCCGGCCGTCGAGAGAATGCGGTCTTGACACCTGATAGTGTCATACTAACGAAAATATATTTTTTCTAATTTGATCCTTATTACAACTAGCAATTGTCCAACTGACAGGTGTCACGAACGCATCCTCTCGATTACTGGACTGTAGGTACGGAGGTGCAAGGATCTTTTGGGTGTGGCTAAAATCGCCATCTGGTTTTTATTTTCAATACAATTTCTGTGACAACTTCAAGATTTTTTATCAAAGACGCCCCTCTGTCAATCTCATTCAGGCTACAAAGTTTCTTTGTAGCATTCTAAAGTCAGGCCAACGGTACGAGATATCTAAGTGCTTCAGAGAGTCTAAAGCACTCCTTAAAGTTTTTAGAGTTATTTTTTTAACACCTTATACACAATAAAAGTATCAACTTTAAACTCAAGTTATCGTAAGTTATTTTTAAATTTATTATAAAAAAAAAAACTATCGGTAACGTCATTCATTATTTTAGTTGCAGTGGAAACTGAACCATACGCAATTAAGTTACAGTTTTTTATCCCAAAGCATGAAATTTATTCAGTCTCGTTGGCTTTAGTATAGTTGTAGTACGCTGTAGCAAGGGAGTTGGTAGCTCTGGGGCGAAGTATTGCCATCATTGTTTCGTTGCATCAAAAAAAGATGGCGCTATGCGATTTATGTAGCTCCCATCTTTCTCACAGATACTTTGATGAATTTGACACTTCCCTATACGGCTATTTTCTCAGGAATGCTTTTGGAAATTGCGCCTCTACTATTTGCCTCTTGCTTGAATACAATGTGTGTGAGTGAGAGGCAAATATCAATAGTGGAATTTTATCACCTTATTGCCGTATTGCCGCGCCCTGTACTAAGATTGAAGTGTCTTTATAGGAATGCTGTTAGTAGACGAATTGGGGCTAATATAGGCCATTGTAAACAGGACTCTTTAGGTTATGAAAAAAATCGAAAATTTTGATACTTTTAAGCATTAATGTTAATGTTGGTGTTTCTATCACCTTTATTATTACATTTTGTTTGTTTTATTTTCATTGTGTTTAATACTTTGCGACACAAAATAGAAAGTGATACATAGGTAGTGTTGTGACGTTCTTGTTCTGTGTCGATATCGATACTTTTATCGACTTCTTTATGTTTTCTAATTTAATTATTTATTTATATTAATAATCCTGTATTAACCTTCCACTAGTATCATCTGTTAACAATAATATTTATTTTAGATATTTAATTTTAATGTGTAAACAAATCTTTTGTTACAATAATGTAAGCTAGTGTTGTTTCTATTTTGTGTCAAATTGTAAATTACTATCGAAATTATGTTGATTCAGTTTTGAAAATTATTAAAAGCTATTTTTTAGATCTCTCTAAGATATTTGCACCCGTTTAATATTAATAATATATTATTAATATTGTTTTCACAAAATATGTAATTTTATACTAATATCATCGTCATTTGTAACATTTTCATTTCATGATTTCAGTTACCTAAAGTCGGTTTTTTATTAATCTTGGAGACTAAATTGACAAGTGCAAATGTCATTTAGTCTCTGAGATTAAAAACAGACTTTCAGTTTTTAAACAATGTTTTAAATAAACGGGTGCCCAATATAAATGTTCCTGAAGCAATATTACTAATAAACTTATCATTTAGATTATTTTATTTTAAACTTATTCATTTCGTGATACGTAAAAAAAATATTTTTTACAGTGTAAAAGCGCTGGCCACACTGAGAACGAAGTGAACCGAAGTATGAATCGACGCAGTAGCTATATGAGCGAAGCGAATCTAATTTGGCTGGTTTCGCTTCGTTCTAGTGTGGCCGTTTTAGTGGTGTTAGTGTACAATGTTTAGAATCAACCAACCACAGACAAAAATTCTTTTCTCTTCCGTGCTCAGCACGTTCCATGGTCAGTTTTAGGAATTCACTAGCTTTTGCCCGCGTGGATGTCGGAAAATATCCCACGGGAAGTATTACCGGGAAATCCTTCCTTATTCCTTGTCTACATTATAAAAGGTCGTAACCTAAAATTTCAGCTTTATAGGTTCTCAAGGGTTTGGGCTGGGCATTGATGAGTCAGTCGGTCAGTCAGACAGGACTTCTCTTTTTATTATTTATATAGAAAGTATGGCTACGACGCAAATGCATCTAGCCCATTCCTAACCATTTTTAACAGACTTCAAAAAGGTTCTGTATTCGACTATGTATGTGTTTGTATGCCTGCGATTTTCTCAGAAATTAATGAACCAATTTTTATTAGTTCTTTGTATGACAGTTAATATTGTACACTATCACCAATAGTATCAGTTTAATAAAAAAAAAAAGTGAAATGCGTGCTTGTAAAGGCTCCACTGAATAGTTCATTATTGATAAAATGTTCTTTTTGTATACTAGTTCGTCAGTTTTATTTAAATACAAAGATATGATTCGGTATTTCAGCGGTTTTATTTAACCTCTCGCTAACGCCATTATACAGGGTCAAATTAAATTAGTTAGCAAAACTCCGCAATCGTGATGGGTATTGATACCTAAACACGACAAAATAAAAAATTTTTTAGAGATAAAAGAGATTTTTTGGGGTCAATGACTGCTGGTAGTGTTGTTTCTTGAAGTGTAGAGACTAAATTGACGAGTGCAAATGTCAAAGTGGCTTACATAATTATATTATATTAATACTTACATTATCATAAAGTTCATTTTAACATTTTCACTTGTCAATTTACGGCCGAACCCAATAAGCTACCGTCAGTAAGACAGATCGCTACTGATGATAAATAATATAATTCTATCTGTCCATACCTTACCTTCCTTTCGTTCGTTCGTTTTCTTTTATTTTAACTGTCTCACAGCCGAACCCAATAACCTACTCTCAGTAAGACAGATCGCTATAGTAAGTAATAGTAAGTAATTTTTTTATTTGCGTAAAACATGGTATAAATAGGTGTTATTACATAATATGAGATCATACATGTTTTGCTTTTAAAATTAAAGCATGCAAACTGTTTCTATTAGAATTTACTTTTACTATAATGTCAACTTCAAAATAAATCAAAAAACTATAATGTCAATCAAATACAAGAATAATGTCAAAGTTACTATATATATGTCAAATTTAAAATATTTATGTTAAATTTACTGGATTGATGTCAAAATTACAAGATTAATGTCAAAAATTACACGATTTATGTCAAAAATTACAACTTTACAACAAAATTACCTCATAAAAATTATATAATAATATTAATGTCAAGAAAAATATAAAATTATTCAATCAAAAACTTTTTCACCTAGAAATTCGGAGATACTATAGTAAGCCTTTTGCGAAAGAAACATTTTTAATTGACGCTTGAATGCATTACCATTTAGCTCCTTCCAACGTTTAGGCAATACGTTAAATATAGTAGGCGCCATGCAGACGATACTTTTGCGCATAAGTGCCGTTTTTGCTGGATAGACGCGAAGAATGGTCATATCCCGTCTGTTACGCGTGTTATATTGATGATAGACAATATAATTCTATCTGTCCTTCCGTTCGTGTTCTTTTGTTTTATGTCTTAGATTATTGGCGTTCATTCCCGATGTCCACCTGTTTGGCCACCACTGAGAGACAGCGAGAATAATTTTTTAAAGTTGTTTCCAAACAGGTGGTGGACATCGGGAATGAACGGATTATTGGGATGTTAAAACTATAGATAGATAGGTTTTTCAATCTCCAATATGAAACTGGTAATAGATAGGTTACACTGGTAAAAAAAAAATAACTTTTTTTTTGTTTTATGAAGTTTCTTAACTTTGAGTTCGATCTACCCTCAGTTTTTTTCTAGCAGCTCTAGTTTTTTTGATACAGGTAGTTCTTAAAATTTCGTTACGCGTCTTACTAATATTTTTTTTAGTGCAAAAATTGATTAAATTCCATAAATAAATCGATATGTCTACATTAAGAAGAACTTGCTTAAACGATCCAAATAGTTTTTGTGCTGTTTGTGGTGATATAATGTTTCGAGAATGTCGTTTAAGTGCGTCAGACTTTATAAAAAAGGCCTACTTATTGGACTTCTTTGGGACGCCATTATAAGTGTTTAGTAAGCCATGGATCCCAAATTTTGTATCCACATACAAAATTACGTAATACGTAATAAGTACGCAACTACCACTAGTTGCGTAACATCATTGCGTTTATGGGCTAGAAAAAAAATACCTACTTTGGAGTTTAAAAGTCCTATGATTTGGCGTGAACCGACAAATCATCACGAGAAATTGAGCACAGAAAAAATAAAAGTTGGTATTTTTGACGGTTCTCAAATCAGGGAACTAATAAAGGATCAAAATTTTACTGACTGTATGACAGATAAAGAGAAATCTGCATAGATTGAATTTGTTTGGGATGTGCAAAATTTCATAGGTAATAAAAAGTCTCCAGACTACATTCAACACATTGAGCAGCTCATGTTGCACTTTCAAAAACTAGGATGTAACATGAGCATCAAGATGCACTTCCTCTTCAGCCATTTAGACCACTTCCCAGAAAATTTAGGCGATTTAAGCGAAGAACAAGGAGAACGCTTTCGTCAGGACATTTGCACGATGGAAGAGCGATACCAGGGTCGTTGGAATGCAAATATGATGGCTGATTACTGCTGGAGCATTCAAAACAAGACTGAAGTTTCGATTCATGCAAGAAAATTTTATAAAAGAAAGTTTTTTTCATGTTAGGTTAGAAAAACAATTTTTTCATTATAAAATTCGAGTATTTTTCGCTAAAAATGTAATATAATAATATTTCAAAAAAACTAAAGCTGCTAGAGAAAAACTGACAACAGATTTCCAATCAGCGTGGCAGAATCATACAAAATCAGGTATGAAACTTCATAAAACAAAACTACTGTTTACCAGTGTTATTAGGTTCGGCCGTTAGGTTAAAAAAACAAACCATAGTTGAAGATTAATCCCGCGTCCTAATAGAGAGCAGTCATCGCGCGAATATGCGATCGTCGCGTCCATTTTGTCACTTTTTGTTCGGTGTCGCGCCGACAGAGAGCGCCTACCGGTTTTCCGAACAAAGTGACATGAACACGACGATGACATTCTATTAGGACGCTGGATCCTTATCCAGCCGCCGCACGGCGATTAACGAGAAGCGAGTACTCGCTTCAACTTATAGAGCTACGAGTAGTTGGCGAGCAAGGAGCAGTGAGTGCGGGAGAGCGTGCCAAGCGTGATCTCTCAGCGAGTGTTCTGCCCGCCAAGCGAGCGTCGCTAAGCGAGTACTCTTTGATAGCTCGTGTCACTGCGACAAACGAGTACTCGCGGGCAGTCGGCGAGGGAAATAATTTTTTTTTTGTAACTTTCTTGAACGAGAAAATCGTTGATAGCTAGTCGCTTCCTCGTCAGCAGTGGGACAGCTGCCTAACCGCTAGGCCACGACCTTGCCTCTACCAGCGGTAGCTTAGCGCAGGGCAACGCGCGGTAAGAACAATTGTACTAAAATGTATGGGCCCTGCACGCAGCGGCTTCATAAATTTGTTTTTACTGCTCGCTCGCCGCCGCGCGCCATGCCACCGCTGGTAGCAGCAAGGTCGTGGCCGAGTGGTAAAGCTGGGTAATAATAAATGTTAGTGTAATAAAACAATCATTTCTGACAAAGATTTATTATAAATTATGTTTTAGAAATTCAACAAAATATGTTAGTGATGTCTGATATAAGCATTGGCTATTAAACTTCGTCGATGGCTAGTCGCAACGTAAGTTTAAAAGGCTAGTGCGTTTGCGTTTCTTTTTTGTCATATGATGACAATGAAAGTGATCGCGCCTTTGGCCCGTTGTACACACACGTTTTTTTTTGTCGTGATAAACAACGCACGGAAACTACGGTTGATTCACTGTGTAGGCATGGTCGTCAGTGTTGTATGGATCACTATGGAAGCTTGTTGACAGACACGGTGTCACTACAGCACGGGGCGCCGCCGTCGACCGGTGGTTTGCTGTGTCTTATTCAACCCAAACACGATTATTCTACGGTACGGCTAGCGCTCCGTACCGTAAAGAAAACGTGCCGTCTACAACGGGCCTTACACTGTTTTTTCACCGCACTGGGAACGCGGGACGTCAACGAGAAAACAGACGACGACGGCGCCATAGTAAATGTACTGTCGCTACTTCGGCGCCGTCATGTTTTCTCGTTGAGGTCTTGTTCCCGGTGCGGTGGTCTTTGGGTGAAGACTATAGTCTCAGGGAAAAACTATCTAAATATGGAGGATATTGCATAGGGATGTTCTGTGAAAAATCAACGCTTTTAACAAAAAACAGAACATTGAATATGAAATTATGTGCAGTAATGAGTTACAGCCTTCTTGCATAATAAAATAATTACTATCTATAATATATTAAATTATATAAGTTATATTCTTTATACAGGATGTTATAAGTCTATGACTATTATGATTAATTACAATGACATTTAATTGAGGTTATTTATTTGCAGTATGCATAAAAAGAAATGGGTAATACTTGGTACAGGAGCGAATGTGTGCGTATCAAAGCGTGCAAATAGCGCGATTTTGAATGCCTGATAGGAAATCCAGAGAAGATTGTAATTTATTTTTATTACGTTAGTGATGAAATGCGGTGCGTATGAAAAACAATTAATCGAAGTCGACGAATATAAAGCAGAATTGACATCTTAAAATTCATTACAATGTACCTATTTAACTAAAAAAAAATGTCATTTTATTAAGTATGTATTTTTGTAGACAGTGTGATTTTTCTAGCTGTTTCATCCGTCGACTTCAAAAAAATATTGTAAATATTATATCTTTGGAATGTTGACAAATTCACATGAGATTGACAGAAATTGATTAATAATATACAACATCAGTTTTAGTATATGCGAAACCCGAAACACGTGTCTAGTATTTTTATGTAAAGAATCTATGTACAAAATTTCAAAACTGTATCATGAAAAATCACAAAGTTATAAGCTTGTTATGTTACCTGGCTGTCCGTACAAAAACATGATCACCACGCGGCGCCCGCAGTGCGCCCGTGCCTAGTGCCGATATGACCTGCAGTGACTTGTGTTCGTCGCGCGGTGTCCATATTGTAACCTTTTTTAAAGATTTTTGGGGCAAAATATAACACGGTATAAAAATTATTGGAATCGATTCAGTTATTTATTCTGAACAAGCTATATTCAGGTTTCGCATATACTAAAAATAATGTTTTATAATAAGTACTCTATAATCCTAACTACGATTAATACATAAATAACGCAATAATAATTCTCTACATTACATAAGGCCTTATACACAGCGGTTATAATATTTTTATTATTATATTTATTGAACGAACCCGTAGACACATTCTTAAACGAACGCGATGAATTTTGAAGGAAAAACATAATATCAAACACAAAATAGGATATACAAAGACCGTTAACTGTGCTTAGACTTTGCTAAGCGTTAAATACGAATATGAACCTTATTTACAAGCAAGTAATTTTAATATTCCCAAGCTGATGTGATAGTGTCTCATATAAATAAGAACTTAAATTATATACGAATAATGTTTGTTGAGCCGACTTTCTTTACCTACCTATTTACGGGCTGTTTTTTATATTTGATCGGAAACAGTTAAAATAATAAATTATGCATTTCTGTATTGCAGTGGATTGTAATCTTGTTTTTGGTGCCACCGTGACATTCTATTTCGTCTGTAGCTATAAAAATTTAAAATAAATAAACATAGCTACCAATACTGTAGGATGATAATTTGTAAATAAAATTATGTCAGCTATTAATATATTGTAAAACTTGAAATTTTCTTTTACGATGCTTCTATAATGAAAAGTGAAAATGTCGGTGAGAAAAGTTTTGAGTATGAATGTGGATGGCTGAGAGTAGGGGAATACCAAAGAAACGATGGATGGATTGTGTGAAAGATGATAAGTCTAGAAAGGGGGGTGACTACCGAGATGATGACTAATAGAGAAGTATGGAAGAAAGGGACAAGTTGCGCCGACCCCATATAAATTGGTATAAGGGCAGGAGAATGATGATGAAATAAAGAACAGTGAGCAATATTAGTAAAATTTTAACCTAAAATGTAATAACTTTTATTTACTATCAATGTTATATTTTCAAATGTTGTGTTTGACCACGTATTCGGGGTAACCAAAAGTTAGGAAGCATTTTGTAGCAACATATTTTCGCCGTCACACGAATTTTGAATACCCCCCCCCCCCTCTTGTTGTGACGTCACATATTTTGCAATTTTAAATTAAACCTTATAGTAATATTGATACGAGTTGGTAATATTTTAAAGTTTTTCTTTATAGTTGAAAATTACAGTTTAAAACTATATGTGACGTCACGAAGCTTATGACTTATCCCCCCTTGTCTCACAATGTCACACTGTGATGGCCCCCAACATATGTTGCTGCAACAGCTTTGCGCAACGTTTGTCATGAACACGTAGCTTTTTACACCCCCTTTTGAGTAATAATCGAAAAGACAAAAGTACAAAACAGAAACATCAACAACCAGAAATCACAGATTAAGTTATACCGCGTAAAAATATAAATAAAAGATCTTTATAATGATTTTGTTTGGTAAATATTAAAACTTATTTTTACGTATACAAGGAACAATAATAATATGGAAAACCAATACATTATTGCAAACTACAGTGAAATATCAACGTTATGACTACATTAACTAAGTTGATTTTAAAATAGTTTTGGCAAGTACAAATGACATTAGTGGTCATTGTAAATTAAACTTCTTCAGATGCAATTAATATTTTCATCCCAAGCACGTTCTAAATTCAAATGAGTGATTCACTTGCTAGTAAAATTTTGTAATGGCAAAAAAAAATATAATGTTGCCATGAATAATCGAACAATAATCTACCATCAAGCTTTAACTCTCCAAACTTTTTTTGACCCCTCCATTTACCGGCTAGTAACCAATAAATATGACTGCGTTACAGTCAGAAAAGTAGTCTTTTAAATGGCTTTGACCTTATACCAGCCGGAAGACATTTCAAGACTGGACAAAGGCAATCCCTCTAACCATATTTCCTAGGAAACGTCGGCAGTTAGACTTTCTAATGGGGGACAACCCTATGATTAGGAAAATAAATTTTAAAGGCGAAATGGTATCGTATCGGAGCATTGGTATATGGCCAAACGCATATAGAATTTTAAGAATATTTCTTTTTAAGATTCTTTATCCTTTGTTACATTAAAATAAACCCATAATCCCCTTATCCCGTCTTTAATGGTGAACGTGTAGACGAAATTTTACTGAAATTTCTTTAATTACAATCAAATAAAACAGTTTTTTCTCATAAAAAAATGCTAATTTTGAGGACACTGCGATTTTTTTTTTGTATCGAGCCAAATTGTATCAATTATGTCTTGGCCCTCATAATTTACGTAATCAATAAAATCTTCAATTTTTATAATCATGAAAAAGAAATTTGTGTATAAGGCCAATTTGTAGTTTTGACAAAAATTTGATTTTGCGTACAGCCAAAATGCGTCAAAATATATTCTTTAGGACCCATTTCGCCTTAAACAAATTACACCTGACGTCAATTTGCCGTGCTAAAGCCATTTCATACAACTGTCAAAGAACGACAGTTATGATTTGAATATTCGGACAATTTAAGTTGGTCTTGGTAGACACTTTGTTTATCAATTTCCCTGACACTACTATCATTGCGGCAAAAGTGATACATTAAATTGAAAAAAATATTGGAAGTTATTAAAAATACTACTTACGACGTTCTTCAAATTTACACAATAGATCATGCTTTAAGTCAATCATTAGAGTCTGGCCACACACTGGCAACTCTGTACAAGTAAAAAAAAAAAAAAAAATGGTGCTATTTAATTGATTTGGAAAAGCGGAGTCTCCTAATACAGGCTTATTTGCTTAAAAGGAGGCTCCAATCACTAGTTGTTAAGATATTACTTGTAAAAATAATAAACCATTTTTCATTTTCATTTGAAAATTTATAGACGGCAACACCTGTACTACGAAAAAAGATTTGATACTAGTTGGTTTTTTTTTTGTTTTTTTTTGGTAGGTTATTTTGTTTAGTTTAGCTTGAAGATTAGGTTTTAATTCTTCACTTATTCCATCTGGCATTGACAAATAATAACCACGAAGTTTGTTGTTTTGCTTCATTATGTTGTAATTTGACACGATCTTAAGCAAAAATCAAAAGGTAAAATATCAAAATCATTAGATCTACTTACAAGTCAAATTTTAGTATTGGTACCGTAATATAAAATTTTATGGTTGCTCATTTATTCCGTTGCAGAGTAAGCGTGGCCAGACTCTACGAACGATTAATATGTAAGTTTTAACATCACTATTAGTTACTTACATACCAATATCCTCTTAAATTCGTTGCGTACTTCACTGGGGCGTATTCAATATCCTAACATACATTATTGGATAGATACTCTTCAAGAAGACGGGTTAGGGTAAATTACCCTTCACAAATCCATAGGGTAATATTAGGCTGTAGGGGAAAAAGCCTATTTGAAGGATTTCACGATCCAAACGATAAATATTGTGGCTACTATAACCGCTATGATAATGAGTATGAACATTTTTCTGCGATATCTTCGTTGATATTCCGCCGCTTTTGCTAGTTCGTCGACGCCGGCTTCCACGTTTGCACTAGCGGCTTCAACGTGACTTTCCACAGTGTCTGTAATTAGAAATTAAATAACATAATCATCACGCCTATATTCCAAGAAATGTTAAGCAGGGGTGTACTATCGAGAAAACTTACACCTGACCAATTTGAAAACAAAATCCCTTGCACACGTGACCACATCTGTTAGCAAGCGTTACTATAGCGGCCGAGCGCTGCAAGCAAGAATATTCCTTACGGTGTATCGGTTCGTTTCTCCGATAGTACACCCATATTTCGCAAGTTATGTTAAAGTCCCATGTAATACGGGGCGAGATTATTGCCATCAACCGAGCACAAATCCAGACTCCGGACTGCTACTGACAAATTTCTGTTGGAAAAACCCAATAACACTGGCTGACCTAGGAATCGAACCCAGGACCTCACGCTCAGCTACGCTCGCTAACACAACGAAAATAAAGATCACTGTGATTATGACAGACATGTCAATGGTAGCAACCCAAAAGCAACCATATTGCATCGACAATAAAGATCATTGTGATTTTAACAATGATGCGAAATAACTGAATGGTCTGTATTTATGCTCGTGTACTGGCCCCGCGTGCTGCACGCGTGCCTATGGTCTCTTACAGAGGGGAGGCCTGAGTCTAAGCATTGGGAACATTACGCTGTTTAAGAACCATCGACAAACGCCAGACCTTTCCAATTTTAAAACAGTTTTCCTTGCAAATGTTTTGTGCCGTTCCGACTTTCTATTGTTGGACGAGAACAAAGGACCATAGGGGCAGTATTTCTTCAATGAAGCAGTGTTGTAGCCGTGATATAGTTAAATCCCTAAGGATATAGCCATCTACCGTTATATAGTTATATGAAAACTATAACCAACTACGTCGAAATTGGTTGCAGTAGCAAAATTAGGACACTTCGACGGATTTCATGTAACTATATTACGGTAGATAGCTAGATATATCCCTAGGGATATAACTATCACAGCTACAACCTACAACCATCTTACTGCGACAAAAACAACTTTTAAGGTGTAAAAGGCGTCCGTTTTGTCGATAGTACATATTTTTACACGATACGGCCGGATTTCAAGCGATTAGAAGAGTGTCTCATTTATAGCTCACCTTGCGTCATTTATAGCTAACATGACTCGGATATTAGCACAGTAAGCAAATTACTATAAAATTATACCTTTAGAAAAGAGATAGACTTCTTCCTTTCTTAATATTTTTTTGCACCTCATTCTGCGTCTCTTTAATTACACCTATGGTGGTTAATTTAACAATAATAATTAATTAACATAAGTATTGGTATGTTTTTGTTCAATTAATTAAACTTACTTGAATGACTCGTTCTCGTTGTTCATATAAAATACAACATAAAAACCAGTTTAAATTGAATTTATGTTCTGAAATAGCTTCTTAATTTTTGTTTTACACGATATTTTTTGTTCAAAATTAAATAATGTTTAAGTTGAGGAAATTACATTGAAAAGTACGTAATACATATTGAATTTTCCCTATTTGCACATAATTATACCGAATAACAAAAACTTAACATTCAGCTTATTTTCCACAAAGGGTAAGGCTTCATGTACAGTCAACAAAAGTGATATCTAGGCAGGGTAGAGTAACATTTATTTGTATGTGAATTGCTTCATGTTCAATTTTATATATATTACTTTGTTTTTGCTTTACTCCTACATTGTAACACACCAACACAAAATTGTATATTGTCACGAAGTTGAACATGAAGCAATTCACATACAAATATTTTAGTATACCCTACCTAGATATCTCTTTTGTTGACTGTACACGACGCCGGAGCCGCACCGGCGGCGGCGGACCGCATGCTCATTGTGTTACTATACTAGATGACTTGTTTACCGTCTTGAAAAAAACAAAGGCTATAAGGCTATAATAGGTGATCGGGTGATCGGTGCCTATGGCATACATAACATTTTTTTTCAAATAAAAAAGAAATCAAAATTCAGATCATAATATGATTTGAATTTTGATTTTTTATGCAGATTGCATATGATTTGAATTTCGATGTTTTTAAACGATTTTTTTTTTAAATTTCTGTTTTTATTGTTCTAAAATGAAAAGTTTACATCGAAATTTTGTAGTATTTATTGATACTCAGAACATTTTTTCTGATTAAGCTATTAAAAAAAAAAAAAAACTAGGTATGCCATAGGCTTCTACTCCGTTCACCTTAATATACCCTATGTTTTTGAAGATGGTAAAAAAAAAATCATCTGGTATAACTCGGTATTAATGTGGTGTACACACGGCTCCGGTGCGGCGGCAGTGCGGGGCGTGGGCAATATTCATTCGTATACACAAACATGCGTTTCGGCGCCGGTGCGGCTCCCGCATCGTGTACATGAAGCCTAAGGCAGAGGGTACACACGGCTACACATTTCCAGTTTACACTGACCTCTCATTGTGAGAAAATCCTATACAATGCAAGATCAGCTTTTACTGGAAATATATAGCTTGATCTGTAGCTGTGCGTACACCAACGTTTAGCTAGTTATGTTTAATATTTGTCGAATATTCATTGCAACTCTACAAAGGCACAACTTACCGACAGACTGAGCCTGTTGGTTCACCATTTCAGCCAAATCCTGTATTATTTGATTCACATCTAAAACATCAGCTTCTATTTTGTTAATGTAGGCTTCTTTTTCAAGCAACATGCTCGTCTCGAATTGTACTAGACGCGCCTGAAAAATAAGAAGAACCGATATATTTATAGGATATACAGGGTGTAGTTTATACAGTGGCAATATTTTAAAGGGTCATTGTACTCATAATTATGAACAACTTTTACTATGGGACCAAACCTGAAATCGCGAAAAAAAAAACAGCTGTTCCCTACATTTTGACGACTTAAGCGAACATAAATGTACTGAACAGCTGATTTTTTTTCGCGATTTCAGGTTCTTGACGGACTGAGAGACAGATGTACAACGAAGTGGCCCTATAAGGGTTCCGTTTTTTCCTTTTGAGGTACGGAACCCAAAAAAAAAACTTGTCGGAACCTTGTTCCCCGATTACTCGAAGATGGCTGGACCGATTTGGATTTTTTTTGTTTTATTCGAGAGGGTATACATCACAGTTGGTCCCATATAAAATTGATTAACTTTGCTTGGGTAGTTTTTGAGCTTCAATAATACGTATTTTTTTCCCCACTTTTATATGGATGATGTTCTAGTTTGTTTTGCAGGTAGTGGTATTAGAATTTGTGTGGGGTAGCTACTACAACTAAAAAGTGAAAAATAAAAACTTTTTAACAAAAAAAAAATACAACCGACTTCCAAAAACAACACTACAAAGTGAAAAATAACTTTAATTTCGGAAGTCGGTGGCAAAAAACGAAAATACATTTAACTAGACACCGACTTCCGAAAAATTAAAGTTATTTTTCACTTTGTAGTGTTGTTTTTGGAAGTCGATTGTATTTTTTTGTAAAAAACAGATTACGCGCAAACGCAGCATTTTTTTGTCAGATGCCATCTAAAGTTTTTTGTAAACAACTTTTGTATGTAATTTGACAGCTAATGTCACCTTTGTGAGTCAAGCGATACCAGCGACACCCGCGGAAAAATTTGACAGTTTTCTTCCCCATTGTCAAGGAGTCTAGTCAGTCAGAAAGATGATGCTAGTTCTATAATTCAATGTGCCATATTTACGTGCTGGATACTGTAGGTCGGTAGTTACCTGTGCCTGCTGGTTAGCTATGAGCGTGGCCTCTTCATCATCAGCGATGGCCTGCTGCTCCATAGCCTGTGGGTCGTTACGGACGCGCGGTGGCCTCGGCATGTGGGCGGCCATCTTCTCGGATACTTGCTGTAAATAATACATTTATTTTTACCTAGCGGACTTGGACTCTACACGCAGAAGAAAAAAATACATTTTCATAGCTACGTTGAGAAGGTTAAGAATCGTTTGTAGGGATATGGATAAAGAAGTATGCATGTTATGTTTACTTTCTCATATTTCATATACTGATTCAATCAATCTGCCTAGCCTTTTCCCAAATATGTTGGGGTCGGCTTCTAATCTTACCAGATGCAGCTGAATACCAGTATTTTACATGGAGCGAAAGCCTAAAAGACCTCCACAACCCAATTACTGGGTAATACGTACCCCTTGGTAAGACTGGTTGTCAGACTTTCGGGCTTCTGACCGTAACGACTGTCAAAGATCTACGAATGACAGCCGAGACCAACAGCTTAACATGCTTTCCGAGGCACGGAGGGGTCTCGGTATGTATAGATAGTCACCCATCCATGGACCAACCCCGGCAAGCGTAGCTTAACCCGATGGATCGACCCGTACGGCTGCTATTACTTAGCCACGAGGTTCATAGTAATAAATTATGTCATTATAATAGATCGCTTCTTGTACTCACGGCTACATATAAAGTTCAGTATAAGCTGACCTCTCATTGTAAGGAAATCCTATACATTGCGAGATCAGCTTATACTGGAAATGTATAGCTTGGTATGTCGCCGTCTGTACACACATAAAGGCATAAGAACAAGTGTGCAGCTTCATTATATGTTTCACACGAATATAAATGTAATCTGCTAGCATCAGTGGCGTGCACAGAGATTTCAGACAGGGTATGCACTTCTTCTTAAAAATAAAAACTTTAACAAGCTGAAACTAGTAAGTACCTGATTTTTTTTTCCCGACCGTTTGTTTTACCCGACCTCACTTACCATAACCCTAATCTTACACTGACTCTTACCGCACGGCGCCATTGGCTTCGCATGATGTTTGTTTGCGACCACAACGAATATCTAAAATATTTTAATCTGAATATCCGATAAAGGTCCAAATATTATTTTTATCTTGATTTGTAAACATAAAGCAAGGGATAAAATAAAAAGTGTTTGTGTTATACACAACATGTTTGCCAGTAGGTAATAATTAGGTACCACAAAACTTTTCTATGAATATAACGAGAGGCATTACCTTTTTTTTTGAGTTAAATAAAACCCGGGAACACACCTTCCGTTTACAATGAATTTAACTTTTTCCTCAAAATATAACGTCGAAAAGCGGCAGATTTTAATTTATTTAACACACTTCGGCAGCACAGGTATCACAGGTATAATTTTCAATTTTTTACAAATGATTAAAATAATTACATAATAATATACAGTCAATCACTTGCGCCAAGAAAAACAATCAAATCAAAACAATATGGCGAAAAAACAAACAAACATTGCAAGTTGAATAAAAGCGTGTAAAAACTTTACAATTACAAAATAATACGAACTAATCTTGGTCAATCCGACTAAAAAAGTCAACCCTCTGTAATCAACAACTAAGCGGTGCTTTGACGGCTTCTTAATTTAGACGGGTTGCAAAATAAGCTGTGCTTCCAGAACTTAAACACACGCATACATTTTCACGCACACAGTCACACTATTGCTGTGTACTACACGGGTTGCGTTGTATGAAAAATAAGCACGGCGTTGTTCTGCTTATGCTCACCGGGAGCGCTGCCTGTGCGGTTGTCGCCGCTCGCTTCAAGAAATTAGTTTCAAATAAAAGTAATAGATGGCGCGTAAATCGCGTTATAAACATTTTTCTTGCGTTAAAGTTATTTATCATTTCGAGGGGCATGTATGTATGGGACTACAGGGTATGCAGAGCTTATTTGCATGTATGGAGTGCACGCCACTGGCTAGCATGTAAAACACACGACTGCAGCTTAGTTTAAATTAGATTAAGGCGATACCAAAATAAATTGGGGGATTTTTCGTGCTCATTTATTTCACTATTGCAGCATGTATGGACTTAATGTTTGAAATTATGTTTATCATAAAACAACATTGAGAACTGGTCTTCTTGCGATATTTTTGCGGGTCTATTCGCGGGTTTTCTTGCGATTTTATTTATTTTTTCTTTTTGGGTTTTATAATGTGTACAATCGCGAAAGTTTAAAAAGTTTAATTATGTTTATGGACCGTTTGATTAATACGCTGACTGAAGGAAAACACAATTGAGTTTTTCCTCGATAGAATTTAATTCCGAAAAGACCTCTACATTTTTATGTTTTTTTTTCTGTAATTCTATAATCCTAAGTAATTTCAATGCAAAATTGCATTAAAAATATGCGTATTAGGTAATTGAAAACTCTGGCTGAAAATATTTATGATAGATAGCTTAATTTATTTTTAAACAATTATTATTTAATTTGGCGCTTTTATTTTGGTTCCAGCGCACTCTCTTTTCTTCGCATGTGGAAGTAATTGACTCTGTCACTTTCTTATTCCCAAGTTCGCTTTTTACATATCACCTTAATGCTTTCAAGGACACTGAACGACACACAAAAGAAGTTTTATTGTTATGACGTCTCTCGCCGTTTAGTGTGGTTGAAAGCGTTAACTTGCTCACCTTTTGCACTGAAGAATATTTAGCTAAGGCATCTCTAAAGGCCTGGGTGAGTCTTTCCACCTGCAGCTTCTGAGGCTTATCGCCTCTTCGCACGACCACACCCAAGCGTTGTATGTCACGCGCAGTCGCCGACACCGAGCTATTTACTGTTTGTTGTGTGTCGTGGCTGAAAAAGGATACATTAAAAATTAGGGAAACGGGTGTTGTCGTACAATGAGCCTATACAAATAAGGCAGATATTGTCATTTATTCCAGGGATATTGCCGATATTCGCATCCGCAATTGCTGAGTTTCTGCATTCATTTAGACCTCCACATCCGCATTAAGGGGATGCGCTAAAGTAGCCCGCGAAATTCAAATTTTCTTACGTTTTTTTTGCAATTTGCAGGTCAGTGTCAGGTTGTATGTTGATTAAAATATGATTCGCGGCCGTAAATAATATGGCTTTACAAAATTACAATTATTAGAATCAGCAATACAACTCTGTAAGTTAGAATTGACCTCAAATCTAGCGATTTCATGAAATCATCGAGGTCAAAATGCTTAAACGTAGCTTGTTCACCATTTTACTTGAACCGTGGCCCCTTGGCCCCCTCCCTGTTTCCGCCCTTGCCATCAATAGCCATGAGCTTTTCTTAAATAAAGAAAATCTCATGGCGTGGTTAAATTGCAAGGCAGTGCAGCTGGTTCGCAGCCGGGTTCACGGGCTTCGAATGCGCTTGATTCGTTAGTGGAGCTTTTCTGAAAGCTCACTACTTTTTAACTGACTTCAAAAGGAGGTTCTGTATTCGACCCGTATGTATGTATGTCAGTATTTATGTATGTAAGTATGTTAGTTTGTCCGCGATTTTCTCAAAAACTGATGAACCAATTTTGATGATTCTTTCGTTAAGGTTTTGGTTATGTAATTATTCTTATGTACAAAGTTATATGCATAAATGTACTGCGTCTCCGACATTTCTATGCGGATTTTGTGATGATTCTTCTTTTCGTTCGTCTTGTGCTCATGTAATTGTCCTAATTGTATATTCAACTAAAAATGGAAAAATAAATTTACTTTTAAAAAATTAAAAACCGACTTCAAAACCTAAAACGAATAAAATAACTTTCATCAAAAACTTAACAGCTTCTGAAGTCGGTGTCAAGCTAAGTTGCATATAAAAATTAAAGTTATTTTATTCGTTTTAGGTTTTAAAGTCGGTTTTTAATTTTTTTAAAGTAAATTTATTCAATGAAAGAAGCAATCTCATACTTACATTTTCTCCCTCAACTGCACACTATCATTAGGGCCACCGATCTGCTTCATCGTCTTCTCAAGCGACTTTAAGCCACTGTTAATAGTGTTCACATTGTCCGCTATACCCTCGCTTAAGTTATACAGTTCTGTGGGACTGAAGTCGGCGAATCCGACGTTAGGAACAGCCGCAGTCGCACCGTAGTCTCGGCTGAAACCACCGGCAATTTGTTCTCTTTCCGCCATTGCTGCAACTGTAATTAATTAAATATAATATTATATTAATTTAATTTAAGTACACAACCCACCCACATTTTGCCCGATATGTTTATAGGTAGGACCGATGTGATGATAGGAAGGGCCTCTGACTAACCGCCGGGGTCGCGGGTAGTTCGAAAGAGATACCGTGACCCTGGCACAGGCAACTGAAGGAACACGGGTGGGTTTTAGTCAGTAAAAGTCTGACACGCCCTCCCCCTCAGCCCAGAGCGGGAAAAATCATTTGATGATTTCTGAATTCCCATCCACAAAAAAAAAAAAATCGGTCCAGCCGTTTGAGTGTAAAGAAGTAACAAACATACAAACACAAATACACACTCACAAACTTTCGCCATTATAATATTAGTGTGGTTATAATGATAGAGGAAAAAAGAATAATGGACATCAAAATGTAGGTAAACATTGTATTCAAATATTAGTATTTGTTGTTTACCTAAATATTATACATTGTCCTAATGAAATACCTAATTCAAAAAATGTTTGAATTATTTATTAAAATGCTTAAATTTTATTATGATTCTCTTCTGATTATGAGAATCTTCCGATTGGAGAAGTTCGGAAGATTCTTCATTTTCATTGGAGGAGTTTTAAAGGATATACCTATACCTTATCTAAGCTACACATTATTCTTTTCCGACATGCACGCGAACGAAGTCGCGGACATAGCTAGTTATGTGTAAAGTATCCACATCAATCTGCCTAGTCTTTTCCCAACTATATTGGAGTCAGCTACCAGTCTAACGGATGCAGCTGAATACCAGTATTTTATATGGAGCGACTGCCTATCTGGCCTCCACAACCCAATATAACAATACAATAACCCTTTGGTAAGACAGGTTTTCAGACTTTCGGGCTTCTGAAAAAAGTGGTCTAATTTAGGTATCTACTTAGCGGCATTATATTTACATAGTTGCTGTTATAAAACCATCGTTTTCCCAGATACTTGCTATGTATTGCTACCAAATGTTATGAGAATTAAATTAGAATAATATTTACATAATAAAAAGATTAATGAAAAGTCGATTGAAATGAATGAATAATAAAGGTGAAGGACATGATAATATAAATATATTATTATGCAAGAGTTTTTTATAGATAGTGGCTGAGTTAGCCATATTGCAATGTCCATTGCCTCATTTATGACAAATCAATCAAGCACTTATATTCAATTCCCAAGGGTTTAGAAAGAACAGCTTAATTTTATTACATAATTTAGTACATGTATCTTGTGAAATTTAACATACGTACATAAATACTCCTTCTTCCCATGGGGGTAGGCAGAAACTACAGAACGCCAATTGCTACGATTCTTACATACTTTTACTTTAATCTTTAATACTTTACTTTTTTTTTTTTTTTTTTTATTGCGAATTTTAAATCTATGCCAAAGTTAATTGAATGTTCTTATTTACACCAAAACCTGGTATCCAATTCGCCGACGTTCGCACGGACGTAAAAATATCGCGGCGGAATTTTATCGCGCACTGGATTTTCAACTCTCGGCGTTGAAAATCCAGTGCGAGAAATAAAATCGCCGCGATATTATTAAGTCCGTGCGAACGTCGACTAACTATAAAATTACCAATCAGCATTAAATTTTCCTTGCTTGTATAGATTGGGGAGCAAATATGACGTGTTATTTTAAATAGGATGTTAGGTACCAACATTATTGCAACTAAAGAATACAATAAAATTCCTTTTCCTTACACTTTAATCTGGTATACCTACACTAGTAGTGTTCAACACTTATGTAATTGCGAACATTAAATTGCATTTATTGGTTCTTTTATCAAATAACAAGCCAATAATTAACATTTATGATATGTGTACTGAAAGAAAGACTACCACAAAGAGTATAGGCTATTTAAAATCACGCTAGGACCCTAGGAGCCGAGCAAAATGAAAAAAAGTCATCAAAATGCTAACTAAAAACGAAGTTATAGCGCGGGCAGGCGATGTGATGCGACGGGGTGGGTAGGGGGAACAAGAAATTTCACGCGGACGAAGTCGCGGGCAGCAGCCAGTAGGCTATACATAAGTTTTATAAGTTCAATTATATTAATGTAGGTACCATCAACAAACACTAAGCCTTTCCAATTTTGAAACAATTTTGCTTGCTGCAATAAATTGTATTTATGACAAAGTAATCTGGATCATGGGGCGAAACAGTAAACTGAGTACTGACAAAAAACTTTTAATATATAAAGTGATCTTGAAGCCAGTGTGGCTTTATGGAATTCAACTCTGGGGCAGCGCCTGTAACTCAAGCATTAGCATCATACAGAGAATGCAAAATTCTATTTTGAGGTCAATTAGTGGCGTTCCTTGGCTTGTCACGAACGCTGAAATACACAAGGAGTTATCAACGAATACCGTCATGGACGAGATCAAAAACGTTACAAATAAATACCAGGAAAGGCACCTCTATGATCTGGCTGCTGCACTGAAAACAAGAAGTTACAGGAAAAGACTTAAAAGGAAAGACATTGTGTAGTCCACCCACACCTGTGTGCGGAACTAAGCACGAATATGGAGTAGATGGCTCGCTGGGGCACGCTCTTCCCGCCAATGTTACCTACAACTCATCCGCTAAAAGTACTAACTGATCGCGGATTGCCACAGAAAAGAAAAAAAAAAAATGACAAAGTAAAACAAAGGACCATAGGGGCAGCGTTTTTCAATGAATCAATGAAAAGCAACTTTAAGGCGTCCTTTTTGTCAATAGTACATTTAAATATTTATGTTTTCAATAACCTGCCTACAACAAAAATGTATTGTTTTCCCAAACAGGAAGAATTTATTTGCTGTTTTAAATTAAAGTCTACCTACTTCAATTTAAACCAGCAAATAAATTTCAGTAATCAGCACGGAGGAAGGACAATTTGATCTCCATAATTCAGTTACTGGGCAGAGAGAATTTTGATGCAGACAACACCAACTGAACTGGACATTATGCCATAGCAGGATAGGACATCTTGCATTAAATTAAAGTTCTTTTGCAGTTATTTTATCCCTGACAGCAACCTCATTGCACCGATGATAAAGATTACTTTGAGGTAAAATAACTGAAAGGTTGTAGATAGATATATTACAAAAAAAAAAAAAAAAAAAAAAATGGCCAAGTGCGTATTGGGTCACGCACAATGAAGGGTTTCGTAGTTGGGATGAATTTATCCCAAAAACAAACTTAACATTGTTGAAAAACATGTTCTCCCATACATCAATATATGTCACGGTCAATCCTCCAACTGAAAAATGTAATTTTATAATTGCAAAAAAAAATGTGATAAAACCACAAATTAACGGATTTCTGACGTTTTCCTTTACTTGTCCTGTAAGACCTTGCTTCTTGCCAAATTTCACGACTCTAGGTCAACGGAAAATACATAGGTTTTGATTTATATGCAAGTGTCAAAATACGTTGCTAAGCTAGATTTTTAGAGCTCCAAGGCACCATAGAGTATTTGGTATTAATTTAATACTGAGAACAAGGGTCTTGGCAGACTGACAGGCAGGCCTAGAACCATAAAAACTGAGAACCTCGAAAAACACAACTGGAGGTGTTTGACCAGCAGTCCAGCAGCAGTGTAGAAAACATTGATTGAACAGAGTTTGATTCACTTAAAAAATATTTATGACTTTTAAAACAAACAGTATGTTCCTAGATAAGAGAGAATAACAACTTATTTTACAATTTGAGAGATTGATAAACTCTTTTAGTTTAAGGCACTGAGCAGATGATGGACAATTTGACCGCAACAACAGAACATGTTGGTTAACTATGCAATAACGCACACATAGGACAAATAGGCTCCTAGGATTTCCGTAAGATTCCAAATTGTCCATTGTCTACTCAACACTAGTGTGTATCTCATGTGTGACATGTATGAAGTGATACTTTTTCCCACTCACCTTTTTGATGTTGTACAAAAGACAATTAAGACATTATTCCAGGAAAATTGGTAAAAGCAGAAGCCCATTAATATTGAGCATAAATTAAAATTGGCATAAAACATAGCATGAATGTGCCATTTTTGAAAAAAAAAAAAACCTTTGTTTGTATTGCAAACAATGACTCAGTTTCATTGTTATCTAAATATTAATTAACTTAAATGTTTCAGGAAACTGTGTTTTTCATAGGTATAAAGATAATATTTGAGTATGAGATAATGTTGTACAAGTAAGTTGGATTATAGGATTGAAATTTAATTTCTAATGAAATAAATGGAGCACACTTACCGACCAAAAAAAAACAATGTTTCCCTTTTTTTTTTATAAGTAGGTAGGTACCACAAAAGTCATACTAAACTTCCTACCTCACGGAATGTTCCCATGTATAAAAAGTTTAGGCTATTTACCACTTATTGCGATGTAGGAAATGAACAAATAAGACTCCTGTTGCGATTCACTGCGACTCTGCGACTTTTATATCCACAATAATTGATGAGAAGTGACAGCGGTTCAGTACCTACTAATTTGTACGAATATAACGTCACTAGAAATAACTAAGACGGTTAAATGACACGGTATTGCGCAACATGTTAAGTATAACCGGTTTACTAAATAACTTTACCTTAATAACGTAGATTAGGCTACTTATTTCAGGTTTTTTACGACAAAATTCTTTGTTCAATTTCCAATCGACGGTCGATGAACTGTCAATGTCAGTGAAAAACTGTCAACCACGGGGTTGCTGTCCTAAAGTTTTCTACAAAAAATAATACACAAAAAAAAACAAAATAAAATAGGACAAATAAAATTAAAATGCGAAAATTGTGATAGTTTACAATTTGGTTCAGTTATTGGATTAATTTCGATTTAAAAAAAAAAAAAAAAAAATACTCATTTTAATCATAGATGGCGTTGAAAACAAAAGTGTTAGTTTTTGTCTGTTCACCAACAGGTGACGGTAAAGGCAAGGTTTGTGCACGAAAAAAGATTTGAATTGTTTCCATGACCGGTTTACGGGTGGTTCGCGATTTCAGAATTTAAAAAAAAATATGTTTTTTGCACACGCGCTTAAAAGGGAGAGCTACGAATACATAGCCTACTTTATTTTCGCGCTTCAAAAATCCGAACTCGCGACGTGTTCTTTGTCAATGGTACCTACCTATCTACATAATAATTTCAAATTAGAAAAACCTTTATTCTATAATCTGAGAGAAAAACATAAGTAGGTAGGTACTTAGTATATGTATACAGTATACTACACTCAGATCAACAAAATAATGTTGATCTGAATGATCTGAAATGAGTGATCACGGTCACCTACACTTACGACAGCAAGGTAAAGTGGCTAGGCAGTGGACTATCCTGCGAAGCGAATCGGTCCTTTGTTTTCGTCTGATGATGCGGTACGAGTATGCTACCAAAGAAATAGTTCAAGAACTGCTGAGAACGGTGATTAAACGTTACATATAAAAAACAAAAACATTTTTACTGTAGTCGGGTTTTAGTTTTATTTTAATTTTTTAGTTGTGGTAGGTGGCCCTGCCCCGCACAAATTCTTACTATATATGCTATTTATTTGAGTCTATGTTTATTTAACATAGCAATTATGTATTGGTATTAAAAAATAGAGATTAAATACGTACGTAGTTATTATTGACGCTAACTCATCTATACATATAACTATACATATAAATAAAATTGAATTGTCTGTTTGTAAAGTCAAAATAATAGCTTTTAACTAAATGCATATGAAAGTATTTAAGTACGGTACATAAAACAAAAATACAATTTTTTAAATTCTGCCTGTCTGTCGGTCTGTATGTCTCTCTGTCTGTCTGTTTGTTTCGGCTAAACTCCAAAATGGCTGGATGGATTTTGACGGGACTTTCACTGGCAGATAGCTGATGTTATAAGGAGTAAATTAGGCTACTTCTATTGCAGAAAAAGAATCAGGGTCCCGCGCAAAAAAATTAAAACCCTTGAAATTGTGAACAAATAGCGCGGGCGAGCAAAGCAACGCGGTGGGTCGGGGAACGAGGGAGTTTTATTAAAATGTGGCTGTTATTTTATTATCTTACGACTTCCACGCGATCGAAGTCGCGGGGCACAGCTTTATATGTGTAGGTACCTAAGAATCGTCTAAATCGGTGGACGCGGTAGGTAACGAACGTCGCAGAACATAATTCTAGCAAAAGGAGCATATGGACCTTAGCCGGTGTCGTTCTGTAGTTTCTGCCTACCCCCATGGGACGAAGGCGTGAGTTTATGTATGTATGAATGTAATGATGTATGCTATAATTCTGTACCAACCGGTCTACTAAAAAAAAAAAACAGATTCTTACGATTTTTACCTAATGAACAGTAAAAATTATCTTTGATAATAAATCTTACAACTTAACTTTAAGGACGCTGTTACAAATGGGTAGTTAAATCATTACTTTTTTACACAAAAGTATGTTTATTAAATAAAATGCGTAATGTTTTTTTGGCCTAATTGTTGATAGATGTGCATGGTACGATTCTGAACTATAAATATAATTTTAAATAGGTACATTTTCACAATAAATGTACCGAAGTAAAAAAATTCAGTCCGGTACATTTATTGAGAAAATCTACCTATCTAAAATTATATTTATAGTTCAGAATCGTACAATGCACATCTATCAACAATTTGGCCATAAAACATTTTAAGAATGTAAAGCATTTTATTTAATAAACATGCTTTTGTGTAAAAAAGTAATGATTTGACTACCCATTTGTAACAGCGTCCTTAACGATAAAAATCTTTGCACATAATCAATCCCGCGAATCTTTCATTTTTAATGCAAAGGACGTGTGGAGGCCTTGTAAGAATTTTCTCACAGGAGTGTGCTAGACCAGGATGCATAAACCACTCGCCACCTGTGCCTTTGCCCGGTAACGTGTTGCGATTAAAAAAAAAAACTACTTGGAAAAATAGAATAATGGCCGGAATTTGCGATCCGTGTGATTTGAATTTTGAATAATGTTATGATTAAATCAAACGTGGTTTTATTGTATGAACATGAACGGATACCTAGAGGAGAAATTGTAGGTATAATAAAATAGACTACAACGGAATAAAGTACCTACATTTTTATCGCCATACATTTTTGATTTGATTTAATGACTCGTTATGGTGGTCTCGAATTTTGAATAAAAACTATAATTGTCACAAGATACTCTGTAGGTATAGTTGCCGGTACGAGTCGTGACCGTGAGCACAAACTCTACTCTTAAACCTAATGAATCTTATTTCCTATCACGGCAGGTTGCACACGGCCGGGAGCAATGAAATCCAGATAGAAAACAGAATACAAGAGTTAACAAGAGCATGCTGACGAATGCAGTCAAAGTTAAGATGGAATTTGTGCTCACGACTCGTGCCGGAAATTATACCTACTGCGGCGTTTCACATTTTCATCAATAACGACTTAGCAGAGCTCAACAAACGAAAGAAATGTGCTTCATCGCGAAGGCATTTTGTGTAATATCTACCTAGTTTACAAATTTTCTTCCAAAATTATTTTACCTAATTCAATCATGAAACAATCTGAAGTGTTACTAGACTTTCGTTGCTGACTGTACCTACCTAAAGGTGAGCTGTCAATCAAAACCTTGAAAAATCTAATGGCGCCTCTTCACAATCGACGATTATAAACTTTCATCCTCTTTATCCTATGTCCTTCCCCAGGATGCCATCTATCTCCATGCCAAATTTTATCGAAATCCGTTCAGTGGTTTAGTTTAGTTTTTCAGGTAATCGTCTATGATCGCCGATTGTGAAGAGCCGCCATAATTCAGTCCCTTGATTACGTTATAATGTCAATGGTGCCGATTCTCTTGTGAACGCACTAAACTAAAATTAGAGAATCGCTATCTTTTACTAACAGGCAGCGCGAGAAAAGGACGGCTATAGCTATGAACTAAGTTGGAGATGTCAAACTAGTTCACACCTTGCGCTTCACCGTGTTTTTAGTCGACATGTTTTTACGTGTCGTCTAAATGTCTATGGAAAAATTAGTTCTAACTAATTTGACAGCTCTAATTTACTTCCGTCCCTTTCTTGTCATAATAGAGAGAAAAAGTTAGCAACAGCCTAAATTAAGTTTAGTTTGTGCACAACAGAATCGGCACCACTACCTACTACATCCAACTTAATTAAAATGAACATAAAAAAATGAACACAAAGTAGGTACGCTCCGTGACTAAGAATTAATTTTATGCATTCAATTATTCGAGACGACATTTTATATTTATTACATTTGTCTTGTAACATTTGATGTGACGACAGCATTAAAATATTTCAGATATTTATGGCACACGGTTCTAATGAGCTGAAGTCTTTGTCATTTGCAAAATACAAGTACGAGACTGGCAACACCCAGTATATCCTTGCCTTTCAAAATGGCGCCACTTGCAAAGGCGCACGTCAACTTTACGTCAAATTCGGTACATTTAACTTTAGTTCCAAAATTCGCCGCATGTTAATTTATACTGGACAATGTGATTAGGGAGTGAGAGTTACGATGGCTATTTTAAATCTCAAGTCAAGTCGCATTTTCAACAAAACGATCAAGTACCGAAGAGTAAATGGTTTTATTATTATAACAAATGACATTAATGATGAATGATGTCGTGAAATACGCTGATGAATCGCATAAGGGGGGATTATATACTTAGATTTACGAAAAAACTGAGCCCAAAAAGAATAAAATAATTTTGAGTTTAATTCTGGGTATGTCTATGTATCTGAGCATTCAACATACAATACAACTATTTTCTTAATGTCCCTCGGCAAACTTCGTGTTTCGTCAGTCGTCGGATTTCTATCAGTTGCCTTTTGCACTTGGTGCAGACCGGACTCTCAAGTCTCAATCGACTGGGAAGTATATAAAGTCGCGACTCTTTTAACTTACTGTAATTTATTTTAAAAATAGGAGGAAAGCTGCTAAAGTCGCAGGCACGACAGATAATTTTAAGCGTATAGGTACTTGTATTTAATACAAGAAGCCGATGGATTCAAGAAAGAAAGCAATGATTATTTTCAAAAGTTCCAAAACGTGTTTCTGAAGCTTGTGGTATTTCAGTCGGAACTGAAAAGATTTTTGTAAAACAAAATACAAAAAAGATAAATTAGCTCTCTTCCCATCACCAAAAAGAGTAAAAAAGACCAAACAATTTCGTTTAAATTTGGACGATTTTGACTATTGTGTCATACGTAACATGATTTACGATTTCCATTTATGCTTTATGGAATTACCTTGCACTTACAGCATGCATGCATTTACATGCATTGCGTGTTGCTTAGACTTTTTTTCGTTCGTTCGATCATTCCATCGCTAGTAAACATACTGACACAGCTACATCAGATGAAGAAATTTTCTGACTGAATTGAAAAGATTAATAACCGGATAAAATTTATTTTAGTTGCGTACCTACATTTCGAACATAAGAACCTCCTCTTTTTTGAAAGTGGGTTGAAGAAGTGTTTTATTTTGTTTATATTTTTATTAATTTCCGTGGTATACTACTTAAACATAATATAGAAAAGAAGTAAATAAAAAAAAAATGAATAAAAAAAGGTACAAATAAATACAGAATCTCCTTTTTTGAAGTCGGTTAAAAAGTGAAATGGTTTTACAGCTCTATACAATGTGTCGTTTTGCATCCTCGTCAATTCAGGGTGTGGTACAGAACGTCAAACCGAATAACTTTCTCTATGGGACCAACATCGTATTCGCGAAAAAATTTTCAACTGTCCCATAGAAAACTTCAATACCTACTTGACGCAAATGTATGGGACGGCTGATAATTTTTTCGCGATTACGATGTTGGTGCCATGGAAAAAGTTGTTCGGTTTGATGGTCTATACCACACCCTTTAACTCTTAAAATGTCGATTGTACACCATGTGTACAGATAACAATAGAATTTCAATTGTGTCTGCTAATTGGCGCGCGACGGGTTAATTTGACCAGGATGCAAAACGACACGTTGTATTTCACACGGAGATCAAAATAAAACAACAATAAAGTAGGTACCTACCTTCTGAATTCAAATTATTAAACACGATAAATCTACATGGAAATTAGAATTAGTTTGTATTCGGAAATGCGATGATTGCCGAGGCACGTTAAGAAATGAGTTGTACTGTACGTAATTTTGAAGGACTTCTTTAAGGAGGTTAGTTAACAAATTGCACTAATTCACTGGTAATGAGAGTAGGTCATTTGAGTAGATTTTGTCCTGTGTGCGATCATCAGACTATGCATGACAAATAGTTTTTACAATAATTTGTCTCAGCTGAAGTTAAACACTTCATAATCCAAGAAATTACCGCAGCAAATGCTGCATGTCGGCCATTTTAACGACCGCGGCATTATTACGCGCCATTTTTTTTTTTTTGATGTCATTAAATGCTGGTAAATTGCGCTGGCATTAGCCACTTAAAACATCTAGGTGGGAATCTCGGAATTGACTGCGAAGTACTTATTTCCTGTAATCCTGGTTGAATGGGCCGCCTTAGTAGTGGGTAATTACCTTTAGATCTTTAGATGTTACGTATTTTGTGCAATTGTGCGGCTCTATGAAGCAGTCGGTATTCGTGGTATTTCACATACTTATGTGTGGTTTTATATTTCCGCTTTCTTCGTTAAGGTGAGAGCGCCAGGGTAGCCCATGAAATTCAAAATTTCTTACTTACGTTTTTTGCAGTTTGCAAGTCAGTATTAGGCTGTATGTTGATCTAATATGATTCGCGGCCATATCAAATATTTATTTAAGTATAGAATTTTAATAAAAAAAGTCATCAATCCAAGTTTAAATTACTCTAAGTTCATATTACCCTATTTCATGAAATCATGAGATATGAGGTTGATTCTAACTTATGGAGTTGTATTGTTGATTCTAATTATTATAATTCTGTTAAGCCATATTAGTTACGGTCGCGAATCATATTTTAATCAACATACAACCTGACACTGACCTGCAAATTGCAAAAAAACGTATGAAAATTTGAATTTCGCGGGCTACTTTAGCGCATCCCCCTTAAAGTACTTTCTAAGGTGTAGGCCGCAAATTCGAAGCAGCGTTTCTTGTAGCGTGCAGTGGAGCGTTCCTATAAAACCAAATTGATTTCTATATTCATTTGGTTTTATAGGAATTTTAAAAACACAAAATTTATATAATATTTGTATGGAAGCGCATCACTTCAGAACGGTAGCACCTATTAATTTGGTTACTTACTTCTTTTTTTGTTGTGTTTGTAACTGTCAGGGACAAGGTTTGTATGAAAGAAAATGTTTGAAAAATTGTACGGAAAAGTGAAAAAATTTGTACTTGAGTATAAAAAATCTCCATATAAAAAGTGAGTGAGTAAGACAGAAAACAGTATCCCGTCTTCAAAAATATTGCCAGGATTGACGTTTAGTTGTTCAGTTGTTTACAATGTTTTATCTTTTATTTACAAAAAAAAAAAAAATGTTTTAGTAGTTTTATGAAAAAAGTAGGTAAGTAGTAAAAAAATTGTAGAACGTTACCTTCTAGTTTTAAAAATACCAGCAATATTAGTTTAGAGAACGCAATGTGATATCGTTGTGAAATTATTTAATTGTCATTTTATTTCATTACATGGTACTGTAAAGGGAAGATTTGGTCTCATTTTCTTCATTACTAGGTACCTACACCCGTACGAAGCCGGGGCGGGCAGCTACTTATCAATAAAATCAAGACCTACCACCTAATGATAGGCCTACATATTTCAGGAGTATGTAAGGTTCGTAGCAGGTAGGGTGGTTCTGTAGTTTCTACCTACACCCATGGGAAGAAAGTGTGAGTTTATTTATGTATACATATTTCTGTGGCTGGTTGTACTCGTGATTAAAACAAAATGTAAACTTCGTTAGTGTTCCATCCACATAAAATAAAATAAACAATACATAAATTACAATACATAATATTTTTTACGACACTATAACAGCTCTTGCAGTTAGTATGGCTGGCAGTTCGTATGTCAAATGTAAAAGGTATTTGTGCGTGACTGTACATAGCGTGTGTGCGCGGCCGTATATTTTAAATTCAATTTCATACATTTTTAACTAGCTGTGTCTTCGATTTAGCACGTTTGTAAAGTTTCTGTCTTCAGACAGAACTACTCTACTAGGTAAGGTACAAAGATTATTATGTAATTTACACTACTATAGTATAGTTAAAATCTCGCTGCAGACTTGGTCATAAATCATAATCTGAGTAGGGATGTGCGCTAGTTGCGCGCGCTCATGGCCATTATCGATAACAGAATCATTAAGGTTATCACGTAAACATACTGCATTCATTAAGTATGCAGGGTAACTAATGAGTACTAATGTGTTTTTACGAGACTTCCTTCTCGTAAGAACACATTAGTATCCATTAGTTAATTCTATAAACAGAAGGTATTATATATTCTATTTTTAGTTTTATATATACGTTCTTTTGTTTATATATTTAATATGCTTTGTAGTAAATTTAGTAATAAAATAAAAAAAAAAATGTGTATTTATTCCTATCACCCATTTAAAAAAAAAATAAAACTATCGATATCACTCATCGACTGCAGTAATGCACAGGACTACGTGTGGGTGTGGCCTGCCCATAAGGCCCGTGAGTGGGAAAGAGAACGAAAGACTCGAATGATTTATGACCGAGTCAGCAGTGAGATTTTAACTATACTATAGGTACTATAAGGTACAAAGATTATTATGTATTTATTGTATATTTGTCACTCCTTCTCCCTTTAATCCATTCAAAGGTTGGCTCTAAATTATCGTTTCTATCTTTAGAATATAATATAATACTATTTATTATGTAAACCATATGGATTCAAGATATAAATGTAGAAATTTTAACACACCTAAGTTGGTCCTTCAGCAACATAATAATTATGGGATAAAGAAAAATTGTATCCAAACTTTTGAGCTAACAAATGAATCCAGCTTATAGGTAAGGTCTCTATTTTTTGGCACGACCGACGCGACTTTGTACTTCCACATCTACCTTTCGAAGTTTCGGAACAGTTCGGCTTTGAGCGTCGTCTCTGGGTACCTACTCATTCCTGTGTGGTGATCTCTTTCTACTCTGTCTCAAGCTCGATGAGTCATACAGCCGGGAACTGCACCTACTCATTTTATTGTGTCCCGGAGTCCTAGTCCCCGTTATTTTTCAACGATACGCAGATTTGCAAGTCTCGCCTCGCCGAGGGCAATGCCTCTTTTCTTTCCATCGGCTGCCAACTTCCTGAAGAATTCTTCTAGGGTACCTACTGGTACTGGTAGTTTAGGAGATAGCGGGTCGCCCTGTTTGACTCCTTTCTCTATTTTGAATTTTGGACCTGTGGTTTCTGGTTTTTAACCGACTTCAAAAAGGAGGAGGTTCTCAATTCGTCGGAACCTTTTTTTATTTTATTTTTTTATTAATGTTCCCCGATTACTCGAAGATGGCTGGACCGATTTGGATATTTTTTTTTTTGTTTCAAAGGGTATACTTCCCAGGTGGTCCCATGATCATGAAGTCAGGATCTGATGATGGGATCCTGGAGAAATAGAGAGAACTCTTCCAATTTTATAGGCACACTTGACGCGATTTGGATAGTTTTTGGAAGAGTACTTTCTTGGAATGGTCCCATTTCAATTTGGTGAAGATCTGATGAAGAACTTCTGAGATAGGCAACGGAACTCCTCAATAAATGATAGCAAATGGACTGGGATTGCTGAAATCTCGTGTCTGTTTGTTGTTCACACCAGTTCATAACATAACATCACGCCCGTACGCTGTGAAGGGGCAAGCACATGTGAACCACTAAAAAGTGAAAAATAAAAACTTTTTTTACAAAAAAATACAACCGACTTCCAAAAACAACACTACAAAGTGAAAAATAACTTTAATTTCGGAAGTCTGTGGCAAAAACGAAAATACATTTAATCAGACACCGACTTCCGAAATTAAAGTTATTTTTCACTTTGTAGTGTTGTTTTTGGAAGTCGGTTAAATTTTTTTGTAAAAAAGTTTTTTATTGCAGCTGTTTCTACTGTTCCTGTGAATGTTGCATAATTTTATGTAGGTGGGATCAATGTTTTCATTGCATAAAGCGTGAAAAATGGCTGTGTGTGAAATGCTGTAGAAAGCCTTGGAATAGTCAACAAAAGCGAGGTATAGCAGGATTTTGTATTCTTGGTGTTTGGTTTGATTGCATGCAAATGATCTGTCGAAGAAAGGCCAGGACGGAAGCCTGCTTGCTCAGGAGACTGATTTTAGTCTAGTTCGTCGGATATATGCAATTTTCTAATATTTTAATAAATTCTTTGTAGATGTGTGGTAATAAACTAATGATCATGTAATTATTAATAACGGACATCACCCTTTTTGTGGAGGAGAATAATATTGAAATGACAAAAATCTTTAGGAAAACTACATAACTGTAGAATGTTTTTAAAGAGCCTGGTGATGTACTGAAGGAGAATAGGTTCGCCTATTTTCAATGATTTTATGCTATTGCCATCTTCACCACCTTAAGCTCTGTTGTTTTTCATTTTGCTGAGCACTACATGTACCTCATATCCTATTATGGATGTTACTGTTACCTACTCAAATGTGTAAATATGTATTTTTCAAATTTGTTTGGCTCAAAATTCAGTCTCAGTGGACAGGCCCGTTATACAGGCCACTTGGCGCCTAACTACAAATTCAATTACAAAGAGAAAACACGCTCTTTAAGGGCGCTTTCAATTTAGACGTTTCGTGTCGGACCGCTGCGGTGCCGAAGCGGTGCGTTTGTTGCATTGCGCACGGACGGTCGTTTGTTTTCATACAAAGCGCGCGGTGCGGCAACTGTGCGGCGTCGATATCGCGAACGCTCGGCAACCGGACGGCAACGTCGCAAACTCCACGTGTATGAAAACAAACGACCGTCCGTGCGCAATACGACAAACGCACCGCTTCGGCACCGCAGCGGTCCGACACGAAACGTCTAAATTGAAAGCGCCCTAACGCTATTAGTTCCAAATCACTACAGAACCACTTATTTATGTTTATTTAGGTAAGTACCTAAATATCGGCGTTTGCCGCCACCGACTGTTTGTTTATAAAGTCGAATCTACTACGCGAGTTGGTAGGAAAATATACAATAGGGAAGCACTCTGTAATGCTCGAGATTTGCTCTTTTATATTTTTAACTGAAAGTTGAAGATTTTGTTGGTGATATTTTGAACCTTATCACAATAGAAAAAGAGTATCTATTGTGCTAATAAAGGTAGGTTTCAGATAATTATAGTTGAGTATTTCAAGTCAAGGTAAGAATTTAATAAATGCTGGCTTTTTAAAAAAGTTAATTCACAGGTATTCTTTGATCAAGTCTTGGTAGATAGATAACAAAATTCGAAGACAATTGTGTTATCCACCAACCCGCACTGGGGCCGAGTGGTGGATTATGGTCCACTCCCTTTCACAGAGAGGAGGTCTGTGTCCCAGTAGTGGGAACTTTAGAGGCTGATTGTGTTAAACTGACTGGTGTTCCATATTCTTAGAAAAGCTGCTTCACACCCTTTGGCACATTCCATTGAATAATTGGAAGATGTCCAGATGAGGTGCAATCTTTGTGAGAAATCAGAGTTTGGCAGGGGTATAGGATCAAAGTCAATTGGAACAGATGCAATATGGCGTGGCTGCTGGCAGCAGCAAGGTAGATGCCATGGCGCCATTTTGTTCACCTTATTCTTTAGAGGTGTGAAGGCTGTGAAGTTCCTAATCCTCCATAGATAAGAGAGGATTCTCTGACCATATGGGTGTGTTGTGTCTAGTGAGCTACTGCCCGCAACGGCTGTAGGCGGATTTCTGTATAGGTAACTTTGCCGGTTACGTAGAACTGAGCAGAGTTATCCCAGCGATTAACACATAGGGTATATATTGCGATGTACGATTTTGCATTGCGTCAGCTGGTGTAATGCAAAGTTACAATAATTCCAACATTTCATCAGTGGTTAAAAACTCCCAGGTAGGGGAATCTAGTGCCGATGGCCACCCCTGTTTTGACTTCTTTCTTTCTAATTCCCTAGTAAGGGAATCCATGGCTGGAGGAGACTACTTACTTCGCCCTCAAGTTTTTACTATTGCAGCATTGCCTTAGGTTATTCCCCGTAGGGTTGCTGAAATGAAATTAATGGGTATTTACTGATTCCCTCCGAAAAGTTATATCTACACTAATATTATAAAGAGGAAAGATTTTTTTGTTTGTTTGTACCGAATAAGATCCGAAACTACTGGACCGATTTTAACCATTTTTTCACCAGCAAAATTTTGCCTATAAAATTCATTATTCGGCGTGCGCTGAGAAAACTACTGATGATACATAAAAAGTATATACTACATAATTAAAGTACTCATTATTACCTTCAAAAATGTCCGCGAGACAAACTAACATAACTGTCATAGTTAAGTCACAATAGCAGCTTTTGTGTTCTAAAATTTAATTAGATCGCTGGTAGAAACAAAAGTTGGTTACATTCGTATCGAAGTATTGATTCTTATTCAAATAACTAGTTTTATCATCAAGGGTATTTGTGTAACAGTAAAATACTTTTTTATTAATTCGAATCGGACCCTCCCTGGGTAAGAGGGGTGGGTGGGAAGGGGAGGGGGAAAGGGAGAGGAAGGGGAGGGGAGGCCTCACCCACCCCTTCCCCCTCCCTTAAAAGAAAAAAAGTCAGAAAGAACGCTAACCGAAAACGAAGTAATAGCGCGGGCAGGCAATGCGATGCGACGGGGTGGGTCGGGGGAACAAGAAATTTCACGCGGACGAAGTCGCGGGCAGCAGTACTTTATAACCCCGTTTTATCAGACGAAATCGAGGTGGTACAGTCAAAGAAAAAGTACTAAGCGATTAGTAATACTTAAGCATGTTTATTTCAGATCAAATTATTCAACATCATCACAAATCAAATCACAGATTTCGTCAATTTTACAATTAGTTCTTCACAATTGCAAAAAAAAATCTTGAATTAAAAAAAAAAACATTTCTTATAAAAAATAACTATCTACTTAAATACAGGGTGTCCAAGAACCTGGCGTCCAACTGGATTCCCACGATGCCCCAAGTTCTAACAGTACTCAGAAAAATATTTTAAAAAATCCACCCCATGTACTTACAGAATTATACTGATTTCAAAAAAAAAGGGGAAATGAGCACCCTGTGACATACTTTTGAATGCTGTGACTGCTAATGCTGATAATTTCGATATTTCTTGGAGGTTTTGTAATCTAGGGTATTGCTGTGTCTAAATAGAATGTAAAAATAATGTACTTATTGTACCATTTTAAAATAAAATATTATTTTAACTAAAGGTGATATGGAAAACTATTGAATTTCGCAACTTTGACCGACTGTAGTGTAAAAAAAATGTACCAAAATAGTATGGCAAGTGACGTCAAATTTTGACGCGTTTATTCCTCTTTTTAAAAAGGTATAATACTTACACATTAATTTGAAAAAAAAAATTTTTGATAATATTTTTACTCAACAACCCAATTTTTACGAAGTGCCTACCTACTAACGGTAACTGTCGGACCCTTTCTTATCTTAGAAACTGTTATGTTACTACTATTATTTACTTCGGTTCCAAGAGTGAGCAAGAAGGAAATACACACAGGTAGATGGGTTCCCAGTAGAATAAAAGCAAAGAATGTTAGTTTAAAGATATTTTATTACAATAAATGTTCAAAATGTTGACCACCCGCGGCAATACAAGCTCTCACTCTCCTTAAAAAGGACCGCTTTATGTTTCGCGCACAGCACACAGTATTCTCCAAAAAGAAGAATATCATCCGTACCACGTACAGCGAGTGCAAAGTCTTTTACCTCGAGACTATCCGAGCCGAGTCGCGTTTTGTGAAACAATCCTGCAAAAACATCGAGAAGACGAAAACTTTATCGACAAAATTTTGTGGTCAGATGAATCAACATTTAAGAAGGATGGCTACATGAACCTACACAACTTGCACGAGTGGCATGTGGAAAATCCGCACTTGATGCGAGAAGATAGATCCCAGTACCGGTTCAAAGTGAACATGTGGACCGGTATTCTCTGTGGGAATATTATTGGTCCATTTGAGATGCCCGAGAATTTGACTGGCGAATCATATTTAAATTTTCTTCAAAATGATTTGCCAAACTTACTAGAAGAGACCCCACCAGATATGTGGTTCCAACACGACGGCTGTCCAGCACATTTTCGCGTATCCGTTAGAGAGTTTTTGGACGAGCAATACCCGAACAGGTGGATTGGGCGATCAGGAACAATCCCGTGGCCAGCCCGCTCACCTGACTTAAATCCGCTGGATTTTTTTTTCTGGGGAACTATGAAGGAGCTCGTTTATGCGAAGCCCATTAATGACATCGCTGACCTTCGTGAGAAGATAACACAAGCAGTGCAGGTGATACGTCAAAAAAGTTACTCGCGAAACATAAAGCGGTCCTTTTTAAGGAGAGTGAGAGCTTGTATTGCCGCGGGTGGTCAACATTTTGAACATTTATTGTAATAAAATATCTTTAAACTAACATTCTTTGCTTTTATTCTACTGGGAACCCATCTACCTGTGTGTATTTCCTTCTTGCTCACTCTTGGAACCGAAGTAAATAATAGTAGTAACATAACAGTTTCTAAGATAAGAAAGGGTCCGACAGTTACCGTTAGTAGGTAGGCACTTCGTAAAAATTGGGTTGTTGAGTAAAAATATTATCAAAAATTTTTTTTTTCAAATTAATGTGTAAGTATTATACCTTTTTAAAAAGAGGAATAAACGCGTCAAAATTTGACGTCACTTGCCATACTATTTTGGTACATTTTTTTTACACTACAGTCGGTCAAAGTTGCGAAATTCAATAGTTTTCCATATCACCTTTAGTTAAAATAATATTTTATTTTAAAATGGTACAATAAGTACATTATTTTTACATTCTATTTAGACACAGCAATACCCTAGATTACAAAACCTCCAAGAAATATCGAAATTATCAGCATTAGCAGTCACAGCATTCAAAAGTATGTCACAGGGTGCTCATTTCCCCTTTTTTTTTGAAATCAGTATAATTCTGTAAGTACATGGGGTGGATTTTTTAAAATATTTTTCTGAGTACTGTTAGAACTTGGGGCATCGTGGGAATCCAGTTGGACGCCAGGTTCTTGGACACCCTGTATATCCACAATTTTTTTAAATTTGGGCGGAATCGAAATTGTAATTAAACGATATTATTATTTTAACTATTTGGGGAAACAAAAACGGGGGGAATCAGTAGTAACCCAAATTAATTTGGTGTTATCTTCACTCAAACGATGAGTGCTCCTGTTTCTCCCATACTACTACTAAAAGCTAGAACTTTAACATGTCAACATGAAATATCCTATTTCCGACCATATATTTAATTAAAATATATCTTTACAGCTATATAATTAGCGCAGTAGCTAATCACAGAAAGCTTCATTTTTCGACCCGTTCGCTATAAATCGTTGTATAATAAAATGATTTCTCTTCCACAGTTATGAAAGTCAGACGGTTTAGTTTAAATCATGACAATTTATGGGTTTACTTAGAAAATAAGTAGGTGTAAATATAGCCAGCGCCATTTTGTTTCAGAAATATGGTGTGTCTGTCTAATTAGCAGGTTGTGAATTAAGCTATTTTATACTAGGTGTTTGGATACGGTTCGTCTTATTAAGTATGTCATTGGTGATACTTACAATTTAGTTAGACATAACTAACTATCTAGCTATTTTGTTTCTTTTCATTAGGTTGTTTGGCGATTTATTCATCGACAAAATACTGCTTGGGAGAACAATTACGGTTTGTTGAGTACATTCGTCAGCCTTTACTTTTTGCATAGTCTCACAGACATTTAATAGACAAGTACGTTGCACTTCTATCGATGTCAAAATAAAGACATTTGATTTTCGCCATTTTGGCGCTGATAGCAACGTGAGCGTCCATGGAACTAATATTATTTTGTGGAAGGTTATTACTTATAGCGAATTTTACAAAATGCGCATACTCTCATGATAAAAATGTTCTAAATATCACGTAGTAAACACAAAATTCACAAAACAAATCTTATTTTACGATTTAGAAGCGAAGCCTAGAACATCAGAGACGTACCAAAACAACACGTCGGCCATTTGCAACAATGTGTCAATTTTAGTTCCTGAGAAGCTCGAACGCGCTTTGGCACAAAAATTAACTGTCATTTCTTATAGTACTTAGTACGAGTATATTAGACGTCAGTGCGTAGTCTTCTGTTCTGAATGACCACCGACACCGGTCTTATGAGAATCGATTAATATTTCCGAGTTTACTTACTTAGTTGATTTCTATCCTGTTAGACTACTATTTTGCCTTATATAAGCTTCAATAACTGCCTAAGTAGGTATTTGTTGGCTAAGCTTTTCGCGAATTACAACCAGAACTAATACCTACCTACTATGTTTATAGAAGTTTCGTATATTTACGGTAGCGTAAAATCAACACAGTAATTCGAAATATTTACGCTAAATAACAATTAAATGAACTGTAAAATGGTGACGTCATGTTAATTAGACAGTTTATATTTTATTTATATTCATTCTGCACTGCAGTCACTAACGGCGGACTGTGACGCGGAGGTACGAAGGAATGAAAGGGTTTTGGATGTGGCAAATATTTTATCGACGCCCTACTTCTTCTAGAAGCACTAGGCCCAATAATCATCAAGATTTTCAGAATTGGAAAAGCCAACGTCATAATCATCATTGCTAACGCAACAGGCTTCTCCTTAACCATTCAGTCAGACCATGTCGACCACTAACCAAGCCTGGATTAAAAAAAAAAGCAATATCAGCAGAATTCTTCTTTTCGAGTCAATGGAATGGGTGTGCACATGGCCTACTTATCATGTACAGTCAACAAAAGAGATATCTAGGCAGGGTAGAGTAACATATTTGTATGTGAATTGCTTCATGTATATATTACTTTGTTTTTGCAATACTCCTACATTGTAACACACCAACACAAAATTGTATATTGTCACGAAATTGAACATGAAGCAATTCACATTTAAATATGTTAGTATACCCTGCCTAGATATCTCTTTTGTTGACTGTACGTACTATATGAATTGGGCCAAGTAGGTAGGTAGCTAGGAGGCAATTATTTTCACAAGGATCCATTCATCCTGACATATTGTCTTGTTTTAGCCGACGTTCGCACGGACGTAAAAATAACGCGGAGATTTTTTTTCGTGCACTGGATTTCCATGCTCTGCTGAGCGCCAAGAGTTGAAAATCCAACAGTGTGTTTTTTCGACGCGCTGGGATGCACTCTGTTGGATTTTCGAAGCTCGGCTTAGCACCGAGAGTTGAAAATCCAGTGCGCGATAAAAAATCGCCGCGTTATTTTTACGTGCGAACGTCGGCTTATTGTATAATTGCATAGCAGCACGCATGTGTGAGCAGGTACTGGGTAGGTACATTATCTTTCGTTGACTTGAATGTGCCGGCGGCGGTTGAGTTGAGATTTTGAGAGTATGTTATGCCCACTCAAATGTCTCGCTGGTGGTGGATTTCTGTTGGATCATTAAGTTCCCTTCAAAATGGTTGAGCTGCATCTATGTTTCATGTTCATGAACGGGCGCCGTCAATTTATTTAGTTTTTAGTTCTATCTTTTTACTAGCTATTGCCCGCGGCTTCGCCCGCGTATTTGTCGGAAATTATCCCACGGGATCCTCCTACCGGGATGAAATACCTATGTGTTAATCTAGGTTATAAATTGTCTGTGTGCCAAATTTCATCTAAATCCGTTCAGCCGTTTTTGCGTGATTGAGTAACACACATCCAAACATACACACTCACATTTATAATATTAGTAGGATTACACACGCTTCTAATGTGCACTTCTTTCTACATTGTTCTCACATGTATATTTTCAACATGAATGATGTAAGTAACCAATATTTTATAAAAATATTTGGATTTAAAAGAGTATCCGTGGAATTTCTTGGCCGTTCTTCTCTATAAAAATCTGCTACGCTTTGGGATGGGCAACTAGCTTCATCTTTCTGACTGAATGACCCCATGGCAATTCAAAAGTGCCTGTGGTTGGTTTATTTGAAATAAATGCTTTGAGTTTAAGGGGATTCAGTAATCGCTGTAACATGTCCCATCTGACTTGAGAGAGACTTTACAATGCCGAGCTTTTTCCAAAATTCCGGCTGGATACTATATTATAGATACTTCATAATTGGCATAATTGTTATCTCTCGCGGTGCACGGTGTTCCGACATCGAAAGGATCATTGGGCACCGAATTTTATACCTCATCCACGCGCTCACCCCTGCGCACATGCGCGTCACGTCGCAGGAAGTTTACGACTCACGCGCACAGTTTCCTCGTTCGCAGGATGTTTTGCAGCGCGCGCGCAACCCGCACCCGTTCGCCCATTGGACGTCGCTATTTCTGATTTATGTATGTCGTACTCGTGATGGATGAGTGCGAGTTGATTGGGAAATTCTGTGTTTTACTGTTTTGGTAATGAAAGTAAATGTTTGGGAAAATTTTTAGTGTGTTGACATATTTTGTAGGTAGGTGAGCTTTGGCATTTTTTTTCTTCTTACATCATGCTTCCATATACCAGATACTGCCAGATACTCAATCTGTCAAAAATTGTATAGCGTTTACCTATATTTTTGACATTTGATTGTCGCTGGCTTGAGAGTGCGACTTGAATTTGAACGTTTTTAGGTACGAGAATTGGCCTACTGATTGCATAGCAATAGCTTGGTCAGTACTGTTTCTCATAATTCACTACTTGGGCCATTGTTGCCTTCTTGGATTAGTGACTCCAGAAGTGACTTGCATGATTTAGGTGGATTCTCTTAGAGCTTGCATGACTTAGGTGGATTCTCTTAGAGCTTGCATGACTTAGGTGGATTCTCTTAGAGCTTGCATTATTTAGGTGGATTCTCTTACAGCTTGCATGATTTAGGTGGATTCTCTTAGAGCTTGCATGACTTAGGTGGATTCTATTAGTGCTTGCATGACTTAGGTGGATTCTCTTAGAGCTTGTATTACTTAAGTGGATACTCTTAGAGCTTGCATTATTTAGGTGGATTCTCTTATAAGCTTGCATGATTTAGGTGGATTCTCTTAGGGCTGGCATTATTTAGGTGGATACTCTTAGAGCTTGCATTATTTAGGTGGATTCTCTTAGAGCTTGCATGATTTAGGTGGATTCTCTTAGGGCTGGAATTGTTTAGGTGGATACTCTTAGGGCTTTCATTGTTTAGGTGGATTCTCTTGCAAGCTTGCATAATTTAGGTGGGTTCTCTTAGAGCTTGTATTACTTAGGTGGATACTCTTAGGGCTTGCATTATTTAAGTGGATTCTCTTACAAGCTTGCATGATATAGGTGGATTCTCTTAGAGCTTGTATTACTTAGGTGGATACTCTTAGGGCTTTCATTATTTAGGTGGATGCTCTTAAGGCTTTCATTATTTATGTGGATTCTCTTAGGGCTTGCATTATTTAGGTGGATTCTCTTAGAGCTTGCATAATTTAGGTGGGTTCTCTTAGAGCTTATATTATTTAGGTGGATTCTCTTGTAAGCTTGCATTATTTAGATGGATTCTCTTAGCCTAATGTCTAACTCTATTAAAGTTTCAAATTATCACCTTATATCTTTGCTAATACCAAAGCATAGTTCCATAGCTTAGCATAGCATATCAAACTCAAACTCAAAGCATTTATTTCAAATAAACCAATTACAGGCACTTTTGAGTTGTCAATGGGTCGGTCAGTCAGAAAGATGAAGCTAGTTGCCCATTCCAAAGCGTAGTAGATCCCTATGGAGAAGAACGGGCAAGAAACTCCACGGACACTCTTTTAAATCATAATATTTTTACAAAATATTGGTTACATCGTTCATGTTGAAAATATACATGTGAGAACAATGTAGAAAGACGTGCACGTTAAAAAGCGTCCGTAATAAAAAGATAAAAACTAAGACAACTAAATTAAATATTAAAATTAAAAATAAGCCATGGCAGCTAAGAGACGACCAGTCCCAACTGACGGCGCTCGTTCACGACCATGAGGCATGGATCCGCACCAATTAGCTAAACCATTTTGAAGGGAACTTAATGATGCAACACACACGCCACCACCAGCGAGACATTTGAGTGAGCATGACATACTCTCAACCGCCAGGGCACATTCAAGTCAGTAAAAGACGTACCCAGTAAAAGGTGGCTTAATAGTAGCTACATAGTGCACACACATGTGTTATGCAATTATATATTATAATACTAAGAGATTGAATTTAAACAATGTAAAGAAAGTTTTCTCTCATCTTAATCTTCAGCAGCTCCAACAATATTTCCGAATGCTAATCAATTAGTTAATGCGTCCTTGTGGAGCAGGACAAGCATTCAGCCAAGCATTTTTTCAGCGATGTAATCCCCCAACTTATAATATGCCCGGCTGCATAGTGTGCGTTTTATACAAGATTTAAATTTCGTTTCATTCAGCTGGAGTATGTGGGGAGGTATTTTATTATAACATTTTAAACAGTACCCCATGAAGGATGAGTCTACTTTAGCCAGTCTGAAATCTGGTTGAACTAATTGGTCCCTATTTCTAGCCCTATAATTGTGTCCTTATTTTATATCTTATAACTTCATGGCTCAATGGGTCAGTCAAATTGAAAAGCCTAATTGTTTATCAAAGGATTCCTTTTTTATCATGACTCAATGCTAGCATTAGCTCAACTGAGCCACATCCGACTATACTGGGCAATTTTTTATCACTACCCAAATTACAGGGTGTTCTACCCATGATATGAGCATCTTTACCTATGGGACCAACTCGGAAATCACGAAAAAAATCAGCTATTTCTTATAAAAGTTCAATACCTACTCGATTTTATTGTATGAAACGGCAGATTTTTTTTTCATAATTTCAGAGTTGGTCTTACATTGAAAGTTGTTCATATTCATGGGTTAATCCTGTGAAAATTTGGGTAAGTACTTAGTTATAAGCTCGTAGCTAAGTAATAACAGCCGTATGGGTTGATCCATCAGGTTACGCTACGCTTGCCGGGGTTGGTCCGTGGATGCGTGACCATCTTTACATACCGAGACTCCTCCGTGCTTCGTGTTGGTCCCGGCTGTCATTCGTGGATCTTTGACAGTCGTTACGGGTCGTCAGAAGCCAGAAAGTCTGACAACCAGTCTTACCAAGGGGTATCGTATTACCCAGTCAATAGGTTGTGGAGGCCAGATAGGCAGTCGCTCCATATAAAATACTGGTATTCAGCTGCATCCGGTTAGACTCGAAGCCGACCCCAACATGGTTGGGAAAAGGCTAGACAGATTGACTTAGTTATAAAAAAATTGTCTTGTAGAATAGAATAGAATACTCTTTATTATGCACACCATTTAAATTACAGGTATGAATGTTGAAATTTTACTGGTGACACAATGGGCGGTCTTATCGCTAAAAGCGATCTTTTACAGACAACCTTTGCATGGAGTATAGTTAGTCTGTATAGTTTAATGATGTCCTAACTGTGATGGGAAACACCGCTATTATATCCCAGACTCCCAAAACACAACGAAATGTACCTTCTCAACTCCATACGCGCACAATCTCCGTTCAAGTTTCAGACTTCAGACTAAACATCCAAGTCCCCACTATTTTTCTAACAAAAACCCGTGCAATCTATCCATCTATGTTTAGATTACACGAACCACTAAACTGCGAGCATTAGTAACGAATTGTAGAACAATTTAAACGTTGCTATTTAAAGATGGACAGGTGTGAAGCTATCGCGTCAGAATGGCTAAGAATTTAGAGGTCATTGTTGCAACTGTTTTTTGTTACATCATGTAGCTTTGTAATTTAATTTCTGCAGCTGTAGTGGTAGTATTTTTTCTATAATCTGCTTTTTGGCACGAGTTTCTAAGTGATTACAAATTCAAAAATGTAAATGGAATGAATCTAAAGGCGCTCCCTCACCCACCGGGAGCATTCGCCGGTAATGTAAAGACACAATTAAACATTCGCGTGAGTGACGAAGTGAGCGCCAGGTCGAGGCCCGGGAACAAATATGTTAACAGTGGTTCGCGAATGTGTAAACGGTCACTCGTTAAGCCACAAGTATATCTCGCCGAAAAAATCGTCAAATGACGAGGCGAATCACGAGCACGAATGTGTAAATGCGGTATAACAGTTCAGAATTGAGCATTACATCAATGAGCGAGGAAAACCAAGCATTACAGTGCGCAACCTGTAATGTTACAATTTGTAACATTTTGTAACATTACATTCACCGGGGCCATTCGCCTGTCATGTAACAGTAGTGAGTGGGAACACCCGTGATACAATTTGTAACATGAATGCGAATCTTATCGAATCTTGGATTGTTACATTACAGATGAATGCTCCGGTGTGGGAGCGCCTTTATATGCTTTGACTTATACGCTACGGGACTAGAAGATTTTCCTTGTATACCTGTCAGCTTAATCCAAAATTGCAGTGTCTCTTAGGTAATAACAATTCAAAAGTGCCTGTTGCCTGTTATTTGAAATAAATGCTTTGAGTTTGAGTAATTAGATTTTTTTCTCTTGACATCTGTTTGTATCGGTGTTAAGTTAGGACCTGCACCCTAATTACGTAACACATTATCGATCAGAGTTGGTTTCATTTTGAAACAAATTGCTAATTCATTGCTTCATAATAATATGTTCGAAAAATTTGTCTGCTTAACAACGTAAATAACGCAACGAATGTTGTTGATTAAGTTCCTATTAATATATTCCTTACTTGGCAGATAATTTCATACAAATTCTGTTCCATTTTGAATTTATTCGGTGAGCAGTGGCTATTCGGACATCGTGACATAGGCCCTTAATGTAAGTACCTACCTAAATTTAATTGAATTTTAGTTTTGATATTACTACATAGCCTATTAGCAGTGGATTTGCAAACTCTTTAGAATATTTTTGGAACGAAATTCTTTAGCGGGGCTTGCGGAAGGAGTGAACTGGTAGAAATCGTCACGTAACGAAAAACGTTATGCTCCCTCCATGTGACTTTCTCGCGAGAGAGAGTGTGAATTTGGTCAAATCGGAAATCCAAGATGGCGCCTGCGAAAATTATAAAAGTTTTCATAATGGGTGTCGCTTTCATGGTTTTTGAGGGTGCTAAAGTCGATAGTGAAGTCAAAATGAAAGATGGCGACTGCGAAAATTTTGTTTTTGTTTTTAATCATAATTAGGTATACGTGGGGGTACTGACTGCAACACGCATTTTTACGTGTATTGTTTTGAAACTTGTCAATCATGTACTTATCCATTTTTTTAGATATAAGTCTTCATGTTTTTTTAGTTTTTTTACTGTACGTACTTAGTTAATATATTTCGATACAATGTAAAAATTGTTAATAAAATAAAGGTTCCGTTAACAAAGTGCTCGTTGAGTCCATCAACCAGATGCAACGCAGTGTGGCGTATGTGAAGCCTGCCAGTGCCAAGTGCCTTTAAAACTCTACACACTACACACACGCAGATTTTTCAAAGTTGGTAGGGTGGTAGTAAGATTACTACTATATTTACTAGGAAAAAAGTACAGTAGCAAGCACAACGGGGCAACTTTGCTCTTCTTAATTCCCACTGAATGACCGCGGCACCAGAGCATTACAAAGGGATGTTGTTATTATAATACTTGCAACGGCGAGTGTGCTGGCTACAAAGATACCACGTGCCTTAAACACAGAACAATCACTGTTTATTTCTACAAAAAAAAATGTAAAGGATAGAAATATTTTTAAGTTCAGTAGTATGCACCCAGCTTTACAGTTGTCAACCTTTGCAATGAAATTAGAAATGTTTTAAGTAATTATACTAATGGCCTATTTCACGACGCCACTACTACCGAATAGCCACTACTCACCGAATAAATTCAAAAATGGAACATTTAAAATCTGTTCCATTTTTGAAATTATTCGGTTAGTAGTGGCTATTCGGACATCGTGAAATCCCTTAGACTTTTAATCGTAATCAGTAACTTGACAGTTCTAAGAGCACATCGGAGGAATTTTTCGACGCCACATTTTAGTTTTTTTTTAATAGTTTTAATTATGTTAGTATATAATTTTGTTATTTTTAAGCACATCAAGGTAGTTTCTCTAATCCTTTTTTCACCTACTGAATACGATTAAAAGTCCAAGTATAGGTATGTGGTACGGTACCCTCTTTTGGTTTTGTAAGGTGGGGAAAGAGAGAGAGTTTTTTATTCCTGCAACGTGACTAGGCAACTAACTTGGGACTAGACAACTCCTAATTTAGAAATGCTTAATTAAGACATGACATACCAGAACAAGACAACCCTCATCTCAAATTACAAGAGAGAGGCGGTTCTTAAATTTGTTTCAACGCAAATTTTACTCGCCGTAAAGGAAAAGGAGCAGTGGTGGCCCAGTGGTAACGGTTGCGACTTACGAGTTGTCGGTCGTAGGTTCGAACCCAGGCAGGCACTTTACTTTCTGTACCTAAATTATTTCATCACCACTGCACTCAAAACGGTGAACGAAAACATCGTGAGGAAACCGGCATGTCGTATAATCAAAAATTCGAAGACATGTGACATCCACCTGGGCCCGCGTGGTGGATTACGGCCCAATCCCTCTCGCCGAGAGGAGGCCTGTGTCCCAGCAGTGGGAACATTATAGGTTGATTATGTAAAGGAAAAGCCTGATTTCGAAGCAAAACTAGACCTAGGTATCAGCCTTTCTTATATCTATGGTCTGGCCATAGTATTAAGCCTTTGTTTTAAATAGTGTTCAAAGCGGTGCCATGTCAATGCTCTGTTGATGACAAGCACAATGAAATAGACTTAAATCGTTCTCTGTTTGAGGCTGAACAATAGCCTGTCTATATACAACATGACCCGGAGTTATCGCAAAACCTCTTAAGGGGTCATTGTACTCATCATTATGAACAACTTTTACTATGGGACCAAACCTGAAATCGCGACAAAATAATCAGTTGTTCCGCTGTTCCCTACATTCATGTTCGTTCGAATAACTCGTCAAAATGTAGGGATCAGCTGATTTTTTTTCGCGATTTCAGATTTGGTCCCATAGTAAAAGTGGAGCTCATGGCTAAGTAATAACGGCCGTATGGGTCGATCCATTAGGTTAAGCTACGCTTGCCGGGGTTGATCCGTGGATGGGTGTCCATCTTTACATAGTGAGTCTCCTCCATGCCTCGGAAAGCACGTTAAATCGTTGGTCCCTGCTGTCATTCGTGGATCTTTGACAGTCGTTACGGGTCGTCAGAAGCCCGAAAGAATATGACAACCAGTCTACCGAGGGGTATTACTCTGTTACAGGGTTGAAGAGGTCAGATAGTCAGTCGCAGTCGCTCCATGTAAAATACTGGTATTCCTATTCAGCTGCATCCGGTTAGACTGGAAGCCAACCCCAACATAGTTGGGAAAAGGCTAGGCAGATTAATTGAGTAAAAGTTGTTCATAATGATGAGTACTATGACCCCTTGAGACGTTGTGCGTTAATTCCGGGTCATGTTGTTTAGAGGGTAATTATCACTTGATTGAAATCGTTTATTGTTATTGCCTAGCAAGACAACTATGTTCAGTGCTGATACCTATCTAGGACCTAGGTACAGTTGACAAAATAAATGTCGATGCACTACCAGTAATATTATATTATATTTTATTTATTTCAGAGAAAACTCCATATTGGTTATGTAAATAACAAATAACATAAAATGTTAGTGTGTTAATAACAAAATTGTACGTACCTAAAATATTATGCTAGTGTTGTTAGTACCTATACCTAACTGCTGCCTAAAAATAAGCCTATACAACGTGTCGTTTTGCATCCTCATCAAGGATGTGGTGTAGACAATCAAACCGAACAACTTCCATGGTACCAACATCGTAAGCGGGAAAAAATTATCAGCCATCCCATAAATTTGCGTCGAGCAGGTATTGAAGTTTTCTATGGGACAGTTGAAATTTTTTTCGCGATTACGATGTTGGTCCCGTGGAGAAAGTTGTTCGGTTTGATGTTCTGTATCTCACCCTTAAATTTGCTGAGAATGCAAAACGATACGTTCTATAGATGTGCCTGATGCCTCAACTTTTTATAATAAACAATCAATCTGCCGAGGCTTTTCCCAAAAAAAAGGGGACGGCTTCCAGTTTAACCTGATGCAGCTGAATGCCAGTATTTTATATATAACGAATGCCTATATTACCTCCATAACCCAGTTACTAAGACCTTGGTAAGACTGGTTGTCAGATTTTTTGGGTTTCTGACTGGGTAGTCAGACGCCCACAAAGTCTGAAAATCAGTGTAGACATTCGTAGATCTAGACTGATGGTCTCTGTACCACACCCTTAAGTTTGACTTAGGGGCTTATGGCAAAATAATAACAGCCGCATGGGTCGATCGATCAGGTTCAGCTACGCTTGCCGGGGTCGGTCCGTGGATGGGTGATCATGTTTACATATCGGGACTCCTCCGTGCCTCGGAAAGCACATTAAGCCGTTGGTCCCGGCTGTCATTCGTGGATCTTTGACAGTCATTACGGGTCGTCAGAAGCCTGAAGGTCTGACAACCAGTCTTATCAAGGGGTATCGTGTTACCCAGTTGCTGGGTTGTGGAGGTCAAATAGGAGTCACTCCATGTAATATACTTACCAGTATATTCAGCTGCATCCGGTTAGACTGGAAGGCAACCCCTACATAGTTGGGAAAAGGCTAGGCAGATGATGTATGATGAGTTCAATGACCCCTTAAGAGGTTGTGCGTTATTTATTTAAGTTACACCTTGTATACTGCAGCAACTATGCATGTGTGTTCCGGACAGGTACGTGTGGCGGAGGCGGCGGCCGTGGCTGCTGGTGGTGCCGCGCGGCCGTACTAAGCTGGTGAATGAGGCACCGTTTACGCGTGCACTCCGGGTCCTAAACCGTACAGCGGAAGACATGGATATATTTTGTTGTACTCTGGGTGGGTTCATAGTGAGAGCCCTCTTTGAATTAAGTTATGGTCCTATTGTGATATAGATAATAATTATTGTGTTTATAGTAGCCATAAGTACCTACAAAATTATTAGTTTGTAACTATGTAGCGGTATTTTGAAAATATGTGTAATAGTTGTCTACATTATCGCATTAGGTGTTAAACCTGTAAAGATAATTGTATGGTGGGAAATAAATAAATAAATAAATACTTTTTTTTTTACGGAGGGAGGCCTTTGCCCAGGAGTGCGACAGAGTAGGCTATCTGTCCCACTCCTGGGCAAAGGCCTCTCTCCACTCCTTCCATCTTTCGCGAGCCCGCGCGTCCGCATGAATTATTAAAAGTTATAATATGGTTCTAATTGCTACTTGCTAGAATGCTAACTAACCCCCTAATGGTTGGTAGGCGGATCCCAAAACCTCCATTTTGCCTCGAAATTTAAATAGTACGTTTAAAAGTGGCAATAAGCTGCTGCATACATAACTATTTTGCCAGCTATACCTGTAATCGAACTGTTTATGTCACTATAACCTAACTGTTTCATCGTATCGTTATTAAGATCTCACCTAACAAAGTTTAGTTAATTAACGTATAATTTTAATCTAAATAAATAGTTACAGACTTAGCAGCTGCCTATCTTTGCATGATCATCGAGAATGTAGGTGAACAGGGGTCGAGGACTCGAGGTGTAAAGTTCTGCAAAAACGAAGTACTATTTTGCACTCTATGGCTCTATGTACAAAATTCATTATTAACTGATCACTTGCCTAGGGGTCGAGGTGCAAGATTCTACGATCGTGGGGGGTGATAAGGGAAGCTAAGAAACCGTTAACTATTTACTGTTATGTACTTTTGTGTGAGTTTTAAGTTGTTTACAGAGATAGATATGTGCAAATGAGACTGCCCTTCGGTCTTTTTTTTTTGTGGATAGGAAATCATCAAATGACTTCTCCCGCTCTGGGCGGATCGGGAGGGCGTGTCAGACTTTTACTGACTAAAACCCACCCGTGTTCCTTCAGTTGCCCGTGCCAGGGCCACGGTATCTCTTTCGAACTACCCGTGACCCCGGCGGAACATTGCAAGCATAACTGCTTGCATTGGTTCCTGGGTTCCATCCCCAGCACGAACAAAGAGTAGTAATTTTTCCGTTAGAAGTTGCTCCCTGTGATTGTTGTTGTTATTCTGCTGCTTTCCTTCAGTTACACCTTCCGCCAGATAACCGTGCATAAAAGTCGTTAACGTTCTTCTACCAAAGTCAATCAATCAATCTGCCTAACCTTTTCCCAACTATGTTTGGGTCGGCTTCCAGTCTAACCGGATGCAGCTGAATACCAGTATTTCACTCTTCTACCAATGTATTCCAATATTTCAAAACGATACGAAGAAATGTTAAGGCAGTGTCGTTAACACGTCGTCCTTGAGGTGTGCACTTGACATGCTTTTTTTGTTTGCATTTAAATTTTGCGACTTCCGTGCCTCGGAAAGCACGTTAAGCCGTTGGTCCCGGCTGTCATTCGTGGATCTTTGACAGTCGTTACGGGTCGTCAGAAGCCCGAAAGTCTGACAACCAGTCTTACCAAGGGGTATCGTATTACCCAGATACTGGGTTGTGGAGGTCAGATAGGCAGTCGCTCCATGTAAAATACTGGTATTCAGCTGCATCCGGTTCGACTGGAAGCCGACCACAACATAGTTGGGAAAAGGCTAGGCAGATTATATTTAAATTTTGCGACTTTTTAGTATGACTTTTATTGCACCCTTATCTTGAGGTCGTGGTGGGGCTTGCGCGCTCCCTACTGTAGGTCTGTTCCGGCAGAGTTTACTTTGCCAGGAACAGGTCTAGGATGAAGACCCAGACCAAGAGAGATACAGAAACCCGAGAGCCCGAGCTGCATACGTAGTTTGCCAAACTTCGTATGCAGCTCGGGCTTCGTCGGACGACTGTATGATGTATAGACTGTGGTAATAGCAAGGACGGGCGATGCAATGCAACGCGGTGGGTCGGGGGAATAAGAAATTTCACGCGGCCGCACAGTATTGTTTTTGCCTCGAAAAATGGACATCCCCTTTTTATTGGCTTATCCGATAGAACAGGTTATTTCAAAAGTAGAAGTAAAATACCCGTGTGATAATTTTGTCTCAATCTGGAGGTTTTAATTTTTTTTCTATGGTTTCCATAAAAACCATAGAAATCGCAATAACTTTAGATTCAATCCGTTTTTGTCATTTCTTTGATTGCAATTACAAAAAGTAAATTATCAAGCAAACGCTCAATTTTTATCGTTAACCGGTAGTGAGTAACATCGAATTTTACATATTTTCGATTTTATTTTTTTATGGGCTTATTTCATGGCATTTGGATTCAATATCGAGACAAGCTGTTGCTTTGGCACTAAGAAGTACCCATTTAAAATATCATATCCAAATCTTATGGTATCTAGAATTTACTGGATTCTGAAATTTAGGCACTAGGGTTGGTACATGTCGTATTTTCTAAAAATGTTTTTATTGAAAAAAATGACTGATGATAGTACTGAATTTTTACCTACGGAAAATTATAATTAAAGTAGGTACTTAAGCAAGTGAAGTCTGTAATTATTTAATGTTTTATTTTTAAAATTTCGATACGGCCATGTAAAATGAAAATACTTTTTTACATTTGTATTAGTTAGTACCCTATTGTATTTTTTTTCAAATATCTTTAATATGGTTGTATTACACGTAATAAATAAAAGGGTAAAATAATGTGAATTTAATTTGTAACTTGTAAAAAGTTGGAGAAAAAAATAAAAAAATTTTACTCGTGTTTGGTGTACAATTGGCACACGGGTATTTTACTCTTACTTTTAAAATAACTTTTTTTATCGGATAAGTTAATAAAAAGGGGATGTCCGTTTTTCGAGGCACATAAAATACTGTGGGCCGAAGTCGCGGGCAGAAGCTAGTCATGAATGAAGGTGTGGATAATTGCCCAATAAATCAGTGGTCCATCATGGTTGATGTGTGGCCTACATCGTCCATTGTGTACAGAGCCCATAACTCAACTGTCATGCCAATGGCCCAAGAAGAGAATGAAAGAAACAGAGCGTGCACATGGAGTGACTTTTCTGCGTAAATTGGCTGTAAGTACATTGAGCCATGTCATCCATTACCACAGAATACATAATGCTACAAGTACAGAAGATTCACTCCGCAAAACCATTTAAATAAATGGTGACTCTTGCTACGACACAATAAACTGCAAATCAGGTCGCACGCGTTAATTACCCAGCACCTAGAAGTTGCCTCTCTTTCTATGGAATAACTCTTATACCTTCTTACTCGTTAGGGTTGTCTTCTTTTACGACGCGGCGAGTGAGTATCGAAATAACGTGCGAGCCGGCCGGTGCGCGGTAGCCCACACTGGATTGGCCCGACAAGTCGAACCCGCCGCGTACTTGTAGCTTCATACCTAAAATGCGGAGTGCGCCTGGCCTGCTATTACCCAGATATCCTGGATATTCATAGGGGCAGTAGTTGATACTCGCAACTGGCGATAGAATCCAAGTATGACATGAGGTTTTTTGTAGATTCTGCCTAATTAATAATAACAGCTTTTTTTTGGTTTCCTATTTTGTCGCCTGCTAAAAAACTTTTAAGTCGATCCATTTTGTATGTGCATTTGCTCACATTTTCTGTAAGTAGGTATGTAAGTATGGGTTGCACCAGGGGCTAGGTTATAGTTTCCGTCAAAGTTAAAATGACCATAGAATGACTACCAGTGCCCTGTTTATCAAAACTTACAAGCCTTGTATTACAAGCAATTTTCCTGTAAAAAATTTAATTATTACAAATATGTGTTTATCAAAACTACACGTGTAAATTACGAGTTACAAAGGTCATTATTTATTTCACAAGTATAATAGGTCTTTACCTATGAAATTGCCGTTTTGTATGAAAAAATTTAAACGAATTTTTTTCATGCATTTTTTATTTGTATTAATCGAAGTAATCACCCATGCAATCAATGCATCTTTGCCAACGCAGTGGCAGTTTATTGATGCCCTTCTTAAAGAAATCAGCTGGACGGGAGGCAACAAATTCTTCAAAGGCATTTTGTACTGCCTCTCGGGTATTGAATTTTTTTCCCGCCAAGAAGTTATCCAAATTCTGGAAAAAGTAGTAGTCTGTAGGCGCAAGGTCTGGTGAGTAGGGCGGATGACGGAGAGCTTCCAACCCCAGTTCTTGCAACTTGGAGACCGTCTGCTGTGCAGTATGAGGTCGCGCGTTGTCGTGCAGGAGCAGCGGAGACGAGCGATTGACCAATGCTGGTTGGAGATGTGCCAGCTTCTCCATCATTGTGTTCAGTTCTTCACAGTACACATCTGAAGTAATGCTCACCCCGTTTGGTAAGAAGCTGTGATGAATCACACCGGCGCTAGACCACCAAACAGTGACCATCACTTTTCTAGGGGTAACTTTTCGTTTAGGGCATTGTTTAGGTGCTGAACCAGGATCCAACCAACTTGCTGAGCGCTTGCGGTTATCAAACAGAATCCATTTTTCATCGCAGGTAACAATGCAGTTAAAAATTCCTTCATTTGTGTGTCTGTTGAGCAGTGCAAGGCACGTCTCGACGCGTACTTCGCGCTGGCGATCATTGAGTTCGTGGGGCACCCATTTGTCAAGCTTTTTTACCTTGCCAATTTGACGCAAATGGACCAATATTGTTTTGACGCTAACGTCGAAAGCTGCTGCTAATTCAGCCGTAGATTGTGTATCATCAGCTTCCACAATCGCCTTTAATTCGTCATTGTCGACCAGTCTTCGGACGACCGCGAGGTTCATTTTTCAGGTCGAAATTTCCAGAACGGAAGCGAGCAAACCAATAACAAGTGGTGCGTTGGTTTGTAGTGTTAGCTCCGTAAACGTCGTTGATGTTGCGTGCCGCTTGTGCCGCGTTGCTGCCACGACGGTACTCAGATTCCATAATTACTCGAATTTTTAACGTATCCATGATGACGAAAAAGATTGAAATGCGATGAAAATGTAACACTAATCAATAAACAAATGACTACTTTTGGAAAAAAAAATCCATGTTTTTAAAATAAAATTAATTTGAAATTAGAATTCTTAGCCAAACAAAAATTATTTTGATTTGAAATGGCCAGTATTGCAGAACGGCAATTTCATAGGTAAAGACCTAATATTTTTACACTAAACTTGTATTCGTGATTTTGTTCATCAAAAATCCCTTGTAAGTTACAATTTGTAGAAAATCATAGCACATCCTGAGTGTCTGGCGACTCTCCATTCCGTCTTACAAGTGTCGTGCTTAGTACCGCAATACATTTTTAAATATGATTTTCTCTTTTATAATGTGGTCAAGTGACTCAAGCGATGATAAAAATATTAGAATAACGGAACCAAGAACTTATAGAACAAGAATAAATTGTCTACCGTCATATGGAGACGACCTATGAGTTTTACGAAAGGTTTCGACTTCAAGTTGAAAAATTGGAACAATTAATAACATTTTGGTTAGCCATTTGTTTGGACATTCTGTCGCTAAATGCACGAAATAAAATGTCTTTTTTTTAGCGAATCAGTTGTAAAATCGTTATTTTCTTATCATTTCTAGTCACTTTTGAAGAAATCGCAAAACCTTGCCGCGAATACTAATTGTTTGTTTGGTTTGTCGCTACAATTTTTTTTAATGTCCCGTCAATATTAGGCACAGACAATATACCATTCAGCCATGCGTTTATAAAGGGATATTCAATTAAAAACAAAAAAAAAAAGGCGGGAAAAGACTGCGGCACACATTTTTGATTTTAGAACTTACAAGTAGAACTTACAAGTATTCAATTTTACAAGCCATGTAGATTTTTTTTGATAAACGTAATTTACAACGAACTTGTTAAAACTTCCTTGTGTAACTTGTGAAGGTGTACACTTGTGAGTTTTGATAAACAGGGCACTGCTGTTGTGCACCGTCATGTTAAATGTAAAAGTTAAAGTTCGGAGCAGGGATATGACATTCGACGCGTCTGACAGAAGTGACAGTTATTTAGCAATACATTTAACCAGCGAAGCGTGGACGGTTAAGGTTACAGTTAAAGTTATGACGTCAGCTAACAAATTTTTTGTCTAACAGGAACTTTAACAAGGGTGGGTTGCACCATCTTACTTTAACTATAACAAACATCGCACCTTCACTTCGATTCTGTTCACTGTTCAATAAATCTGAAATGTGTGAAAAAACTGTGACTGAAACATAATCAATTGCATTGAATTTTCTGTAAATTGGCGTAAATACGTCTTTTCAATATAAAATCAAAGAACACGTTTGTATAAGTATTGTAAGATACAAATAACGTGATTATTGGACATATGAATAAAACTAGCTGCGCCCCGCAGTTTCACCCGCGTAGAACGGGATAAAAGTAGCCTATATGTTAATCTAAGGTATAAGCTATCTACATACCAAATTTCATCCAAATCGGTCTCGCCGTTTGATCAATCAATCAGTTTATTTGTAAAACATAGGTATTTACATGCATAGGTGTTTACATAAATAGGGGGTGCGCTATGTTTTGTCATAATTAAGACATACAAATTTATAAGTGACACATTAGGTGTCATTAGAAAATGTATCTTAGAAAAAAATAATATTTTAAGTTAATTAAATACATGAAAAGAAAATACAATAAAATCAATAAATAGTCATTAGTCATATTATCAAAATGTAAAAATAATAATTATAATAATTGGTCATTAAAAAAATTGTGTACGGTATAATAACATTTGTCAATTAATAATTTAGTAAGAGCTTTTTTAAACTTATATAATGTCATGTTTTTTATGTCATCAGGAATTTTATTAAACACTTTAGGTGCCATACCAAAAAAACTTTTTCGCATCAATGCGGTCTTACATTTTTGATGACATAGTTTATTTACGTATTGGGCGCGCAATGTAGTTTTTCTAGTGGAAGATATCTTTTCAAATAAATGTGTGTTTATTTTCACAAACAACGCAGTTTCCAAAATGTATAATGCTGGAAGGGTCAGGATTTTGAGCGTGAAGAAGTAACAAACACGCACACACACACTCACAAACTTTCGCCTTTATAATATTAGTGTGATGTGATTATGACTTTGTATGCAATTATAAGCAATGACTTGGAAAAAACTGGTTGTACAGACGCCAGCACATCAAGCTACTACAATCTGTCAAATTTCTTTAATAGATTTTCATTTTTATCGCCTAAGCATTAGGTTCAAGGTTGATTGGGAAAATTTGACAGTTTCGGGTGGCTTGACCTGCTGGCGTCTGTACATACCTCTGCCTACTCTTTTTGGGAATACAAATGATCGTAATGATGTTGTAATACTTTTCCTTCCTACGATTTTAATCCCTTGACCGTTTGAAGTCAAAACCCAACGGCCATTACAAACGGTCAGACAGTTTGATTTTTACTTATTGATATTGATTAGTCAAATGAACATCCCCATGGCTTAATGGGACAATTGTTTCACATCCGTTTCATTAATGATCAGCAAATAAGAGTAGCATGAATGATGGTTATCGAAACATTCAAGTATGTTGGTAGACACGGCTACATATAGAGCCAGTTAACCAGCCAGTTTCCAGTATAAGTTGTCCTCTCATTGTACGGAAATCCTATGCAATGCGAAATCAGCTTATACTGGAAATGTGTAGCTTGATGGGTTACCTATGTTTCATTGAAAAGAAATTGACAAATTATCACTTCCCAAACAATTTTCCGCATAATTTCATTTGCCAAATTATTACTTAGCAAAAAATCTCTTCACAAATAATTGTAACGCAAACCTAATGTTTGGCAAGTGAACGTTTAAACAATAACTTGTTTACCAACTAGTACTTTTACCAATTTTTATATAGTCAAATATTTCAGTTGGAATAACACATTTTACGCAAAATAAAATAAGGCAAATATTTAGTATCGTCAGTTTTCAATTTACCATTTTTTTTCTATATAATCTAGTCGCGTCTGACACTCGCTGGCCGCTGCCGCGGCACCGCTCGCTCGGCTCGTGCGTAGGAGGTCACAGTTCTAACCTTACCTAACCTAACCATTTTTCTTTTAATCATTAACCTAGTCTAATAGTTCGGTTCTCGATAGCCTGCTAAAAATAATCTCTTTTTTTCCATATTTAAAAAAAATATAATTTAGTCGTTTCTGGCACTCGCCGGCCGCTACCGCGGAAAAATTAAAATGAATAAATTAATAAAAATCTAATTAAAATTAAAATTGTAAGTTACAAATCTTTTGTATTAAATAAATGATTATATTAAAATAAAATTACAAAAAATCTTATTTTTGCCTTTATATTTTTTGTCATAGCAAATCATTTGATCAAACGTTTATTGTCTAAAGATTATTTGCTGTAATAAATCATTTGATTAAAGACCAAATGCCTTAATGACATTATCCTTAGTAATATTCTGCCAAGTAAAAATTTGACCAAATGAAAAAGTGCGTACTAAAATCATTGCAAATATTGCATTGGTATCATAGACTACCTATAGATTGGTATAAAAAAAGGTTGCTAAAATTTGTTTATGTAGTGAAATTTTGTCAAAATCTTTTCGGCATAACGGCAGAAATTGATTTATAATCCCACCTAAATTATTATAGATTGACGCATTAATTCCGTTACTCCCATTGGACCAGTCACATTTAATTCGGCAAAGTTCGGTTTTTCTGAAGATACACGATGGAACCTTTGAATTTTATCGTACTATAGGTAGGTGTTTGTTAGAATGTATTATGTGTGTATGCATCTATAATGTATGTGTTAGACTTCAGCAAAGTTAACAATATTTATACTTAAGCAATTTTTGATATAAGACAATTCCAAAATTATTTGTTGTTGTTGCATAAAACACATAATATTCGTTAGTATGAAAGTGACAGTTGTCAAGAACGCATTCACTCGTCGGCCGGACTGTAGCTTCTCATACGTCATTGTTAATATTTTAAGTACTTACTTACCTGTATTTTACCTATCGGTTCTGCTTATAATTATTCCGGAAGAGGTTCATGTTTGTCTGACTGTCAAAATGAAACTACATGTACAAAGCTACAGAAACAAAGGTCAAAGTTCAGGTCCGTCAAAATAAACTAAATAATTCATATTGGTTGTTACTCATTGTTTTGAAACGTGTAACTTATTGTTATGGTTATGTGTATGAGTAACTGTACCATATACTAAAATAAAAATTTGGTAATAAAAGAGGTTTTAGTATAGAACTTTTATGACTAGAGGGGAATTTTATTAACATCCAAAAGAATGCAACATAAAGTGTAAAATAAGTAGAGTTTATTGGGGTAATTACGATAATGGGGTAATTCTGATTGATGATAATTTCTACCAAACGCAGCGGCATTTTACATATTTTGGCAACATAATGATTACACGCCATTTCATCGGCCGCCGTCTTTCGCTGTTGCTATATAAAAATGTCGCTGCGTTTTAACCGGAATTACCCCAATCAACCTTATCCTGATTCCTTTAATTGAATGAATGAATGACTGAATGAATTGCACCGATCCCACCAGACTCAATCACTCGAATGAACCCAGAGATTCACACTAGACCATGATCATCTCATCATCATGATCTAGATCATGTTACATGGTGCAACAGAGTCCATTGTATATCACTGAGTAGACCGGGGGGCGCGGTAATGGTAGGGAAGACATGCCCTTAGGATATGGAGGGGATAAAGAGCCATACCCAGTATGCACCGTAAAGCAAGCCTTGGAATAGTGGAGAGACGGGTGATATAATATGGATGGGCTTTTTTTTTTTTTTTTTTTCTTTTTTTTTTTTGTTTTCTTCCTCTTCGAGGTCTCGGCAAGTATTACCTATCATGATATCTAAAGTCCAGCATCCGCGGTGAGTCTTTTGGCAAGGTTAGGCTGCATTCTCGACACCATTTATGTCTCTGCTATGTTGTATTACACGTTGTTGTTTCTTCGTCGTGAGTTCTCACTGCTATCCGTTTCAGTTCTGATTGTTCCTGCTCAACTTTTATATTGTGCTGGCTAATTTAGCTTCTACAACAACTAGCAACAGTTGCTTAATTGCGCTTACTGTATGTTGACCACAACGAGGGCTATATGGTCGTTGGTTGACCACTAGATAATTTCTGCGTTAGAATTTGTTGGCTTTGCTGATGGATGTACTGATCGCTTCGAACCTTATCCTGATTCCTTTAATTAACGTTTAATTAGATACATAGAATTGTTCTGTTATTATTTTGTTCATTAGAATTCTAACTTAGCGGAGTTTTGTGATCTTAAAGATTTGAGACGTCAAATAATTTTGTTTGAAATAGGACTCCTCTTTGAATATAAAATGATTGATTGATTTCTATTGTTATAATCAGCACGTTTGACAAGCCAAATATTGAACTTATTAACCGACTTCAAAAAGGAGGAGGTTCTCAATTCGTCAGAACCTTTTTTTTTTTTAATTTTTTTTTTATGTATGTTCCCCGATTACTCGAAGATGGCTGGACCGATTTGGATTTTTTTTGTTTTATTCGAGAGGGTATACATCACAGTTGGTCCCATATAAAATTGATTAACTTTGCTTCAGTAGTTTTTGAGTTAGCTTCAATAATACGTATTTTTTCCACACTTTTATATGGATGATGTTCTAGTTTGTTTTGCAGGTAGTGGTATTAGAATTTGTGTGGGGTAGGTACACAACTAAAAAGTGAAAAATAAAAACTTTTTTAAGAATAAAAAGTTTTTTTATAGTACATTATAAGAAGATATATACTGCTGCCTGTTCTTCTAACATCGCCTCTAAAGACACCCATGGTTACAAAGAATCTTGCTTTGTATATGCCCAAAAAACTTTTTTACAAAAAAATACAACCGACTTCCAAAAATAACGCTACAAAGTGAAAAATAACTTTAATTTCGGAAGTCGGTGGCAAAAACGAAAATACATTTAATCAGACACCGACTTCCGAAATTAAAGTTATTTTTCACTTTTATTTTTGGAAGTCGGTTGTATTTTTTTGTAAAAAAGTTTTTATTTTTCACTTTTTAGTGGTTCACATGTGCTTACCCCTTCACAGCGTACTGGCGTGATGTTATGTTATTAACTGGTGTGAACAACAAACAGACATGAGATTTCAGCAATCCCAGTCCATTTGCTATCATTTATTGAGGAGTTCCGTTACCTATCTCAGAAGTTCTTGATCAGATCTTCACCAAATTGAAATGGGACCACTCCAAGAAAGTACTCTTCCAAAAACTATCCAAATCGCTTCAAGTGTGCCTATAAAATTGGAAGAGTTCTCTCTATTTCTCCAGGATCCCATCATCAGATCCTGACTTGATGATCATGGGACCACCTGGGAAGTATACCCTTTCAAACAAAAAAAAAAATAATCCAAATCGGTCCAGCCATCTTCGAGTAATCGGGGAACATACATAAAAAAAAAATAAAAAAAAAAAAAAAAAAAAAAAAAGGTTCCGACGAATTGATAACCTCCTCCTTTTTGAAGTCGGTTAAAAATCGCATATAAGTCGGAGCAAGTCAAAATAATATCGAAGAAGTTAACTCCGAACTCCAAGTCAAAGTAATTCTCAAAATAGACTTGTAAATAACTAAACAATCCAGATGTAAAGTTAATTGAAATAGCGATACAATAATAAATATTAACATAATTTATTCTCAATAAATCTTTGCCGCACAATCGTGTATGGCAATTAAATGAATCCTTTTATCAGCCTCTTGGTACTTTCCACTTGGGACTACGATGATACAATCTCATCTTACATCATAATTCCTTCCCGCAAATATGCCGATATATTTGGGATACCTATATTTTTTCCGTCATATATCATCAGACTATAATGTTCCCACTGCTCCTGGAACACAGGCCTCCTCTAATTTTTTCCGTCATACTTCTTTTATTTTATCATTCGTGAAACTTTGGGGTATCGCATTACCCAGTAATTGGGTTGTGGAGGTCAGGTAGGCAGTCGCTCCATGTAAAATACTGGTTTACAACTGCATCCGGTTAGAGTGGAAGCTATCCCCAATATAGTTAGGATAAGGCCAGGCAGATAATGATGACTTCTTTCATCTCCGAGATCAGTCCTTCACTTAATTTTTACTTCATTCCTTCCAAAATCCAGGTCTGTGGCTTCCCACCTAATATTAACCCGCTCCTCACGGTGTACATACTTCCTTCCTAGCGATATCTTTTTTTACAAATTCCATCTATCTTTTCTTAGGTCTGCGGCCTCCTTAAAGCATTCCTGTTCTCTTCTACTTCTGTTTTTCTAATATTGACAGCTGTTTTTGGCTATATTCAAACTAATTTATACACTACTATTTTTTAATTAGTACAAAAAAAAATGGGGCTCTATCCGTACCCGTTACTGATAATATTTGTGTAGTCAAAAGTCAAAAAAATTAAATCCTAAAATTGTTCACAAAAAATTGTCATAATTGGTAAATTCATAAATTTCATAATTTAATCAATCATTCATAACAATTGCTACTAGAAAATACTACGCGCAGTGCTTTTCCATGATTAATGAAAACTACTATGTAATCTGTACAATATTTCCATAAACTGAGTGGCATTTTGGGATATAAACAAACGTTAATAACTTTGCTGTTTATGAATATTATTTATTGAGATTTTACATATATAATAACAAGACCTTCTCTAATAAGCCCTTTAAGTATTTGTACTAATTAAAAATTTGTGGTGTATAGGTCTGATTCTTACTGTGACGTAATTCCCTGGCCAGTTTTGTTTGTATACAAGTGTTTACCACCTCAATTTTATGGTTTCAGTCAGTACTTGGTTTCTTTAGCTACCAAGTAAAATAAAAGTTTCTGAAGACTTTTTCGTAAAGTTATTTTCAGTAAGGAAACTACTGTAATATCATCATAAAATCTAAAAACATGCCTAAAAATTGTAGCTTCGTTGGACATAATTTATTAGCGCAACGTAGAAGCATAAAATGTCAAACATTTACGACGATTGACTCACACATATAGGCCATAAAATTTTAATTCGATTCCATTCTGAAACTGAAGTGAATGAAATTTTGGAACTTCCTGGATAGGTAGGTGTAGGTACTCCCACTATTTGTAGAAGATCTAACGAGGCAGGTGGTGAGGCAGCTTACCAGGAACATTGGGCTCACAGGGATGAGGTTGAAAGGTTAGCTGTAAGAGACTGTTTCATCTGAGTTTGTTTCGGTCGTTCTGCTCATAGTAGTCGGTTAGGGAACGCCAAACTCATCTAGTTTGTAACATAATTTAATGTTGACGTGTATAAGTGTTTTGTTTTTAACCAATTTACAAGAATAAATATTATTTTTACTTATCATTTATTACTAACATCAGCTTTTGTTAGTGAGTAATAGACAGTCAAAGCTGTGAACTGTTCGAAAAAATAGCTTCTAACTGCTCGCCGCAATTTGCACGCACACTAGAAAAGCACAATGCAAGCACAATGCCTGCGCGAGTGCAAGACGTCAGCTGTCACGCACACCAGCATAACAAATTTGGCCTGTTTATTTTAGTTTTTTGAAGCGCGTCACTCTGTCTAGACTATAATGAAAGGAGTAATGCTATTTCGGGTTGTGGGACAAGCTATCTCAGAATCGATCCTTGGACCACAAATTCGACATAGGTATTACTTGCAACCGACTGGAAAGAGCAAAAGCTAGACCAGTTAGGTTTGTAATAAAAAAAGTCTTCAAAGGCCCTTCCAGACATGGCCCTACATGGACTCACATAAAATCCTTAACGTTTGAACTTTTTTTGATGTTTGGATTTTAAAAGAGACCATGCCCTCTGAGTTTGTTTCGGCATTTCTTCTCAGGGATCAGTCAGCTAAGAAATGCCGGCGCTATCTTGTTTTTAAAATTTTGAAAGTGTCTTAAAATATATATTTACAGAAATAAACATTTAATTTAATTTCAATAACTATCAAACAAATACCCTACATTTAAAATCCCAACCCAATTAAATTCCAAATCCAATTCTTCCAAAGCTTGCACATTCTCACAATGTTTTGAACGCGACAACTTCGACGCCGCACAGTGGATCGTCCCCATACAAGAGGTCGGACATAGAATTAAAAATTGAAAAAGTATTTAATTGAAAAAAATGAAATATGCAGTTGCATTACTCTATTAAGGAACTACAAAAAATGTTACTACAATTTTTTTATTTGACCAGTACTTTATGAGCAATTCGATGAAAAGTGTTATTTTTCTATGGAAATGGTCACAAAAATGTCTGTATCTCATGATTCCCTCCTTGTTTCGATTTGCGGTTTTCACTACTGTTATCTACCCATTTTATGCCACATTTTCTTCAAGGACACATGGTGCCCCCAGCGACCCCCTTCCGAGATATTTTGCTTTTAGTAACTTTACTTTTTATTGTATAACTGATGATATGGAGGTACATTAAGTATATTCATTACTGAGAATAAGTCATCCCTAAGTAGTTCCTTAAATAACAGGTGCATTTACGATTACTTTAATGACTTATGAACGCTTCTGTTGCCATACAACAAACGCGTTAATGAGTCCTTAAGTGAAGATTCCCAGTACTTGCTTAATCTAATTAGTTATTGTAATTACTATGTTAACAGCCCTTAATCTCTGCATTGTGATTGTCTAATGTCATCATTAGCTTAGTAATGACTGAGTCGCATTTACAATAACACATCGAAAAGAAATAGAGTTTTATGATCAATAAGAAAATATGTAGGTATAAATATATTTTTTATTTATATAATATAACACTGTAAAAATAATTTAAAAATAAAATAACTATGTACCCTAAAACAAACTAAAAAAATAAACAACTACTAAAAACTAAATTATAATAGGAAATTAATTAATTAACACGACCATGTAGTTACTAACAACAATAGAAAAGAAAGAAAAAAACCATTTATTGGCTGATGGGTGGCATAACACAAAACAAAAAAAGAATAAAATTAAAAAAAAATCACAAAAACTAGAATAGAAAAAAAGAATAGAATAAAAAAAATACACAAAAACTAGAAATTAACAAAGAAACTGCTTGTAAAATAATAATATTAGGTACTATAAGACTTAAACTATATTTTCTTCATCTTCATCAATAACGACATCATGATCATTATCATCGTCATCATCTTCTTCAACGTCACTACATGCAGCAAGTGTATCAGTTGAAATGTCAATGAACTCCAATTCACTCTGATCACGTATGAGTAAATCGTCTAGTTCTCTAAATGAAGACTTTTTGGCTTTATTTGTCATCTTCGGTCGTAAGCTGGCGAGAAGAGGATCGGAAGATAATAGCAGATTATGAAGAATGTCTTCATTAGTGGCGATGCTACTATGCTTTCGTGTATGACATTCTCTAAATTTGCGAAAGTCCTTGTTTCTTGCTTCAGATGCTTCTTCAGACAAAAAACCTATAGGCACTACTGATAAGTGGTCCACTATCTGTGATCCATGAATCAGCAATTTGTGTAAACTTGCTGGCATGTTATACCATGGATATAATTCCACGAATAAATTTGCTGTTTCATCACAATATGATTTGAATTTTTGGACTTGAATTTTTTCGCCTGAGGAAATGCATTGCAAAATAACGGCGAGTCTTCTAATTAAATTAACATCTAATTTAGTAATTTCGGCAGTCGTTTCAGGGTTTGCAAAAAATCTTCTTGCAGCATTTCCAGTGTTTGTGTTGCCACTACCCTGCTTAACAACGTCTAGAAGTAAGCCTGTTCTTCTTCGGAAAGCTTCTTGAATGGCTTCTTTCTTATCTTTAACTTTTTTTTTATTTTCGTCACCTTTTGCTTGCCTGATTTTATGTCCATTCTGTAAGAAATGTGTAATAAACATTCCATGGACCGAATCCAAGCATGCAATGAACTAAATCCATGCTTGTATAAATCTGTATTCACGGGTTTAGCTCTCACTTCTTCCAAGTTATTCATTTCGCTTGGGCGAGCTTTGCACAAATCACACACTGCTGCCGATGTACCAGATATGATTGAATGTACCTTACCATCAATCATGGTTAGCCATAGATTGTGAGTAACAGTAGCATTGCCGCAATCAGTCGGGTTCCGTTCACGAATCTCGGTCTCAAATATTTCCATTTCAGCCTTAACATTCGCTTCCGTTTCTTTCATAAATGTAAATGAAATCGGGCGACAATATGTGGTTGACGATGGCCGATCATTCTGCCACACTATACTTCCACTAGAAGTCACTAACTTAAGTGGTACAAGACTTGCCATAAATACACTGGATAAGTCTTGTTCACTTGTTGTTGTCGTTTGATGGTAAATGCTTTGACTTGAAGCTCCATCAAAACCCCATTTACTGTGAAGCACAAGTTGTTCACCGGCATCAAAATTTGATTCAAGTGAATCGATCAGCCTCCTAACGGTGAGATCAAGGAGGGCTTGGATACGTATCTTTGCGGAAGTTTCAGTCACAGTTATGTCTTCTTTTGCCGGGTAGCATTTAAGCTTTTCTTTAACTAACAAGTAGTAGCTTGGGTATTTCGCATGACCTTCTTTTAAACTAAAGTCCCGAAGTGTGATGTAACGCCACTTGGATAACTGCAAGTAAACGTAAAGAGCAAGTGCTTTGTGAGTAGGAACTTCACGAAGCGGAGGATTCTGCTTAGTTTCCAGGACATTTATAACTGTTGAGACGTGTTCAGGATTTTCCAGCAAATTTTTCATTATTCTGGCTATATCATTTTTTCCGGCAGACTTAAGTATACTTTCAACAGTATGCAAAAGCTCATCCGGACGACTGCAACTAGTAACATTTTCATTAACACGTCTTCTTTTGTGTCTAGTTGATAAATCTTCAAAGCGTTTGCGAGGAGATGTATATGTTGAAGTAGATGCATCTGATTTTGATGGACTGACTACCTCTTCTGCCTCATTTTCATTTGCTTCTTCAGTGTCAACAACATTTTCTTTAAAGCAATCTGGCCAAACGATATCGGAATTTAACCACTCTTCGTTCTTGTTAATGAACCTGTCAACTGTCCTTCTTGATTGCACCCATTTGGTGTAAACCCTATAGCAAAATCGTCGACACCAGTTCTTGAGATCCGTCACATCACTTTCACTTAACTGGACGTTAGTATTCGACTTCAATGTGTTAAATAAATGGTCATAGTCACGAAGATCTTTATGATTACGAAGAGCAACGTAAAGATCTAGGTAAGTAGAAAACCCACGGAAAGCCATAATGACAACACTTGGTAGAAGTTATAATTACAACTGAATTACATTTGCTAAACACACTCAAATATATAGGGCAGCAAGTAGGCAACTAGCAATGAATTTGATAAGCTAATGATGACATTAGACAATAACAATGCAGAGATTAAGGGCTGTTAACATAGTAATTACAATAACTAATTAGATTAAGCAAGTACTGGGAATCTTCACTTAAGGACTCATTAACGCGTTTGTTGTATGGCAACAGAAGCGTTCATAAGTCATTAAAGTAATCGTAAATGCACCTGTTATTTAAGGAACTACTTAGGGATGACTTATTCTCAGTAATGAATATACTTAATGTACCTCCATATCATCAGTTATACAATAAAAAGTAAAGTTACTAAAAGCAAAATATCTCGGAAGGGGGTCGCTGGGGGCACCATGTGTCCTTGAAGAAAATGTGGCATAAAATGGGTAGATAACAGTAGTGAAAACCGCAAATCGAAACAAGGAGGGAATCATGAGATACAGACATTTTTGTGACCATTTCCATAGAAAAATAACACTTTTCATCGAATTGCTCATAAAGTACTGGTCAAATAAAAAAATTGTAGTAACATTTTTTGTAGTTCCTTAATAGAGTAATGCAACTGCATATTTCATTTTTTTCAATTAAATACTTTTTCAATTTTTAATTCTATGTCCGACCTCTTGTATGGGGACGATCCACTGTGCGCCGGCGCCCGCGCCGGTCCTTCGATACCATCTTTCTGGTCTTTTTATCCTTGCTTCGGTAACTAATTGGCAGGCAGCGTGGTAAGATTGTCACGGGTTCGTGCCGCGAATTCTTGTGTCTGGACAGCTAATTAGGCGCCTAGTCATTAGTAGAATTTTCGATTTTTACTATTTATTTTTACTGCTGCTGTTCGTTTTTGGTTGATTTATTTTAGTTTTGGGTGTGTTTTTAGTTTCAATTTGTGCATCGTAAAATGTTTTTGGTGAAGTTGAAAGGTTAATTTGTTTTAACTGAATTTTACTCATCGCTGCATATTTTTCTCGCAAGCAAACTTTTATTTGTATCATCTTTTAATTTAAAGCCTTCGTTTTCTCATTTTGGTTTAATCTTGTACGAGTGCTCTTAGTGTACCATCAACAAATTTGGCCTTTCCAATTTTGAAACTACTTCTGACAAAGTGAAACAAAGGGTCATAGGGGATGAGTTTTTACAATGAATCAGTGTATACATAAAACAACTTTAAGGTGTAAAGGCGTACGTTTTGTACGATTGTACCATAACGTAATTTCGTTAAATTTTTATTCATGTTTTTTAAATCCTTACTCGGAGGAGGAGGAGGAGCTCGTGGCTAAGTAATAACAGCCGCACGGGTCGATCCATCAGGTTAAGCTACGCTTGCCGGGGGTAGTCCGTGGATGGGTGACCATCTTTACATACCGGGATTCCTCCGTGCCTCGGAAAGCACGTTAAGCCGTTGGTCCCGGCTGTCATTCATAGATATTTGACAGTCGTTACGGGTCGTCAGAAGCCCAAAAGTCTGACAATCAGTCTTACCAAGGGGTATCGTATTACCCAGTTAATGGATTGTGGAGGTCAGATAGGCAGTCGCTCCATGTAAAATACTGGTATTCAGCTGCATCCGGTTAGACTGGAAGCCAACCCCAACATAGTTGGTAAAAGGCTAGGCAGATTGATTGTTTTTTAAATCCTTACGATCTTTCCAAAATTTAGATGTTAATTTATTTGGATTGTGTTAATGGGTAATGACCCAGAATAGGTTAAGCACTAAGACAAATATTTTGCAAACATTGGTCCTATAATCCTCGTCGCAATACGAACCGCACAGGCTTTCACAGAGCGATACATAGCAATTAACTCTGCACTCCAATATGCAGCGAATAAATTCAACTTAGATAATATCGCCTATATTCTAGTTCTGCAGCCAATGGAACTACTAGTGTTGGAAGCTTCATTTTCGCGGGATACTCCGGGAATTTTGTTCTAAATTGTGGCAAAAAGCGAGAGATAACCTGAAATTTGGTAAATGGACGTACCTAAGTAACTAATACCAGCCTATCGTAGTCTACTGCTGGACTAGGCCTCTTCCAGTCTACGTCACAACACCCCGGCCCCCCGCCTTCCGTATTCAGTCTGTCCCAGCCACCTTTTTAAGTTTATCTGTCCATCTAGCTGGGGGGCGTCCCACACTACGCTTGCCGATACGTAGTCTCCATTCCAGGACTCGTCTGCTCCACCGGCCATTAGTCCATCGACAAACATGGCCCGCCCACTGCTACTTCTGCGAACTATGTCGGCGACTCCGGTTATTTTCCAGATAGTTTCATTTTTTTACAAACTCCGAGTATAACATGCTCTATAGCGCGCTAAGCGACCTTGAATTTGTGGACCAGCCTTACTGTCATTGTCAACCTATATACCTATTACCCTTCGATCGCTGGTCCTTTTATGATCATAGTCAAAGCTGGATAAGTCACCTATGCTGCTTTTATGAGATTGTCAATTATTCTTGTATGATTTATTATTTATTCATAAAAGTATTTCTATTATATGTAGTCGTAGAGTAAATAAAAACCATTGGTCTTTGATCAAGGGTTTTACTAGCCACAAGTGGTCGCGTTGTTTTGTTTAATCAAACTATTGTGTGTTTTTGTTTTACAGTAATGTCATTAATATTTTTGATCGTGATGTGGGAAAAAAAGAAATGTGTGAAAATGTAACCGCTAACGACATTTTCTTTTTGTCGAGTGACGTCTCAAGGAATGTCATTTACATTTGAGGGCGGCTGAGGGCGGTCTCAAAATATTTCAATACACTTCCGGACATCTGAATCGAGCCACCCTGCATTTCTTTGTATAAAGGCTGATTTACACAGAGTCAGTAGCTGACTCCAAGTGAGGTCAGAGCTGGAGCCGAGAACTGACTCTCAGTGTTTACATGCAGCCGTACTACTGACTTCAAATCAATTTACATGTGACAGTAACGGATCAGTGCTGACTTGGTTCGAGTTTGGAGTCAGCTACTGAATTAGCGTAAATCAGCCATAAAGATATGGAACTTGTAGATGTTCGCGAATTCAAATTTGGAACAACGATGACACCAAAATGATGGCCAGTATGTCGGCTTCAAAACTGAATAAAAACTATTTTTTACTACTATTTACTTTGATGTTTTTCCTTTATACCCATTGATGTAATCAATGTTTATACCACGATATAATGTATGCTATAATCCTACATAGGAGTCCGTAAGTATAATAGGTGAACGGAGTAGAGAAGCCTATGGCATACCTAACATAAAAAAAAGAAAATAAAACCATATGCAGGTTGCATATTAAGATTTGAATTTCGATATTTTTAAACGATTTATTATTATCTTTTCAAAATTTCTGTTTTTATGAAAAGTTTACATCGAATTTGTAGTATTTATTGATACTCAGATATTTTTTTCTGACAAAGCTATTAAAAAAATTAAAAAAACTAGGTATGCCATAGACGTCTACTTCGTTCACTTAATATACCCTATTTTATTCAAGACGGTAAAAAAAGACATCCGGTACCTATATTATGTTCAATTTTCCCAGTTTTAGAGCCTACCTCAGAACATCCCTAGCAACCCACACGCATTGAAATTGAGATGTTTGATATTGATTATGGCGGCGTGGGAGGAAATTAATTGGTTGTAGTGATATTACTAATTATTTTACAATCTAAGACTATCGCACTCCTTGTTGGCAGACTGGCCCTTGAATACTGAAGTTGTAGGTATCTTTTTTGGTTTGTTATCAATTCAAGTTTAACTCGTGGAGCTAGGAGCTCGTAGCTAAGTAATAACAGCAGTACGGGTCGATCCATCAGGTTAAGCTAGGCTTGCCGGGGTTAGTCCGTGGGTGGGTGACCATCTGTACATACTGAGACTCCTCCGTGTGTCGGAAAGCACGTTAAGCCACTGATCCCGGCTGTCATTCGTGGATCTTTGACAGTCGTTACGGGTCGTCAGAAGCCCGAAAGTCTGACAATCGGTCTTACCAAGGGGTAGTAATTGGGTTGTGGACGTCAGATAGGCGGTCGCTCCATAAAAAAATACTGGTATTCAGCTGCATCCGGTTAGATAGGAAGCCGACCCCAACATAGTTGGGAAAAGGCTAGGCAGATTGATTGATCAGCTCTCACATGAACAGACTAACATGTCTTTTATGTAAGTATAAAAATTATCAAAAATCTAATCTAATTTAATTTGATTATGTAATTTATTGTAATCAATTTAGCTTTTAATAACTTATTTTTAATTTTTATCTGAACTATGTATTAATTGTTTTAATTAATTAATTAGGTATGTTATCTGCGCATAATGTATATGAAGTGTGTATATGCTGCCTCGGGTAGTGCATACTGTGCTTTTTTATATGTATTGAGGCGCTTAGACTTAAGTTTGCAATGTACAAATTGCAAAGTACTAGTGTACTCATTGTTGAAGAGCCTAATAAAAAAAAAATAAAAAAAAAAATGTCGCTTCAATTGCATGAAAAAATTAGGATAGGTACCAAAATAATATAAGTACCTATAACTCCATCGGTTTAGGTAATTAAATTAAGGTTAAATAAAAAACCACGTGTCTGGTTAATGTGATACCTGTCACTTCAGTTGTCATGCAGTTGTACTTTTCAATTTAGCAACGTTATACAATGAATTATAAAGTTTCTAAATTGAAGAGTACAACTGTGTCGTAGCATGACAACTGAAGTTTAGTCGGTTAACCAGACACGTAGTTTTTTTGTTTACCTTTATTTAATTATATAACCCATTGGAGTATACAAAGGTGACTGGTAATTAGTGACCGATACTTAAACACATGATTATGCTCATGATAACAAAAAATCAGCTGCTCCCTACATTTTGACGAGTTATGCGAACATGAATGTATGGGACTGCTGTTTGGTTTGGTCCCATAGTAAAAGTTGTTTGTTATCATGAGTTTAATCATGTGTTTAAGTATCGGTCACTAATTACCAGTCACCAGAATAGATGATGCTGAAGTTAACCAAATCTAATCTCTTGATGAGCACAATCTGCTCCCTACATTTTGACGAGTTATGCGAACATGAATGTATGGGACTGCTGTTTTTTTTCGCGATTTCAGGTTTGGTCCCATATTAAAAGTTGTTTGTTATCATGAGTATAATCATGTGTTTAAGTATCGGTCACTAATTACCAGTCACCAGAATAGATGATGCTGAAGTTAACCAAATCTAATCTCTTGATGAGCACAATTTAAGAACAGAACAGATTTAAAGGCATGACTTGAAATCTCGATGTAAAAAATATTTTTGTTTAGTAGAGATTATTTGGAAATCTATTACTTTTGTTGAACCGAATTTCACGCTTTTGAACATATTTCTTAGACATAGAATACGGGTCTTGATTGCTACCAGACAGCTTGGTATCTGTGTTGGTATCGGAAAATTATATTACTTTATGATAAAAAGCCTGGAATAAGATGTAAATAACTGGCTTACGATGCTCAATATCAAAATATGCATAACATTAATAATTTAGTACTATCTAACTCCATGTCCAAGCGGACATGGTTTGAATAGTAAAATTGTTAGCTATCATTTAATTGCTGCTATCGTATTGACAGCTGCTGTCAACAAGTTATGAGTTGTACCTTGTTGTACCTGTTTAGAGGAGAAACAGTTGACAGTCGGATAGTTGTAAGTGGTTGGAGTTATTTGCGACTGTGCAAGGTTGTCGTCACGCTATGCGTTTAATGTCTAATTTTGCATATGGTCTTTGACACTGCGATTAGTTAGATTTGAGAATATTATAGGCAGCAGTAAGTCTACCTTAAGACACAGATTAAGCCGATGGTCTTGCGTGGTTAGCATGCGTGTTCTGTGCTGAGCTCACGCAAAGCGTTGTAAGTCACAACACAATGCAATATATTTCACACGCGTGCAATTTTTCATTTTCCAAGACATGTGCGGGAATAAAAATTGCCACAGATAAATTATACCTATACTTAGACCAAATTGAGGAGGAGGAGCTCGTGGCTAAGTAATAATAGCCGCACGGGTCGATCCATCAGGTTCAGCTACGCTTGCCGGGGAAGGTCAGTGGATGGGTGACCATTCTTTACATACCGAGACTCCTCCGTGCCTCGGAAAGCACGTTAAGCCGTTGGTCCCAGCTGTCATTCGTGGATCTTTGACAGTCGTTACGGGTCGTCAGAAGCCCGAAAGTCTGACAACTAGTCTTACCAAGGGGTATCGTATTACCCAGTTACTGGGTTGTGGAGGTCAGATAGGCAGTCGCTCCATGTAAAATACTGGTATTCAGCTGCATCCGGTTAGACTGGAAGCCGACCCCAACATAGTTGAGAAAAGGCTAGGCAGATTTGATTTGACTTAGACCAAATTGGTTCAATGCCTTTCACACCATCTCTATTCGGAGGTGAATGTTTTTTTAATCTCTGCAAAGAGATATGCGTCTTTACGGCGTTAATATTTTTTGAATATTTAAATAATGTTTATAAATAGAATATCATCAAAAAACATGAAACGTCGTTTGGTATACGTGAACATTTGTTATTTGCTATTCTCGGCTCAAAAACAACCTCACCTACGGCTCGGGTGTTAATTCCGCCTCGAAAGCAATAACAAAAATTCTCCACTTGTATCAAAATGTACTATTTCAGTAGGTATAGTAATAGTTAAAAGAATAATAGTAAAAAATAAAAGAATAACAGAAATAAATAAAGAAAAACGTATTCTTTTGGAAAATTGCTTTTCTTTTTGTTCGGCCGGCACTTTTACATTTAGCCCAAAATTGTATCCATGGACGATGAATAATCTCCTTTATCGCCATTTCGAAACCTATAAATTATACACACAAAAGAGACCGAAAACCAAACAAACATTTTGTTTATAAAAGAGAACACATACGTCAAATCAAAGTCTCCCACACAACCCGAATCAAAGGAGCCGAGAACAAAAGGATTTTCTACACCATACCACACAATATCCCCCATCTATCAAAACACTTTCACACAAGAATCACTGTTTTAGTCACTGTTTTAGGGTTGATAATACCGTGGGGTTTAGCTGCTGAAATGCTGAAGCTTATTGAAGGGTGTACCATCAAACGGTAGTGCAGTAATTAAACCGATTTGTTCCCGTGTTGGTCTTACGTAAGTACTAAAAGTTTTTGTGCAAGTAATTTGAGTTCCGCTGCATTTTAGATGCGCTTGCGCGTGGGTTACGTAAATGATGACCGGTTACGTCAAGAGGATGGGCAGCAAGATACCATGTCTATTTATTCGTATGTTACTTATGATATTATAGTTATGGATTCATCTGTGGATAAGCCTCAATCAGTCAAATAGAGGGCCAACCAATGTTTTTGAAATCCATTTTGCTCGTCACTATAAAATATTCACTAGGTATACTAATGTGCAGTCTGCAAACGCGTTTCATATGTCTTAATTTCTATAGTATGAAGAATAAACGTCTTTTTAGGATTCCGTATCCAAAGGGTAAAACGGGACCCTATTACTAAGACTCCGCTGTCCGTCCGTCTATCACCAGGCTGTATCTCATGACCCGTGATAGTTAGACAGTTGATCACAGATGATGTAGGTATTTGTGTGGCCGCTATAACATCAAAATATTAAAAAACAGAATAAAATAAATATTTAAGGGGGCTTATTGGGTTTTGGGTATATTTCAACAAATTAAGTAAGACTTCTTGAAAAATGAAAAATAAACTTTTTAATCACAACTTGGTTTTTACATTGACATTTGAGGCAAGGAAGCAGCATAAGCGCCATCAGCAGTAAGAAAACGAAACCCACAAAAAAACTTTTACAAATATACCTATGCGGAGTTCGTTCATAAAGGCACCTTTAAATTTATTATTTATTCAACAGGGCTCCCATACAATACCGTGGCCCTGGCACGGGCAACTGAAGGATCATGGGTGGGTTTTAGTCAGTAAAAGTCTGACACGCCCTCCCGCTCTGCCCAGAGCGGGAGAAGTCATTTGATGATTTCCCATCCACAAAAAAAAAAAAAAAAAAAAGGGCTCCCATATAACAAACGTGATTTTTTTGTCGTTTTTATCGATAATGGTACGGAATCCTTCGTGCGCGAGTTCAACTCTTGACCGGTTTTTTAAGGGCCAAGATGAGTTTATAAATATACAGGGTCAAATTAAATTAGCTAGCAAAACTACGCAAACGTGATCGTGGCATCGATATCTAAACACGACAGAATAAATATAAGAAAGATTTGATGACTTTTTTTGGGGCCAATGACCGGTAGTGTTGTTACTTGAAGTGTGAGTTGGTGAAATATGTTTTATCGTGTTGAGATATCGATATCCATTATCCATCACGTCTGTGAAGTTTACACAAAAAAAAAACTGATTTTTAAACTGATATTTTAAGTGACTACACTACCGGCGCCGGCGGTAGTTGACCTCAAAAAAAAAACAAATCAAATTAAAATCTTTTTTGTGTTTTTTTTACGTTTACATTATATCGATACTCATCACGTCTCGCGGAGTTTCGCTAGCTAATTTAATTTGACCCTGTAGAATGATTCGTCGGGAACCAACATTCAGTATACCTACTGCCAGGGTAAAATTCCTTGTGCTAACATAACATAACGCCTTTTTTCCCCGAACGGCTAGGCTGAGAGCAGAGGTGTATCTATTATAGTACTTACACCCTTGTCCTAATATTGCTAATTAATTTATGAACGAAAACAAAACAATAGCCAGTTCCGAGGTAACTCTATAGTCTATTTTTTTTACAAACTCCGATATTGACAGAGTGAGATGGGTCATTGGTCGGGTTGGCGCTAACGCCTTTGTTCTTGTTTTGAAATTGTTAAGGCCCGTTCATATTGAATACTTCTAAAATTTACTGTAAATGAGACATGTCCGCCATGACTCACGCACAAACAATATCGTCTGGTTCACTCACTAAAACACGTGCGACGTGCAGGTAGTCGATGACTCAACTGAATGTACTCATGTAACTACAGCGTTTGGTTTGTGTGGAACGGATTTTATGTTCATTACGTGGACCAATAGTAACGCAGTAAAAATTTTCGGTAGTCATTTGTTAAAAAGAAAACAGAGTATAGATTCAATCATAAGCCAAAACGATGTCGAAACAAAAAAAATAATCACCGATCCATTCTTCACACCTTTCCCTTTAAAACAATACGTACTAATTATGTTTAAATGCTAATTACTGCTAAACGGTCGGCACAGTGTGTGTGCGTTCTTCTGTAAACTATTTACCACTTTATTGTTTGCGGTTCGTTAGTTACATTAAGTTTGTTTATTAGTTTATGAATAGACGCCATCTTGTTCTCATTGTCTGGGCTTTTATTAGCGTGCAATTAATTTTTTAATGATTGAAATCTATTATTTTTTTAGACTAATTAAAATTGTCCTAAAAATAAGAATAACGTATTAAAATTATATAAGTACTTTCAAAGAAAGTATTGAAACTCCTCAAATGTCGGACGCACCCCATGTGTGCGTAAGGAAAAATAAATAAAACGCCTTATACAATAAATAGGTATACTCGTATAAGCGTATTCATATTTATATAAATGTAAAAAAATCTTTTTTACAAAAAAATACAACCGACTTCCAAAAACAACACTACAAAGTGAAAAATAACTTTAATTTCGGAAGTCGGTGTCTAGTTAAATGTATTTTCGTTTTTTGCCACCGACTTCCGAAATTAAAGTTATTTTTCCTTTGTAGTGTTGTTTTTGGAAGTCGGTTGTATTTTTTTGTAAAAAAGTTTTTATTTTTCACTTTTTAGAAACAAACTAGAACATCATCCATATAAAAGTGGGGTATAAATATGTATTATTGAAGCTAACTCAAAAACTACCCAAGCAAAGTTAATCAATTTTATATGGGACCAACTGTGATGCAGTATACCCTCTCAAATAAAACAAAAAAAAAATCCAAATAGGTCCAACCATCTTCGAGTAATCGGGAAACATAAATAAAAAAATAAAAAAAAAGGTTCCGACGAATTGCGAACCTTCTCCTTTTTGAAGTCGGTTAAAAAAACATCATGCGATGGAAAAAAAAAACATCAAAAACCTATGGGGTTCGCAACTACTGGGGGTACACATTGACATGAACCTATGGGATTCATAAATTAATATATAATATCGGTTGAGGGGAACATTATTTGCAGTCACACTCTTGCTCCTAGCTCCTGTTTCATGCAGGAATTCAGTAACGTGCCAAATAATAATTTATTTAATTTGCTAATCAATACCTATTATCAGTGAATCATCACTGTTAGTCATAACATCAAGCCTTGGCTGTCTGCCTTGTCTGTCAACGAGGCTGTCATCTAAAAATATCGATAAAAACTTTCCCAGCCTTGACGGTTCAAATTCGAGGCTAGTATCGAAAAGCGACAAATCACAGCTTGACATTGTAGTGTAGCAAATAGAGCTGCTAAAGTGCTGTCATTGGTCTACAATACGAGTGCTACAATTGAATAACGATTTTAATGCGCACACGGCGAACAGGGGTCCGAAACAATAGTGTTGGGATGAATTAGAAAGGAGTTTTATCGGTAGATCTAGAAATATCTATTAATTTCTTAGGAGTTAGGAATTTGTAACAGTTGTACGTAACTTCGGGCCTTGTGACTTCCCGTTTCACCTGGTAAGAGGGGGTTAATAAAAACAAATGCTAAGCAAATATCATCATAATAAATAATAAATAACGTTATTTCGTAATCAATAAGTTTTAACAAATAAATTGTAGAGGCCTTGTTTTAAGTGTGGAGATACCTGTAACAGAAGACCTCCTATTATTCGCACTAAGCAGTAAAGCTTATATTATTTGTAGGCCCGCTGAACATTAAGAAGTAATATTAAATTGTTGTGCATTTAGTAGTTTATTAGACGTTTTATTATGTAGTAATTGGTTTCATCTCTATCTTATTAAAACGAAACCTTCACACAGTATTAACAATGTCGAGCCATTGTTTATCGATATCGATACTTTAACAATCATCACTGTACATCACTAAAGTGTAGTGCACTTATCCGAGGCACAACTCGTCAACGTGGAGTGTAACATACGGGACTCGTTTGATCTAATGTCTCGACTCTCGCGTCTATCTCGACCTCGCCAACTATGCCAAAACTTTTAGTGCAAGGTTTCAGTACTGCGTTAGATAGATCTGTCTTGTTTGGAAAAGAAAGCGCAGCTCTTGAATGCGCAGCCTTTCCTGATGATACAGTGCATCAAAGATGCGTTGTATGCAACCTGGTCTATCAATTACCTAAACCAAACCAATGTTGAATAGTATATGCCTGGAACTGACTAAGGATGCATTTTGTTGGCTGATGTGTTACGTGGAATGTGTTTTTAATAAGTACTTATTAAATTAATATTATTTACTAGTTCGATAATTGATTACATTTTTCAAAAAAACATCTTTTCATTTAATATTCTTAAAAAATTGGTTCCGTGTGGACTACACAATATGCGACAGCCCTATTAAGAAGAAAAATGGTTGTTTTCTAACACTTGTATAATAACTCTTCCTATAATTATAGATCAGTCATTATCGCTTTCACGCTACCGTTTCATGTTAGCCAACTAATGTTCAGAAAACACATCCATTGCTGCTTTTGTATGAAAAACTTTGTTTAAGTTTCTTAGTAAAGGATCGATGTACATCATTTTCACAATGTAAAGAGTAGAGTGATGAATATCGTAAAGAAAAACGGCCGCATTACTTTTCCGAACATTTTCTTGAACATAAAACTTTCTTAATGATTTAAATTAAGTGCAATACTAAAATCTTTGGCGCCGCGTATACTCGTACTGAAAGAGAAAAAAATGGATAGTAATAAAGTGTCTTGAATTAGCTATCACCCTGCTTGGTTCCGCTGAGGAGTAAGTAGGGGAACCAAAATTCACGTACGGAAACGGGGTCGAATCAGGGCTGAAAGCATCGATTTTCAATTTGTCTGTGGGTACTACAAAATAATCACGAATTATGTACTGCGATGCAGATGCTGCTTTTATTTATGACTAGCTTTTTCCCGCGGCTTCTCCCGCGTGGATGTCGGAAAAGATCCCACGGGATTGTATTACCGGGATTACCTACCCGAACTGTTCTATGACTACAAGAAGTACACAAAAAATTTTATATTTTCGAAAACGCTGATCCACATAATTCTTTATTTCATGTCAAATATCCCTAACCAATTGCTTAACTTAAGAAATGCTGGGTTTCTCATACAAACTTTCATCCCCTATATGACCCCCTGTAGGAATATTTTTGAGACAAAAAATAGCCTATGTCCTTCCCCAGGATGCCATGTGTCGCCTTGGCAAATTTTATCGAAATCGGTTAAGTGATCTAGCCGTGAAAGGTAACAGACAGACAGACAGAGTTACTTTCGAATTTATAATATTAGTATAGATGGATATAGTAAAACTGGGATAATTCACAAGGATTCAGGCATTCCGTTTGCTTTTCTAGTTGATAGGAAGACGTGCTTAGTCACATTTTACGTTGGATCCCTTAAGCCAGGGCTTGCGCATTCTAGCTAAGACTAAAATCAAGGCATTTCGGACGACAGACGATGAATTTATAACTAAAAAAGTTTCATCTTGTCTGTGAATTAGGAATTCCCACAAATGCACCTAGCTTGGCAACACTATCTTGTAGTTTTATGCGTCGATAGTGGTCTCGTTCGGATATAACGCCCCATTAGTTTTTATGTCCAGTGTTGCAAGCTGACAAATAATATTTTTCCTCAAAGTCGTTAGAGTCAACTCGACGATTTTATACGCAGTTTCTATTTAAGAAAACAAGTGAAATTTTCTATGTATAACTAGTTGTATAGGATGGCTTGGCTTTATTTATTTATCTTGTAATAAAATATTGGTTGCGTGTGATGTTGCAAAAATATGGATGTTGCCAGAAGCAAAATTTGCAATTGAGAGGGATATTTTAGAATTAACTGTGGTGTTTTGACATGCAATCAAAACTTTCTTGGTTTATTGGTAACAATTAAAATAATGACATTTTAAAATATTGTCGCACGTAATCGTGTCGTATTCAGCTCTAGTTACTCGGTCAATCAGCATTTATTGTCTGTAAAATCATAATAAAAACTTTAGAAAATTTTGTACCGATTGGTACAAAACTAAATTATTTTGTAAGTAGATATTTATTTAGGTAATAATTCAAATATCTACTATATAGCTTATATGTAATAACTTGGAATCCATGTTGCATGATACAACTCACATCTGATTTCCACTCTCCCACGCAAGCAACTATAAATAAAGTATTTTTACTAACAATGGCAATACCTGCAATGCTTAAAGCCAGGATGCTCAATAGGAAATAAAAAAAATATTGACGTAGAAGGTTTCAAAAATTTCGAACGTTGCGAATTTGAATTTGCATATCCGCCGAAAAGAAACATTCTCGTTGATTTTATTTTTATTTTTGCTGCCAGCAATTTTTTTATCTGGATAAAGATCTGTACAGCCGGTAGTAAGGATATATCGTTTGAATACTAAAATCTATGACAATGGCGAGTAATGTTTTTATATTTTTGGACAGGGGAACAGTTTTTACAACCGGACATTTTAATAAAATCTCATTTATAGTGCATTGTTGTCTGTTTGTGATTTATGATTGGTGTCATTGTCATCTGATGCCAGGATGATTTAAAATGTCAATGAATGATATCGCTATTGTACCTACGTGAAGCACAACGTTTGAGGCACTTTGTTGTACATTGCGTTTTGATGTGTAACATCTTTCCTCTCGCTTTCCTGTAATCTGTAGGAGTGATTTCGTAAAAAGGGACGAAAGTGTGTAACAGGAAGTAACATATTTTTCTAAAATTTTTGAGTGACGGATTGAAATGTTTATGTTGCTTATTTGGTATGGAACTAGAAAGTACTTTTACTAAGGTGAGATGTCAGATGTTACACATCATAATATGCGACTATTGTAAGGTTATCGTATAGAACACGGACTAGAAAAAAAAGAAGGACTCCGCGCCACGCATATCGAAAGTGAAGCACAGTAAGTATGCCGGGACCGTTTGTACAAACATGCGCCTCACGCACACATTTACATCATATTATGCCGACCGCCATTATGTGACATGACGGCATCTTTGTCAAATCACGCACACATAGATCGGTAAGGTGCTTCACTTTCGATACGCGTGGCGCGGAGTCCTTCCTTTTTTTTCTAGTCTGTGGTATAGAAGATGTTTTTGTTCTAGTGCATTATTCACCAATGGATATCGTGCAATAACCATGAAGTGTCCTTAAAAATACAAAACAATGTATACTTAGTTATCTTATCAGAATAACGGTTTATTACCGCTAATCTACATCCTTTTTTGTTTGTCAATCATGCGCATACCTATAATATTATCAAATATTACTCAAAATAGATGTCAATCAATGACAACCAAATCGAAAACAGTACTGTACAAATGGTAAGTAATCTTTACTTTTTATCCGACTACGGCAAAACCAAAAGGAAGGGTTATGATTTTAGCAGTCTATGTATGTATATAATATAAGTATGTATTTACGTGTGTTCCACCGTAGCGCCTAAATTACTGAACCGATTTTAATGAATGAGGTATCAATAGATTTGTAATAATGGTCCGGATGACATAGGCTATATAAATTCTCCCTAAATTTAATAGGGTGTACTTACACGTAAATTTCTGACCACGAAAACAATTAAATTGAGATAATAATGACATGTTTGGTGTCAAAAACAAGGTCTTGACGATCACATTACAAATATGTGTATACACTTCTGGACACATCTTTTGGCCCACCTTGTATTTTCAGTTTCGTTTGGTCCTAGCTAAAATTTTATATTAGGTCGAGCAAAAAGTTTTTATGCAGTTTTGAACCTGGCACATTCACAATTTCATTCAATAGTCTTTTTTTGAATTTCGAACACAGAATTTAAAAAAAAACAAAAGACAATTTGGAGCCTGTTTGTTGATATCAAACAATCGAATACTAAGAAAACTTGGTTTTATTGGTTTACTTGGATTTAATTCTTGAAAAAGTGATTGATATGTTTGGTTTTGCAACAAACATTAGTTATTCTTAACATTAAGGTGACGTTCTATCAATAATCTATGGATACTTCACCTGAAGTCGCCGCCCAAGCTGTGGCACTTATTCAGGCCGGACACAGCCAAAGAAAAGTGAGTGCTCAACTTAATTTAAGTCGATCTGCGGTCCGAAATGTTTATCGGAGGTACCTAGAGACTGGCGGCTTTGTTCGTCGCCAAGGAAGGCCACGATCTCGGGTCACAACTGAAAGGCAGGATGGATTCATCGTGACGACCAGCTTGAGAAATCGTCACCTTACCTCCATTGAGATACAAAACCAACTTCGCGACTTCCACGGAGTATCTGTGAGCGCTCGAACTGTTCGGAGAAGGTTAAAAGAACGCGATATGGTACCACACAATTCAGCTAATGGCCCCAAACTAACGCGAGCCCACCGAACAGCGCGCCTTCATTTCGCACGCAGTCATTTAAATTGGACACAGCAAGATTGGAGCCGTGTACTCTTTTCTGATGAGTCTAAAATTGTGTTACATGGCAATGATGATAGGAAGAAGGTCTACCGACGTAAGGGAGAGCGTTTCGCACAATGCTGCTTTGAAGAGAGGGTTGCTTATGGCGGTGGCTCATGGACTGTCTGGGGCGGTATATCCGCGAGCGGCAAAACTCAACTTGAGGTTGTTACAGGACCACGGCTGCCAACATTAAATGCTGAAAGGCTCATTCGTGAGTGCTTAGAACCTCACGTGATACCATACGCGGACTATGTGGGCCCAAATTTCCTTTTTATGCATGATAATGCAAGAGCCCATGCGGCCGGCATCGTCAGGGAATATCTTCGGGATGTGAACATCACAGTTATGGACTGGCCAGCCAGAAGCCCAGACATGAACCTCATTGAGCACATGTGGGACGAGCTAAAAAGACGTGTTAGGGCTCGTCAGCCAGTTGCCCAGACGATGCAGGAGTTGAAAACTGCCATAGAAGAGGAATGGGAGATGATCCCTCAAAATTTCATAGAGCGGTTGATAAACTCTATGCCTAATCGTATGAGAGCTGTGGTAGATGCCCATGGAGGCAACACGCGTTATTAAATTAAACCTTTATTTGATAAAACATGTTTTTTATTCAAAAATCAATTGCCTTTAACAAGGCGCATATCCGACTTGTTAGGCGTAGCTCCATGTCGTATGGTATTCTGAATTCAAATTTAAAACAATACGATCGAAAAAGATGGTAAAATGTATCTGGTTTAAAACTGCATCAACAGTTTTTGTTCAATCTAGCAATCATATTTCGGTAGGGGCCATCGAAACCTAAACTCTAAGGTGGGCCAATAGATGTGTCCAGAAGTGTATTATATGTCATATTGTTTAAGTAAATAAATATGTTTAAATTTTAAAAATAAGTAAAAGTGGAGGTAGGTAAACAATATTAATTTAATTGGTTATAGACCGACCGCGGCGAGCGTGATTTTTCAGTAGTCGGTTTTTACTTTTTGAACTTACTTTTTACAACTTGTTACCGAAAACATAATCTTATTTTAGGAAACACAATATGTCTTCTATTTCCTACGGTACGCACACTGCGCTCAACGCTCTCTTGGACGCTAAGCCTGACTGTGATGTGTCCGCGGATGAATGGAAGAAGATTCGGTTAGTATATCTGGAATTCTGGAGTATTTTTATTTTTTTTTGAATTCTCCTTGTAAAAAAGTGACTAAAATTATTGATTGCATGCATCTTTTGATAAAGTGACGTTCTAATCATTAAAGGATTACTCTAATGGACAGATAATTTAAAATCTAAATGTTTCATGTTTATTTAATTTGAAAGGATCACTCAGTATTCTTTGTTTTGTGAAAATAATACCAAAAATTTTGTGAATTCTATGATAAAGGGGCGTGTGCAGGGAGCGGGACAGAGCGAGACTGAGCGGTGGGACAGAGAAGGACCGAACGCTCAAGGTCGTTTAGTCGGGGAAGTGCCTTAACTAATGTAATTGGCCTTGTCCGTTTTGTTATATAAATAAAATAAAAGAAGTTCTATACACAGGTTTCAGTTCAGGCACAACCTTCTCAAATCGTTTATTTCAATTAGGAACATATAAAAGGCATTTTGAATGTCTAAATTTACCTGAAAATATGAATGACTCTTGTTGCCCCTTCCAAAATGTAGTTTCGATTTGAGAAAAATGGGTGAGAAACTCCAGTTATTTTTTTTTAATGTTTTATATTATAATTATGTGAAGACGACGTGCTTTTAATTCTGAAGAAACCATTTAGTCCACAGAGCTTTTCATTCTGATTTTGAATTCATTAGAAATCCGTCAGGAGTAGATACTCAATTAAGATAACTTTTACATAAGGGACTAACTATGGAATATCTTTTTTGGTGGCCGCGACTTGGTTTACATAGGTTACAGTCAGTACGGCACAACTTAGATGTAGCATATATTTAAAAATTTGCATTAATTCATTTCAATTTTATTAATGTCAATCAATCTGCCTAGCCTTTTCCCAACTATGTTGGGGTCGGCTTCCAGTCTAACCGGATGCAGCTGAATACCAGTATTTTGCATGGAGCGACTGCCTATCTGACCTCCACAACCCAGTAACTGGGTAATACGATACCCCTTGGTAAGACTGGTTGTCAGACTTTCGGGCTTCTGACGACCCGTAACGACTGTCAAAGATCCACGAATGACAGCCGGGACCAACGGCTTAACGTGCTTTCCGAGGCACGGAGGAGTCTCGGTATGTAAAGAATGGTCACCCATCCACTGACCAACCCCGGCAAGCGTAGCTTAACCTGATGGATCGACCCGTGCGGCTGTTATTACTTAGCCACGAGCTCCTCTTTCAATTGTATTAATGTATTTGGTTATATAACTTTACATGTTATTGCATATGCGTTAAGATCATTTTCGCCTAAAGCAGTAATAAAGATTGGTGATGTTGAAGGCGCACTCAGTTCGGATCGTGATCGGTTTTACGAATTTTGCCGATGCTACATCTATGTGAACGAAATCGCGGCTAATAGCTATAGCCTAATCAAACAACAGATAAGTTCGCGTGATCTTCGTGACGGTAGACAAGGTAGAACATTGTTTAAACCTTCGTCTATTAGGTTTCAAACGATCGCTCGTAGATAGAGGATAATGTTTACAAACAGATTGTATTTCAGGACATCGAGCTAGACCATAGACTAGCATTTGTTTTATTTGAAGAACAGGGTATTTGTTTGAATTTGCAGAACTTGTAACGGCTAATTTCACCAGGATGGCAGGGACATCGCCGCGCATCCTGTCACCATGGATTCAGCACATGATTCCCCGCTGAGTTGAAATTTTTGGTCGGTAATGAAAATTAAAAATTTACTGTTCCATACATTTTTACTCATCATGTTGCTTAAAGAAGTTTTGTGGTGGGCACTTAAGGAAAAATTTGTGCCAGGGAAGTATGTGCAGTTAATTCGCGCAATGTACAGTCGATGCAGTACCCAAGTCCGGGCTACAGTGGGCACTACTGGCAGCTTCAATGTGGCTGTCGGCTTGCACCAGGGGTCTGCACTCAGCCCTTACCTCTTCGTTCTGATAATGGATGCTCTTTCTTTGGATATCCAAGAAGAGGCTCCCTGCTATATGCTGTTCGCCGATGACATTGTGCTGGTTGCCGAGAGTGGCTTAGAGGGCCAGAGCAGATTGGAGGTATGGTGGAAAAGACTGGAGACCGTTGGCCTGAGCTCAGAGTAAGTCAGACCAAAACAGAGTATTTGTTTTGCGATTTTGGCGGTCTTTCCGGTCCTGTGCCCATATCTGTTGCCGGAACGCCCTTACCGATCTGCTCCGCTTTCGGTACCTCGGGTCGCTTGTCCAAGGGGATGGCGAAGTAAACCGAGACATAACGCACCGGATCAACTCAGGATGGATGAAATGGCGACAGGTTACAGGAACAACTTGCGACCCACGGATGCCCCTCAAGTTAAAGGGGAAAATTTAGAAGTCCGTGATAAGGCCTGTCGTACTTTATGGATCGGAATGCTGGGCAGTGATGAAAACGGATAAAAAAAATTGCATGCAGTGGAGATGAGAATGTTGAGATGGATGTATGAAGTGACGAGAATGCATAAAGTATGAAATGAGTATAAATATAAGAGGAAGTTTGAAAGTGGCGCCAGTGACAGAAAAGTTGAAGGGGAATCGTTTGGCTTGGTGTGAGCATGTGATGAGGAGAGATGAAACGCATGTGATTAAAAGAGTGATGAATATACATGTTGGTGGATGGAGAGGCAGAGGAAGGCCAAAAAAAGATGGATGGATTGTGTGAGGAATGATATGAAAGAGAAGGGAGTGAATGATAGCGTGACGGTTGACAGGGGAGAATGGAAGAAGAAAACGTGTTGCGCCGACCCCAAGTAATATGGGATAAGGGCAGGAAGATGATGACTGTTCCATACATTTAGACGGCGTATGGACCAATTGAATTTGTAGGTCATAGCAGATTGTTTTTTTAATACTTAACCTTCGAAAAATTTCAACGCAGGTGTGTCCAGAATCATTTACTGAATCCATGGTCACAGGTTGTATGGTGATGTCCCTGCCATCCTGTATTCCACAATAACGATGGCACTGACAGTTCTTCAACGCGATTTCGAGTTCCTTGATTTTGAGTTTAATTGGTGAAATATGCCCCATATTATCTATTATGTCCTTATGTTCCCAAAACATTAAGATACGTAAGGTTATTAATTTGTATTTGATCAATTCAACAATACCCATAGGGCATCAAAAAATGCCATCCAACGTGGCAATGCTGCCAGCCTTTTGGGCACTTTTCCCATTGACAGCGATGTGGACGAATTTTTTGATACCCTAAGAGCTCTTCTCCTTTTTATTATTTTTTTAATATACTTGCATAATATAAATATATATATTTTAGTGTTAGCTTGTATATTGTAATTAAGATTTGTCTATTAAATAGAAGAAAACAACACCCATTACTTACATCAAGTTGTTGAAAAGTCTGATTTATCAAACGTAACGAGCAATGTGTAGATAATGTTTTAAAGATGCCATTATCAGGTTGCAAGTGTGTTCTATTTACTTACTTACTTAGCTAGAGTAGTAACTCAAAAACTACTCAAGTAAAGTTAATAAAATTTGTATAGGGAAGCTTCCTTTACCAAATGAAAAAATAATCATGTAAATCGGCCCAGTAATCTCGGAGAAATCGATGTAAATACATGAAAAAAAAAACTCGCCGAATGCCTAGATAACCTCTTCCTTTTTTTGAAGACGGTTAAATTCACAGTTTATTAAATAAAAAGTCTATCATTTCGATATCATCCTTATACGTATAAAGTAAAATAGGTATAATGTGAACTTAGCAATCAATTGGTATCTAATCGCCTTAATAGAATGCAATTGTCTCGGCCTTGCTTCCCAGAATTGAAGAGCTCTTGTATCAGTTAATACAGATCACTTTGCATTTTACCATGTAGGATTTTTAACAGAGTTCTATAATGCAAGCTACAGGGCTTGAATGCCAGATAGGATTTTCCATTTGCAAAAATTAGGTACTTTTCCATTCAAACTTTCGTTCCCTATTTTAACCTGTTTCATCTCATCAGCCTATCATCTGCCTAGCCTTTTCCCAACTATGTTGGGGTCGGCTTCCAGTCTAACCGGATGCAGCTGAGTACCAGTATTTTACATGGAGCGACTGCCTGTCTGACCTCCACAACCCAGTTACTGGGTAATACGATACCCCTTGGTAAGACTGGTTGTCAGACTTTCGGGCTTCTGACGACCCGTAAGGACTGTCAAAGATCCAAGAATGACAGCGGGGACCAACAGCTTAACGTGTTTTCTGAGTCACGGGGATCTTGCCGCCGCCGGGGTCGCGGGTTGTTTGAAAGAGATACCGTGGCCCTGGCACAGGCAACTGAAGGAACACGGGTGGGTTTTAGTCACACGTCTGATACGCCCTCCCGCTCTGCTCAGAGCGGGAGAAGCCATTAAATGATTACCAATCCACAAAAAAAAAAAAAAACTTAGTTAGTTAGTTAGTTATAACTGACATCTCGCAGTTGACCACTGAGGGTCGAGACTGCTTAACCGAGCGTTTCCTGTGGGTGCTTTAAGCGAACTGAAAGCCTTCGGCCAGGCTTAAAAACTAAGGTAAAATATTAGACGACTGAGCGTCGCTAATAATGGAGCAGCCAGACGGGGCAGGCTGGATCATGACGGGGGGGTTAAGTGCTAAATGAGGGGGTTAAGTGCTATAAAAAAAACGGGGATCTCTGTATATATATATAAAGATGGTTACCCATCCCTGGAACGACCGCAGCAAGCGTAGCTTAACCTGATTGATAGACCCGTGCGGCTGTTATTGTTACTGGAAGCTGACCCCAACATACATAGTTAGGAAAAAGGCTAGGCAGATAGATTTTAATGCCATATTTGAGGTGTGCTACGAGTATGGTACAGCATAAATTTAACATTGGTCATGAAAACTATGAAATGAAGGCAAAATATATTGTTTAATCTTTTTTGTTTTCCTGTTATGAAAATTGAGCAAAACATTACCACGCATAAATGTTATTGCTATCGGTACCTACAACATGTTCACGATCTAAGAGATAAGTGTAGCGTGCGTATATTTAAAAATAGGATTTTTAGTAGATATTATTTTTACTGAAAACAATGATAATGTAGTATCGAATGTCCTTTGATAAAAATGTTAAAATCTTCCAAAAAACTAATACACATACACATGCATTCATAAACTCACGCCTTCTTCCCATGGGGGTAGGCAGAAACTACAGAACGCCACCTGCTACGATCCTTACATACTCCTTTTAACTCCGTTAGGTTCATTCATCTGGTCATAAACGCAAAAAAAAAAATATATCGTTGTATTTAGGTAGGTACTTACAACGCTTGTAATTAATTTTTAATCGATTTCGCAACAAAAAATTGCACCATTTAATAAATTATAATTGAATGCTGATATCCGCAGTATGTAATTGCTTGATGCTCTTTTTTTTAACTAGTGGTTGCCGTTGACTGCGACGATGGTCGCGAGCAGTCGCGAGCTTGTTCGTGCCCTGTCGCCCGGGGGTATTTCATGTCTCTATCTCCAGTGGTTTAGGCCATAGAAATATAAAAAACAGCATATATCTATGGGTTTAGGCTGTGTATTGTCTGTTTTCATACATAAATACCATCCAAATTTTCGACATTTCCGGTGAATTTTCCAAAAAAATCTGTCATACTTACAATACTTGACCTGACAATTACAAACACAACAATAAAAAAATTAGCCAAATAGGTGCAACCGTTCTGAAGTGATGCGAATGCGCATACTTACATACATTCGGCAATTGATTTTTATTTATATAGATTATTATGTCCTAGGGCGTGCCCTCCCGATATTTCCACTCACCTCTGCCTTGAAAATACCTTTTGTTAGTCGCCTTTCATTCATCCTCTCAACATGACCAAACCATCAAACTCTTTTAAATTTTTGTCCAGAGAAAAAGTTCTTTGGAAGCAGAAACTCTGTGAATAACAGACAGACACTACAACTTCGTCATCCTTACATTATTCGATTACATACCATACCGTTAAAACTGCATGTCTGCATCAAAAAAAGTCAGCGTCCTCAAGATGAGGGCATCACTGACCCAAATATAAGACAAGTTACAATAAGCCATTATTATTAAACGTTATGTTGTCTTTTGTTTTATAATTAATCGTCTCGTTATAAGAATTTATTGAGGCATTGAATGAATGGAACGTTTAATTTAATTGTGTGTACAGTGTGTTTAAAAAATGCCGCGGTAAAGGTGCTGAAACGTAGTTGATTTTTATAATAGGTCTTTACCTATGAAATTGCCGTTTTGTATGAAAAAATTTAAACGAATTTTTTTCATGCATTTTTTATTTGTATTAATCGAAGTAATCACCCATGCAATCAATGCATCTTTGCCAACGCAGTGGCAGTTTATTGATGCCCTTCTTAAAGAAATCAGCTGGACGGGAGGCAACAAATTCTTCAAAGGCATTTTGTACTGCCTCTCGGGTATTGATTTTTTTTCCCGCCAAGAAGTTATCCAAATTCTGGAAAAAGTAGTAGTCTGTAGGCGCAAGGTCTGGTGAGTAGGGCGGATGACGGAGAGCTTCCAACCCCAGTTCTTGCAACTTGGAGACCGTCTGCTGTGCAGTATGAGGTCGCGCGTTGTCGTGCAGGAGCAGCGGAGACGAGCGATTGACCAATGCTGGTTGGAGATGTGCTAGCTTCTCCATCATTGTGTTCAGTTCTTCACAGTACACATCTGAAGTAATGCTCACCCCGTTTGGTAAGAAGCTGTGATGAATCACACCGGCGCTAGACCACCAAACAGTGACCATCACTTTTCAAGGGGTAAGTTTTCGTTTAGGGCATTGTTTAGGTGCTGAACCTGGATCCAACCAACTTGCTGAGCGCTTGCGGTTATCAAACAGAATCCATTTTTCATCGCAGGTAACAATGCGGCTCAAAATTCCTTCATTTGTGTGTCTGTTGAGCAGTGCAAGGCACGTCTCGACGCGTACTTCGCGCTGACGATCATTGAGTTCGTGGGGCACCCATTTGTCAAGCTTTTTTACCTTGCCAATTTGACGCAAATGGACCAATATTGTTTTGACGCTAACGTCGAAAGCTGCTGCTAATTCAGCCGTAGATTGTGTATCATCAGCTTCCACAATCGCCTTTAATTCGTCATTGTCGACCAAAGTCTTCGGACGACCGCGAGGTTCATTTTTCAGGTCGAAATTTCCAGAACGGAAGCGAGCAAACCAATAACAAGTGGTGCGTTGGTTTGTAGTGTTAGCTCCGTAAACGTCGTTGATGTTGCGTGCCGCTTGTGCCGCGTTGCTGCCACGACGGTACTCATATTCCATAATTACTCGAATTTTTAACGTATCCATGATGAAGAAAAAGATTGAAATGCGATGAAAATGTAACACTAATCAATAAACAAACGACTACTTTTGGAAAAAAAAATCCATGTTTTTAAAATAAAATTAATTTGAAATTAGAATTCTTAGCCAAACAAAAATTATTTTGATTTGAAATGGCCAGTACTGCAGAACGGCAATTTCATAGGTAAAGACCTAATATTTATTATTTTTTTTTTTGTTGGGCGTATTGTAAAGATGCTCATAGATCGATTTCAACAGTAATTTTATACTGTTTCACCGAGCTTTGTAGTGTCCGGGAGCAGAGGAAAGTCACAGTCGATAGCACGTCTGTGGTAATCCGGTATGCATATACCTAAGCAAAGTCTACCAACTGAGTTTTGAATGTGGCTTCTGATAGGTCGTTAAACTTCCATAGTAGCCTACAAAATCCACCAATTGTGTTTTGACCAATCAGAAGCCACATTCAAAACTCAGTTGGTGGATTTTACATAAATGCATCCGGTACCTATAAACTGGCCTCGTATTCCATTACATCTTCATCCTACGCTACGCCAGCTAAAGGTCAAAGTGTTACCATTAACGTGCGGTCAACTGTACATTTTCCCTCGCTGAAGATGTAATCAAAATGCTTAGGTATACAGAGTGCATCAGAAAGGTGTGATCAAAAAGGGTGTGGTACAGATTATCAAACTGAACAACTTTCTCCATGAGACCAACATCGTAATCAAAAAAAAAAATCAACTGTCCAGTACAAAGCTTCAATACCTACTCGACCCAAATGGGATGGCTGATAATTTTCCTCAATTAAGATGTTGGTCCCATGAAGAAAGTTGTTCAGTTTTAAATTAAATTTGAGCACACCTTTCTGATACCCTGTACAGCGAAGGACGACATCCACCCCAATATTCTATCCATGCCATCTTTGTCCATTGCTTGCCCCAGCACATTCTGAATCAAGCTATCGTTTTCGAGGTCCATTTCGCCAGTTGCATCTCACCTCAAAAAATGGTCTTGTAAATCACCATGGCGTTCCATTGCAGCAGAATTATAACCCAACTAGCTGCGCCCCGCGGTTTCACCCGCGTAGACCGGGATAAAAAGTAGCCTATGTGTTAATCCAGGGTATAAGCTATCTACATACCAAATTTCATCCAAATCGGTGCAGCCGTTTTAGCGTGAAGAAGTAACAAACATACAAACACACACGCACTCACAAACTTTCGTCTTTATAATAATAGTGTGATTTTGATTGAAAAAGTGTCCTCATCTTGCATCAAGAATGTCAGTCTGTCTGTTGTGGGTAACCCAAAAAATATTTACGCCTGACATAAAATATCATATTTAGTACTACTGTCACCCGACAATTCGGACTAAAACGTTCAAAGCTCGTTAAAAACTTTGTCACACCAGGTTTTGACGTAACTCGGCTAAATGTAGCATTAGTATGTTTCTTTAGGGCTGACAAATGACTGGCTGGATAATGTACACCTGCAAATATTTGGGTTTATTCGAGTAATCGAGTCTGTTCAAACCACGCTGGGGTCATTGCATTTCATTCATTCATTCAATTATGATATGATCAGGTCGAGCAAACCAATAAACAGTTATTGCACTGGATTGATCAATTATTTTAATTTAGATTTACCAACGTTAGTATACACTAAAAAAAATACAGGAAGCAACAGAAAATAAAAAAACTAAATGTAACAAACAATTATAGGTAAATACAGCATTTTCTTACTACGAGTATCATCTACTGGGTGAACAATCTTGATATTGAGCAGTCAAATTTTAATTTTAACAACAAAGCAAAGAGGGTACAACCGTCTCCTTAATAATTAACAAAAAGTAAATAAAGAAAGAAAAAACATATATTAATAATGAGCGCACTAAAATTAAAAAAAAAAAAATAATTAAAAATTACCTGCGAGACAAATGATCAAGATGAAATAAATAATAATAATAATAGATCGGAATCGACCTAGTGAGTCCTTAAGTTGCATCCAAATATTAGGTCTTTACCTATGAAATTGCCGTTCTGCAGTACTGGCCATTTCAAATCAAAATAATTTTTGTTTGGCTAAGAATTCTAATTTCAAATTAATTTTATTTTAAAAACATGGATTTTTTTTTCCAAAAGTAGTCATTTGTATATTGATTAGTGTTACATTTTCATCGCATTTCAATCTTTTTCGTCATCATGGATACGTTAAAAATTCGAGTAATTATGGAATATGAGTACCGTCGTGGCAGCAACGCGGCACAAGCGGCACGCAACATCAACGACGTTTACGGAGCTAACACTACAAACCAACGCACCACTTGTTATTGGTTTGCTCGCTTCCGTTCTGGAAATTTCGACCTGAAAAATGAACCTCGCGGTCGTCCGAAGACTTTGGTGGACAATGACGAATTAAAGGCGATTGTGGAAGCTGATGATACACAATCTACGGCTGAATTAGCAGCAGCTTTCGACGTTAGCATCAAAACAATATTGGTCCATTTGCGTCAAATTGGCAAGGTAAAAAAGCTTGACAAATGGGTGCCCCACGAACTCAATGATCGCCAGCGTGAAGTACGCGTCGAGACGTGCCTTGCACTGCTCAACAGACACACAAATGAAGGAATTTTGAACCGCATTGTTACCTGCGATGAAAAATGGATTCTGTTTGATAACCGCAAGCGCTCTGCAAGTTGGTTGGATCCTGGTTCAGCACCTAAACAATGCCCTAAACGAAAACTTACCCCTAGAAAAGTGATGGTCACTGTTTGGTGGTCTAGCGCCGGTGTGATTCATCACAGCTTCTTACCAAACGGGGTGAGCATTACTTCAGATGTGTACTGTGAAGAACTGAACACAATGATGGAGAAGCTGGCACATCTCCAACCAGCATTGGTCAATCGCTCGTCTCCGCTGCTCCTGCACGACAACGCGCGACCTCATACTGCACAGCAGACGGTCTCCAAGTTGCAAGAACTGGGGTTGGAGGCTCTCCGTCATCCGCCCTACTCACCAGACCTTGCGCCTACAGACTACTACTTTTTCCAGAATTTGGATAACTTCTTGGCGGGAAAAAAATTCAATACCCGAGAGGCAGTACAAAATGCCTTTGAAGAATTTGTTGCCTCCCGTCCAGCTGATTTCTTTAAGAAGGGCATCAATAAACTGCCACTGCGTTGGCAAAGATGCATTGATTGCATGGGTGATTACTTCGATTAATACAAATAAAAAATGCATGAAAAAAATTCGTTTAAATTTTTTCATACAAAACGGCAATTTCATAGGTAAAGACCTATTATAATATCGTTTTAGCAAACGGCGGAACAGACAAGGTAGGTACGTTCAGCAACAGAAGTCGGTTAACACTGCAACTTTTTGACATCATCTAAATTACTACAAAATGAATCGCTAAGCCGACTTTTTTTTGGATTAACTGTTAAGAGTAAAAAAAAAAAACAAAAATAAAATAAAAAAAAAACGATTCCGATTTGAATTAAATATTTCGCTTATTAATTAAAATTAAAAAACTGCATGTATTAATCGACTTTTGTTGCTGACTGTACGTTAACAAAATAAGCAAATGTAGGTATTTGTCATTCGATCAGCCCATTAAAATATTAATGACTGAAAAAGTAAGTAAGAACCTTCCACCACAACCCAAACTCAAAAACATAATTACATGGAAAAGTAGATAAGATTGACAGTAGCATATCTTATCTACATTTAAAAATGAGTTTAAATCCCCCAGATTTTAGATTTAAAGTCATTTCTCACATTACCGGACCAACCAACAGCATCCTATCATCAAAACCCATAATTAATCTCGCCAGCCCTGATTCCGACCTCAATACACGTCTGTATATCTTCCTTCCTCATACTGAACTAAAATAAGCTCGGCCGATATTTGGGCTGTTTACCTCATTGTTGACGGTTATAAGACGATAATTAGTACTGCTGCACACTAGACTACTGTTGCCAGCGCTTGCCCATTTGTGGCCGTCATAAGTCGCAGTAGAATCTTTGTATTCGTTTTCTTTCGTCGTTGCATCCGAGTTACAAGTTTGGACTCGTCAGACGTTTTCTTTTTGGGCGAGTCCTTCATCTTTATATTCTGACTAGCTGCACCCCGCGGTGTTTCCCCCTGTTTATGATATATACTAAAACGTGTATTATTTAATCGGTGAGAAAAGTATTCACAAAAAAAATAGGTACTCATCCCACGGGAACACTACATTTTTCAAGATGTAAAGTAGCCTATGTGTACTATTTGTATACAGGGTGTCTGCTACTTCCACACCAAATTTCATCAAAATCGGTCGAGCCGTTTGAGTTTGAAAGAGTAACAAATATAATATTTGGATTCCTTACTCATCCCACGGGAACACTGCATTTTTCGGGATATAAAGTGGCTTATGTGTTAATCCAGGGTGTCAGCTACTTCCACACTAAATTTCACCAAAATCGGTCGAGACGTTTGAGTTTGAAAGAGTAGCAAATATATTTGAATTCCTTGCTCATCCCAGGGGAGCACTACATTTTTTCGGGATAAAAAGTAGCCTATGTGTTAATCCAGGACATAAGCTGCCTACATATCGAATTTCATCGAAATCGGTCCAGCCGTTTGAGCGTGAAGAAGTAACAAACATACACACACACACACACACAAACTTTCGCCTTTATAATATTAGTGTGATTTTTTTTCCTCACATGTTTCTTATCTGATGAGAGTCAAATTTCAGAATATGGTGATCACTGTTTTCTGGACGCGATCACGATCACTAGAGACCCAAGTTTTGTGACGACCACTAGTGGCCTAATTTGCGCCCGCACTTATATCTAACTATTGGCAGTTATTGAGAAGTTTTTTCACAGCTTTGGTCTTCGATCGTCGTATTTTGTTTTCGAATTCTTTTTTTGATTCAATAATTAACACATCGTATTTTGTTTTTTTGTCGTTTTAATTATGAGTTTCTATATTTAAATTAGAACTGTCAAGCCCTGTCACATTAAAACTTAGAGAGTTGTACGAGTACAAGGTGTTGCGATTGCGAATGAAATAGATAACGTGTTGTGTAGAATCGGCAGATAAGACCTTCGCCAATCACGAGCAACACAATATTTTCAAGGTAAATTAAATTTACAGCTGTGGCAGGAATCGTCACATCGGGCAAATAAATTAAATACAGTAAAATAATTATATACACGAAATCGGGTGATTGACTTCGGTAGCAAAGAATGTTCATGTTTGTTTTTCTTTGTAATTGTTTTATTTCTCTTTCTATTTAATTTATTTTGTACCTAACAGTTTCTAACGAGCTGTGAAACAATTTAACAGGCGATTTGATTTTGTAATGAATGGTTATTGTTTACTATATTTATTTAAATATTTTGACTTGGTAAGATTGATTATAAACAACTCTGCCTTGATTGCGTAACTCTCTTAAATATACTGCTTGTCCTTTTAATAATTTTGCGAAAATACTGGTGTCAATCGGAATATTCCGAATATTCCCAGTCACATGGATTGCCACCAGTTGGAATAAAATTCCCAGTTGCCACTGGGTACCGACTGGGAAGTTATTGCCCCCAATTTAAATCACTGTAAGTACACTGCGGCGTGGATCGCTAACCCCCAAACTACATCGGAAAAGTCTGACCGCCAATCCCCTCATCGCAGCCGTAAGACAGACAGCGATGAAGGGAGTTAGCGACCCACGCCGCAGTGTACAGCGATATGAAGTGGGGCAACAACTTCCCAGTCGCCACCCGATGGCAACTGGGAATTTTATTCCCGATTGCCATTTGGTGGCAATCCTTGTGGGGGCGACTGGGGATATTTGAAATATTCTAATACAAACTGTCGCCTTATACCGCGTAAGTTCATAACTATTGTAAGCCTGCGGTCACCATAGGATGATGGTATTTTACTTTTATATATTATACATTTTGTATCTGTGGACATCGAAAGTTTTTTCTTAAGATCCAATGGTGTATCGTCCGATGCTCCAGAGGTTAAGGGGGATGCGCTAAGCTAGCCCGCGAAATTCAAGGTTACATGCTGATCAAAATATTATTCAAATATGAAAAGAATAATATTTATTTACAGAATTATAATCATTTAAATTATCAATACAATTCTCTAAGTACAAATTACTCATTGAATGAATGTTTTATGAAATCATGACATTTGAGGGCGTTATTACTTAAAGAGTTGTGTTACCCTCGCGCTTTCGCCGTATCAAAAAGACTACTAACTTATTGGTGGACTTTTCCCTTTTAGTGTTCTAAAATCAATCAATCTGCCTAGCCTTTTCCCAACTATGTTGGTGTCGGCTTCCAGTCTAACCGGATGCAGCTGAGTACCAGTATTTTACATGAAGCGTCTGCCTATCTGACCTCCACAGCCCTGTTACTGGGTAATAATACGATACCCCTTGGTAAGACTGGTTGTCAGACTTTCGGGCTTCTGACGACACGTAACGACTGTCAAAGATCCACGAATGACAGCCGGGACCAACGGCTTTGTGCTTTCCGAGGCACGGAGGAGTCTCGTTAGGTAAAGATGTTATTGTTTTAGTGCTCCAAAACACCTACTCTATTTTCTGAATTTCTTGCTGCCTCTCTATCAAATACTAGCTTTTGCCAGCGGCTTTACCCGCGTGGATGTCAGAGAATGTCCCACGGGAACATAATACTGGGAATTCATTCCTTGTCTACATTACAAAGGGAACCTCTGTGCAAAATTTCAGCTTTCTAGGTCCAAGGGTCTGGGCTGGGCGCTGATGAGTCAGTCAATCAGTCAGTCAGGACTTCTCTTTTTATTTATATAGATAAAAGCACTTGATTTATCTACATAATCATGAACCAAAACTGCAATGAAAACAATTTCTTCACATCACACCTCTCGACATCTGTCATATTATTTATCAATATATTAGATTGCAATTGTTGTTCAAACAATGCATCGACCGACATCCTTAATCAAGGTCGTGCCATATACTGATAGTGATTGATAGCGGACACACGCGGTGAATACTAACTCACTGTAGTATAGCGTTATGCAATTTGTTTTGTTTAAGATATGAGCACTTGACACCACCTCTCAAAAACTATCATATCAGCCTAATTAGTCCACAAATACAACGTCATTAAGATTAACTTTAGGCTAATCTCATCCAGCTGCTAACTGTCACTCAGCAAAATTTTTCTCTTTACCTTTTCTGAGTAGGACATACCCATAGATATATAAAAAAAACCGGCCAAGTGCGTGTCGGGACACGCGCAAATAGGGTTCCGTAGAGTACGCCGCCGCCCGTCTCGTTATTTGAGCGTAAATATTATTAATTTAGAAATCATTATTAATAAGAATGTTATAATTTTATTTTATATTTTTACATGGTTCATAAACTTATATTTACTACCTGTTTTATACAACTAACAACTTTTTTTACTGTTCCAAGTACATTTTACAAGTTGGTTGGTTGGTTGGTTGTTGCTTGGTTGGTTGTTGGTATTACTCGTAAACTTGAAAACCTACTTAGCTGTGATAGTTTTCCTTTTAATTGCATTATACTACTGCCGTGAATTTTTCACCCATTTGACTCTAACAAAAATGAGCACTTTAAAGCTTAATATTTCAGAAACGGATCCCTACATGGAAAAATTGATTTCACAAACCCGCAATATTCTTGAAAGACCTATCCAACAACACCCCACACCATTGGGTAGACGAGAAAAAAAACATCCCAACTTTACGTGTACAGAAGGTACCCAAAAAAATATATTTTTTCATGATTTTATTTTACCACTTTGTCGGCGTGATGAATATGTACATCCGTACCAAATTATAGCTTTCTAGTACTAAGAGTCTCTGAGTTAAGCTGCGTCCGTACCGTCTTATTTAGAGTCTATTGTTTGTCTTCGCAATATATACCTACGAGTACGTGGATGCAGTTACCTCTGATGCCAATCAAAAGAAGATAACTTGCTACTAAAGCCGTTAGCTCCTCCCCGCATTCCATTTATGAAAAACAAAACCGTAATCTTACAAGAAATGTGACGTGCGAACATTTTTATACATCCAGAAGAAATCAGACATTTCCTTTACATCTATTCTAAATTTAAATATTATTTCCCTCCTCCAAGGAAGTGGGTAGAGGAAACGATTAATTGTTAAAAAGCGATGGTTTGAGTTAGAGGCGCGTGCGCATCCTTAACCGTTACATGGCGACGTTTTTCAAAAGTGGCCACATTTAGAATTTGTGGTGTTGGTTTTTTTTTTGTACGATGCTTAATGATGTCCTGCTCGGTTAGGTTAATATGGAAAGGGTTAACTGTTTATTTGTTTTTATTATTGTATATCAGCCTGTGTGTCCCACAACTGGCCTTTCTTCATTCCTTTCATTTTATCATGATGTTTAGTTATTTCTTTTCACAAAATTCTTTTAGTTGTAGATTTAGATTATAATTTAGTAATGATTTAAAGTTTTTTGTCGTGAATAGGGATATATGTAAACACATTGCACTTATCTGAGAAGGGAAATTGATTATATATTTCCTGATATCCTTCTCAGTGAATTTCATATCTGTTGGTGAACTGATTAAATATCTGATTAGTTTCAGATTTCTTTATCTCTATTTACAGACGTTCCATACAAAAATGCATACTGAAACAGTTTCTTTTTCGATAATTCGGACTTGATCTTTTAGTCAAAATTATTCATATTCACGAGAACTTTCACCTCCAGTGAAATTGCCAATGAATTCAAAGATGAGTCAGTATAGTGATTATATAATCAGCTTTTCCACCACCTAGTCATATCCTGCAAAGCCGAATATTCACTTGCAAACAAAAGCCGCTTCCGCCCTATAACCCTACTAGCTCAATACACAGTGGCCGATACGTTGTGACAGACAGACAGACGCGTAGGAAGTCATTAGTTACCGCGCTGTTATTTATAACAATTGATTATATACCGCCGATAACTAGAGGCCGGTACAAATTAGTGTGAAATGTACGGACTTACGGAGTTACTGAGTGACCAATTAGTGCGAAGGTTTGAACTTGGAGTAGGTGTCAGTCAAGTATACCTACGAGAACAAACGAGTTTGGTTGTGTGTAAGGAAATGGTCACATAATAGGTCTTTACCTATGAAATTGCCGTTTTGTATGAAAAAATTTAAACGAATTTTTTTCATGCATTTTTTATTTGTATTAATCGAAGTAATCACCCATGCAATCAATGCATCTTTGCCAACGCAGTGGCAGTTTATTGATGCCCTTCTTAAAGAAATCAGCTGGACGGGAGGCAACAAATTCTTCAAAGGCATTTTGTACTGCCTCTCAGGTTTTGAATTTTTTTCCCGCCAAGAAGTTATCCAAATTCTGGAAAAAGTAGTAGTCTGTAGGCGCAAGGTCTGGTGAGTAGGGCGGATGACGGAGAGCTTCCAACCCCAGTTCTTGCAACTTGGAGACCGTCTGCTGTGCAGTATGAGGTCGCGCGTTGTCGTGCAGGAGCAGCGGAGACGAGCGATTGACCAATGCTGGTTGGAGATGTGCCAGCTTCTCCATCATTGTGTTCAGTTCTTCACAGTACACATCTGAAGTAATGCTCACCCCGTTTGGTAAGAAGCTGTGATGAATCACACCGGCGCTAGACCACCAAACAGTGACCATCACTTTTCTAGGGGTATGTTTTCGTTTAGGGCATTGTTTAGGTGCTGAACCAGGATCGAACCAACTTGCTGAGCGCTTGCGGTTATCAAACAGAATCCATTTTTCATCGCAGGTAACAATGCGGTTCAAAATTCCTTTATTTGTGTGTCTGTTGAGCAGTGCAAGGCACGACTCGACGCGTACTTCGCGCTGGCGATCATTGAGTTCGTGGGGCACCCATTTGTCAAGCTTTTTTACCTTGCCAATTTGACCCAAATGGACCAATAAATAAATAAAAATAAATAAATAAATAAAAATAAATAAATATTGTTTTGACGCTAACGTCGAAAGCTGCTGCTAATTCAGCCGTAGATTGTGTATCATCAGCTTCCACAATCGCCTTTAATTCGTCATTGTCGACCAAAGTCTTCGGACGACCGCGAGGTTAATTTTTCAGGTCGAAATTTCCAGAACGGAAGCGAGCATAACAAGTGGTGCGTTGGTTTGTAGTGTTAGCTCCGTAAACGTCGTTGATGTTGCGTGCCGCTTGTGCCGCGTTGCTGCCACGACGGTACTCATATTCCATAATTACTCGAATTTTTAACGTATCCATGATGACGAAAAAGATTGAAATGCGATGAAAATGTAACACTAATCAATAAACAAATGACTACTTTTGGAAAAAAAAACCATGTTTTTAAAATAAAATTAATTTGAAATTAGAATTCTTAGCCAAACAAAAATTATTTTGATTTGAAATGGCCAGTACTGCAGAACGGCAATTTCATAGGTAAAGACCTAATATTATATATAGCCACTATAGCCACTATAGAGGTATGAGGAACAGGGCGTAAAGTTCGCGCATCCTCCATAGAAAATGGAGGATCCTCCGACCAGACGGGTGTTGTGTCTGATGGGTTACTGCCCGACTGTTGATATCGAGATGTTGTATAATATATGTCGCAGCCGGATCATATGACATGCCGTAATACTAAACACCTAGCCGAAAACATAATGGCGCTGTTTTCTATTACGGCTGATTGACGTTCAGCCAAAATATATTACGGCTAAATAAACGTAGGCCGCATTGCGATAGCGCATCGCGTTTTACAATGCAGTCGCGCGGAAAACTATGCTTACGCGATGCAGGATTTGTATGACGTCTGGTATTTGATGCGTAGTTCGCATGTGGCGTTGTAGATGCCGCCGCGGGTAGTATGGTTAGCAAACTGGCCAGCAGCTTGCCATATGGAAGTGGTTACTTCAATAGACACCAGCATACTAATTATTGATAATTCAAATACTATAAACACCTCATGGTAAGCAAGGATACTGTTGACGATGGTGTTCGCTTGCTAAGCTACGAAGTATTCCATTCCATCAAGATTTGGACTGGAGTATTAAATAATTTATTAACGTTGCGTTTATGCGGTGAGCTTGAGCGGTGCTGGCCCAGTGGTAACGGCCCCGACTTACTTGTCGTAGGTCGTGGGTTCAAACCCCGACACTCCGACAGGCACATTACTTTGTGTAATTTATTTTATCACCATTGCTCGAAAAATGGTGAAGGAAAACATCGTGAGGAAACTGGCATGTCCTAGAACCAAAAATTCGAAGACTGTGACATCCACCAACCCGCACTGCGCCTGCGTGGTAGATTATGGCCCATTCCCTCTCGAAGAGAGGAGTCCTGTGTCCCAGCAGGCTATGCAACGCTTATGATAAGTGTCTCCTGACTCTAAATAGTAAACTTGCCGAAACTACATTTTATGTCGCGGCCACATTAAAGGGATATGCCGTTGATTATCGCGATGAAGGACGTAGACCGTAGCTGTAGCCACTACTTACCGCGATAATTTTACCGAATCTTAACCGAATTTAACTACCACGATGTTTATGGCGATGATGGGCATTGACGTTGACGTTAGTGTGACCGAGGCATTACAATAATGAAATTCTTCTTTTTCTTGTAAGCATTATTGAAATAAATGATTTGACTTTTACTTTGTAGACTATAGAAACTCACATACATACATACATATATGCTGTACATACATATGCTATACATATTATGCTGTTTCATGAGAGTATAACGATCACCCTTTTTGTACTTTTAGTGTTTGAAGACTTAAATCACAGGTGTATCGATACTAATTAATTTATTTGAAGTTGTGCGTGCTCATTTACTCCGTAGGCGGCAAAATAATGTGTATTCTCATTGAAGTACCTACAATATCCTCTCTTTGGGTTGAGCAAAAAATTAATAATTTATGGATGGAAGATCAATAACAATGTACCGTTGAGTTTCCTTTTATGTAAACTTACAACTTCTCTACAGGCTGTGAAGATAATTATCTTGAGGATTTCGGACATTGGAGGATAAAACCTGTAGAATAATCATTCCACAGAATTATTCCACCTATACGGTGAACAAGAAAACTTTTTACAAAAAAGTACAACCGACTTCCAAAAACAACACTACAAAGTGAAAAATAACTTTAATTTCGGAAGTCGGTGTCTAGTTAAATGTATTTTCGTTTTTGCCACCGACTTCCGAAATTAAAGTTATTTTTCACTTTGTAGTGTTGTTTTTGGAAGTCGGTTGTATTTTTTTGTAAAATAGATTTTATTTTTTACTTTTTAGTTGTGGTACCTACCCCACACAAATTCTAATACCACTACCTGCAAAACAAACTAGAACATCATCCATATAAAAGTGGGGAAAAAATACGTATTATTGGAGCTAACTCAAAAACTACCCAAGCAAAATTAATCAATTTCATATGGGACCAACTTTGATGTATACACCCTCTCGATTAAAACAAAAAAAAAAAAAATCCAAATCGGTCCTGCCATCTTCGAGTAATCGGGGAACATACATAAAAAAAAAAAAAAAAAAAAAAATAGGTTCCGACCAATTGAGAACTTAAGGGGTCATCATTATGAACAATTTTTACTATGGGACCAAGCCTGAAATCGAGATAAAAATCAGCTGTTCCCTGATTTTTTTTTCGCGATTTCACGTTTGCTCCCCTAGTAAAAGTTGTTTATAATGACGAGTACAATGACCCCTTTTAAGTGGTTGTGCATTATTTATGTTACACCTTGTATACGAAGCTTACAATACATTCATACAATGCAACACAAACGGTGTAGGTGTCTAATCATAGTTACGAGTTAAAATATTTTTTTTTATTTGGCACAATATTGCTAATTAGGTATAGCCTTCGGCTTTGCTTGCGGTATCACTTCCAAGCAGTGATAGAATGGGATGTGGCCGATGTGGAGAAAAAGTAAAAAGTTTAAGCGACGAGTTGATTTAAAAAAGTCACTAGATAATATTCTACAGCCTTGCCTAGGATGGGATATTGCATTATGCTAGCACCTATATGCTAGTTTAAAGTTTTTTTTCAATTTGTTAATGATAAAGAGGTATTCTTCTTAGCGTGTCTATGGCAAAATAAAAAAATATATATTTAAAGTTTGCCCCAAAATTCGGCAACACTAATACCGTTTGCTGACGCAGCCATTATATCCTCACGTGTGCAGGTGACAGGGCATGCGGTGCATGATGGAAGGTGGGCCATTGTCAGTGGAGAGACGCCGCATACGCACCGGAGTTCTGAGCTGAGTCGTCCATGAACTTCCACTTGTTTGTCTTTGCTGCCGCCGACTTGGGTACACTCGGCCACGGCACAGATAACATAAGCCATGGCAACTTGTGTCCGGATGGGAGGGTCTCTGATAGTGAAATAAAGGAATCAGGGGGTTTAGGCAGCTCTTGCCGAAGGTCGCATCTTGCTTTGGAGGGATTGTCATCGTCTGGACTCGCGCACCCAAAAACACTTTTGCGGCTTTTAAGCATCTGGGACACTGGGTTGTAGTTGTGCATAGGGTGGCGAGGGTCCTGTAGCTAGAGGTGAAACTGACTGTAACTTGCAGGAATAATTTCGTGTAAAATGTATACATTACTAGATCGTCGAATACTCCCGGATTCTAGAACGAAAATTATCGACGCTTCAAAATTAAACGCAAGTCTAAAAATGTGCCTAAAAGTGCACAAAAAGTGGACCTAAGTCAATCCATCAATCAGCGCAGTAGCTAAATAGCCACGACGCCGACGCTAATGTATCCAACAATTCCAACATCCATCAGAATCAATCCATCAGTTTCTGCGAAAGCAACAAACATACATACACTTGGAATAGGACTTCCTCGTTTTATGATCGCAAGCGCTATTGCTGAGCATAAAGTCCTGGGTTCGATTCCCAGGTTGGGAAAATGTTATTAGCTTTTTCCAGCTGGAATTTCTGAGTAGTTGCCCGGAATCTGCATTTCTGTGTGTGTGGATTTGTGTGTGGTTGATAGCAATAGGCTCGCCCCCTATTACATTGGACATAAAAATAACTGGTGAAATGTGGGTTATAGTACTATAGGTAAGTACACCTCTGTTTATCCCTTCGGGGAAATAAGTCGTGATGTTATGTTATGTAGTACAGCCGGTGAAAGTGGGTGTCGAAGTAAGTTCATCAATCAATTCCAATGAGTTACAGAATTAATAGTGCATGTCACTCCGTGGGCAAGTAATGGCCCTTTGATTCGTGTTATACTAATGGGTTTTATTAAAACTGTATGGATGACACAAGTTCTTTTTTTAAATGTTGTTTGCGTTTATTTTTGTTTTTTGTTTGTGCTCGTGCGATGTTCTGTTGTTTCTGCCTACTCATAATAAAACAAGATGTCGATTCAATTCAATTAATTTATTTATTGCATCAAATATGGTAGGAACATGAAGTTCTTATTTAAAATATTTTTTAGTAATATACATTTGGCCAATATTTAGCATGCAATAATACAAGTTTTTACACTTAAGATATTAATAAATGAATAGCATTTTTATCACATTTTGTAAATTTATTAATTTATATAAATTTATTATTTTTTAAATTTTTATTAATCACATTTTGTAAATTTATGCATCTACTTATCAATTCAATATATCTGTGCTCTATTGTATTATTTACAGGGACATTTTTGAAAGAACTCGTCTATCGAGTCGAGTTAAGTAAGTATATACTTACATACCGGGGGTAAGTTTGAGATTTGAACTTTATTTAATTTCAAATTGAGAATTGAGAAAGAAGCCGACAGAAGCATCCAGTTGGGTTGGGCAGCGTTTGGAAAACTTCGTCAAGTCTTTTCGTCACCTATCCCGCAATGTTTGAAGACTAAAGTTTTCAACCATTGCGTCCTGTCCGTTATGACATACGGTGCTAAAACGTGGACACTGACAGTCGGGCTGGTCCACAAATTCGATGCTCGGAGTTTTTATGAAGTTAAAGGATAACATCAGGAATGAAGTTATCCGGAAAAGAACTGGAGTAACCGACATAAGTTGCAAAGTAAGCAAACTGAAGTGGCAGTGGGCTGGCCATGTTTGTCGAAAGACCCACGGCCGGTGGAGCAGACGAGTTCTGGTGTGGAGACCGCGTATCAGTAAGCGTAGTGTGGGACGCCCCCCAGCTAATTGGACCGATGACCTGAAGAAAGTGGCTGGGACAGACTGGATGCGGAAGGCGGAGGACAGGGTGTTGTGTCCAGCAGTGGACTGTGACATGTTGAGTGATTGATTGATAATTTAAAATCAAAATACTACCATCTATGTCTTAAGTGAAATTCGTTGTTGATGTTAAACTTAGGTACAAACTTTAGAGCAGACCCATCCCGTAAAAAAATATCACCTATAGAGAACATCGTGATACAAACAGTACCATCGCGGAAATTTGCTGTGAATCGCTTTTGAACCTTATTACTGCAGTAATAAGGTCAAACACTGGTGCACCGCAAATGTCCGCGACGGTACGTTTATCCTATGAGAGACTCACAGATACTTCGATTTATTGAGTACCTGGTACTTGCTAAGTAAGTTGGCTAAGTGATAACAGCCGCACGGGTCGATCCATCAGGTTAAGCTACGCTTGCCGGGGTTGGTCGTGACTGGGTGACCATCTTTACATACCAAGACTCCTCCGTGCCTCGCGTTGGTTCCGGCTGTCATTTGTGGATCTTTGACAGTCGTACAGTCAATAGCCGTGAGTCTGACAACCAGTCTTAGCAAGGGGTATCGTATTAACCAGTTCTGGATTGTGGAGGTCAGATAGGCAGTCGCTCAATGTAAAATACTGGTATTCAACTGCATCTCATTAGACAGGAAGCCAACCCCAACATAGTTAGGAAAAGGCTAGGCAGATTGATTGACTTGTTGACTTAACAGTGTAAATTGAAATATTTAAAAAACCAATTATTATTAAAACCCCAGCCTAGAATCTAAGACCATCTGTATTGCTACCAAAACGAGAAATCAGTACGCACTAAAATGTAGGCCAAACAACATTTCTTCCTGTATATGGAAATTATAATATCCTTTGCGTGTTTTACTAGAAGCATGTCAAGTAATTTGTATGGTACACGGGAATATTAATCTTAATTGTATGGTCTGTAAGGCCATGATCCCATATGAGGTTGGGTGGAGGTGAAATGTCATAGGACTACAGTTCGAACGGTCAGCGTTAAGTTTCATTTGATAGGGGCAAGATTTACGGGGACTTATGTATTAGATTTGTGATTTATTATGAGTTTATGAGGCTTCTTGTTTCTGACAGTATCTTATACAACGAATTAATTAACTATGTTATGCTTTGGTTTCATAGGAAAGCGGTTTTGTTATATTGCAACGGACGCCATGAATATCTGTCATTTTCACCACCCCGCTGCCCAAATAATTAAATCGCTGGATTTGCCCTCACCGTACGTAGTTTTAAGAAATAGTGTCCGTACAGGGCCCTAATTCACTATGACCGCTTAACAATTCCTTACTTCGAAACCACGTCAATTCCTTGAGCTAATCACGACATCTGCTAATGACGTATTCTCTATGACACAATGAACGAAACCGCCTATCACACTATCACATCACACTATAATATTATAAAAGCGAAAGTTTGTGAGTGTGTGTGTATGTTTGTTACTTCTTCACGCTGAAACGGCGGGACCGATTTGAATGAAATTTAGTGTGTAGATAGCTTATACCCTGGATGAACACATAGGCTACTTTTTATTCCGGTCTACGCGGGTGAAACCGCGGGGCGCAGCTAGTAATTATATAAAAGTACTCTGTGGTGGGTTTCTACAAGATACGATATTGATGTGGTTTGGACGTGACGTGGTAATTAAAGCGGGGAATCATGAAGAAATGGGGCCCTGAGAAGAGTGAGCTTACACATTATTAAATAGAAGAGTGAGCTTACACATTATTAAATAGCGTTTATATGACAATCAAGTGTAGTCACTGCGTCATTGTGTGTAAGACGTGTCAAAACGACTCAGAAATGCGACTATCTTTTGACGCGGTATGGCGTATCCTCAGAATACAGAAAGTTCTCTCTGTATTCTGAGGGCGAATCTAACGATTTAAATCTTTGCAACTGCCGTCATTTTCACGACAGCCGTCAGTCCGGCCGTTAGTGGCGGCCACCGCTGTTCTAGGAAGCCGTAGTTCTTCACTCAAACATGAGTGAATTTCAAGGTTTCTGGTGTTCTCCAACAGTCCTAGGGTGACTTATTCCTATATATTTTTTATTTTCTTTCCATGATAACATTTCTTTTAGACATGAGGACATTTCTTTTAGAGATATCTATAACACGACTAGGTGTTGTCCGCGGCTTCGCTCACGTGTGAATTTTACAAAAATCCTCCCTTAGTGGATGCTTACAACATAAATGTCATCAACTGCCAAATTTTTAAGTTTATAGACCCAGCGCGCAGCGGTTTGGGCTCTGCGTTAAAGAATCAGTCAGTTAGGAAAAGTAATTATACATAAAAGTGTAACTTAAATAACGTACAACCTTTTAAGGGGTCATTGTACTCTTTATTATGAACAACTTTGACTATGGGGCCAAACCTGAAATCGCTGAAAAAAAATCAGCTGTTCATTTTGACGAGTTATGCGAACATAAATGTAGTGAGCAGCAGACTTTTTTCGCAATTTCATGTTTTGTCCCATAGTAAAAGTTGTTCATAATAATTATGAGTATAATGACCCCTTAAGAGTTTGTGCGTTATTTAAGTTACACCTTGTATAATTACACCTAAAGGCTTGCAGTGCACTTTAGACCAAACAAGATAATACCAAGCTCAAACTCCAGACATCATAATTCCATACCACATAATTTACAAAACAACACTGTTATCAAAATGATGAATGTTAATTCTAGAATATCTTCATAATCAAAATAAACGACCAGTCATTCGATCATTCCAGTTTAGGCATAGAAACTAGATCTATTGTTAGACTGGCCATAAATATTTCAAGAGCACAGGTCTATAAACAATAATGACATAATCTTAGTTTCTATCGAAGTATTGTTTATGGTATAAATATTAAGGCTCGAATATAGTATTAGTTTGAAGTTTTGTGACGTGATCTTTTGGAAAATCATCGTGAAGCAAGAGTCTTGAATAGTGTCAGGACACTAACAGCTTAGGAATTGGTGCTTAGCACCGTAGTACATCTTGGTATCTTCTCACACCATCTGGTACCTATGGCTGAAAGTCGACCAAGACTTCCAGTCATATGTACCAGATGGTGTTATTACATGTAAGGATTTTTCATCAGTAGGTATGGGTGCAATTAAAAAGCCTACTCGGGCGACGAAACGAGACGGCTTGAGATAATAATCTAGAACGTATACACTGCTACAAGAATCTTTTGACACCTGAATGACATAGGCGATATTGTGCGTTGTTGGTAAATATTAGTGCAATGGAGTTGTTTATCTGAAGCTTCGCCGCGAGAGAGCGCTGTGTGTTTGTCACTTATGTCAAAGTCATCTTCCAGTCAAAGCGACTAATCGGCGACAGAAAACCTACTAAGCACCATCTCGCGGCAAAGTTGACAGCTGAATAAAAGTAACAAACACTTAGCGCCATCTACGCGGAACTAATTTGACAGTTTTCTTCTCCACTGTCACAGAAATTGTATAGAATTAAAAAACAAGATGGCAGCGTTAATTCCGATTGTGGCCACGGGCCAACCACAAGATCCTTGTACCATTGTAGCTGTAGTAGCAGACATGATCAAAGAAGCTGCTGTATGTAGGTAGTATAGTGATTAAACTTTGTTGGACCTACAAAATAACGCTGTTTGCTTGGGTCATTTAGGGGTTATTTTTGATCAGAACAATAATAGACAGGCACTAGTATGGATCAAGCCTAAAGCCCATTGTCATAATCCAACTTTCTCTGATCGAACTATTGTATTGAACATAAATATAATATAATGTTGTAGAATAATAGTGCACTGGATTATTGAAATGGACAGTTCGTTGATTTATTATTAAAGTTAAACCCGTGGGCGGTAGAGTAACCTGTCAGTATTTAATAAACAATGCTATTATTAAGATGGTTTTACATGAAATGGGACAGATCGTGACGGTGAAATATGTTTTGGTAGGACACACTGGAATGATATTCAATTACAAGTAGTCGTTGTATTGTGAAAGTAATCCAAAAGGCAATGAAGAGGGCTATGCTTGGAGTTTTCAGTACGTGATCGAATGAGAAATTAAGAGATCCGCAGGAGAACCAAAGTAAGCGACATAGCGAGAATTGAAAGAACTTAAGTGGCAGTGGGCAGGGCACATTGCTCGCAGAACAGATGGCCAATGGGGCCGAAAGGTTCTGGAGTGGCGACCTCGTACCGGAAGACGTAACGTTGGCGACGTAAGGCCTCCCACAAGGTGGACCAATGACCTTGTGAAGGACGCAGGAATCTGCTGGATGCGGGAAGCACAGAACCGGTTGAAGTGGCGTTGCTTGGGGAAGGGCTAAGTCCAGCAGTGAACATCTTTCGGCTGGAACGGCTGAGTAGTGATACTGGTTTAAACCGAGCATTTAATTAAAAACTTTATACAAACAGATGAGAAAAGTGTTGAGTACATGAATGTGGTAGAGGTGGCTGTAAAAGAAATGGCAGACTAAAGATATTGAAATATGATTTGTGTGAAGATGCTAGGAAAAAAGTATACTTAGGAAACCAGTTAAAAGATAAATGTGGAAAAAAGAGACGTGCTGCGCTGACCCCAAATTACTTACTTGTGAAGCAGCAGAATGATGAAAGCATATGCTGGAGTGCCCAATACATCTGCACTTTTGAGGAACTAAAATACGTCATTAATGCCGCGATGGCAACAATATTTTTACTTTGCCATCGACTCGAAAAGAAAAAGAAGATGAAAGTAGGAATTTGTTTACTGAAATTGAAAAACATATAAGGAAATATGCATCACCGACAAAAAATACACGTAACAAACTGCACAGCTATACAACAAGCACGGTCTGTAGCGGTCTTTATATAAGTCTTGTTTTGTAAAGCAAGCTACATTTGACCTCATTTTGAAGGATTGGAAAATTCTCATGGTTAGTAACTATGAAGTTGGTTCATAAAGTAAGAGCCGCTCAGTGTGACTTATAATGTGCCGTGAACTGTCTGCTTGTATAATGTCAGAGTGGTCAATGGTCATTCTGTATAACCCCTCATACGGTTCGTCCGTGAGTAATTTGCCTAATATTGTGCGTGGTATGGGTTCTATACCGGGAAAATATTTTTTTATTATTAACGTTGTTCCATCACTATTAAGTAATAGTAAAAAAATTACTTAATAGTGATGGAACAACGTTAATAATAAAAAAATATTTAAAATCTCACGGACCCGATTCACACCGAAACCGTATGAGCGGTTGTCTATATAGAGTTATGTATCAAAGTACGCAATCTGTTTGTTTGAGGAAAATTATTTTAGACTAGCTTTTGCCAGCGGCTTCGCCCGCGTTGATGTCGGGAATTAACCCGTGGAAACGTGCTATCGGGATAAAAAGTATCTGGTGAGTTAATCCAGGTTATAAATTATCTGTGTGCCAAATTTCATCCATAAATACATTAATTACCCAGTTACTGGGTTGTGGAGTTCCGATAGGCAGTCGTTCCAGGTAAAATACTAGAATTCAGCTGCATCCGTTTAGACTGGAAGCCGACCACAATATAGTTGGGAAAAGGCTGGGCAGATGATGATGATGATGATGCATGGACGGTGAATGATCTCCTTTGGCACACAGGTAGATTATGACCAGGGTTAGGCCATAGAGTAACATTCCCGAAGGATAACTTCCGACTTCCACCCGGGCGAAGCTGTTGGAAGGAGTTGTCAGTATGTGTGTACCATAGTCCGTATGTACCCAATGTTGTCCGAAAATAATTTTTGATAGTAAATAATAAATTAAATATACTGTGAAATAGAACTATAGATATCAAAGGACGTGCTCCAAATTGAAACGGAAATGACGAAATACTTATTTATGACTAAAACAAGATAGGAATTATTCGAGAACACTTGAAACTGAAAACTGACGCTAAACAACTTGGAATAAATACTTCATACAGTCTTTTAGTAGAATCTAATCATAGTACTTGGTGGCTCACTAGCTGATTTCTAATATTCTGCAGGCTTATTGTCACTTAATCTCTTGATCTCTTGAGACCATTTGAGACCAACCTAAAAGCAGTAATAGAAAAGGACGACGAGAAAGCACAACAATCCCAGAAAAATATGAATTAGCTAAATATGAACATACTAAAAACTGACACAAGGAAAGTAAGTATACAAAATAAAAGAACATTTTTTACGAAGACACAGTAGCTACTATGGAGGAAATGAACGAAAGGAAAGGACAACCGCTCCAGAATATCAGAAATTTGTAAAAAGATAAACGTATTAGAAAAGATAAAAATTAAAAGACAAAATTCATCGAAAAAGCATATTAAAAAAAACCGGCGGAATAAAGAAAGCTATAAAAGAACTGAACTCTAAAAAAGAGTGGATGCCTAACGTGAAAACCAAACATGGGAACCACAAAATCAAAATACCTGAAATACTTAAAGTAGCCACAGACTAGTATCGAAACTTGTGCCAAAGTAAGAACCCAAAAGTAAAGGAAAGTAACGTTAAAGATTCTGAACCAATACCGATAATATTGAAAGAAGTAACAGTAGGAGCAATAATAACTCACAAAAGATGGAGAAAACCCCTGGATCGGATCAAATAACAAATGAACTACTAAAATTGACTATACCAGTGATTGCTCCTATATTGACAGACATATTGAACGAAATTATAGAGACCGAAACTATTCCTACTGACTAGACTAAATCAACAATAATATTGTTAAGTAAAAATGGAGGTAAAGCCGAGGTCGGGAACTATCGACCCATTGGTATAATGTCTATAAAGTTTTTTCCAAAATATCATTATCTCGAATTGCCATTGTACTCGACGAAAACCAACCAAAAGAGGAAGCTGGTTTCCGTAAAAAATTTTCAACCGTAGATCACGCATACATGTATTTACACAAGTTTTAGAAAAATATAAAGAGTACAACAAAACCTATTATTAAGTGTTCGTTGGTTTTAATAAAGCCTTTGATTGCTTAGAACACGAATATATCTGGAAGGCACTCGAAGAGTACTGCACAAGTCAGGCTGGAAACAACGGGCGAAGAGTTTCCTATAGAGAGGCGTCCGGCAAGGCGACCCTATCTCACCTAAGTTATTCTCAGCGGTTCTCGAGTTTATATTCAGGAATTTAGAATGGAATGAAAATTGACTCAACATAAAAGGCAAAAACTTAAACCATCTACGCTTTGCAGATGATCTGATTCTGTTTTCCGAGTGCTCGAAAAATCTAGAGCAGTGCGAAAGCAGGGCTGTCAAAGGCCAAAGTTATAACCAATGGCTCACAGACTAGTATCACAGTAAAATTTAATAGGGAACCATAAGACTACGTAGAACTAGAAGACTCCATTTACCTAGGACAGTTAATAATACAATTGATATGCTATGTACTATGCATAAAGAAATTGATAGAAGGTTAGCTAACACTTGGAAGAGATTTTGGTCTCTTATTAGACTGCAGACTTTTATACATTTACGTGATATTTATTACCTGTGTGTCTATCTTTCCCCCTCTGCCCAATAGTGAATTCTCCGTGGTGATATCTATGTCCAACTTATTTCTCTATCGATTTAAAGCAAAGGGCGTATTTAACGACAACCATACAAAATGATGGTTATGAAGGATGAATGAAAAGCATATTATTATCCAGGAATTACACTACTTGTAAGGAGCATTTACAATCAATTACAATAAAGCGCATCTAACGTTTAACTGCACCCAAATTCCAAACCCGCGCTACGAGACTACTAATAGTTTAAACGTCGATTTGTGATGCAAAATGGGAACAGAAAATCCACTTGCATCAAGATATGAAAGCAATCTTAAACACACCTGTGTTTTAAAGACGCCTGTGCACAACTTCACCAAAATGTAGGGGTGAGCAAATTATAGTTGGCCACCTCCGCTTTACCCCATTTGCCTTTGGACCACTACGTTTAACATAACCTGTATGTATGGATGTATAGATTTGGACTGGATACCAGCTGCAACTTTTAGAACGCAGTTGGAATAGACGCAGTTGCTGTTCCGCTAGTAGAGAGAAGTCTTTGGAAAGAGGATGTCCAGGGAACTACTACTAGCTAAGCTATTTCTGCTGCTAAGTTGCGATACTGGTTGCTGTGGTCTGATTTGATAATTGCCTCTGTTAATTTGATCATGCACTTGCCACTAAATAACATTAAAGGAAGGAAACGTCTCATACGTCGTGTGAACCCCATCAGTTCAGATTCAGACACAATCGCTTTTTAATTATTCCTGTAATTACGGCATGCGCAAGGTTAAAAACTTAAGCCCAATTACGACAGCAAGACATCGTAACAATATAACATCGGTTTTCGAATAACCGGAGTCACATGAAATCTGTACGAATTACATATTTAGAAAAAACGGTGACTCCGGGTATACGAAAACCGATTCCGAACCGATTCATCATTTTGTAGTCGTGTCAAAACCAGGCGACCACCATTCGGCATTCGCTGCAGTTACTGCATCGTAAAAAAAAATGCAGTAACTCATACTCTTATACGTTTGCAGAACCAATCCAATTCGCCTCAATAGTATACTGAAATGTAATCTGATGTGATGTGCAAATATTTAATTTTCACCGCTCTAAACATAGTCGATAGACTATGCCGAAGTTGTTGAATGTCGCTGTCGTGTATTTCTTGTTCTGTGGCAGCTGCGCCTGAGTTGATCTAATACGTTGCGCTCAATTTAGAGGAGGAATTTACTCTACAAGTGAAGTACGTAGTAAGTAGTGAATAGTTAGTTTATTAGATTATGGGCCTGTTTACCTACGATTAAGTTCCTATTAACTTACTTGGCAGATAATTTCATGCAAATTCTGTTCCATTTTTTAATTTATTCGGTAAGAAGTGGCTATTCGGACATCGTGAAATAGGCCCTAGATGTTAGTTGTGCTGCCAAAATGAGACTTTAGTGTTAGGGAAGATGAATTTCAGATTGAATTCAGGTTTAGGTGACTATAGTTTACTTTTATGAATGGTAGCTTTTTATGATACGAGTACTAAGGGCTAATTGACCAAAGTCAGATTTATTTTATCCGTGGAATAAAATTGACGACTGACAATTTTTGTATGGGGAAACTGTCAAAAATCCAAAATTTATTCAAAACTTATACTGGGTATAAAATATTATACCCAGTATAAGTTAGTACAAGTAAGTTTTTTTAACTGTCTGTCCAGTGGGAACATTATAGGCGAAATAATATTATTTAAATTATTGGTTTTCCTAATACCTTATAAAACTTCTATTCTTTATTTCCACAGTGGCTCTGTGGGCGGGAAGCCTTATGGATTTATGTTTCTGACCTCCACCACCATTCAATTACACGGTCAAGCACTTTATTATCAGTATATGACGTTTACACGAGTGTTTACAAACTCTCTGGGAACGTTTCCATGTAAACGGGACGCGAGATGATAAACCGGAGGCCGTTTGGCCTCAAAGGATTTATATATTATGGTGGACATTAAAAGTGGATGGATAGGATGAATGTGGTTTCAGTGGGTATTCAGATGGTGGATAATGGTGTTTATGATGAATAAGGGAACGTGTGAGATAGTCTATCTTTTCCCTTAGAAGGTATTTATTTTTGGCTTGTATTTATTTAGTCGAACCTCAATTAATTCCCATTTTGTTATCTTATAAATATTATTGAACACTCTATCAATCTGCCTAGCCTTTTCCCAACTATGTTGGGGTCGGCTTCCAGTCTAACCGGATGCAGCTGAATACCATTATTTTACATGGAGCGACTGCCTATCTGACCTCCACAACCCATTAACTGGGTAATACGATACCCCTTGGTAAGACCGATTGTCAGACTTTCGGGCTTCTGACGACCCGTAACGGCTGTCAAAGATCCACGAATGACAGCCGGGACCAACGGCTTAACGTGCTTTCCGAGGCACGGAGGAGTCTCGGTATGTAAAGATGGTCACCCATCCACGGACCAACCCCGGCAAGCGTAGCTTAACCTGATGGATCGACCCGTGCGGCTGTTATTACTTAGCCACGAGCTCCTCTATTATTGAACACTCTAATATAATTAATAGGTACGCTTATTTTTGTGAACCTCAAATAATTCCTATTTTGGGGTCCTAAAAATAATAAATAGCCAAGTAATGAATATGTCACTGTCCGCGAGTGTACTTGGATGTACAGAGCTACCAGCACATCAAGCTACCCCAATCTGTCAAATTTTGTTTGATAGATTTTCAACTTTACCACAAAGGAATAAGGTTCATATTCAATTGAGAAATTTTGACAGATTGGGGTAGCTTGATGTGCTGCTGGCCTCTGTGCACTCGCGGACAGTGACGTATTCATTGTCCACGAGTTAGGTTAGTACGAAAAACTAAAATTACACTTAAGGCGAGTATAGCTGCTAACAGCGCCACCATTGAGAAAAAATTAATAAGTCTGGAGATATGGAACATTTTGAAATTTCCTTTGCTCACTTTTTTTTTCAGATGAGGTAGAATTTTTTGTATTAAAAAAATCAACACTAGTTCGAAGTTATAGCAGTTAACGCCAAAAACGGGCGTTTTTGACGTTGACTGCTATAACTTCGTCGCCAAAAATGGCCGTTTCGACACCTGTCAGTTGGACAATTTCTAGTAACTAATAAGGATCAAATTCGCAAAACAGATATTCGTTTGTAAGAAACTAAAAGGTGTCAAGAATGCATTCCCTCGACGGCCGCCACTAATCACAAAATACATTTGACGTTATACGTAGGTGTTTCAAACATCATTCTGCTCCTGTCATCTTCAAACGATACGCAGAAATAGAATGATGTTTTAAATTCGTATAGCGCTAAATTAATTTAGCTTTTTTGGTGCTTATTATACGGTTAATTTTACATCGTTCTGGAGCCGAAACACACTAACTCCAAACAAGTAATAATAGTTACTATTGGCATTGTTATTGTTTTTTTAAGACATCTAATAAAGAAGTTAGAAAATCACTTTTTTTCTGTCATTCGAGTTAAATTTTAGTAGCGGTTACACTGTTTCATTCATATACGCAAGATCGTACGGAACAAGGAAGGGCGGGCGGTCGGCTAGACTGTAAGCGTGGGGTGGGGGGTAAGGGGTCGGGGGCGTGGCTTACAGATCATGCTGTCTGATCGATGCATGGATTTTTCAATGGGTACCGTTCGCATGTTTTGCCGTTTGTCGATACGTTTTACACACACAAATGCATTGATCGCAAGGAAGCGTAACTTCAAGTTCTCATTATTTCACAAAAAAAAAAAAAACAATAAATTTTATTTTTCGTGATTTTTTTTATTGTTACTTTTTGAAAATAATGGTCACAATCGATTCAGTTTCGATGATCAAGTTCATGGCTTTCGGTTCCAAAACGACCTAAAATTAACCGTGACAGATACACTTTCATGTAGGGTTCTAAAAAAAACCTTTTTGACATATAGGAATTGAAGTTTTACCTACTTTTTTAGAATGAATGTTGGTAATAATCAAAGTTAATTCTGTAGCCATTTTCTTCAACCCATTTCTAACGACGACACAGGAAATGTCGGGTGGTCCACAACTTCACAGTTCACAGCGAAACCAAACGTAAAATTGGGCCAACATCGTCGAATCGCAATTCCGCTTCACAGTGGTATCGTTTTGAAACGATTGTGAAATAGATTGAAACTAATCGGAAGTGTTAATGTGAATCGATGTATCAAAACTATAATCGATTGAGAATCGGTATGAATGAAAGCTATTAAAAGAACGGCTATATGTGGGAGTGAATGAAGGAGTGAATGAATCAGGAAATGCAGTCGCTTTCATATTTGCTTTGGTTGTTCTATATTTGAAAGGAGTGATGTAAGATTGTGAGTGCAGGACGAATGAACAAGCCGAAAATACTGGCGAAGAAAATATTGACTGAATGAAAGCAATTTTTTTTTGCTTTTTTTTTGATAAATGCTGTGTATAATTTTTTATTTTGCACATACTCGTAATGTACTTATTTAGTGTTGTCAACTGATGTTGTAGTTTTCTATTTAGACTAGCTAAATAAGAAAGAGAGAAAGAGAGGTCGGAGGAAAGTCAGAATGGAAATGCACAGTTATTACATTAGGACAGAAATAATTATGTAGGTCGTCGCGAAAAGCTTTAATTTTAAACTAATTTCTAAGAACATTTAAACCATTGTTGCCAATACTATTCAAAAGATGATAGTCTATTGCATATCGGGCGAAATTAAAAAAAAAATAGGAAAAAAACTAGAAACAAAAAACAACCAACTTCCAAAAAAAAAAACACTACAAAAGTCAAAAATAACTTTAATTTCGGAATTCGGTGTCTTTGAACCTGTATTTTAAGTTTTTGCCACCGACGTCCGAATTTAAAGTTATTTTTGACTATGTAGTGTTTTTTTTGGAAGTCAGTTGTTTTTTTTTTATAAAAAAAAAATTATTTTTCACTTTTTATTGGGTCAGTTTGTAATTTATCTAAGTTACAATAGCCCAATGTCAACTGCTCATCTCCTTTTACAAAATATTGCTTTTCCCGATGCAGGGACGTTAATTGTTGAGGAGTTCTCCTAGTAAGAACCTGAAGAAGAAGAAATGGAGCTTATGGTGAAGTCACCATCACCATTATGCATTATGACGAGCATAAATTGCTTAAATATGGTTATATTAAAGTAATCGAATCGCAATCAGTGATATATTATACTTAAGTATTATTGAGTAGTTCCGGTGGCCATCTGTGGTCTTCCTCATCAGTTCCATTTCACCAAATGGTGCTTTCTGGGAGCAAATGCACGGTTACTATAAAAAATTCCCAAATAGCTATAGGGGTGCCTATAAAATTTAAGGGTTTCCCTCGATTTCTATAGGATCCCCTCATCAGATTCTGACTTGGTGACAATGGGACCATTTCGAGAGTCAATCAATCTGCCTAGCCTTTTCCCAACTATGTTGGGGTCGGCTTCCAGTCTAACCAGATGCAGCTGAATACCAGTATTTTACATGGAGCGACTGCCTATCTGACCTCCACAACCCAGTAACTGGGTAATACGATACCTCTTGGTAAGACTGATTGTCAGACTTTCGGACTTCTGACGACCCGTAACGACTGTCAAAGATTCACGAATGACAGCCGGGACCAACGGCTTAACGTGCTTTCCGAGGCACGGAGGAGTCTCGATATATAAAGATAGTCACCCATCCACGGACAACCCCGGCAAGCGTAGCTTAACCTGATGGATGGGACCATTTCGAGAGTATACCCTTTCAAACACTTTCAAATAAAAAAAATAATTTTGCAAATCCGTCTATATATGACGAAGTTATGCCCGAATATACATAAAAAAAAAATTATAAACATCCGAATTGATAACTTCGTCCTTTTTTTTGAAGTCGGTTAAAAAAAAAAATAATATACCTACAGTTTTTTTGGTTCAAAATTCAGCAACGTGAATACCGTTCGCTGACGGACCCACTACATCCTTACGTGTGCAGGTGACCGGGCATGTGGTGCAAGAGAGAGGTGAGCCATTGTTTGTGGAGAGATGGTAGTACATAAACCAAAAATATGTATATAGTAACTATAAGTAGTTGATAGGTGGGACAGCCTCATACACAGGACACTGGATACGTCTATATGCCACTGTGGGTGGCGTAGCAATGAATAGTTATGTTGTTTTTCTGGTAGATGTAATAGTTTAAGTCATGTGTATACTTACTAACCAAATGGACTATACCTCATCATCTGCCAAGCTAGATTTTTCCCAGCTATGTTGGCGTCGGCTTCCAGTCTAACCAGATGCAGCTGAATAACAGTATTTTACATGGAGCGACTGCCTATCTGACCTCCACAACCCAACTGGGTAATATGATACCTCTTGGTAAGATTGTTTGTCAGGCTTTCGGACTTCTGACGACCCGTAACGATTGTCAAAGATCTACGAATGACAGCTGGGTAAAGATGGTCACCCGTCCACGGAATAATCGCGGCAAACGTAATAACCTGATCGATCGACCCGTGCGGCTGATAGTACTTAGCCACGAGTCCAACCAAATGAAATATAACTATGGCTCCGAAATAAAAGTTTTATTTTTTAAGGTTCCACACACGAAGGGTCTAAACGGAGCCCTATTGCTGTCACTCATCATATCCGTCTGTCCGTCGTCTGTCACACAGGTTTTACAGCCAAACGGTTGGAGCTACAGTCTTAAAATTTTCACAGTATAAGCAATCAAACATTGACCTAAAGTTATACAAATTATCAAAAAATATTTATATATATTTTTAAGGCGCTCCCTAATAGCTAAAGGGGGGCGCGAAAATAAAATGTTGACCTACCTCATCCAATGGGGTATCGTTGTTTAGAGCTCGTTGAGTAAATACTGTATTTTTTGTTTTAAAAACTATTCATTAATTATTAGTCAGCTTTTTTAGGGTTCCGTAGTCAACAAGAAACCCAAAAGTCCATCTGTCTGTCTGTCCGTCCGTCTGCAGCTTAGCTCAGAGACTCTTGGTACCAGAAAGCTATAATTTGGCACGGATATACATATTCATCACGCCGGCAAAGTGGTAAAATAAAATCATGAAAAAAATTTTTTTTAGGGTACCTTCTATACACGTAAAATGGGGATGTTTTTTTTTCTCGTCTACCCCATGGTGTGGGGTGTTGTTGGATGGGTCTTTCAAAAATATTGCGGGTTTGTGAAAACAATTTTGCGATTTAGGGATCTGTTTCTGAAATATTAAGCATTAAAGTGCTAATTTTTGTTAGAGTCAAGTGTCCCCCCCCTGCCAACTAAACGGTTAGTTTTGGATGGGTGAAAAAATTCATGGTAGTAGTATATATAACGAAGTTAAAAGGAAAACTATCACAGCTAAATAGACTTTTTAAGTTTACGAGATTACGAGTAATAAGTAGTCAACCAACTAATAAAATGTACTTGGAAAAGTAAAAATTTCGCACAAATTCCATTAAAAATTACTTATATAACATTGTTAGTTGTGTAAAAACAGGTAGTAAATATAAGTTTATGAACCATGTAAATAATAATAATAATAATAATATAAAAATACGGCTGGCAACACCAACGTCAACAAACGTCTCGGAATTTGATTTTATAATATACAAATATTTTTACCGATTATCAACATTATTTTGAATTTTATAAGTGCTTTTAAGAAAACCCAACAATAAACCTACAATCCCTACAATCAATTCAATCCAAAAAGAGCATTTCGACATGAATAAAAAACTATCGAATAGGAGATGACATCTGTCATGTCATCTCCGAAAATAACATCAATGAAAAATTCCGAAAAAATATGTTGACAAGATCAGCCGCACGAAGAGCACGCCTACCACCTCCGGACTCTTCGCTCAGCTCCGCCTCGCCGCCGCCGGTACCCAGCTCCATTGTAAGCGCTGTGACAACACCGGCCGCGGTAGCTGCGTCGAGCTCGAGCGACGAGTATTTCTCCCCGCCCACGACGCCACCACCTGCTCGCCGACGGGGAGGACGCCGGCCGCCGGATGGCTTAGGACCTCGAGGCCCCCCGGCCTCTGAAAGGGTCCCAGCTCCCGGCGGAAGTGTGCAGCGCATGAGATGGACCCCATCCATTAATGAGAACGTCATGCGCTCATACTATGGGGCTACAGAGGGAGGAAACAATCTGTTCGCGTACCGTGTTCGGATGCTCTCTCTTTTTCAGGTGCTTGAGCCAGCTATCAACGTTTCGGCACAACGACTATCGGATCAAGTGCGGGTCATCCAGCGTAATCATATGTTGGATGACACTGTACTTGATCGCCTGCGAATTGAAATGCAGAGTAGCCATATCATTGCCCCCCCGCCGTCGCAGATTAATATAGTACCACCACAGTCCGACATAAACCAAGTTGACGAGGGAAGTGATGACAGGGCTACAAACGTAAGTACCCAGTGCAATGAAGAATTGAGGAGTGCTTTGGAAGGTGCGATTCTGGAATACCGATTCATGTCTCCCGAACTTAGACCACGCTTACCTCGTTTGCCCATGCATAACAAAAATAGGGCGCTTGTGGCGGCTCTGGATTCGCAGTTGTCAAACTATTTTGATGACTGCGAAGACCTCACCGATACTCATTCGATTCTCTACTGCGCGGCTGTAGCAGCATGTCGTGTAGCTCACGTCAAATTTGCTAATGACTCTAGAGCTACACGACCGAAACCAGCCGTACCAGCTTGGCAGTGCAGAATTGAACGCCGTATTGGTGGGGCCAGAGCGCTCATCGGCAAACTAACCTGCTTCAGGGAGGGCAATACTCGCCCTAGAGTGATGCGCTTTGTGAGGCGGGCGTTCTCAGGGACTGATGTCAGCCCTCAGGACTATATGTCCCGTGTCACAGAGCGCATCGACTTCCTGAAGCAGAAAATCTATGCATGGGCAAACCGTATTCGTAGGTATAAGCGGCGAGTGGACCGATACACTCAGAATCACACCTTCCAGAGCGATGAAAGGTGGGTTTATAGGGGTTGGGAGCGATCGGACCAAGGTGTGACTGACACGCGCCTGCCGGATGATGATGCCATGTGTTCTTTCTGGCGCAGTATCTGGTCGGTGCCTGTCAGTCACACCGAAGGTGATTGGGCTCGGGAAGTCGAGCGAGCCTGCGATCCAATACCAGAAATGGGGGCTATTACCATCTGTCCCCAAGATGTAGCTCGTGCAGTCCGTCCGTTGCCTAACTGGAAGTCTCCAGGGCAGGACGGACTGCACAACTTCTGGATCAAATGGTTTCTTGGATCGCACGCTCGCTTGGCAGCTCAGTACCAGTCTGCCTTAGAATCTGGTTCGCTACCCCAGTTCCTAACGACAGGAGTTACCCACCTGCTCCATAAATCGGATAGCACCGCGGAACCCAAAAATTATAGACCGATCACGTGTTTACCGACGGTCTATAAAGTTCTTACATCTATTTTGAGAGCTAAAATTAACAAACATATAGACACCAACTCCGTCATGTCTGCCTCTCAAAATGGATGTAGGAATGGGTCCCGCGGTACTAAGGAGCTACTCCTCATTGATATGGCCATAAGCCAACAGGTTCGTCGTTCCCGAAAGGATCTATCGACATGTTGGATAGATTATAAGAAGGCCTATGACTCGGTGCCACATACATGGCTCATGAGGGTGCTGGAGTTGTATAAAGTAGATGCAACTCTGCGCACCTTCCTGATGTCGTGTATGGGGCAATGGAGGACAGTTCTTCGCTATCCAGGATGTCGAAATATCCAGAGGAATAGCGAACCGATAAGGATCGAGCGAGGCATATTTCAGGGCGATAGTTTGAGTCCGCTTTGGTTTTGCTTAGCCTTGAATCCTCTAAGCACACTGCTGGAGGATTCAGGTCTAGGCTATCGGTTGAGGAGAGGTGGTCAGGTTATATCCCACCTCCTCTACATGGATGACCTAAAACTCTTTGCCCCCAACAATTTGCAACTGATGGAGCTACTGAAAGTAACTGAAACTTTCAGTAGCGCCATCAGGATGGAATTTGGTGTAGACAAATGTGCGGTCATGCATGTAAAGCGAGGGGAGATTGTGGAATCCGTGGGAACGCAACTCCCGGATTCCATAAACCTTAGAACCCTCTCCGCATCCGAAACCTATAAGTATTTGGGTATGTCGGAAGCGTTGGGCATCAACGTTGCTGACATGAAGCAATCGTTGAAGGAGCGCTTCCTTGGCCGCCTGAAGAAAGTATTTAATAGTCTTTTATCAGGCGGAAACAAGGTGCGTGCCTTCAACGGTTGGGTCATGCCGGTTTTGATGTACTCTTTCGGCGTACTCAAATGGACTCAGACTGAACTCGACGCCCTGGATCGGAGGGTCCGTACGCTGTTGACTGCATATCGAATGCATCACCCACGGTCATCGGTAATGAGACTGTATATCCCGCGAAAGTGTGGAGGCCGAGGCTTTTTAAACGCTAAGACTCTCCACAATCGCGAGATATGCAGTCTCAGGGAATATTTCCTAGAAGCCGACGTGGGGATGCATCGAGATGTGGTCGCGGTGGACAAGGGCCTCACTCCGCTCTCCTTGGCTAAAGAGAACTGGCGCAAACCTGTAGTGCTTGACACTAACGATCGCAGGGAGGTATGGCAGAGTAAGGAGCTTCACGGGCGCTTTTTCCGGGCCCTACATGGACCTGATGTAGATTTGCTAGCGTCCGTAGCCTGGCTGCGTTCCGGTGACCTCTTTGGAGAAACCGAAGGTTTTGTCTGTGCAATTATGGACGAAGTTATCATGACGAACAATTACCGGAGATTTATTGTGAAAGACGGAACGGTTGACATCTGTCGGGCATGCCACCGACCGGGAGAATCAATTCGACACATTATCTCTGGGTGTTCTCGTCTAGCTAACGAAGAGTACTTGCATAGACACAACCTTGTAGCCAGGATTATCCATCAGCAACTTGCTCTTAAATACAGCCTTGTGGAATTGGAAGTGCCGTACTACAGGTATGTGCCCGACCCAGTTCTCGAAAAAGGAAATATCACATTGTACTGGGATCGATCCATCATCACTGACAGGACTATTGCAGCCAATAAGCCTGATATAGTGGTGGTGGATCGAATAGAGCGGCGCGCAATGATTATTGACATAACAGTCCCACATGACGGGAACCTCGTGAAAGCCGAGAAAGATAAACAAATCAAGTATCTTGACTTGGCTCGCGAGGTTGTCGACATGTGGGATGTGGACTCAACAATCATTGTGCCGATAGTTGTATCAGCCAATGGTTTAATTGCCAAGAGCCTCAACCAACACCTAAGGAGGCTCTCGTTAGGTGGCTGGATCAAGGGCTTGATTCAGAAAGCAGTACTTCTGGACACGGCCCGCATTGTTAGGAGGTTCCTCTCTCTGGAGTCCTGACCGCCGGTAGCTTGGACCCTGTTCCTGATACCGGTGGGCTACTATTTTTTATATTTTTAAATGTTTTTTATATATTTTTTAAGAAATATTTAAAAATGTATTTGATAAGAAGAAAAATTAATAAACGAATAATAATAAAGCCTTTATTTCCCAAAATAAACACAGTATACATAATTCCATAACATTTCCATGCACATTACAATACTAATATGTATTAAATCCTAATTATATTCTACGAGTATCGATACAATATTATTTTAAATTAATTTATTTTATATTATTCATTTATTTTTGTATGATTCTTCAATATTATTTTGTAAATTCATGCTTTCCTATATTATATACTTGATTAAATTATATTTTTAATTATATTCCAATAACACGACAACACAATACAAAAAACATTGACATTTCAAGGTATTCAGGAACCATGTATATAATATACAAAAATAAAATCATAACATTTTTAGTAATATTGATTTCTAAATTAACTAACGAGACGGGCGGCGGAGTGCACTACGGAACCCTATTACTGCGCGTGGCCCGACACGCACTTGGCCAGTTTTTTTTTACCAAAATTAATATTTGGTAGAAAATAATAGCTCTATGCTACTACTTAAGTACGTACAGCACGTTACGTCTACTCTATATTATAAATACCTACTCTATGCCACTACCCAAGTACTAGGTATGACGTACGGACATGTCCAAGGAAAGCAAAACATTATAATAAACTCGAGCACTCTATGACTCTATTCCAGCTAGCCATTGTTGCTAGTTCTCACTATGAAAACATAACGGGTATCAGTTTCAGTGTGCTGAAATACATGTCTTAGTATTATTGTGATGATGTGTTCATGTAAACAGTAAGTTGTCCTGTTTCGTTTGTGGGTTAATTATGGTGTTTGAATTTCCGGCTCCTGATCAACATATCATGGATTGTGTTAATTAAATAAATCAAAAGGAACAGAAACGTATCGAGATTGACTGAATGTATTGGTTTTTGCACTTACTGGACTCGAGTTTCTCTTGTATTTCCTAGCAAGTGAAAAAAGATTACAAAGAGATTAAAAAACATTTTCAAATGTATCACTAACTTCAGTGTTTAATGGCCTATTTCAAGATCTCCGAGCAACAACCGACAACTCACCGAATAAATTCAAAAATGGAACAGAATTTGTATGAAATTATCTGCCAAGTTAGTTAGGTGAAACAAGCCCGTATCTTATCCAAATCGGTGACTTTTTTCTTTTTTCTCTCTTGTAAAATCTTGATCATTTTGGTGTTGCCTCCATACTCCATCTTGGAGCTCAATTGAGTCTACTTTTACTTTTTACTTTAGTAGTATTTATTCTAAAACGTTTTCTTGTTAAAATGCAGAACCAAGAGTCCCTAGAGTGTCTTAACCAAATTCTTGTACCAACACCAAATTCACATAAAAATCCACATCCGTTTTCTTCATTCCAAGTTCAAATCTTTCGTCTTTTCAAACAAACTCTGTGTATCAATCAATCAATCAGTGCTGAATCAATCGACAAGAGCGGGTCGCGCCACGAATTTGTTCATAAATCTACGAGTATCCGTATCCGTTTCCGCTTTAAAATGGTGGCACGTGCCGTTGGGGAAGAATGTCGAAGTTTTGTTTGTTTTTTTTGGGTGCAAAGGACATTTTTTGGGAGATAAGTCGGGATATGTTGTTTTGAGTGAAAAAAACTAAAGAGATATAGTTTTTTGTTTAAGTTTCATAAATTCATAAGACAACAAGAATAAATGGATAAAATGGTACCGTAAAGGTGGGTTACTTTGACTCTAGGGCATAACTTAGGCCCAAATCGAGACAACTGTTTAAACTGCCCAAAGATGTCGCGACCACACAACCGAACTTCGTATGTTTTTCGGTAACTAATAGATGCCGATTCCTATAATTTACGGACCGTTGTTGGTTCAAATTAAGACTCTTTTATCTTTACCAATAATGAAGCAAAGACCTCATAGCTTTGCATATTAGACCCTCCCATATGGAAGTAGCTATCACAGGTAACATTAGCTTACAAATCTATTTATATGCCCAGTTTGGAAATAAAAAATGTTACCATTGGTAAGCAAAACGATTCGTTTTTGTTTATAGGAACCGAACAATAGACGTGTACTTGAGGAACTTTGTGTAGATTTGATGACACTAAATATTTGTCTCGATTTGGGCCAAAGTTATGCCCTAGAGCCAAAGTAACATGCCCTTACGGTACCTAAGTATTTTGATTGCTTAATAAAAGCGGACAAAAGCTGAAGAGCTTGTGGCTAAGTAATAACAGCCGCACGGTTAAGCTACGCCTTCCGGGGTTGGTCCGTGGATGGGTGACCATCTTAACATACCGAGACTCCTCCGTGCTTCATTGGTCTCGGTTGTTATTCGTGGATCTTTGACAATCGTTACGAGTCGTCAGAAGCGCGAAAGTCTGACAACCAATCTTACCAGGGGGTATCGTATTATCCAGTTACTTACTTGGGTTGTGAAGGTCAGATAGGCAGTTGCTCCATGTGAAATACAGGTATTCAGCTGCATCCGTTAGACTGGAAGCCGACCCCAACATAGTTGGGAAAAGGCTAGGCAGATTGGTAAAAGTGTACAGAAATGATTGCTTTACAAAGAAATTGCCCCAACACAAACGGTGCCGAACCTATTTGTAAGGACAAATCACCATACGAGAATCAAACCCAGGGGCAGTAAAAAAGAAGCTACTGTACTATAAAGTCTGTACTACAGTTTCTACAGAAACCAGACCGTACTTTCATTAACCTGTAACTTAAGCGGATGACAAACAGACATATTAGCACATACACTTACAAAATCACAATTTAGAACACCATCCACCATCCATTTAGTAGAACAAGGAAGTCGGGACAGACATACATACACAATACTTAAAACACATTATTATGTTCCTAGAACATAAGTAATGGAGGAAATTCGTTTCCTTGTGAAATTACAATTCTTACTATTTACATATAGGGGTATGGAGTAGTGTTTAAATGGAGTGTCCACATGTGACTGTCATAATCTTGGAGTTCGCTGTAAATGAATCGATCTCTGTTTGATGGTTTTGCAATATTCTACAAGACAAGGTGTTCTTGTAGTACTGTAGTATTAAAATCTATAGGTATAGATTTTTGGAGGCATCAAAAGTTTTTCTTACCTTGAAAATGCCCAGTAATCGGTACACCAACAAAACCTTATTCACACATCGAATACAATTAATTTTTGACATTCCCGTAACCTAAGGGCTGGCTTTTACTTTGGGCAGAGGGTTAGCATTGCCATACAACGTGGCAATGCCGCCAGTCTCTTGGGTACTTTACCACTCGACAACGATGCGGAGGAATTTTTCGATGCCATATTTTAGTTTTTTAATAGTTTTAGTTATGTTAGGATATAATTTTATTTTTAGGTTATGTTTATAAATCTCATTTAATAAGTAATAACGATTATGGAATAAATTCAATAAATTAAAAATCTGTCATCTAGGTACTCATTAATTTTCTTATGTCGAAAGTTGTTGTCAAAGTAAACCCGTAGTATTAAAGTAATCCCATTTGACGTAACACGCTTTGTTGGCTGGTCATTGTTAGTTGATAAGGAAAATAACCACCGAATAATGCAATAAACAATTCTTTAGATTTGTCACAGTGAGTATCTTTTGTTGCAATCGTTATCGTGAAAGAAAAATAAAAGTACCTATGTTTTTGTAAAACAATCTCAATATCAGAATCTAGATTGTTATCCTTGCATGAGATCAGCCCACACAAGTATTTTACTAGACTTCGACCGTCCTTTAATTTCTGTATATTTTAAGGTTATCTAAAAAACATCGCGGATTTAAATAGGACTGCCCGTTGTAGGTACTATCACATAAATAACTATAACTTCAGGAAACTCCCAACTTGTATTATATTTCTCTTACCTATAATATAATGGCTATTCTTTATAAGCCCGGGGTACAATAAACAGAAAATAAAACAAAATCGATTTTTATATTTATTAGGGGTTGAAACGGTATTTATTTTTATAAACATAACCTAAAAATAACAAAATTATATACTAACATAACTAAAACTAATATATTAAAAAAAAAAAATATGGCGTCGAAAAATTCCTCCGCATCGCTGTCGACTGGTAAAGAACCCAAGAGACTGGCGGCATTACCACGTTGTATGGCAATGCTAAGCCTCTGGCCAAAGTAAAAGCCAGCCACGGGAAGTGTCAACCAAAAAATCAATCTGCCTAGCTTTTTCCCAACTATGTTGGGGTCGGCTTCCAGTCTAACCGGATGCAGCTGAATACCATTATTTTACATGGAGCGACTGCCTATCTCACCTCCACAACCCATTAACTGGGTAATACGATACCCCTTGGTAAGACTGATTGTCAGACTTTCGGGCTTCTGACGACCCGTAACGACTGTCAAAGATCCACGAATGACAGCCGGGACCAACGGCTTAACGTGCTTTCCGAGGCACGGAGGAGTCTCGATATGTAAAGATGGTCACCCATCCACGGACCAACCCCGGCAAGCGTAGCTTAACCTGATGGATCGACCCGTGCGGCTGTTATTACTTAGCCACGAGCTCCTCTCGGGAAGTGTCAACCATATGCAAAATAAAAATTGCAAGGCAGTGCTTTTACTCTACAAGGTATGGAATGAGCACTTCATTTGTTACTGCTCTGTGTAAACCCTTAAGTTTACGATTGAGGCATGTAATAGAAATTGCTACTTTAGTAAGTTTATTTGTAGAAAGTGATTATTTGTATTATATTACGTTTTATTATAATAAAGGTGGAATATTTTGTTTGTTTGTTTTGTAGTGGGCATGGTCTAATTAATTGAAAACTTAGTTGAGTAATCTGTAGTTTAGTGTTGTCTTTTTGGGTAGATATCACAAAGTTGCTACTTGTAGCATTTTCTACCCGAAGTAAAATACGCGAGACGCCTGTAGATCGTAGATTTCTAAAATCCTTTTTATGGTTCCCTACCTAAAGGGTGCCAACGGGACTCTAATGCTAAGGCTCCGCTGTCCGCCCGTCCGTCATAGGGCTGTATTTTTTGAACCATAATAGGTTTACATAACGTGACAGATTGTGTATTTCTATTGATACTATAACAACCAACATAATAAAATAAAAAAAGTTAAATTTTAAAGGCACAGATTTAGAGTAGGCTAGATACCGCATGTTCATTAGATAGTATGAAAATTGAAAATCGAGCGTGACATCTTTTTTATACCTACAATAACTTAACCTCCGCCATTTAGTGATGTCCTCAATGAAAACAGAATCGTTTCAATCGCTAAGCGTCAGTGTGCTAACAGACTTTTTTTATATCCTCGACGACACAACTCGCCACTGGCGCGATCGGACACAAACTAAAGTAGTAGCGCGTCAAGTTTGTGCACAGCACAAACATAGTACAGGTAGGTATGTTTGGTCGGATGGCTTGTTTTTTTTTTTTTTGTGGATGGGAAATCATCAAATGACTTCTCCCGCTCTGGTAGAGCGGGAGGGCGTGTCAGACTTTTACTGACTAAAACCCACCCGTGTTCCTTCAGTTGCCCCTGCCAGCGCCACGGTATCTCTTTCGAACTACCCGCGACCTCGGCAGCATCGGCCCTGTTAGACCCCGTCACTGCTGACATCTTTTTGAGGCGCGAGTGGAACACAACGCGCCGTCGACCCGGGCCTGGTCCTTACCGGACGGCGAGCTGCCCATTACTCGTCGTCCGCAAGCCCGCGCCTACGGTGGCCGGGAATCGGCGATCGATTCCCACCGCGTGGTATCTAGCCTAGTACTCTAAATCTGTGACTAAAGGGGTCATACAAGAAACCTTTTTTTTCGGCGTTTTCTGCTCGACCTTAATATTGGTACTAACGGCAAAACATGCAAACGTCTAATTTAACTTTAATGTTATACTCCTGTTAAAAAACATGTAGTGTTAAATATTGTACGGTGGTACAGATCACTTGGTGTGCTAGTCCGACTCGCACATGGCCGCTTTTTCACATTTATGACGTTAAATATTTCATAAATTAAATTAATTTTATAAGTAGTTTTTGTTTGAAGCGAGTAAAACCACGGGCAAAACTAACACTGTCAACAAATACAGTCGTATTGCAGTTCAGTTCATAGATTATACATTCAATATAATAGGAATAATAGAAGATAGCGATAATATAATATTAGCATAAACTGACAGATCCGCCATATTGAGCGGTAATGTGAGTACAATCCACACTATTAGGGTACGGTTCCACTGAGGAGGAGCTGAGGGGAGCGGAGCGGAGACGTACAAGAATCGTCCAACCACCGATGAGACGAGAGACGCGATGAGGATTTCAACTATTGTGATTGGTCGATTCCTGCACGTCTCCGCTCCGCTCCGCATCAGTGGAAACGCACCCTTATACTGCAACATTAGGTCTTGATACTTTTGAACGCCGATAACTGGGTTGTAGAGGTCAGATAGGCAGTCGCTCCATGTAAAATACTGGTATTCAGCTGCATCCGGTTAGACTGGAAGCTGACCTCAACATACCTGACCTGCGACCTGAGACCTGCGGATGCATAATTTTCCTACAGAAAATGGCTTTATTGAGTTATGTAACTTAAATTATTGATTACAAAAATGAACAGCTATTGGTAAATGATATTTATTTTTGTAAGTTTGTAAGTACCTACAAATGCTTTTTCATGTCAAAAATATATTTTGGAACGAAGTTCTTTAACTCGACATGTGGTAGGAGTAAACTGATAGAAATCGTCACGTAACGAAAAAGCGTTATGTCCGAAAAAGTCAGTTTCAAGTGTCAAAAGTTTTTTGTGTTTTATTACAGAGTCGTCTAGGATAAGTTTTCAACTTCTAAAATCTTATACTAGATAACTTTGTATTATTCATACTCGTACTAATATTATAAAGGCGAAAGTTTGTGAGTGTGTGTGTGTGTTTGTTACTTCTTCACGAGCAAAAGGCTAGACCGATTTGGATGAAATTGGTATGTAGATAGCTTATACCCTGGATTAACACGTAGGCTACTTTTTATGCCGGTCTACGCGGTTGAAACCGCGGGGAGCAGCTAGTACTAAATAAAAAATTATGTAATTTATATATACCTACAAATCTATATCAATACATATCATAAATTAAAGTCACTTTTCTGTCTGTGTGACTGCGTTTTTCTTGCAAACAACGCAACGGATTTTGAAGCGATTTTCACATTCATTTAAAGAATTTATTCTGGAAGGTTTACGTTTATAAAACAATAGCTAACCCGACACTCGTTGTCCTGTCCAAATTTAAATAATTCATACAAAATTCCAATAGAAAATGTACTTTCAGTTTTCCCAAATTTTCCAATTTTCCCGGCAACTTTTCCAATTTTTCTCTTCTTAAGAACCTTCCTCTTAAATCACTCTATCTATTGCTGAAAACTGCATTAAGATCCTTTGAGTAGTTTAAAAGATCTAAGCGAACAGACAGCGGAAGCGACTTCATTTTTAACCGACTTCAAAAAGGAGGAGGTTTTTTTTTTTTTTTTATGTATGTTCCCCGATTACACGAAGATGGCTGGACCGATTTGGATTTTTTTTTGTTTTATTCGAGAGGGTATACATCAAAGTTGGTCCCATATAAAATTGATTAACTTTGCTTGGGTAGTTTTTGAGTTAGCTTCAATAATACGTATTTTTTCCTAACTTTTATATGGATGATGTTCTAGTTTGTTTTGCAGGTAGTGGTATTAGAATTTGTGTAGGGTAGGTACCACAACTACAAAGTGAAAAATAACTTTAATTTCGGAAGTCGGTGGCAAAAAACGAAAATACATTTAACCAGACACCGACTTCCGAAATTAAAGTTATTTTTCACTTTTTAGTGTTGTTTTTGGAAGTCGGTTGTATTTTTTTGTAAAAAAGTTTTTGTACTATGTAAAGATTAGTAATAAACTTACTTATTACAGAAATCTCGATGTTTTGTCAAGTGGTAAGAAGCCTGCGAGGAAGGAATAGTATGCAGGAGAAAAAAAGGAAAAAAGAAAGCAGCTACGTCTGCCAACAAACTGCAGTTTGACAGAGGTAAGATTTGTTGTAAAAAAAAATTTGTAAATAAACACTTTTAATTTTTTTTTTTCACATAAAGATAAAATAGTAACGGGGAAAATAGCTTATATATTCTAAGTGAAACCGTAAATTTAATGTATAATATAAATGGTAATTTCGGATATATCCTACTTACTATTGCAATTAATTGGTCGACAACTTTATAAAAGCTTATTTTATGAACAAGGAAAGGGGATGTAGTATGTTTTCTTAGTTTATTTGCAATTATCTTTAATTTATATTGATATCAGCGTTTACTTATTACAGGCATAAAATTGAATCTTAAGGTTTTATACAAGAAATACTTGCGCTAGTGGCATTAAGTCTGCATCTGTAAGTATATTTGTGTGTTTAAAGTATTAAATTAATAAATAAATACTTTATTTCAGACATTTCCTATTTTACTGTCCTTCTACGTGTCATAAAAGATAATAATATTAAAATTGTCTAAGGGGCCTCTGCGAGTTGGCTTCGGCCCCTCGTACGCCTTCTAAAGGTCCGGGACCCCAGGGTCCCGAAATAAGCCAAAGAAAAAAGAATAATAATAAATTTTTATTTTATTTCTCTCTTCACAAAGGTACACTTAGTTTTATTTTATAAATAGAGACAAGAATAATAACTTTGTTACAAAACCTAAAATATGATCCTTTGTGAGAGACTGGCGTCCATACTAGGATACCTTGTGTGACAGATCACCAGGCTCTCACCCCGAATTTAATCTATTAACAATAGTAAATTATTAAAAAAATTGTATAGTGTGCGTGTGTGTAGTGTGTGTGTGTTGCGTGGGTAATGTGTAAGGAGAGGTAGAATGATGGTGTGAGTGTGTGTATGTGAATGGTGTTGGTTACAGTCAAGAACCCGAAAAACATGAAACATTACGAAGGAACAATAAGTAGCTGCTCCGTGGCGTCAAAGATTATGAGTAAGATGAGTTAACCATTTCATCCACCTATATTTGTTTTGATGCAAACTTACTATAAGTACTTAATTGCTACAGTCAGTAACGACTTGTTGCAGTTTCTAAATTCAACATTTGCAAAAAAGACGCAACTGAAGCAAATTATCACTAAACTGATTAAGTTTTAATTTATGAGCGCCTACGAAGACTACTCGAACTGTAATATTCTTCTGATATCAGACATTATCACGACATATGAACACATTTAGATGACCGCTTTTCTCAATGAACATAACACGTCCCACTTCCAACAAAAACGCTGTCTCTGGCGCCCGTATCATTGAATATAAGCCAACATTAACAAAACGTAAGGAAAACAGTGAAAAAACATTAATCACAAGACAAAATATATCATAAATGCATCTCCGATTACGTAAGACGACGCAAACGTGCTGTTTACTTGCGTTTTCCATGATTTCCACGCGCTGAAAAATTTAAACAAGGACGGAGATAAAACAAGTCTAGTTTTCAGTGAGCGTTAGATAAAGATAGATATACACGTGAGCTTTCCCCAGCGGTTCCAATTACAGCGCTCGCGCACCGCTGAAAGCTTGCTCGCGCGAGCGCGGCGCTGTCTTCAGTCATCATTCAGAGCTGGGCGCATGCGGTCGCCTTGTAACTGTCGAACAGTAATCGAATTTTCACGTACGGTGGTAAACTTTTGATGTGACTGTGTCCAAGTGATTGTGTTTTTTTGATATTTAGTGACGTTTTGTGATTTAAACTGATACTTCGGAGGCTTTAGTGACATTCTGTGACATTGCGGATACCCCGAGCGGGAATTGTGTTCATTCTCAGAAGTTGGTAAGCCGATTTGTGTTATTTTAAGATATAATTAAATATAGACTGCCGGCATTTATATGAAAATATAATTAGTTTCATTCGTAGTGAGTCAGTATTCTCGGTATTGTTTTTTGAGTGTGATTAGATAAAGTACAATTTTTCTTAGAATTGAAAATTAATTCAATGTGAATTGGCGGGAATTTGTTTGAGATTAGTAATATTTTTATAAACAGTCGTGTTTCCTAGAAATATATTGTAAGTAGTACCTAACTTGATACAGCTTAAAATAAATTGAAGCTTTTGTTTACCTGCCAAGCTTACGCAAAAAAAGATTTATTAGTTGCCTAAATAGCTTATAGTTAGTAATAAGTTTGAAATTTGGTTAGTTTTATTAAGTATTATTTGCATCAAATGCTGCATGATATTTAATTTAATTTTTTTAAAGGTAGAACGTAAATATTTTTGTGACATTAGTTTTAATTTCAAAACGATGTCATTGGTTTTTTTATGAGGAGATTTTAAAAGAAAAACATTTCCGAATTAAAAAAATGTTTCATGATTTTTATACGTTGCTCAAAGTATGATTGTGTATAATAAAGTTAGACTAAAAACGACAATAGAATAATGAAACATAGAACACAAATCCTACAGACTTTAAAGAAATATCAGAAAAAACTTTATTTATTAAAATACTAACACAAAAATATGTCAGTACTCGAACTAATAATCACTAAACTTGAAAGAAAAACTCTAGCAATTTAACGGACGTTGTTTTAAAAAAAAGTATCTTACAAAAAAGGAAACATCCAAGCAATAAATAAATCTTTACAAAGCCAGTCCTCTGGATGATGCTCAAGCGGGAATCGAACCAGTGTCACTTTTAGCATTCAGCCGGCGTCCTAACGTGTAACACGTGGCAAACAATGTGTTTTTGTTGCTTAACGAACAGAGAAATGAATGGAGTCTGCGAGAGATGTTCAGAATATAAATAGTATTTTGAAAAACTGTGCGCATTTGTCAGTGGTAGCTCGGAGTCTGGTTTTATGCTTGTTTGATGGTAACAGACTCGCCGCTTATTGGGATAAAATGTGGATGTATATTGTAAAACTAGCTGGTGCCCGCGGCTTCGCTTTCGTAGATGTCAATACTTCTCTATTTGAATCGGATTTTGTTACAATTTCATGGGTTTTAATTTTTTGCACGGAACCCGGAGTTTTTTCTAAAATAAAAGTAGCTTTAGTTACTTTTTATAACATCAGCTATCTGTCAGTTAAAGAACAGCCGATTCCGAGATTAACTGGAACAAACAAACAGACAGACAGACAAGAATAAAAAAAAAATGTTTTTTGTTATATAGGTATCTTATTACTTACTTTCTTATGCATTTAGTAAAACGCTGTTATTTTGACATTACAAACAGACACTTCAATTTTATTTATTTGACTTTCATATGCATTTAGTAAAAAGCTGTTATTTTGACATTACAAACAGACGCTTCAATTTTATTTATTTGACTTTCATATGCATTTAGTAAAAAGCTGTTATTTTGACATTACAAACAGACTCTTTAGTGTTATTTATTTATATATGTATGGTATAGTTGGTTATAAGAATTATTTTTTCATAAAATATTATGTTTGGTATACTTTGTGTGTGTATAATATGCCATTTAAATTTGGTATGCGGTTAGAATAGGCTTTGGTTGCATACATACAATTGCTGTTATTTATTTAAACAAGCGGATACCTAACCACACAATATACAAATGTACAAAGCAACATAGATGAAATAAAAATATTCAACCATGTTGATAATGATTAATTTCGGTAATAAATTCATAAATCATAAATTAAAAAAAAACATAAACCAATTTTTAATAAAACAATTAAAATAAAATATGTTGATACCAAAAAATATAGCGCAACAGCGACTCCACTGTTCGGAAACATCTCAATTCTTTCCGGTGAAGCTAACGTGTGCAGAACACGTGGTTCTTTGTAGCGACAAAAAAATGGACAGACAATGAAGATGTTACCCTTAATCTGGTCCCTTTGGACTTCGGAGGCATGACATGTGCCTTCATTAAATAGTTTGGACACGTGTTGGGTATTAGTAGTTAGTGGAGAGCCTTTTGTGAAGAACCTCGTCCGGGGAAATACTACTACCACAGAGCAGCTCCTGCTACAGACGGTACTTTCCATACAAATCAAGCGTGTCATCGTTTACTTGCATCATCATCATTCATTCAACATCTTTCAGCCGAAAGACGTCCACTACTGGACAAAGGCCTCCCCAAGCACCGCCACTTCGGCCGGTTGCTGTGCTCGCCGCATCCAGCGGATTCGGTCGCCACTCCGGTCTCGTTCACTCGCACTACGTCACAAATGACGTATAGAACCAGAAGACGGTCCATCATGACGGAAGTTGTGCGCTCACCGCATCTTCGTTGTCATGAATATTATTAGTTCTGCCATCTTTAGATGCTGCCGGCACGGTGATACTTCAATGACTCTGCCTAGCCTTTTTTCAACTATATAGGGGTCGGCTTCCAGTCTAACCGGATTCAGCTGAATACAAGTATTGTACAGTGGGCTGCATCAATTGGGTACCCCAATTATATTAAAATTTTAATACAACTGGGGTACCCAATTGATGCAACCCACTGTACTTACATGGAGCGACTGCCTATCTGACTCCACAACCCAGTAACTAGGTAATATGATACCCCTTGGTAAGACTGGTTGTCAGACTTTCTAACTCCTTACGACCCGTAACAACTGCCAAAGATCCACGAATCACAGCCGGGACCGACGGCTTAACGTGCTTTCCGAGACACGGAGGAGTTTCGGTATGTAAAGATGGTCACCCATCCACGGGCCAAGGCAGGCAAGCGTAGCTTAACCTGATGGATCGACCCGTGCTGCTGTTATTACTTACCACATACCATGAGCATACCTAATTTCGTCGCCAAGCAGCGTTGCTGTGACTCGGGTTGAAGGGTGTCGGTGCCGGTGTAGTATTACAGGCAAACTCATACAGTGACCCTGAGATTTTAAGTACAGTGTTCTGCATAACCTGACCCCCCTTCCCCTCTTCTCTTTTTAAGAGGGATCAGGTAATACAGAGGCTATGTCCGTACCTGATACCGACTTGTTGACAGGCTACACTGTCCTCTCATCTTAATATCTATACAAATAAATAAAATTGAAGTGTCTGTTTGTAATGTCAAAATTACAGCTTTTTACTAAATGCATATGAAAGAATATACCTACGGTACTTATAACAAAAAAACAAATTTTAAAATTTTTGTCTGTTTGCTTGTTCCGGATAATCTCCGAAACGGCTAGACAGAATTTAACGAGACTTTCACTGGCAGATAGCTGATGTTATTAGGAGTAACTTAGTCTGCTTTTATTTTATAAAAAGAATTAGGGTTCCGCGCCAAACAAATTAAAACTCATGAAATTGTGAACAAAATCCGATTCAAATAGGGAAATATTGACAACCACGCGGGTAAAGCCGCGGGCAAACTGTTACTTGAAAACATCATCTCTTGCCTGGGCTTCTCCATAGGAAACGACAAATTGGAATATACACCTAGCTTCTGACGTTTCATAAGTGCAATAGAATATTTTGAGTTTTGATGGCTATTGCACCTGCGATTCCTTTAGTGGATCGTATGTCTATCACGGGAGTGCCAAGCTTGTTTAATACATTTACTTAAAAAAAAAGTAAAAACCGACATCAAAAACCTATGTGGTGAAGAGCGGGCGTTGTCTGGGCTGTGCAGCTTTGATTTGACTTTCAAAAATGGCTGATATTCGATTTTGATTTTGATGAATTATATAGAAATATATGTAAAGGTTTTTTATGAATAACCAGTACCTTCGATTATAAAGACAGTGAAAGTCAAGTGGTGAAATGGGTTGACATCTTGAGTGATTTCATGAAACTCCTCACAGTCGAGTGATAAGATGAAGTTATAATCTCGAACGATAAAGATATTGCGATTGATATTATAAAGAAATGATGATACGACATTGCTGTTAATTTGAAGATTCAAATGACTTACCTTTATTATTTTATGATGTTTTTGTCTCGTACAGAAGTGTGGAAGGAGAAATATTGGGGCACCCGTCCCCAAATAAATTGGGATAAAGCCACCTTTCCACTATGGGATATAATGTAATTTATATTACATATTATTACATCTCAAACTATAAATATTTTTTCGATCGACCGAGCGTTATACGACATCTCGGGATGTGTCATACTCATATCACAGGTTTTTATTTTTTTATTAATCTTCTAAATAGATTATTTTCTATTTTGTGAATGTGAGAACGTTGCAGGCCTAGTACACTGTACATTTGTTGACTATTTTTTATTTTGTTAAGTACCTGGTTGTTGTTGAAAGGCATGCGTTGTCCTAGGTATGGGAGGACAACGCTGTTATTTGAAATTATTATAAAAGCCAATTATTTTTAAAAGAGTAACCATGGAGTTACTTGCCGGCTCTTCTCCATAGAAAACGACCAATTTGGAACCGTGCACCTAGCTTCTGACGTTTCATAAGTGCCCATGTAGGTTTAAGTGAAATAAAATATTTTGATTGATTTGATTATATCCCATAGAGGAAAGGCCGCTTAAGGGTAAAAGAGAAAGGTGATGATGCCTTTGAAATCAGAAAATTCCACAAACAACCACACTGTGAAATATCACAAATATGAGCTATAAAATCCGATCATAGCTATCTAAAGTTTATATTAAAACAAAAATAAACTTTATTCATTGAAACATAACACATTTCTGCGAAGTCATATTTTTTATTTCGATCATAACAATATAAACTCATAAACGCTAGATTCGTAAAAGCTATATTTTGTCCGGCTCTATGTTTAAAACAAATCTTTTACTGCCTACCACTGACCAAATGTAGTAGTAAGGGAATTAAGATCCTTCGACAACTTTATATAGTAAATTGTCTATAAATGATTTCAAAGGATGAAATTGTCATGAAGACAAACGCTTCGATTATAAGGCTGATTCAATTCTGTCTCTAGTCGTACAATCACTTTCCCTCTTCTACCAAGCCTTTACCCAACTACGTTGGGGTCGGCTTCCAGTCTTACCAGATTGTCAAATTCAAAGTCAAATCATTTATTTCAAATAGACACATACTTATATAAGTAAGGCATTTGTGAACGTCAAAATTTACAAAAAAATAGAATCAAATCTAGTTGCCCATTCCAAAAGGCGTTTCGTATGGAGAAGAATGGGCAAGAAACTTCGCCGTTACCCATATAGAATGTTGCATAATATTTTGTATACATTAATTAGATATTTTTTTATGTGAAGATGGAGCTGAATATCAGTATTTTAAATGGAGTTAATATCTGACCACCACAACCCAGTTACTGGGTAATACGATACCCCTTAGTAAGGCTGATAATCGCTTTATGATAGTATAGGTACCTACTACTTTGTTGTCGTTGGCGAGATTATTAAGAAGCAAACAAAATATACCAATTCAATCACATACTGGCGCCAAATTTTTTTTCATCAAGCGGCACCAAATTTCTTCCCATTTAATTAAAACAATCTTCCATTATATTTTTAACATCAAATCATTTTACGTCAAACAAGACATAGGTAACGGCTCCAACTGAGCACGCTTAAAACATTTCAGGGCACATATCTGTCAGAAATATAAAGTTACTAATCTCTGATTTTTAATTTACTAGACCAAAATGACAGCTGTGATTGACCTTTTCTTGTCATTTTGACATTTAAGTCATGTTACACTACGGCCGAAATATCTTGGCAAGTCTGAACATAGGCACTATGAACTTCCGCGTATGTCCTCTCACTCACACTCTCCTCATGTCACCATTTGGTTCCTAAAAATGTTACTGCGCAGCCTTCTGCGCGGAGTTCGGACTTGTCATTTGTTTAGTAATTGTGCTCGCGGCTTCGCTCATGTGACTGTGTGTTCTATTGGCATTTTAAGATAATGGGAATGTGAAGTCTTAGTGTATTGGTAATAGTATCACATAGCCTATGACATCAGCCGTTCTATTCTGTTAATATCCCATCGTGATAACTTAGATGAAGTGAGCTGTCATTCTACCCAATGCTAGAGATTGACACTATTGACAGCTCACTTCGAACTCACTTCACCTGAGATTTTACAAAATAAATCGGCAGTTGATTTTGTTAATTTAAACTATGTATTTGTTGGTAATTCTTTGATCCAAGTATGAATAAGTATGAACGAAAAAAAAATTGTTGTAATTTATGATATCTCGGTCCGACAGTTAAAATCGTTCAAATTCAATAAAGCTTTGATTGTAATTTCTTTCACTACTTTGAGAACTTGATCAACCGATTGAAGAACAAAAGTGAGAATATGCAAAAATACGCGTTAGTGCAAAATATAAAAGTATGGTCACACCCGTTCCGCCCACGTTGCGCAGGAGTCGATTAGACATCAAAATTATTGAGAAAAACTCTATTCTAGGCCGTTGTGAGTCAAGTAATGGAACATTTTATTGTTCTTTAATTTTTATTAGCTAATAGGTATAGATAGCATGTTGGGTGGTGAGCAGAGATAGATTCTAGAAATAAAAGTAATTAAATGAAAATTGCTTTGATGTAAGTCTACAAGATAATCACACTTTTTCTTTCTTTCTTTCTTTCCTTCTTATACCCTGGATTAACACATAGGCTACTTTTTATCGAGGTCTACGCGGGTGAAACTGCGGGGCGCAGCTAGTTTGTAATTAAGTAAGAACCATTTCATTTTAATTTTTATTTCATTTATTTAATAGTGCCCAAGATACAGGCTATGCCTAGTTTGGCACCAACGATACCTCCATATTGTATTAATTTTAAATGTGAAAAACGATTTTAACTTTATGCCAATTTCTTAAAAACATAAAAAAAATTGTTTTGCGACATTATTAAAAAGGTTATCCACACGTTTCCGCTTATAGTCTGAAGATATTATGCTTGAGGATATTATGCTAAACTACACAAAAATACCGTTCGGCAACTCTGCTAGATGGCAGGAATTCTTGAAAAAATACTCTATGTTTAGGTACGTCTCTGCCGAACCCTTCGGGGATTACATGCGTGGTGTTTGGTGTGTAATTCCCTTAACTATAGAACCTAACAACCCCCTTTTTTCTTCCTCCACAGGGATCTATAAATCTACTAGAGCTTGTCTAAGCTAAAATGACGCGCCAACTACCGCATTTCCCGTAGTGCACGTATCACTGATAACGGTTTATCTACTAGATGACTTTTTTTACCGTCTTGAAAAAAATAGGCTGTAATAGGTGAACGGAGTCAAAGCCTCTGGCATACCTAGTTTTTTTTTTCATAAAATTATTAAAAAAAAAACCAAATTCAAATCATAATATATATGTAGGGCATATGATTTGAATTTCGATATTTTTTTTTAAATTTATTATTTTTTTTTCAAAATTTCTGTTTTTATTTGTTCTAGTATGAAAGTTTACTTCGAATTTGTAGTATTTATTGATGCTTAGATCAATTTGTGTTTAAGCTATTATAAAATAAAATTAAAAAAAACTAGGTATGCCACAGGCTTCTACTCCGTTCACCTAATATACCCAATTTTTTTTAAAGACGGTAAAAAAAGTAATCCAGTATATTTGTGGTACCTACTACCAATTTAAGTAGTGGGGCGCGACATTTCAGCTTAGACGAGCTTCAGTTGACTTTGTAAAATCTAGATGTCTTGGTAGATTCCATCAATATCTCTGGATTCCACACATTCCAAGAAAGATTTCCAGTAAACATCTCCAGAGTGAGTGAACTACTTTGAATATGACTCCCGCATCACATTCAGACGTTCTTTAGAATAAATTACAATTTATCTACAAGACGGGAATTGAATTAGGATCGATGCCAATTTAATCGATTAATGTTCGATCGGTATTCGATACATTACAGATGTGATAGTGTGTGCATTAGTGGTTCGTTTTGCACTGTTATTATGATGGATTCACCAGATTTGTAATAAATATCTTTTGAAATATTGCTCATCCTAACTAATACTATAAATGAGTTATGCTTTCACGCCAAAACGCTTTCCGCGACTTACCTCTGTCTTAGCCTACCACTTTTGGGCAATATAGCCTTGAAGATATGTTATTGAATAAGCGTTAACCTTACTCTTCCATTTAGAACTGCATCACCATCAATACAGTAGTTTCCACCATTCGCACACGCAAACAGACATGCATTATCGATATTCGATAAACAATCTGCTGCATTAAGGTCAGTGTAAATAGGTCAAGTGTGAGTTGTTTCACAGACTATAATGTAAATAACATTATTTTATCAGGGTATAGTCAATATGACTATGATTATTAAATGGAAGTATCTAACTACAAGGAAGTAACAGCATCCTGAAAACTCACTGTTATTATCCTTACCTCTATCCGACTAAATTTCTATTGGGATGCCTCGGATATAACTCGTTAAAGGTAAGGCGAGCACGAGATCAGCTCACCGTAGCCGGCAAGACGCTCCGTGGCACTATTGACGCACCTGATCTGCATGCTGTGCTGTGTACTTCAGTACGCGGATCATAGGGCTTTATCTACTGTGAGCAATCTTCTGCTTTCGTATTGGCAGCAACTTTTTACTTTTTAGAACGCGAAAAATATCTACAACGATAGTCTTCTTGCAGAATATTATTCGTTTTAGTTAAAAATAACATCTAGAAAATATTCGATTTCTGCAGATCTAAACATTCCCGGATAAATCTCCTTTGTATTCAAGGAAACCAACAATAAATGATAGCTGCCAAACCGCAGATTGTGGCGAATTATTCCTTAGTCCAATAACAACAGAGTCTATTTTGGAATAATGTGTGTGTGATCGGCATTTCGGTTCCTAGGTTCGAAATGGAGTTTAGGTTTTATCCGAGGTTCCGCTTGTGCTAAAAATATAGATGTTACATAAGTTTAGAGCTTGCAACGCATGATTGTGACGAAGATAAATCCATACGGCTTATGTCGAATAAAAAACGTATTTGTGAATGATTAATTTTATTTAAGTTTAAAAGTAGGTATCTAATTTTATTTACAGAATTAATGTAATAATTTTGTTTTGTTGTCGTAAAACAAGTGCCATTATAATTCTGGTATGGTATTAAAAAAGTTTCTAATGCCTTTCCAGACGAAAAAAAGTATTTCAGACTGAAATAGTTTTCAATATACGTCTCAGAACTACATACTGATGGTAATTAATTTACGCTTATGACTAAAATAACTACTAAGCAACTTTGATTCGTCGCAACAAGGTTTAAATTAGAATAATTTTCAATTAACTAACGGTAAAATAAGGTTTGTCGAGTACGCAAAGGGCGACGGAATCGGAACACTGGCCGTATAGAATACAGATCGAAAATAGAATGCGTGTGACAATGAAAAGAACTCAATACAAATTCAAATTAGGAATTCCAAGCGCATTTTTTTTACTGTCTGAACTTTTTAGCGCTTTGACTTTCTAAAATGTAAGACCACCCTGTTCTTGCATCAAAACTGTTCTTTCTACCGTCAAATGTTAAGAAAAAAAATAGGTAGGTAGGTACTTTGCACACTAATAATCGGGTTGTACACCGCGCACAGTAAGCAGATCTAACAATATCCCTAAAAATACTGTAGATATTGACTATACATTATTGTGTTTGTTAATGAAACCGCAAGCTGTAAGTCATCCTAAAGAAATGAGGTCATTGCTCATACAGACAGATATTATCTCTACCATAATGTAGGTAGACATATTAAACAGACTTTTTTATTCAATAACATGGCTTCGAGTACACACGAAACCAAAATCTTTTTTTTTGGAGCATAGCCAGGACTGACTTCCCTCTAAATATCTCATTTCATATTTCCATTAGCAGTTTTCTTGTTGTTACCTATGTCTCCAAACGAATCGAGGGGAATATTCAGTTGCAAATTGCAATCGATTTATACCTAGAAGCTAATTTTGTCGTAACCTTTTTTATTTTTTTTATTTTTTGTGGATGGGAAATCATCAAATGAGTTCTCGTGTCAGACTTTTACTGACTAAAACCCACCCGTGTTCCTTCAGTTGCCCGTGCCAGGGCCACGGTATCTCTTTCGAACTACCCGCGACCCCGGCAGCATCGGCCCTATTGGACCCCGTCACTGCTGACATCTCTTTGAGGCGCGCGTGGAACACAACGCGCCGTCGACCCGGGCCTGGTCCTTACCGGACGGCGAGCTGCCCATTACTCGTCGTCCGCAAGCCCGCGCCTAGGTAACCTGTGGCGTTACTCACGAACATACCTACATTATTGTGGGATACTATGACCTGCACCGTAATTGCGTAATACCCTATCAATCGGTATCGGATTCATTTTGACAGTTCATCATTCATTGCGTTATTTACGGTGTTGAGTAGACAAATTTTTCGAACATATGAAGCAATGGATCAACAATTTGCTTCAAAATGATTCAGATTCCGATCATAAAAATAAATTCCGAGTGTGTTACGCAATTAGGGTACAGCACCCTAATTGCATAACACACTAACTTTCAATCAAAATCTGAATGATTTTGAAGGATATTGCAAATCCATTGCTTCATATGTTCGAAAAATTTGTTTGCTCAACAACGTCGATAAGGCAATGAATGTTGTTGAACTGTCAAAATGAAAATCATTGCTACTGAACGTGCCTTTTCATACGTCCCGGTTACCGGGTAGCCGGTGGCTAGTGTATAGTACCGGACGCACAGTAGTAGATCCGGTGTGCACCTGGCGACCGCTTGCCTGGCAGATTACCATGGCAAACTTAGCCGCTGGGCACCCGGCAACTGGGACGTAGGAAAAGGCACTTAGTGTGTTATGCAATTACTCCGCAGACCAAGATTATGTCTGGACTCTGAGAGACTGACCTACTGAGTTTCGATTTTTGTTCTCAAATATAGAAACGGATAGATAGAAGACATCGACCTCATCTAGTTTTAAAACATTATTTATTTTTGACGTGTGCACAATGCAGCCACAACGGGTCGCAGCGCATTGCATTTTCATACAAAAAAGTACGGTGAGGCCCGTGGTAGTTCATAGAAAATTTACGAAAGTGATGAAGGTGGATTTTTGTTTTTGTAGTTGCGTTGCATTTATCTGCTTAACCCCTAAGTTTTGGGTGTCATATGAACCCCATAGGTTCACATAGGGACACAATGGCATTTTAACTGTTTTTGTAATTACGACATGCGACGGGTTCTAAGTGTTTTTAAACACTTCGTGTTTTTTAAAATTGTATTTCTAATGGTTTTTTAATTGTATTTTAATTGCATTTGATTGTATTTTGAATTGAATTGAATTGTTATTTGAATTGTATTTTTTGTAGCAACATTGCATTGGCGTTGTAGGTTAAGATGTTAGTTACGTAATTTTGAATAAATAAATAAAAAAAAAACAATTTACAGAAATAAATATCATTTATAAGTTAAGTAATTAGTTATCAGTAGCTTAACAATGCATTTTTCTTTATTTAAATCGATGTCGGTCGATATAGGGAGAAGAAATTGACTTTCACTATTATCACTGCAGATACTCCCTGCATACGTCATATCCTGGCCTGCCAGGAGACAGGAAGAGATATGCAACTCTATTTATAGCCCGTACATTATGCACCTTGTACATCATACGTGCATTTCTCTGTATTGAACCTAACATTTGTCATCATAAAGTATTAGTATAATGCTTAATGAATCAATCAACGGTATTTAATGAGCCCATTATAATCATTGCATTTGTACTGACAAATTATAATTATTGGTTTGATTCACATACAGCATGTATCAGACATGTGTAATCCTAATAATATACAACATCAGTTTTAGTACATGCGAAACCCGATACACGTGTCTAGTATTTTTAAGTAAAGAATCTATGTACAAAATTCAAAACTGTATCTTGAAAAATCACAAAGTTATAAGCTTGTTATGTTACCTGGCTGTCCGTACAAAAACATGATCACCACGCGGCGCCCGTTGTGCGCCCGTGCCTAGTGCCGATATGACCTGCAGTGACTTGTGTTCGTCGCGCGGTGTCCTTAATGTAACTTTGTTTAAAGATTTTTGGGGCAAAATATAACACTGTATAAAAATTATTGGAATCGATTCGTTGTTTATTCTGAACAAATTATTTTCAGGTTTCGCACATACTAAAAATAATGTTGTATTATGTGTGTGGTACAGACGTTCGTTAGATAGATAGCCTTTACCGATGATTGTGAGACGACATTCAAGGACAGATAGAATTTTACTCTCTATCATCAGAAATTGACCTGATACAGAACCCAATAACCAATTTTCAGTAAAAGACAGATCGCTATTATTGAATAGCGATCTGTCTTTTACTGAAAATTGGTTATTGGGTTCTGTATCAGGTCAATTTCTTCACCAGTTAGACACATTCATAGCTCATATACCTTCAACACATTTCACACAAATGACTTTTAAAGAAAGAAAGAAAGAAAAATATTTTATTTGGGACACGCACAGGAAAAGCATAAATAAAAGTTACAAAATAAACATTCAAAATAAAAAATATTTAAATAAAAATTAAAACTAAAAAAATTACTTTAAAAAAAGTAAAAATCTACTTTAAAACCTAAAACGAATAAAATAACTTTCATAAAAAACTTAACAGCTTCTGAAGTCGATGTCTCCCAATCTTCAATGCAGAAGTCGGTTTTTACTTTTTTTAAAGTAAATTTACTGTTTAATTTTTAGTTGAATATACAATTAGGACGATTACACGAGTCCAAGACGAACGAAAAGAAGAACCATCACAAAATCCGCTTAGAAATGTCGGAGATATAGTACATTTATGCATATAACTTCGGACATAAGAATAATTACCTAATGTATTTTATATTAAAACCTTCCTGACAGTATGTAGATTACGATAGTGAAAGAATCATCAAAATTGGTTTATTAGTTTTTGAGAAAATCGCGGACAAACAAACATACATACATACATACATTACGGGTCGAATACAGAACCTCCTTTTTTGAAGTCGGTTAAAAAGACCTGTGCGAGGCCATTTTTTTTTAAATATCTCGGTATAAAGCTGCGGTATTTAAAAAATAAATACGCTGGTAGTCTGATACGGCCTTTTATTCTTATTCTTCACAGAGGTAATCATTTATGCTTCTTTTCACTTGTTTAAAAAGCCCTGTATCAACGTCAGCTATAAAACAATTGCCGGTTCAACAACTAGGTATTACGACTTCTAACAAGACGTCTGAATTTGAACGTGCATAGTTGAACAGCCTATGTTTATTAGTGGACGCGATCCGCATAAGATTGGCATTGTCTATGGTTGTCATCACTGTGTTATGGTGACGTCAGCCTCTGGCCGTGAACCCGGTAGCGTGCTGATACAGGTAGCTAGGGTGGGATGAGGTTTGAAGCAATCGATGAAATTATTGTTAGAATTGGTTAGGGACTAAGGTAGCCCGCGAAAATTAAATTTTCTTGCGTTTTTTGGAATTTGATATATGTTGAAATATAATTATGATCTGCGACTATAAGAAATGTGTATTTATATAATTTGTATTTGTGTTATTTTTTTTCTGATTCCGGAAATCAGACGAATCTAGGCAGCGGACATCGACTCAACCTTTAAATACGCTCGATTTAGACAATTTCGTAAAAGAATTGAATGGCACCAAACAAGTGCATAGACCTAGTCCAATTGAAGTAGGTATATTTCGGTAAAGTTGCGTTGCAATTCGATTTGGTTTACAGTTGGCACACCACTGGATACAAAGTGAGTCCAACCGAAATCTAGTCGACACATAATCTGCCAAGATTGTTCCTTTCTCTTTATGAGAAGAACTGGGCTCGAAGAACAATTAAAAAAAATAGATAGATAGATTAATGGAATACTCTTTATTATGTAAGTACACCATAAAAACCGGCCAAGTGCGAGTCCGACTCGCGCACGAAGGGTTCCGTGCCATTATCTACAAAAACGACAAAAAAAAATACGTTTGTTGTATGGGAGCACCCTTAAATATTTATTTTATTCTGTTTTTTAGTACTTGTTGTTATAGCGGCAACAGAAATACATTATCTGTAAAATTGTCATCTGTCTAACTATCACGGTTCATGAGATACAGCCTGGTGACAGACGGACAGACAGACGGACGAACAGCGGAGTCTTAGTAATAGGGTCCCGTTTTACCCTTTGGGTACGAAACCCTAAAAATCACAGAAATATTAAAAAATATCCAAAATAAATGTTCATTTCCAGAGGGGCTCGTGGCTAGGTATATAATAACAGGCGCACGAGTCGATCGAAGGTTTGATCTACGCTTGCCGCGATCGGTTCGAGGATGAGTGACGACTGACGATATCCAGACCTCTCCGACCTTTACCGAGGCATCGGAAAGCACGTTAACCCGTTCCCGGCTGTCATTCGTAGATCTTTGACAGTCGTTACGGGTAGTCACATGCCCAAAAGTCCAACCAGTCTTACCAAGGGGTATCGTGTTACCCAGTAACTAGATTTTGGAGGTCAGATAAGCAGTCACTCCAAGTAAAACACTTGTATTCAGCTGCATCCGGTTAGATTGGAAGCCGACCCCAATCCAACAGAGTGGGGAAAAGACTTGGCAGATTGATGCCAGCTATTGCTATTAGCTATTGATATTACCTACATAGAAGAAATTGATTACTATAATACTTAATTACGAGAAGTCGACTATAGACACCGTTTCCCTTCACTATCCAGGAAGCTTTTATATTTGATATGTCATCTGCATACGAGATTGTAACATACAAAATGCCCATAGCATATGCAACGCATGCCCCATAGCCTTATAGACGGCATAAAAACTATTAGGATCCACTACCTCACATACAAATTAGTATTTTCCCATATTATATCAATTAAAATTCAAGGAAATTCATTGAACTCCGTCTATGGTTATTATCTCCAGAAAGGTATGTAATATCCTGCGTGGAGTCTTTTTGATGTTTCGTATTTATGGGAATATGAAAAAAGCTAACTTATTATAACAATTTAAATTCCGAGAATTGAAGAATATAAAGAAATTGGCTTGTGGAATATCAAGGTGTGATATCGTCATCAGAATTAAGAGCAATTTAGTTGTTAGGTATCACCAAAAGATCTAAATTGGTTAATTGAGAATTCCTTCTATACTGTACAGGTATTCCTTCAGTTTAAATCTAAATAACCTAACTGTACTTACCTATAGGTACCAAAAATTTGCATGTCATTATTATTTATTTATTTATTCAATTGGTCTTACGAGCTAACAGACATACCATCCAAAACGCTCATATGATTAACTAACAATTCAATTTTGGCTACACACACTCGTCTCCTTATACAATAGATTTTCTAAAAATAGCAATAATGCCCATGTCTGTAAATAATAATAAAAATTAGATTACAACGACGAATTAATACGAATTAATAATAATTATGTTATGATTAAATAAGTTAAGCTGCTTATATACTACCACCGTAAGAACTTTTGTAACCATATTTATCTGCAAATAAATCTTTGACTTTGAGAAAAAATATGTGACAAAACAATTGAAAAAAAAACTTTTTTACAAAAAAATACAACCGACTTCCAAAAACAACACTACAAAGTAAAAAATAACTTTAATTTCGGAAGTTGGTGTCTGGTTAAATGTATTTTCGTTTTTGCCACCGACTTCCGAAATTAAAGTTATTTTTCACTTTGTAGTGTTGTTTTTGGAAGTCGGTTGTATTTTTTTGTAAAAAAGTTTTTATTTTTCACTCTAGTTGTGTACCTACCCCACACAAATTCTAATACCACTATCTGCAAAACAAACTAGAACATCATCCATATAAAAGTGGGGAAAAAATACGTATTATTGAAGCTAACTCAAAAACTACCCAAGCAAAGTTAATCAATTTTATATGGGTCCAACTGTGATGTATACCCTCTCGAATAAAACAAAAAAAATTCAAATCGGTCCAGCCATCTTCGAGTAATCGGGGAACATACATAAAAAAAAAAAAAAAAAGTTCTGACGAATTGAGAACCTCCTCCTTTTTGAAGTCGGTTAAAAAAGAGAATCTTATAAAGGCCTTATAATACTAAAAGTTGCATAAACTGGGGCCCAATATGGCTTTTTTTTTATGAATTTGCTGTATTACTCTCTTGAATTTAGTTATTGCTTCTATGTATCTGATTTTTAGTAAAGAGGCTGAAAATGATACAAAGTACCTATATGTGATTTAATTTAATGCCTCTCGCTCATACCCCTACCTACCTTACCCTTATAACCTACCTTGTTACCTTGTCTTTATAATAATACCTATTACAAGAAAAAAGTAATTCACACTGCCTAAGCGGAGCCCTAGCTAAAATCTATCTGTCATCCTACAAAGAAAAACGAGGTTCGTTTTTCTTTCTAGAATACATTCCATATTTGAATAATTGAATGTCAGCCAGTATAACATTGTCGAGATTTGACTAAAGCATCAAACCTCTACAGTACTCAAAAACTCAAATGTTAATCGACTTTTGTTGCTGACTAGCAACAAAAGTCGATTAACATTTGAGTTTTCTAAATCTTAATTATTGAGAAAAATACTTCATTAAAATCGGAATAGATGTAAATTTTAATGAAAATGAACTCTTATCTAATAAATGAAATGCTAAAAAGCAGGTCATCGTATCATTTTGTGTTAATTTAGATGATGTCAAAAAATAGGAGTGTTAACCGACTTTTGTTGCTGACCGTACCTACAATCTTAACGAGCGGATATTCTGATACAGTATTAATATGTAAGCCTTATGCTAATTCTAGATCAGCACATAATAGATCTAATTATATTATTAGTTAGGTATTTATTCAGTAAACATGTTGCATCATTTATCTAAATATAACCATTGCGTTCAATAAACATAATCAGTTTATTTCAAGATTTACGGTAGCACATTGTATGCGCTGGGATCAAAATAAACTTAGGATACATTTCAGGTTTATTGCTGGTCTACATCTTATTATAGATCTGGATTGAATATTTTTATGATTTGACATCAGTGAGACTTGTTCTATCATGTCTCACTGATGTCAAATCTCTCACTGATCTCAAACTCGTTGAATCCGCAAGACATGGTGATTTTGGTTACCTTCATTTAATTTCAAATGTTTGACCCTGAAAACAATTTTATCCTGGATAAAAGTGAAAACAATTTTATCCTGGATAAAAGTTTCTAAAGGGTGAAAAGACTTGACAACTATACCTAATTGTATGTTAAGTCTTTTCATCCTTTAGAAACTTTTATCCAGGATAAAATTGTTTACCGGTTTAGTGTTGATTGTTTTGGCACAAAAAATTCTACTCATCTCCTAACCAAAAATGTGAGCATAAGAAATTTCAAAATGTTCCATAATATCTCCACTTATAATTTTTTTCTCAACAGTGACGCTAGTTAGCTAGCACCAAATCACCTACACCCACCACCTCACCAACCCACCTACCACCTAGTACTCACGTTAATAGACCTACCCCACTCATCTATTTATAAAAATTACGACTCCTTTCTCAACACAATAATTACCTTATTTACTCACTCATTCTTCCGTAATCTTCACTCTCGCCTGTCGCAGACGCTACAGATAACTTGGAACGTAATGGGTCAAACGAATAGCGATATCCGGCGATACATCATCGCTTCCTCGTAGATACGATGTGCGAATGATAACGTTATTGAACGTGGCAAGTTAGGTTGAGGTGTTAGAACAGGCGGGAGCGGAAGCGGTAGCGGTTATCATACGGTGTTTAATAAATACGTTTCCTCGCGATTAACGCTGATTGGACGTCGCACAGCACCCTAATTGCGTAACACACTATCAATCGGAATTTGAATAATTTTGAAGCAAATTGCTAATCCATCACACTAATATTATAAAGGCGAAAGTTTGTGAAAGTGTGTGTGTGTTTGTATGTTTGTTACTTCTTCACGCTCAAACGGCTGGCCCGATTCGGATGAAGCTTGGTAAGTAGATAGCTTATACCCTGGATTAAAACATAGGCTACTTTTTATCTCGGTCTACGCGGGTGAAACCGCTGGGCGCAGCTAGTTGTTTCATATGTTCGAAAAATTTGTCTGCTCAGCAACGTAAATAACGCAATGAATATTTTTGAACTGTTAAAATGAAACCGTGTGTTACGCGATTGCCCCTCTGTTTTATGTAAGTACACGTTTGTTAAGGTAGTTTTAGGCCATCCGAGAGCGGGAGTGAACGTCTTAAGGTAGGTATTTGGCCGCTAACACGCTGTGTGAGAACTAAAAGAGTCGTTCTATAAAATTGCAAAAGATAATCATAAACATAAAATAAATTGAGATGGTAAAAAGAACTCGAAAATGGGCGCACACTCCTTTGGGCAGTCCAAAAATTTTAATAGCACATGAAATGAGAAAAAAAGCATTATATAAACTTCATTGCACAAAAAGTTAATTATAACAAAAACTACAACCGTACTTACGCTGAATGTAATAATAAAAAAAATAATTTCGGCAATAGAGATCCCAACTAGGCAAATGCAAAATCGCTACCGCTTCTACCAATGCCCTCATCCTAACTGAACGAGGAGCTTATGATTGACGTATCAGCATATAAGACATGCATAATTGAGTAGGCATCGACCGAGAAGTAACTGTTGCAGTGATTTATCTGAGATGAGCTTAGAATATTGATAGTTTCAGGGCGATATAGCTATAAAGATTTTTGATAGTTAAAGCACATTAAGCCGTTGGTCCCGGCTGTCATTTGTGGATATTTGACAGTCATTACGGGTCATCAGAAGCCCGAAAGTCTGACAAACAGTCTTACCAACGGGTATCGTACGTTACCCCAGTAACTGCGGGTTGTGGAGGTCAGACAAGCAGTCGCTCCATGTAAAATACTAAAAGCCGGCCCCAACTAAGTTGGGAAAAGGCTTGGTAGATGATGATTGGTTTTATACATTTATATATACAATTTTTAAACTACTTTTTTAGGTGCAATGCCCAATGCAATCTGTCAGCACACAGTATGAAAAGACACAGTATTATTTTATAAGTTTTGGGAGAGCAGAGCAAATCTCCTACTTATGGTTCTCATAATTCTAAGGAACATTACATTTACAAAAAGACAGACGGACATCGCGTTGTACTCGTATACGTATGACCGATAGGGTGTATCCACGTCACAACTATCAGCAAGGCACTAATGCGTGGTCACATCACGGGCTCGTAAAAAGGACATAAATGCTTACAACAGTTACAACATTCTTTGTAGTCAACTTTTATGTGATTTTGAGTTACTGTTGTTTGTTTAAGGCGTCATAGGATATGTCCGGGCAAAAGTCAGTTTTAAATGGACGAATGTATAAGTACTATGAGATATGGGTTTTATTGCAAAGAAAGTTAATAAAAGATTATGTCCACTATTGGCACTCGAAAAAGCTGTTTTACCAGTGTTCAATTCATATTAGAGCTCGTAGGTGTAAGCTGAAGCCGGGTCGCGGGTTGTTCGAAAGAGATACCGTGGCCCTGGCACGGGCAGCTGAAGAAACACGGGTGGGTTTTAGTCAGTAAAAGTCTGACGCGCCCTCCCGCTCTGCCCAGAGCGGGAGAAGTCGTTTGATGATTTCCCATCCACAAAAAAAAAAAAAAAAGGTGTAGGCTGAAATGATGCCCCACTACTGCATTTACCGTAGTGTACGTATATAAAGAACAATGGCGAATTCTTATTTGAAATAAAGAACGTCTAAAAGTGACACTTTTATGAAAGAAAATCAATTAATTATTTACGTTTTTTTACACTATCATACTATCTAATTAAGACAAAGTAAAAAAAATATGTTTAATGAAAAGTTATTTGACTACTTTGTTCTAAAAATAAGGAAATTGTTGGTTGGATTGGTTTTGTATTGCCATTTTATATTTATTTTCCTAAATACTACGTAAGCATAATTGTCATGGATCATTTTTAGTTTAACACATTTATTTTTTTTGTCTATCTAAGTTTATTCCGTGTTCTTAATTAGATACAAGTATTACAGTAAAGTAAGAAAAATTGGCAATTCTAAACTAAAAAGTATTCAAAGTCTTAAAACATATTGCTTAGTTGTTGACATTTACAACCGTTGACAGTTTACAACTCTTGACAAGCTTGTGCTCTGTCCTATGTTGTTCAAAAGTTTGACACTGAATATCTTTATCTATTAATCTGCGCCTTCTCTAACAAAAAGTCTTGCACAAACTAGCATAGAAAATGACGCTGAGATAAATAAGATATTTTTATTTCAAGATGTAGTAGTAATTTAATTTAAAATAAAACCTAAGTATGAAAAGCAGCCATTGATCTTTAAGTAGAGGGGCGCGTCATTTCAGCTTAGACGAGTTGCTCTACCAGCCTGTAATTTATTGTCCCACTCACTGCATGTAATAGACCTCTTCTTAAACAGAGAAGTAACGAGAATGGATCACCCCAAGTTATTGATGGGTGTTCGATTCACGCCTCTTTTTCCCAAGCGGGTTGATACTGAAGCTACAGCAGGTCATGTGCTGTGATCCTTACCTACATACTTATCAACTTGCTTCAGCCACGTTCATTCATCTTGTCATATACGCGGCCTGGCATCATTTGTGGTATATTAAATTATTAATGTCTACGACTTCCTGAAATTATTTAATTGGCAACAATCATAAAAAATCTATGAGTTTTTTTATGTTATTTCGTTTAAATATGACGCAAAAGCAAAAAAGTCAACCGCCAACTTGTAAAGTTTCAAATTTTTCATTAGTTCTAACATGCGTCCGCGCAGTATCATTAATGTTACTATAAATCTTCCATTGAATAAAATTCTAAGAAAGAATATTTTTACTTTTAAGATAAAGATAGATTATGACCGCAGTAGGTATCATGGACCATGGTATCACTCAAAATGGTCAAAGGACAATAATCTGCTGCTGCTGGTGAGCTGGTTGCGCCACTTCTTCCCAGCTAAAGCACTACAAAGTGGTGAAGGGCGGGCGTTTTGGGGGACTGTCTTATTATTGTAATATAATTTTGACATTCATAAAGTGCTGATCCTCAGCCTAGTTTGATTAAATGACTTTTGATTTTGTCTTATGTATTTTTGACGACATTAAGTGCTGATTTTCAGCCTAGTTTGAATAAATGACTTTATTTTGTCTTATGTAATTTTGACGTTCATAAAGTGATGATACTCAGCCTAGTTTGAATAAATGACTTTTGATTTTGTCTTATGTAATTTTGATGATATTAAGTGCTGATTCTCAGCCTTTTGAATAAATGACTTGATTTTGTCATGTAATTTTGACGTTCATAAAGCGCTGATTCTCAGCGTAATTTGAATAAATGACTTTTGTTTTTTCTTATGTAATTTTGACGTTCATAAATTGCTGATTCTCAGCCTAGTTTGAATAAATGACTTGGTTTTGATATTTGTATCACCACGCTTGGTAATTCCATTGATGACCAGTGTATCGGTATAGCAGTTGGTAAGACGATGTTGCCTATATTACTAGTCCTTTCACAGATAATTTACATCTCCGATTAGCAATCTTATTTCAATAACAATAAAGTTGACGCAAAATCAGAGGTTACGAATCCCTTAGTATCCTCTCACACCCACAATAAGAAAGGAGATGGTCTGGTCTCAGTTACACGTGGTAGACCATTTGGTTTAATTCCTACAAGAACATGGAAACATTAATCATAATTATGTACTAATATCCGGTACCAATCAAAATGATTCATGCTCTTTCAACTACTACTGAAAATATTATGATGACCTGGTTGTGTGAAAACTGTAAACTTTGAGAGGAAGTGCTTTTTTATGGACGGAGAAGACGTCAGAAGCTTTTCAAAACCTGAATCATGAATGTTATGCCAAAAGTCTAGTATTACATTTTTATTGGCAATTTTCTTTTAATGTGGTAAGGGCCTACATCACGATGTCCGAATAGCCACTATTCACCGAATAAATTCAAAAATGGAACAGTATTTGTTTGAAATTGTCTGCCAAGTAAGTTAATAGGAACTTAATCGCTTAGTCATCTACTTACTTGGCAGATAGACATTCTACAGTCGATTATGTTATGCGTGCCCAACGAGTATGTAAACAGGCGCCGGCGGCCGCAGCTGCTGGTAGTGCCGAAAGCGCGCACCAATCTTCTCCGTCGTGCTCCGCTAACGCGTGCGTTGTGCACTCTCAACACGGTAGCTATGAGCTTGGACCTCTTCTCTTGTACACTGAACGACTTTACTATAGTAACCTCTAGACTGCTATGTTATCCAGATCTGCCTGTGTATTGTTATAGTTAGTAACTAAGTACCTAGTTTTAATATTTTGTTCAGTTTTCTTTTGTTATGTACCACTCTATCAATTTAGGTTAGCCTGTAAAGATAGGATGTGATGTTAAATAAATAAATAAATAATTTCACACAAATTTTGTTCCATTTTTAAATTTATTCGGTGAAATAGGCCCTTAGTGTAATTATAACTGTAAGTTTTATAATTTTGAATGTCAGCAGTTAATTTGCCACTTGGCATGGGTTGATAAATCTGACGAGAGACTTCATACATTCATATATAAACTCACGCCTTCTTCCTATGGGGGTATGCAGAAGCTACAGAACTCCACCTGCTACGATCCCTATATACTCCTTTTGCCTCGTTTACGTTCATACATCTGGTCATACACGTACGCCGGTTGCGAGTACTACGCACCTGACCTGACTGAAGAACATCACCAATAAGGATGTCTTCCTAGGGTATTTTCACTCACTTCCGGCGTTTCCACTCACATCTGCCTTGTAAATACTTCATTCATCTCATCTCAACATGACCAAACCATCTAAGCATACTCACTTCACTGACTTCAAGAAAAGTATTTTTTATTTTTATTTATTTAAAATAGGTACGCCAGCAGCAAATACTTTGTACATTAAATACTAAACATTAACAGCTATGGGTTCTTATGTATATACCAATTACAGGTGTACACGACAATCACTTGTAACAAAGCAACCTTCGTAAATTATATTAAATTAAAATGATTATATTATTATTATTAAAATGAAAAACAAAATTATAAACAAAACAGCTTTGACTTACTCAAGTCTAAAAAAGAATGATTATGGTTGACTAATATATCAGCTTCTTTTGTATCAAGCATAATGACTTCTAGCTTTTCTCTCCGCGGACTGACTGATAACGCACAGGCTAAAACACTGGATCTAGAAGCATGAAATTTTGCACTAGAGTTCCTTATACGGTAATGAGCATTAAGTAAGAATTTTTGGAAATTCACCCCCGTAATATAGAGGATGACAGTTTGTATGGAAGTTCGTAAATTTCGTAAAAACGTCTTTGTGTCCCAATGGACACAAATACTTTTTTTACAGAGGACAAGGCAAATGGCCTGACAATAGGGATGATGCCTGGGTGAAAAAAAAGAAATTCTATTTAGTCAGTCAGTCAGATAATAAAAAAATATTAGACGTGTTTTTTGCTTTATCATATTAATACAAAAAAATTACTTGGATAAAACACATAGTTGGGGAGTGGGGGCTCACTACGAGCGACACAACTATAACAAACTGCGTATAAAATCTAGCAAAGACTGACGTCATGCCACATTTTAACTCAATGTATCGCCGTAATCTTTTGATTACGTAAAAAAAGAAAAAATACGTGTCCAATATATTTAATAATCTACATAACGGAAAATTTTAGTCATCATCCCTATAGCATATAGCAGAGCAGATGGTCTCTATTTAGATACCATCTGCTATTATCAGGTCATTTATTACAGAGTCTCGTGGTCTAGCCAGCCCAGAAATGATCTATTAACAACAACAAGAGATAAATGACTTAATCCCAACCATCAAGATATACCGACATAATTCAATAAAACAAAAGCGCCCGGCGATTGTCTCAAATCACATGAGTGCAAGCATTATCTTCGATTGAACGTCTACAATAAAATATTAAGACCCAACAACAAAACGACACCATAACATCACGTTTCAACTCACAAATCTCAACTTTATGACCTAAGTGCTAAAGTTTAAGCTTTATTGGACAGTTGACGGTTGTAAGTGTCATTTTATGGTCTGAATTGTATGTGAGATGTAATAAATTTCAATTAATGTTGTCAACAATGTATATGACATTGTCTTACTGTTGAGATTTGGCTAGGTTGTGGCAGTTGCTATGAAGGAAATAAAAGACACTTATATTGGTTTCTCAGAAAATTGTGTCTGCTGATGAAATTCGATCTGGACAAAAAGTTAACGTCCGTTTTTGTTGATATTTGAAGTTTATTATTGGTTTTTGCGTGTGCGTTATGGATGTCCTGTATAGTATTTCTTGTGTGTCTTGAATTTCGTTTTCTGATCTTACACCTTGTAATATGGTCCTTGGTATTGACATTTTACCATTCACGTAATATATGTATTGTACCATTATACTGGCCCCAGAATCCTATGTGCTTCGATCTTATTAAATGCATTCAAAAGATTTATGAAATAATCTAGTCACACTATCACACTAATATTATAAATGCGAAAGTTTGTGTGTGTGTGTGTATGTTTGTTACTTCTTGACGCTCAAACGGCTGAACCGATTTGGATGAAATTTGGTATGTAGATAGCTTATACCCTGGATTGACATAGGCTACTTTTTATCTCAGTCTGCGCGGGTAAAACCGCGGGGTGCAGCTAGTGAATTATATTGCAAAGTCCCTGACTGTCTGTCTGGCTTCTATTGCCCAAATGTTCATCATGGGAATTCCAATCAAATCAATGCATGCATCTATCTATGTATCCATGTATCCATGCATTATGCTTTATTTAAAACTACGTAGTATACAATGACCGTTTACTGTATAAAACAGCACATAATCATACCACCACCATGAACCACCATAACCACCATACCATTCCACCACCACCACCACCATACCACCACCACCACCATACCACCACCACACCACAACATACTGTACCACTGTACCACACTGTACTGTACCATTTAAAAATAATCGCAATGAACACACCCACACACACCCTCACACACCCTAGTGGAAGTTTATAGACAGATTATTGATATTTAACACTACAGGACGTCCCATAATTTATGTCCTACCCATGCCATACAAGTCATTAAACCCATAAAAGTAATTAATTATGTATGTACAAAGTAATGTGCGTATTATTCTCAAATAAACCCTTAAGTGATGTCAAATGACGGTCAGAGGCAATTTTCAACCAATTTATATGTAAATAAAATTGAATCGATTGTGTGCAGTAATTTATTGCAATGGCTGCGTTTGCGCATCTTTATTATTATGTACTATTGTTTGTTGAGATGTTAATTTATTATCTCTGGTACAGGGTGCGAGTATATTGCTTTGTTTAAATATTTATTTTGTTAATATGTTGTAATGGGATGTCGTAGACTACGTCATCGCCAACCCGTCTTGATCAAGCGTGGTGCTCAATGCTCGTGCCTTCTGTGTATGAGAAGAGTCTTTTGCCCTGCAGTAGGACAGTAATAGGCTGATATTATTATTATTATTACTTCATCGTCAGTATGTGGCTCGTTTTTCTTTCGATATTTTTCTCTTCTTTTTTCGTATAAGTTCTTAAGAAAAACACTAGTTGAGGTTGATCTATTAAAACGAACGTTATTTTATTGAATCATAAAAACCTAAAAGACATTTTCGTAATTTGTATTTTATAAGTGCACCTAATTCTAAATGTAGAGCAGAATCATAAAAATATTTTGAATGCATGAATTTAAAAAAAAAATGTAGGTCAAGACAATAAAACTGCAGAAAAATATCTATCTTCTATTTCGACTTAGAACACACTATAATAAGTTCTTCTAAAATGAAGTAACTTCTAGAAAAAAACTCATTTCTTTCTTCAAATAAAGTGAGAGTGTTTCTCATTTACAATACATATAAAAGAGAAATACTGTCAATTTTCACAATATATCTGGAGCTAGAAGCCGTGAGCCCGATGAGATCTCCCATCGGCGCAGATATTATAATACTTCGGCAACTTCTCAGGAGCCTTAACCCGTCGCGCGCCAATTAGCAGACACAATTGAAATTCTATTGTTATCTGTACACATGGTGTACAATCGACATTTTAACACAGTTACACGGTTTTATTTTTTTAGACAGGCACGACGCGACGTGTGACGCGATTCTAGTAGAACAATTTCCATGAAGTTTTCATAAACAAATATTGTTCCACGAGAGTCGTCTCGCGCCAGTCTGCGGAAGCCATTAGGGTATGAATTATAAGAAAAAAATAATCATTTCATATTATTCGAATTTGCTACTAACAGCCAACTAATAACTCCTGTAGATCAGTAGTAAAATTCACACCACCACAAATAATGTATGTACTCTTACATAAGAACATTCAAAAACCACCATTTGCATTCACAGCGCACCCGATTAATATTTCTATGGCATCAGGAATCATTCCCACTTCCTTGTACGTGAAGTGCATTTTATTGGTAATCTTCGTCCCTTTCCTCCATACCTTCAATTGTGTGTGTTAGAGTGGGATGGAGGATTCCTCGGGCAACGTCTTACTGCAGTCAATCATCTATATTCGTGGTAGCTAGTGGAATATTATCGTCACTTCCGGTGGAGTCGTTGACTTGATGAAAGGTTTGCTTGTAGTTTCGACTATCAATTTTATTGATGGATCGACTGGATCTTTGAGTCTATCAAACCGTTTATGTGATATGGTAATTGCGAAATTGTGGAGTTTCTCTGATGTAATTTGAGGGCTTGAGTTTAATTTGGTTGCACATAGATTTTTCTTGCTCTCGTTCAGTTGTTTCTTCCATGCATTGTCTTTATTTCCGAAGTGAAAGCGTTCCTCATTTTTATTCAAAGACTTTTTGAGTATAGCTTCCCGATTTATTTGAGGTCTTAATTTTTTTTAAACTAAATGTGTACTACTCCAACTGAAATCTTGAGTCAATCTGCCTAGCCTTTTCCCAACTATATTGAGGTCGGCTTCCAGTCTTGCCGTATGCAGCTGAATACCATTATTTTTATGGAGCGACTACCTATCTGACCTCCACAACCCAGTAACTGGGTAATACGATACCCCTTGGAAAGACTGGTTGTCAGACTTTCGGGCTTCTGACGACCCGTAACGACTGTCAAAGATCCACGAATGACAGCCGGGACCAACGGCTTAACGTGCTTTCCGAGGCACGGAGGAGTCTCGGTAAAGATAGTCACCCATCCACTGACCAACTCCGGCAAGTGTGATGCCTGATGCATCAACCCGTGCGGCTGTTATTACTTAGCCGCGAGCTCAACTGAAATTGTAACTTATTCTCAATTGGGCTCTAGTTAAATACAATCCTACTAGATAGTTAATGAAGTTTGTCACATCATTTCCTCGAAACCTATCTCCAGTGCCAACTGTAGTTCGAATAAGTGTTTTGGCACTGATTGTTGCATTTCGAGTCCCAAGAGAATGTTCTACTGCATTATTTATGGATTTTGGATAATCGATATTTACGAGTGCTTTCAACTGTTTGTAATCAAATGCCAAATATTCTGGGAAGTCCAGTTCATCCAGGAAATCATCCCGATTATAAAGTTAATGTTTTGCCAGATGAGCGCTAAATATAAGTCGATTTGGTTTTGACTCATTTCATTGTGAGTTAGGGAAAACAGACATATTGTATTAGTGATTCAAGTTATTTTAAGCGGTTAACCTCAAGCTCTTAACCTTATCGGTAATTATATTTTCGAGCCGTTTGGGGTTGAAACCCTTGGGCTGGCTGGGGGCTTCGGCTTGGGCTTGGGCGAGTGCTCATGGTTTATTCAACAAAATCTCCAAGCGGCTGGTTGACACTTCCCGTGACCCAAGGGCTGGCTTTTACCTTGGCCGCTTAGCATTCCCATACAACGTGGCAATGCCGCCAGTCTTTTGGGTACTTTACTAGTCGACATCGATGCGGAGGAATTTTTAGGTTATGTTTTTATATTACATTTTTAAATAAAAAGGTTAGTTTAATTATAAAAAAAAAATAATTAAAAGCATAGTTATTTTATAGATTGAATATTACCTTGTTCCTTCCACCGTGTTGCTTTATTTGACAAAACGTCTAGGTAATTTGTAACCGGCTATAAGAATTTATTGAGTTGGCTGTTAAATATTTCTGGACTTGACATTGTGGAGATTATTAATTAATTACTTACCTGCCTATCTCACTGATATACAAAAATTCAAGTAGGTACTAAGATATCGCAGTTGAAAAATCTACCTGTGTTTTTATCTAAACATATTTTACCAAGTCTTCCCTTTCAAACACTACAATCGTTCTCTTCCATAATTCCTTCAAAATCCATATTTCTGTAGACAAAAACCAAAGAGGTCGCACTTAAGGAGGGTCTCAAGTGCTAATACAATGTGGTCAGTATACCGTGATATCTTAACGTTTTGAAGCGCTGTTGCTCTGGAGACTTATTGGTGCGTCTTGGAATAGAGGATGGATGGAGAAGACTTAGTTGCCTTTTATTTTTAAGTTAAGTTTGTCTGTTTCATTGCTATGAAATAAATCAAAAGTTTAGATCAGTTAAACTTATAAAACGTCTATAGACTATTCTGATCATTTGCCTCCTTCTGATCTCACAAACTATAGTCATCGGAGATATTGCTGAAATGATCAATTATTGTGTTTGCCTCACTGCACGTTTTGCATTATTTAGATAATATCCGGCTCGAAGGACCAAAAATATGTGTGCGATGCTGTATGGGTTGCACACACCTTAGATGTTAGCTTGAACGATAAGTCACGGATAGCCAAAGATGATGGTTTATGAGTGCTTTTAACTACCACGTAAGTAAAAGATATATGAACGTTGTTGCTATGTGAAATGAGTATAGCTGTATATGAACGCTGAATGTGAAAAGTGCTGATCAAATGCACGTTTGCCATTACGCTACATGACTCGTACACTATTAGTGCATTCACAGCTTCAAAATTATACGTAGATACTATAAAGCTGTCTACGACGTCTGCTCCTGGCAATTTTCAGGCTTATTCAGAAACTGCATGGTGGAAATTAGCAATCATTTAGAACTTTAACTTTTCGGTTATTGGTTTATTTCTCTTAAGTACCTACCTTCATTGTTCATTCATGCCAAATCGAACCCTACTTACAATAGAAAGAGTTCTCGAAGTCATACAACCGATTTGATTCAAAACTTTTGTTGTACTTTCCTGTTTTTTTTTACAATAATTTTTTTTTGATCATGAAGCGACTCCAATATTATATTTCTCTACCAATCGTAAGACAGTCCGTAGACTCCCCCTAATCAAAGAGTCCAGTCGACTGACGAGTGGTTTGTCTTGTGTATACCAAGTAGTTATATGAGGCTTAAGTTACGGACCTTTTCCTTTTAAGGGTCACTAGGAGAATTTTAATTTTATCATCAGAAGGACCTACCTCAAGGTGAAAGTATTAAGGATTTTGAAAACTGGGGAGCTTACCTTGCTAAAATCTTATCTGAAAATAAAAATATAAACACCTTGGCTTGTAAACGACTGATATATTGTACTAGCTATAGCCCGCGGCTTCGCCCGCGTGGATATCGGAAAATATCCCACGGGCACATACTAATGGGAAATCCTTCCTTATTCCTTATCTACATTATAAAGCGAACCTCTGTGAAAAATTTCAGCTTTCTAGGTTCAAGGATTTGGGCTGGGCGTTGATGAGTCAGTCAGTCAGTCAGTCAAGACTTTCATTTTTATTTATATAGATGAATCTCCTGAATTGGGTAGAAAATGCAATGTCATAAAAGCATTCGACAACATAGGTAGGTGTTTATTGGAATTGAGGACTGTAATTTCAAAAGCGTTTCATAAATAAAACCCATAAAATACTCGTAACTATAATATCAGTGACAATTGAATATCGAGCAAAAGGAGTATGTAAGGACCGTAGCAGGTGGCGTTCTGTAGTTCCTGCCTAACCCCATGGGGAGCGGGCGTGAGTTTATTTATGTATGTGTTCAATATCGAGTAGAAAAACTTCCACGGAATTCATCATCATCATTTCAGCCGAAAGATGTCCACTGCTGGACATACGCCTAGCACCGCCACTTCACCCGGTTCTGTGCTTCCCGCATCCAGCGGATTCCTGCAGCCTTCACCAGGTCATCGGTCCACCTTGAGGGAGGCCTTCCAACGTTACGTCTACCCGGTACGCGGTCGCCACTCCAGAACCTTTCGGCCCTATCGGCCATCTGTTCTGCGAGTAATGCGCCCTGCCTACTGCCACCTAAGTTTTGTTGGTTCTCCTGCGTATCTCTTCATTTCTGATTTGATCACGTAGGGAAACTCCAAGCATAACCCTCATCTCCATTGTTCTTTGGGTGACTTTTAGCCTTCTAATAAGGCCTATTGTGAGCGACCACGTTCCAAGGCCGTAGGTCATCAGAGAATTGCTAAATTTAAATTGTAAGTCCTTAAAAAAACCTAAATTTTTCATCTAAATGACTGCAGCTGTATATCATCCCGTACTTACAAACTGATAATCCTTTTGTCTACTTATTTATACCAGCTAAAGAATATTAAATACCCGTCAAGACGTTACCTAAATACCTTACAGTAGGTACGGCTAATTACTCTCAACAAAGGAGATGGAAACATCACTAATTAATGGAATGCAATTGTTAATGAAAATCAACGGTATTCTAGTTGCGTGTACGCAGGTATGCGGCAGCGGTTGGAAAACACGTGTGTAGGTACTTCTAGGTACATTTATTGTAAAGAACTTTGTGTGGAATGATGATATTGTTTATTTATAGAGAATTAAAAGAGCCTTAAAGAATAACAATTACATTAGTAGGTACTAGGTAGTACCTGCGTTCAACGCTACCTTGGAAGTTGGCAGGCAGTCTTGCTAGCGAGAAAAAAAACGGGCCCAGTTCGTGTCGGACCACGCACAATGAAGGGTTCCGTACTTGAAAAGAATTAGTCCCAAAAACAAACATTACATTGTAGTTGAAAAATTATGTTCTCCATACACTGATTGAATAGTCGTCACGAACAATTCTCCAAATTTTTAAGTTTGTGATCCAAAATAATATTTTTATGTGATAAAATTAAAATTTTTGATCTTTTTCCTTGCTTCTTGCCAAATTTTATGATTCTAGGTCAACGGAAAGTACCCGTAAGTTTTGATTTACTTGCGAGTATCAAAATATGTCACTTAGATGGCCGTATGTTTTTTTTTGCGTTGACTTAGAAGCTTGATTTTTTAGGTCTCCAAGAGACCATAGACGTAGCTATTTGATATTAATTTCAACTTGATAGCTCCACGCGTTCTTGAGAAAAATAGTCTTGACAGACTGACAGACAGACAGACAGACGGACAACGTGAAAGTGATCCTATAAGGGTTCAGTTTTTTCCTTTATAGGTATGGAACCCTAAAAAACAAATGAATACGTTTTCTTTCAAAGTAGCTGTATCCACCAAGAAACAAATGAATGCGTTTATTTTCAAGAGAGCTGTTTTAATTAATGAGGAAAAACCTGGTTAGCAGCATCTTCTTGTTTAGCGTAGTACAAAGGTTTAGTCAGGAATCTTGATATAAATCTCTCCTTTTAATGTACGATGTCTATGAGCCGTTTTTTTTTAAAACGTTGTTGATAGAGATGACTTTTTCGGACGCCTTCATCGATGTAGGCCTCTCCCAGGCTGTGCCACAACACCCTGTCCTCCGCCTTCCGCATCCAGTCTGTCCCAACCACCTTTTTAAGGTCGTCGGTTTATCTAGCTGCGGGTGCGTCCCACACTACGCTTACCGATACGCGGTCTCCACTCCAGGACTCATCTGCTCCACCGGCCATCGGTCCATCGATAAACATGGCCAGCCCACTGCCACTTCAGTTTACTTACTCTTGCGCTGCATGCATCCTACGAACTCCCGCGCACTTCACTAGGTCGCAAATTATCTCTAATAATTACATACTACGTAATTCTATTCACTCCATTCAGTGATAAACTGTCTAGCTGTCATAGAATTTGTATGCAATTTACACATAATCCGTAACATAGACAATAGCTACACACATCGAATAACTCACCTAGTCACCTAAGTTGTTGTCATAGCGTGTCCGTATTCCGTAAATCAACGTATTTACAAGAATCGCGGCTGTTGACAAGCTACAGGAATTTGTATGCGATGCAGAGAATGCTAATGTCTTTGCTACTTGAATTAGGGCTGTGAAAGCAAGTGAACGAGTAGTAATCGTTGGTGGTCCTGGGAATAAGTTACTTCTGTTTAAAGCGGAAAATTAAGTTCATCTATTTCAGGTTAGATTGGAAGACATCCCGATAGAACGGATAGGGGCTAATGTTTGAAATTAATGAATGATTTTATTATGTTACAAGCGAGAAGGTTTCATTATACAGTGTGACATCGGGTATAATGGGAATGATGCCTGAGTAAAAAAAAGAAATTCTATTTAGTCCGTCAGTCAAAAAATATTAAACACGTATTTTTTGCTTTATCATATTAATAAAAAAAAAACCAGCCAAGTGCGAGTCGGCCTCGTGCACGAAGGGTTCCGTACCATTATCTATAAAAACGACAAAAAAAAAACATGTTTGTATGGGAGCCCTCCTTAAATATTTGTTTTATTTTAATTTAATTATTTATTTTTAAAGTGATTATGTAACTAAATATTCTGTGAATATTTCAAGCATCTACCTGTTGCCGTTAATATCGAGCAAAAACATCACTCTTTTTGTATGGGAATCCCCTTAAATATTTATTTTATTTTATTTTTTGTTGTTATAGCGGCAACAGAAATACATCATCTGTGAAAATTTCAACTGTCTAACTATCACGGTTCATGAGATACAGCCTGGTGACAAACGGACAGACAGACGGACGGACAGCGGAGTCTTAATAATAGGGTCCCGTTTCACCCTTTGGGTACGGAACCCTAAAAATGACTAAGATAATCGCTACGTCACAACTATAACAAACTACATATAAAATCTAGCAAGGCGTGACGTCATACCACATTTTAACTCGCTGTATTGCCTTAATCTTTTGATTACGTAAAAAAAGAAAAAATACGTGTCCAATATTTTTTAATAACCTATATGACTGATAATTTTTTTTAGCCATAGTCCCTAATCTGCGCCCTTGATTTTATTTATAAAAGACCTTCCCCATATCACGGTTTCTGATGTCCACTCCTCAAGTATATGGCAGCTGCAGTACCTACTTATACTCAATGAATTGTGCAACAGTTTTAATGTTTCTTAAAAATCAGCTCAACTGTTGACAAAAAAAAAAATACATAAAATTTATTAAACGACTTAATTCATCAAAAATAATATGTATAAATTTGACCGAGTAGGTAGTCAGCGTCGAGCTGACCAGCTACAAACTGTTGGATCTAAAACTGCTTTATACAAGAACAGTATTTTCGTACTGGCTCCAAAATTATACAAATTATAAAAAAATAAATTGCCAAAGTGTATCAGAAGTGAGGAAAATGTCAGCCATTTTAAAAAAAAGTTGTTCCTGTTTCTAGTTGAAAAGACGTATTACTCGATTGAAGACTTTTTAAATGACAAATTATGAGTAAATTTAATTTTCTTTGACATTCTAAATAATTAATAATATAATTCAATTACTTTATTTTATACGGCTCCTGACATTTTTCAATTGCTTCATTTCTTTTATCGTAGACTTTATTAAATATGATAGTAAAAATAACCTGCTTACAAATATTATATTTGTATGCCGATTATTGGCCGAACATACAGATCAGCTAAAATGTATAAATAACACCTTTTTGTACTTATGTTCACAAATAAAGATTGATTTCATTTGATTTGACTCTCGCAGAATCACGATTGCAAATCCTCGAAAGTCCTTTACACCGTCAGCCCTAATGAAAGCACATAGGTAATTTCGTCCCGGCTTGGCTCATGTTACGTTGGTACAGTCAACTGCATCTCAGTGGTAACAATTAGACATTGACAGCGCCTTTTTATATCGTAGCTGGTAAGGGCAGTTTTCCTGTGTCTAATGTACAGTTGACTGTACAAACGTTTGTAAGAATTGGGGACGACCCATTTACATTGGTTCGTGATCATCGACTGTTTGTTTGATTACATTAGTAATGGTTTTGATTAAATGTTACTGCAACGAAGGTTAATGGTGGAGTTACCATTTATGATGTTACGTGTCTGATTTGAAGGCTTTCATTAGTGATGGTTTATGGTTTGCATTGAAATAGAAACTAAATAGTAATAAATATAGATTGTTTAAGTTATGATCATAGTAGGTAGCATTATAATTACGTATTCAGATTTGTAGAATTTGCTTTTTAAGGTGCATCCACACTGAACTTACTTTTTGTGGAGTAACATTTACAACCCGTTCTAACCTATGGTGCACAAAGTTGGTCACTTACTGAACAACAAAAGTCCAAACTCAAGATTTGCCAACGGGCAATGGAGCGCAGCATAATGGGCGTCAAGCGTACAGACCGAGTTAGAAACACCATCCTGCGCTCCGTAACTCAAGTAGCAGATGTTGGAGAAAAAACAGCCAGGCTGAAGTGGGAGTGGGCCGGACACGTCGCGCAAATGCACCCGGAGAGATGGGCAAAGATCGTCACCCACTGGACGCCTGAGGGAGGACATCGCCGTCGAGGCAGGCCACGGCGAAGGTGGTGTGACGATCTGATAAGGTTTGCAGGGCCAACATGGCCAGAGATCGCACAAGACAGGGAGGTGTGGAAGGAAAAAGGGGAGGCCTTTGCCCAGCAGTGGGACACAATGTACCTAGGCTAATAAAAAAAAAAAAAAAACATTTACAAGTGCTATAGCAACAACGGGTAGCAAAAACTTGTTTAATAAGTAGTAAACTTACTAAAAGTTACTTAATGTTATCAAGTTGCCAAATGCTGTTCTTCAAAAAGTAACTTCGTTGTGGACTGTGGATACACTTCAGACAAAAAGGTTTAAGAAAAATTCGGATCTATGTCACCGATTAACAGTAGGTACCGTTTGTGTGTGTTTGTATGTTTGTTACTTCTTTAACCTCAAACGGCTGGACCGATTTGAATGAAATTTGGTATGTAGATATCTTATACCCAGCATTAAAATATAGGCTACTTTTTGTCCCGGTCTACGAGCGTGAAACCGGGGTCGCAGCTAGTATACATATTTGCAATCACGTTCTCGAAAACAGCTCCCACGATTTCGATAAACGAAAATACGGGGCCGAAAAATCGATCTACGAGTAGCTAGGTCTCATTTCTGGGAAATTTCGTTTTCTCTATTTTCAGCCAAGCAGAGTTCGTTCGCCCAGAGGGCCCAGACAAAGCAACATTCGATTAGCGTTGACGCTAGTGTAAAAGCCAAAAAATGTATTGGGTTGACATAAGCTATCGAAATGTCACGTGGTCATGTCAATGTCACTTTGAAGCTGCAGCGATTGTAGAAATAGAATCGCTCCGAAGCGAATGCTATTTGTCTATGTCCTCAAGTACTTATCGAATACAACACACGCTTAGATTAAAACAAAAGCGAACCCTACAAAAAAACCCGCCTTAATTAAAAACAATTAATTCCAACAACAAACAAAATTACCATATTGTTATCTTCATCCTGCTAGAGGTGTTAATACCACCACCTATTGTCCCAAAGATTATCATCTCGAACTTGACATTCGTCCCGCCGCGCCGTGTCGAGTAGTGAGACGAATCCAGAATAGGCATGTCGATTCTCAGAAACGTTGCTCGAAAAATGTGTCGAAGCGCGTAAATTATTCTGTCGCGTTATAACGTTGCGCTCAGAATGTGTGATGACTTGATGAGCATTCATAGTCCGGTGTCGATGAAATATGTGGATTTGTAGAGTGAATCAGTCGGTTTGAAGGGCAGTTACGGGAATGGTGAAAATAGGTTATTTATTATGTGTAATGTGTGTGTGTGGGTGTGGGTGTTTTGTTTGGCGGTGTTTTGGTGTGTGTGTGTGTGTGTGTGGGTGTGTGTGTTGTGTGTAATTCCGTGGTTTTTTTCAACGAAATTCTTTATTGCACGCCCCACAACGCGTGAGAGTGTGGGAGTACTCTACTCTCAATAGCGGCAGCTATGTAACGATTTTACAGTTACTTATACCATTGTTTTTATATCCCAAGTTAGACACTAAATCAATAAAAAGGGATGTTTTGAAAACTAGACATTAAATTATAAAGTCAGCGTATTTTAAAAAATGTATTTTTTAGTTTAAATAACAAAAGACGTAGGTAAAACATTATTAGTAATTATTCAAAAGGATTTAATCAATTGCGTAAGTATACACAATTGATTAAATCCTTTTGAATAATTTTTCATTATCTTGAGGATGAACCCCATTTCTTATCGTGATTGAACTGATAACCGTTTCAAAGATATTTATGAAATTCAATAGATTTTCTGGGTTTCTTTCGTGAAAATCATCACCGACTGTTTCATCTCTCTCCTATTATATGAACATTTATGTATTTCTTTCTCTTTCTTACGTATTTTTATATTTATGTAGACCTGCATATTAAAAAAAAAAAACTGTTTTTTGAAATTTTTTGATTTTCGATATCTTTTGAACGACTCAACCAATCGAGAAACGCTTTGCGGCGTTTTTTTTTCAATTTGTAATACAATATGCGTACCTATTCAGAGGCATGCACTTTTGTATTTTCCAAATTTTTGGATTCGGTAACTCTTGAAATCTTATCACTTAAGAATCATGATCACATTACGTAATAGTTTTTCATGAATTTTAATTCTAAATAGTTCTAGGCTCTGAAGTTTTAATTGATACTGGTATACACCTTGATATTTCCTGGTTGCTAGATCTAGGCAAATAAAAAAAAAAAACACGGTCTCTCTGGCAGAAGCATAATTCATGAAAGTTGGGTGAAGCATCCACTTAAAAATTTTGCAAACAGAATAACCCAGCAAAGATATGTTTCTGTTAACTCGCTGATAGACAACCACTTAATCAATGATTTCAATCTAGTCCACGGACTCATGTCAAGCTCAAAACGGTGAACCATTTGAAATCTCTTAACCTACAAACAAGCAATTTAAGCGAAGACACCAGCATCAATCCCGGTCCCCCTCATGGGTTGTTATCCAATCCCGCTATATACAATGCTACTATTGTTTTCGAACTAATAACTGCTATACTATTGGCCTAGTTTGGGAGCTAGGGACGCATGTTTGTCAAAATGTTGGCTATTGAAATGTGGGCTCTATTTTTATGTGAGATGTTGGGTCAATTGTTGGCGTATTGGTGGCAAATTTTTTGTTTTGTAGTAGTCAAAATTTTGTAAACGTTCTTTTAACCTGCCTATCTATTAATTATTATAATCAAGGATTTATTAACCGCAGCTTCTACAGATGTTAAAACTGATTATTTTTGTATTACATAAATACATGCATAAACACATTATTTAGGTAAGTGCTTTAATAAACAATAATAAGATTCGGGGCGAAGATAAAGTTTTGTAAAAATATCTAAAATGTGCACAGTCCAATTGACGGTTGACAGACAGTTCTAAAAAGTCAACGACAAGACTGTGCGTCATTTGTTTTTATGGAAGCTTCTAGAATCTTCTAGAAGCTTTAACTCGCCTTTATTGGCCGAGCGGGTATGAGAGGCGTTCCCGCCAGAAGCGTGCGGATTGTGGCGGGAGCGGTTAGAAAAGCATTCTCGTTATAATACTAATAATATAGGTAATAATACTAATTATACGCCTAAAAGAGAACAAGCGGCTTATTGAAAACCCATTTTCATTTCTTTCCAAATTTAAGCTAATTCTGTTAATCTTTTCGATACTTTTAATAGCGCGTTGTATAATGTCAATAATGACTTTAGCAACTTGCGGCGATTTCAAAAATATTTCCCAACTTCAGATTCATCACCATTATCACCATCATTGGCAGCCATGTTCTACCCACTGCTGAGTATATGCCTCATCCCTTTTGCGCCATGCTTCCCTGGTATGTGCGAGATCTTCTGAAGGTCGTCCACCCACCTGACTTGGTTTGCCAACGCTTTTTTTTTTTTGGATTGGAAATCATCAATGACTTCTCCTGCTTTGGGTGGAGCGGGAGGGCGTGTCAGACTTTTACTGACTAAAACGCTCCTTTTACTGTTTCTCAGTTACCATTCCGTTAGGGCTCTGCTCCACCTGTCATCACCACGTCTAGCCAAGTGTCTTGTGTCCACAGATTACCACAGATTATTTCCCAACAAATCTAAAGGTTCATTTCGTGGATAGTAGAAAAGCTTCACAAAAAAAAAAAAAACAACTGAAGATCAAATACGTAACTGTCACTGCTGTGACCTTTGTGGTCACATGAAATGTGTCACTCGACTGTAGAGAGAACTGAACCGCAGTGCGGTGTGGTGTGATGTTTATTTTTGTACCGAATTTGTTGGTTTTGTAGTGTAGTTTGTCATTTAGATCTAAAATAGTGTCTAATCTATACATACATAATGTACCTATAATAAATTAAATTCGCATTTCGTGTTGGTCTATTTGTTGGTTTTGGAGAGTAGTTTGTCATTTAGATGTAGTTTCTAATCTATACATAATATGTATTATAAATTAAATTCGCCTTTCGTATCAGTCTGTGTGACCGCGTTGTTCTTCCAAACTGCGCAACCGATCTAGATGCAGTTTTCAGAATCAATTCTGGAAGGTTATATTTATAAAACAGTAATGTTACAGATTAATATAACAATGAAATCTCGATGTTTTGATACGTCGTAAACCCTAAGTACGAAGCCCGTAGTTTCGGCCTTCATTACGGGCTGATCCTACTCCGTATAACCTACGGATGGATGACTGGTTCGGGGCCCGAACGAAGTATGAATGACAACACGACTTGATAGTTCTCCTTACTCCCGATGTGTTTTTGCCCGTCCGAAAAGTTTAACTTTTACACTTGTTTTGATGGATCGTTATGTCAGACGGACGGACTGACGGTCGGACGGTCGGACGGATGGACTTAGAGAGTAGACCCCCAGGGGCGGGTGACTAGTGATATAAATAATTTGTTGGGTAGGTACCTATGTTAGCTCCGTGACTATAATTTTAGAATTTTTTTTAATTGCGTATATTACAGCATCTAGTTATTGAGATTACATTATTAGAATATTAAAAAAGAATTATGTGTATGCTATGAAATTTTTATCGGAGCTAGTACCTATCCTTAGATATCGAGTTTTTTCAAGAAATTAACACAGATAGTCAACATTCATAACCAGTATAAATAAAACCAAACTGAAAGTAGATAAAGTACTTAATAATTAGAGAAATTGCAATCTTAAAAATAAACCAATTCACAGTCAAAAACATAAGATAGCACATAGCATTCGAAACGTAAACGTAAACAAACAAGTTTACGTTAAGATCTTCTCAGATTTCTATATATAAAGCTTACGCAAAACATTTTAGCGAAACGTTAGGTCAAGCTACGGTTTACTACAGAGATTTTCTTTGATTCTTACTTATAGCTGCTTTTTACATAATCAATACATCAGAATAACGTTAATCTAAGATATGAAGGTAGGAGGGGCTCGTGGCGTAGCTAAGTAATAACAGCATGCGTCGATCGAATGTTAAGCTAAGTTTGCCGAGGTCAGGCCGGAGATGGGTGACCATCCATTACATATCGAGACCCATCTGTGCCTCGGAATGCTGTCATTCGTAGATCTTTGTCAGAAACCCGAAAGTCTGACAACCAGTCTTACCCAGTATCTGGGTTATAGAGGTAAGATAGGCAGTCGATCTAAGTAAAACACTGGTATTCTGCTGCATCCGGTTAGATTGGAAGCTGACCTCAACATCGTTGGGAAAGGCTAGGCAGATGATGAAGAGCTTATGAAAATGGTTCAGTTTTCATTGTTATAGTAGAGTCAAGAATTTATTTAGAAATCAGAGAACAATCCAAACATTATATAGCTCCCTTTTCTATTTGCGCTACAATCTTCTGTCTAAAAAAAACAAACCGGCCAAGTGTGTGTCGGACCACGCACAATGAAGGGTTCCGTAGTTGGGATGAATTTATCTTAAGAACAAACTTAACATTGTAGTTGAAAAACATGTTCTCCCATACATTCCAACTATAAATGTCAGTTTGTACTCACAATATTGATAGATTTACCATGTTTTTTAAGACCACAGACTTTTTATAGGTTTTTCTGTAATCTACAGGTAAAGATCTATTTTCTGTATATTTTTCAAAATTTTAGGCTTAGTAGTTTCGGAGATAAGGGGGGGAATGGTCAATTTTCGTCTATTTTCTTAAATAACTTTAAAACAATATATTTTAAAATTATAAAAAAATATACTTGAGACCCTTGTAGTAAGTCCTTTCATTTGACATCCCACATGTACACCATGTTTGCAAAACTTTTTTTTTAAATTTGCTTATTTGCCCCCAAAAATGACCTCTATATTCAAAATTAATTTATTTACTTTACCCGTCCGTGTTTGGGTCACAGAAATTCATATGTGTACCAAATTTCAACTTAATTGGTCCATTAGATTCGGAGCAAATTGGCTGTGACAGACGGACAGACAGACAGACAGACAGACAGACAGACAGACAGACAGACAGACAGACAGACAGACGGACAGACAGACAGACACACGAGTGATCCTATAAGGGTTCCGTTTTAACCTTATGAGGTACGGAACCCTAAAAAAGAATTAAAAAGAAAAAAAAAAGATTATTAAAAAGAGAAGGCCTGACTGACTGACTCATCAACGTCCAGCCCAAACCCTTGAACCTAGAAAGCTGAAATTTTGCACAAAGGTTCCCTTTATAATGTAGACAAGGAATGAGGAAGGATTTGCCGGTAGAATAACATTAACGTATTTGAATAAAATCTTTTTGAGTCATTTCTATAGATACCAACCTACATAAACATTTTTGAGTAATACTTGTATAAGTATATGTATTTTACGACTATGTAAAAGCAAACGCAATCAATCATCATATTTACAACCCATCAATCAACACAAGTTTTTAACATTCATAGCAAAATGATAAAACATGAAATAGCAGAGCAATTGCCAAATATAACATAGCATAATCAGCCTATAATGTTCCCACTGCTGGAACACAGGCCTCCTCTCTGTGAGAGAGAGTGGACCGTAATCTACCACGCGGGCCCAGTGCAGGTTATGTCACATGTCTTCGAATTTTTGGTTCTAGGAGGTTTCCTCACGATGTTTTTTTTCACTGTTTTGAATTTGATCATGTTGAGAGAATGAATGAAAGGCGACTAACAAAAGGTAACAAAACAGATGTGAGTGGAAACGTCAGAAGACACCCTAGGAAGACATATAGTGACCTTATTGGTGATGTTCTTCAGAAAGGTCAGGTGCGTAGTACTCGCAACCGGCGTGCGTGTATGATTAGGTATATGAACGTATACGAGGCAAATAAGGAGTATGTAAGAATTGTAAAAGGTGGCGTTCTGTAGTTTCTGCCTTCCCCCATTGGATGAAGGCGTAAGTTTATGTATGTATGATAAGCTAGTGCCTTTAGGCCCTATTGATTTTACGACGTGTCGTTTTGCATCCTCGTCAAATTTAAGGATGTGGTATAGACATTCAAACCGAACAACTTTTTCCATGGCACCAATACATTTGCGTCGAGTAGGTATTGAAGTTTCCTATGGGACAGTTGAAAATTTTTTCGTGATTACGAGGTTGGTTGCTCCCATGGAGAAAGTTGTTCGGTTTGATGTTCTGTATCACACCCTGAAATTTGACGAGGAAGCAAAACGGCACGTTGTATATTGGACATAGGCCTCTTCAATCGCACGCCATCTTAGCTGATGCTTGGTTCCCTCATTCCGCTGCTGGAAAGATTGAGACTCCACCTAGCCCGAGGGAATTCCTACGTCATTGGTCATTTGTTCCTAGAGATATAAGAAGTCGGAATACTATAGAACGCACTAAACATAATCTACTACGCTCTATTTTAAGTCCACACGGATTTCCTGACCTTGATTCGATACTGTGAATGATTTAATACCGAAAAACACATACATTAAACGAAAAACTCTTTGATATACACTTTTATAGTCGCCACGAATTTATTCTGATGCCTCTAATTGAGTCCGACGTTCGTAAAAGATTAGATAGTTTTCTGTGTTTGATGAAGTTACAGCTTTTAAGAATTTTCAAGATGTTAGGAAGTAGGTATATTATACAGGATGTACCAAAAAGGTGAGGTCAAATTTAAGGGTGTGATACAGACTATCAAACTGAACAACTTTCTCCATGGGTCCAAATCGTAATCGTGGAAAAAATACCAACTGTCCCATGGAAAACTTCAATACCTACTCGATGCAAATGTGTGGGACGGCTGATTGATTATTTTTTTTTCGATTACGATGCTGGTACCACACTCTTAAATTTGACCACACCTTTTTGGTGTGGTCATATTTAAGGGTGTGTGTTTAAATAATCAGCTGTCCCATACATTTGGGTCGACTAGTTATTGAAGTTTTGTATGGGACAGTCGATAATTGTTTCGCGATTACGATGTTGGTCCCATGGAGAAAGTTGTTCTGTTTGATGGTCTGGACCACACCTGGAATATATACCTTTCTGATACACGCTGTATTAGCTGTATATTGATTGGGAAGTATCCGTTTTTCTGTGTATTTCATGTTTATGTATACCTAATGTAGTTTTTGGTGGAAGTTCAGTCGTAAATACGCAATGTATTAGTTACAGAGCTTCTTGTGAAAGAGATCTTCCATGGAAATACTTCCATCATTTAGTATTTCCATGGAAGATTTCTCCTACAAAAGAGTAGTAGTGTGGTGTTATATTTTAAAAAGTATGTGTAGGTAAAACTGGGTTTTAAAATGAAATGTTGGTGCTTTATCAATCTGCCTAGCCTTTTCCCAACTTTGTTGGGGTCGGCTTCCAGTCTAACCAGATGCAGCTGAATACCAGTATTTTACATGGAGTGACTGCCTATCTGACCTCCACAACTCTGTAACTGGATAATACGATACCCCTTGGTATGGCTGGTTGTCAGAGTTTCGGGCGGGACTGACAAAGATCCACGAATGACAGCCGGGACCAACGGCTTAACGTGCTTTCCGAGGCACGGAGGAGTCTCGGTATGTAAAGATGGTCACCCATCCACGGACCAACCCCGGCAAGTGTAGCTTACCTAACCTTATGGATCGACCCATGCAGCTGTTATTACTTAGCCACGAGCTCCTCTCCTTGGTTCTTTATGAACGTTATAAAAGATACAAGGCCCTAAAATACCCATCCTTTATTGCTTCCTAAGGTCGAGCAGTGGTAACGGCCGCGACTTACGAGTTGTATACATCGTGGGCTCGAACCCCAAGCAGGCACTTTACTATGTGTAAATTATTTCATCACCACTGCTCTCAAAATGGTGAAGGATAACTTTGTGAGGAAGAATGTCCTAGAACCAAAAATTCGAAGACATATATGACATTCGCTACCCGCACTGGGCCTCGTGGTGTATTACGGCCTAATCCTTCTCACACAGAGGAGGTCTGTGTCCCAGCAGTGGGACCATTATAGGCTGATTATGCTAAAGAGAAAAATAACTGAAAATTCGTGATAGAATTTAAGATGCATAAAACGGCCATGCTTCGTTTTTCTAAAATCTTTGAATACGGCAAATGTTTCAATCGCATCTCTTTTTTATTTATTTCGCGTATGCAACCGCTTTCACCTTTGGACCGACAAATAGTCTAATATTTATTACACTAACAAGATGATTGGACAAGATGATAAATATATTTAATTCGCAATAACTATGACAGTTGCAATAAGTCAAGAGTACCTACGTAAGTACATGAGGTGTGAACGTAATTTGCTGCACATATTATGTGAAGGAAGTCGTGTATTAGATCAGAGTTATAGGCGAACTAGATGTGGAAGCTGGTAAATTATTGTGCTAAGGTGTTTTCTTTGGTATTTTGGTGTGGTTTTCGCGAAATTCCGGGTACTAATGACATTTTAAGAAAAAATAAAGAAAGAAAATACGTTTATTTGCGGTAAAACATGGCGCAAAGAAAAAAAATAAACACAAAACTGAACAAATTGGGGGAAAATATGCGTCACATTCATGCAAAACGGCCATCACTGTGTATAATGCAGTGACCTTATGCGAGACAGAGCCACAGCGCTGGCATGTATCTGGGTCTGCAAAGAACTTAAGAAGTCTATGGTTTGTAGGCATAGAAAAAAAAATACGGACCAACGTCATCAGCTCTCAGAGGAAATCATTGCGGGAAAACCACCACCACCATCGCCACGACAGTGCGATGTAAAATTCCCGCTGATGAAAGCTTGTGTCCACTTATGCACTTATAAACTTTACTAGTATTTTAAATTGTAATAAAAATGTTTTAAACATTTACGTCACACATATTATTCAAAGTAACTTACATAAAAGTATTCAAAAGCAATGCTGTCAAAAGCTCGATAAAACTTATCGATAAACTACTTCGCAGACGTCCATTTCTATTGTTTTAACTCGCGCATGCAATTTTCGACTTTAACACATTAAAATATAATTTAAAATACTATATTTTATTTAAAATATAATGCTGAAAGAGTACAAAAATAACTTTCAATATAAATTATCATGGGTCATGAAAACTTCAGCGGGCCGTAGCATAAATAACGAATACACAGGCAATGCGAATTAAATAGATACCATTTGCACTTGACTTATGGTTTAAAATATAAGACTTGAATTTCAATTCGAGAGCCATCTTGTATTTAATATCCGATAATAATGAAGATAAATGGATAGAGGGACTCGTGGTTAAATAATAACGCACGGGTCCGTCGAAGGTTAAGCTACACTTGCCGAGGTCTGTATGTGGATGGGTGACGATCCATTACATACCCAGACGCCACCGTACCTCGGAAAGCACGTTATGTCGTTGGTCCCGGCAGTCATTCATAGATTTTTGACAGTCGTTTACGGGTAGTCAGAAGCACAAAAGTCTGACAACCAGTTTTACCTAGGGGTATCATATTACCTAGTTCTTGGGTTGTGGAGGTCACATAGGCAGTCGCTCCATGTAAAATACTAGTATTCAGCTGCATCCGACTAGACTGGAAGCTGACCCCAACATAGTTGGGAAAAGGTTGGCAGATTGATTGTTTACGGGTAGTCAGAAGCTCAAAAGTCTGACAACCAGTCTTACCAAGGGAATTGTATTACCCAGTTCCTGGGTTATAGAGGTCAGACAGGCAGTCGCTCCATGTAAAGTACTGGTACATAGTTGGGAAAAGGCTAGGCAGATTATGAAGATAAATAGTTAATTATGGAACGAGGATTGAATTCCTATGGAAAGTTTTCCTTTTGGTATTGCCTGAGTCTCGCAGCAATTGATTCCTATGACATTAAGTCAAATTGATAGAGGTGCTATTTTTCATCGATATAAAAGCTTTCAAGCTTTTGAAACTCTCTTATCGATAACTACGGTTTCTAAGAAAGATGCAAAACATTCAACTATACTGCTTTGTAATGTAGATGCGTTTGCCGATTCTATGAGAAAGATGCAAAGTGCTTCGACCGTTTCTCATTGTGAACTACATACATAGTATCTGTGATTGGATTTTTTAATACACTTTACATACAAAATGCTGCTTTGATTTGTGCAATACTTGAAGAGTTGGTCTTTTTGCAATTTTAGAAATGATTGGTAACAGTAAATTTTAAATCATCATCATCAATTGCCCACTGTTGGGTATAGTCCTCCCCTTTTTTCCGCCATACTTCTCGGTTCCGTGCGTCCCTCATCCAGGTGTTTCGACTTTGACGATATCATCAACTCAACGCGCTTTTAGACGGCCCTGCTTTCTATGGCTTACCTTGGCCACTATTCGGTCACATCTTTACTCCATCTCGGCAATATTCGCGACTATTGCGAATTGATGATGCAGCTATTACCTTCGTCGATCTTAAATAACTTCTTATGATGTGGTAAAATGACCAGAGGTGCAATTCCTGTATTTTTAACAACGTTCGCATCTCAACTCAGTCTCAATCTGTCAAAAATTGTATAGAGATTACCTAAATTTTTGACATTTGATTGTCGCTGGCATGAGATTGCGACTTGAATTTGAACGTTTTTAGGTAGGTACGTGAATTGGCCCTCAGATTTTAGCAGGATGCATGCAATAAAACCACAAAGTACCTACGTAATAATATTTTAGCTGTCAAACTAATTTTAATGCATACAGGTCAATATTTTAGCACCCAAATTTATTTATTTTGGTATTGCATGGTCATGGTCAATCCTATTAATATTTTGATTGCATATAAGCACTATAAGGTGTTAGTGCACATTGCGTCGTATTCGGCTTGAACTTCTAATTATTTATAATTTTATTACATAAGATTATGAATATTAGTGCTTACTTAATGCTAATCACTCATATGATTATAAATATAGGTAACACTAATGTTTTATTACCTACGTTTTAATGTTGGACATCTTGTCTCGCTGATTAAAATATGTAAATAGTTGGAGCTAGTTTTATTTTAATCAATTAAGTAGGTGTTTTGGACTACATAATTTACTAGTTAACCAGATTAAAACTGAATAATAACTTAAAACCATAAAACGACACTTAAAAATCAATTATTTTATCACCTCTTTGGACATTGATGGCGTTTTACTAGCGACTTTTTTAGATTTACGATATGGGTATTAATTATATTGTAGATAGACTATCCAAATTATACTAGCTTAGCTATGAAATAAGTACATAATAAAAAAAAACACGATTTCATTCTAACCAATAAAAACTAAGCTCCTCCTACCGAAACTAATATAGATACGAGTATAACATTTTTATCAAGCTGATTCACATCTAGAATTAATAATTAACATTTTGAAATAACTAATAAAAATTATAAATAATAATACCAGCATAGTAGGTACTGTCCCACTGCTGGGCAAAGGCCTCTTCTCACACAGAGAAGGCACGAGCATTGATCACGTGGTGATGATCAATATCACTACGCTTGCTCAAGACGGATTGGTGACTTCAGAATTTGCTGAAGGAAAACATCATGACTTATCTATACATCTATACTTACAAATAAATAAAATTCAAGTGTCTGTTTGTAAAGTAAAAATTAAAGCTTTTTATTAAATGCATACATATGAAAGTATATACGATACTTATAACAAAAAAATAAACATTTTTTTTTTCTGTCTGTCTATCTGTTTTCACTGGCAGATAGCTGATGATATAAGGAGTAACTTATGATACTTTTATTTTAGATAAAGCGGGTTCCGCGCAAAAAAATAAAACCCATCCGATTACCATATCTATTGAATAGTCTGCCGGCAGACTTAAGGAGTGAAACCAATAGAAACAGCACCCTAATTGCGTAACACATTATCAATCGGAGTTGGTTTCATTTTGATAGTTCAACAAAATTCATTGCGTTATTTACGTTGTCGAGCTGACAAATTTTCCGAACTTATAAAGCAATGGATTAGTAATTTGTTTCAAAATAAAACCAACTCCGATCGATAATGTGTTACGCAATTAGGGTGCTGATTTAAAAATAAATTAAAAATATATTATTTAGAAATGTGTTAAAGTGCTTCTTATGTATGAAGTTTAAAAAAATATATATAAAGACTCGCCAGACGTCACAGTCAAACCATTACCACGGTTTTGTGGGACTTACTTTATAAGTTATTGAAATCATACTGTGAACTATATTTAAAAGATTACAAACTATTCATTAATTATAAATAATCACAACAAAACGTCAAATAACCCGCCCTTAACTGTTCCTGGCGCAAAGGTGAGCTTAAAATAAATAATAAAATAATTTAAAATAAATTTATTTTAAAAAAAGGAAAAACTGACTTCAAAGCCAAAAACGAATAAAACAACTTTCATAAAACACTAAACAGCTTCTGAAGTCAGTGTCAAGCTAAAGTGCATTGAAGAATTGAAGACACCGACCTCAGAAGCTGTTTCGTGTTTTATGAAAGTTATTTTATTCGTTTTTGGCTTTGAGTCGGTTTTTCCTTTTTTTAAAGTAAACTTATTTTTCCATTTTTAGTTGAATATACATAAGTAGGTAAGCCCAAGTCGAACGAAAAGAAGAATCATCACAAAATCCGCTTAGAAATGCCGGAGGTACAGTACATTTATGCATATAACTTTGTACATAAGAATAATTACATAATGTATTATATATTAAAACCTTCCTGAAAGTATGCATATCACGTTAATGAAAAACTCATCAAAATTGGTTCATTAGTTTTTGAGAAAATCGCGGACAAACAAACATACATACATACGGGTCGAATACAGACCTTCTTTTTTGAAGTCGGTTAAAAAAAGTAAAAACTTCTACAAGTCTTTCAAAGAAACATGCCACCCACAGTACTTACTAAAGCTAAGGCGTAAAGTACTGAGAAAATAACTAAACTATTGAATAATAAACAACACCTTACTGTAAATGACTTGACTACTCATAAGCTAAAACTAACAGTTATTTGTTCTACAAACGTTAGTTTAAATTTTTAGTACAGGTCTACTTATAACCGTCATAATCTGCATATTATAATCCTAGAATGGTTTGACCGACGTGTAGATATGATTTGATTGAATAATCGAAGTTAGTCACTAACACTTGACAGTGTTCATATAGCCTCCTGTCATTTAGAGGGTAAGTGTCTCCTAATAACGGCTATCAAAGTGCCAAATGAGGTGGAAAATATTATATTAGAACAATTTCTGACGTCACAAAACAATTTCTTGTACTTCGGAAAGCATCATGCAAAATATATGACTTTTGCACTTAGAGAGATCGCTGGAACATTCAGATATTCGTTTTCTCTTGCTAGTAGGTATAGGTACGTAGTGGGGAGTCCACTCATATTAGTCGCAACGGGCCAAATATCGATATTCAGTATGGCTGCCAAAACATGCTAGACTAGATTTTTAAAATACATTGTGTCGTTTTGCATCCTCGTCAAATTTCAGGATGTGATACAGAACATCAAACCGTACAACTTTCTCCATGGGACCAACATCGTAATCACGAAAAATCTTTCAACTGTCCATAGAAAATTTCAATACCTACTCGGCGCAAATGTATAGGACGGCTAATTATTTTTTCGCGATTACGATGTTGGTGCGACGGAAAAAGTTGTTCGGTTTGATGGTCTATACCACACCCTTAAATTTGACGAGGATGCAAAACGACACGTTGTGTACGGGGTGGCAGGGACATCGAGGCACAACCTGTTACCATGGATACAGTATTATGATTCTGGACCTCGAGTTGAAATTATTTCGTCAGTAATTTAAAAAAAAAGTAGCTGTTCCATACATTTTGACCAAGTAGGTCAAAATCAATCTGCCTAGCCTTTTTCCAACTATGTTGAGGTCGGCTTCCAGTCTAACCGGATGCAGCTGAATACCAGTATTTTACATGGAGCGACTGCCTATCTAACCTCCACAACCCATTAACTGGGTAATACGATACCTCTTGGTAAGACTGGTTGTCAGACTTTCGGGCTTCTGACGACCCGTAACTACTGTCAATGATCCACGAATGACAGCCGGGACCAACGGCTTAACGTGCTTTCCGAGGCACGGAGGAATATCGATATGTATTGATGGTCACCCATCCACGGACAATGCGTAGGTCAAAATGGTCACGTAAAAAAAAAAACTGCAATTTTTTTTTAATAACCGGCGAAAATTTTCAAGGCAGGGTCCAGAATTATGTAGTAAATCCATGGTCACAGGTCGTGCATCGATGGCCGCCCTGTATTAATTGAATGCAATTTATCACGCGACATTCTGTACTTACAGCCTTTACCTCTATGGGAAACAAATTACGCCAATTTATGCACATATTTGTAAGTACCTACTCCGGGTACTTACGTCACACTAATATTATAAAGGCAAAAGTTTGTGAGTGTGTGTTTGTGTGTGTATGTGTATGTTTGTTACTTCTTCACGCTCAAATGGCTGGACTTATTTGGATGAAGTTTGGTATGTAGATAGCTTATACCCTGGTTTGTCACATCGGCTACTTTTTATCCCGGTCTACGCAGGTGAAACCGCGGGGCGCAGCTAGTTCATATAAAAACACGATGAATTTCTGTAGTAAAAAAACGTGGTTGGCACTAGACAAGCATATATGTTTTGTAGTGATGGCCCCGTGGTAACGGCCGCAACTTTGTCGTAGATAAAAAGAAGATAAAGTATCAGTCCTAAACCAAGTCAAGGTCTACCCGTGTGCCAAATTTTTTCCAAATCCGTTCAGTCGTTTTAGCGTTAAAGCGTAACAAACAAAACGAATTTATAGATAATAGTAGGAAACACAAGAACCTAGAAAAAACTTTTTTACAAAAAAATACAACCGACTTCCAAAAGCAACACTACAAAGTGAAAAATAACTTTAATTTCGGAAGTCGGTGTCTAGTTAAATGTATTTTTGTTTTTTGCCACCGACTTCCGAAATTAAAGTTATTTTTCACTTTGTAGTGTTGTTTTTGGAAGTCGGTTGTATTTTTTTGTAAAAAAGTTTTTATTTTTCACTTTTTAGTTGTGTACCTACCCCACACAAATTCTAATACCACTACCTGCAAAACAAACTAGAACATCATCCATATAAAAGTGTGGAAAAAATACGTATTATTGAAGCTAACTCAAAAACTACCAAAGCAAAGTTAATCAATTTTATATGGGACCAACTGTGATACCCTCTCGAATAAAACAAAAAAAAAAAAAAATGAAATCGGTCCAGCCATCTTCGAGTAATCGGGGAACATACAAAGGTTCCGACGAATTGAGAACCTCCTCCTTTTTGAAGTCGGTTAATAAATACTAAAAGCATTCCAAACAACAATTTCAGTACAATGTGTGATTGTGTGGTCAAAGCGAAAATTCAAAAGCAACAACAGTGATCAATGTCGAATTGATGACCATCGTGTAATTCAAACCACGTATTTGATAGTAGCAACAGTTATGGCCTGTAGTAGCGGCTTGCCCAATTGAATAACGATTTTCTGCGCGGGCGCAAGCTAGTGTTGCGACTGAGTCAATTGTTATCGATAAACGGATTAAGTTTTTATACGTGATGGAAATGTTGATTGTAAACCATGGGTAGTGTTTTGTAGCAATTAACGATATGGCTAATCAATATTTTAGTGTTGATTAGTAATTATAATGGAATTATTTTCATTGTGAGATGTACGAGTATTACAAATGTGTGGACTTATCTGGTTAGTTATACATTATGTAGGTATTGCTTTCATTGGAACCTTTAACAATTCACATTAGAATATTAGATACTCTGAGAGCATTTTTTACAAACTTAATAATTTAATTTTACCTACACACTTATTGATCTACATTTGGTATCGCAAAAAGTAATTTATATTAAAAAAAAACACACAAAAAAAATGTTTCAACAAAAATTACCTTAATCTTAATATCCTCGCGATAAAACTATCGTCACCGTCCCCTCCCTACAAAATCTCAGGCTCCTTATCGATGATTTACAAATTGTACAGACGGACAATGGACATAGGGGAGGACCGGTCGCCAAGGTCGGGAGTTCGAACCCGGGAGATACACTTATTTAACGTAATGCGGAAGTTTTTTCATATAAATGTTTATTCAATGGAATATTTAGTGAGTGTTTTGTATTGCAGTTTCTATAATGTGGGAATATTTTGTTTTTAATGACGATCTAAGGGCGTGGTGAATTCTTTGTTTAGTATATTTATGTGGGCAAGGGAGATTGTTTTTTCTTTGTAGCATTTGCAGTAATAAATTTCTATTGGCTAGCAGTAGGACTTTTATTGTTACAAATAGTTTTTATTGTACAAATTAAGTTATCATTAATAGAGAGATAATAATTACTATGGGCATTATCTTGACAGCAAACATTGATTTTCCTTTGCCTAGCTCTACTAGTACCTATAGTAGGTACTCGTAGTCGTGTGCTCATTATCAACTTCGTGAAATCATGACCAGCTGATGCCTTCGTCCGCTTTTTTTATATACTATTATATATTTTTTATATATTTTTTTATATTCAGGTTGAAAAGTAGCCTACGACCTTCCCAAAGTCCCAGGCTACGTACCTGTCTAATTTCAAAACGATTGGTTCAGGATAGTAAAAAAAAGGGCGCTATGAGGTAAAAAACGAAAAAAAAAAAATGTAAACATTTCAAAAATTAATATCTTTTGGTTCTGTTGGTCGATTTTAATGAAATAAACGCTAAATGTTACTGAAAATAAAGCTTCTTCTCTTTCAGTAATTTGATTTTGAATACAATGATTGGCTTTTACGTGATGCGCGCACAAACAAACCGACAAACAGACAATTTACGTTCTGTTACTTATTTCTCGCGTCTTCCAGTACTTTTTTCGAATAATCTTTAATGTACAGACACAGACGACTTTATTATATACCTATAATAGACATAAATATAGATGTAAAACATATACAAGGTGTAACTTAAATTACGCACAACCTCTTAACTTAAGGGGTCATTGTACTCATCATTATGAACAACTTTTACTATGGGACCAAACTTGAAATCGCGAAAAAACAATCTGCTGTTCCTTATATTTTGACGAGTTATGCGAACATAAACATAGGGATTAGCTGATTATTTTTTTTGCGATTTCAGGTTTGCACGATTCTCGGAAAGCACGATAAGCCGTTGGTCCTGCGCCTGATCTCTCTCCGGTCGTGTCGGATTGCTGTCCCATCGGACTATGAGAGTGAGGGATGAGAGAGTGTACAGGTGTCTGTGCACACACTTGCACTATAATATCTCCTGTGCCGAAGGCTGGTCTCCGCTGAGATTGGTCGCCATGGCCGAAATTCGGTCTGGAGGACTATTATTACCTCGTCCAAAACAAAAACATCGCGATCAACCTACCGTACAACGAACCACCTGCGTTATAACTCAAACCCTTAAAATACTCTCACGAGCCCATTGTCAGCCCATAACTCTTGCGCACAACTTACACCAACAATTTTGCAGAACATACAGACAGACAGAAAACAGCACCCGTTGACTCCCATGACCTGTTTAGATTATCGGTCGAGTTTATAAGCGAGTAGATTTTCGGTAAAAGATTAGTGATCCACTCTCTTATTATTGTTAGGTATGATTTACGGTTGAGAAAGTGGGTCGATTTGATGAACTTTGCGGAAACGGATATTAGTGTTTTCTGCTAAATTTTAGTGTTTAGATTATGATGTGTTTTGAAGTTTACAGGTAATGGGTGCAATCCTGGTTTGTTTATTCCGGTTGAAAGAAGGTTTATCAAAACGTACTGTTATTTTTTTTTCAGTTTTAGTTCAACTGGGTATATATTGAGTAGGTCAAATGTTTACAAGATTAAATTAGGGAATGCATTCACTGAACTAACTCCGTGTTCTCCGAGCTACTAAAATGGTAACGTGTTTAAACGATTGGAATTAAGTCTCCCGCAGACAGGCGCGACGCGACGGCACGATGCTACTCCGGTAGAACAATTGTAATGAAGTTTTCATAGAACCATTGTGTAGTTACAGTGGTATAAATTACTTATTATCGAGGCATAATCTAAACCACTATGAAGAACAGGACAACAATTTTAATATTATTTTATTCACTCTTTGCACTAAATCTTTCGCCACTCTCCCACCGTCTGGCACAACCAACGCAGCATAAGGTATACAAAATCCCAAAATAACGCTGACCGTATGAATTTGACCAATCGTGTGAACGTACCATAGAACGTACTGTTTCATTACCGGCCCGGACCAGATCTGTTGTGATATCACAGATCAATATAGGAACACTTTAAAAGGGTTCCTGATGCTTTCACAAAATTAAAGGCTCCTACAAACAGGCGCGATACGCGACGCGACACAAAGGCACCGCGTGTTGCACGACGAGGGGTGCCTTTGTGTCGCGTGCGATTCGCGCTTGTTTGAAGAACAAGGGACGTCGTTATGTTCTTGTTATATGCTATTGGTGTTAGTAGATTTGTTTGGTTGTAGCATTGTTCTGTCGTCGGCTGAGATGCTGCTAAACATCATCAGCCTATAATGTTCCCACTGCTGGGACACAGGCCTCCTCTCGGTGAGATGGAGTGGGCTGTAATCTACCACGCGGGCTCAGTGCGGATTGGTAGATGTCACATATCTTCGAATTTTTGGTTCTAGGACATGCCGGTTTCCTCACGATGTTTTCTTTCACCGTTTTGAGAGCAGTGGTGATGAAATTATTTACACAAAGTAAAGCGCCTGCCTGGGTTCGAACCTATGACCGCCTACTCGTAAGTCGCGGCCGTTTCCACTGGGCCACCACTGCTCAAAGCAAACAGCTTATTCATTATTATTATCAAGTATCAAAATGCGATTAGCCTATTATTTTTCTTTCATCTGTCATCTTAAATCCGGGATTATCTATCTTAGGACTTAATCTTCCACGTTGTCTTGGCTTCCAATTCCTCAATAAATTACTTATCTATATGATACATATAATTGCCAATTAAATAGGTCTTGACCTATTTAATTAGCAATTAAAATAACCACCATTGGTAAAGAGGTACATTCATCAAAGAAAATTGAGCTTGAAAATATAACTAAATAAAAAAAAAAATATTAAAAATTGTTTATAAAATCGTCTGCTTTGTAAATCAAAAAACGGACACAGACATCTTTCAAAAACAAATTCAGTTTTATTTTCGTTCTTAACCTTCTACCTTGGAACAGTTCTATAAATAAATAAAAGGATTGCTCTTGAAACCGAAGTGGCACTCCATTCTATATCTCCACTAGTTTGAGATACGAGTAAGTTACTGCTTCATAAAACACTTGTAACAGGAATGTTGTCTATGAACTGATTCAGAAGCTGTATAAGTCGAGGTTAATGGTATTTTACGAAGACTTAATCGAAATTATTTAGTAGGTAAGGTAGGTAAGGATTGCCTCGTTGGTGTAGTGGTCGCAAACGCTACTGCTGAGCACGAGGTCCTGTATTCCCAGGTCAGGAATTTCTCAATAGTAGCCCGGAGTCTAGATTAGTGCCCGGTTGGTGGCAATAGGCTCGCCTCCAATTACATGGGACTTAAAGGTAAGTCGGTGAAACGCGGGTGTACACCTCTGCCTAGCTCTTCACGGAAATCAAGCGTTATGTTATGTAATTAGTCGGTTTATTTGCCAGCACGAGATGTGAGCACAAATTCCATCATAACTTTAACTGTCCCCGTAAGCATGCTGTTGTATTCTGTGTTCTATCTGTATCTAAATATGTTTGATAATCGCATTATACCAGATTAAGCTATACATACCGAGACTCCTCCGTGCCTCGGAAAGCACGTTACGCCGGCGCCGTTGGTCCCGGTTGTCATTCGTGGATCTTTGACAGTCGTTACGGGTCGTCAGAAGCCCGAAAGTCTGACAAGCAGTCTTACCACGAGGTATCGTATTACCCAATTACTGGGTTGTGGAGGTCAGATAGGCAGTCGCTCCATGTAAAATACTGATATTCAGGTGCATCCGGTTAGTCTGGAAGCCGACCCCAACATAGTTGGCAAAATGCTAGGCAGATTGATTGCTCCCGCCCGTGTGAAATCTGCCGTGATAGGAAATAGATTCGTTAGGTTTAAAAGTAGAGTTTGTGCTCACGATTCGGTCAGATTTGAAACATCATTATGTATCGATCCCCGTAGCATAAGCATAATCAGCCTATAATGTTCCCACTGCTGGGACACAGGCCTCTTCTCGGTGAAAGGGAGCAGGCAGTAATCCACCACGCGGGCCCAGTGTGGGTTAGTAGATGTCATATGTCTTCGAATTATTGGTTCTAAGACATGCCGGTTTCCTCACGATGTTTTTCTTCACCGTTATGAGAGCAATGCTGATGAAATCATTTACACAAAGTAAAGTATATGTATATCCCCATATTCATAAAAAAAAAAAAAAAAATTAAAACGCTCTATTTCCGTTATAGAAGTGTTTTGTCAATTTCTTTCGAATTATTATTTGAGTTTGAAAGAAGAAGAGAAAACACATTTACAATTATTAAAATAGGTTTATAGAGCTTTTTAGTTTTTTATGAATAAGGGCCGTCTCATTACAAAACGAGTTCTAACTTTAATCCAAGCCCAAACCTTAGAGCCGGTTATTGTATTTAAAACTTAATTCCGATAATCGTAAAGTTCTTAATACAAAATTAACAACGTAGACCCGTGTCTAACGTCAGTTTTTGTAATTAGAACTTTGACATTGTCGAACTAAAGTTCGAAATTCAAAAATGATTAGATGCTTTCAACCTGGCTCTAAAGATAGAGTTTGCTTTGTAATAAGGCCGTACAGGTCTTTAATTTTAATAATTAAAACACTTGCTAAAAGGAACTTTTTATTTCTTGTTTTATAAATAAAACAAATGAACCATATTCAAAATCTCACACGTTCCAATTCCGAAAAATGTAATTTCAGTTGCTGATCTTTAAAGCCGTGTTGGTGCAGGGGTTACCTGGTGCCATGGGCTATAAATAGCCCCGCACTCGCACCCCGTGTAGCCCATAGTCCATGGTTAATGTACAGAGTATAATAACAGTACGACCACCAGGTTTTACGGCTCCTAACTAAGAATGTTCGAGCTTTTGAGTATTGAAGCTAGTTATGTATCTCTTAAAGTGATTTTAAAGTTTTTTTTTGTTACAAAAACTTTTCTTTTTTCTGATTCTGAACGTGTGTACTGAAAGTCACTGAATGAAAAACTTATAGGATACAGTTTGTTCGCAGAAAAATAAATTATAATGGGTGTGATCCTCGCACCAAAAGCTGAAGGCATTTAAAACACTTAGTGCCTGATTCAGTGTCCGGAAATACTCGTAAAGCCTCTTTTATTTAAGCTCCAATACCTAAATAAAAAAATCATAAAATAGAATTTAAGTAAGCCGACAAGTTTATTAAAAAAAATATATATAGATACTTAAATATTCTTCTTTCTGCTTCATATTTTATTAAATTTTATGGAGTGGGTGGTGAAACAGGTCAGGTAAAATGTGTTAATTTTTCTTTCTATTGTCTAAAAAGTGACTGTCGGTTACCTCGAAACAATTACTCCTAATTAAACACCTGTACAACATAATCAACTTCCTCACACAATCATTATCAAGTACTAAGTTATTTACACAACTGCCAAATAGGCAACGGTCAAGTGCGATCGATTATTGTGCAGCTTTGCCCATGTCATGTCGCCGCGCACAAAGGTGAACGCAGGAAGTTTACGCAGCACGTGCGAGCTTCCTCACACAGGATGTTTTAAAATACGAACGCGATTTAGAATTAACAATGGCGTTCAGTACATGCGAATTTGATTTGAAAATGGAATTAAAATTGTGGGTGGTTGTGGTGAAGTAGAGTAAGAATAATTAGTGTAACAATAACAACTGAAAATCTATATAAATAAAAAGAGAAGTCCTGACTGACTGACTGACTGATTAACTGACTCATCAACGTCCAGCCCAAATCCTTGAACCTAGAAAGCTGAAATTTTGCACAGAGGTTCCCTTTATAATGTAGACAAGGAATGAGATAGGAATTCCCGATAGTACATTCCCGTGGGATATTTTTAATTTCAATTTCATTTATTTGCATACCATAATGTAAATACAGGTTCCGACATCCACGCGGGCGAAGCCGCTCGCAAAAGCTAGTTACCCATAAAAAGTTTATATTATTGTAGGTATGTAGTTTTCGAAGATAAAAATTACATTTCCATCTTAATAGTTGCAATTAATTTCGTTGTTTTAAAGGATTGTCTTGACTCTAAGTAAAGTGAAATAATTTATTTCAAGTAAGCCATTAAAACGAACTTTTGAACGTCAAAAACAAGAAAAGTATAATTAAAAAAATAATTGAAAAATATTATGTGATCCTGTCACGCAAGTTTTTCACTTATTAATTTACATTAATAAGTATTTTTTTTATTCACACTGTATTTTAATTATTTTTTCCTGCTTTAGTTCAAACGACATTTTATTTATATTATATTTAGTAAGTTATTGTTTCGCATACTCATTTGTGGTAGTGTTCAATTGCTTATTCTGTCAATTATCAATTTATCATTCTTCTGCGGTTTGTGGTCAAATGCAACACAAATGATTACCCTAAAAGGCCCACTACGGAATACTAATAAGTTGGTCAAATGAACTCACAGTACATATTTAAAAAATGTAATATTTCTTCAAAAATTGCAAAAAAAGTTAATTAGTCACGAATTTCTAGAGTGCAGAATTTTAAATAATCTTGGATATTTTATTGTAGTTTTAGTGCTTTCTGATGATCAATCAATCTGCCTAGCCTTTTCCATTATGTTGGGGTCGGCTTCCAGTCTAACCAGATGCAGCTGAATACCAGTATTTTACATGGAGCGACTGCCTATCTGACCTCCACAACCCATTATTTATTTATTTATTTATATATACTTTATTGTACACCACAAAAATACATAACAAAAAAAAAGACACAAACTACAAAATATACAACCCATTAACTGGGTAATACGATACCCCTTGGTAAGGCTGGTTGTCAAACTTTCGGGCTTCTGACGACGCGTAACAACTGTCAAAGATCCACGAATTACAGCCGGGACCAACGGCTTAACGTGCTTTCCGAGGCACGGAGGAGTCTCGGTATGTAAAGATGGTCACCCATCCACGGACCGACCCCGGCAAGCGTAGCTAAACCTAATGGATCGATCCGTGCGGCTGTTTTTACTAAGCCACGAGCTCCTCGAGCCACGAGCTTTCAGATGATCAAATTGCATTTATTTTAAGTTTTCATACTATTGTTTTACTTGCATTTTGTCAAGTGTAAATACTATTCGTTTCTGAAGTAATCTAAAATAATCTTCTAGTGCTTCTGGTTCTACCTACTCTGTGGCGTAGGCACCGGTCAGCATCAACCTGCCAAATCGCCTACAATTCCGTGCGATTTCGCGCGTATTACAAGAACATACGTACACAATTAGCAGTGCTATTTGTTTATCACAAGTTAATGTGTTGTGTGGTGAGATTTAATGTGATTGTTTGTACATGCATAATTAATATAACTATGTATTGACTGGGTTAATTAGCGGGGTTGTGTATAAGCAGATTAACTGTGTATTGTACATAGTAATGAGGTTTGTAGTTGGTGCTTGATTACAAGGAATTTTATACTTCTTTTGTTTAGTTTTAAAATAAGCGCAGTGCAGTGCTTCTCTCGAATAAGTACGAGCTATGTATACTCTATTTACAATAAGATTAGACATTTCAGCAAACCTTTTTTACAGTCCGTTCAACTGATTTTGACTTCTATAGCATTGGTGGCATGACGAATGGCAGCTGCAGTAAATAGTTGGTATTGTAACCACCGTTTTGCCTTTAATGCCATCCTTAAGCTTAAGCCTACGAGATAGAAGTCATAATCGGTTGAACGGACTGTAAAAAGGTTTGTTTAAATGTCTAATTTTATTGTAAATTGAGGATAACTACTGTATGTGTGAAGAAAGAATAACTTCTTGTGCTACTAAAAATCCCACTATTTAGGTAAGTTTTTTTAAAAATATTTTTGTTTATCTAAATAAAATTTAATAAGGGGCTCGTGGCTAAGTTGTAACAGTCGCACGGGTTGATCGAAGGTTAAGCTACGCTTGCTGCGGTCGGGTCGTGGATGGGTGACGAACTATTACAGCTTCGGAAAGCACGTTAAACCGTTGATCCCGGCTGTCATTCTTGGATCTTTGACAGTCGTTACGGGTAGTCAGAAGCCCGAAAGTCTGACAACCAGAAGCCGACCCCAACACATTTTGGAAAAGATTCATCTAAATAAAATGTAGGGTTGGCCGTCCAAATATGTGGGTACCCGTAGATTATTTGCGTTGGGCGCCAATGTAGGCAGCTAGGAGAGGTCTAAAGGGCGATAGCAACGCAGTACCTTTCATCCCTCCACTTAGGGTTGCCACATGATAAATTAATTATTGTAACGTGTAACGTAATATAAGTTAAAGTTGCCAATAAATTATCATCAATTTCAACGGGGCTGTATTTTCATAACCATCAACCCTACAAAACTTAATAATAAGTCAATATAATAATATTATGGTCTCTAACTGCCTATACAATAAAGAATCATCCTGTACAAACTCATAAAGCTATGTTTACAAACATGATTTAAAAAAAAAAACCGCCGCCCACGACATCTGGCGCTAGCGTTATGTAATTATTTATTTTATGAACACACATCTACGTTTACGTTTTTTTTTCTCTTTCTCTCTTACATTGTAAATAAACTGCTATACAATTAACTGCTGTTCTGTTATCTTGGGTTTTTAATTCATTGCAACTTGCATTTAGAAAAAAAAAAAATATCTATGATTTGATAAGATACTGTAACTCGATTTTTTTTGCATTACTCAGATAATGCAAAAAAAATCGAGTTACCGAGTTAGTTATTGCTCAGGCAATAATACTTAATTAAATAGCTTTTTTTTTCTGCACACCATTTAAGTATTTTTAAAATTTTATTCTTTCTATAATTTTGATTTATTATCTGAGCCTAAAAATTTTTCTCGGGCATTATAGTTAGGTACAGAAATATCTTTTTACCTACTGAATCGAGATAGACAACACCGGACCTTTTGACATCGATCGCCATAATATTGGCAGACTATAGAATCCTACTATCCTAACTATCCTAATCCTAACTAATATTAATATAAATGTTTTTATATATTAATATTATTATAAATGCGAAAGTTAGTTTGTAACGCTTTCACTCTAAAACGGCTGAACGGATTTGGATGAAATTTGGCACATGGATAGATCATGACCTAGACTAAGAGATAGGAATTTTGTTTTTCCGGTAGTACGTTCCCATGGCATAATTCCCGACCTCCACGCGGGCGAAGCCGCGGGCAAAAGCTAGTAATATTATAAATGTGAAAGTTTGTTTGCTTGTTTGGATGTTTGTTACTAAATGACGCAAAAACGGCTGAACGGATTTAATTGAAATTTGGCACACAGATTAATAATAATACACAGAATAATAATAATAACAAAAAATACTAATAATTTATATAATCAAAATAACAATGTTAGATTTTTTTTAGATGGTTTATAAATGAGATACTTTTTATCCTGATAGTACGTTCCCGCTGTATAATTTCCGAAATATACGCCGTCGAAGCCGCTGGCAAAAGCTAGTCATCCATAAATCAAAGCTCTATGACAAAACCAAACAGCCGTTCATTCACCCGTATGAAAAAAAAAACAAAAAAGCATCTCAACAATTTAGTCTACAAACTTATTAATAGCAAAACAATTATGCGCTTCTATCCTTTTACCCTTCGAAATAAATAAATCATTCAAAAAAGGATTGTTGAAAACCGATTTAGAACGAGGGGCTTATAAAAAGGATCTAACACTAAAAAGCTGATGGTGTATCCATATTTAAAATATATCGTCGGGTTAACCCCTCCGTACTTTGATATACGGGGCTACGGCACGTGTTATACGATGCTATGAATTCTGACATAAAACAGCTTTAAAAAACTAGTTTGTGTAGAAAATTTAAGGGAAAATATACGGTACTATTTTTGTTTAGAATTGCTCGTTAAAAGTTTATGTGTACGTGTACGCATGGAATTAATTTCAAGCAAAATCAAAACTTAAGTTTTACTGCTAAAAACATTTGAGTGATAAAAAATGATGACGACAGATAAAGTACTTTATTACTTGTATTTTTCATGGAACAGAACATTTTTGAATATATATTAGTTTTAAGTTCTTAATTCAAAAATCTAAAAAAAAAACTGGTTAAAATAGGTTAGTATATCGAACCTTTTGCGCTCTAAATCGTCAGAATTATGGAGAAGAAAAGGGCTCAATGAGATGTCAATCTCATTAAGACCTTTTCTTCTCCATAATATTATTTGAAAACAGAAGGCAACGGACACTTATTTTTAAAAACCTTATCGAAAATGGTTACCCAAATAACAGCATCAGACCATAAAATATCATAAAGTGCAGACGTTCTGACTTTTGTTTAGTCTTCGGTGGACCTAACCTATTTTTCTGTATATCTATACTTCTCAAAATACGCACTTCTACGCACTTTTTGTGCATAATTTAAGTTTACTTCTGTTGTGAGTTCGCCATTAGATTTTTTTCGAATACAAAATTCAATTTTACTTTACATATTCATAATAAATTCTATATAATATACTGGGTATTCGAATCAGTCGTTACAGATAGTCAGAAGCCCGAAAGTCTGACAACCAGTGTTACTAAAGGGGTGCCCCTTTAGTAAGACTGCCTCCAACCTCCATAACCCAGTTACTGAGTAATACGGTGGTATTATACTGGGTTGAGAGGCAGTCGCTCCATGTAAAATATTGGTATTCAGCTGCATCCGCAGCTGCAACTGACCCCAACATAGTTTGGAAAAGACTAGGTGGATCATCATCTACTGGGTATTGCAATAGGTTGCTGTTTATATCCTAAATTTATATTATTTATAAGAATGTTCACATTTTAATCTGTCGCAATCTATCAAAAATACTTCTATCTTACCTAAATTTTTGGCTGTTATTTGATATTAATAATTAACGTTGAGTTGAGATTGCGAGAATATATTATTTTGAGTGTTTTTAAATATGGGAATAAATTGGTCTTCAGGTGTATTCAAACTTGGTATTATAGTTGCGCTGGTTGCGTTTAATTTATAGCCGATCATAAGCGCAACTGATTGACCACAAAAAGTGACTAACACTGAAACTTAATAAGAAATGAGACTTAATGAAAATTATGACAATACAATAAGAAAATAATGATAATGAACCTGTAACTAATTTTAAGCTTGAGGCTATACAAATAGAAGTTTTACATTAATCTGAAACTATATCTCAATCAGATACAATTTCCACCCCACTAGATAAAACGAAAGGCGATATCAAGATTATTAAATATCAAGTTAATAAAAACTTCACCCCTTTCGTAAAAGCGGTGCTGCAGTGAATCAAACCTGAGTTATTTTATATGCTTGTTTATTTAGTGTTTAAATTTATACCGTGCCAACGACCGGTGCCGTGTACTGCAACGAAAGTTATAATTATATGTATAAAAATGTTGTTAAACGATTGTATGGGTTCCGTGCAGGAAGATAATAATGTAAGAGAGAATGGAGAAAAACATGTACTTTCTAATTCTGATAATATTGAGTCTTTGGATAAACCTAAAAGGGTTATATCTTCTTTTTACATATTTCTATTCCAGACACTTCCAGTAATTTCAACACTTCAAGAATGGTTTCGTAAGTCCATATTTCTTCGTTGGCTAGATCATATTGACTTCGAAGATGTAGCTTCGTTGCTACATCTTTATCATCATCATCTTTATCCTGATCTATTTCAAGTCTTACTTTTATTTTCACATCAACATATTATATTCTTTGTTCATTAACACCATTCGTGTTTGTTTCCTCCTCGGATCCCAGAAATCTGTCGAAATACACATTGCCCAGGCATTTGCACTGCCCTCGACCAGAGTGTCATTGACAACAACCTAATATTTCAGTTTCTTAATTAATTCAGTGTGACCTCATAAATTTTGTGTAAAACAGCTTGGTTTTTGACTCATCCTCATGTATTGATGTAAGAAATGTTCCTGAACGTTGGCTTCTTTTTATTCAAGGCAATTTCGGTAATTTATTGCTGGTTAAACAGTGTATGGTGTAAGTTGGCAGGGATTATCATCAGCAGTAGACTGTTGGGCTATGTTGATTGATAAATGCGCCTTTTTTTTCATAAAATCGAATCGCGGGAAGTAAAATGACTCAATACTGCTGGTCAATTCTATTTTTGTCTGAAATCGTCTGAATTGTTTTTCTTTCCGGTATTCAAAGAATATGTGGTAACATTATGAAATATTTTGTTGACACAAATTTTTTTTGTACTGTGAGTACTCAATGTATTTCTTGGTATTTGGAGTGTAACGCTTATATTTTGTGACATGCACTCAAGTATGCAGCAAGGAGCATTAATTTTCTGGTATGCCTAGCTCTAGGATCTGTAAATCATAAAACGAAATCTCAAGTTAAATTATGTCTTTGGCAACGAGACATATCAACTGTCTTCTCGCCCAAGACAATCTGGCACCAGTTTTCTACTAACTGTTATAACTACGCAACTCAGAAATCTTTCCACAATACTCCGTATATTTTAAGTTACATAAACTTCAGTAAGCACTATACTTACCACTCCATTTCTGAACCTTTTGACATTTATTAGTTTTACGCGCCCTGTATTTTAGAGGTTAGAGCTTCGCAACCAATGTGCGCTACGTATTGCATTTTAGTGTCGATGAATGTTAGAAAGGCTATTTTTAGGGCTACAGATGTTCCTTCAATATGTGTATAGCCAATAGCCAACAAACTATGGCTATGTTTAAAATTGGCTATTGTTTTTAGCTCTGGTAAAGAAATGTTTGCTGTAGATGCGTCTAGCGTGTTTGACACATCTGGCATTTCGAAAAAATATTAAGTATTTTACGCTCCATTGTTATCCTACAGGTCTTTACTGAGTTTTGCTTTCTTCTTCCTCGACTATAATAAAGCTAAGATAGCTCAGACGTTTTTAAAAACCAAAAATGTTGATTGAAACTTCACCACACAAAGCAATAAATCTCAATGATTATTATTATATCATCCTCCAAAAGGAGCCCCATAAATGAAACTGCGTTAGATATTGCGACGATCCTCATTAAGGTTGGTTAAATAAACAGCTAATGAACAGTTTATTTTATACGCTCGAGTTCATTATCTCTTTTAATATGCTTTTTTTGATATTTTCTTCTTTAGCATTACGATATTTTCAGGAGCATATACTCGTAACTTTAGTTTTACTGAAGATCTATTGTCAAAAATAAGTGTTTCATAATAATTTTCCTTCCTTTTTTTCAGAAACTAATGGATCCCAATAAGAGGAGTTGAGTTTGTCGGTGAAACATGACGTTCGCCGCCATTGCGTTTTGGCGCGAAATGCCGATCGCCATCACATTCCTCCTGTCAACGGCGTGTCTTGTTACAGCCAGAGATATTGTTTTAGGTGAGTTTAAAAAATATTATTCCTAAACATTTTGAATCTATAAATAGAAATAAGAAAAAAATGTCATAACTGGAAACTGCTATCAATATCGTGTCCATGTCTGGAATTACGTATACCTACCTACTGATAATAATTTCCAATATCTAACAATAATTAAAAACGTTCGGTTGAATTTAAAAATGTCTAACATGAGGCATTGTCTAAACCTGAATAATAATGCAGGATTAGTAAGAAACGCCAGCAAAGGATGTCCATGTACTTCCTTTTCATATTTTACTTCAGCAATTATATTATTCAAGCGCCTATACTATTAAACATCAATTGCCAAATAATCGTAGGAAGTAAGAATACTGTTTGTTGTAACAAATGTCAACTATATCAAAAGACCAACAATAGGACCCAAAATACACGTGCTGAATTTATATGGGCTTCTTAAAGCCAAAAACCATAAATTTGGTATTCAAAATCCATCCGTATTAACAAAAATCTGGGATGGGATACCAAGAATTTAAAATTCTAATCGCTTCATAGTATGAATACGAATTGGTATACCAAAATCAATTGTAGGGCCTATAGTACCTACGTTATTTTTGGCAATCGGAAATGATTTCTTTTGTCCGTTTATTATTCAAAGTGGGTTTAAGGCGCCATGTCGAGAATTATATTGTCAAACTCAATGCGTAGGGCTTGATCAATATCGAGTACAAACGTTAGTGCTGCGCCAACGACATTTAAATATGGTTTCATAATCGTTTTTTTTTTGGCAGGTAGAGCTTTTGTAACTGTTTTTCGGTTGTGCTAAATATTAAATCAGTTACGTCATTAGCTATTTAACTCTTCGTGAAGGTATAATTTGTAACCAAATTGTGACTTCCACGTGGTTTGTCTACAACTTCATCAACTTTGCATCACAAGTTAACACCGAAAAGCTAATTTAGCAACGGAAAAGGTTATTACTTCACGGTCACAAATCGATTGTTCCCTCCCCAACCCTCTCATTTGGTTCTCATTAGAAGCACCGGATGCCTAATTACTTTAATAACCAGTTAATTTAGAGCTCTTTGCTCTCTTTTCAAATCTTCGTCATTGTGTCTGGCCCACAGTCTGGCCGGTCCAGCGTTCGTCAGTTGGAGGTCATCGTATGTTGGTCGTTCTGATCTATTTAATGTAACGTCCTGTGTAGTTATGATGTCCTGGTACATCAATTTGATTGAGGGATGATAATTTGTTTAATTTGTCGTGATTTTTAGGGCTGAGAGGATGTTATGGATTATTTTTATGAGAGTAAATGAGATGTGTATTAAAATCTGTCATCATTTTGTAGTTTTATTACAGTTTAAAAAATGAGTATACTAGAAGCTTTGCTTTTTAAACAGTCAAACTTTGAAGCTCCATTTATACGGTACAAGTTTATTGCCTGTGGCTTACCATAAAATTGAAGGGCAATTAACTGGTACCGTCTAAACAATACGTACAATTAAGTAACATGCGATTTTATTGAATGGCAAAACTTGCATTCAATTATTTTGTATGCCATTTGGTGGAATCGCACGCATGCGATTGCACACTTGCATGCAATTCTTGAATGGCAATAAAATTGTATGTGCTATATGACATGCGATTATTGCTCTTGAACGTTCCAGAAACTTGCACCGTGTAAACGGAGCCTAAATGTTACCTACATTAAAATTTATTTTAAAGTTCTGGGCTATTTGCACAAGTTGTCCCCAATAACCTGGGGTTTTGCAAACCCAATGATTTCGACCGTCATATTTTGTCATATCATTGTTTAAATCTCAAGACAAATAGGCAGATACCTTGTATCTTCTTTTTATTGGAAGTCAAATATTTTTGCCGTCACTATCGAAATTCAAATAGAATTGTGTACAGTGATGACATTCTGCGAATATTTTTTCACGTCTGGACCTAAACAAACATTCTGTCTGGAATCGAAATCTTATAATGTATTATTGGTATTAGATAAAAGTGTGTTGCTTTTTCGAAATTTATCTGCTTTAGGTTTAATATTTTGCATATATGAACTTTAGCAACAAAATGGGATTGACAGTGACTCTTTTTAGAGTTTTTTGAATGATTTGGGTTCACCCATTGAATAATTTATCTGGTGATGGATTTGTTCATGCATATCGGGTACAAAAACATGTAAATCAAAAACTTAACAACCATCCCATGTTAACACAGATCTAAACAAAAGGCCTCAGTTTCCTTCAAAGACGAAAAACCTTTGATCCCACGTAAATGATTCCATGGCAAATCAATATGATTTCGTATTGCATACAAATGGCGTGTGCTGGCGACGGATGTCGGCGCCTTTTTCAACAGTACTGCCAACACGACGGATGACAACTGCGCCTGAGCATCCTCTGGCCCTTGTAGGGTTGGTCATTGGGTGGGACTTTTTTATATGGTTGGCGTGAATAATGAACTCAATAGTAAAAATTAAAGTCATAAAACAAATAATCCTACTGTTAAATTAAATAATAATGATGTATGTAAAACCTTAACACATAAATCAAAAGTAAAGTAAAAAGGGAAGTAAAAAAAATATCTATATTTCATCATAAAAAAATGAAAATCATACAGTTTGTTATTTTCATATCTCACTTGTACCTATGGGAATTTTAGCAATCCATGTAGGTAATATATCACGTCAAGTCGTTGTAAAAACAAACACCATTGTTATACAATTGTTACCTGTTGTGTTTTCCTTAAACACAACAACACACCATGTTTTTTTATGCAATACAAGCTCTAGCTCTTCATTCAAGTCCAGTGCGAAACTTTTCCTCCCTACCAGCCCTTGTATGGCCATCGAACGCCCTCTGAATTTCTATTACGTTGGGAAAATCGTGATCAGTGACTGCGTGACGTCCTTACCCAACCTTGGCGACTTCACCGCCATTTTGTATTCAACTAATGTTATTATGACAACCAAGAAAGCTCTCTTCATATGTGTTTCCACTCATTTTGCGTTTATAATAATTTTATTTATTAATCTTGGCATGGATGATGGCTTTATTTTTGGATTCGTGACAATAATTTGTAATGATAAAATGGTGGGCTTCAGCAAGTCTGGCGGAAAGTCTGATGTGAACGATAAATATGTTATGTCTTTTGGCATTGACAGTATTTAAATTAGTAGTTAGTCCTTCATGACATTCATTTTATAATATACGACTGCCAATGAATTAATCTGCTAAAGCCAACCAATCGTATATATCGTTGTGTATCGTATCGTATCGTATCGTAGTATTTCAATCGTATTTATTTCTTCAATTTCCAAAACATTAAGTGAATTCATTATTTCAATGGACAAACACTAAAGAGCACTAATCTGGCAAGGCAATTTTCATGTCAATAAACAGATGTCAGACATTAATGTCCAATTTTTACAGCTCGTATCTCTCACAGCCAATTTCTCTACCACAGTTGATACTTTCCAAGAAACACGGGCAATTAAATGAGACATAATAGATTTGACATGTACTAAAATCCTTGCTAAGCCAAAAGACAAATAAACCTTTAACTAAGAGACTCTGAAATGTAGTTCCGAAGTGGAGATGATGCTTTAAAATGTCGTAAAAATTTTATGGTACGAATGAAAATAAATAGTTTTTCACCGTGTTCCATTTAAATGGTCCACTGTAAAAGTTTTTACAACTGTAAGAAAATAGACTTCTGGAACATATTGCGTAATAAATAATCTAGGTATCTGAAATATACATATGAAGAAGAAAAACACTGTTACTAATAATTTCTATATGTTTTGTGTCGGGTCAATCTCTGCTTCTTACATTCTAGTCTAGTTGACTTTGAATAGTTCAACCTTGCTACTTATTTAGCCACCTACTGAATTACTAAACTTGTTTGTTACATAAACGAACTAAAAATAACTATTTTGTGGAGTGGTGTTCGTTTTACGAGATTTGTGTTTTAATGCATTTCATGTACTGTTGATACTATATTTTTATTTTTTCTATAATTCTTGTTAAACAGCATTTGGAAGATCCTGAACCTGTTCTACTTATTATTTCACTGCCCCAACGTGTCAACCTTCGCCAGTAATGATTTAACTTAAAAGACCTTCGCATCGTGGGTCAGTAAATAATGCCAATTATTCAACTTGATATATTCGCACCAAATAAGTGAAACGTACGCCGGCGCTTGTCTCCGGGAAATTTGTCAGGAGTGCGCATAATCTCGCGAGTAACTCTAAACTCATAAATAACGGTTATTTTCTCTCCAAATGAGACTGAATTAATTGGTGTTTTGCAGGAAAATTGCCTCTTTGATGTATGTTGTAAAGATTATAATCAGACAAGGTATCAAGAATTATAGTTAGGACGGTTTGTCATGTTCGTATTTATTACGCTCCTGTCAATTGCTGGTTATCAATTATTGCAATTTTCATATAATTGACATCGGGGTAATTTAATTTGCATTTAATTTTAATGATCACTTGATGTAAGTCTCTCAATTGGCCCATGAAAGTTGCATATCGTGACCAATTTTATACATTCTTGCAAGCTTAGGTCAGTCTCATAGTCACAATAATTCATATTTGGTAATTATAGGCCTCACTTAGAATATTCATTCAGTCACCACGTCATAATATTAGGTCTTTACCTATGAAATTGCCGTTCTGCAGTACTGGCCATTTCAAATCAAAATAATTTTTGTTTGGCTAAGAATTCTAATTTCAAATTAATTTTATTTTAAAAACATGGATTTTTTTTTCCAAAAGTAGTCATTTGTTTATTGATTAGTGTTACATTTTCATCGCATTTCAATCTTTTTCGTCATCATGGAAACGATAAAAATTCGAGTAATTATGGAATATGAGTACCGTCGTGGCAACAACGCGGCACAAGCGGCACGCAACATCAACGACGTTTACGGAGCTAACACTACAAACCAACGCACCACTTGTTACTGGTTTGCTCGCTTCCGTTCTGGAAATTTCGACCTGAAAAATGAACCTCGCGGTCGTCCGAATACTTTGGTCGACAATGACGAATTAAAGGCGATTGTGGAAGCTGATGATACACAACCTACGGCTGAATTAGCAGCAGCTTTCGACGTTAGCGTCAAAACAATATTGGTCCATTTGCGTCAAATTGGCAAGGTAGAAAAGCTTAACAAATGGGTGCCCCACGAACTCAATGATCGCCAGCGCGAAGTACGCGTCGAGACGTGCCTTGCACTGCTCAACAGACACACAAATGAAGGAATTTTGAACCGCATTGTTACCTGCGATGAAAAATGGATTCTGTTTGATAACCGCAAGCGCTCAGCAAGTTGGTTGGATCCTGGTTCAGCACCTAAACAATGCCCTAAAGGAAAACTTACCCCTAGAAAAGTGATGGTCACTGTTTGGTGGTCTAGCGCCGGTGTGATTCAACACAGCTTCTTACCAAACGGGGTGAGCATTACTTCAGATGTGTACTGTGAAGAACTGAACACAATGATGGAGAAGCTGGCATATCTCCAACCAGCATTGGTCAATCGCTCGTCTCCGCTGCTCCTGCACGACAACGCGCGACCTCATACTGCACAGCAGACGGTCTCCAAGTTGCAAGAACTGGGGTTGGAAGCTCTCCGTCATCCGCCCTACTCACCAGACCTTGCGCCTACAGACTACTTCTTTTTCCAGAATTTGGATAACTTCTTGGCGGGAAAAAAATTCAATCCCCGAGAGGCAGTACAAAATGCCTTTGAAGAATTTGTTGCCTCCCGTCCAGCTGATTTCTTTAAGAAGGGCATCAATAAACTGCCACTGCGTTGGCGAAGATGCATTGATTGCATGGGTGATTACTTCGATTAATACAAATAAAAAATGCATGAAAAAAATTCGTTTAAATTTTTTCATAAAAAACGGCAATTTCATAGGTAAAGACCTATTATATTATCTATAAGTACTATTGAAATGGCTTCTTCCATTTGCATAACTGAGACCTAACTACGAAGTGCCCATAAAGATAAAAATGAATATATTACAGACCTTTAAGAGCACCTGCTCTTTCAGCTGTCAATGCTGAACATGTGCAAAAGCAATGAAGACAAATCATGAATTTATCAACATGTCATAAATGTGTAAGCAGTACTTTTTTACCTTTATTCACTTATGAATTTATTGTCACGATGTTTTGAAATTAATGTGAGTGATAAATTGAAGTTTCATTTCTGTTTCTGTCTTGTGAATGCACTTACATTATAATAAGCTCAACAAGTCCCTGCTTTATCTATATAAATAAAAAGAGAAGTCCTGACTGACTGGCTGACTCATCAACGCCCAGCCCAAACCTTTGAACCTAGAAAGCTGAAATTTTGCACAGAGGTTGCCTTTATAATGTAGACAAGGATTAGAGAAGGATTTCCCGGATTTCCCGGATTCCTGTGGGATATTTTCCGACATCCACGCGGGTGAAACCGCGCGGGAAGTGCTAGTATAAAAATAGAAATGGATTTCTAATAAAAAACACACGCGTCATCTCAATGTTTTCTATAAAAAACTGTATTATTTTGTAAATGATCCATCTTTTTTTGCATCCACATGTAACTTACTTTTACCACCCTCGTTTACCTTCATAGATAGATAGATATCTACACAAATTTTACTTCCGTCCCACACTTGCATCTGCATTTCCCCAGTTTGTCTTGTCACCACGTCGCCAGCTGATAAATTCGATGTTTCTTCATTAAACGCTGCTCCAGCGGCACATTATAAATCTTATGTATTTGACGTAGCGTCTTATTTGATCCGTATCTTCTCTTCTATTTCAGTTTTATCTCTCCACATATTAATATTAGCGATATTTATGTCATATTCAATTTTGCTTTTGCTGTTAAGTGATCAGTTTTTATATAGTAATTAATGTTTAAAATTCGAGTTCTAATTGAAAAACTTAAGCAGTTTCAGCAACATTATTACTTACTAAATTTCATACTAAATATATCACTTTCTTACTTATGTTGTTCGTGTGTTGAAATAAGTGTACATACCTTACATTAGCATTACTATTTATGGTCAATCTGTAATTTTATACGAAAGTTCCTTCTAAATTAATTTTCCTTGTCCATGTCCAAAGCTTAATGTTTGTCATTGATGTATTCGCGGCGACTTGCTGCACTGTAAATATTTGCTGTCCCACGGTATGATATGTGTTTCAGTTCATTGCGCTCACGCTTCTATTTGTGACCAGTGGGCATTACTGGACAGCTCTAATATAGATGTTATGTTGTTGTCTAGCTATTTTGTTACGGAAAAGCTTAATTATTGTAGATGTAGAGAGAAAAAATTTTACGTGATTTTAACTTTATGGTTGACGGTCAAATTGTTTATGTTGTTTAACAGGTTTATGTGTTTGGTTTTACCAGCATCATAAATTGTGTTTAATAAAAAAATACAAAAGATATGTAATGAAAGCATTAAACCCAAACTTAATTAACAAACAATATTAAGGAATGCCCAAAACCAATCTTTATTTAGAAGATCAAAGATTCCAAAACTGGTCTGCAGACTTTTTCTCCTTAAAGACCTGCAGAGAAGCTCCACCTCCCAAAATGAGCATTAGCAAAAGAGCGAAACGTCACGTCAACGCTGTCCACTGAATGACAAATCATCCCATTACCAACATCTGCTTTTCGAACCTGCAATTTTGATTTCCAGAAACCTCTACGCCTCTAAAACGAAAGCTCAAATTCCCTTGGCCAACATTTCTGCAACAGCTAAACCAGTTAGCCGGTGCAAGTTTTTGAATGCACATGGTGTCTCCATATTCATTTTACAGTCTGTTGCTATTCTAGGAATAATATTCCTCCATATATTCGCGTATTTTGGTACAGGTGCCCAGATGTGGTGTTCAGTTTTCCTTTTGCCAAAGTTTTGGTAGGGGAGTTATGTACCAGGCAATTTGTCTTCTTATTCGGTTGCATCTGTCTGGATTTATTAGGATCTGCTTTTTTAGTTTTGGTATCTTCAAGTTAGTGAACTTGATCCCAATTACTGTGGACTGACTAATTGATGATTAACTTGGTTTTGATTAATTGTGTCACTATGTTAGCATGACACATTCATATTCGTTATGGTTTCTATGTTTAGGCTATTTCATTGTATTGAGGTGTGCAGGGCTTTCTAAATGTGTCTAACTGTACTCGTATTTCTTTCATATCTATTTGGTTCAATTGCTTCGCATTTACAAGACACCAAGTAAGATTCATTAATTCCATCCATTTCACTTCCAATTCTCTTATCAGTTTCTTTGGACTTATCTAAATCTGATATTGTAACACTTGCAACCTACATAACACAAACGGTTAATAAATTATTGTATGCATACACGGCCTGTTTTCGAGAAAGCCCAGTTGTTTCCGCTATCCCTGCAAGCGAGCATTAGATAACAAAATTAATAGCCTATCCAATCTATGGCTATAAATCTGATAAGAAATATAGGGCCGTTTATTCAATTGGACTGCGGAATCAGAGGCCAACACTATCAGAGAATGGTCCAAGATATCTTATGCCATTTCGTTAATTTCAAAATCTACATTATCTTCGATAAGTGATTGTCCGTCGGTTCGTTATCTATTGGAATTAGTTTATCTCGTATCTTCTTCGGTGGTATCTGCTATATTAATGTTTCGAGCCTTTGAGTGTCCTGTTGGTCTTGTTGGTTGAGCATTTGAAGTTGTATGTTTGATCTCAGATTGAGCGAATACTTTATGATAGTCTTTGATATCTGTTTAGATATCAGCGCGTTTGGATTATGTCTCTGATATTTTCAGGCTTAGCATGTAGGTGGGGAAAACCAAGTGCCATTGTAATCTTGTAATTAATAACGGATATTTGAACATGAATGGTTATATAAATTGCTTCAGTAAAATTCCATTGGGAATCCACACAAAAAACAAAAAGAATATATCCAATCAGCATGCGGCCTAGCAACTCAAAACATTTGCAACATAGATTTATTTTATAAAAAACCTAGCGTGTTTCTGCTAGCGCAGCGGGTCTTCAAAGCATCGTTGTGTACATTATTAAAATTTTTCTCACGAACACATGGGTTCCGAGGGCATGCAGTTGCATCTACAGGCGAAAGTTTAATGTTTAATTTAACGTGTTTCGCAAGGGAAACTTCATTAGGTTAAGGATGTGATGTTTGTTTGTGTGTGCCTATGTTTGGATTGTTGCCATCAATATGTTTACGTGTGTTGTTTTATTCGTGTTCATATATTTTGATTTGCAATGCTTGATTACGAGTTTTAGTATCTGACCTAATATAGTTTGTTATTCATTTGCAAATATTTGATAGGATATAAAATTTACTTTCTGTAGTTTCTGCCTACCATGGTAAAAAGGCGTGAGTTTAGGTATGTATGTATATAAACCATTTAATTTATAAGATGAAAAATATAATACATTTTTTTGAATCACAGCAAGTTCTATTAATTTTGTTATTTTTCTTACAGCAAACAGTATTTAATATTATGAGATTTTTAAAGCAAAAATAAGGAAAATTAAAGGTATGTCTGATGAACTAGAATAAAGATTATTACGTTGAATAGAAGGAACGCATCTTTAAAAATTACAAAACTTCTTCCTTCTCAACACAAATCGTAGACATCGTAGATGATGCTTACATCCTATAATGGGCTTTCCCTAACAGTTGAAGTAAGTTCAAAGTTCAAACGAAGGTGTTAAGTGATAGGTTAATACATTGCTTACACGCGTCAATTTGACCCAAGTTGACACCTCATCTGACCATTACAAATTCTGTAGAAAATAAACTGAAAGACTTATATAAGTTCTTGCTTCACTTTATCGTATATGGCAATGTTATCTTTTATTGTTAATCTGTAGATTATGTATATTGATGTTTTTAATTCGCTATTACAGGCCTGTTTAAGTTTTAAAAAGAGACAGTACTTTGCTTTTTATTCCATTTTCACAAATTCTATAATATTAAAAAATATAAACAAGTTCGTTTATATTGCTCCACAGTTTTCTGCGTTCTCATTTCGACCTGCAGATTTATTGCTTAACATTTTTTGCTTGTTTATTTATTTTTTAAAAGACACCGTGTCAAGTTGCATAAAAACGGTAGAGCAGGCAGAATAAATTATTGTACACTAACTGTGCGAATATTTTTTTGTGATCGTCAGTAGCTACATTTGATTTTTAACCGACTTCAAAAAGGAGGAGGTTCTCAATTCGTCGGAACCTTTTTTTTTTTTTATGTATGTTCCCCGATTACTCGAAGATGGCTGGACCGATTTGGATTTTTTTTTGTTTTATTCGAGAGGGTATACATCACAGTTGGTCCTATATAAAATTGATTAACTTTGCTTGGGTAGTTTTTGAGTTAGCTTCAATAATACGTATTTTTTCCCCACTTTTATATGGATGATGTTCTAGTTTGTTTTGCAGATAGTGGTATTAGAATTTGTGTGGGATAGGTACACAACTAAAAAGTGAAAAATAAAAACTTTTTTACAAAAAAAATACAACCGACTTCCAAAAACAACACTACAAAGTGAAAAATAACTTTAATTTCGGAAGTCGGTGGCAAAAAACGAAAATACATTTAACTAGACACCGACTTCCGAAATTAAAGTTATTTTTCACTTTGTAGCGTTGCTTTTGGAAGTCGGTTGTATTTTTTTGTAAAAAAATTTTTCTAGGTTCTTATGTGTTTCCTACTATTATCTATAAATTCGTTTTGTTTGTTACGCTTTAACGCTAAAACGACTGAACGGATTTGGAAAAAATTTGGCACACGGGTAGAGCTTGACTTGGATTAGAACTGATACTTTATCTTCTTTTTAACCGACTTCAAAAAGGAGGAGGTTATCAATTCGTCGGAACCTTTTTTTTTTTTTTTTATTTTTTTATTTTTTTATTTTTTTTTTATGTATGTTCCCCGATTACTCGAAGATGGCTGGACCGATTTGGATTATTTTTTTTTTGTTTGAAAGGGTATACTTCCCAGGTGGTCCCATGATCATCAAGTCAGGATCTGATGATGGGATCCTGGAGAAATAGAGAGAACTCTTCCAATTTTATAGGCACACTTGAAGCGATTTGGATAGTTTTTGGAAGAGTACTTTCTTGGAGTGGTCCCATTTCAATTTGGTGAAGATCTGATGAAGAACTTCTGAGATAGGTAACGGAACTCCTCAATAAATGATAGCAAATAGACTGGGATTGCTGAAATCTCATGTCTGTTTGTTGTTCACACCAGTTCATAACATAACATCACGCCAGTACGCTGTGAAGGGGTAAGCACATGTGAACCACTAAAAAGTGAAAAATAAAAACTTTTTTACAAAAAAATACAACCGACTTCCAAAAACAACACTACAAAGTGAAAAATAACTTTAATTTCGGAAGTCGGTGGCAAAAACGAAAATACATTTAATCAGACACCGACTTCCGAAATTAAAGTTATTTTTCACTTTGTAGTGTTGTTTTTGGAAGTCGGTTGTATTTTTTTGTAAAAAAGTTTTTATTATCTACGAAAAAGTTGCGGCCGTTACCACGGGGCCATCACTACAAAACATAATGCTTGTCTAGTGGCAACCACTGATCGTTAAATATGTCTTATCTGTGGACTGCAACATTACTACTTAATGTTTTGTTACCCTTATGTGTTTGTATATGTTGTAGTAGCTTTAAACTTGCAAAATTCCCAAAAACCTCAATTCGTCGAACTTACCAAACAGTTTAAATCAACCGAATCATTCTCGGTTCCACCATCTAACAGTTTACTAAGAATGCAGAGCGTGTTTTCCTAATAAACTTGTTAGTATCGTGTTACTAGGAGTTTCGGCTTACAACCACAACATCGGAATTGTTACAGAGTTCCTACGGAATTGGGTGTGGGTTGGAATTATTGAACTTCCTAATTATTGTGTTCGGTTCTAAATTATGCTGGTACAATCCATTGAGTGATTTTTGTGGGAATTATTGATTGCAGATTGTTTCAGCAGTTTTTTCTGTGCAAAGTACCTTTGTATTTAATATAATTATTATTACATACAAATCTCTTATAAAGACCTTTTTAGGATTCCGTATCCGAAGGGTACCCAACGGAACCCTATTACTAAGCCTCCGCCGTCCGTCCGTCTGTCTGTCACAGGGCTGTATCTCGTGAACCGTAATAGGTGGACAAATGAAATTTTCACAGATTGTGTTTATATTACGGCTATAACAGCAATTAATAAAATAAACTTTTCATTTTGAAAAAAAAAATTCTTATCCCAGCATGTGGGGTGTCATTGTCTAGCTAGAACTCATCGAGTAGGGTATAAATATATTTTTAATTTATTTTTATCTTTAAAAATGAAGAAATGGGGGATTTCTTATCCCCTATGTCTTAATTTTTAAATAAAAACTGCAAATTTTAGACTATTTTTGTACGAGCACTAGGTATCGCAACAATTAAACAGGTTGGGAATTTGAAACTTCTGTATATCATGTACCATATACTGCATTTAATCAACAAATACTAAAAACGTCGATTCATAAGGTATTTTGTTTTAATATGGACGATTTTCTGCAACTGCAAAAAATAACCTTGTAATTCACAGTATCATTATGAAATACAAAGTTATCTTTGCGATTATTAAACTAATACAGTATGGAACCTTTCGTGTGCGATTCCGACTCGCACTTGGCCGGTTTATACTATATAGCTATACTGTCCTACTGATGGGAAAAGTTCTCCCCCATACTTTTCCATTCGCCTTTGTCTGCTGCCTTTTCTGGCCAATCACTCAAGATCGAGTCTAGGCGCGTCGTTCCAGCGTTTCTTAGGCTTGCGTCGATGATGACGCCCATAAAGTCCTTATTAAATCTTCAATCAATGGTTGTTCGTTTTTTTTAATTTTTTTTTTGTTTTATTCTCCTCTTTTTATTATATTTAAAATTTATTTTTATTAGATTTAAAAGAAAAAAAAAATAGGAAAAAAGTTCAGTCAGCTAGTTTAAAATATTTTTGAAACAATTAAGTAGTTATTTTATCTATATAATGGTATTACATACGTATTACCTACCTAATTGACATGACTGTTAAATTACCCTAACTTGGACGCTGACGATCTTATGTCAATATGATAAACATCGTAAAATCTAAAAATAGTAAAAAAAATGCAATGAAATCTTACAAATCGATGAATTTGATTGATTAAGCTCCTAATCGATTGGTTCATTGACCAATTGATTGATAACCTCCACTTCTAAACTCAAACTTTTCAAGTTCTATTTTCAAACACATGATTGACAACTATCACTTCTAAAATCAAATTTTTCAAGATACGTTTTCTAACGTATTTTTAAAACGTTTTCAAATAAAAGCTTAAATTAATTCCCATGAGCGTGCCACTAAATAAATATTTGTGCTGAATCTTGGCCTGTCCTTGGAACGTCGTGAAGGGGACTGGAGTAGGCAGAGGGCCAGCTATAACGGGAGCAGTAGTCAAAGCTATTTGTGAACAACAGAAGGTAAATGTGGGTTTGTGCTAAGTAAATCATGTTAGCTGTTAAATTAAGTCTGGATTGTTTTAGTTTTTGTGTGTAAGTGTTAGTGTAGCGATGAGCAAGCATTTTGTTATTTCGATAGGATGTAATTATTAGTTTACTGGACTTTCAATTTGCCCGTATAGTTGTTTAGAACATTTTTAAGTACCTACGTACTTACATAAATAACAATGTTAAGACATGATTAAATTAAGTAGAATCTAATCCCATTTCTACTTCAATATAAAAGTAAAATAAATAACTCATTTTCTCATTTAACAAGCTTTTCAAGCAAAATAGTTAATTGATTATAAAAATTAATGTAATTTTTTTTTCAATCAATTAAGTTAATTCAATCATAACAAAATGTCTTGAATAATGGTGGCGCGTGTTGGATCATTTGGCCAATCCATGCGTCAGGTTCGTGAACAAGCGCTGTCAGTGAAGGCTGGGCATACCTTAGCGGCCACGGCTTATTTTAATTTAATTTAAATATTTGAATTGTTTTTTTTTTAAGGACGCTTTTAACGTACTGCATCGTTCTCACATGTAAAATTTCAACATGAATGATGTAACCATTATTTTGTAACCATATCTTGATTCAAAAGAGTATCCATGGAGTCTCTTGCCCGTTCTTCTCCATAGGTACCTACTATGCTTTGGAATGGGCGCCTAGCTTCATCTTTCTGACTGATCGACCCCTTGACAATTCAAAAGTGCCTGTAATTGGTTTAATTGAAATAAATGCTTTGAGTTTGAGTTTGAGATCGAAAAATATCGAATAATTCATCTTCAACTTCTTTTCTTTCTTACCTTACTGATTGCGAAAGTAATCAATCTCATTACATCATTATAACAAAATTAAGTTATTACTTACCTACTTTCTCATAATTTACAACATTAGTCGCTACCGGTGTATAGTTAGTTCTAGTGGTAATGATACGGTGGTACATCACTAGTCCGTAATATTGCATTAAAATAACATTAGCCTTCACTAGTAGAAGTTTTTTCAATTACGTAGGTATTTCCTGTAGTTTTGTGATTCAGTGTATTTTGGTCGGAAGTGGATCTTTTAACAGATTTTTTTAATAGCTTGCAATAAGATAATAATGTGTTTTATATGGTAACTGCGGCTTTTGGTAATTCCATTGTAAAATGGGTATTTTATGAAATAAGGAAATGCCTATAAATTAATTCATCCTTTATTTTATCACTTTTATTAGTCACTGTGTCATAGGCAGGCTATATGTCCATAAATGAATATTGCCAACGACAATGTATCGAAATATTAACAACATTATTTTTGTTGATACTGAGGTAAATATTTTGTATACCTACCCACAATCCCACATATTTTATCAGCTGAGTTTTATTTTAGGCAAAAAAAATAGTAAGTAATAAAAAAAAATACCCAAATAACAATAGTTACTATAATTACTAAGTTATTACTCATTTGTAGAAAATTTTCCGATCTTAAACTTCTTGACCCCTGAGTTTGTTTCGTCATTTTCTTCTCAGGGGTAGTCAAATAGGAAATTTCGAGTCCATCCAGCGTATTTTTTATTTTTCTCTGCTTCAAGTCTGGCAAAATTTGCTTTCATGTGTCAGTTTGTCAGTTTCTTGTTACACCTCAACAGGTCGTATTTTACAACCGAACTGGGCGAAACTTGGTATATAGGTTTTACGGTTTTACTTATTTTTTTTGTCGTCTGGGATTTTTCATTGGAAGGGTACTTCCTCTAAAAAGGGACAAAAAGGGGGCTACTGGATGTCTCCGCCTTATGAGATCCGATTCCATTGGTTCCTTTTTCATTTGAAAGGTAGTTATTTTATGTTAGTCTCATAAAAATTTGATGATGATCTGAAAAAAAAAACATGATAAATATCCCGTAACTTTAGTAGTAAATATATTAATTGCTGCAAAAAGATCGTGCTCGCCAGGTCAGCTGTTCGCAGAACTAGGTACTAGTTTATTTTAATATGACGTGTAAAAGTGATTCCGAATATATAAACAATAACAGTGATTTACATAATACACAATGTTATTAATTTGTCGTAAGATTACGAGGAGTTCAAGATTCCCACCAAAAAAAAAAAAAACACAAAAAAGAATCAACAGCCCAACTAATGAATTTTTCGACTCAATCGCAACGGTGACTGCATTCAACAAAAAATGCGAGACTTGTAAATACCTAGATAAATGCAAGCGTAATAATTGCTGTAAAGTGTTTCTTTTTATGCGTCTGGAGTTTTTTGCTAGTCTGGCCGACACCTAAGGTCGATGGACATCTGCAGTGCATGCTGAGATTTATTTGTGACCTATCAAATGTAACTTGTTGTTAATTTGACATCACGTAATTTTCTTAAAATGCCTATGTCTTGTTGTGGAATACTGTACGCTGATCATGATGGTGATAACTTTCATCTGGAGATCAAGAAGTGAGTTTAAGTCTCACATACCTACATCTACAGTAAAAAATGGCCCTATCAATCTTGAATTAGATACTGGAACATTTTGAAAAGGAAATGTTTTCATTTACTGTAACATAAGTTTACTTGGAGCTAACTTTCTAATGGCCGGTTTCAGAAGAATTCTTAAACGGAGTTTAAATTCTCAATAGCTAATTGATTTTACAAAATTATCTATTTAATCAAATTCCTACCTTTTTTTTTTTTTTTTTGTGGATGGGAAATCATCAAATGACTTCTCCCGCTCTGGGCAGAGCGGGAGGGCGTGTCAGACTTTTACTGACTAAAACCCACCCGTGTTCCTTCAGTTGCCTGTGCTAGGGCCACGGTATCTCTTTCGAACTACCCGCGACCCCGGCGGCATCGGTCCTATTGGACCCCGTCACTGCTGACATCTCTTTGAGGCGCGCGTGGAACACAACGCGCCGTCGACCCGGGCCTGGTCCTTACCGGACGGCGAGCTGCCCATTACTTGTCGTCCATTAAATTCCTACCTTATAGTCGGTTTTTGAGGTCCTCAATTTAACCCTCGATAGGTAATTCACTCGAATTTTAAGGTCAATTCTTCCTTAACGAAGTGTTCAGAAACACGATGTCGAACCATTAATCACTATCGAATGGATAAACTCCGTTTAAAAACCTCAGAAACCGGGCATTAGCTAGACAAATATCTCAACTCAATTTGGGTATGAAACCCTTTGGTTTTTCAGATTTTTTTTTGTGACATTATTGTCTTGAATGTTAATCATGTCACTAGAAAAAATATCTAAAAAATATACAATACAAAAAAAGATATGAATTTTTGAAGCTCCACCGGCAGAAAACTCTAAATAATTACAAAAACAAAAATGACTCGAGAATTACAAAAAATCGCGGAACATACTGGGTATTTTCGAATACCCCTGGGCATGAAGAATTCAGATTTTTCTTTATGACGTCACTATTTGGACCACCCTGTTCATATAGTACACCCACATTGGGTAGGTGTTCTAAAAGTAGACCTCTGCCCCAACTCATTGTTGAAAGAATGCATGATGTTATGTTATGTTATATAGTTATGTGGATTAAGATACTTATAATAAAGTCCAAAGTCAAAGTCAAATAATTCATTTCAAATAGGCACATAATAACATAGGTACTTTTGAACGTCAAAAACAACAAAAAAAAAAAAATTATTGATTCTAGTCGCCCCTTCCAAATGGTAGTTTCGTATGGAGAAAAATGGGCAAGAAACTCCACCGTTACTCTTTTAAATTAGTTTAGCATATTATACAGCTCGTGGCTATAATAGACGCACGGGTCAATCGATCAGATTAAGCTACGCTTGCCGCGGTTGGTCCGTGAATGGTGACCATCTTTACATACCAAGACCCCTCCGTGCCTCGGAAAGCAGTTAAGCCGTTGGTCCCGGCTATCATTCGTGGATCTTTGACAGTCGTTACGGGTCGTCAGAAGCCCGAAAGTTTGACAACCAGTCTTACCAAGGGGTATCGTGTTACCCAGTAACTGGGTTGTGGAGCTCAGATGGCAGTCGCTCTATGTAAAATACTGGTATTCAGCTGCATCTGGTTAGACTGGAAGCCGACCCCAAAATATTTAGGAAAAGGCTAGGCAGATGGTGGTGCTGATTAATTTGAACAAGCCAAAAAGGTATAGGTTCGAACTCTAAACTTCGTGCTTAATGTTTTGAAGGACAATATACGTCTATAGCAGTAATAACAGTGAAACTTCTATTGTGTCTCGTTAATGTCCTTCAAAGCGTTAAGTAGCAATTAATGTTATCAACAAAATATTAATAGGTAAGTACACAAGAAACTTTCATGGAATCAATTTATGAAGATAATGAAAACATTTATACGCTAGATAATTCTGTGAGATAAATACTAAATGCTTCTTAACGCGCATTACAAAGCTTATGGCTTCATAATTAATATCAAAACAACGCTGCATTGATATTTATTGTAATTTTATGCGAGTACGGGGCGTGGTAGTGTAGGTGTTTTGCCGTAGTTTAAGTTTGCACAAAACTGAAATATTTTAATTTTAATAATTACTAGCTTTTGCCCGCGGCTTCTATGTGCCATCCCAATACGTTCAGCCTTTTTTCCGGAACATACAAACGGACAAAAATACTAAAAACTATATTTTCGGCACCAGACTCGTTCCCAAACTTTGTAACAGTAACTTTTTTTTTTTAATAATCAATGTACAGTTTTAACTTCATTACTATTTTGTTATATGAATGAAGAAGATACCGACAATAAGTAGACTTGGAAGTTATTAACCCGTCGCGCGCTAATTAGCAGACACAATTGAAATTCTATTGTTATCTGTACACATGGTGTGCAATCGACATTTTAAGAGTTAAAAGGCCACTTCTAGATCAAATATCACATTATTTAAATAAGTTATTTTTGCAGCTTTCTAATTTTTGCTTCCACTTTGATCTGAGGGCCAATTCTCGTAATTAAAAACGTTCAAATTCAAGTCGCAATGTCAGCCAGCGACACTCAAATGTCAAAAATGTAGGCAAACTCTATACAATTTTGACAGATTGAGACTGAGATGAGATTGCGAACGTTGTTATAAAAATACGGGAATTGCCCCTCAGATCTATTTTGGTTCAATAACAACGTTTTCGTCTTCGGCGTGTTATATATACTTGCATGAGTTTAAAATCAAAATAAAGTAGAACAACTATCTTACTAATTAAGGGGATACATCGATAATTTTGTGTTTTTAAAATTCTTATAAAACTAAACGTAAGTTAGTCATATGCGTTATTTGATTATATTGTCTACTGCTGTACTAAAACCGAAACATGAAAAACAATTCCAAAGTAGCATCGTCTATTTTCTGTTTTATACGTTTATACATAAACAGTTTCTTATTGTGCAGTAAAATTTACTTAAAACCGAAGGTATTTAAGTATGTTAAGAACTTACCAAGCTAAAAATTGAGTTAAGTCTAGCATTTTCTCATAAATCTATATTTAAACGAAGCGAAGAGTCTTCTATCTCGCGCGTCAAACTAGACAGCCATTACGCCATTTCACTTACACACCGAGCTAAACACGCTTCAATATTTCCTCTTAATACTTTTACACCTAAAAGCCTACCTTTGGGTGTTGCCTCATGCTACTGAGAAAAAAAAACAGCATGGCAAACAGCATGCAATCACCAGGTTTTTTTTTCTGTATGAACTTGAAGACTTTTTAGTCTACTGTCTCTTACCTCCACAATGCCTTCCCAAGTGACCTTTATCGCAAGGTGACACCAACACCAAGGCAGCCTGTTTGTAAAGCTCTTCACAACGAGAATTGTTTTACGACAGAGGACCCGAGACCCGAACAGACCCGAGTGGACCCGAACGGCTAATTGTAATGTAAATACGGTCTGAGTGGCATGATAATTGTATAGCCCATGGTTTTACATATTTCCAATAATGTTAATAGGGTATACTTTGCCGGGAAAGTTATATTTGTTTTGAGCACTTTGAATTTAATATTGTTATTTCAAAAGACAATTTTTTGACACACAAGAAGTTCCATAACTACTAAGCACTAAAACTAAAAACGACGTTAAAAGCTTTGGACGCATCGTACAAGTCTTTACTGGGGCTCCTGAAAGCCTGAACCTTAGATCTGTCAAATCTGACATAAGTTTTTGTGATTGGTTGGCCCTAATAACAGCAGCCAATCAAATAATAGGTCTTTACCTATGAAATTGCCGATTTTTGATACCGGCTAGTGTGAAGACAATATCTTTCATTCTGTTTAGAATTCCAAATTCAAATTTATTTTATGATATAGCATTATATTGTTCATTTGTTTTCCCGCCGTTCGATTTTTCTATGATATCGATGTTTCTGTAACCATGAAAAAATCGAAATAGCGCACTATTTTCGAATACGAGCTCCGTCGTGGCACCAACGCAGCATAGACAGCACGCAATTTATCAACGTGTATGGACAAGGTACCAAGTGAACGGACGGTACGTTTTTAATCGCTTCCATTCTGGAAATTTTGATCTCAACAATGAGCCCCGGGGAAAAATTGCAAATCCGACGAGAAGGAAAACGCCTTTAGAGAATTCATCGATTCTCGTCCACAGGATTTCTATTGCAGAGGCATCAACGAACTTTCATTAAAATGGCAAAAGTGCACCGACAATGTTTCTTTTAAAACAAATTGTTTGATATTTTCTATGTTAAACGGCAATTTCATAGGTAAAGACCTAATAACTTGACGTGATATCTACTTAAATCATAAACAATTTCAGAACACTCTTTACTTGACTTCGAGTCACTACAGAATCAATTTTAAAAACACTTCCGAACACCTGAATAGAGTCACCCAGCATTTTTTTGATGTAGGTAACTTGAAATGGCCGTGAATTCAAATTTGGAACAATGATGACAACAAAATGATGGCCAGTAGGTATGTCAAAATGTGACTTCAAAACTACATGAAAACTTTTTTGACACATTATTATCGTGATGTTTTAGATTTAGACCTTTATACCTTCATGTGGCTTGATTTAGGAGTCAGGGGTATTTTACGCTTTGGAAAAAACCCTTTCCAACTATAAGTGGTGCATTATTTTTTATCTGTATACGAACCAAAGCCATTTCTCCGCCGAGTGCAGTTAAGTGGCAATCGGATGTAATGTATGCGGTGTTAAGGAGCAGCTTCGTAAGAGCACTTATTGACGCATCATCAGTACATATTGTGTTTGTACACACAGCTTCATATCAAGCTATACATTTTCAGTATAAGCTGCTCTCGCATTGTATTGGATTTAAGTACAATGAGAGGTCAGCTTATACTGGAAATGTGTAGTTTTATATGTAGCTGTGTGTACAAGAACTCTGCAATTGGCTGGTATTGATTTAAGATTTGCATAGCATGATATGTGCTCGACACTTTCGAAGCAAATGGAAAGAAGACAAATATATCATATTTTAAAAGCTAAAGGTTTAATGTTTACGTGGAACGACTTCTTCCTTCGACCCTGTGTTTTGCGTCATGGTTTATTAAGCAGTCTTGTTGCTTTTTGAAACTATAGATTGTCCATCAATTATGTAGACTGTAACTTTCGTCTTTATACGTCATTGTACTCATCATTATGAACAACTGTTAATATAGAACCAAACCTGAAATAGCGAAAAAAACCAGCCGCATTTACCTAAATCAAAATGTAGGAGCAGCAGATTTTTTTTTGGCGTTTTCAAGTTTGGTCCATAATGATCAGTACAATGACCCCTTAAGAGGATAAAGACGATTAAAATATGAAAATCCTCTTCAAAATTCGTCATATTCTGGCCTCTGGATCCACTGTACTCCGTTTCTGGATACTTGCGTCAAATCGTTCGTCGAATCGTTGAATTAAATTATGCATCGGTGCTTTTTCACGCATAATCGTAACATTGAGAGCTACTGTTCCCGATCATGACAAATATTGTCGTGATTCAGGAAAATCAATAACTTTCGTCTAAACGTTTACTGCTAGACTCGCAAGAAAAAACAAAATTACAGCTACCTACAGCCCCAATACTGTCACACTGCAAATTTCAATCTTTGCTTCCAAAATCACACAGGATGAAAGAACATTTTGAAAGGCAGCCCTAGCCACTACACAAAGAACTGCTAAACGGCAACCCTAAGCCCTTTATCTTAGCAACACATGAGTAACAGGACGTTTTGCCGTTCCATTATCCATCCATCGACAAATCTTCAGCTATGACATTCTGACGGTGACTCCTTGGTTGCCACGAAAACAAAAGCCTACCTATTATATTACCTACAAAAAGATTCTATCACAGTTTCCACGTTCAAACTGCCAGGACCAACACCAACTGTGACAGCCCTAGGTACTCTCTACACAAAGAAAGCCACAACTGCTAAGTGGCACCCCTACTAGCCCCTCATCTCAGTGACACATGAGTTACCAGACGTTTTGTTGTTCCGTCGTCTGGCCATTAACAGACATCTAGCATGATCCAGGATCTAACACCTTGAGAAATCTTCAGCTATGACACAAGTTCAACCCTGACGGTGACTCCTTGGCTGCCACGAAAACAAAAGACAGCCTACCTTTCATATTACCTACTAACAGATTCCGCGTTCAAACTGCCAGGACCAACACCAACTGTGACAGCCCTAGGTACTCTCTACACAAAGAAAGCCACAACTGCTAAGTGGCACCCCTACTAGCCCCTCATCTCGGCGACACATGAGTAACGAGACGTTTTGTTGTTCCGTCGTCTGGCCATCGTCTCGCTGGCGTCTGCTGCAAGGTCAAGTGACTCAGTCTTCATTTACGACATTAAATAGATTTGGTGAGAAGTTTAAATTAACATAGAGACCATAAAGTGGTACTGGTTAGCAATTTTCTGATTAATTTTATTAAATTGTTGCGGTTCATTCAACTCCAGGTTGATGGTTGAAATGAAATAGTCCAACTTAAAAAAACCCTTCATGTGAAAACTTGCAAAAATGTCCTCTAATTTTGAAAAAGGCCTACTTCAGCGAGACGTTCGTCTAATACATATAACAACGAACAACAACAGGCATTTCTGATCACGCTCGTTCCATCATAGACCTCATCCATCGCTTCCCATCAGGCGTGATCGAGGTCAAGGGTTGGCCAATTTACCAATCAATAAATAAATATAAAACAAGACAAAGTATATCCCTATCTCTTAAGATACAGACAAGACCTAGTTTAAGGGATAGAGTCTATTATTATTGTGCTTATAGTGTGACAAATGTAAATAATCTACAATATTTATGTTTCAATGTTAATGTTCTTGTTTCATGAAATAAATATTTTTATTATTTATTATTTAAATAATGTAGTCTATATTTCTCACTTCATTTTCGCCAGTTATGCTGTAAGTCCCACAAGATAAATTAAAACAAATACCTATACGAGTATGAATGTGTTTAGTGCCGATGCTGACTGTTCGTAATACTTTGTGTAATTACTAGGCCTTCTAAATATTCTATTTTGCGGCTTATTTAAGAGTAAGTAGCAACAGTTATGTTGATTTTATGTTAAATGACAAAGAACTGCTATAGTGGCCGGCTGTTATAGGCAAGTGTGAAGACCACAGATTATAGTGAACTGTCACTCGCGGCGCAAATGGTCGCGAAAGCCACGAAACGCGAGATGGTTTCGCGCATTTTCGCACTTTTGCATTCGCGCTTCGCGCCGTTCCCCGATCGCTGTCGGTTTTCTGTCCTGCGACAAAGGGTTCGCGTTTGGCACGTGGACCCGAACGCATTTGCACTCGCAGCTCTTCGGAGGTAAATTATTACTCTAACCAGGTAAATGATTAATTTACCACCATCTTCTTTTTCTCTCATTTTTGTTTGTTTGTTATTTTTGACACAAAGACAATTAACAATTGACAATTGTAGTACGCTACAGCACATATCGTCACAATAGCAGCAACAGACACAATTGTCGTCCATTTTCTTTGAGATCGCGTACGAAACTGCGAAACTTTGCGAAGTGGAGGGATACTTTTTCACGTGGAGTTCACGGCGCGAACGGCAGCGTGAATTTACAGCAAGAATCGCGCGCGTGTAGAGCGGGCTTTAGATTTGTCACTACATCATTGGCTTACTTGGTTGATTATAGTGACGAAATGATGACATGTGCTGTTGATGTAAATCCTTTTCTGGGTTTTACGACCCATTTTTGCTATACAGAATTTTCTCAGCTTCACTGAGTTCCTAATATTCTTATGTTCGTAATACTTTTACACCTACCTATTAGTAAATATGAATGCTTTCAGATTGTGGGTGGACAACACATGTTGTTTTTTTTTCGGAATCCAAAATCTGGCATCACTTCAAAAGATTAATGACCTTTGGCTTACATATTTTTGGATTAAGCTTATGACGTCTACGCGTTGTTTTGCATACCCCCCACATAACTTCAACATTCTTTATTTAAAAAAAACATCTCAAGAAGTCTCAAATGAGTCACAGATTAAACATCACAGATGCGCAGGAGCAACGGAAATACCTAATCTTTGCATTAGTCTATCGCGGTTTCGCACTTAACACGTGTGGGTATTGGCAGGAATGTTTTTTGAAAATAATCGCGTTCCGGTCTGTAATATGTGATAGAGAATATGTTACTGAATACTTGGATAGACGTGACTTCGAAAATAAACTCTTCTCTGGAGTATGGAGTGGGTTAGTTTCGTTCTAATCCTGCCCTGTATAACTGACGAATGTCTGTGAAACTAGATAGTTGTGGAATTGTATAAGAGCGTTCATCCCACGTGGGCTGGCAACGTCGCATTTCTAGAGGTTTTTCGTGATTATTTTAATAAATTTACCTGCATTACCTTAGATTGCGAAATGAGGATGAGGAGGATGCGTTGTGGTAGCCCGCGAAATTCAAATTTTCTTGCGTTTTATGCAATTTACAGGTCCGTGTCAGTTTGTATCTTGATCATATTATAAAGTTATTTTGGTATTTACTCATAAAACTTTACAGTATTGTCTTTATGTCAATTTTTATGAGTAAATTCCAAAATAACTGTGAAAAAATAGCATACATACTTAAAAATACCAACGATCTAGTGCTTGGCCGAAAAAAAAAAATATTTGATTTAAATTTATTAAAATAATCACGAAAAACCTGTAGAAATGCGACGTTGCCAGCCCGCGCGGGATAAACGTAAGGATCTTACCAAACTAGGCTACAAATGCTTCTTAGTTTTAATAATAGATCACTGTTCAGCTGTTTTTTGCATTAATTATTTTTATGAGTCTAATTTTTGATCCACAAAATCTATTCCAAAAAAAATAAGCAAGTGTGCAAACATTATCGCCTTCTTCTGTACAGAAAACACTTTTTTATTTAAGACACACATTTATGCCAATGACCTTGATTGGTTAGCTTGCGTGTTCTGTGCTGAGCTCACGGAAAGCGTCGTACGTCCACCTAGTAATGACTCGCTCATCAAGGAGCGCTGTCCCAAATTAGACGCATTATTCATTTATTATACATAAAACAAAAGGTATTATATTAAAACAGTTATACTAAAAGATTAATTATAAATGGTGAAGGTTTCATTCACTCTTGATAGTTTTTGCGTGATTCTCAGTTTTATAACCGCGTTAGACATAACTTTACAAATTAATTACACTATGGAATATAAACATACATAATCTAAAATATTCACATATTAGTTAAGAAAATGCTCTAATTTTACATATTATATTTTTTCCAAATCATTAACACTATCTACTCGTTTAGACGTGATCTTCAGTTTAAAATCATTAAAAGTCACTTAGCGTCGCCTTAATAGTTGGTATAGTATAGTTACTTAGTAGTTAATTCTTTGGCTTGGTTATAAAAGGGTCAAAGTACGTTTTTGTGAGAAATGAGATTTTAGTGCCAAATTATTGAAAAAGTGATATATTTATGTGTACTTAGGGCGTAAGTGTAACGACAATCTCTCAAAAGATACTATGTTGAAATGGCCAATGTGATGTGTGCTTTCATACTGTTACACAAAAATTATTAAGTGTTAAAAGGGCTGCAGTGTATTTAAGCCAAGGGAATTTAAAAATAAACACTACGCTGGTAATATAGTCGGAACTAAAACGACCAAAGTTAACTTCCATATTTGTGATACAATCTTTGCTTTGGCTGCATAATTTAATATATAATATGTATCCATACGCAAAATACGCGCATTGTCGTGGAGTTGCCGATACCAGCCCGTATTACTTATTTTATATTATTTATTAGACCAATATAAATACATTGGCCCATTTTGCATTCGCACTAAAGACAATAGTTTGTAATCTATCTCCTGTGTTTAGTATACATTCTAGAACGCTATCGTCCTTTTCCTGAGGTGGGCGTTAATTCCTACGACACAGTATTTTACTAATGTAGGTATTATCGCACTAAATGTTTTTGTCATACTGTGTTTTTGTTCAATAAAGAATTTTATTTATTTAATAATATTTTTACTATCCTCTTCTATTATACTAAAAAGACCAAAGTTACCATTTGTCATTAACATAGGGTTCTTGTTACTGCTAAAAAGGCTTAAGTAGCAAACATTTTCAAAAATACCAATCTTTTCTTGAATTTGAATCTTAATAAAATTAATGAATGAATAAAATGAAATATGAACAAAATGAATCTTAATAAATCAACCTATAAATATGTATCAAATAACAAAAAGAGATTTTGTCATTCTACAATATAATATGTAAATATTATCTATCAATTCTGGTTCATTCTTCAAATGCTTATTACTGTAAATAAGGATTATTGACAATGGCCCTTTCAGTAACAGGCCACAGAATTGTAAAAGTAGATCGGTTCTTTTGCAAGAAGGTATTGTACCTACTTCTTGTCTAAAGAGTTTTTGTCAAATGGGAGTAGGAGTGACACAAGACTTAGGATGAGCTAATAGACACTGGAATGTACTAGGTGCTATTGTCTTGCTAGTCTAGAAGTCATTGAGCAAAATGTGTCATCAGGATGGTTGTAGGCGAAAGGTTGCTGACCTTTCAATTGTAAATAATATTAGAATGCAAAACAATAGATTGTATTGTTCAAGAGGAGCTCGTGGCTAAGTAATAACAGCCGCATGGGTCTAACTATAAGGTTAAGCTACGCTTACTGGGGTTGTCCGTGGATGGGTGACCATCTTTTCATAACGAGACTCCTCCGTGCTTCGGAAAGCACGTTAACCCGTTGTGCGTTGGTCCCGGCTGTCATTCGTGGATCTTTGACAGTCGTTACGAGTCGTCAGAAGCCCGAAAGTCTGCCAACGAGTCTTACCAAGGGGTATCGTATTACCCAGTAATTGGGTTGTGGAGGTCAGATAGGCAATCGCTCCATATAAAATACTGGTATTCAGCTGCATCCGGTTAGACTGGAAGCCGACCCCAACATAGTTGAAAAAAGGCTAGGCAGATTGATTGAGTTTTTGCGTGATTCTCAGTTTTTATCCGCGTTAGACATAACTTTACAAATTAATTACACTATGTAATATGAACATATTCTAAAATATTCACATAGAATAGAATAGAATAGAATAGAATACTCTTTATTATGCACACCATCAACACACATATTCAATTATTAGGAAAATGCTCTAGTTTAACATATATTTTTTCCAAATCATTAGCACTACTCGTTTAGACGTGATCTTCAGTTTAAAATCATTAAAAGTCTGTTATTGTCGCCTTATGTAACATGTAATAGGGGACGAGCCGGGCTGATGCTGAGAGATTCCTGATAGATAAATCCAATAACACTTTGTCTGACCTGGGAGTTGAACCCTCATGATGCTCAGCAGTACCGGTATACAATAAACATTCAAAACTATAAAGATAAAATAATAAAGCACGGATTGATTCATGCCATCCGAGAAAAAAGGGTCAAACAAAAAACCTTTAAAAAATACGCGCGAAAAGAGGAAAACAGATCTATATAGATCGTAAACAGTGTATCAGTCATCGATAGCGGGAGTCGACGCGTGCGCAAGCGTTGATCATTAAAATGTTAGTTCATTGTGTAGAGTACATTGTCTGTTTGTTAGTAAACGATTAATTAGATACTAATGTGTTTTTGTTTGTTGAAAATTGATTTTATTTATACGTTGAGCACAACGATGTGCCCTGTGTTGACAAACTAAAAAATAAGTAAGTATTAGGTAAAAACAATTCTAGCTTTTTTATATCAAGGTTTTATCACTCTGGATTTAAAAGCATTTCTCTCAAAAATATATAAAAAAAGCGGTCAAGTACGAGTCGGACTCGCACACAAATTGTTCCGTATCCCCGTATAATATTTAACACTACATATTCTTATGATTTGTTGTTATAGCGGCCATAGTAGTAGGAGTACATACTTTAGGAAAATTTCAAGTGTCTACCTCTATTAAGGACCTCACATATTTTACAGTCCCCCGATTGGCGGTCCAGTCATAAAAAATGGATGGCCAATTTTTATGAGAGGACCGCTTGCTGGCGGACTGTATTCAAAAGATACAACCCTGTGTCAGACGGATGGAAGAACGTGCCAACAGTACCTTAATAGTGTCACATCAAGGTAAACTGAAAACAAAACCCTGAAGACCTAAAAATGTGTTAGTATGTTTGTCCTCATTTTGACCGCTATTACAAGTCCCATGTATAAAACCACCCATTATAACTATCCGCGAAAATCCAGAGTCTCAACGGACATAAATCATACCCTTAGTAAATCACAAACATGTATGTAGATCTGCTACTACTAAAAAATGTGTTAGTATGTCCTCATTTTGACCGTTACAAGTACCATGTATGAAACCACTTATTATACGAGTTGCTGATTGGGCACAAAACCAGGCTTTAAACGGGCACAAATCATACCCTCAGTAAATCACAAACATGTATGTAGATCTGCTACTGCAAAAGAATGTGTTAGTATGTTTGTCCTCATTTTGTCCTTTACAAGTACCATGTATGAAACCACTTATTATACGAGTTGCTAATTGGGCACAAAACCAGGCTTTTAACGGGCACAAATCATACCCTCAGTAAATCACAAACATGTATGTAGATCTGCTACTACTAAAAAATGTGTTAGTATGTCCTCATTTTGACCGTTACAAGTACCATGTATGAAACCACTTATTATACGAATTGCTAATTGGGCACAAAACCAGGCTTTTAACGGGCACAAATCATACCCTCAGTAAATAACAAACATGTATTTTGTTACTACTACTGATCATGTGGGCCTGGGTTCGATTCCCGGGTCGGGCAAAGAGTTATTGGATTTTTCCGTCTGGAATTTTTTAGTAGCAGTCCGGAGTCTGGATTTCTGTTCGGTTGATGACAATAGGCGCGCCCTCTATTACATGGGACTTAAACATAACTGGCGAAATGTGGGTGTACCTACTATAGTTACACCTCTGCTTAACCCTTTGGGGATTACAGGCGTGATGTTATGTTATCAGCCAGTTGCAGAAACGAACTTTAGTTTAAGGCTTCTGCCTCGAATTTCGCGGGCAGCGGGGCGGCGGCGGCGGCGGCGCGTCTCGCATTGTCCCGCCCCGCTACCGCGCCGCTGTTTTGGAGGTCCGGTCCATTTGTTTTTACGCATAAAATCCTGCCGCTCCCGCTCCGCCGCCGCTGCCGCCCCGCTGCCCGCAAAATTCGAGGCAGAGGCCTTATGGAGACTTTAAATTCATGCCATCCCTTATATTATGTATGAAAAAGAAAGTGACAACATCAATTTAAATTCTCCATTAAACTAATGTTGCTTTTGTGCAACTCACCGTTTGTAGATCTAAATCTACATACATATAATTGAACCAACAACTAATTAACACCATCAATCTATACAATCACACTTAACGTACCAAAAACGTAACAATAAACGTTACGTTATAACAGTACTGTGACGTAATACATTGTTATGCATACCGCGCCCTCTGCCGGTGCCAAGTGGCGTGTCATAATTGTATGACGATGATTTATTGGAAATTGTCTTTGGAACTAATAGAGAGTTTTGGTTTTGTTTGAAATAGACTCAAGGTAACTGTTATAAAGCGCATTGACTACGGGGTAATAGCCCCGATTTTCTTAATAACGTATGTAGAGATAACCCATTGTAAAAATGAACGCCCCTCCACAGCGTTTACGCACACATACAAAGATGTGTATAGACGCAATACACACAATTGGTCTTTGTCATTGGTTCATATTGGTTGCTCAGTCACCGGCTAGTACGGTCAACAACTAAATTAATACCTTACAGACTAACATACATAAAAATATACACAATAAAACTGATTTTTTAAACCAAACGGTACCTACCCGACTTGCCCAAACATCAAACAGCCGGATTTGTCGGCCAACTTGTGTATAAATGACACGAACGCGCGACAGAGCGAACGTGTCGTTCCATACAAAGCGCATGCTCCCCGCCGTACAATGTTGTTACCTGGACTGAGCACACGATTAGTTGACCTCTAAGTGCGGCGACGAGTCCATGTAAATTGTTGCAATAAGTAATATCTCTGACACATTGAAATAATCACGGTCGTTTTGTGGAGGGGCGTTCATTTTTAGAATGGTTCTACAGACGTACACGTACATACGTTATGAATTTCAGGCGTAAGCCCAAAATTAATAATTAATTCAATCAACGGCCGAGTTTGCTAATCCGAGATTTTTTGCCGGCGAATCATAGCAGCTTCAAGATTGGGATATTGAGATACATTATCACAAAATATTAGTAAGTATAAAAAGGGATTTTATTGGTTGTTGATTAGTTTGATCAATCAATTAATAGGTAAAACTAATCAAAAACTTCATCAAGATTGTAGAAATACTTATTTATGTCTAAAATAATGCTATTCAAAACAGAAAATTATATAATATGAAAATTAAATCAATTTCTTTTGAACTAGCTGCGCCCAGCAGTTTCACCCGCGTCGACCGACATAAAAAGTAGCCTATGTGTTAATCCAGGATATAAGATATCTACATACCAAATTTCATCCAAATTGGTCCAGCGGTTTGAACGTGAAGATGTAACCAACATGTAAACGCACACACGCTCACAAACTTTTGCCTTTATAATATTAATGTGATAGAAAAGTAGCACTATTCATTATCCTCTATATTTTTTACTGGTGTTCAATAAATAATCTTTAATATACTTAATCAATATTCTTTGTGAACAGCAGATTGTACAATTTTTTGTGAATATCTTTCACACCAAGCAGTTCAGCAGTTTCACCTAGCAGTTTCATGAAATTCAGACTAAGAGTAACTATATAACAACTGAAAACTAATAGAAACATCATTCATACACACACGTTTTCATGACGCAGGTAGATACAAGATTTTCATGAAAACCGTAAATGTGTCAATGACCTCGTACGAGGAAATGCTGAAAATCTTGAAATAGCCTGAAACGGTGTTGTGATGAAAATGATGTGTGTACTGTCTAAATCTAGCTTGTACTAGTATCCCATCTCCGATGTACACTCGACATAGGCTGGTGACCACTTTCACTCTTATGTCCTTAGTAATAAGGTTGGAAAGTGGTCAACAGTGAACGTCCCCGACTGTACTCTTCTTGGCAACTTACGTACGCCAAGTGTCTCTTTAGTTCACATAAATCTGAAAAACTATTAAGGCCCTATGATCCGCGTACTGAACTGAAGTAGGCTCGCGTGTGACTGGCTCGCGTATTTGGTAGGTATTTAAACATAGTTATTATTTTAATAATTTTATCACGACAAACTCAGCGAACTAAACAATCTTACTACCTTTTCATTTATATAAAAAAATAGGAAAAAAAACGTCTGTTTTGTATTATAAACAAAACTGAGAACGGGTCTTCTCGGGAAACAATTAGGTACCTGTTTACCTCGTAAAAAGGAATATCGCGAGAAGACCCGTTCTCAGTTTTGTTTATAATGTGTGCAAATCGCGAAAGTTTAAAAAGTTTAATAAACAAAATTGAGAACGAGTCTTCTCGCGATATTTCTTTTTACGAGGTAAACAGGAGGAGGTAATTTTGTTTTTGTGTACAAATCGCGAAAGTTTTAAAAAATCTCTTTTGTAGCTATCCGCTCACACGAGCGCGGTGTGAATCGGGTCCAACCTAAAATTGTACGTGGTATGAGTTCTATACCAAGAAAATATTTTTTTATTATTACTTAATAGTGATGGATTAACGTTAATAATAAAAAAATATTTTCTTGGTATAGAACTCATACCACGTACAATATTAGGTAAAATGACTCACGGACCCGATTCACACCGCGCTCGTGTGAGGGGGAGATTGATTACACATTACGGGAAGGGGTAACTGGGATTTTTTCTAACCAGCAAAGTAAATCTAATAGCGATTGGCTATCCGCCAGATCCTTAAAAAAGATATATCTTTTTTTTCTGAATTTTATAACACTGTTTTTTGTGTTTGCCATGGATTCAAAAAAGTAGTAAATGCGGTCTCATAGCGCCTTAAACTAAATACCGCTGAAATCTGAAATGAGATAAAAATAATTATTTATGGTCTTAGTTGGAAATGAAGATCTCTTTTACAAGGAAGGTGTTTTGACTACCTCTGGTAGAAATGAGGAGTCAACCTCAGGGATGTCTTTATTGTTCAGATATAAAACGTAAATGCAAATCTAAGCATCTGCAAAATACTAAAGTAGGTCCTGCGCACCCAGGAATATCCTTTTCACCAAGACTGTCTCGAAGTACTCGCTGACACTTGAAAAGAACTATTATTCATTTATCACCGACATCTTTCTGGACCAAACCACCCCCCCCCCACCACCACCACTACCACCACTATCACCCACCACCACCACCACCACCACCACTATCACCCACCACCACCACCACTACCACCACTATCACCCACCACCACCACTATCACCCACCACCACCACCACCACCACCACTATCACCCACCACCACCATCACCCACCACCACCATCATCACCATTCTTTACCCAATGCTTTTTAATTCGACTTGGTGTTCTTTTCTTCCATTCAACTCTATTAAGTACGGATTACCTGTCATCTCGGTAGTCATTCCCTGTATAGCCATTTACCATCTTTTACACAGTTACAATAACTACTTTTACCTCAAAAGAAAAAACATGTGGACAAAACCCGCAGGCACAGCTAGTGAAAACTTCAATACAGGTACTACTGCTATCCGATTTTAACTGATCCGGTAACCATGTAGGCTTATCAACAATAGTCTTTAATCCCCAGCCCTTGTTCCCCTTTAGTATCCCTCCTCATTGTCAGCTTATCTTTACAGACCTTCATAAGACCCCATTCACGGTCTCGAGCGATGCAACTTGCGACAAGCGACACGCGCGCGCGCACTTATTTCCTTCACGTGAGTATACAACGTGCCGCTGCAATGACGAAATTAATTTGACACGCGTATATGGTTCCGCGTTTTTGTTTTATAAAGATGTTTAAATTTTATTAAACATTATTATTTATTAATTTATTTACAATTTTCTAAAATCGCATCTTGGAGCAACCTGTAGCACAGAGATGAAATTAAAACGAACGAGAAAAAAAGGCCACGCCACTCGAGTTTTTTTCTGGGGGATAACCCCCAGAAAAAAACTTCATGAGCAAAAAACTTCATAAGCAGCATAAACTTCATAAGTTACTTACAGCTGGGTCAGAACACTAGACAAACAATGAACAAAAAAAGTGTCAGTCACCTCATATTATCTGGCATAGAACAAAAGCTTCATGAATGAGTCCTTTTATCTTAATTTTAGTTAGTATTTAATTATTTAGTTTGTTTGAACTTTATTTTTTTAAATTTACAAACTATTTTATATTATTATAATTTGTATGATTACTGGCCGCTAGCCCTACCTGTGTCTTTAATTAATGTCGTAATTGCGGTAACACGTTATATACCGTCGCTCCTCAAGTCACGTTGCGGTGTCCACCTGGAAACAATAATAGGAACAACAATAGGACGCAGACGGAAAAGCAATGCGCCTGCATCTTCTCTTTTCTGTATGTTTTGTGCCAGATCGCGTTAATACATTTTATTTATTTAAGTACCTAGGTATTTATTTTTCTTTTATGGCTAACCAACAATTGTTTACACTGTTAAAATTATAAAATAAATCTTTACGAATGAAGTACGTGAAAGGGACGCCACGTCTGCGCCCCGTCCTCGTCTCATGTCCCTTCTGTGTGGCCCGCATCTTGAGGCGCTACCCCGAGCAAAACCTTGCGATCGCGGGTTGTTCAGAAACTATTAACTCATTAATTCGAACTCAAACTCAAAGTATTTATTTCAAATAAACCAAGTACAGGCACTTATGAATTGTCAAGGGACGGTCAGTCAGAAAGATGAAGCTAGTTCCCCATTCCAAAGCATAGTAGGAAGAAGAACCCAACCCCCCGCCCCCCTCCCCCCCCCCCCCCCTATGGAGAAGAATGGTCAAGAAAAATTAAAAGCGATAGACTACATATAAAAGCACATTATTAATATTCGATATCCTATCATCCATCACATAGCATTGCACGTTCTTATTTCTTTTAATGTGTTATTTATAACTACATTTAAAATCTCCATAACAAAAAATGACTAAAATTATTGATTGCATGCATCTTTTGCTAAAGGTGCCATTCTATTAATTTGAGGATTATACTAATGGATAGATAATTTAAAAAAATTAACATAATTCACGGTTTATTTGATTTAAAAAGATCGCTTTTCTTTTTTTATTAAAATTATTCCAAAAATTGTGTGAATTCTATGGTAAAGGGGCGTGCAGAGGGAAAACAAAGCGGAACAGAGCGGCGGGACAGAGAAGGACCTAAAGCTCAAGGTCGTTCGCTCGGGGAAGCGCCTTAACAACTTCTTTCATTTGTTTTCTCTGCAGTCGCTGCCGCAACGCGCGTGTCGTTTGAGCGTGTAGCTTGCGGCCACGGGGTTAGGCTCTATTGTGCTTAAACCTGGACTCTATCAAACCTCCTAAGTCTAGATTATAATGCCTCGATATTGGATAAGAAATCTCTGTATTTCAAACAAATTCCCGTTTTACGTTCAATTTAGAGCCATTTAGTATTTGATAAACGACCGATATGTTCGCTACTTAAGTGCTTAAGACTTTCGGATAAACTCTAAGATATTTTAGGATTTGGAGGGAGTTTTAGTGTTAAAAGGTACGATTGGAAGTATTTAATGCATAAAATCAATAATGTTATTGAAAATAACTTTAGTACGTTCGCGTCACGTAAGTTTATCGCTCTGAAACCAGGCTTTCCGATGCGCATGGCATGGCGTGCTACTGTTTTAGTATAGATATTGACTACTGCGCAGTCATTTGTAGCCTATTTCAGAGCGGCAAACTTTTAAGACGCGAACTCATTACATTTTGATAGAAAGTTAGAAGTGAAACGAACACAGAAAGCTTCTTATTTACCAAAACAATTACTTTTTAACGGAGCTCGTGGCTAAGTAATAACAGCCGGGCGGGTCGATATATCAGGTTAAGCTACGCTTGCCTTAGTCCATGGACGGGTGATGGGTGGGTGGGTCCGTGGTGACATACCGAAACTCCTCCGTGCCTCGGAAAGCACGTTAAGCCGTTGGTCCCGGCTGTCATTCGTGAATCTTTGACAGTCGTTACGGGCATAGGCAGTCGCTCCATAAAAAAATACTAGTATTCAGCTGCATCTGGTTAGACTGGAAGCCGACCCCAACATAGTTGAAAAAAGGCTAGGCATATTGATTTACGGATAGTTTTAATAAAATTACTTTACAGATAAAATCACAATATAGATGTTCAAATGAAAACAAGTCGAAAATACGACGATATTGTGATCGATTTCACACACACCTTGCACAGATCACACATTCACATCGCTTGAGATACGATTTTTAGCACCAATAGGACCTTATCTCCACTCTCTTAGCAAAAACACGACCTCTCCGAGAAGAAATTAGGTTCCTTATTCTATGCCACAAACCTCTACACTTCATTAAGCCTTACCAATTATTCAAACATCCTGAATCAGATACTACAACTAACTCATTTACAATTACCTTACTCTTGTTATTATTTAAATGAACACCCTGTGCAGTCCGGTAAGTGTTTAAGCCAACAGAACACCTTGCTTTGCACTTGGCTTTGCATAAATAAACGTGGTCAAGACAGGACATTTCTATTATGTTCTGGTAGGTCTGCTACAGGGTAAGTGCAGAAGGCCTGCATGGTTTTAAAATTGCTTAGAAAGAAAGATCTATCTGATTTTTCTCTTAAAATTTTTACTCATCATCTGCCTAGCCTTTTCCCAATTATGTTGGAGTCGGCTTCCAGTCTTACTGGATGCCGTTGAATACCAGTATTTTACATGGAGCGACTGCCTATCTGATCTAGGTAAGACGTTATCAGACTTTCGAGCTTCTGACGACCCGTAAAGACTGTCAAAGATACACGATTGACAGCCCGGACCAACCACTTCATTGTCGTGTAAAGAGCACGAATGGATCTAATTGAGAAAGGCAATGTGATTCGCCAACTTCAAATTCTTGTCGACAAAAAAAAAAACACGTTCTTTGTCCTCACGATTTGAAAAGGGGAAATTTTAATCAAATGGCTTGTGGGTTAATATAGGACGCTCTTTATCATAATTGGTTTAAGTCCTATAAAAACTGTGATACAACAAATTTTGTTGGTTTTTCTTATGCTGTGTTGTACTTCTGCAGCTATTCATTTTATGGTTATGTAAGTAAGTGCACTAAATCAGATCGTGTAACTTAAAACTAGAAAGTTATTGGAAACTGATTATTAACAAGGAATAAACGGTAAATTGTATGTTTTATTATTTTGTACTGAATCATAAAATCTAACATAACGGATTTTGAACACGAAATACCATAATTACTATTGATTAGGTACTAGATCTGTCTCATAGTATACAGGGTGTAAGGGTCACTGTACTCATCATTATGAACAACTTTTACTATGGGCCCAAACCTGAAATCGCTAAAAAAATCAGCTGTTCAGTACTTACATTTATGTTCGCATACTTCGTCAAAATGTAGGGAACAGCTGATTTTTTTTTCGCTATTTCAGGTTTGTTCCCGTAGTGAAAATTGTTCATAATGATGAGTACAATGACCTCTTAAAATGTTGCCACTGTTTACACTTACAGCCTGTATATCACAATGACGTGGTCCCGGAAATAGAAACTTCTTTCTTATATCTTTAGTTCGCCATTTCCGTGGCCATCCCAATTACCTACATATTATATAGGGTGACTGGTAGATAGTGACCGATACTTAAACACATGATTGTACTCATGATAACAAACAACTTTTACTCTGGGACCAAACCTGAAATCGCGAAAAAAAAAACAGCTGTTCCCTACATTTTGACGTGTTATGCGAACATAAATATAGGGAGCAGCAAATTTTTTTTTCGCAATTTCAAGTTTGGTCCCATAGTAAAAGTAGTTTGTTATTATGAGTACAGTCATGTGTTTAAGTATCGGTCACTAATTACCAGTCACCCTATATTATATAAATCATCATCGTTATCGGGACCAAAGTCCCAAAGTTAAAGTTATAGTAATTGCTTGGGAATGGCGAACCAAAGATATAAGAAAGAAGTTTTATTAAATATTTCTATGTGGCGAACATATTGTTGACAACTACCTTAAACATATTGAGATATTAAACACACTAATACACATTTGTCCCCTTATTTACAAACTTTGCCTAAAGTGAAGAGTCGTTTGCAAGTACGTTAAAAAATGTATGTTAGGTAAGCAGACAGTAATCATTACTTAACTCTAAGTAATGTCTATAAATAAACTTAAATCCCTTAAATGTTTAATCTAATTACGATTGATCCTGGATGTCTTATGTTTCAGAAAACTCGGAAATCGAAAAACCCGATATGTTCAGACATAATGGCGTCGGGTTAATTACAAAAACTATGATTGATTAGCATAAAAGTGGTCTTCTACAGCCTATAACCGATATTTAGTGATACCTGACACATATTTTTAAATCTTTTCACAAGCCGTTATAAACACACGAATGAAACCACAAATACAAAACGGACGTTTGTAGTATTTGACTCCCATGGATCGAATCGTCGCGGCGTCCACTTCGAATTTCAAAATTCTTTTTTCTTAAACCATTTTAATCCGGGGTTTACCAACAACGGTAGCCAGGATCACTATACGTCACTACCGGGGCTAAGTAATCTGTGACTAATGACTTCCTACCGAATTGTATTGGAAGCCGACGACATCTAAATAGACTCCGGAAGTCGTGTACGGACGGACGAAGATGTCCTTTCAAAAATATTTTGTTAAAATGAAAAAAAATACTTAGAAAAATATTTTGTTGCGTTGATGAAATATCATAATGATTAAATGACTGTTCACATTTGCTATGTCCCCAAGTAGGTGGATTTAATCCCACCATTTTTAACCGACTTCAAAAAAGGAGGTTCTGTATTCGACCTGTATTTATGTACCTATGTATGTTTGTATGTATATATGTATGTGAGTATATATATATGTATGTATGTATGTTTGTTTGTCCCCGCGACTTTCTCAAAAACTAATGAACCAATTTTGATGATTCTTTCATTACCGTAATCTACATACTTTCAGGAAGGTTGTAATATATAATAAATTAGGTAATTGTTCTTATGTACGAAGTTATATGCATAATTGGATTTTGTGATGATTCTTATTTTCGTTCGTCTTGTGCTCATGTAATTGTCCTAGTTGTATATTCAAGTGAAAATGGAAAAATACATTTATTAAAAAAAAGTAAAAATTTACTTCAAAACCTAAAACGAATAAAATAACTTTCATCAAAAACTTAACAGCTTCTGAAGTCGGTGTCTTCCATTCTACAGTGCACCTTAGCTTGACACCGACTTCAGAAGCTGTTAAGTTTTTGATGAAAGTTATTAGAAGATATACCTACATACCTAATGTGAGTGAAATTGTACTTCATCACCTAAATTAAAGTGAATGTGTGTGATTGATTGCTTAAAAAAATAACTCGGTAAATAATTTGTAAATAGTGACATAAACCAAGTTTTGTAATAAAATAAAATTGCCAGTCATGGGAACTGCTGACAGAAGTGAAATCTTAAACATGCATAGCATGTCGAGGTTTCGCGGTAACGCGAACCCGTAAGATTTCCCCGTACCAAAAATCGCTGAACGCGCCTAAAGAAGTTTTCACTTCAAAAAGAGAAAACTGCCAAAGATGGAAGAATCCTGATGATTCTTTGTTGCACGCCAAGTGGAAAAATTACTCGCAAACATAGAAACAGTAATTAAAATAGGAGTTTTTGATAGATTAAATAATAAGTGAGTAAATATATAGTTTTTAGCCATCTATTTTGCACTAAGTCTGGATTATTTTGCACTAAGTCCGGATGATTTTGCACTAAGTCCGGATGATTTTGCACTAAGTCCGGTTTATTTTGCCCTAAGTCCGGATTCTTTTGCACAAGTCCGGATTATTTTGCATATAAACAAACTATCTACTACCACTACTAGCTGAACGCAATAAAGTCACAGTTTGGCAGCACAGACAACATTTTCTCTAATAAACTAATAAAGTACACGACTGTTTGTAGATTAAATTCGTCTTCTAAATTGAGCGCGACGTATTAGATCAACTCATGCGCAGAAGACACTAAACGCGAAAGTAAAGAAGAACTATTCCTAAATCTCGCTAAATTAAAATACGTGTATCAACTAGCCAGTTAGTAGGATAGGAGTAATATCATTTAATAGCACATTTATATTATAATTCTATGAATGTCTTTGTGTGTAAAATATTTTAGAACACAAACGAAAAGTTTATTTGGAGCTAACAATTGTAATGTCTTCCAGTTTAAAATTAGTCATTACTTTATACTGAAGTACTGACTACTCCCGGCAAAAGCGTCTTTTACTTCTTACTTCGCCAGTTCTAAACAAAAATAATTCCTAGATTTTATTCTTCTCTTTCGACATTAAATCATGCGTCATCATGTTTTAGGATGAGCCTTCTGTATCAGTTTATTCTGTGTTGCTCCGAGTCTTCCTGCGCAAACGCATGTAGGCGGGAACATTTCGCTTTCTTGATTTTGTAGACGTGGATCGTGAAAGCGATGTTAATGTAAGCTGTAACGTTGATGCGAACAAACATTAGAAATTACGGTACGCTAGAATAGTTTGCTAGATGATACGAAACGTGTGTTTAATTAAAATAGGATTGCAGCTGGCTATGGGAGAAATATGAGGTGGTACAGAGGATGTCTTAAGTTTGATCTAAAAGCCCATTGAAGGAATAAGTTGTTTCACACAAGAGAAGTTAGTAATTAGACTGTCTTAAAATTGCTTTTAACAGAGCTGGTACCTATATACTCGTATCTACAGCTAGAAGTTCTTCAACAATAATTTGTCTAAATATTTGTCATTGTCATTGCAATGATAAAGACAACACAATATAGAGAGAGATAGTAAAAGTTGATAATAATAATTTAAGAAAAAAACGATCAGTCTCTTCTTAGACATGTATGCCAAAAGATGTATAGAATAGAACTCCATGACAAACCAGACAAAAGATATCACAGACATCACAGTTAATAAACCAAATTAACTAATAAGAGTACAAGCTTCCGTTGGCAAAAGGTCAATAAATAACTTTGTTACCACTTGCCCACGCGCAAGACTAATTACAGACGTAGCCACATAAAATACTTCAAGCTTATATACTCTTTGATAATTTACGTGAGAATTTAGTTGGGAGAGAAAACCATTTCTATTGGTATTAGATGAACTTTTGAAGAAGCACAGAAATTTTGAAATTGTATTTGATTTTGAATCATGCTTCTCGTGGGTTGTGGATAAAAGAAATATGGATTGTTTCCGCTGTTTCGTTAGAGCTTTTATTATCACCTTTAATCATATTGTCTACATCATTAGCTACATCTAGTGGGTGGGCCATTTACTTTATCTCTGACAGTTACAACAGAATGGTGTACACCCAACATCGACTGAGGTTAGATTATTATCTTATCAAGATTATTCATTCTAGCTCAAGTCAACTTTTTCTTCGTGTCGCTCTTTATATCTTGGTTTATCTATAATATCTATAAGTTGATAATCATTAACTTCCATACATATGTATTTCAGGTGACATAATTAAGATCTTCATTTTTACTTTTCTTTTTTATATTATTTAAAAAATATTTATAGTATTTTAAGAACTTCCTCAGTTAAACTTCCATGAAATCGATTTCCTACAAATCAAACTAATTGAACGCAACTAAAAGAAACGTACGCGTGCTTCTATAAATAAATCCAAGATGGCTGCCCACCCTTCGCGCCAAAATTGGAAGCGGTAGAAAAAGTTCGAACAGCAGCAAAAAAGGTTTCACTATTCGGTGCCTATTAGCAGAAATGCAAGTAATTATTCTTTTGTAATTAGAATTTATGATGATGCTGTTTTTGTCTGAATACTCTTGCTAATTAATAACGTATTACAGCTGAAAGCTAACAACCGATGTTGCCCTTAAGGGGATATAAAACCAAATGTATATGGTTAAATCATTTGGATCTTCCATGTGTTATTTGACTATTATAATCTCTATTTAATCTAAATTTTTTCGATAGAAAAAAAAAATCTGTTTTATACGATTATACGAAAATAGTTCCTTATTGTGGAGTAAAATTTGCTTTAAATCGAAGGTATTTAAATATTTTAAAAACTTACTAAGCTAAAAATTCTTTAAGTATAGAATTTTGTCATAAATCTACATTTAAACGAAGCGTGTTTAAATTCCGGTGCGCGTGAGTCTTCTATCTCTCGCGTCAAACTAGACAGCCATAACGCCATTTCACTTACACATCGAGCTAAACCACACTGAAGCGTGGTTTAGCTACATTCTGTTAAGAGGATATATTGAAATATATCCTCTTAATCCTCTTAACAGAATGTCCTTAAGTTATTGGAAATTTCGATAGTTTTATGTAAGTTCTTCTTCAGAAATTTAACAATGTTTCTATAGCGTCTGTTTTAATATGCACTTATGATCTTTATGCAATATGTACTTACTTCTTACTTAGTAGCATGTTCTCACATTTGTTTCACGCAAATGTGCAATATTGTTCATTGTTATGTTGGCTTATGTCATTTTCACGCCATAAACTGTTTGCATAAGTTATGGCGCGGAAATGTGCGAGTATCAATACCAAAGTGTGTATTTTGTCTCATTGCTTATTTGCAATATTTACTTTTTAAAATATTAGTATTACAAGAACTTATTAGCTTTCGAAGTTTATCGCGGCCCAGCAATACGTCATGATTTTATTTTATGGCAAATTTCTGCCCACAAAAGTAAAAATTTGGCAAATTAAAGTCATCATCTGCCTGCCCTTTTCCCAACTATATTGGGGTCGGCTTCCACAAATTAAAGTATCTACCACAAAATTAAACCATCTGCCTCGTGCCAAAATACTTGACATTTGGTTACAAATTGACATTCCTGTCAAATTAGACGTCAACACAACCGTTGAATTCAAATTTCGCAACTGTCATATTACAAGCGGAAATGACGTATCGGGTTACTATGAACGACGTTTTGCTTCCGCCTTTAGCCGCCATCTTAATTGGGAAAAAGCTTGCGCACGCGCAAACTATGAAATCCGAACAGGAAACGGATGTAGCGGTGTGTCTTTTTAATATTTTTATATATTCCCGACGCGACAACTCGCTGGAATTAAAAATATTTCTTTTCATCTTTTGATTGTACTGTTGTTAATAGTTTCCTATATCTTGGATAGGGCTTTGAAGTTGTCATAACAAACTATTGGGTACTACGGCTAATTAGATGTTAAGTGATTAATTTAATAATGTGTTAAAAAGTAAAAGTTTCAAAGAGTTGGGGAGGTGGACTTTGGTTTTATGAAGAGCGTACCCATTAATTAGTTAATAATTTTATTTTCTAGAGACCACCTTAGAATACAATTCTGCAGAAAAATTGCTGTGGTATAGCGTCGAAACTAAGCTCTAGGTTTCGAAGGTCTGGTTTTTATCGGCCAGTTTATTGAATTTATTCCAATTACTAGTACCTACTGAGTATGTATCTTTGTTGAAACACCGACTCGTCTGGAAATATATATCTCTTTCGGGTTGCGTGATTTACGAAGCGAAGGAGCCGAAAGAAACGAATTTTAGAATCACATACTTACTTTTTATTTCTCTACTATAAACAAAACTTAATTAAAATATGCAAGTTAACACTAAATTATTTAAACTATGTGCAAGTATATAATAATAATAAAAAAAAGGGAAGAGTTCATAGGGCATCAAAATATTCATCCGTATCGCTGTCAGTGGGAACAGTGCCCAAAAGGCTGGCAGCATTGACACGTTGGATGGCAATGCTAATTCTTTGAGCTAATACACTTCTGGACACATCTTTTGGCCCACCTTGTATTTTCAGTTTCGTTTGGTCCTAGCTAAAATTTTATATTAGGTCGAGCAAAAAGTTTTTATGCAGTTTTGAACCTGGCACATTCACAATTTCATTCAATAGTCTTTTTTTGATTTTCGAACACAGAATTTAAAGAAACAATAGACAATTTGGAGCCTGTTTGTTGATATCAAACAATCGAATACTAAGAAAACTTGGTTTTATTGGTTTACTTGGATTTAATTCTTGAAAAAGTGATTGATATCTTTGGTTTTGCAACAAACATTACTTATTCTTAACATTAAGGTGAGGTTCTATCAATAATCTATGGATACTTCACCTGAAGTCGCCGCCCAAGCTGTGGCACTTATTCAGGCCGGACACAGCCAAAGAAACGTGAGTGCTCAACTTAATTTAAGTCGATCTGCGGTCCGAAATGTTTATCGGAGGTACCTAGAGACTGGCGGCTTTGTTCGTCGCCAAGGAAGGCCACGATCTCGCGTCACAACTGAAAGGCAGGATCGATTCATCGTGACGACCAGCTTGAGAAATCGTCACCTTACCTCCATTGAGATACAAAACCAACTTCGCGACTTCCACGGAGTATCTGTGAGCGCTCGAACTGTTCGGAGAAGGTTAAAAGAACACGATATGGTACCACACAAGCCAGCTAATGGCCCCAAACTAACGCGAGCCCACCGAACAGCGCGCCTTCATTTCGCACGCAGTCATTTAAATTGGACACAGCAAGATTGGAGCCGTGTACTCTTTTCTGATGAGTCTAAAATTGTGTTACATGGCAATGATGGAAGGAAGAAGGTCTACCGACGTAAGGGAGAGCGTTTCGCACAATGCTGCTTTGAAGAGAGGGTTGCTTATGGCGGTGGCTCATGGACTGTCTGGGGCGGTATATCCGCGAGCGGCAAAACTCAACTTGAGGTTGTTACAGGACCACGGCTGCCAACATTAAATGCTGAAAGGTACATTCGTGAGTGCTTAGAACCTCACGTGATACCATACGCGGACTATGTGGGCCCAAATTTCCTTTTTATGCATGATAATGCAAGAGCCCATGCGGCCGGCATCGTCAGGGAATATCTTCGGGATGTGAACATCACAGTTATGGACTGGCCAGCCAGAAGCCCAGACATGAACCCCATTGAGCACATGTGGGACGAGCTAAAAAGACGTGTTACGGCTCGTCAGCCAGTTGCCCAGACGATGCAGGAGTTGAAAACTGCCATAGAAGAGGAATGGGAGATGATCCCTCAAAATTTCATAGAGCGGTTGATAAACTCTATGCCTAATCGTATGAGAGCTGTGGTAGATGCCCATGGAGGCAACACGCGTTATTAAATTAAACCTTTATTTGATAAAACATGTTTTTTATTCAAAAATCAATTGCCTTTAACAAGGCGCATATCCGACTTGTTAGGCGTAGCTCCATGTCGTATGGTATTCTGAATTCAAATTTAAAACATTACGATCGAAAAAGATGGTAAAATGTATCAGGTTTAAAACTGCATCAACAGTTTTTGTTCAATCTAGCAATCATATTTCGGTAGGGGCCATCGAAACCTAAACTCTAAGGTGGGCCAATAGATGTGTCCAGAAGTGTAATAGGCCAGCCCTCTGGTCCTGTGTGGAGTCGACCAACCGCTTGGCGATGTCCCGAAATACTCGATGAGCACTCGGACCCTAAGGCCCTAGTGTTTCAACCCCAAACGGCTCAAACATTTAGCTCCCAATAAGGTTGTATAATTTGCGCCGTTTGAGGTTTTCTGCACCTGCAGCAGCCGCTCCAACACAGCACGCCGTGCTAGGAAGATGGAATGGCGCGAGGGTGTCACACACCACACACACAGGTTGCATCCCACACCAAATGCCTACCCAACTTTCAAGGCATTATGGTCATTCCGTCTGGTCTCTTCCCATCGTCGCGTGCCAAGCCATTGGGTTCTAAAACAGCTGGCACCCCGGCGGTGACAAGAGCCCGACGGATGATGTCGTTAATGCTGGCGTGCCGTGCCATCCGACCAGCGCTTTTGCTGCAGGATAGGCCATGGTGTCCGAGGCAGTCGACTCCTTCACTGCACTGACAGCGATGCGGAGCCCCGCAAGGAGCCCCCAGACGCAAACATGTAGCGAGCCGGAATGTGGTGTCACTCAGCATAGTACCTATGTTGGGTGACGGTAGCGCCTGAAGCCAGAGGCCCGATTCCCATTCATCCACAGCCAGCAGGCGGGCACGCTCTGCAGTATTGGTGGACGTATTAATAAGATTATTCCGTACCAACCTACAAAGCGGCTCATCCCACTGTCTCTGGGAAGACGGGTTCTCGGGCTGAACCGTATCCGGGCAAGCCACTTTCCAGGCGTTCACCACATAGGTCAAAAACAGCACTTCAGAGTCATATGATCACATACTTGTATAAACTCCTTCTAATGTCCACTTATCCGCTCCGAATCGGACAAATCGCCGGAAGAATTACTAGGAACTTCATTTCGTTCGGCGCATACAAGTTTGCCAATGCTATAGACTTGAAGAGATCACCCTTTGGGAGTCTTCTCAAATTATTTCCATAATCTCCAACCAGCCACCCCGTGTCACATTATTATGAACAAACCGTAAAATCACAGGAAACCGAGCTATTTCTACATCTCGCACGAACGCACTCGATATGACGTATGTCACACGATATACCTCAAAACACGACCAAGGATGTTGCTACCAAAACACACCTCACCTGCTCTTATTGCAACAACTATAAAGTCGAGAATTCATTGGCTATTTGTGTCGTAGCTGTAGAATTAAGTTGGTCGGCTTGAGTATCAGTTTTGGCTTGACATTGATACTTGACGCCTTATTTCGTACGCGGTTTTATTTTTAGGGGGATGTTTTAAGTGGTTTTTTTTTTGTATTTTAATGGTGTAGTTACTGATTTTGAAGGACAGACTTCGGTTAACTTTTTTTTAGTGAAGATGTGATGCAGAAACTGGCTTTAGCATCAATGAAAGAAAGCCCTTGGTCGTGGAGAGAGGGCTATTGGTAAAGACTCGAATGTGAGTATGACTACTGATAGAAAATTCTGGTGAACCACAACCAGTGGTTGCATATTATCCTATTATCTATCTAAATAAAAAGACAAGTCCTGACTGACTGACTGTCTGACTGAGTCATCAACGCGCAGCCCAAACCTCAAGGTTTTGGGCTGGGCGTTGATGAGTTAGAATGCATGAATGACCTAGAATACTGAAATTTCGCACAAAGGTTCCCTTTATAATGTAGACAAGGAATTAGGAAGGATTTCCCGGTAGAACGTTCCCGTGGGATATTTCTCAACATCCACGCGGGCAAAAGCTAGTTTGAAAATATTTTTAGTTTCTTATTATGCCAGATAAAGAGACCTAATAATGTAAAAAAGACAGATATTTATGCCTTGATTCTATTTTCAATAGTTATTGAAGTTCCTTTGATATTTGAGACAAAGGAAATGTAAAAGAAACGAAATCTGGTTACCATTGATGTTGATTAAACTTCGGGAAATGAAAGGGAAGATGCGGTTTGGCGGTAGATTTTTAATGTTGCCTTATCGCTCTAGCTGTTTCTAACATAATCTCGAGTTCGTGTGTTAAAAATTCCCGAGACAAGATATAATTTTCTGAGGGCAACATTCCTATTTTTTAAATCCGATTATTTGGCTAAATCTCGCATTTGCACATTCATTTCATATCAGCCAGTACGAGTAGCACCCCTAATTCTAATATAACCAGTATGCATTATTTCTTACTTGACAAACGTTGGCGATAAGAAAACTATTAATAATGTTTTTAGAAGCTATGGATGCCTCTATCCATCCTCTCCAGGGTAAGAACTAAGAGAAAATATAGACCGTAAACCACAGATCATAAAACACAGCCGTAAACACACAACCAAGTATAGTTCGAAAACAAGCTAAAAAAAACCTGGGCAGTCTTATCATGTAAGCCTATGAATGAAGAAAACGAAAGCGTTTACTTTGATATGGTTATTCTATTCATCATTATCTTCCTGCTCTTGTCCCATATTAAGGGGATACATCGAAAATTTTGTGTTTTTAAAATGTCTATAAAACCAAATGTTTATGATTAAATCATTTGGATTTTCCTTATTTGACTATATTGTCTACTGCAGCTGCTGTACTTGAAATTTTTTCGATAGACAAAAATCTAAAGTAGCACTGTCTATTTTTTTGTTTTATACGATTATAATGTAAACAGTTCCTTATTGTGCAGTAAAAATTGCTTACTAAGCTAAAAATTGATTTAAATAAGTATAGCATTTTGTCATAAATCTACATTTAAACGAAGCGCGTTTAAATTCTGGTGCGCGTGAGAGTCTTCTATCTCGCACGTCAAACTAGATAGCTATAACGCCATTTCACTTACACACCGAGCTAAACCACGCTTCGATATATTGAGGTCGGCGCAACACGTTTTCTTCTTCCATTCTCCCCTATCAACCGTCACGTTATCATTCACTACCTTCTCTTTCATATCATTCCTCACACAATTCATCCATTTTTTATTTGGCCTTCCTCTCGCTCTCCATCCATTGGTTACGATTATTCTATTTGTAATATAGTACCATTACAACTACACCTCAAAAACCTTGATATCAAAACAAAGATAAACCACAATCAAACACCTGATGACCTCGATACCTTTCTCGTTGCTCCTTGTTATGTATCGCGTGTCGAGTCCCTTAAACCGAAGCGCTATATAAGGGACGAAGCAATATGATGAATGGCATCTGCTATTGTTAGTGTCATCGATAAATATCCTGGTCATGTACTAGTATTTATTTGCCCTTAGGGAGTCGAAATAGCAGCACTATGAACCCGATAGGCTACCGGGAGTTCATGAATTGGTAGGATGTTCATGATTGTTAGAAAATACTTTCTGATGGAAGACCTACCTCACTTAAGGTTTTTGAGATTCATAGTAATGTCTATTTTTGCTAGTAAGACCATCTAATCTGGGGTATACCCTTTTAGTTTTTGTAGTCTTTAAACCGTGCTTCAAATTACAAAGTTCCAGTAACTTGAATCATCAAATGAACTAGAAACTGTATAAAAAGATCTGGATGTCATAACTGAAGAAGATTCTGTAAAGCCTTGTCCCCATTTGAAAAAACACTACTAGAAAAAACAGACGCCTTTACATCCGATTTCAGACCAAACTAGTTTGTCCTAGGCCAAACCGGTTTATCCTACGCGTGATAATATGGGTCAGTCAACTAGCTTAATTAGCCGTTTAGTTAACAGCCTAGCCTTTGGAAGTAGGGCTCGCTCCGCTCGCGCGCGGTTGGTTACAGTTCTAACCTAACCTAACCTATGTGGTCGGGATGCCCCGGCTTAATAACTAAACCGATTTGGTCTAGGACAAACTATGTAGTTTGGTTTGAAATCGAGTTTAGCCGGTAATATATACACTGATTCATAGAAGAAACCATGCCCCTATGGTCCTTTGTTCTCGTCCAACAATAGAAAGTCGGAACGGCATAAAAAATTTGCAAGCAGAATTGTTTCAAAACTGGAAAAGCTTGGCGTTTGTCGATAATACAAGGTTTCGATGCTGAAATGGAGACATACAGCAGAAATAAAACATACGTGTTTCAGATGCATTGTGCTGGATGCATTATGAAATGAAATGTAAACGACATTCGGACCACATTTTTCTGAAATCGGATTTCCTGTGAGCAAACGCCCAAGACATAATCATGAACGAACGATTATGGATCATAACTCCTCACGCCAATCATTAGTTCCTGTATGGAACAAGGAAGTGGATGCGATCGCCATCGGAATGTAACCTTCATTCACAATGGTGTAGACTTGTAGAGGATGACTTAGCCATTCATTAATTAGTGATTAACTGATTAACAATGAGTTTGTGATCGTTGTTTGTAATTAGTGGTACTGTTATAATGGTGAACAACCCAAACTGTTATTGCTTTGATAGACAATTTTGACGAGCATTACTTAATACAGTGAGAGAAAAATAATCCTTTTTGTAAATACCAAGTTTACGTTTATTTTTGAAAAAATCTTAATTACAATATATAATACAATGTAACACTATTTACTTTAAAGTAAAGTAAAGTAAAGTTTATTTATTTGCATTGATTGTAGGTACATGACATAAGGTATTAAAAAAAACAATTGTGATCCCTGTACAACCTACCTTAAATTAGGCATGCAAACATTAATTAATTAAAATTAAAACATTAAATTCGTAGCTAATATAAAAAAGAAACTTAGTACCTAGTACTAAATTAAAAGACTAACTATACAAATAGTAAACTTTGAATGGATTTGGGTGAATTTTGTAATGGGTTTGAAGAGTTCACAGTTTGAAAAGGTTGGGGAACGGAAATTGAAACAATTCTATCTATGTAGGTAGGCACTCGTAGGTATGCTGATATTACTAATCTTAATCAGAGCTAAATTAAATTTAGATTACTTCTCTTTAAGATTTTTTATATTTCTATGA